>OX596381.1:187811158-189222408 GCA_951394425.1 Tipula unca
AAATTTCTAATAAATGTAAATTTTGAATACTGCGGAAATCGCTTTTAAGTTCAAAAACTTGCCACTATGAATTGGAAATTTTCATGACCGTTTAATATTCATATTTTAAAAATTGAACAATTCGTGAAAGTGGATTTCATTATTTGCGAAGTTTAATTAAGAAATTCAAAAGTTTTAAAATTAACGTTTTGTATAAATGTCAAATTTAATTTCAATTGATTTGGATATATTCAAATTGATGAAATATTGAAAGTTTTATAAATAAATTCAAAATCGCCAATTGATTTTTTTTTTATAATTCGAGTGTTCTGTTTGGCCGCCCTATTTAGGTACAAATCGAATATAGCTTCATATGCCAACCTATATCGACATGAATGATAGTTTGAGCCATGTATTCTGCACTCTCAACATAGAGTCATAATTGTGTATGCTGATCAAAATCACTCATGAAGAATCGCCCCTTTAACATCCAGCCTCTATTGGCATTCGAACCCAATACCTCTCGATTCAAACTTCACGCAGCTTTAACCACTATGCTATTTGCTCGGTATGTCGAATTACTTTTCTTTCTGTGATATTTTTAATTAAAATAATTTTTTATTTTAAAGTTTAAAAACTTTAAAATAAAAAATTATTTTAAATAAAAATATCACAAAAAGAAAAGAAAAGTCTCGTTTATTTTTATCAAATAAAATCAATGGATAATAAATTAATTTTCGCCCTAGAAGAAAAAAATCAATAAATTAGGTTGATCCATATACTATATGCTTATACTTTATAATGGTTGCGAGATGTATATCGAGTATGTGTTTTTCAACTGACAGATTAAAACACTTCCCAAAATTTAGCTCTACGCCTACAATATTATTACGATTATAACAACATAATATACATTCAAACAAATTTTAATGACAATATTTTAGTATTTCCTAAAACACAATTATACCGAACAAGAGCAATAACAACAACAATAACAACAACAAGAATAAGAAAAACAATAATTATTTAATAAGACACGTATTGTTATTATTATCATTTCCCTTGTAATATCATTATTATTATTATTATTTATCATTATTATATATACACTAATGTTGTTATTGTTGTTGCTGCTGCTGTTAACTCTAACAAAAATATTTATGTTTCATTTGGCTTTCGGAAAAAAATGGAAAACTTTTTCCTTCTCTCATTGGATTTTCACTCATTCTTCGACATCGCATCTTCTTCTCGACGTACATACACATATATCGACACTTACTCTCGATTATATACATATATACGTATATGTATAATATACATACTCATATGCACATATACACAAAATTGAAGGATTAGAAAAGTTTAGTGATAAGAAAATGTGTTCGTGCTGCTTTTAGGGTTGGTTTCGGGGTCTTATATATTATGATTTATGAAAATTGAAATTTTTTGATTTGTTT
Source organism: Tipula unca (assembly GCA_951394425.1). Classification (NCBI taxonomy): domain Eukaryota; kingdom Metazoa; phylum Arthropoda; class Insecta; order Diptera; family Tipulidae; genus Tipula; species Tipula unca. Next base: position 187,812,595 of record OX596381.1, read on the forward strand.
TTTATTGTATATATATGTACGTCAGATATATATCGAAGTTAATGTAGACGGTTTATGAATCATTTTGTATTATGTACATATATAATAATTATGATTGTTTCTTTCCGATTATCTTTCACAACTCTTGAAAAATGTTTTGGAATTACATTAAGCTCGATTTATATCTATACTATATGTGTGTATATTTCGAAACGCGTGTTTGAGATGTTGAAATACATAATATGATTATTATTATTATATTGTGTTGATTGTTGTAATAATAATACCGACATACTCGTATATATACTTGTATAAAGCTCGATTAAACCAATTTTAATCTATGTAATTTTTGCGCATTCAGACATTTTTACTAACCCGGACCGTCATTAAAATTATACCAAACCATTAATTTTTAATTTGATTATATGTATGTACATGGTAAGTGTATAAATTCACATGTACAGATCTGGTTTTTATATATACAGTTCGAGTTCGAATTACGTTACATATGCGTATCCTATAATAAAATGATAGTTTTAAAAAACAAAGTAGATTTAAATAATAAGTTTATAATTCTTCCACAAGAGGAATTTGTTTCTAAAATGCGCACCAAATTTTATTTAAGATTCGTCTATATTTTTTCATTAGTTTTACTTAGTTTAAATCAAAATAATTTCCAGATTTCCTACGATAGAAATTAGGATTCGAAAATAAAGGCGATATCTGCAGTTTATGTGAGTGAATTTATTTGCGATATTTTTCAAACTATACTCGAGAATATAAGGCACACATATTAGGAACCATTTTTCGATTATCCTGAATTTCAATATTTTGAAATTCCACATAAAAATAATATGGAAATTTAACATTTTTAATTTAGAATTGTAAAATTGCCTTGAAATTCAAATTTTTAAAGCATCTTAAATTTTTAAAATTGATTAACTGCTCAATTTGATTCAAATTATCGATCGACCTATACTTCGAAATTTAATATATTTGAGAAATTTGGCCCCTGTGGTCGGGGCCCCCAGTAAACCTCAAGTCATAATATTATTTTTGTCAAGCCTTATATCGGTTATATATAAGTCACTTCGACTCAAACACACAAATCGGTCACATAACGGTATTTCTTTTGATCACTTGGCCATAAAGGATCATATATCGGATTGTCAAATGACTTAAAGTCATATGGAACCATATATTGATTATTACTATGTCTAATAAAAAACATTTTTTTTGTTTTCTATGTTGGTCATTCATTGATCACAATACGATTTGTACAGCTTTATATATAGCACATATAAATCTCATAACTATTGAATCATATAAGAGTCCAAAGCAGATCCTATAATGTCCGAATAAATATCTATCATCAAATGTCACAACATAGTTTAAAGTATATACGCGACTAAAATGCAACGCCATTATTTTATAATCGTGAACGTATAGTTTTGCTTAATAATAATATAAGCTATGAATAAAATAAATAAAAAATCCTTGATTAATAACAAAATTAATAATAAGAAAAATTATCGAAGACGTTTGCGGAAACTAACATCACAAAAATGTTCAACATTTTGCAAACAAGTGGTAGATTTTAGTAATTTAAATGATCAATTATTCCAAAAAATCGAATTTAAATGAGTCGAATGTATGAATAGTTATACCAATGTTGATACAAGTTCATTTGAAAAATCTGTAAATGGAGAGGCCATTCGCAGCGATGATGATAAATATTTTAGCTCAGATGATGCTATTTCTGTCGACGACCACTTTGTTAGTGATATTAAGAAAAGGGTGAGTGAACTTTCGGAGCAAGAAGTTGATTTACCGTTCAATGAATTTATTAAATCATGGACAACCCACTATAACATCAGCCAAGCTGCCTTAAAACCTTTAATTAACAATATAAATAAATGTTTCGGAGCCAACCTACAGAACGATCCCAGATCAATCATGATGACCCCACGGGAAACTACCAGGACCTTTATAAAAATGGAAGGTGGTGAATATTGGCATCAGGGCCTTGAATATTGTTTAAGAACATACTTTGCAAATCTTACGGAAACAATTTCTATATCTTTAAATATCAACATTGACGGCTTGCCTATTTGTAGAAGTTCTAAAGCGGAATTTTGGCCCATCCTGTTTAATGTTTTTGAAATCGAAGAATTTCAACCAATGGTAATCGGAGTATTTTACGGAAGCAGCAAGCCAAAGAAAGTAGAAGAATTTCTTGAACCATTTACTAATGAAATAGTGCCAATTCTTGAAAACGGGATTGAAATTAATAACTCCATGCTTAAAGTGAAGATAAGGTATTTTATATGTGACACTCCGGCGCGGTCGTTTATAAAAGGGACGGCATACTTTAATGCAAAGCACGGATGCCTGAAATGCACTACTATAGGAGAATTTTCGCATATTTCTAATACAACTGTTTTTCATGATCAAAATGCTCCATGTAGAACAAGCGATGGTTTTAGATCAAGAATATACGGATTGCATCACAACAATTATAAAATAAAAATACCTGATGGCCCAATTAATCGAACAAAACTGGAACCAAGTTTATCGCCATTATTACGAATAAAATCATTGGATATGATCCAAGACATTATCGTTGGAGATCCTTTGCACCTTTTGCATCTTGGGATTGTAAAACGGTATCTAGTCGGTTTCAAAGACGGAAGCTTAGGATATGGCACAAAGTGGGACTCTAGAATCATAAAGATTATTAATGAAAAACTATTAAAAATAAAATTGCTGCAAGAAATACATGGAAAAGTTAGAGGAACAGATGTTCTTGCTTTTTGGAAAGGTAGCGAATTTGCTTCTTTTCTTAATTATATAGGCATTGTAGTTTTAAAAGATCATTTGCCTGCAGATGATTACTATAATTTTCTTGTACTATTCTGTGCAACAACAATTTTCTCGAATAATTATTATCAACAATATTGGCCATTAGCACGATCATTATCAGATCATTTCATAGAAAATTACACTTTCCTGTATCCAGAACATTTAACGTCAAATCCACACAACTTTGGTCACTTAGCTGATGAAATTGAACGTTTTGGACCATTGACTACAATTTCAACGTACCCTTTTGAAAATATGTTGTATCACCTTAAAAAAAAAATTAAGAATGGACGGTTGCCACTAGTTCAACTAGCGAATAGGTTGGCCGAAATAACTATAATAAATAATGTAGTTCCAGCAATATCTAAGAAAAACTATCCTTTCCTTAAATTTCCATTCAAAACAGACGGATCAAACAATACCAAGTATCTATGTATCGAACTGAAACATAATTTTGCTTTGAGAAATAATTTTGAAGATAGATGATTCTTAAATGTAAACAGAGAAATTATTGCAATGGAATATGGAATTAAAAAAAACATCGAACATTTTGTTTACGGGCATAACATAAAATATCGTGACGACTTTTTTTTAGAGCCTATAGAGTCATCGAATATAAATGTATTTTATACCACAAATTCAAATGAATTTAATAATAGTCACTTGTACCCAATTAAAGACATACTTTGTAAACTGGTGGCGATAAATCAAAACAATAGCCATGTTGTCTTTATACCGCTACAGCATACTTTGGACTGGAATGAATAGTGTTAAAATATAATCAAGAAATAAAATTTGTAATTCTTTGAATTCAACTTTGTAAACATTTAAATAAAACAAAGACACAATCATATTATATTGTTATTTTATTTATTCAAACCATATTAATCCTTTAATTCAAACTATATTTTGTAAATATTATATTTCAAGCGGTGGCATTGGTGATGAAAGCGATGCCGATTCCCTATTGATAAAACTAGTTAGGAAGAATAAGTTCACCGTCCAAATCTGTTGTTGTCCTCGCAAAAGAAGGTAATAAGAATTATTATTGTCTATACACTACACTGCACAAGTTGCATCGAAAATAATTGTTATTGTAGTTCAGAAAATTACGGTAAAATTATTAGCCATTTAAGAACCAGTTAAGTACTTTAAAAGAGTTTTATTATTTTTTCCAGTCATATTTTAGTAATATAAAAGCTTTATAATGAACACACCAATTTATTTTCTTTTTGTATTAAAAGTAACAAATTTTGTATTGCATATACACACACGAAGTATTATAGTATTAGTTTGTTGTATTTAATTGAGATATAATTTTCATTATGATTTAAAATATTTTGTCATAATGAAGTTAGCAAAATATTTTTTGATCAGTTATAACTGACTATAATATTTTGGTTTATAATTTTATTAATACATACCTATAATCTACCGTGATTAAACATAAGCAGAGGTAGACCAGATGATAAAAACGCAGCGCAATATTGAAAAATTATATGGATCGGTAAGACTCGAGTTCGAATCACAGCGAAGGAAGGTAAAAATAAAATGGTAAGTAAACAGACTTTGTACAATAACAAAAAAAAATTAGATACAGATAATGAATACTAAGATATAATAACAACATTAAAAAGATATAAAAATGATAATTAGTTCAGAATTAACTAAAATTGCTTAAACATTTTTGGTCAATATTTTTTAAGTCATATATATTCTATCCAAAGTCATAAAACTATATTATTATAACCTGTCATATATCGATCATTATTTAAGTCACAAAGAAGCAAAAGCAGTAGTCATATTATCTGCCAAATGATAGTCATATAATTATCGTGTATTGGTCATATTAGTTTCTGTTATGGTTGTAAATCATTTAATAAAGCCTTACTAGATTTATCTTGATTCTTATATGATCATTTTAAGCCGTACAATATGGACCATTTTGATCTTATATACACAATAATTTGGCAAACGATGATGACTGAGTCATACAAGAGAATCGTAGAGAATGGTATGTGATCGAATTAAATACTAATTATATGATTTCTGGTTACTTGGGGGGGCACTCACATGTCTCGTAAATCTAAATTGCACGAACATGTTTCCTAAGAATACCACCACAGTATCCTTTGCTTGTCGTAGGAGGCGACTAAACGGTTGGATCGCTGGGCTGACGACCCGCATCCGTAAAAAAAATCAACTGTTTATAAAATCAACAAAAAGAAAAATGGATACCGCCAAAACAACACCGGACCCCCGCTCAAGTACCCGGATACGAGATTTAGGATCGGCACGTGGAACGTGCAATCACTTAGAAAACCAGGAGCGTTGGAGGGTCTAATCACGTGCATGAAAGAGTATCGGCTGGAACTCGTTGCTCTTCAAGAAACTCGCTGGCCTCAAAGTGGAGACCATGTGTCCCAGGGCTATACGTTGTTCTACAGTGGAGATGACCTCGGAAATCTTGGAGCTGGATTTCTTCTTGGGCCGCAGGTAAAGAAGGCTGTTTTGGATTTTCAAGCAGTCAATAACCGATTGTGTATGCTTCGCCTGCGCATGAAGTTAGCCAACCTGTCGATAATTTGTGTACATGCGCCCACAGAAGTCAGCCAGCCCCAAGATAAAGACTCTTTTTACAATGACTTGGACGATCTGATGGGATCTATACCCGAACACGATGTTAGAATGGTAATTGGGGACTTTAATGCTAGAGCTGGCAGAAATCAGGCCGACTTGTGTGAAAACATAGGTCCGTACTCCCGACACGAAACTGCGACCGATAATGGTGAGAGAATGATGTACTTTGCAATTGCTCATGATCTTAGAGTAGCAAGCACATTCTTCCCTCACAAACAGATACACCTAGAGACATGGACACATCCTCGCAAAACATCCCGGAGCCAAATTGACCACGTGTTAATTTCAAAGGGGCGAGCTCGGGTTGTGCAGGATGTGAGAACTTATCGGTCAGCAACCAAATACGTAGGCAGCGATCATTATTTGGTCGCTGCAAAGCTACGGTGGAAGTTTTCGTACAGGTCGGGGAACACAGCGAAACGGATGGAACGTTTCGACTGTGAAGGTCTGATAAATGAAGATCAAAAGAAACGATATCAGGATCTTGTCAGCGACAACATTGAGGGAGCTAATTACCAGTCTGACTGCGTGAACTCTGTCTGGGAGGTACTGAAAACTTCGGTTGTCAGTGCTGCTCAACAGACGTGTCGTATTGCAGTTGAGCAACAAAATATAGCCCATAATGAAGTGCAACAACGTCTCACAATCGCAAGGAAAAACAAGGCAGCTCTTGCAAGAAGGGCAGCTAAGCGGATTTGTAGACGGAAGAAGCGAGAATGGTGGAAGGCCGAGGTTCTGAAAGTACAACAACTCAGCAATGAGCGTAGTTCACGTAATTTCTTTAAAGGAATTACTGGATTGCACCATACTTTCAGGCCTTCGTCAACCGCCATTCGGGACCGGGATGGAAACCTCTGTGTCAACATCGACGCAGTACTTGACGCATGGAGTGGACACTTTACTGAGCTGCTTGATGTTCATCATGCGTCACAGACTGTTGTTGAGCCACCTCTAAAACAGTCTGCGGAGATTTGCACTGAGGAGCCATCCCATGAGGAATTCACTAAGGCCATGCAGAGAATGAAACGAAACCGCTCACCTGGAGTGGACTGCATTAATTCGGAGCTCTTGATATTCGGAGGGGATACTTTGTGGAACTGTCTTTTCGACCTTATTCGATTAGTATGGCGAACCGAAGTTATGCCTGATGAATGGAAAGTGGCCGCGATATGCCCCATCTTTAAGAAGGGAGACCGCTTGAAGTGTGAGAATTATCGCGGTATAGCTCTCCTTTGCACAGCATACAAGTTACTGTCATACATTTTATTGGATAGAATCACTCCTCTGGCGGAGGGCTTGGTTGGTGACTATCAGGGAGGATTTCGTCCGAATCGATCAGTCACTGATCAGGCCTTTTCGCTGCGGATGATTCTATCTAAATATTATGAGACATCCATCTCCGTACATCAGGTTTTCCTGGATTTCCGGCAGGCCTACGACTCGATCAATCGAGAGAGTTTGTGGTCTGCCCTGGAATACCTAGGAATGCCAACAAAATTGGTACGACTGTGTAGGATGACAGTGACGCAGTCTCAATGCTGTGTTAAAGTTGAGAACAGGCTATCGACAATTTTTGCAGTTAACTCGGGTGTTCGGCAGGGAGATGCTCTGTCCCCGATACTCTTTAATCTCATGTTGGAGTACATCTTTCGTAAAACTGAAACACCTCAGCGCAACATCTTATATCGCCAGTCCAATCAAGTGCTTGCATATGCAGATGACATATGCGTGATTGGACTGAATAGCAACGGAGTGAAAGAAATACTTGATCCGCTTGTAGAGTTTTCAGCTTCTGTTGGACTCCAGATCAATGAGTCCAAAACGACATACCTGATCTCTGGTTTTAGAAACAATGGCACACCAGATTTTAGTAGTAGTGGGCGCTGACGGATGAGTACGAGAGATGGCTCCTTACATTTGAGAGAAGAATCATGCGTGTGATTTGCGGCCCTAAACGCGAAATAGATGGTACATACCGAGCTCTGTACAATTTCGAGATCAGAGATCTGATGAAGATCCCCGATATTGTACATGAAGTTAGATCTCAGCGAGTACGCTGGCTCGGTCACGTTCTGCGTGCTGATCCGGAACGAATTTTGCAGCGATCTCTGAAAGGAGAGCCACCATATGGTAGGCGCAGAGGTCGTTGCAGGCGACGATGGCTCCACGATGTAGAGAACGACTTGGCCTCTTCAGATTGTCTAAGACAGTATGAAGACCAAGCTCAGGATCGAAACCGTTGGAGCCAGATTGTTGATTCAGTAAGGGGCCAGTAATGGCCTTTAACACTGTTATTATTATTATTATTATATTTGAGAAAATCTATAAAATTCAAATTATAATTTAGAATTCGATATATTCACAATTTTACAAAATTCTCAAATTTTCAGTTCAATATTTAAGATTTATTTTTAGATTATCACATTCAGGATTATAAATAAATAAGAAATTCGAAATTTCAAAACATTTACATGTTAAATAAAGAAAATGTTAAATTCGAAAATGTTAAAATTGAATGGTATAATTATGAAAAATTAATTTTTAAAATTCAATAGTTCAAATTTATAATTGGAACTCAAAATTTAGAGAAACTCAAATTTTATTTCCAGACTTCTCAAAATTATGCAAAAATTTGAGTATTATCGAATCTATAAAAATTGGAAGAAAAAAGGTTAATTATTTTCAAAATTCAAATTGAAATTGCGAATTCCGAATAAGATAAAAAATACGGAAATTCACCTTAAACTTAAAATTATAAAAAAAAAAATAAAAATTTAAAAAATTCAATAAAAAAAATTACAATTTAATTACAATTATAATGGAACTCATTAAATGCAACAGTTTAATAGAAAAATCACAGTTAATTTACCAGAAATACTAGTGGCCGAAAATCTACCACATTTTAGAGGTAAAACTTAAAGGATTTAATAAAGAAAATTGTACAATCTCTCATACTCCTAATGAAAATTATAATTGAAAATTCTTTCGGTCTACTTTAAGGTTCACTTTGATGCCCATTCACGACGGCACGGATACCTTATTACGTATAAAAGAATGCAAAACTTTAGCTTGTTTTTTGGAATAAAGGGCCAATAATTTCTTTATAAACAATATTTTTAGTGAATACTCTATTATCATTAGATAAATGGCTCTGATCTTAAGGATGTAATGTAAAATCGAACGAACACTATTGTCCATTAGTAAACACAGGTTGTCGTAATAAAATCCATACTATTTAAATTGTTTGACCTTGCGTATTATTTATACAGTTACTATAAAAGCTGAATACATGGGAGCTAAGTACGTTAAAATCAGTAGTAATTGTAGCAGTCGTATCACTTCACACGACTATAATCTAGTCACGTCACATCGCAACAAAAATGGTTATCTTGAAGTCGATTCAAGCGGACACAACTGGAACTAAAAATTCATCTTGTACCACTAAAATTGCTGAAATTTGACAGCATAATAGATATCAATATCGTAACTAACGACTATAAGAATTATTGACTATAGTCAGGAAAAATGACGTGATACGCCTATGGAAATTGGGGTGATAAGCATGAAATAATCGTATCAAAATGGAAGTAATTGATATAATGGCAATCAACATTTTGAGGTCAAATAAGCAGAATTCATAATATCAGGATTTAAAATATATTATGAAAAATTTCCTAATATATCTTAAAAGATAATTGAAAGATCAAACAGCAGATGCAGTTGAATTTCAATGCCATCTTGGCCGTACTGAGGGAAAGTTAACAAAACACCGTTTAAGGAAATGAACAAACCCAATTTCATAAGCTCACAATCAAAGATCAAAAAAGTAGAAGCTTTACTACTGAACGCAGTAATTTTTATGCATGGTATTTGAAATGAATATAATTTATTAATGATAGCTTCTTGGAGGTATGTGTTTCAAACAAAATCCATTGCCACCAGGAATCAAGATGGATCTATTGTTTGAAATGTCTTCATTATAATCCTTAAAAAAATTTACACCAGTTAACATTTTAAACTCTTCCCATAGAGCTAAGGCATTTGCTGGAACAATCAAACCACAATTAGCCGTAAATAATTCAAATAATTAATTTGCTGAGTAATGTGGATAACATAAATGATCAAACTTGACATTTGAATATGCACAAAAGATCTGAACGAAACAGAAACATCAACATTCATACCATATAAACGCCGTCTATAATCAGGATATAACAGAAATCATTTGGAAAATTTGTTGGTGCATTTTTCTTCCCCCATCCGAAAAGAATTTTCATTAATACGCCTAATAATTTCATGTAGTTGTCGATATCTTTGAATATGAGAAATTGCAGCATAAACCATCTTATAAATATCAACAACCACATCCATCCTACCATTCCTATCCCAAAGTAATCAAACTGAATATATGAGATATTTAAAAGCGCAAAAGAAGCATATTGAAGCATTGTAACTTTGTTTCGAGCTACTGTAGAGTAAAAGTAGAATGTTATACGGGAGAGATCCTTATCCATTTTTGTTTGTCGTCATTTACTTCGGTCTGTATCATTAAAACGACAAATATCTTTTATGATCATAACGACCATATTCAGATGGCAAAGCCTCATAGCTCGATGATAACAAATCTTATGAATCTTGAAATGGTAAACGTCGTTTAAACAGTACTTACGTTAAAATTTATTTTCAATCTAACATTAATTCTGCGACTAGGCCGCTCCACCCTATAGGCATAGTAGCACGGCGAGGGTTTTTTAAAAAATAAAAAACATATCACAGTACAGAAATTAAACAAAACAAATTCGGCCATCTGACATCCGATTTTGATGAAATGTAAATTGTGTACACCTACAAAAGAATACCTGTCGAATGTCATACGGTTTCGTCGTAAAAGGAGTCACAAAATTCAAATTTGCCTATTAATGATTATGAATTGTATTATGGAATGCTTAAATTAAATTTAATTTCGTTATAAAATAAACAATTTTACATATTTGAATAAGAAATATCCAAGTTAAAAATCTGTTGTGCGGCCAGAAAATGAAGAACACAATAGCCTGACAAAAAAATATCAGCAAAAGTGCGGTCTCGGCCTATTTCATTAATTAAACACACAAAAATTATTCCATAAACTGCCAACCTCTCACGAAAATGTACTCTTTCGGAGATTTGTACATATTTGCATATGAAATATCGAAGTTTTATTGTGCGGCCTAACAAAAAAATATCAGCCCAAGTGTGGCCACGGCCAAGTACATTAAAAATTATTTCATGCACCACCAACTTCTTACGAAATTCGTACTTATTCCGACATTTTTACTTATTTGGATATGAAATATCCAAATTAAGAATCTGTTGTGCGGCCAGAAAATGGAGAACACAATAGCCTAACAATAAATATTAGCCCAAGTGCGGTCGCTGCAAATTTCATTAAGATTTATTCCATAAGCTGCCCTCTTTTTCCGAAATTCATATTTTTTCGAAGATTTTGACCTATTTGGATATGAAATATCCAAGTTCAAAATCTGTTGTGCGGCCAGAAAATGGAGAACACCATAGCCTAACAAAAAAATATCAATCCAAGTGCCCATATCAATTCAGCCCAAGTGCGGTCACGGCCAATTTCATTAAAAATTATTCCATAAACTGCCCCCTTCTTACGAAATTCGTACTTTATCGGAAATTTTTACCTATGTGGATATGAAATATCAAACTTAAAAATCTGTTGTGCGGCCAGAAAATGGAGAACACCATGGCCTTACAAAAAAATATCAATCCAAGTGAGGCCACGGCCAATTTCATTAAAAATTCTTTCATTAACCGCCACAATAGCCTACCCAAAAAATATCAGCCCAAGTGCGGTCACGGCCAATTTCATTAAAAATTATTCCATAAACTGTTCACTTCTACTTAATTCGTGCTTATGGATTGATAATACATATTATGAAGATGCTTTCCAAATTTGAATTATTTTGTATTATTTAAAGTTGCGTTTAATATAATTTTTTTCTATTATATTCAATAATGGTAATTTATTAATTGGACGGCCAAAATTTTAAATACTTGATTAAAATCTAAAATAAAATATTTCCGCCCGAACTTATGCAATTTATTTGATAGCAACTCTAATGCATTCACCATAAATTAAAAGTTAGGACACATTTAGTACAAATTTAGTACAAACTTCCAGATCGTCAATTCAAAATTAAAAATAGGAAAATTCCTAACTTTTCATTTTTCTAAAAATTTTGAGCCTAATTTTGAAATTAGAAACTATAATTGCCTATAGAACTAAAAACTGCAAATTTAAAATTCTGAATTTGGAACTGGAATCAAATTTTGAATCTAAAAATATGAAATTTAGATATTGCATATTGTCCATTGTTATGCTACCAAATTTAAATTTATAAATTAATTTAACATTAATTTGTGACTGAAATTTTATTTTGAATAGAATAGAAGATTTTAGAACTGCGCACGCATAATTCTCCCAGCTAACATATTAAAAACTACACCGCGTTTAACAATGCATACCTGTACCTCTATAGATACAGACAAATTATCAAAAATACAGTACACTAAATTTAATTACGTCATATATAAGACTGGCCAAACGAACATATTTTCGTATCATTAACTTTTCGGAATAGCCTTTATACCGCACAACAATCTTAAACACATTACACACATACATATATACATTTATATAGAATTAATGTTCTGAAATGAAGTTGATAAAATCTCATCAGCACTTGAGAGTTAAAATATAACAAATTAACCACAACAACTAATTTTTTAATCAACGATTTGGAATGTTTTTATTAATTTAATCAAATAATATTCCAATAATAAATCAGCCTCGATGATTTTTGTGTTGCCGAGACAAATAAATTGTCAATAAACTAATTAAAAAGATTTAATGAGTGACGTAATATATGTATATACATAAAATCTCGATGTAATATCCAGGTACCAAACCTAACTAAAACCGCAAAAATGTTTTGCTAATTTTTTGTTTTGTTTTTTTGTACAGCAAAATTTTTCTGGTCACAATTTTTTTTTTAGAAACTTTGGAATAGCAAACTATTCCCATTTATGTTTCTCTGTGCGGGCATGCAATAAATTTTATTTCACATTTATGTATACATACATACTAAAAATACATAAATGGTTAGGGTTTCTCTTGAAAAATTTCAACAATCAAATTTACATTTTAAAATCGTACACAAGCACTTTTGGTTTTATCACCAATTTATTCGTGTCATTATCCGTTTTGTACGTTCACTAATTAGATGAATCTTGCTAAGAAAAAAAATTAATTGTATTCCTTGTTTCATGGTTATATTTGCATGAAATCATACAAATCAAAATGAAATTTTCCTTCTTTAATTTTCCAACAGGTGTTTGCGATTTACATCTTTTTTCTTTTTTTCTTTTTTGTATATATTTATTTATATTTTATATAACATTAATTAAATTAATTAAGAAAAATAAATTTTATTACGATAAATAAAAAGTTTTTCACAATTTTGCTTAATACTCTTGTCTTGGGTTTAAAATACAATTTTTTTGTTTTTTATATTTGTGTACGGGGTAATTAATGAAAAATCCCAACAATATTAACCGGAAAAAAAACGTGTACATTGCTATGAAAATGATAACAAGTGAAATTATCTTTAATTAGATCTTTTCGTTGTTCTCTTGTCTTATGTCTATATATATATATATTGTATGTATGTGTGTGTGTACGAACGATAACAATTTTCCATTTGAAAACATTTTGTAAAAATTTCTTAATTACATTTCGACCATTAAAATTGATGAGAATTTTTTATTTTACAAATGGTATCCAACTAAAAAGCGACAAATACTCAAATCGTGTAGAAGATTTTTACGTTTTATATTTTTTGGAAAAGTGGAAAATTGTTTGGTTGCGGTCTAGTCCGTATATGTATAGCCAAAAAATAATGAAAATGACGAACTATGACGATTTTTCTTTCCTTCCAGCGACTTGATTGAATTGAACTCCTTTCACGGTTTTATGATTTTTCCGAGAAGAAAAATGTTGCTGTTCGTTTATGGTACATTTCACACAACAAAAATATTATTAAGTTGATGGACCATTTCATTTTTATTGGATTTTTCCAATTGCGTATATGAGTGTTAGTCGATGATGAATTGATTGGAAAATGTTGTTATTTTGTACGTCTGTATTGTACATTTATAATGTTATTTTTGTGTTTGGTTAATCAACCGCAGTGAATTATTTTTTTGGCACTTGAAATATGATTTGAGATATGATCGTTTTATGTAACAGTTAGGCAATGTTATTGTGTAAGATATTATGTATACGTATGTTCCAAAGAAATCAAGTTTTAATTTTCATTTGAAATTATTTCATTAAAATTATCTTTCTGTGAAAGATACAAGGTGAGCCATCTGTTGGTTCTTTTTTCAATCAATGAATTTTAGTACTAAATGTTATCTGTAAAAAATTTTTTGACATATAAAAAGTAAAAAATATGACAGTTATCATCATGCTGTCGCGAACAACAACACAACAACGCATTTTGATTGTCCAAATTTATTATGGAAGTAATCGTTCAAAAACAACAACATTTCGTAAATTACGTGACAGTTTTGGTCGGCATGAACGTGCTACTGAGCGTGCAATTGGCAAAATTATTGAACGTTTTGAAAAAACTGGTTCAGTGGAAGGTCGTAGACCGTATCAATATATTCATTCGGTTCGTACTCCTGATGCAGTGGCAGATGTTATTGAAAGTGCTCGTAATGAATCAAGCACCAGACCATTTAAATCGTCGTCGGTTTCTTAATTGGATGTTTGAACGAAATTAAGATTTTTCATCAAATATCGTCTTTACATCAAATACTTCTTTGTGGATTCTTTCATTTAATCGGTACATTTTCCTTGACAAAAGGCTTCTAAGTTTTGAGTTGAATTCTTTTTGATCTTCTAGGTTCAGATACAAGTTTGTTTGCGTACACTATACAGTCTTTGACATTATTACTTTAGGAACTTGCTTGCTACAATTGATATATTGTCAGTCCCTAGGCCTATAGTTGTACGTATAATAATGGTGTCTTAGTTGAGCGCAAACCCGAATCAAAGTTTGAATGAATGTTCACAATTACCAAATAATTACAGAATTTCTGAGTGTCTGAATACATTTGATTCATCGCAATAAAAATGTCTGCTGATTTGTATGTTGCCCTTTAAATCTAGTAGTTCATTTGTCAAATATAGCAAGACTGCTCATTAGCATACCGTCAAAGAAATAATAACCAACTTATCGTTTCAATATTTTTCGACCTCAAACAAATATTAGACCATAAGCGTTTTATGTATAAGATTCAAATACGAATCATATAAAATTTATAAAGATAAATTAAACGGGATCGAAGTTATATGTCATGTTGCTCTGTATTCATTTATAGTTATCTTTGTTCTATATTCTTTTATTGCTTCATAAATTAGGGCAAATCGCGTAGATTTTCAGTGTGATGTTTCAGGAGATCTAAAACCATTATTTTGACTTTCAAAACCCGATAGAATCTCGGAAACATAATTGCTTAGAACTTGGTTGAAAAAATATATTACAAATTTGGAAATCCACCAATTTTATGCCAACTACACATTTCTTTACGAATGTTTGTTTATTATTATAAATTACAGCAAATGAAATTCTATAAAATTATAAAATTGCGATATCAATTTTTAGTCGACCTTGCAAAGTACTCAAATAATAAAACACAATCTAGCACTGATACAAGACAATTTTTCGTGTATTTTACTGTGTGAGCGCTATAATTTTCTATGAAGATTTTTTTTTTAATTTTTTAATTTTAGTCGACTTGCCAAGATCTTCAAAGTAAAAATTTTCGAGCCCTGTCCCAAGATACAATTATTCTTATGTTTTACTATATGTGAGTTAATTCGGTATTGAGAAATGTTAATCTGATTTTTTTTTTACTATTATTGTCATTCGATTTTAATCGTTGCGGGGTTTGGACGTGAAATCGATAAAGTAAGCGATAAAATAAAAATAAAATAGTCAAAAAGTGCAGTGATAGTAGTTTTTTTTTTAATTAATATTTTTAAAATTATTTTATAGTTTTAAGTACATATTGTGAAAAAATTAAAAGTGCAGTGTTAGCTTCTTTTTAATTATTTTATATACACTCCCGGCCAAAATTATTGGATCGATGAGTTTTTTTTTAATTTAGGTGGTACTCCAGACTCTATGACTTCTGAGGGCCATCTGGTGCATAACCACGGAACACCAAACCCGTTCCAAAGAAGACCAAAAATAAGAAGATCACCAGAAAAAAGTAGCAACTCGTTAGTTCTAGGAGATATTAATATGACTTTATCTTCATCAACAACTAATGTTGAAAGCGAAAAAAGCACACTTCATAACCAATTAAAAAGTCTAGAAGAGGTGGAGAGAAAATGAAAACCTGAAAAGGATCAACGAATCAGGTAAAGAAAAAAATCAAGTCTGTAATGATTATTACACAGACGAAGAGGAACTCGGAAGAGAAATATAGGAACCAGTTCCCAGTGGATACTAGGATCAAGAAACATAAGAAAAACCGCCACATTCAACGCGGCAGTTTCCGATGAAGAGGAAGTGGCAAGGGAATCTGATTGGATCGTGAAAAAAACAAGCCCAGAGAGAAACTAAAAGCAGAATCATCGCCAGAATATGTTGAGCAGGGAAAGCAAACATCAACATCAAGTAAACCAACTACTCAGTAAAGGATTTGACATTAAGGATGCTGCAAACATCATTAAAAAGAGAGAAAGGTAGATGAGAAAGGCAACAGTGTCGTCACAAAACGGGGGCTACCGCTATTCATGCTAACGTTTGGCAAAGAGGTAAATATTTAAAAAAATCATGATATTTGAGCCATTCAAAATATGAAAGTCAGAATACAACCAGTGAAGAAAAAGTCTCTGCAGATAGTCCAATGCAAAAAATGTCAGGGCTTCAATCACACTCAGAGATACTGTGGACGTATGGCAGGATGCGTTCAATGTGCTGGTAACCACCTTACGAGCACGTGTACATTAGATAGGCACTCAGTTAACATCCAGCTAATTACCGTGGCTGTGAGGTAGTTAAAAAGTTACAAAATATAAGAAATCGCGCTAGAAAGTTTGATCTAAACCATAGAAACCCTGCTATTGAAGCCCCGACCAATCAACAGACAATTCGGGAATTATATAAATTACGAGTAAAAGAATCATATGCACAGGTGACGGACGCAAGGTCAACAGGCAAAAGCGAAGGATAGCAACGACGGCCAAATTTTAATAAATGTCGTGAAATGCATAGATGCTCTAAATAAAAAACTTGATGAGCAGGCTGCGACCAATTAACTCATATTTGAACAGTTGAGAAACTTTTCATTATCCAACACGACTAGAAAATAAAAATAAATTTACAATGCTCAGAATAGTAATTTGGAATGCGAATGGGCTGATCCAACACATCTCCGAGCTGGAAATATTTCTATTTAAACAAAAAGTTGATATTTGTCTAATCTCTGAAACCCATTTTACTAACTCCTCATATGCCAGAATACGTGGATACAAATTTTACCATGCTATCCATCCATCAGAGAGAGCAAGAGGCGAATCTGCCATTCTTATTAAAGAGAACATAAAACACAACAAAGAATTAAAAATTGAAAGTGAATCTATGAAAGTTACAACAGTCAAAACTCGCACAAAGTACAAAAAAAAAATGTATCAGCAATCTACTGTCCACCACGACATAATCTGAAAATAGACGATTATGAAGAACTTTTTAACACCATGGGAGGTTGTTTTATCATTGGGGGCGACTATAATGCGAAAAACACATACTGGGACTGCAGAGTTACTACACCAAAAGAGAGAGAGTTGTTTGAAGCAGGAAAAAAATTAAAATATGACTTTCAATCTGGTGGCTCACCAACTTACTGGCCAACAGATTTAAACAAAATACCCGATCTTATAGACTTTTATGTGACAAAAGGTATATCAGATAACTATATTCGTTTGGAAAATAATGAAGAGCTTACATCGGATCACTCTCCTGTTATTATGACGGTCAGTGAAACAATAATTGAAAAAGAAATCACAGCGAGACTGTCCAATAAGAATACCAATTGGAAGAATTTTAGAGAATTATTAGAACAAAACATCAATCTTCAGGCACCAATAAGGAACATTATACAAGTCGAAGAGTTTACATCTTTCAAATACGCAAATAACAACAACTGTAAAAACTATCCACTTGAAGTAAGAGAGCTTGTGGCAAAGAAACGAAAAGCTCGAAAGTCTTGGCAAATAAATCGAATCAAGGAAAATAAAACCGTCCTTAATAATCTATGTAACAAGTTGAAATCTCTGATCAGAACAGTTAAGAATGAATCAATAAGTACATATTTGTCATCACATACTAGCCAAAAAGATACCGAATATTGCTGATGGAAAGCAACGAAAGTAGTTAAGAGACCAACAAATTTGATGGCACCAATTAGAAGTGAGGATGGAAGCTGGGCTCGAAGCGCGAAACAAAAAGCTGACTTGTTTGCGAGACACCTAGAAGAAAGGTTTCAACCATTACCCAGGCAAACCGCGGATGAAAATGTTAACCTACTGAAACGATCTGATGAGCTTGAAATACCAAGTGTATCTCTACAGGAGCTAAAAGAGGAAATTCAAAATTTAAACAAGAAAAAATCTCCTGGGTACGACGTCATAACCGGACAAATCATTAAAGAATTACTATATAATCAACGCTGTGTTTAGACTAAGATACGTTCCAACGCAATGGAAGGTGGCAGAGGTATCATGATCTTAAAACCTAACAAACAATGTAACGATAAAAAGTCCTTCAGACCGATATCCATACTCCCAACCATAGCCAAGATTTTTGAAAAATTGCTCCTGAAGAGAATGAAACCCATAATGGTTGACAGAAATCTCATTCCTGACCACCAGTTTGGATTCAGAGAAAACCACTCGACTATAGAATAAGTCCATAGAATCACAGATATAATAGAGCGAACACTAGAAACTAAACAAATATGTTCAAGCAAGACCTTCCCAAACAATACTATGAAACTCTAAAATCATACATAACCGATAGACACTTCCGTGTAAAATATGAAGACGAATACTCGGACCTAAAGAAAATTTCAGCTGGAGTACCACAAGGTAGCGTTTTGGGCCCTGTCTTGTACCTCCTGTATACTCGGGATATACCACCAATGAAAGACGTAACTATAGCAACATATGCTGATGATACTGTGATTTTGGCAGTTGGGAACAATGTAGAAGAAGCTACTAACAAATTGCAAAAATCGACAAATTCAGTCAACAATTGGATGAAAAAATGGAGGATAAAACTGATTGAAACTAAATCTGTGCATGTGAACTTTACTAATAAAAATATTTCTAATAGAAACCCAATTATAATCAACTCTAAACAAGTTGCCTATGCAGATACGGCGAAATATTTAGGTATGACGCTGGATGCCAAGTTGAGGTAGAAAGAACATGTCAAAAAGAAAAAGGAAGAGCTGAACATGAAGTATAGAAAGATGTATTGGCTCTTAGGTAGACATTCTGAACTATATCTATACACAATAAATTGTTTTTATACCGGCAAATACTGAAACCGGAATGGACCTATGGTATACAGCTTTGGGGCTGTACCAAGAAAACGAACATCAAGATGATACAGACGTACATGGTACATTAGAAATAAAGACCTCCATCGAGATTTAAAGATGGAATACATCGATGAAGTTATTACGTATCATGCTCTCAAGCTTGATTCACGCCTCCGACAGTACGGAAACATCGAGATGGACCGTTGGCAATAAGACGTATCCAAAGGATCCAAACCAATTGATCTAGTAAATGGAACATAAAATTACTATACTATTATTGGAAATATTTATATAAATAAATAATTTTAATTTCTGGGACTAGCCGTTGGGCTATATCCCAACAACTGTTAATATAATTATGATAGAAAAGTTACTAGATGACTTAGAATAAAGTCAGTTGTAATATTATATAAATAAAAAAATTAAAATAAAAAACTATTATTGTATTTCTATATATCGTTACAGCTGCTGGATCCACTCAGGCAATACTCCATTGTTCATTTATAATCCATACATTATCCACAACAACCAAAACCTAGTTCCATTTACACCATCTATAGGTATGTACATAGGTGCTCTCACAATCTCATATATTTCGTGAAATCCTAAAGCTCTACAAATATCTAGTTAGAAAGTTAAATTTGAAATTGATCTAAGAACTACAATTAAACTACTAAAACTTAATATTCAAACTAAATATCCTTTGAGTGAAAAATTTGATACAACTATCTCAATATTTTACAGTTTCGTATAAGACATGAGATGATGTGCCTCGTCAAAATCAATATCAAATTCAACATAAAAATCAAAAAGCTCTATTAAAATAGCAACGTTTTCCCAAACAAAGGACAATCAATCTGATAAAGATTTCATTTTTATACAACCATTCAAACGAATTTCTCATTTCGATTAATGGCCACATACTATCGACTACAACAAAAACAGTCAACACCATATAAACACGAAATAAAATTTTGTATATATCGTATGTACGGATATACGTATAGTGGACTCACAAAAAAAAGGAATTTTCTATATACGTTTTATTCAATTTTCCAATCGAGAACAAAATAGATCGATTACACAGACGTGGAATGGAATTCTATGTATACATATTTCTTTAGACCCATATGCACGGCAAAACGAAAATATATTCAGATAAATACAAAAATTACAAATTGATTAAGGCTATCGTTATCGCACAACACGCACATAGGTATAAAAACAATAAACACTGTGTACATTTTTAATTCCATCTCGAAATTAAATATTGTTTTTTGTGTGTACTCCAAGGATCTATCTACATACGAATATGTGAAAAAAAGGTCACACAAAATAAAAGGATTAAAATTCATGTATCCTTTTATCCTTATTGTTACTTAAAGACAATTACATATTCTATGGAGCAGATTAATTTTTATCGTAATGGTTCCATATGACTAATATCATATATGGGTCATTTAAATAAAAATTAATGAAAAATTTGTCACCAAAGTGCATCATATAATCCATACAGCGTGTGATCGTAAAGTCGTAATTTAACGTATAGCCAAGAAAACCAAAATTGAATTGTTTTTAATTATAAAAGTTTTATTGCAATGTACAAATAGCTGACCCAAATTCGCGTGGTGGAAATTAAAATTCCTTATTAAATTAAAAACTTGGTTGAGTTCAATTCAAATACGATAAGATGTAATGTTATATGTATATATTGTTGCTGGAAGATGTATGCTCGAGGTGAAAAGTTATAATTAATATACGAGAGATTTTTTTGCATTTTTTGCAACATTTATGAATTACAATTTTCGAGGCATCGCAACTCATTGGTTTTTTGTATAATGCGGTTGGCTAAAGTTAAATAAAAAAAGTTTTTCAAATTATACATTATATGAATCAAATTCAATTATTTGAAATTTGAATCATAAAATAAAAATAAAACACAAAACTTGTTGAAACTTCCAAAGTTGTAAACAACTTTAAGACTAAATAATTTGATTTAGTTTTTTTTCGTTTAAAAAAAAATGTTTTTTTTTTATGGATCTAAGCAAATCCACTTACAAATTTCATAATACTATTTAAAACAAATATACGAGCAAAACAACTTTTTGGAGTGTGTATCTGCATACATACTCTTAAGCTTTTATAAACTCCATTTTCGTTGAAAAGCTTCTTTTTCTCGTCCTTCTTCTAAAAGTCGTAATTCATTTTGTGCGGAAAAAATTGAATTTAGGCAACATTTTTTATCGATTGTACTCACAAAGAGCTTAACAATGCAACATAGTTAATTAATATGCAAAGCACAACATATTTTCAAAATAACTATTTTATTGTTTAACGTTTTACCAAACAATAAAAACCATTTGTCCCATATAAACAAACAAAAAAATAGTTATGTACAGAGAATAGAAAATTTACATAATTATATTATGCAATTCATATGTATAGTACGAGAAAATCATTAAAAGTTTTTGGAAAAATATTTTCATTTGAAATGGAAAATGAGTTGAATTTTAATTTGTGTACTTATTTTTATAAATTTAATCAGAACTATAATGTATAGATAGTATTGATTTTTTTTTTTTTGAATCAATCTATGTAGCTAAATGTGTTTTGTAAATTATTCATTTCAATTGCTTAAAAGCTCATTAAGTAGTTTGAATAGATTTTTATTATTTTACATTGAAATTATAATATACAAATGAAAATATTCAGTTTGTGTAATTAGGTTTTTCTTATACCAATCCCAATGCAACCTCCCTGAAATAAATTGCAATATTTTTATAAAGCCATTGAAAAACTAATTAAACATTTTATGAACTTACCTGAAATGTTTTCGCACTATAATTCATTTATGCCAACAGAGAATCAATATGTTTCTCGAACACAACAAATTCGAATTGAGAAATAAAAATTCTGGAGCTTTTTAAGAACGATTTTTTTATATACCAGGAAAGCTAAATGTAAATTTTTAATAATTATGTTATTGTTCTCAAAATTGTTAAAATCGAACACATAAAGATTGTTGTAAACGTCAAAAATTTTTTTAACAATTTGTATCTAAAATCCCATAGATTTGTTGCAGATTTTTCAAACCATCAGAAAAAAATTAGAGCGTTATTCGTATTTTATAATAACTGAATATCAAACAAAGTTTATATCAAATAATTTTTTTTGTGCAAATTTAAATCACCATGTTTATTGTTATTTTATACGCCATTGACCATTTAGAAATTTAAAAAGGCCCTAATTTTTATCGTCATTTTCAATTAAATATATCTTGATATACATTGCTCCTTTATTTTATTCTATTTATATTAAATAAAACAATCTAGAGTATTACAAATACGATTTTATATTCAAAATATAGTTTTTTGATAAATTAAAATATAATTGATCCTCTACGGTATTGCATGATTTTGCTGATCTATTAATTGGATTGTTGTTGCAATAATTGATTGTGTGGTGTTCGAGCGCCGAAAGTCGATGTTTACGCAAAATTGTGCTTGGAACATTAATAGAGATATTTTCCAATATGTAGAAGGACCTTACCGATAAAAGCTGCATCCATAAGAAAACGTCTTTGTACTTTGTAGCATCAGGAGGTAAGCGAGCTACATTTTCTTAGAAGGGTATGTTATGATCATAATTCCAGCCAGTTTTGTTCAACAGGAATATTAGAAATTTTTTTTGTATGCTTTCTATTGTTGTGTACAGCATAATATGGATTCCAAATGGATCTTACAAAAGCGTAATTTAATGTACGTAAAATTAGTGTGTATCCAGTCAATAATATTCGGATTCTTTTAGATCTATAATATTTAAACGACATAATTTTACATTTGTTAATACTTAAGTAGGTGTTGGGGCGCTTTGGCGTGGGAAAATTTGTAATTTGACACCTGAACTGGAAATTTGATACCTGACCTTGAAATTTGATACCCGTGGAAAAAAAAAAATGTAATTTGATACCGGTGGAAAAAAAAAAGAAAAAAAAAAGTGAAATTTGATACATCGGAAATAAAAAATATTGAAATTCCATGAAAGTCAATGACCTTGTGTTAATTTCGGGGTCATTGACTTTCATGATATATATATATATATATATATATATATATATATATATATATATATATATATATATATCGGGGTCATTGACTTTCATGGAATTTCAATATTTTTTATTTGAATTGTGGACACACACTAAGCCTATTGAAATCATCTTGCAGTTTTTCAGCATCAAGTTCATGTTTAATAATATAAAAAATGTTTACGTCATCGGCAAATATTAGAATATTTGAGTGTTTTATTAACTTGACTATTCCATCGATGAAAACAATAAAGATCCATGGACCAATATGTGATCCTTGAGGAACACCAGATAAATATTGCAAACGGTTTGTTGGATATCATTTGAACCGATTAATAAATCCGGATATAAAACAGAATGGTAACAAAATGTAACATGAGACATCATCCCGCTTTCCTGATTTAAATATAGGTGTGATCTTTCGAATTTTCCATTTTTCGGGAAACATGGCAGTGGCTAGCGATTGATTGAATAGCTTGCAGAACGAATTTATCAGGTATATCAACTGGTCAACAACTATCTCTAAATTTCCGTAAGGCTGATGCAACGTCCTCTTCATATGTGACAGGAGAAGTAATTAATGTATTGTTATTGCTAATTTGATCAGTGTATCCAATATAATCGTGTGGTCTATAGACTGATTGAAAAAATGCTGCAAACATGTCTGCTATCTCTTTAGCGATCGAAGTGCAGGTATTATTATAAGTCGTGATGGTGGGATATCCTTCGATTTCACGTTTAGATCGAAAATATTTTCAAAATTGTTTAGAATCTTCTTTAATTTTAACTTCGATACTTGCAAGGTAAGACCTGTATACTTAATATTGAAATAGACGTCACATTCTTCGCTGCGTTGTAAAAAAGATAGTTTGTCTGTTTTCAATCGTGGTTTAAATTTAGTATAGGCCTTGAATGTTCGGTGACGGATGAATGTTCGGTGATTTATTGAAAATAGGCACATAGAGTTCGAAGCCTTGGTGTAACATGTTATAAAAATTGCCGATATTTGCATTCACATTATCTGTATCTAAAATTTTACCCCAATTTACTTCTTCTAAATAAACTTGTAAACCGGCGTGGTTATAGTCTACTTAAAGTTGAGTTTCATTTGTTGCACATGTTCAAATTTTTTCAGCTTTCAGTAGGTAGTATCAAATACTATGTCCAACGATTTGTGGTTGATATCATTTAAAAGTATCAGTCTCAGTGGTGAAGACAAGATCCAGGAACCTTTCCAAATTATTGACAACCGTGTTAATTTGGTTAAGATTAAACCCAAGCATGGAATCAACGAATAAAGATTCTGTGTCACTTTTTACATTACATGGAAGAATGCCATTCAATTCCTTGTCATGACTCCAGATGGTATTTGGAAGATTGAAGTCACCAACTACAAGAACTAAATCTGATGGTTTTGATGTTACAGCTATTAATACGCCACCAACTGAATCCTTAGTGCTCGTTTCGGGAGTATGATCACATCTATAAACAATATAATTACGCCCAAAGAATTCACTACTATGAATACCCAGGTTGAAATTACTTTCTCCCGATAACATATATTGGGTAGTTTGTTTAAAGAACAAATCAATTAAATTGGGATGCTTTTGTTGCGCTTTTTATTTACATTCTGTTAATAAATTGAACACACATCTTTGACTGAATTTTTGCATGACTTTACAGATAGATGGATAGTATTAGATCTTTAGAATTCCTGAAAGCTTTATATTAATTTAAATGGACTAAATTTTATTAATTTTTTGACGTTCAAATTGCTGGCTCCTTGGAAAAATTATTTTAAATACAGTGTAATTAATTAAGCTTAATGCTGCTAATTTAACCAATTCATTTAAAGCTTTACGATTTAGGCGTTGTATTAGTTTTGTGTTAGATACTTAATCTTTATGCCATTGCATCATTATCCTCTGTTATAAAAGCTCTATTTTAAGTTGTGAGAAATCGTTTTCGAAAACTTTATCTGTAATGATAATTTAAAGATTATGTTCAGTTAATTGATTGGACCATTACGCGAAATTATTCTTTCATCAAAAGTTTCTTTGAGTAAATCAATTGTAGCGCGCGCTGTGTGGCATGTGGCTCCGTCCTGTTGGAACCATATGTCAGCAAGATTAATGCCAGCTAATCGAGATACGAAAAAATGTCTAATCATGTCCCTAAACCGCTCACCATTGACGGTAACATTTTGACCATCATCGTTTTTGAAGATATATGGACCAATGACTCCGCCAGCCTATAAAGCTCACCAAACAGTAATTTTCTGTGAATATAATGGTGATTCGATAAAATTTTGTAGATTATTATTCACTTCAATGCGACAATTCTGCTTATTTACGTACCCATTCAACCAAAAATAGGCTTCATCGGAGAACAATATTTTGAATGGAAATTCAACATCAATATCAATTTGTGCTTCAGCCCATTCGCCGAATTGTCGGGGCATACTTTAATTACTGCACAAATTGAATCTTGAAAGCTTTTAAGCCAAGATCCTTTCGTAAAATCTTCCTTAAAGTGGAAGGACACAACCCCAGATGCTGAGAACGGCAACTGGGAAAAATGGACGAATTGTAATAACGATGAAGTAACTATCAGCTGAAGTGGGATGTCAAATAAAGCAGTGTTGCCAACTCAAAGTTGTGGACCTCTAAAAAAACACCCCTTACCATCGTAATACCATGTATTCCATCGAAACAAAAACAAATTTTTACTAATTATGAAACTGTACTATGTTTGTCAAATTTAATTTCGTGGTTTCTAATTATTCATTTAATAAAAAAATAAAAGCTATAACAAATATTTAGCTCAAAGATTCAAATATCCTTATAGCTAACATAATAAATAGTTTTTTTTATAAATGTTATATAAATTTAGTCCATTTTAAAAAGCTTGATCTCAAATGTAACCCTTAAAAAGTTTGAATAAACCTAAAGTTAAAAAATTTTGAATGGTGTGAAAGTCTATAAAGTAATTTTTAGCTCATGTCTGCCAAAGTTTCTTAACGGTTTTTCATAACATTCGTTATATAAATAATAAAACTTTCCAGAAAATCCTGAAAGCTCTGAAAATGAATATGAAATAATAATTTTATTTAAATTAAGTAAAATTGATTGCATTTAAATTTTAAACATTCTGTTTACCAATTTTGACATTTAAATGTAGTCAATTACATTTTGCTACGTTTCGTATAGTAAAGCTGCTGTTTAAATCATATAGTTAAATCGACATTTAAAATACTTAACATTTAATTCTCAACCCAAATGTTGGGAAAAAAACTCAAACTTTTAACTTAAATTTCAAATTTAAATTATCAATTACAAATTTTGAGCCATTTTTAGTTCAATAGTTGTAAAATCGTTTTAGTTTTTCAATGGTTTTTAAAATATTAGACACAAGCCTCAATTTTAGGAAATATTCTACAGAACATTATAAATTTGAAAGGAAATAAAATTATAAAACTAACTATCTGTTTTGTTTTTGTTTTGTTGAGGGTTTTTGAGATGCACGCGACCCGCTCCGTCAACCGCAATTATTAGCCAAAACTCGGGACTCACAAATTATAACACCAAACACCACTTATAATATTTCTTAGTTAATACGATTTATTTTTAAACTTTTTACTTCATATATATCTTTTGACCATATCCTAATTATAATTTTTTTTATATTTTATTTTTACATACAATTTGTGCTTTTGGTCTTCTTCACGCGAGAGCCACATCTCTCGACTCTAATGCATTTATATATATTTTATTTCTGTCAAAACGATTTGTATTCATTTTAACATTCAGTACATATAAATTTAGCTCAAAATTGGATGTACCGAAAGCCTATGTACCAAATGGCGTTTTCAATTACATAACAGTTCTGTACAGTAACAAATGTAAATATATTAACAAGCTGAACGGTGAAACTTTTTTAATCCACTATAGTTAAACGTTTTTAAAATTGATTTTTTTTCTAATAAATTATTTAAACTCTAAGTAAGTTTTGTGCTAAACAAAAAAAAAATTATAATTTTGTAAAGAACAAAATTCTTTTAATTTTAAAACCATTAATGGATTCTGAAAAATCTGAACAGAATTCTTTATATTTTAAATAGTTGCGTTTTTTATTATAATATCATGACAATAAATTTGTTTATATATATTGTTAAATTATCTGCAAAATTTTTTTTAAATCTAGTAAGATTATCCATTGAAGCTTTCAAAGCTCATTTAATTTACGCATTTAAAATGTTTAAAATTGTACAACCATAGATTATTAAGCGTGATAAATTATAAAATTTAGATAACAGCCTTCATACTGTTAAGAAAATTGAGCTTTCGTTAATTTGAGCTTCATAAATTTATTTGCAAACATGTATCAGTTTAACGATCTAGCCTAGTATACATCATAATTATACGTCCTCCACCCTCCATATTCCTTACCATGCTACGATGTATCCCGGATTACACACTAATAAATTATTAGAATAAACACACAAATTCAATAACGAACGACAGTGTGCCTAATTTTACAAATTCATCACCCACATACCAAATCCCCATTTATAATTCATGGTAGAGAAAAAAAATCTCATATATGTATACTCACATCGAAAACCCTCATAAAATCAAAAATTGGTTTGATCTTAAATTTTTAATTTCCATTACTCTCGATTTCAAAAAAATAAAAATCACTCTTGATTTAATAAAAATGGTTTTTCCGAAATATAAAAAACTTCAAAGAATTATCGTAATTTAATTAACCCCTATGTATATAAAAATAACATAATAAAAAAAAATTGCTCCAAGGGAATTACATTTCAACCTATACCTTGACCTGTTGAACACTCTCTTGTTTACCCATTGATTTTTTAACTCCATTTTGAAACGGTTTTATCCCTAAGAATTACCTTCCAAAAAATTAACCATAATCGAGATAAAAATGCATAATTTTTATAGTCACCCTGTTTAAATAGCGCACCGATTTAGGAAGAATCATCTCAATTTAGAAATTTCCCCACTAAATATACGAGATTAAAATAACAGCTGATCATATTTTTGCATGTACCAGTTTTGTGTATAACATGTGCGCATGAAATCCCGCCAACACACAAAATAAACATAAATCGCGCGAGAGTATAAAGTTTTTCTCCATCACGAACAATCATACTAAAAATTGCATAGTAGCCAAACTGTCTGGACCAAAAAATCTGTATTTCCTTATGATTTTTATCTTTTTCGGAAATACTGTTGTATTTTAACGTCTCTCTTGAATCGTTGAATTGAGCTGTATATGCCATAATACCATAGCAAAATTCTCTTCAGTTCAGTTCAGTTCATAACATATGATCGGGAGATTCAGACGTATTTTCCAGAAAAAGCTAAAAGAAGTTTAAAAAAAAAAAAAAAAAAAAAATTCAAAAGTTAAAATCCAAAAACAGATTTTCTATTTCCGAACCTCGTTTATGTATTATTCAAGCGGCGGGAACAATAATACAAAATAATTTGGCTGAGTGAAAGAAAGTGTATATGCAAAGTTTAATTTTCTTTTTTGTTTTTAACCAAAGAAAGCTCATATTAGTGAATAAAATATTTAAGTGAATCGAATTTTATATCTAATATATGTTTTCGTGTAGAATACCGTTGCGAGTGTTTACAAAGTGATTTTTATTTTTGTAACCACAACTGGTGCATTTGTGTCTGTGTTTGATATGAAAATTGTGTAGAATGTGGTACGATGGTAATAGCAGCGGTGTACAAAAATGGAAAATATATTTTCTAGGTAAGCGAGATATGTGTGACCGTTAACGTGTTAAAATTCGAGAAACATATGTACATACATTTATTAGATTAGTATGATAAGCTTTTTTCCCGTATTTTTTTTTTTTTTTTTTTTTGGTGTGAGGATTTAGTGATGATGATGGAATAATTATTTGCAGTAGGCACAAAAATAATAAATCGAAATGCGAATACATATAGTTAAAGTTGACCACAACATATAGTGAATAGATTACTATAGTAATTTAGATACATTTCGATATCATTTGTATGAGGTGGTTATGGTTTTTTTTGTGTTCATCTATTAATGTGATGGTCTCGGAAATAAGAGAGTGGGGTATAAAGATTAATTTAAGACAATTTTTTTTTTGTATTTCTGCTCTTTCGGTTTGGGCGTATAAGGATTCCATGATTCATATATAATCTTCTTGTAAGCCTATAATTACGTATTTAGGGTTTCAAGTAAATTAATTACAGTGATATATACTTTAATGGAATGCTAGTACATAATGTAGTTCTATAATACGTTTGTAATGTGTTGTTTGAATAAGTTCTGTGAAGTAGTTAATCGCCGATACATTTTAAACTGCTTTTTGGGAGGATTAGTTGTTAAAGTGAAAATGTTAAATGAAAGCTTCTATATTTTACCAAAACGGTCAGCTTTGTTATATAGTTTTATATATCATAAATCAACTTGAAGGGAACATCGATCAAAAAGTTGTATGGTGAAGCTACCAGAAGCGGAATAGTTAAATGTTCATACTATGAAAGCTTGGAAAAGCTACAAAGCTTCAAGTCTTGAGAAAATATTTTTACGAAAAATCTATCTTTTGCAGAACTCTCCAAATTGCTGAAGGATTGTAAAAACGCTCAAAACACAAAGCTCGCCAATATTATTATAAATATTTAGCGAATATTTTTGTATTATTATGCTGAGCTTTAATAAGTTTTTATTCAATATTTCTAAGAAATGAAAAATTAGAAAATATATTAGCAATTTCTAGCAGTTTTTTTTGGGTACTAAAAGCTTCAATAAATTGAAATGTGTTACTTGGAATCTATGTGTAAAACGTTTGAGAAAATTTCAGTAAATCATGTTTACTAAAGTGTATTTCTTTATTTCTCGATCAATATTTTTACAAATATTTTAACCGTTCCGCTTAAAAGGTCTAAGTACATATTTCGGAGTGTTAAAGCACGCTAATTAAAAATGAGTCTATGTTTTAGTACTTTAGTAGCATACCAACATAATTTTGAGCATCTAATTTGAGCAGCAAACAACAGTTAATTTACATATATTTTTGATTTTAAACGGAGAGCTTTTACTCGAAAAGTGCGTCCATTGGCAAATGAGAAATACTTAGTTTTTCGTTAGATTTTAAATCAGTTTTATCCAGCAGGCTGTTTAAAATTTTAATTTTGCAAATTAAAGTTTTGGGCCGGTTTACTGAAAATTACAGATTGGTTCGAATCACAAATATATGATAGAAAAGTTCATGTAATGAATTAATTAGTTTTTCATATTTTAAACATGATTTTAGAGCTTTATACTCTATTTGCATGTAGGCCTTATTTATCAGTATAATTATCAGGGATGTATATTTACGCGTTATCTATTATTTTCTATGTGTCGACAACTCGTAGACAATGTAGACAACGTAGATATCGTAGACAAAATTAAAACTGAATCAGTCAAATTAATACACTTGAATGAGGATTTTTTTAGGACAAACATCACTAAGATTGTCCTAAATCCTAAAAATGTGTAAAAATGTGTATAAGTGCGAAGTTTATTCGGATAAACCCATAAATCTTTTAATTTAACCGATTAGGTGAATTTCCTACAACTCATGTATGTCAATTAAATAAATTTCCAAAACTCTTTGGGAAATCGCTAGGAAGCTAACACCATAATGACGTATATTTCAAGATGTCATTTGGTCTAAGGTATCCGAAAAAAATGTATTTTAAAAGCAATTGGGGATTAGGGGACCACCAAATTTGGTATGTCGATTAAATGATTTTTCTGGATTTTGTTGGGAAAATCTTAGGGAGCTAACATCATCATGCCGAATATACCAATATGTCATTATGGATCTAAGATAACCGAAAAATATTTCAATTTTGAAAAACACGAGATAGGAAGGTTTAGGACACCAAATTAAATATGATCATGCATTTTTCGTGGTATGTATGTAATTATGGTGTTATTATTAAAAATTGGTGGGAACCCACGAGGATTCCACGCTCAATGCCACAAAGGCCCATGCGGTACAAGCATTATGTTGTTAGTCTGGAAATTATTTTTTTTACTTTAGAGGACAGATTTATAACAAATTTCACATACATTTTAAATTATTATTTGCCCTACGGCTTATCTTAATCGCTAGTAATTCACATCCTCTTAAATTTAAATAGCATGACATATAGCATCTTCTAATAATAATTTTTAAGCCAGCATCCGATATTTTATCGCATTTGGCGACCGACAAATATCTTAAAGTAGCACCTAATTTAGTCAAATCATAAAGTCCAAAATCCATTATATTCGAACAATCAGATACGCTTAATTCACGCAGAGCAACACATCAATTTTTGTGTCCGTGTGTAAAACATAGTGGTTCCAAATTTAAACCACATACTTTCAACAACTGACCTTGAGATTTATTAATCAACATAGCAAATGCAAGGCGTACAGGAAATTGGATGCGTTTAAACTTAAATGGCATATCTACGTGGAATAAATATGTGCTTTTAAATATGTCAGTAAATGCTCGATTTGGTGATGGAATTCCTAATTGACTCAATACTTTATTAACAATCACTAAACAAATATCCTCTATATGTTAATTAATGTTTGGTTATACATGGCCGCAGTGTAATGCAAATCAGAATTTGTATGTGTGTTACGAGCTTGACGTAATATGTCTTGTAGTTTGTCCACAATGCTAAGGGATTTGAAGGAAAGCATGTTGAAAGTATATTATTGAGAATAATGTACAATACATTATTTACGGTTCTTAAATGCTGAAACGATGTTGGACCACGAACTTTTATCAAAAGCAAACGCAAATAGTAGCATTTCGCATTATTTGGATGCACTGTGTAGATGTCCATTTTCCGATAGAACGGCCCAATGTACTACTGTGGGATATCGCTCTCATGAATTGGAAAACTTAATATGCGCCATACTG
Source organism: Tipula unca (assembly GCA_951394425.1). Taxonomy (NCBI): domain Eukaryota; kingdom Metazoa; phylum Arthropoda; class Insecta; order Diptera; family Tipulidae; genus Tipula; species Tipula unca. The sequence continues at coordinate 187,844,829 of OX596381.1, forward strand.
CTTCATTGCTGCTGATGTATCTTCCCATTTAATATTGCTTAATTCCATCTAAATTATTTGCTGGTGCTATTCCGAAAACGGCCATATCGCATCCTTTATTTACATATTTACGAATGTATTCTACATTTATATGAGCTTTGTATATTTTTGATAACAAAGGTGAATATGGTACTATGCAACGGTGATCAACTTCAACGTTAGTATTTAGTAGTTGCATAGTTATTGATCTTCCATTATCTTCTAAGGAGCATCGACGAAACAATGGATATCCATCGTTGCCTGTTATTGTTTCAGGAATTAATTAAACCTACAGAACATACGAATACATTTTTATCAAAATATAGGTACAGTATTTCTTGAGTTTATCTTCACTACCAATAGAACATATATTTAAATAATTATCAAAATCGGTGCTGTGGTTTTTGAGTTAATCGATCGGAAACCCGTTTTGGAAGCTGCTACTTCTGGGGGACCGATGTTGACCAAACTTTACTAAAACACTTCGCACGACCCATAGAGCTAACGTACCAACACCTTTCTTTATATATATACAGATGGAAAATGATTCGTCAAAATTATTTTATTGATCACCTAAAATTGTGTCTAATAAAATTCATAACTTAATCGTTTTACTCTATTTTGAGGTTCATTTGAATATTTGGCATAAAAGCTCTGCAACCAGAACTGTACTTTTATTTTGAGATTTTTGTAAAAATTCTAAATTGAAAAAAATAATTGATTTTAATTATTAAAAGCATTCGAGACCTGCAGATAAATACATCTATAATCCTCTGTTAGAACCTATAGCACCCCGATTCTCTAAATTACTTACAGTATTTAGTATTTATTGAATCATTATATGAAACCAAATATTCTTCTCCAAAACCAAAATGATTGGTGCCTGGTGAATAAACAATTTTAATGTGAACCCATAATCAAAGCAATCAATTTTTAGTGCTACGTTTAGCTATGTTTGTTACAACATGGGTTTGAATTAAGGACATATCCGTGATCGGATCGAAAATAAACAAATTCTTTCTTTAGTTTTTAAAAAAATTATTTAAAATCTTGTTGGTTTTATTTGCGACTCCAAAATCTTGATAGAAATTTTTTTGTGTAAATTCAGAAAAAAATTGTTTAATTAAAATATACGTAATGGCACTAATCGATTAATAACAAGTATGTATTCTTGTCAAGAAGAATTTTGAAATTTCTTCATATCTCCAAACTGAAAAAATTGTTGGACACCACTGGTATAGAGCATTCAAAAAAAGTAAATGCTAAAAAGTAGTAAATACTTATTTCCCAACTGAAGCTTCTTTATAAATCCTTATTCCTTCAAAAACCTGTTCTATCAATTGCTTAATTTATCAAGTTCATGCAGTATGTCTAAAATAAAGTTTTATTGTGCGTTAAAAAAAAACTTGTGATACTTTCCCCAGCGACGTCGAAAGCACACGAAATCAAACTTTTTTTCTTAGAAAATTAACGATACATTTTTTTTTTTAAATTTGATTGATATCCCACCATAAGGTTTAACATTCGTAACACGAAAAAAAAACAAAGTTATAGGTTGAAACCCAAAAGTTTATTTTTATTTCGTCTATCGCAGTAACAACAACAACAACATGAATCGTTGTTGCAGACATCTACCAGATGGTTTATTTATATGTTGTGTGTATACATTATTGCACGACATCATAATTTATTTAATTTATTTCCATATATGCTAACTAACATAATTAATGTAATGTATTAACATACTTTTCAACTCTACCCTTTGTGTACACATATACATATATAAGTGTATATATATACATATGTATGTATGTACTATTAGATTATCTCACCTTAAGTACATATTAACCTTTCAATAATATAATTAACATAATATCTAAACTAGCATATAGTACGACTCATATGGGTATATCCATCACTATATACATATATTTAGGAAACCCAAAAGTTCTAGGCAAGAACAATAATAACAACAACAACAACATGAATAATTAAGTTCAATTATAGAATGAATTACAATAACAAAAACAATAAAACTTAAAACTTTTTTTTTTTTTTGTTGGTATACGAACGCAATCAAAGTTAAAAACAAAAAATATTCTTGTAACATACTAACTGATGTGTTTTTATCAAGTTGAACAAAACAAAACACTTAACCAAACATTGTTGTGCGCTATGAAACTCGAAAACTTTCGAAAGTTTTACATTTGTGCGAGATGAAGGTGCAAGCTGAAACAAAACAAAAAATTCTTTTATAATGGAATCTTTAAAAAAATATTATTTTTAATTATCCAAACGCCTCCATAATTTTCTTTTTTGATAAAAGGCCTAAAAGCTTTAATATAAGCTTTCTGTTTTATTAATCATAATAACAATAATAATCAACAACAACAATACGAAATACATAATTTTAAATATAATTTTTAAAATAAATTCTTCTACTGTTTTAAATTAGTCGCTATTTTCTAAGACTTCAGCTCTGTATGTATGTATATGTATACGTATAAAAGCTTTTTATTTTATTTAATTAAAAATTTAAATACAATGAAAAACATTTTCGCTTTTTATTGCTTTCCACTAAAATGACAATCAATTAAAATTAATAAAAATTTTGTACATTAACATAACAACAATGTCTATATGTATTCACAAGGAAAATCTAAATAAATCAAATTGATTTGAAAACTTTTCGTTTTCTGTTTACTTTTATTACTTATTTTCTCAATGGTGCGGTGTGCTTATTCCGCTGTATCAGCAGCTTTGTCACATTTTTGGTTTATTTATATACTATACACACCGATATACAGATATACACCAAGTCAATACTTCTTATTTATACAACACAGGAAGGATATAATCATGAATCAATATATTCGATCTGCGTGTATAAAGGTAAAAAAAATTATGATTTCGGTTCCGCGTTTTGCTATTTAACGCGCAACATTTGCGTGTTCAGTGAATTTTAGAAATCAGCTGTCTCAATTTTTTCGTATATCCAAGTATTATTTGTTTTTGGAAGTTGTTCAATTATTTCTGACTTCTAAAATTATCAACAAAATCTAACTGGTATACTGTAAAGGTATAGCTAAGCAGCTGGCTGTTTGGAAAAATTATTAATTTATTCTAAATTTCTGATGTTTTTATTTGATTTTAATGGAATGTTCTATAAAGCATTAAGCAGGATTTCCCGGAGATGGCCGGGCCTCACCGAACATCCGTTTATACATAACATAAAGAGGATTTGCATAGGTTCAGTTAGTATGATATAAAAGTGACTCGGTTACTGACACCTGGTATAGCCAATAGTTAGTAACACAGGACGATACAGTTCTAATCTACTTTTATCTACTGAAATAAAATTTATTAGTTGCTGGATCGGACTATTGAGATATTCCTGAAAATTCAACTTAAATTAGCTACGATTTATTTTATTCTGCATTCCAACCTTTAATTAATTCCTTTAAATTTAAGTTTAACTGGCAGAGATCTTGTAATCTACTTCAATTTATTATTATTAATTCCACATATTTGAGCTGTGATAGACACTGTAATGAATGATAATTAGTTTAGTACCTGTTCTTCCAACCCGCGTTTTAAATCACAAATATACAAATATATATCGCTCATTTGCTGCAACCTTGACATAACTCAAAAATGCAGATTTTTGAGGAGACACGTTTAAAGTTTTAAGTTGAGATAAATAAGATGTTATTGTTGGGTAAAAGTTTTAATTCAGAATTTTTTTTTAGAATCGTTTGAAGTTATGCCACTTTGCCACTTCATCAGATATCACAATTTAATGACAATAAACAATAAAATAACAATTCAAGTTTCAAAGACAGTAAAATGTTAAAGGCATAAGATTATAATAAAATTACAAAGATTCATAAAAAGCTCTGTAATATTTGGAATTAAGTATTTTTGGACTAAATTTAAAAGGTCATCCTTCTTTTTCGTGATATCCCTGGTTTAGAATAAAAATCCCTGGTTTAATGTAACATTAGAAATAGGGTACTTTTCCTTTCTCTTAACGATGGTCATTTCTTTAAAATGTTCGTTGTATGAATGTTTACATTAGATTCAGGTTGGCAATTCTCTTGTAACTTTCAAAACTTTTACTTCGACCAGTTTCAAATCCTTCATTTTTAAAGGACCTAAATCACTGGCGAGAGTTTTAATGTTATAGAAGTTTTCAAATGACAATTCGTTGACATGGAAAGCTTCACTTGCAGGTCGAATGGTGGAAATAAATGTGTCTGGGGTGTAGATTGGTCCACTCTTAAGAAGTCGTTTTACCTGTCTTTCAATCAATGCATTTTTTCGCAAAACTCGTACGGTGTATATGAAGAGAGCAACTGTCAGAATAAAATCCGCAATCTTTTTATGAAGTTGAACTTTTTTACAAATATTGAAAAACACACGTACCAAGCTCATTTACTCCGCGATGGCCATTGCTCTCGTCCCACACAAAGCACTCGTATTCGTTTTTAAATCGTATAAGATAAAATTTAAAACATTTAGCTTTGATGTATAGTAAAAGAAGGATATATCACCAGATTTTTCTTTATCCGTTTTTCTCCGCCATTGCTAAATCTTTTTCTATAAGGTGGTAATGAGGTCGTAATTGCTCTTTAAATTCTCTTTATCTTCACCTTCTGCATTATCTCGTAAGCATAACATGTGTCACATAAAACTTTTTTTGGAGTGAAAAAGGAAATATTATATTCCTGTACAGTACATAGTTTGCCTATAGGGCATTTCTGTCTTTGCAGCTGCTATCCGCAACAGTTTTGCTAACATCGATGAAATGTCTGGTACTAACGGGTGATTTTTTAAGAGCTTGAGAACTTTTTTTTAAAAAAAAACGCATAAAATTTGCAAAATCTCATCGGTTCTTTATTTGAAACGTTAGATTGGTCCATGACATTTACTTTTTGAAGATAATTTCATTTAAATGTTGACCACGGCTGCGTCTTAGGTGGTCCATTCGGAAAGTCCAATTTTGGGCAACTTTTTCGAGCATTTCGGCCGGAATAGCCCGAATTTCTTCGGAAACGTTGTCTTCCAAAACTGGAATAGTTGCTGGCTTATTTCTGTAGACTTTAGACTTGACGTAGCCCCACAAAAAATAGTCTAAAGGCGTCAAATCGCATGATCTTGGTGGCCAACTTACCGGGCCATTTCTTGAGATAAATTGTTCTCCGAAGTTTTCCCTCAAAATGGCCATAGAATCGCGAGCTGTGTGGCATGTAGCGCCATCTTGTTGAAACCACATGTCAACTAAGTTCAGTTCTTCCATTTTTGGCAACAAAAAGTTTGTTAGCATCGAACGATAGCGATCGCCATTCACCGTAACGTTGCGTCCAACAGCATCTTTGAAAAAATACGGTCCAATGATTCCACCAGCGTACAAACCACACCAAACAGTGCATTTTTCGGGATGCATGGGCAGTTCTTGAACGGCTTCTGGTTGCTCTTCACTCCAAATGCGGCAATTTTGCTTATTTACGTAGCCATTCAACCAGAAATGAGCCTCATCGCTGAACAAAATTTGTCGATAAAAAAGCGGATTTTCGGATTTTCGAACCGAACACTGATTTTTGTAATATAATTCAATTATTTGCAAGCGTTGCTCGTTAGTAAGTCTATTCATTATGAAATGTTAAAGCATACTGAGCATCTTTCTCTTTGACACCTTGTCTGAAATCCCGCGGGATCTGTCAAATACTAATGCATGAAAATCCTAACCTCAAAAAAATCACCCTTTATTAGCACGAGCGTAATGGCTTTCAATCGAATCGGGTGATCATTAATATCTAACGTGTTCTTGAAATATAATTTACACACACGGACTTGTTGGTTATTTCGAAAGAAGTAAAACGCATAGTTGTATTGTCTTTGGTTTCTGGTTCCACCAATTCTATTTTTCTATATCAGCTAAGCTCCAATATTTAGAAAACAACTGAGTTCGATCTTCTTCAGTAAACTTTGAGGATCATTGAAGTTTTCAGTTTTCTCCACACGCTGGTTTAATTTTTCTTTCCTCCCTTATCCTTTTATTCTTAATTGTGTTCATTTAGTAAGCACTTCCACTATTCCTTGATTTCTTTATCAAATTTATTTTCGAATGATATCTATATTTAATAGTAATAATTTAAAGACGGATCCTCACATAGACCCCGAATATACAAGATAGTTGCTGCAGCTACTTCTTTTGAATGAAACTTTTGACCCATTGAATTTTCTTTGTCACTTTCGCTTTCAATATCGTCATTTGGTAGGTATGTTCGGTCAAAAACATCATCACAGTCCTCATCAACATCATCACAGAAGATGATGAATCAATGGATGAAGAAGTACTGTACTGAAGCAGAACTACCATAGTTATTACATAATACGCTGAGACCTGCTGTGTTATCTGAAATTAAATAAACATTCAAAATTGTATGTCTCTTCAAGGAAATTTAAATCACTTACTGCTTAATTTAGCCGGTTCATTGCTGAAGCACTGTTCCAACTTTAGTTCAACGTTTAGTTTATTTATATCAGTTAGTTTTTGTACTGACCTTGATTTGATTGCCAATCGCACCATTAGTTTGCTACGACTGGACATACTTACAGTTATAAGCTAGAACTGTATTAAAATTAATGAAGTTAAACAATTACCAAAATCATTAATAATTTGATTCTTTGGCATATCTGGTTGTTTAGTTATAAAATATTTTAACAAGAATGACATAAATAAAAATATGCAACGATACAATTTACAAATATCGTCGGCTTTTTCTTAAACAACGTCATAACAAAATATCCTATTCTGGCAACCAAAATCTCCAATACTTACGATCTATCTGGGATATTCGTCAGATTGATTTCCATTTTACACCCATGATGTCTACTGTTGAATTATTCAGCCAACAATCGAAATGTACCATTATTGCATATTTCAGCGGTTCCGGTTAAACGCACTCGGCCATTTTTACCCACAACATTTTAAAAAAATTACTAAATTTTTCTAGAATTTTATTATCGTGGGGCACTTTTTAAATTTTTAAAATTTTCTCATAATTTTCTTTCATCAGCACATCCATCATATCACTTTTCATTGTTTTCACATGTTGACGTCAACAATTTGTCCGTCATCATCATACCCTTTTCATAAACATATTCTATTAAAATTACAGTTCGACGACTTACCTCATCATAAAGTGAATAGTAACCGTTAATCCTTTTTCGTATTGATTTTTTTCAAATTCCGTAATTACAGTTGAGTAAGCGATCACTTCACGTTGAAATGCTGTCATTGCGCCAATTTTTTCACATCGCGCTGGATTTGATTAAATTGAATCCTTCACCATCTTGAGAACCTTGACTTACACTTTATGTAAAATCGGGGAAACCTTGTTCCAACGCTATTTTATTAATTATTCTTACTACAAATTGTATTGGTTTCATTTTGTATGCAACTTATGTATGTTTTACTGTCAAATTCTAACAAAGAACTCATTAATTTACTCGAAATTTCTGAGTTAAAAAAAAAATAGAAGAGCTTAAATGTAGACGAGCTTTTAACGAACTTGGTAACAAAATAATCACCTGACATGTGGTAATAATAGGCTGACCAGATATTTTCCAACGTAAAAGAGGACAATGAGTAAAAAATATTTTTTTCAGTTCATCCAGCTACAGGCAATTATTTCATGCGTTCAAATTCATTTTCATACGAAAATTTTAACATACATGTGAAATTGCACGACAAACGAAATTTAAAAAAATTTTTTTTTCCTTTTTACTTTTGTTTATTTACAAAAATTTTTCAAAAATTCATAAAATGTCAGATTTGTTAAATATTATCATTTTAAAATTTTATAAATCAAACTAATTTTTAAAATTTAAATTTAATTTCTCAATCTTGAATTTAGGTAAAATTCCATTTCATAATTTAACGAATTAAATATCGAACCGTGGCGAATACAAAATAAATCAATATTTGATCAACTACATCGAACTGTCGATTTTTGAAATTGAGTGCAAATTTCAAATTCAGAGGTTATGAAATCTATTTCTATTTTGTATATGTCAAGTCGCCTTAAATTTGACAATTTAGTATGTTAAAAAAAATTGATTATAGAAATTAAAGGCAAGGATATATGTAAATTTGGCAAACCAAACATATTAAGGAATTTGACATTTATTTTTAAATTATGGTTGTCGTTTCAGCATTATGGCCTGAAAAAACTCGTCTGCTTGTGTTTGAGAATTAGGATAACAATAATCTAAAAATTTAGAATTGATGATAAATATTAAAAATATACGTGTTTGAATTTATGAATACCTAGAATTTATTATTTTACTATTTTTAATTAATTTTTATTATTATTATTATTTATTTATTTATTTTTACAACCTGAAAAATGTAAATTAGTAGTAATTAATAAATGTGATAATTTGAAATTTTGCTACTCTGGGTGAAATATTTCAAAAAATTCTACAAAAAATTTCTGAATCATATTTTAAAATTTAGAATTCAAAATTTTTGAATAAATTAAACAATATTAAATTTAAAATTTAAGATTTAGTGATTTTGAATTTTTAAATTTATTTGAAGTTCAAAATAAAATCGCTTAAAGAATTTTAAAATTATTCTTTAAATTAAAATAATTAATTATAAATAAATGTTGAAGTAAATTCGAAAATCAATCGACGTTTTGAATCGCAATTTTAAATTAGTTTGATATTTAAGATTATATCCGAACTAAACTTTAAATTTAGTAATTTCGTAAAACTAGAGTAAGAAGTTAAGATAACTTAAACTTAAGTTTTATAAAAATTCGAGTAATTATAATTTTCACAGGGAAAAATTGTATCTAAGAGGTTATATATTTCTTTAATTAAATTTTTTAATTTATAATTTATTTCATCAGATCGAGTTTAAATTTTTGATTCTTAATTTATAATTGGGCAATAAGAGTTTAAATTTGAATATTTATCTGAAATTTGTATCTTTAGAATTAAAATTTGAATTTCGAAATTTTAAAATTAATTTTTTTAAATTCTTTATAATAATTTAATTACATTTTAAAAATTAAAACATATTTTAAAACAATTTGGCATGGTACATCGTTGAAGATTTAAAATGTAGACATTTTTCAAAAATAAAATTTTTTAAATTCTAGATTAGAAGATCATCAGATCTGAGACCCTGAATTGTTTGTGGAAAGCTGTTCTTTTTAATTTCGAAATGGATCTTTCTTTACCGACCTATAAACCTTTTTTGAAAATCTAGAATTAAGTTTTATTTTAATATCAATTAAAAATTTCATATTCTAGAAACTTCAAAAACTATAAATTGGACATTTAAAAATTTCAGAGATTTAAAATGGTTATTTCTCAATTTAACAGTAAGAAATTTACAACTTTTGTTTAAAATTTTTTTTTTTTTATACAAAAATTAATTTTTAACTCCGTCAAATTTTAAAATTTCATCCATTGTAAATTTTAAATTAACAATTTAATATTTTTTGCTAATTCTACATAATATATTCCAGATTCGATATTTACCAATTTCTCGATTCTAAATTCTTTGGATGCATAACATATTTTCCAAAAATAGAGGCACCTCAGATCTGATCAGACTCTAAATTTAGTGCCCCAATATTCTTCACATCACAATTCATCACGCTTATTGCATTTAATTATTGAATTAACCTAAATGTTAAAAAGTTTTAATTCTTAAGGGGACGAAGGTGCTAGGTACTCTTGCTAAAATCATTCAATACCAAATAAAAATATTTATATTTGCAGCTTACGTAGCAGGCCCGTCTTATTGGGCAAGGTGAGCAGTGCTCACACCATTTATTTAGGACCCAAGAAATGTCATCGTCCAAGAAAAAATATTGTGTATACTATTTGTTCCGACATTTTTATGGAGTTTTAGAAAAAAAACTGAAGAACTGAATTCAATGTGAATGATTCACTATACCTTTACTTTGTGTTGGAATGTAAAAATAAGAAACATGATTGTCGAGTAATAAAAACATTATCGTTGTGCACTATATTATTACTCAATGAAATTATTTACATTTTTAGTGTAAATCTATGGCTTTTACACCAAAATAGCTTTTCTGGTAGGCTTTTATGATTCCAAACTTTATGTCCACAACGCGTGATGTTATATCAGTTTCTACTGGATTCTTCTTTCTAAATTCGTTTGAAGGCAATCAGTTAAAACTATTTTACTACAGCACAGCACAAGTACTTTGAGTTTCTACCTTAAATACCAATGCTATTCAGTCCCACACACAGTTCAAATTTTAACTTCAGACTATTGTTAATGTTTCTTTTATTTGTTAAAACAATAACACTCCCACGAAACCATGAGTATTCCTTTGGCTACGTGCTAAGACTTGGACATGCTGAATTGTTAATGTACGCCTAATATTGTTAGGAATCTTGTCTCACATAAATGTATTCGTTTCGCATAAAAGCATATAAATGTACATATGTAATATGTTGACTTAAAAAAAAGAACACTTTAACTCAAAAAGAGTGTATTTTGTGATTTTTGCCTAACAATATAGTAAATATAGTAAAACGAAACAAAAATAGTACTAATACTCTTGAAAAGAGGATATCTGGTCACCCGAGGTAATAATGAATGAGTACATTTAAAAGCATTTAAATTGATTTAATTAAAGCTTGAGGTCAATTTTAAATTTAAAGCTTAAACATGTACAACCAAAACTAAAATCAGTTTACAAATTATTAAATTAAAGTCTAAATCAAAAATAAATAGTATATTTTAAAAAAATTAGGACGTTGTTTTTTATAATAAACGTTTTTACGGCTTTATCCATTAAAATCTTAAATTTATAATTTTTTAAACCTAAAATTTAAATGATCACATATTTTTTATGTTATTGAATGTATGAAATAGAAACAACGCCCTAATTATTTTCTTCATCCATTTTTTTAATTGGACAAACAATGAATATTTCGTTTCAATTACTCATTTGTATTACGGTTATAAATATTTGAAAACTTCAGATAAATTTTAATAAAAGCTCAGTCAACCTTAACTAAGTATATAGAAATGTACATCATCTTTTTTGTTATGTCTAAATATTTAACTAAATTATACGAATCCGAGTTATACCTGGATTATTTCCGAGAAAATAAAAATGTTGTATCAGGCAATTTTAACAATTTTGTATCTGATGTACCGTTGTGTGAGTTTAGCCCAGTTCTGGAATTTATTACAATTCCCTTAAATAAAATAATAAATTATTACAAATTAAAATTCAATGTAAAAGTTTCTCCTTATACCAACAGCTTACTTCACGTTTTTTTTAAATCGTAACGCGCGGTAAGATACCTAAATAATCCACGGGGATGAGAATATCTTAACTTTCGCTATTCATTTTTGCTTTTCGTCTGGTATGTTGAAATTAAATATTTGTCGGATCAAAGCTATTTGGTTTTGAGATAGGCATACCGAAAATTAACTTGAAGATTTTTTGATTTTTTTTGAAAATCATACCGTAGCAAAAATCTTAACATAACTTTTGTATTTTATTTGAGGTTTTCCTCTGGGATCTCAAAATCCAAACTTTGTCGTATTAAAGCTGTACAGAAAACGTAACGTAGCAATGTGCCTTAATTATCAGCTTTCTTTGAACCACAATATATTTTAAATCGTACGCCTTTGAAGTCTATCTTATCTGCGGAATTTAAAGTAGTTTGTTTTTCGGATAACTTATTCCTACTTTATAATCCTACTTTCTTACATTTTCGAGGTAAACTTGGGTTTGTTGTCTGGTTTACGGATTCTAAATAATTTTAGAGAATTTCATTACAATTAGTCGAATAGTCTAAGTAATGCCATTCCATTTTTGGTATCTATTTCATACTTTTGCATTTCTTTCAATACTATGTTTAAACCACTAATGGTAATAATACCAGACAAAAACTGAAAATAAAATACAAAAGTTATGTTAAGATATCCATAGGCTTATTTAGTCATATTGCTACGATACGATTTTCAAACAAAAATTCCTGTAAACGAATTTGCCTATTTCAAACCATATACAATAGCTTTCATCCGCCAAATTTTTAATTTCGGTAAATCAGATTTACTTTTCTTAGTTATCATTACAAAATTGTATATTGCTCATGATCATAAGGAATTGTAATAAATTCCTGGGCTGGGCTAACTGCACATAACATTACATGAGTTATAGTTGTTAGAGTTGCCTGATTCAAAACGTTCATTTCCTGGAACAAAATTCGTCGATAAATTCACAAACATCCAAAATTCCATATAGATCTATAACATTAAATCATCTGTTGCAGTTCTTCAAAAAATCGGAAAAAATTAGAGCGTTATTTTTATTTCATAATAACCAGAACACAATTATTTTATTGGTTGTTAATATAGGAGGTACATTATTGAATATTAATTCAAATCGATAATCCGATATAATAAAGGTTAAAAATTATCGCTTAAGATATTTTTTTTTTATGCAAATTTAAGTCACCATATTTATTGCTAATTTTAAAAACGCCCTAATTTTTATGATCATCCATTTTTAATTAGATATATCTTTATATACGTATTCTTATAAAATAATTCTTATTTGTGATCTATATTTAGGAATATTTTATATTTTCGTTGTCCTAAACGTTGAGAGAGTTATAAATCGATTTAGATGAGCTTTATAAAAATTTTAACGAACTTTATTTACCTTACATTGTTTAAAAGTTACTTTTAAAATTAAAATTGGACGGATTTTACTCCAGCACTCAATGCCACTAATGGGCCCACGGTGCAATACCCACATTCACACAAATTCATTCAACCCATTCATCCCATTCACACAAGTACAGTATACCACCTGGGCATTGCATAGCTCCATGTCACCCTGTACAGTGACATGGAAGATGGGTCGGCCCATGAGTTCTACATTCCAACAGAGGATCATAGATGTTTTCAATTTAATCACCGAACGTAATCGGGAGATGAAAAATCCCTTTTTGCATCCCGCCTCTGTTGGAATTCGCACCCGGTACCTGCCGATCCAAACGTCGCAGCTTTAACCACTGCGCTATTTGTACGGTAAAGCAAAAGTTACTTAGTCAAGGATGACCGAGCAAAAGTTACTTAGTCAAGGATGATCAAAAATAAATTATAAATTTAAACAGAATGATTTTAACAATAAAGTGAAAATAAAATCACAATAAGCTCCTACCGAAGTGCAACAAATTTTATTTTCAAATATTAAATAAACACCATTGAAAGCTTAAAGTTACATATTTAAAAATAAAATTAAAGTTCGGTTTTATTTTGTAGTTTGATTTTTTTAATTTTATGACTATCCTCACTAAACTTTTATGCATTGCATTTTAATGAAGCTTTTTTAATTAACTTAAAAGCCACTACAACTATATACACTTTATTCTTTGATGTTTTAATATAATAAAGCTTATATACAGTGTTTTTAAGTTTTTTGCTAGTCTCAACAAAAATATGTAAAGGCCCATTTTTGAAGTTCAACCTCTTTTTATTTGAATATAGAATATATGAAGTACTTATAGTCAACCGCTTAAATGCCACTTGAATAAATTGTTTAATTAAAAATGAACTCGCGTTGATATATTTCACATTTTGATATTCTTATAGACAATATATACGGTTTGTACTGTATATGTACGTGTATATGACTACACATTTGAATAAGAATCGTTATAAAATATTTATGTTATCTTAAAACAAGTATGAATATACTTATAGGGAACATTTTAAATAAACAATTTTTTTAAAACAATATGAATATAATAAACGAGTATGGTGTAATGGTATAAACAATAGATAAACAAAAATTATATGAATTCGTTTATTATCTTCGCAAAAAGTTTATGTTGGGAGGAAACCCCATATTTGTATATTAATGGTTTAAAGATGATATTCTACGAATAGGTTTTTGTGATAAAATCCAGGCATGTGCATTAAATACGAATGATATTCGTAATCAACTAAGACTTTCGTTTTAAGAATAAATCCTTCTTTTACCATCACAAAATGGCCCATATTCAAAAATTCGAGTAGCTGGCACTTATGATTTGTAATGTTACAAGGCTATTAATTTGGGTTTCCATCCTAATAAAGACGTATGAAATGGCTCATATTTTAAAATTCGGGTATTTTATGTCGGATCAGGTTGAAAATTATTAAAATCCCTACCCGCCTTTAAAATATGGCTAACATTTCAAAATTCAGGTAGCTGGCACTTATGACTTGTCTGATAAGCGCGCTATTAATTTGGGTTACGTAATTTATGTGGAACCAGGTATAGGGAATAATTAAAATCACCACCAACCTTTTATACGTATGAAATGGACTTTATTCGAATATCTTTTAAATGAAGACTAGTCTTATTAAAAATAGAAACTATGTTCACTACTTGAACAGTTTCACTGAAACTATAACACAAGAATATGTTAATTTTAGTGAAACTGTTCAATGAACTTTTCTCTTGAAATAAATGGAAAATCTTTTATCCCAAAGGCCAGTCACTTTGACAACTTTGTCCCCAAATGTAATAAAAATTTACAAATTTTCATTTTTACAATACGTTTACAAAATATTTATTTGGAGGCCTCTTGGCCGTGACATCCGATCACCTTAACACGCCACTTCATACGTATAAAAGGAAGGTGGCAATTTAAATTATTTTAATTGTTTTGAGTTGGCCATAGTAAGGACAAGCTCTGGAAAAATCCCCAACACCAGCTGCGTATGGTGCAAATTGCACAATGGGCCAACCATCATATAATTTATGATATGTAATGATCGTCTACCATAACTTAACATCAATATGGCCCTTACTATGGCCAACTCAAACTATAAGGAATTATTTCCGGCCTCGGAAGTTCCTATGAGTTAGAATTTGTTAAAACTTAAATTATATGAGGCCATATCATGGCTGGCCGATTGTGCAAATTGCACCATACGGCTTGTCTTGGGGATTTCGGAAGAGGTTGTCCTTACTATATGGTCAAATCAAAACATACCGAATTATTTCCGGCCTCGGAAGTTCTGAGGAGTTAGAATTATTGTCATAATAAATTATATGAGGCCATATTATGGTTGGCCGATTGTGCAAATTGCACCATACGGCTTGTGTTGGGGATTTTGCTAAAGCTTGTCCTTACCATGGCCAACTCAAACCATAAGAAATTATTTCCGACCTCTTAAGTTCGTAGGAGTTAATTATAATATTCATAACTAATTTTTTTTGTATTATATATAAATTAAATACATAATATAATTACTATATATATATACTTATTTTATCAATAGCTGGGCTGGTATCTTTTATCATTTATTAAACACATTTTTGAAAAATTTTATACTTTCATTTTGTTTAAGGAAAAAACTGGGCTAACTTCATATACTCAATTGATAGCCAAAAGAGGATATGGATTTTAATTATTTTCAAGCTGATCCCACATAAAGTATGGCCTAATATGAGGAATGGAACATCTACGTAGTGCTTAACCCAAATTCATTTTTCTACTGACATTTTTCTGCTGAACGTATATATCGATAATGCAGATTTTTTCCTGCTGAAGTTTCCCTGCTAACTTCAGTAGTATTTGTTATTCTAAAATCTAGACAATATCATATCTATAAATCATTTTACATATTTGGAAAATATTCCTTTCTCGAAAAGATTTTTGAATTTGAAACAGTACTTTACGTTTACCAATTAGTAATTATGTTTATATTAACTACCAATTGGTTTTGAATTTAAATTTTTCTCGAGAAGGTTTGTGGTACAAATGCAGTCCTTTGTTTAAAATAAAAATTAAAATTTAACAGTATTTTAAATTGCGAAAAAATGTAAAGTTAACTTTCTAAATTAAATCTGCGGTTCTGTTAAAAAAATTAATTTTCTAGTTTTTATCTCCCCAAATATTTCTCAAAACGTCATTTTTTACAAAACGTCCCGAACACAAATTGTAATTTCTCTATATATGTTGAGATTTAAAACTAAATTAACAATTATTTTTAAAAACACTCTAACTTTTACATGGTTACTCTTCATTGTACGAAGAATTTGAATTTTATCCATCCATCTGTTCATTAATTTAATATTCCATCTAGATTGTAACTGTACGTATCAAGATCATTATTATATATTTGATATCCTTTTATGAAAATAATCCTTTTATTCCACGAATCAAAATTTTAGTCGCAATCAAATCTCTAGACCGCAATAAACTTTTATGCCTGCGCTTAAAATTTTTGTTTGTCATAAATGTTATTAGAAAATGGTATAGGTAAATTCTATATAGAAACCATAAATCAAAATATAATGATACCTTCTGTGTACGAAATCTAATAAATTTCTTAAAGGGGTATTATCTATAATATGGTTTGAAGATATAATTTTACTTAGTTTATATTTTATACTGCTCTGTCTTTATAGAAAAAGCTCTCTAATATAATATATGTATGTACCTATATACCCGACAATATAAACCTATAATACGAGCTGAATTACATTTTTGTCTGAGCTTTTTTTTTATATTTTATATAATTAAACTTTTGATGACATAATTTATATATAACATACCTAATATCTAGGTATGTCTTTACTATTTATACATATAGTAGAATAAAATCAAAGAGAGTGAATGTTTTAATTTAAAAAAAAAATGTATTTTTAATTTTCTAAAATGAAAATTAATTAACATAAAAGCTTTAAGGATTATACCTTCTCATTTTATTGTGCTACTTCTCGTATATTTAAATTATATTACTATGTATAGGTTTTATTTTATATAATATAGAAAGCTTTTAATTCTATATATACAATTATATATATATATATATATATATATATATATATATATATATATATATATATATATATATATATATATAAACTTTTAAGTACATATGTAATCGGTTTTTTTCGGAATTTTATAATAGAAACGTATTCTTTTGAAGTTTTTTTTCAATGAAAAAGCTTTCGCTTATTTAAAATTTGCACATATTATAATAAAAACACCTCTCGTAATCACATAATATATATGTATGTATGTCTATATATAAAATTACCATTTTCCCAACAATTCGTACAAATTTTCATTATCATTGATCAAAAAAAAAGCGTTGAATTTTCCCGAATCCAAAAGAAACCATGAATACCATATAAAAATAGAAACGACATCAATTTTTTGTATATAGGAGAAAAGCTAAAAAAGGATATAGAATGAGCAAGTAAAAAAAAATTATTAATAAAATTTAATTGAAAATGAAATGAACATTTTCGCGGTTTTTAATTAAAAGTAACATTTTGTCTGTTCCGCTTCACGTCTATCGTCTATTATATATGAGATACATTATATTTATTTATCTTATATATTTTTTTCGAAGGTATATAGAACAGCAACAAGAAAACCAACCGAACAAAAAAAAAATTATTAATCAAAAGCATAACCTTTTCCTAAGAACGTACCCTGCGAAAAAAGTTTATATATTCACGGCCACACAATTTATCGGTTCAACTTGTTAAATTCATCATCTGAGTCTGAACGATGTCCATTTACCCGTGTAAATTATTAATATTTATTATATTTTGTGTTCTTCCAATACCTTCCTCCCCAGTAAGCTTCTTCTTCTTTTGTTATTTGTGGTTTAAAAATTTTAATGACGATTTTGGAATGATGTGTAGATTGTTTACCTGTGGTTTATGTAACAATTCTAATAGTAATTTAGGATTGTTGAGTAAATGTGTCATATCCATTGTAGATTCAAAATTTTCTTAAAATTAGGGGTAGCGTGATAAAACGGTTTTATTCTATATATACGAGTACCGCCCGTTGATAAAACATATATAGACACATAATAGATATTGGGGCTATAACCTAGAAAAAAATTATAATGGATATAATAATTAAATATAAATACGTTCTGATGCTGTTATCAACACATAGTTTTCTTATAAAATTGAGTTGCTATTTATATAGTTAATATATTGCTCAATAGATGGTAGCCTATTCATCTAACATGTACACATTTGATTTTAGGCATGATTAACCAATATTTGAATCAATCTTTTATTTTCGCAGAGGCAGCTGTCACAACCCACAATTAGGATAAAAAAAAAATATTTTTTCGAACAAAGATAACCATGAAAGTCGATTTCTTTTTATTTTAGGGATTACGACAGTAGATAACTCGTCCTAAAAGTTAGCCTACCTAAGCTTTTAAAAAGCTTTAATTTCTTATAATTTTTTTAAATATTACATTCTTTGAAACTTACCTACCAATTGTAGATAGGTGCGACGAATAAATTGAAATCCCTTTAAAGCATCACAATAAGTTGGTTAGAGCTTTTAAGCAAATTTATAAAGTCCATATTTGGCTCTAATCATGTTTCATTATAAAAATGTGTACGGTTTTAGTTTTATTGTAAAAATATTTAACATCTTTGACAAAGCATTCGTCAGAGCTTTTTACAGACGTCGATAAAAATTATCTTAATCAACATCTAGTTTTAAATATGAAAGCTCTCAGCACAACATACAAAACGGACTAGGAAAATAGGACTACACACTAAAAATTGCTTGAAAATTCATTACCATCGATAGTAGTTTTTCATCTGCAAGCTATTTCCAAACCTACTACATAATGTAATATTGTGAAAATTAAAACTCCTAAATGCATATCTGAAGATAAATGATTAAAACTCTTTAACTATTAAGAAATCTACCTGATTTGTGAGCACAAGGAGATCAAAGCGAGTTGTTCTAAAAAATTGGTAACCTTAGTTTTGGTGTGAACACCATTAAGCTTTCCGATATCGGAAGCTTTCAAACCGGTGGTTCCTTAGAAAAGTCTTAGAACAATCAATTATTTTTATGTGAATAAAATAAAATACACAAAGGGTGCTTCAATAAAAACTGCATGATTTTGATTTGAATTAACACAATAATTTCATTTCAATTTCAACGCAAACATTGGATTTTAGATTATAAATGGAACACCATGATTATTACAGTTCTTCTGGTACGAGATCCTAATTTATTTTGGTAAAATTATGATTGTCAACAAATTGGGCATCTATTATTGGAAGGTGCGTACATGATACAAAATCAAAATTCTGGTGCCTTTGTTAATACGACGAGTAAAGAAATTAAAGACATAAAGGCGAATTTATGCGTTTTTGCTGCCTGCTGCAAAATTGTCTGCAGGACGCAGGGTGAAGTTAGCCGCTTTTAAAGGAACTTTTATTCTAGTATGTTGGTACATGGTTTATTGCTCAATTTGTTGTTCTCAAAAAAGTAAATAAATTGATGTTATTTTCAAAGCAAGTATGATCATTTATCACATAAAATTGTGATATATGTATGTATCTGATACAATACTATACTGTTGGAAATTCCGTTGAATATAAAACTTCATTCCGAGGTTGTTGGAAACATTCGAGAGGAAAACCGAAACTCGTAAGGCCACCTCCAAATGTTACTATATACTCATATACATATACCAATATAGTATAGTAATTTGTAAAACAAAATACGAGTACATACATAAAATATTAGAATTTTAAAAATTAAAACAAAAATTTCGATTGAACCTCATTTTACTTTTCATATGTTGGTAGCTTTTTGTACTGCGTCCATAATATCCGTGTATATAAACTGTTCGCCGATTTATATGCGAGTTTTATTTCAACTTCACTGCAACATGGTCCAAGCCAGAGGAACACTTGTTCCCCGTTATCTAGTATCATACAATCATCACCGGCCATATTCCATGAATGTAGCTTCGTGTAATCGAAATCTTATCGGGCGCCTAACGCTATCCAAAAGAAAAAATAGTTAAACCTACCTTCAATATGCAACGATGCAGCTAGTGCCATCGGCGGTTGTCGCGGCAAAAACAATGATGCCAGATCGGTTTTAGTCTCCTGTTGTTAAGCCCATTTCGCTAGATCAGCACCAGTCTTGGCTACAGATTGTGTCGCAAAATTAACCGAACTTCATCCCAACCATTAAATTTACATTTGAAAATTTGTATTTCAGTCCCCTCTTGCACTCGGGTTACCATCGCGTATGGTGGTCGATCAATCTTGTTGAACAATTCTTGAGATTATTTAATAGCGGCAGCACGAACCAGTCGCGTTGATTTCTTTGTGGTATGGCAACGTATCCAGTTTATTGTGTAATAGTTCCAGGAATAGCAAATCGGTTAAATG
The DNA here is from genome assembly GCA_951394425.1 of Tipula unca. Classification (NCBI taxonomy): domain Eukaryota; kingdom Metazoa; phylum Arthropoda; class Insecta; order Diptera; family Tipulidae; genus Tipula; species Tipula unca. The sequence goes on from OX596381.1 coordinate 187,865,117, forward strand.
GATGAATTTTGCGATAAATCCAGCGACGTCAATTTTTATAGTCGAAATAATTCTGGTGGAATGCCTGAATTTTTAATGATACGAGTGAATCCACTTCTTTCAAAATGCGGGTGATTTGGATATACTGCCAACACTCGCCATATATCGCCTTCTTCTTTAGTCTATGTACAACGCTTTCTGAAGGATTTTATTTTATTGTATTATAATTAGAATTTACGGAGGTAACTGTAATGTAAAACCAAGACTCTAGTTTTAAAAAACACTAAATTTCGTCAATATCTCCCAAACTATTGAATTTCCAGTTCATTTGAGACCACCACCACCACTAAACGTCTTCCTCGATACAGAACAATTTTCTTTATAAATAATTTTCTCCTATTCTTGCAGATTGTCAAAAAAGTTATTTTTATACAAAATTTAAATTTAATCAGGTTCCGCACGAAATATGTATACTGCATTTGAACAAACAATATAGATTAGAACCTCAAGAGTTGTTGACGTTTGATTAACGTTAGTTGTCAACATCACAATTATTTTCCATTTTTTTTTTATAAATAAATCCCAACACATACATACATTAATTAAAGACTGTTCGACTAGTGGATTTATTGTCCTTTGAAAGCTGAACAGTATCCCTATGTTGTCCACGGCTACATGTTCGTCTTTTAATTGGCCTGCACACAAGCTATACAAGCTCCCCAAGCTAGTCTGTAGTAACATGAACGATGGGTCGGCTCATGAGTTTTACATTTCATCAGAGGGTCATAGCTGCATGATCTCTCTGTTGAGATTCGAACCCGGTACCTCCCGATCCAAACCATATTTATGTTTTTTTTTTTGCAGAATAAAATATTACAATATTTCGTGTATACTGTATTCATAATTAAGTTTGTCTATTGCGGTCTGAGGCTATTAGAATAATTAAATGATAAATGTAGTGATCCATTTTGGAATGTAAAGTTAAAAGAAAGTTGTTTTCATTCATGAAAATTCATTAGAAAATTGTTATTTTTAAATTGCTTCTTATGGGATAATGCAAAAATTATCTTGAAAAAGCTCGACATAAAACTTGGCTGGTGTTTATGGCTCTGTATATACTATATAGCTACAACATAAGTCAATGATTAAAATTTTAGTTAGAGCTTTTTAAAGCTTAATAATAATTTCGTAGTTTTAAGTCCATTTTTGACAACAAAGATACTGTAATGACAAACTGTAATGAAAAAAATAAATATTTAAAAAAAACTTTTTAAAAAACCACGCTTATATTTGCTTTGAAAAGGCTTTGAAAAGTGGAAAATAAAATTTTTCTTCCTTACTCCTATCAAGGTATATTTATAACAAGTAGAAATTTAAAATTAATATGATTAGAAATATAAGCGTGGGGCGCTCCTTTACGGCATTAGTAATTTAAGACTACTAGTCACACGAAGTAAAGTCTTAGTAAAGTCTTTTAGTAACACTAATGAAACAGTCTATTCTGATGTATCCTAAGAATAGATTTTTTGCTGGAGTACTTCAGTATTAACGTAAAAATGATATATTGGGAGATAGTATATACATTCAGAAGGAGCGCCCCAGAAAAAGCCTAAAATGCCGAAAAATTGTTAGAACCTTGTATTGTTATCGGAGTTAAGCCTGCATGCAAATTTCAGCTCAATTGGACTATCGCAAGTTGTTCAAGTTGTTGAAAAATTGATTGAACTAATAAGCGTTTAAGAGCGTGATAATAATAATAATAATAATAATAATAATAATAATAGTAATAATAAAAAATATCTGAATTCCTGAATCATTTTTAATTCGGAAATTCAGAATACTGGAACACTTTTAATACTCGTATGTTAAAATATATTTGAGTTAGGTAGAAAATATATGATTATACTCAAATTAATTATGAAAACGTACATCAGCTAAATGAACCGTTTTAAGTGTTTTTTTTTTAACGATTTTCACACCATTAAATAACGTGCAATAATTACCATTCTAAAAACAAGAAAGCTTTATATTTAGACCAAAAGTTAAATTCGCACCCAAATTTTTAAATGATTTAAAAATAAAAATAAAAATTCATCATAATTAACGGTCCTTAGGTTGTTGTTTTGTTGTTCGGTGTTTCTTCTGACTGTGATAATTAGATTTTAGCTGATACAAATCCTTTTTTTTTTTGGTTTGCTTGTTTTTTTTTTTTGTTCGTATATAAATAAACGTTGATGAGTTAAATTCTGAGAATAAATCAAAGTATTTTGGTCCCGACTATACATATATATATATCGAATATTTACCTGGAATCCGTATTTATGTATTTAAATATATTTAGATGCTATGCAACACTGGTAGATTAGCTTTTGAGGATATACCAAAGCGAATCAAGGAATGTTATGCAAACAAATAACAAATGTACTGTAATCAATTTTTGTGTGTTCGGGTTTTCTTTAAAATTATAAGGTAAATAAATCATTTTGAGTTGAAAAACGAAATGTTATTAGTATATTAACAGAAGAGGAAGCTGGGAGAGGGGATGATAAATAATTTTCAGACATTTGACGTCAATTTAGGTTTGTTTGAAAATTTATTCATTATCTCTTATAATGTATGAAACATTGACAGTATGTATGTTCGGTTTTTTTTTACCATACACTGTTGTTGTTCGACGACAAAATTCTCTGAACTGTAATTGAAAATAAATAAACTTATTTGGATACCCACATATTTTTAATATATATCTGTGCGATACCGATATGGTTCAGAAGAAAACCTGGCAACATAAACAACATACATATATGTAGCATTTATATATGTATCATAAAATAAATGTATTGTAATTTATCTTATTTTTAAATATATGTATATGTATGTGTAATTCATCGAACTAAACTACTTACGTATACATATATGTACATAGATATCGAGAAATAGTTAATTCAAAGTTTGCTTCCCAGATAAAAAAAACGATTTTTTTTCTTGTTATTTTGTTGGCTGCGTTGTTGGGATATTAATTGGACTTTTCGTTGTTGTTATACATAGTGTCGATTTATGTTCATATAGTTACACACATGATACATATAATATATAACAGATAACAAATACGAGAAGAAAATTTAATAATCATTCGATTGATTTTCCATTTTGTGATGAAATGAATTGCTTGGAAAACGAATGGAAAATATATAAACTTAAGTTGAATTTAATACGAATTTGATGGTCTATTTGACAGAAAAGTAAATCTATCGTATTTAATTGGAAAATTTTTGTGTCTATCGTTTTTCGTTATCTCATACATCTATGTATGTATATACATTTGGCAGATGATGGACTACACGGTGTATTTATTGCTTTACGGCTCGATGATTTTTTATGATTTTCTAGATAAGCTTTTTTATCAAAATGGCTTTTTGATCTATATATACTATATATAGTTGGAATATATATTTAATCATTTGATTGATATAACTTTTAGATAAACTACACTATACTGATATAATTATATTTGCATGCAAGGGGGCCTTACTATCACCGTCAAGTTATCCTAGACAATCGTATATAAAAACCAGCTAAGACTTTTTCCAAATATTTAATTTATACAGTTGGTTCTGCAACTGACATACTAAACGCTTTCAGATTTGTTTGTTTAAATAATCTTTTACAATTAAGTTAAATATTTAAAAATTCAAGAGGTTAAGAAACATAATATATCCGTGTGGTGCGAAATTTCAAAATTTGCCATGATTGAACACATGGAAAAAAATTTTAGCATACAGAAGCGTTCAGGACGTATTATTGAATTTATTGCTTCAAATCAGAGCTATTTAACCCCCTTGAAGTTATCCCATGATTTTTTTAAATATACCTCTGACACACAAGCGAAAATATATGACCAAGCGGTCAAACGGTCATAAATATATCAACGCTCGCACAGGGGTGGCCAACAAGTAACCTGGGTAGTTTTTAAAAATATGTCACTAAAAACAATCAGAAATGTTTTTTATTTTAAGGAATTTCCAATTTTCTGGCCCAGAAATTTGAAATTTGAAGCCATTTACATTTTCCGATTCAGAACAAACGTTGCAAGCAGTGTTTGCTCATTAAATCTTTCACACATTTGGAGAGCCTAGAAATTCATAGAAATTTTGTTTTTTGAAGCAATTTCCATTTTTTGATCAGAAATAATTGGCGCTGGTAGTCATGGTATAGATAAATACGAGTGGAAAACCAAAAAAATTGAAATTTTTTAGATTCAGTGAAAGTTAAATGTAAATCCTTCGTTTTTTAGAATTAGGAAAAATTGCAGCGGAACTTTGAGAATAAATAAATAAAACTATCGAAACGTCCCGTTTTACTCGCAAGAACATCTCGCGTGAATATAAATATGTAGATTTAAAATGGAAACTGTAAGGCCTTATCACTTGAACTGCCTTATCTGCCAAATATCCAGTTAACTTTAAAATCTCAATAAAGCAATAATATTCTGTTAAATACGTTTACTCTAATACGTTTAAGCTTTACTTTAGTTTATTATTATTCACAAAATTCTAGTTCAGCCATAAAAAATTACTACAGTTTAATTCACGTAAATTTAGCATTAGCCACTTCAAATGTGTTTACCGGATTACAGAGTTTCCGTATATGTACTTGGTTGAACCACCATTCGAAGTGATTATAAAATTATATTTCTTAGATTATTGTCTTACACAAGCGCAATTAAAAGATAAACGAGTAAATGATGATCCTAAAATCACAAATTATAAACGAATGAAAAAAAAGTTCAATAGTTCAAATATTAAATTATAACTTTTAATAAACTTATTATAAAATAATAGTATCCTTCTCAAATCCTCACAACAAAAATGGAAACACAACAAAATAATTTGAAAACGATATCTCTTAATCCGTATGTCCCCGAGCGTCATGTCATTAAAAAAGAACCCACAGACTTTGAGGTTAAGGATATGCCTTTTTCGTTTAATTCAAAAATCAGTTCGGTATACATGCCCTTCCCTTCACCCTAGAAACCAAAATATCAGCAAAATCATTAAAATACATAATTGAATCCTGGGTTTTTTTCTCTGTGTCCTTTTACATTTTTTTTTTTTAATTACCATCACGACCAATTTAATTGTCAAAACAATTTTTTGTACTTTTGGATCTTTTCGTCCTTTTTTTTATTTTTATAAAAACAAAAACAAAAATTATTTAATTAAATTATCTAAATATTAAAAATCGGTTATTTTCTCATTTTTTTTTCTATTTTCAGGACATCAAAAAAATGTCGAATAAAAAAATTAAAAATTATTTAATAAAAACAAAAAAAACAACAAAATTAATATTTATTGTTATTAATTGCATATTTCAAATTAATACATTTTTAATTAAAACGTCGAGTGCAACATGTAAAAAATTATAAAATAAAATGTTAAAATTAAATAAATTATTTATAATAAATGTAATTATTATTTACTTATTAATCAATTTATTGTGTTCAATCGAAGCAATAAATTATAGAAGTTTATTAAATTATATAAATAATAGTGGTAATCCAAATGATACTAAAAGTAGTAGTGGTAATAGTAATGTAATAAAATTAAATTTAAATCATCATCATAATCATACAAACAAATCTGTAATATATTTATTAATAAAAAATAACAAAATTATAAATATTATTGAAAATTTAAATAGTCTCACTAGTAGTAGTAGCAGTAGTAGTAGTAGTAGTAGTAATGTTGGTAATAATGTGTTAGTGTACAAAAATAAATTTTATGCGAGGAAACGAAAACGAAAAAATTACAACTACTACTACTTTAGTGGTAGCAAATCTAAACGGAATAATAAAAATAGTATTAACAATAATAATAGTATTTATATAAATAGTAGTTTAATTAATAATAGTACTAATAGTGGTAAAAATAAAACTGCTCTGCCGACGAAGATAATCAATCGAGATGGTGTGAACACCGTTTTTGAGAAATCAAAAGAGTTGCTAGCGCGTGACGAACGCCTCAAGACTGTGATTAATAAACAAAAAAGTAATGAGAATATTGGTAAGGTATCACTGCTAGGGTTATTTGAATTGAGTACACAAAACGGTGCTAGACCGGAGGGGCATAGTGAATTGGCGGCGGCCCAGTTGGCTGTGAAACACATAAATAAACGTGGATTGTTACCCGGATACACGCTGGAACTGTTGACCAATGATACCGAGGTAAGAAAATTTGAATATACTAAATTTTGGAGTTAAAATCACTTTTGCATTCTTTTGCCGGAAATCGATTTATTTTGTAATTGACAATGATATTTTTTTTATCAATTACCAATAGATTAAATTTTTGGAAGTGTATGCCAATCGTGCTTCTTTTGTCGTGGCACCTATACAAATACACCAGAACAATGAATCTAATTGTACCTGGATTAGAAAATAATAGCTGAAATATTCAAAAAGTTATTGACTTAAACTAGATTTTATGTGACTTAGCCTGACTTCTTCATATGAATTAAGTTGGAAATACTAAAATTATTAAAACTAAATAGTTTACACTCGAATAATATGGAGTTACGAAAAATTTACGATAAGCTAAAATTATATTAGTTTGAGTTTAGTAACTTAAACTATAAGGATTGTATAATAATGAAGGTAGGATTATTTAAGAAGAGCAGAACTTACAAAAGTTATATATGCTTCTCAATTGTTGCAATCTCTAATATTGTATGTATTTTACCTTACTTGCTTTAAGTTAAAATATGTGATTTAACATTGAGGTAAATAAAAATTTAGGGTAAAATTATACGGGTTTTAATTGAACTTAGAATCTTAGATAGTTTTCATACCGTTACACAATTGAATGATTTCTGAACAAACCTTACTTCAATATTTTAGCTAAGCCGAAATTATGGCTAAAATTGTATTCAATTAGCCCCACCGAATAACTGCGACAATTAATACTCTTAAACTGCAACAGTTAAAAATTAAACCGAAAGTAAAAATTTCAAAAATAAGAAATAAACGAGTCCAAATACACGATTGCTCTACGAAAATAAACGAACACGAACATGCGACCATAAAACGACGACCATTTAGTCATAAAGACAGACTAAAAGTTATAGCGATAGTAACCGATTGTAATACAAAACAAGTTAAATATTTTTACAATTTATGTTTCCTTCTCTTTTATATAACGTAAATGATATGTTTGTCTCTATTTTCAATACAAATGAAAATCGTGAAATCAGTAATATAATTTCAAGTAATCATTAATCATTTAGGTAGACAAACTAAATTTCGCCAACATCAGATTTTGTGCAAGAGAAAAACGATGAAGGAACTAACGTCTTTCGACAATCGACAGATGAAATGTTAAGCATTTTTGCACGTGAATTCTTTCGTAAGCAAAACCTTTTTTTTCTTAGAAAAATCGTTTTACCTAAAAATACGTTAAAACAAATCTGGCAAATTGTAATCTGGCAACACTACAAATAACCATAAAATCTTTGCAAATAACAGTCATTTCATACCTTCTGAGGGACTGATAAATGTTTTTGATAATTTGATTTGGTCCAGTATTATTGACTATTATTGGATGGACAAAACAACCGGTCGGCGTACTGTCAAAAAGCATAACCTAATATCTTACAAATCAAGTTTATTACACACACAAAAAGTAAGTTTTTGGTAATGTAATTGTGCTAGTAATTGTCAAACAAAAGAACCGATCGGTTTTCGCACTGTCAACAAGCATCGCCCCAGGTCTCTCAAATCGTGGAAAGGATTGTCCGACTAAAAACTACTGGATCCATAGTCCCTCATCGGTTATTTTATATTACTCAAAATGTCAATGGTTTTTCGGGTAAATAATGATATAAATATATTGCTTAGATATTTAAGTCACTTAATATGACTTAACTTTAACTTAAGCTTACTGTGTCACGCTTGTGACTAAAGTAATGTATTATTTCTAAGCAATAATCAAAAATTATGCCACTTAATATGACTTAAGCTTGTTTTCTGTGACGAATTATAAATACGATTTACTTAATTATCAACTAGAGTTCTACGACTTAAGCTAAAATTATATGCACTACCTTCAAACTATGAAACTAAATAAAGCTGACTTGCGATAGTTTTTGACAGAATTCAGGTAAATGTTGTAGGTTAGCCAAAATTTAATACTTGAATTCCAATTTACCAGAAACTGGCAAGTGGCTTAAACTAAAACCATTTATGAGTTAAACTGAGATAATAAATTAAGCAAGAAAATAAAAATAAAAACATACATAAGTATGCAGCTTAAGATTAGTCTGAAAAATATAATTGGAACTTAAAATGAATAACCTATAAATATGACTTAAGTAAAATTCTTTTAGTTAAGCCGGAATCATGTGAATTATAAACTAGAGTTATATGACTTAAGCTAAAATTATAAGCATGAATCTTGAACTATATGATTTATGCAGCTAGATTACGAAAGTTTGGTAAAATTTCAAATTACATTTTGTTATTTAGCCAAAATTATAACTGTATACGAGTATCTAGTAAGTTAATATAATAAAGTAAGTTAAGCTTGCAAGAATAAACATAACCTGGAATTCAGTTAGTATTGTCTACTACCAAGCTAATCTTTGTATAGCTTAAAGATCTAATCTTATAGCTTAAAGCTAGTCAAAATTATATGAGGAACACTAGAGTACTATACGACTTAAACTAAAACTATATGAAATAATCATGAACTATGTGACTTAAAGTTAATTTTGTAAGATTAAATTTTGTGAATTAGTTCATAAACTTCAATTGGACCTACGAGGATAGTACATATTCTATTCCCATGTAAGCATTTTGTGACTTCAACTAATACTATGAGGTTTAACCTAAAATAATATATTTTCTTTATAATTTGATATAGTAAAGCACACGAAATTCCATTTCCAACAATTTATGTATAAATATGTTAATAATAAATAAACAATTATAAATTTCCGATACAAAATTTTAGTCGATCTTACCAATTACTCACATAGTAAAACACACGAAAATTATCTAGCACTAAAGCAAGACAATTTTTCATGTGTTTTACTATGTGGGTTAAACAAGATTATGTGATTTATTCACTAATTGCAATATTTCATATGATTTATATGCATATTGAAAATAATATAGTCTTAATCCTTTATGTTTAACAAAAAATGTATTGATTCAGTAGGCAATAGCCAAGACTTTATGGAATTCATAAATTATTTTTTAGATTGAATGGGATGAAGTTGAATAGGAAGACTGTTGAAGAGTTTACAACAAAATAATTAAAGGAGTGTTTAATTTACTTTGGACAGAATTTTTCCTCAAATTATGAGTACGACAAGTTAGGTTACGATTACCACTTATATCAAAATATATGTCCAGAACTTTAATTCACTTTCAAGAACTATATTTAACGGTAAATTTTTATTATTTACAAACAACAACCAAAAATGAAAGCTTTTAATTTGTACGTGCCTAAGACGTATAGAATATGCTTCTACACAATTATTAATGACTTAATACTTTTAGAGTATGTACCACCCCAACATTAAATACCATAAAGTAACCTTCATTCAATTAGTGCATAATAAAAAACTTTAAGTATTTAAATTGGACCGTGGTCCCTTATAGTTGGTACATTTTTCTGATAGATCAGTGAGGTTCGTTTTTTAGGGATGCAATATGACACTTCCAATCTAAGTGACAGTCCACATTTAACTCAAAATATTTTTTATCACTATAACAGATACAATATTCATGCAATGCGATGTACAACTGATATTATGAAAATCAAGACTCATTGAATAAAATAACTTTAGTCTTACGGCTTATTTGCAATTTATCAACTCCAGTTGCCTAGAATATTTAGGTCATGGTTAGTACTATCAACAGTTATCTTGTAGTTTGGACGCCATATTATCGGCAAAAGCTACAGATTTACCTTTGAAATTTAATTTGAAAACTGAGTTTTTATTGAGAGTTTAGAAACAGAATTGGGCGAAGCAGAGATTCCTGACATCTCAGAACCAGGGAAAATTTCCAATGTTTAAACAATTACCTTTCTTAAAGAGTGAAGCACGTAATATATCCACTATATAAAATATGCAACGTTGCAAAATAGCACTACAAAATCCAACTTGGTCAGTGAACCATTTATCTTCCAGAGAGACAATTATATTAAACACCTCTACAAGATTGCAGAAATACGAATTAAAGTTGGTAGCAATGTCAACTGGCGAAGTTAAAGTTTGATTCGTTCAATTAACATAATTTGATTACTAGAGGCGCCCTTATTGAATTGCACTAACCAGAGTCCATTTTTTTACCATTATCATTTAAAATTTCGCTAGATAGTATTTCACTTTGACGGATTTAATTATTTTTTTTAAGGTATTCGCAAAATTGAAGAAGCGTGGTTTGTTGAAGGAATTAGTTACTTTCAACCATTTCGTCAAATCAAAATTAAATCGAAATTGAGGAGAAGTAACTATGGGTTCTGACTTATTTATTTATTTCATATTTGGAATTTATTACCAGAAAGATGAAAACAGCACAAGGATCAGTAATTCACAAATCTTTAACAGGCTATATGGTAACCTTACATATTGAATCTGAAATTAGACCATGACACGACGTTACGAATTTATACTCATCAATAATTGCAGAGTTATGTAGAATATCAATAATAAGGTCACCTAAGATTAAAAGGGTTTTGTGTTTCATTGAATCCAAAAATTGCGTACATTCAATCAAAAATTGACATGCTGTACAATCTGTAAATGCACAATATCGAAATATTAAAATTGTTTAAACTAATTTCAAAAAATATGTCACTTTTTCAGAACTTTAAACTAGTGGTAACTTTAACATCGAAAATATCAGCAATATAAACAGTAACGCCGATGGGGTGGCGTGACAATTGTTGATTGTAAATCCAGGTATTGCATGATTTATAACAGGAGTTAACTGTTCTAAAATCCAAATTTTTGATAAAAGAAAAATACATTTAGGTAGTTCTGTAAACTGTTCTAAGTGAGAAACCAAGCTTTCATAGTTGGCACGAAGCCTACCTATATTGTGGTAAAAAATACTAAAAATATTGTTGATGTTCGAGTGGTTTGATAAAATACGATTATAACACTTAAAAGAAAAATGATAAGTGTTCAAGATCAGACTTACAGGTCTATTTTCAATAGTTAATCGGCCTCATTTTTCCTCATATAATTATTCCATTAAATGGTCATACTACTGGATAAGTTTAACTTAGTTGGTTCTTATACGATAAGATTAATCTGCATGTTAAAACCTTTGCACAATACAACACACACTTGCTGGTTAGTATATCTTCGCCCTGAATATGCGTGTATTCCAATCGTACTATCATCTGGAGATTGCTTTAATGTATTTATTTTAGAATTCAATAAATTTATTTCATCCTTAAGCAATTGATTTGCACTTTGTAATTTATTTAAACGGTTTTTGCTTTAATGTCACGCAATTCTAATTCATAATTTTTCAAGTATTTTGCTGAGTTTTGAAGCACTGATTTTATTTTTTATTTATAATTTTTTATTAAATAATTATTTGGACGAAACTTTCTTTTTATTATTTAATAATTTTTTAACGTAATTTTGCTTTGAGTTGTTCTAGTCACAAAGACCAAATCAGAATTTATGAAGCCACTAAGTGGAGTAAGCTAAAATTATATATTTCCAAACTAATTATGTGTAGCTTGAAATTAAATTCACACGTTTGTGGAATTTGTCCTAAATCTGTCCGAAAAAACAACAGAAACCATTTCAGCTTATATGAGTTAGTGTGCAAAGGAGTCTCGATATAACGAATTTTATCACTAAGACTATATAAATCCTAGAAAACTAACAACACAACAAAGTAAACACAAAGATGAATTTGGGTCTGACCTATCCGAAAAATATTTCAATTTTTTCAAAACTAGGGGATTATAGGGTTTAGGAAAACGATGTTTTGTATGTCGACTATATAATTTTTCCGAATTTTCTTGGGAAAATCCTAAGAAGTTAACACCATAATGATATATATTCCAAGGTGTCATTGTCCAAGCCATCCGAAATATATTTTAATTCTGGAAAAAGTAGGGGATTAAGGGGTTCAGGACAACCATGTTTGGGACAACCGTCTTATGTATGTCGATTATATGATTTTTCCGAAATTTCTTGGAAAAATCCTAGGAAGCTAACTCCATAATGACATATATTCGAAGATGTCATTAGGTCTAAGCTATCCAAAAAATATTTCAATTTTCGAAAAAGTGAGGGATTAGGGGTTTAGGACAACCACATATTCCAAGATTTCGTTGGGTTTAACCTAATATCATTTAATCGAAATATATCAACAGTCCTAAACTCCTTAATCCCCTACTTTTACCAAAATTGCAATTTTTTTCGGATAGCCTAAACTTAATGAATGACATCTTAGAATACCGGGTGTTTTTTTTAAACTGAGACGATCAAATATCTCGAAAAATAGCCACTCTACGGAAAAAATGTCCATAATCAAAATTTAATCATACCGCGGGGGAAATACATTAGTGCAAAAAAAAAAGTCCCCCCACCCCCGCTTTGTAGGTGGGGCGGGGGTAACTTTTAAACTAAGATAGGAAGCCATATTTTTTATTGCAGATACGGATTCTACGACTAAAAGTACGTATGATTTGAATAAAATATTTTGTTCGGTTCATGATAGATGGCGTTGCAATCGACGAAATTCAATTTTTCAATTTCTCCTTCTTAGAACACACGCATTCGATTCTGCAATACGTTTGAAATAAAAAACATCACGTTTTCATTGGAAATACTCGAAATTCGTCATCAAAACAATTTATTCAGTTTTGTAAATCTAAAATAAGTGTTCAAAATGATGGCCTGAATTTTGTATTTTTGAAATTTAATAATAAAACTTGAAATTAATTTTGAACACTTATTTAGATTTACAAAACTGAATAAATTGTTTTGATGACGAATTTCGAGTATTTCCAATGAAAACGTGATGTTTTTTATTTCAAACGTATTGCAGAATCGAATGCGTGTGTTCTAAGAAGGAGAAATTGAAAAAATTGAATTTCGTCGATTGCAACGCCATCTATCATGAACCGAACAAAATATTTTATTCAAATCATACGTACTTTTAGTCGTAGAATCCGTATCTGCAATAAAAAATATGGCTTCCTATCTTAGTTTAAAAGTTACCCCCGCCCCACCTACAAAGCGGGGGTGGGGGGACTTTTTTTTTTGCACTAATGTATTTCCCCCGCGGTATGATTAAATTTTGATTATGGACATTTTTTCCGTAGAGTGGCTATTTTTCGAGATATTTGATCGTCTCAGTTTAAAAAAAACACCCGGTATATGTCACTAAGGTGTTAGCTTCCTAGAATTTTCCCCAAACATTCGGAAAAATCATATAATATCGATTCGACATATTTATAGGGTTATGCCAAACATGGTTATCCTAAACCCCCTAATCTCCGACTTTTTCCAAAATTGAAACATTTATCAGATAGCTTCGACCTAATGACATCTTGGGAAATATGACATTATAGTGTTAGGTTTCCTAGGATTTTCCCAAAAAATTCGGAATATTCATATAATCGACATACATGAGATCATACCTCACATAGTTGTCCTAAACCCTAGAATACCCTGGTAAATTATAAGATTTATCGGTTTATCCGAATAAAATATAATATTCAAACTTACACATGTAAACATTTTTTTGGATTTAGAACAAACTTCATCCGTCTATATAGAATTGTGAATTCAGTCCTAAAAATAATCCTAAGTTTTTTTTATAGGACAGAGTTAGAATAATATTCACGATTCACTTATTATGCTCCAATAGAATTAAATATTTAAATATTATATTTGACATAAATTAGACATAAATTTAAAACTATCACAATTGAATTAAACTTAATTGGTATTTACAACCATTTTGTGAAACAAATACCTTTATTGCCAGCAAAAGCTCTTAGATGGCAAACAGAAATCGTTGCCACCCAAAATTCCTAAATCTCATTTTGTCAAACTTTCGCATTACGCTCACAGCGTTCCGCTCCTACGTTGGCTAGAACAGTGAGCGATACATTGTTTGAAAGGGAAAAAGAGTATGGGTAAAACTTAAAAAAAAATTTGAATAATTCCGCACATTTCTAAAATGTCGGCCATATCCAAAACACCCATGATTTCACACCCTCAAATTTGCTGTTCAATAGCTCGAACACCCTATCTTTTTTTAAATTATTCAAGCCTGCCACAATTACAAATTACAAAATTTTTATTACAATTTGGGTAAATTTTAATTTATAAAATTTCTTTTATGCTTAATATAAACAAACTAAAAGGATTTGAATAAAGTGTTACACTAGAAAATTTCATTTCATTGTAACATTAATTTTTAATTAAATTGCTACACATTAATTAAACACTCTCGTATTTAACAACAAATATATAAATATATGTACATAAATATTACCGAACTCGCACTAGAAAATTTAAACCGAAATACGCGCGCTCATACCAAAAATAATTTTAAACTTCAAAGCTTTTGGGGATTTAATTGAAAAATATATAAATAAATAATTTTGTTCGCTTTATATAATTGTACATAAACATAATATTATAAACAATATTTTTTATACTAAAAATACGAAATATGATTTTGTTTTTGTTTTTGTAACAATTAGGCATTAATTAATTACAAATTAAAATGAGATTTAGAATTTAAATTTTTTTTATTTTATTGGTTAGTGGTTTTAAGGTTCAACACATAAATAATATTAATTATATTGTTATAATGGTAAATAATTAGTATTATACGCAAACAGGATTAAATATTAATAACAATTATTCTTAATTGTAAATTGAATTAATTATTTTCAAAAAAAATTTTTTTTAAATAGCATACGTGCTTTGGTATTCGAGCGTCACAAAATCACAGTTGGAGTTATAACGAACGAAACTTTAAAAAATGTTCGTATATTCGTTCGAGTAAAGTTCATTACAAATTCACTTCTTAGAATGAAAGATGGAGACAACTTTTTTATTCGTTCTATATGACATTTCTAAAATAATAAGTGATAAGCGTTTTGAATTCAATATACCATATGTATGTTCATGAAGTACTAAAGTATACTGTTTGCTATTATATATATTTCAATCGCAAAACCTGACATCCTAATATAAAATATGTACGTTGGTAAATAAAAATTTGCATATATTCTCAATCTGTTTTGATGTGGTAAACGCGAGTATATATAGTATATACACAAAATTATGTGAGTGTATTATCATATCGTACACCAAAAATCGCGGCATCAAAGTCAGAATGAGCCGAAAATATATAAAAAATAAAATAAAATTCTGTATAAATTTTAGCTATCACTCATAGGAAATGTAAAAATATCTCGTATAACAAGGATTTGGGGTAATGAAAAATTGTGGTAACATCGTGTAAAAAAACACATTGACTGACATTTTTTATTATGTATGTATGTACAAAGCATCGCTTTTTATATCACAAAAAAAAAAAATATGCTGACGGATTAATTTGTATTATACATACTAGTATAGTGGCATTACACTGAAGATGAGTATATGGTGATAGACTGATAGGTATTATAATCCACAAGATTATTTTCATGCGATATAGAGCTTTAAAATATAAAGCTTTTCCGATATAGCATAAATATTGTAAATTTTATTTTTTTTTTTTTTGGAAAACAATTCGAAATACTCTTCATTTAAATAATTCTTGGAAGTAATATCTGGTATTCATGAAATTAAAATTTTTATTTTATTAAGAAATGAATGAAGTGGATAAAATTACCATGAAATGATATTTATAAAAAGGCGAAAAATCAAACGGGCGATTGAATTATTTTATAATAAAGGAAAACATATCTTGGTATCGATTTGCAATTGTTTGTAACAATTAATGATAACTCATTCTTCTGCCAACTTCCTAGCGACAAATGCTAAGATACTTATAAAAAATGCCGCCCTCATTAGCATAGTAAGAGTACCGTCTTTGCTTTGGTATTCGCGGGCTTCGGTCTCGATTCCCGATGGAGACCAAAAAATCATGTTTGGGTCTTTTTAATGTGTAAGTATATGTGTACATATATGTGTATCTTCCATGTCACTGTACAGGGTGACATGGAGCTATGCAATGCGCTGGTGGTATACTGTACTTGTGTGAATGGGTTGAATGAGTGTTAGTGTGAATGTGGGTATTGCACCGTGAGCCCATTAGTGGCATTGCGTGCTGGAGTAAAATCCGCCCAATTTAAAAAAAAAATAAAAAAAATATGTGTATGTCCGAGTATTGCACCGTGGGCTTTAATTTTTTACTAAAAAATTGTTTAAAAATAATAACATTAAATATATTAATATAAAATTAAAGAAGTTATAATAATAATACAAAAGTTTAATCTAAATTTTAAATTATATTCTTTGTAAAGTCTTCGTGTTATTTTTGGCGGCAATTTAGACGGCTTGAATTTTAATCTTTATAAAAGTATAGTTGTGAATAGGACGAACGTGAATAGTAAGTGTAACCCAATGGTTAAGTGGCCTCGTTCTTTGGAGTCTTCTTCCAACGACAGGGTTATCTATCATATGGCATGGGGTTTCCATGTTCGTGGAGCCTTTTTTCGTGTTTGGCAGCATGCATTTTTATTTCAACTTTGATGTATTCCATCCGTAGATCCCTGTAATGTTAAATTGTCAAATTGACGTGGAGGAATTAGTTGTCGGTCCTCATTTATGTAGCTTGTAAATTGACATTCTATTTTCGTTGCCAGTTTGTCTTAGTAGTGGTTAAAAGGTCTCCTGAAGATACCTCTTGCCCAGGTCCGATTTTCCTTTTTAAGAGGAGTGAGTAATCAGAATTTTTTTCATCAGTTATGCTAACTAGATATCTGTTAATTGATGCATTTTAACTTCTTTAAGAAGGGATTTGAAACTGTTACATAAATTATTAAGAATTGTTTTGTTCTCCGGTGATCAATTAATTTACCAGGTTTTACGTGCCCGTTATTTTTCTCTTACCAGCTCTCTGCCATTGGATAGGGTGTGTTACGCATCTTCTTATTTTGTAGTAGTTGTTCCAATTCGTCTTCCAACTGGTGAGAATTTCTTATCGGTACCTGGAGATTAATTTTTTCCTCCATTAGTTCTTGAAAAAGTTCCCGGTTTGTTTTTGGATTGGTTAATCTGGATGCAATTTCCCTTCGAATTACCGTTTCACTGACTACCATGATAACCGGTGATTGATCCGATACTAAAGAATTGCTATTTTTAATGTGGATATAGTTCTGAGATAAACCTCTTGCTACATAAAAGTCTATTAATTCCGGAATATTTGTCAGTGGGCCAATATGTCGGGAAACCACCAGAGTAAGATTCGCATTTTGATGTTTGCCTTGCTTTAAACAATTCTTTACCTTTTGACGTCGAAAGTCTAGATCCAAAATAGGTGTTTTCGCATTCAAGTCACCTCCAATATCAAAATCACGTCCATAGCGATTTAAATAGTTTTTGCACGATCAGACTATTTTTTGAGGTTTACCGATAGGGTCTCCAGGGCAGTAGGTTTTGTTTACAATTACTGGGCGGTAAGTGAATTACTTACCGCCTCATAGGCGGTAAGTAAATAAACAATGAATGTATAATTTTATAGTTTTCAATTAAGATGATTTATTAAAAATTAAACTAAAATTACAATTGGAACAATTATTTAATGTAATTGGGATGTTTGCTGCAATTATCTTCTCCGATACAATATTTTCCGTGTTGGATACTTCAGTTACAGTCGAAGTACTCGAAGTTATTGGGATGTTTGCTGCAATAATCTTCTCCGATGCTGCAGTCGAAGTACTCGGAGTATTTAATGTAATTGGGATGTTTGCTACAATTATCTTCTCCGATACAATATTTTCAGTGTTGGATACTTCAGTTACAGTCGAAGTACTCGAAGTTATTGGGATGTTTGCTGCAATAATCTTCTCCGATGCTGCAGTCCAAGTATTAGGAGTAGAATGTTTATCTCCATTTTCACTTAAAATTTTTTTGAAAACTCAATTTTGTTTTGGAGAGAATCCTCCACATATCCCTAAGCGACAGAAGACGAGCGCCACCCACCATGTCTTTTAAGGCCTAAAACATCAACACCTTTGTTCGCCAGAAAGGTAGCCGAACTTCTTCTGAACGCATGTCTGGTATAAGAAAGTGGATCTGACAAATTCAGGCATTTCGCTATCTTCGAGGGCCACCTTCCCTATTGTATTCTTGCCCACTACTTGATTAATGACTTTTCCATTACGCATTGCTAAGAAAAAGTTAGAAGATTTTGAATTTTCTGGTCGTAACTTCAAATATTTTCTATAAATATCCAAATAATTAATAGTTTCGCTTCCTTGAGTAGTAATTGTGAAAGTTCGCGGAATATTGGTTTTAGTATTAGGAATATTGACTATAATAAAGGACCCAATATCTTGAATATCTTCTAATTTTAAATTATATAATTCCTCCCTTCTGCACTCCCCTGCTATGCCAAATATCATACCTAGTTTCATATTTAAATAAACTTCATCGGAAAATTCCTAAAGAAACTTGAACATATCTTCTTTAGAAAAAACTTTTGATTTCTTAGGCCGATATCCGGTATTTTTTCTCTTAAGAAAAGCAATTAAGGTTTTAAACTTCAAAATATGGGACGCATCATTTAAAAAAATTGTAGCCTTAAGCATAGAGTACTCAGCCCATAAACTCCCTGGAGATTTAAGTTTATCACTTCTTCGTACAAAATAGGCCAAGAGTACCTTTTCTGTGATGTTTTGATAATGTTTCTCACTGCACCATGCTTTGAAAAGTTTATAGGTATTTTCATACCGTTCTCTTGATTTTTCTGGAATAATTGAGGAACATCCTATGTTCCATGCATTTTCCAGATCAGAATCGTCACTGTCATCCATTTTTCACAATAAAATACTATTATTTTGCTTTATTTTACAAAGAACTGACAGAAAAAATCTCTTGATAAATAAATAATTATTGTTTTCGTACGTCCATGACAACATAACAACGAACAAAGCTTACTTTAAAAATAATGTGCAAAAAAAACAACTCTGACAACTAAAAATGTCAAAACAATTTTCAAATATTTCTAAATTGTAATTACGTTATTGCGCCGATTGTGCAAAAAACGTAATAAGCATTGCGGTCAGTAAGTGCCCTACCGGTATCGGATGTATTGGAGATCTCGACTTCGTCTCGATCTCAAAAATCATCCTCAACCGGTAGAAAGCACTTACTGACCTTGATACTTAAATAACTATTAATGTAGTCCTCTCGAAGCTGTCTGTGTTTAATGTTTACAGTAGTGACTTGCATTGTTTCTTCTTCGATTTTTATATCTACATGGTGTTTTATATTTTGTTTTATAAATAGTGCCGAACCACCTCTTGCTCTTTCCGCTGGATTAATGGAATGATATGTATAAGTTATAACCCCGTATTTTAACATAACGGCTTTCAGTTATTAAGAAAATTCTCCTTTTTTCTGTATTTAAAAATATTTCTATTTTTGGAATATATTGCATAATACCATTCGCATTCCAGATTGATATTCTGAAATTTGTGTTATTACCTAACATTTTTTATCGGATTGCGTTGTGGGAGTAGCATTTTCTTCAGTTGGTTAAGTATCATTTTGTTCAGATTACTTTGGCCATCTAGCCGATTTGTAATAGCTTCAATGCTGTTCATAATGTTTTCCATAATTCGGTTATTTTCAGAGCCCATATATTTCTTGGAACCCGAACCTTTCCTACCTTTCCTTTTGACTAATTTGATTTGATGTTTGAATCCTTTGATTTTCGTGATTGATTTCATGGTTTATCTCTTAATTTTTTAAGTTGTTCAGCAACATCTATCAAGAACACATCTATGACCTTGGAGTGCAGAATTTATGGGCCGAACCATCGTTCATGTCAGTACAGGGAGCTATACAATGTGTAGATGTTGAATTAAAAACTCGGACCTGTTAAAAAAAAAAAATTCTTAATTTCTCAATTCAACTATACTCGGAACGTAAACTTTCCGCTGTCATTACTTCTGGCATTAGGAAAAGCATCAGCTTCATCAGCTAACGAGTTGTTATTTTTTATTTCATAGGTGATTTTCCTATATTTGGTCTTCTTTGGAACGAATTTGATGTTCCGTGATTTTGTTATTTTATTTCCCACTAAGCTTACTTTGAATTGAAAATCAAGATAATGTCAGCATTTTATATAACAAGAAAATCTCCGGCTGAAGTTGCTGCATTCAACATCCATCATTATACAAAATTTCTGTCTCGGTTATACAAAGAAGCACAACAATTCAATTCCTACAAGTTCCAATTCTTGTGCTTCACATACTTTCATCTAATGACATTTTCCGGATATACATAATTCAATCCGGATTTATTTTTTGTATTCTTATTTATTTTCAAAATTAGATATGTACTTTACGTTTAATTATTTTAATTATTTTTGCAGTACGTTGTTACAGATATGAATTTTCACCATTTTCATCATTTTTCATTATAAATTTTATGATTTCATCCAGATTTTAATATTTTCTAAAAGTTTTTTGTTTTTTAGATGTATTGTTACAAATTAGTTATAACAATTAATTTTATAAAGTTGACACTGATTCATATTCTAAAAATTTTAATATTCATCAAACTAATATATGCGGTATGAAGGATTTGAGTATAAGTTTGATGATTGATTACGCTTTATTGATACATAAATCATCGTTTGGCAATTATAACGGAAAAAACATTTGTTGAAAGTTTGAATATATATTCTCTTTCAAACTAGCAAACTTTACATGTGTCTTCTCTAGTAGAGATGACAGATCAGGTGGTTGAATTGCTATCTTCATCAGAGAAGACATACATTTCAACGTCAAAAATACTATAATGATGATGGCACTTTGCCATTTCAGAACATTTGCATTCAACTTAGGGATCCACCGGGCTCCGATTTTATATATTTTAGAGCATTTGCTTCGAAGTAATAAGGTCACCTAAGACACGAAACAAGTTTTATTCAGTCATGGCATGATTGTTACGAATACCTTTGTTACTAGAGTGATAATATTCTGGACCATGCCATATCCAGTTTCCTCAACATAGAACTTGCTTTAAACTCTAGAAATTTAGAACGAAAACTGTCAAGTGTAACAAAGTTAATCAGCCTTGTGATGAATAATTCCTACACTCAGCTAATTCAGGTATGAAATAAACAATTCCAATAACTACCCTTGGATGAACATTGATCTTTGGGAGCTTATTAAAGATTTAAAAACCGCATCTTTAAGAGATACATGCAATATATCGATATTTTATTGAAAAACAGATTAAATTTGCTTAACAAAAATATCAATTCATTTTAACAATTCAAACCAAAACGAAGTCTGGAAGCAAATCAATCAATTATGATGAAGAAAAACCAAAGTAAACATGCATTCTATATAATGATGTAGAATATAAACAGAATTTATTCAATAATTTCTTTATAAATGTTGATACAACTTCTACTTCTACAGTTAACGGCTTTGACAATAATTGGAATTACTTGTATCCAATTTCAAATACTGAACTGTTTAATATTATTTCTAGTTTAGATAATAGTGCTGGATATGACAATATTCCAAATGTGGTTGTAAATCGTAATGCAGTTTATTTTTCCTATCTTTTGGCAGGTATATATTCAACGTAGTATTTGAAACCGGGGTTTACCCGAATTTCTTGAAAAAAACTAAAGTCCTACCTATTTTCAAATCTGGAAACTCTAAATCAATTAACAACTACCGACAAATCTCTATGTTGTCCGTCATTGATATAATATTGGAAAAATTAATTGCGAATCGTATTTAAATGACAGACATTTTTTTATTATCATTAATTTTGTTTTAGACAGCGGTCAGGTAGAGAGATAACTGATTTAATCTACAAAGTTTTCGACAATAAATCTACACAAAGCATTTAATTCTATATAGATCATCAATTAGTGGCAATAAATGGTACTAATATTAACACTTTAACCAATAACCATGATGTGCCACAAGGAAGTGTTAATGATATAGCCCAATCACCTCTGGCTGGTCAAATTGCTCGCTGATGATACTGTAATTTTTTATAATTGTAAAGATTGCTCGCAGGCCATGCCTATTATGAAAATGATATCCTTACATTAATGGATTGTTTTTCTTGAAAGAAAATATCAGTATAACCCAATTTTCTACCACCTATAAAGCAATATCTTGAGGTGTATAATATAAATAGACAGGTAGACCAATATAAATATCTTGACGTGTTTCTTGATAAACATGTCTTGGGATGAATATTCTTAAATCGACTCTCGGAATATGTCCATATAATTTTTTGATTGGAAAACTTAATTTGTAATTGTGCTAAATCTAAATTAAAATTAAAGGTTTTGCCAAAATAGGTGTATAGAGATGTTGCTGAAGGTGTTCTTCCAATAAATGCTCCTTTTGAACATTTTGATATATGTATATATATATATATATATATATATATGCTAGAAGAATTTATTAAGTTCTGGATGTTTCTTTGCGCTATTCCTGGGACGATTTTCACAGTTCTAGAAATTAGAACGACATCTCTTGCAAATGATTTGGGCTCCTTCTATCGACATTTTGTATTGTTACACGAATGTTTTTTATTTTTATTTATTTATTTAATTTCACTAAACAAATTAAGCTACAAATTAGGAAATAATTAAATCATAATTTTCGTGACATTTCCACGTTTCTTATTTTTTCTTAATTCTTATTAAATTCGTAAATCGAGCAGATTTTGAAATCTGAAATCAGATCAATCTGATCGATCTGAAATAAGAAACAGGGTTCAAACTTGACAGATCAAAAAAATTAGCAACCATCATCGAACTGTAAGAATAAACCAAAAATAATTTTTATTATTACTGTGGTATTACTAGTAAGTAGAGCGAAAATTAAATTGTTCTTAAACGAAATTATTAAACAAAAAATAAAACAATGGGAAAGAGCGCCTTTAAAAAATAGCCCGTTGTTGCTTTATTGCAAGGAGCCCGTATGGTATGTTTTTCGACTCTGAAGAAGAATGGGAATACGAAGAAAATACCACGAATGTTGAATGGGCAGTTCTTTTGAAAATTAATGTCGCGAACCCCATCATAGAATGGCCTTCTGAAACCAAGCAGCAATGGATTCCTAGTGGGTTTTCAAAATTAAAAGGTAAATATTTATATTAAATGATTACTTAAATCTTAGGAGTAATTGGGGCAATTGACGGGTGCCACTTTAAAATATTGGCGCCAGAGTAAAACCATTCCTCATGCATTAATAGTAAACCATATCATTCTGTTGTGTTGCAAGGTATTTGCAACGACCGCAAACACTTTTTAGACTGCTACGTGCACGAAATAGAGTTTGTACATGATGCATCTGTGTGGAATAGGTCACCTATTTACAGGAATCTGTCCAACGGTAGCAAACAAATTTGACAACCGCTCCTCCTTATTGGTGACAGCGCATATCCATTGATGGAATTTTTACTAACACCGTTTAAAAATACTGGGTATTGAGAACGCATTCGGGACTCTAGATAGAAGAATTGATTTTATGGTCATAATTATTATGTCGTGTTGAATTCTACACAGTGTCTGCATTATCTTTAATGACGATATTGCGTAAAAAAGTGATCATTTGGAAAAAGAAAACTCAACAACTCAAAATAAACTAGCCGAACCGTCGGGTTCTAATGAGACAAATACATAATTTGTAACTCTTTATAAATAAATAAAAAAGTAAAACTTTATTTAAATTCAATAATATTTTATTTTTAATCAATCCACATTCTGCACATCTTATCAAACTTGAATTTTTTAAAATTTTATCTATCATTTTCTCTAGTAAATTCAGGAAGCGGTCTTGACGTAAAATTATTTCGTCGTGACGTCCTTGCACGCCTGAAATTCTAGACCCCTGGGAGAATTAGGTCATATCTCAAATTGGCTCTTCGACTCTGAGTTTGTCGCCGTGTTTTTTGCTGGCACTCTATTGGGCCTTGTAACCGGTGATGATACGCTACCGCAAGTTGCTTTTATTTATCTTTCCAAATTTGTAGTTTTTTTTAAATAATTTAAATTTTGTTTGCGCTGTTGGCAACTTAATTTCAACTTCTTTTACAATGCAATACCAAACATTCTTTTTTAATTTATAGTCGAAATCATTGTATAGTCGTTTCGTTATTAAAAGCAACAAGAGTGTTAAAGGTCTCGTCTACTTGAGAATATTATTATTTTCTAGTTCCTGTTGTAAACTATCATTGAAATTAGTATTTTGCATTTCTTTTTCCACATCAAGCAACAACTCTATGAAAAATATGGCCGTATAAAATAATTATTCCATTATTTAATGAAATATTTATCACCACCCTCAAAATATTATACCACTCGAGTTATAATAACAACTCGTCATATAACGAACTCTTAACAGTGAAAATCAAAACAAAATTTCGCGATACTCTGCAGCATATTATCAGCAAAAGGTCCGTTAATTATATGGCCCTGCTCATAGTCATGGTACAAAATTTCGAGCCAAATAAATAATTCGCCAGGTATTTATTGATAAAAAAGGAAAGGAAAATTGGTCACAGCCGTTAACTGGAGTTTGGTAAAAATGTGGCATTAGTGGCTGAATGTAGATTATGTGGCGAACACTTCAACAAGATAATTCTACAATTCATAGAGACAGAATGATTCTACAAGTTTTAAAAGATTTGAATCAACCTTTAATAGAATGGCCGCCTCAGACCCCTAATCTCAATATAATTGAGAATGTATGGGCGTATTTAAAACGAAATTAACTGTGATATTGGAAGGACAGAAGAAGCAACTTGGAGGTTCGGAATTGTTTATGTATGTTGTTTTGTAAAGTGGTATATATATACATATACATATATGTGGGATATATTTTGTATCCACAGGTATTTAAGTATATCAAGAAAACACAAATGTAATTTTATTAAAAAAATACAGAACACTTTATTTCTGGCCCCTGTGGTCGGGGGGCACTCACATGTCTCGTAAATCTAAATTGCACGAACATGTTTCCTAAGAATACCACCACAGTATCCTTTGCTTGTCGTAGGAGGCGACTAAACGGTTGGATCGCTGGGCTGACGACCCGCATCCGTAAAAAAAAATCAACTGTTTATAAAATCAACAAAAAGAAAAATGGATACCGCCAAAACAACACCGGGCCCCCGCTCAAGTACCCGGATACGAGATTTAGGATCGGCACGTGGAACGTGCAATCACTTAGAAAACCAGGAGCGTTGGAGGGTCTAATCACGTGCATGAAAGAGTATCGGCTGGAACTCGTTGCTCTTCAAGAAACTCGCTGGCCTCAAAGTGGAGACCATGTGTCCCAGGGCTATACGTTGTTCTACAGTGGAGATGACCTCGGAAATCTTGGAGCTGGATTTCTTCTTGGGCCGCAGGTAAAGAAGGCTGTTTTGGATTTTCAAGCAGTCAATAACCGATTGTGTATGCTTCGCCTGCGCATGAAGTTAGCCAACCTGTCGATAATTTGTGTACATGCGCCCACAGAAGTCAGCCAGCCCCAAGATAAAGACTCATTTTACAATGACTTGGACGATCTGATGGGATCTATACCCGAACACGATGTTAGAATGGTAATTGGGGACTTTAATGCTAGAGCTGGCAGAAATCAGGCCGACTTGTGTGAAAACATAGGTCCGTACTCCCGACACGAAACTGCGACCGATAATGGTGAGAGAATGATGTACTTTGCAATTGCTCATGATCTTAGAGTAGCAAGCACATTCTTCCCTCACAAACAGATACACCTAGAGACATGGACACATCCTCGCAAAACATCCCGGAGCCAAATTGACCACGTGTTAATTTCAAAAGGGCGAGCTCGGGTTGTGCAGGATGTGAGAACTTATCGGTCAGCAACCAAATACGTAGGCAGCGATCATTATTTGGTCGCTGCAAAGCTACGGTGGAAGTTTTCGTACAGGTCGGGGAACACAGCGAAACGGATGGAACGTTTCGACTGTGAAGGTCTGATAAATGAAGATCAAAAGAAACGATATCAGGATCTTGTCAGCGACAACATTGAGGGAGCTAATTACCAGTCTGACTGCGTGAACTCTGTCTGGGAGGTACTGAAAACTTCGGTTGTCAGTGCTGCTCAACAGACTTTAGGTATAGTGAAAGTCAGACCCAAGAATGATTGGTTTGATGACGAGTGTCGTCTTGCAGTTGAGCAACAAAATA
Source organism: Tipula unca (assembly GCA_951394425.1). Lineage (NCBI taxonomy): Eukaryota > Metazoa > Arthropoda > Insecta > Diptera > Tipulidae > Tipula > Tipula unca. Next base: position 187,891,527 of record OX596381.1, read on the forward strand.
TAGCCCATATTGAAGTGCAACAACGTCTCACAATCGCAAGGAAAAACAAGGCAGCTCTTGCAAGAAGGGCAGCTAAGCGGATTTGTAGACGGAAGAAGCGAGAATGGTGGAAGGCCGAGGTTCTGAAAGTACAACAACTCAGCAATGAGCGTAGTTCACGTAATTTCTTTAAAGGAATTACTGGATTGCACCATACTTTCAGGCCTTCGTCAACCGCCATTCGGGACCGGGATGGAAACCTCTGTGTCAACATCGACGCAGTACTTGACGCATGGAGTGGACACTTTACTGAGCTGCTTGATGTTCATCATACGTCACAGACTGTTGTTGAGCCACCTCTAAAACAGTCTGCGGAGATTTGCACTGAGGAGCCATCCCATGAGGAATTCACTAAGGCCATGCAGAGAATGAAACGAAACCGCTCACCTGGAGTGGACTGCATTAATTCGGAGCTCTTGATATTCGGAGGGGATACTTTGTGGAACTGTCTTTTCGACCTTATTCGATTAATATGGCGAACCGAAGTTATGCCTGATGAATGGAAAGTGGCCGCGATATGCCCCATCTTCAAGAAGGGAGACCGCTTGAAGTGTGAGAATTATCGCGGTATAGCTCTCCTTTGCACAGCATACAAGTTACTGTCATACATTTTATTGGATAGAATCACTCCTCTGGCGGAGGGCTTGGTTGGTGACTATCAGGGAGGATTTCGTCCGAATCGATCAGTCACTGATCAGGTCTTTTCGCTGCGGATGATTCTATCTAAATATTATGAGACATCCATCTCCGTACATCAGGTTTTCCTGGATTTCCGGCAGGCCTACGACTCGATCAATCGAGAGAGTTTGTGGTCTGCCCTGGAATACCTAGGAATGCCAACAAAACTGGTACGACTGTGTAGGATGACAGTGACGCAGTCTCAATGCTGTGTTAAAGTTGAGAACAGGCTATCGACAATTTTTGCAGTTAACTCGGGTGTTCGGCAGGGAGATGCTCTGTCCCCGATACTCTTTAATCTCATGTTGGAGTACATCTTTCGTAAAACTGAAACACCTCAGCGCAACATCTTATATCGCCAGTTCAATCAAGTGCTTGCATATGCAGATGACATATGCGTGATTGGACTGAATAGCAACGGAGTGAAAGAAATACTTGATCCGCTTGTAGAGTTTTCAGCTTCTGTTGGACTCCAGATCAATGAGTCCAAAACGAAATACCTGATCTCTGGTTTTAGAGACAATGGCACACCAGATTTTAGTAGTGGCCACCACACGTTTGAGGGAGTGAGGAGGTTCAAATATTTGGGCTCTCTTATCACTCACGATAACAGTGTGGGTGAGGATATTAAAGTGCGGCTGGCAGCTAGCAGTCGTTCTTTATATCCTCTAAGGCCACTCCTAAAATCTAAACACTTATCAAGTGCCGTGAAGCTCAAGCTTTACAAAGCGTTGATCAGGCCCGTTGTTATGTTTGGATGTGAAAGTTGGGCGCTGACGGATGAGTACGAGAGATGGCTCCTTACATTTGAGAGAATGCGTGTGATTTACGGCCCATACTTGAATTAATGTCGTCTTATTACAATTTTTTATTTTACTCGTCTTATTTCGTGTTCTATTTTCGTCTATATTCTCGTGTTATTATAATCATCTTATAATCGTCTTAATTGTTAATTTCGTCTTAATATCGTCTTAATTGTTGTTTCCGAATGTTCATCTAAAACATTTTTTTTTTTTTTTTTTTTTTTAGTTTTGTTTGTATGTACATATGTATTGGTTGGTCAACTTAAATGCGCAATTTAGGCTTCTTCATCTGATTCATCGCTGGATTGTATTGCATCGTAATTTTGCCACTTCTTCATGTAGTCAGCACTGGTTGTTGTTAGGTTTGGGCCCTGCTGTTGACCAATTTTCTCAACCTGGTACCTTTCAGGCCCCATTATTTTATTGATTTTATACGGACCTATGTATTTTGGGTACAACTTAAGTCCGCTCCCAAATTGAGTCCTCTTTATTGCGACTAAGTCTCCCAGTTGGTAAGAAGTAGCTTCTTTTCTTTTTCTATTATAGCATTTTCTATTTTCATCTTGGATGCTGCTTATACTTTTTCTAGCTTCTGCTCTCAGCTGTTCTCTCTCATCTACAAATTGATTGATAATTTCTTCGGCTATCACGTCAGTTATAATCGATTCTTCAGGATTCCGCATTCGAATACCAAAAAGTAGTTCAAAAGGTGTTTTATTTATTGAACGTTGCCACGTGCAATTCATGAATCTCTGTAAATTTGAAACATGCTTGTACCATGAATTTGGATTGTCCATCGATAATTTGGTGAGTGCCGGAACAATAATACCGTTTATCCTTTCTATTTGTCCATTTCCTCTCGGATTTCCAGTGGTGATAAGCATATGTTTAACAGATTGCGCTATGCAGTATTCTTCGAAAACCTTTGATGTAAACGCAGTGCCTCAAAATGGCACGTTGTAACTCTAATTTCTGGATCACCTCTGCTGACGTCGTTGCCTTAACAGGATACAACCAGACAAATTTTGAGAATCTACTATTGAAAAAATAAATTTATAGTTTTTGGCTGTACTAGTTAGTGGACCCAAATGATCCATATGGTATATAAATAAGGGATACTCCCCTTTAGGCAAAGGGTGTAAGAAACCCTCTTGCCTTCCACTTTTTCTATCGCCTAATATACACTGGATACAATTTCGGCGGCAATTTTCGCATTTGTTCTTTAATCCCGGAATGAAATAGTTTCTCTCCAATATATCTACCATCTTTTTTGTACCAAAATGTCCCTCTAAATGAGCACGTTTAATGACATCATCTTGCATTAGTTTAGGAATGCATAACAGCTCGTTCCCAGAATCATCTATCTTAAACAAAATAGTTCGTTGCATAACGTAGTTTTGATATGGACCATGTTCTAATAGCTTTATTATGAGAGATAACTTGTCGTCTTTTGCTTGAGCAGCTGCAACTTGGTTAAGAAATTCATCTTCGACTAACATACTAATGGGATTTCTGCTCAGAGCGTCTACATGTTTCATCTTTTTGCTTGAGCGATGTTCTAAGGAATATCTAAATTCTTCCAAAGTTAGAGCCCATCCCGCAATCCGCGGAGATATATCTTTCTTATTCATCGTCATCTGGAATGCTGCACAGTCGGTTATTATTTTAAAAGGAATGCCTAACAAATACGTTCGTAGTTTTTTGAGTGCTGCGACAATAGCCAGTACTTCGAGTTCGTAACTAGAATAGTTTTCCTCCGCCGGTGAAGTTTTTCTACTGTAATAGTACACCGGATGGAAACATTGGTCTTCCGGACTCTTTTGAAGTAGTATGGCACCATAACCCAGTCGTGATGCATCCGTATGTAACTCTGTAGATCGATTTGGTTGAAATATACTCAAGATAGGTTTATTAGTGAGGGATTTTTTTAATTCAATAAATGCTTGTCTTTGTGGAATACCAAAGATAAAAATCTTGCCTTTTTTTAAGAGGTCTGTTAAAGGTCGAGCAATAATTGAATATTGAGGAATAAACTTCCGAAAATACCCGGAAAGTCCAAGGAAACTTTGCACTTTCTTTAGATTAGTTGGCTCTGGGAAATTTAACACAGCTTTAATTTTGGTTTCCGAGGGGTTAATTTTTCCTTCTGTAATTGTATATCCTAGAAATTCAATTTTCTCAAATAGAAATTTGCATTTTTTCCACTTAAAGTTGAAACCGTGATCGCTGGAAATTCTTAAAACTTCTTTTAATTTACAAATATTTTCTTCATCGTCTTTAGCAGGAATGATAATGTCGTCCATATATACTAATATCACTTGCTTATTGATAAGGTCTTTAAGAACAAAATTTACAAAACGTTGAAAAACTGCCGGCGAGGTACATAGGCCAAATGGTACCTTCCTGAACTCGTATTGCCCCATTGGTGTCACAAAAGACGTGTATTTTCTACTTCCTTTCTCGACAGGAACATGGAAAAATCCATTCTGCAGGTCAAGTGTCGTAAATACCTTAGCCTCATATAGTTGATCGATTTGATCTTCTATTAATGGCAATGGGAATCTGTCCATCACAATCAATATGATTTTCATTTCCACCGGAGATGTTTTGCAATATTTGGGTTCGTAAGATTCAATTAATTTTGCTATCGTTTCTTGGTGTTGCTTTTTTCCTATTTCATATTCTCTATCTTTCTCTAAAAAACAGGATATTGGTAGTTCATTTTGATAATTTAATTTTTTTACCGAAAATCCTCCAGCTTTGACTGTAATTTCCGTGTCGGCTAGGATATCGTTCCCTAAAACGCATTTGGTGCTGAGCGTCTCAGCAGGTACTACATAAACGTCTCCTGCATATTCTGCGTCATCAATCTCGAATGTAGCTCTAAAATAACCAATTGTCTTTATTGCGCCATCTCCGATGCCTTTCAAAACGGTTTCCTTAAATTTCAAAGCAGGTAATTCCATTGCCCGATAGTCCGTATCTTTTAATAGGGTTAAATCACTTCCGGTATCTATGATTGCCTCAATAGATTGATTGTTTAATTGAACAATTTTATGATTGTATTTGATAGTACGCGATCTTTCACTTGCCAAAATCGTTTCATTGGTTTTTTGTTGTAAATGCTGTGTTGCATTTCGTCGTTCTTCTGTGGTAGTCTTTTTATCGCAATCAGGTGCCTTGTGTCCATATTGTAAGCATTTAAAACATCGAGGTCCTTCATTTTTTTTGTAGCATTTTTTCGAAAGATGTCCCAATTTTCCACAATTAAAGCAGTATGAATTTTTATTGGGTCTTTGGCCGGTTGAAGCATTATTGTGATGATTAGTTGAACTTGCACTGTATGAACTGGGATGTTTTAATTTAAAGTCTTCGTAAACCACTAATTTTTCTCGAAATTCTGCCATTGTAGTTGTGCCATATAGTAATACTTTATTTGTAGATGTATCGTTTATACCATCTATGATGTAACTGATTATGGATTTTTCATCTACATCACCCAACGAACCAATTTGGCGCATCTCGTATAAATAATCAAATAATGATTCACCTTGTTGCTTTTTGCGTTGCCTTAGTTTATTGTGAACTTCTGCACTCGAAATTTTTCGTGAAAATTCCGTTTGTAAAAATACCTTTAGGTCTTCCCATGAAAATATTTCCCTTGCAGATCCTAATGCTTTCTCTGCGGTCCCCTTCAATGATTGTTTTGCAAATGTTAATTTTTGTAATTCGTTCAACTTATAAATTTTACATAAATTATCAAATTCGTCAATCCATGATTCTATTTTGTATGGCCCAGTTCCACTAAATTTTGGAATAAAACCTTCTATGTCACGAAATTGAACTGGGAAGGTATTGGAACTAACATTGATTGAGTTAGCATCATCTAGTATCCTAGATGACTCTCCACTATTAGACTTTACATTTTCTCGAAGAATTTCATTTTCTAATTTTAATTTGTTCGCTTCTTGTCTTGCTTTACGCAATTCAGCTTCAATAGACAAATTGATATCTTGCTCTTGTGGTAGTCTCATTACATTCTGATTGATTTTTCTTAAGCTTAATTCAAATCGCTTTAAGAATTCTTCATCCTCATCTTTGTTGGAAGAGTTATCGCTTTTACGGTTCTTTTTATTTTTTCCCATTATTAATTGTATAAAATCAAAACGTTTATAGTGCAGTAATATAAAACTATTTGTAATTAACGGATATACTCCCATAAACGACCTTGACGTATTCCACGAAACACACACTTTTTCAATGTTATTTAATTTTTTGCGTTTTCCAGTTAACTTTGATTAACAATAGGATTTACCGCCTTATACACTACGGTCTAAAGTTGTTGATCAATTTTAATTACAAGCAATATATACAGTAATTTGCAATTTCCATCAATATACAGTAATTTGCAATTTCCATCAATTAAAATTCACATACAACTTTTGCACATCAAATTTCAAATTAATAAATAATTCGCTTTCACTACATAAACTATTGTCTAAATTATATTTACACGTGTTGTTATCACTTCACCTTTATTTTCTTCAATTTACGGGAAAAAAAATGTACTGCGAATATTTGACTGTTCCGATACATCCGATATGCGGTAATATATTCTTCTAGAACCGTTTTTCTTTTACCGCTATTCGGTATATCGTGGTTTTGTAATTCCGCAATTCACTGACTTCAGGTTTAATAATCCTGTATTTTCTTGACCGGTTGAGCCCCCAAGTTGTGGGATATATTTTGTATCCACAGGTATTTAAGTATATCAAGAAAACACAAATGTAATTTTATTAAAAAATACAGAACACTTTATTTCTGTCAAAATTATTTATTTTAATTTAATGTTAACTCTTTAACAACATTTGGATTACTACCGTGTCGACTATGATCATTTTATTACATCTTTTAATACAACTGGTACATTGCATAAATGTTAGGGCTTTACACTGTTGTATAATGCATTATACCCACATATATATATATGTATATATATATATATATATATATATATATATATATATATATATATATATATATATATATATATATATATATATATATATATATATATATATATATATATATATATATATATATATATATATATATATATATATATATATATATATATATATATATATATATATATATATATATATATATATTTATATATATATAAAGAATAAGAAACTGCCAGAAATAAAATATTTTTCCAAGAAATAACATGCCGTTGAAAGCTCTGTATACACTGTGCTAATTCGAAAGCTAAAAATAATTGTTTTTCTTATAAATTAATTTGAATATTTTTAAATAATCTTCTTTACAAAATTAATTATTTTGTGAGAAATGAAATTTGCGCGGGGCAAGTGAGTTTCAGGCCATCAAACGTTGAACTTAAATGAACTTAACTAATTACATACTTAGATTTAACCAATTGGCGGCTGGTAATGTCAAATTATTTGGTAGGTTTACATAGGTAAAAAAATTTCCGATAGACCATTTTTAGCTGTTCCGGGAGCGCGACTTGGCAATCGTTACTCTCACAAATTTATTATTTATTAGTTGGGTTAGTGTATAGAAAGCTTTAAATTTGACGTAATAGTAATTGTTTCTAATAAGAAATAAATGTACATCTACTTAAAGATCTGTATAAAAAGCTCTTAATACATTTTCCAAAAAAAAGCTCAAATTATTTTTAATGAGAAATCATTTATGTAATTAATTAAAATTTTAATATATATGCACGTAAATTCTTAAGTTCAAAGTATAAAGCTTTCCAGCCCGTATAAGCAAAATTATTTTTAATTTTATGTATATTTGATCCTATATGTATAGGTACTGTATAATCATATACATACATATAAATTATACTTTACGCACACAGCAATTAAAATTAATGATTTCCTCTCCGTTCCATATAATATTCTGAATTTGTATTTAATTGTGATTAATGGATAGCCTTTCAGCCAAAAATTATTATTTTTGTATTTATTATCCCTACATATCCATAGAATATAACAAACCCTTACAGATTTTTTTTTATGTTTATACATAATGAAGTATCTCACTTGAATTTTGGCGTACGCAAAAAATCGTATAAATATAATTTTTGCAGATTATTAGTCTCAATATATATCCGTTATTTCGGTACAAAATAATATCTTTATTACTGCAACAACAACAAAAATATATATAATATGGATATATAGAAAGGATATTATATCCTTCTTTACAACCACCAAAGTATAAAACCTATATATACACAACAAATAAAAGGGGATTCTTGATTATAAATTAATTTCCTGAGTCAGAATACATATGTATGTACGAGTACATAAAATTTACATTTGGTCTCGATAATGCAGGCTAATTCACATAATGGTTGACAACATATTATTTTTAATGATAAATTGGCTTCCATCTTGGATAATATATATGTTTTATATATGTATGTTTATGTATGTCGGATTGGGTATGCTATAATCAATAATTTTTTTGTTTTGTTTATGGTACATGACTGTATCAAACAATATAAAAGGCAGGAAGCTTGTTAAGGAAAAAAATAAAAACACAAAACTACAAAATGTTGGGTACACTTTTTCCAGTATTCTTGGGCACAGTAATACCTTGTTTAACACTATTTTTCACAAATATTACCTCGCATAAATTTGGCTTTTTTTATCAAAAGCTTATTTTCACCATTATGTTTAAAATGCAAAAAGCTCTCCCAAAACACGATGAAAATGTTTCGAAAAACTCGTATCTGAAATTAAGCTTTTTAAAATCTCTACCTTAAAATCACATTTTGGAGTGCTTTCGAAAAAATATGTTTAGTTATATTAAGCAAAGTACGTCACTAAATAATGAAAAAGAAATTAAATCAATTAGATAATTACCCGGTTTAAAGAGTGAAAAAGCTTTTGTTCTAGACTTATCAAATGATCCGGAAATATGCGGTGTCCAATAATAGCAGAGCCACCTGGCGAAGGTGTAAATTTAGCTTTTCCTAGAGGAACCAAAATTGACGAAAAAAAAACACGTTTCCCCTACAAAACATATGAAAAATTAACATTTTTTTTGCGGGCTATTTTTCACTGAAAATGCCGATGGATTAATGTTTCAATTGATTTAAACTTGAAAATTAAACTGCAAGGCGACAAAAGAAAGCAGTAAAAATGGGATTGTGTTTCCTTTTGAATTATGATTTTGGAATAAAATTTCTATGTATGTACGGCATTCCTATAAAACCTGCATGATTTCATTTCAATTTCAACGTAAATTTTGGAGTTTAGATTATAAATGGGACCACATAACTATCACAGTTCTTTTGACACGAATCTATTTTATTTTGATAAAGTTTTGCTATACGCATTTGTGTATAATTAAGGTTGTATACAAATTGTGCAGTTGTTAGTGGAACTTCCTATGGGTAAGTTGTCAACATCAATTTTTTTTTTCAATCGATGTCTATATGTATTCTCTTTTTAAATTTTACGATATTTCTTGTATTCAAATTTGAATATTTTCTATTGCGATCTCATCCTATTCAAATAATTTTGTACTCTACCCCTTTCATTTTATTTCGCTACAAGGTAACGAAACAGAAATATGTTGTGATACATTTTCAAATGTATAAAAGGAAATAGAATAATGCTGCGATCGTAATAGAGAAAGCAAAAAAACATAAAAGAAAGAGTGAGATTTAATTCTTTAAAAAAGAGACATAAACCTCGATCGAAAGGATGACAATATACGAGATTTAAGGTTCTGACTTTCAGATATGTGCTCCATCAATATAGGATAAATTCCATAAACTGTTTATTGAAATGAAAGATTTAATTCTTCATTGTAGAAAATTAATTCGAAAATGGTCATTTTTACATTGATTCTAAAGGGATAATGCAAAAAGTAGTTCCTCTAGAAAAAACCCGACAAAAAACATGACGGCTCTGTATATATAGGTGGCTCTGATAATAGTCCAAAATAAGAACGGAATTTAAACGTGTTGGATTGTTTAAGTATTTTCGTATATGCAGTGGAGATACCGGAAAAGTTCCAAAGCATCAACTTCCGTTCTGTGAAAAAAATTAATTACGAAATTGTGCTGAGAGAAGCTGCATTATTTTTATTTTATATTTCCTGTGCATACTTTAAAACTAAAATGTGAGAATTACACTATGCAGGAAAAGTATATGGTTAAGGTATGCTTCTGTATTCCCTTCAAACAAGACGATTCGTTTACGGACCAGAAGTTCAATCATTTATGGTATCCTCATCACATGATAATTAGAATTGTAAGTGAAGTATTTTCAATGTATAGTGGTAATTTGTAAACAGTTTGTTGTTATTGTAATTGTTATCGCGATCTTTCAATTCACGCCATAATAGTTTTATCTCGCGTAGTCTGATCATGTTTTCTTCAGTGTTTAGTGTTGTTAGAACATCACTGGATTTATGTTATCTATAGTACTGATTCACTTCTATAGGCAAATTTACGCGTAAATTTGCGTAATCTCTTCATTGGATGCAAACAACTCGGTGTCATTATACTTTTAGTCCAAATGCAGTAAGGATATGTAAGCGCAGTTTGATTTTGTTTCAATCTTCATTATTTTAGTTAGTACATCAGAAATATCGAAGAATTGCCGTCTAGAATCATTTTCTTTGTTTTGATTCACAGAATAAATGCTAACATTAGTTGAATATATTGGGTAATTGAAAAAACTGTCAACTTTATTTAGAAAAATTACATGCACTTTGTTTGACTTGTATGAATCTTAAAATTATTTTTACAACTGTATGTTTCGAAATTTGATTGGAATTTTCCCAATTCTTTAACTTTGTGATGGAAAAGATCCTTTCTTGAACATTTTTTTAATTTTTTGTAAAAATTTACAAAACGTAATGTCGTCTAAGTTTCCAAATTATTTAACATCTTCAGATAAATGAAGCAAACTGGAAACAGTTTGATATAAAGATTATACTTTGGTGAATGTTTCCTAGAAGGCATCCGCACAGGACGGCTTTTTTATTGCCAATATCATTGTTAACGAGGATTGTCCAAACCTGAATATTCGAGCTTTTAGTTAAAGGAACTCCGTCTTGGAATAGACTTCTTTATTATATTAATTTGTTTTTGAGTACTTTATGATCATAGGTTAAAGTATAAAATTTGCATTGGTTATAGTAGTTGCCACTTGAAAAGAGGAAATTGAAAATGAGTTCGGCTGAGTTCTTTGACAACAATTTGTAAGAACAAATTAAAATGTTGCCCCTAACCGAGATTTGAACTCATGTTCAAGAAACCAAAGCAAGAACTCTGCTTACTTGACCCCCGCCGTATACCGTTTAATACAATTCCATTACTTCTACACCCAACTTGTATACTTAACTAATTTGAAATAAGAAATTCAATTGAAAAAATGTTAGCGCTAACCGAGACTTGAACTCACGTCCAAAAAACCAAAGTCCATGACTCTGCTTACTTCACACCATCTTCGTACAATTTTATAAAGAAGAATTAAATTAAATTATAAAGTAATCCCTAATCGAAACTTAAACTCAGTTCCACGAAGCCAAAGTCAATTTGCTTCCTTGACCACAATAATAATTTTTGTAATTAGATGTAACAAAAGTTTTTTATCTTAAGAAATATATAGTTTGTGGTGGTAAAAGCTATAAATATGGGGCAGAAAACAATTTAAACTTAATCCGAAACGGCAAGCTATCACTATGACGGCAAATCGTGTCGTTATACAGCACAAAAATTAATTCATATAGCCAAACAGTTGCCATTAGTTATGTTAATTAACAACATGAGTATGGCAAAAACTATACAAAGAACTTTTATTTATTAATTCGGCTTTGAATTCTTCTGATTTCAGTCAAAAATTATAAAATTATAGCAAAAACTGGTATAGCTATTAAATCTACTGTTTTGTAATAAATTCCAATTTTGAATTTTGAATTAGCATTTCAAAAGATTCGAAAGGTATTTGGATGACTAAGATGGTATTGAGAGCATGATAGTGCGCTATTCACACAGCACAAAAAAATTAAAATTGGATTTGCGAACAAAATATGCAATTGCTTTTTTGGTCAAATATACAGTTGATCTGCCTGGGGATGGATCTCGCTTGACGTTTACGAGAGTGTATGCCAAATGAAAATGTATAGAGGTATTAACTGAGGCAATTAAAGCGGCTCGGGCTGAGTTTAAATAACTGAAAAATACCACAAATGAACAGACCCAGTTTTTTATGTAAAATTTATGATTTTACGCCGTAGAATAGTAATACAATTTGTATGGCTCAAAGGTGGAGAAAAAAGGTATTTAATCTTGAAAACATCACTGGGTTTATCCCTTAACACAGTTTTATTGAAATAAATAAAATAATTGGTTTTTATTTGTTGTACATATGTATATGAACATATCTAGAAGTTTTTTTTTGTAATTGGACCCGGTTTAAAAAAGTTGCCGGCCCCCAATTTATTTACCAGGGCGCGCTACTGTTCGTGTGGAAGATTTATATTTAAACACTGTTAAGACTTCTGCATTTTTAAAATTTAAAATTTTAAACTTATTATGATGAACTTTACCAGTTTGTGTGATAAGCTGTTTGATTTCAGTGACTTACAAAATTGTTAAACATTACAAATAGTTTGCTTTATGTACACACTAAAAGTCCTGAAGACTGTAAGGTACTTTAGAAAATATTTTCCATACATTCAACTTTATATTTGGAGTGAACATTTTTTTGAGTGATTAGAAAACTTTTATAATTTTGAGTGAAATTCGAACACAAATTTACTCAACATATTCTCGACATTATGATTCAGTTTGATGATAGTTTATCAGGAGTACAAATCAATTGACTCGGAATGAAATTTAAAATTTGATTGGAATACACATTTTATACACATTTCAGTTATAATTCAAATTGAGTGTAATTACAAATTTGAGTGGAATTTATATGTAATATGGAACGAAAGTAAAACTCAAATCATCTTTAAATGGAAAGTTGAATTACTGTAAAAATATTTTGGTAACACATATCGTGTTAAACGATGTGTTCCTGTTGAAATTGCTATGTTTACAGCTCCCTAATGATTTGCCTTATATTTATTACTTTATATATATGGTATAGAGTTAAAATAATTTTAAATTCATTAAAAAGGGATTGATACAGTTTTAATTCACCACCTGTTGCCCATCCGCAAATGAGTGATCCTTCTTATCCACACCAAAATATTGAAATATTTCAAATGTTAAAGTTTATCAGATAATTAACATTACGCTATTGAGTTGAAATTTATATATATATATATATATATATATATATATATATATATATATATATATATATATATACATTGACATATAATTCGGTTACGATAAGTTTATGTTTAATGCACGTTGACATTTCTATATATAGAGTATACATGTCATGTACGGAATATTTTTGTAATGCTATTTTTATTTATAGATAATAATTTATAAAATATTAATTGAACTAGATTTTGTTTCGTCGAACTAAATTTTAATTAAATTTGTCAACGCATTGAAATGATAAAAGTTCGTATATAACGTGGAATGCGGCTAATTGATAAAAAAAATCGTTTTTTTTTACCAATTAAAATCCCTTTAAACAATTACTTATATACAATTTGGAATTTATTTGCTATAGCTTTTTGTTCATAATTTTAAAGTAAACATTGTATGTTTGGCCCAAATTAATTCGTCTCCATAGATAATTGTATCAATACTGTCAATATGTAATTCTTATATAAATATTTACGTGTATGTGGGTGTACGACACTCTTAACCACGTATAATAAATAATAAAGTGAATGTTTATAGTACTAAGGTAACAATTCAATAAGCTTATGTACATTATGTCTTTATACATCATATATGTACATGTACATATGTACATATTGGTTACATACATACATAAGTCGATACATTAAATATCTCAAATAACATCTCATGAACCGTAATTTTATGTCTTAAATTTCTAACATAAAATCCTATTTTTTTGTTTTGTTACAAGCCGAGTTATGTTATACATATATACTCGTATACTCGTATAATCCTATTATTCCTAAAAAAAAAAAAATTGTATTTACATTATCTCAAGACTGTTGTTCGGTATATACGACAATAACGATGATGATATGTATGTTAAAATAATTTTTTTTGTTTTGATATTTTAATTTAATTCTCGAGTGTATTTGGGATACAGATTTAATGTACGTACTCGTATATGCGCGGTTTGAATTTATTTATTCTACATGTAGTTATCTATGTACGAAACATAAAGTATATTCTGTTTTGTGTTGAATATTCACCATACACAACACTTACCATTATTATCTTTAAACAATAAAATGATAATCATAATTGCTTTTTGGGTGTTGTGTATAAGCTTTCCTCTAAAAAAAAAAACAACAAATTTTTGTATTTTAATTTACAAAATTACATTTTTTTTTTGTAATTTTAATTTGCATAAAAATTAAAATATTTTAATTAAACATAAATTCTTAGAAGCATAAACCAATCAAAAAAACATTAAATTTAAATCCATATTTATGAGGTGCGGTGGCAGAAAGGTACACGTATTAGTATATATATGTATATTTGTATATATGTATGTACATATATAGTAGGTTGGCTTCTCTAATTCTTTGTTTCATATTAATCTCGAAATCGAAACATTCTATTTCAAAACAACTTATAAATTTACATATTATTTTAAATTAGAGCTTTGGACTATACAAGTAACTGGATGGAAACTTTGTACGAAAACCAAAAGCTTTAATCTAATTTGATCGAAAAATGATGGAAATATTTTAGTTTCAAGCAAAATGTCTCAATACACGCAATACAGAGTTTAATATGATTCACTTTTGAAGTTGTTTCCTTCTTTGGTTGAAACACCTGATTCCAGCAACACTATAGCAACTTCTATCACGAGATGTTTTGCTCTCAAACCCGAAAAATTTTAGTTTTATGATATTTTTCTACTCTCAGCCCCGAAAAATATTTGTTTTCATGAGACTTTTATATTTATAATTATAATTGTACACATTATTTATATTTATACATAAGTATTAATTGGTTATAACTATAATAAAATTTAAATTCATTCACAATGAATAAAATTGCTCTGTAGAAAACCTATTGTCCCATGAACGAGCAACAGAGATCATGGTTAATCATTTCTACAATCCTGAATTTGCAGAGAATTTTATATATAAATATATGACTTATTTACCACTGTGGTCCCAACTTGTATACAATGAAGGAAGGCTTAGCAAGAACCACATTGAAAATTGTTTCTTCATTCTCAAGAGACGTTGTCCTGCAGCTTCATATTTGGACAACTATCAACTAAATGTCTTCGTTTTTTAAATGAAGTGGATAAACGTAACAAATTGATTTTGAAATCAGATATTCCCAAAAAATCGTTTAAAATTATGGCTTTAAATATAAAAAGAAATCCAAAATATAGTTTATTTAATTAATAAAATATAGTTTATTAAATTTAAAAGTAATAAAGGAAAAACAGAAAAATATAATTATTTTAATTTTAAAAATATAAAAGAAATATCTTATAAAATTTGAAGATGAGCAATCTGAAATAGCCACCAAACTGTCCTTCTGATTTGATATTACCAGATACAAACAAAAATTATGAACCAAAACCAGTCCAACGGACTTGGCTCCTGCATAATGGCAACAGCATAAAAACACATTTTTATAAAAATACTTGCGCTTTCTACGCAACTATTCTATTTGTATTGTAAATATAAAAATAATTAAGAATTTTTTATTTGAAGATACTGAATGTTCTATGGTTATGGAGGTTAATGCATTATTAAATGGAAACGCTAACTTTACAGAAAAATTAAGATACGATGCCCTTTATTAAATAAAAAAAAAATTTTAACTATGATTTCCGCCTCTCCAACCTTTACAGCGCAGTTCTTCTGTAATATTTGAATGAAAAGCAATATTAAAACGAGACCATATGTGTCAAAAGATACTTGTTTGCTAGAACAACACGGCATTCAACACATTGAAAAATGTTTTACCTCTATTCCACCAAAAAATTGTTGTGGTGTAATTTTGTTTCCGATCAACCTGTTAGTAAGCCACTATGCCATAATAAATATCGAATATCGGAACCACAAGAAACAAAAACCTATATCGTTGAATAATATTCCAAATTTTGTCAAAATATTAAATGATATTTTTGAAATTAATTCGATAATAAATTACAAAGAAAATCATTACACGGCATATTGTAAGAAATTAGACACATGGTAAACTCCGCTTATCCGGCCAGCGAATGGTTTCTGAGTTCAAGGCAATTTTTTTGTTTTTCGGGATAGAATTTTGGGCTATCTTCACACTGGTCCAGATTCCTTGTTTAAAACCACGCAGGCTGGACCCAGTTAAACATAAAACTGTGAATACCGAGTTCACGCAGATGGTCCAACTAGGCATATGCCGACCATCATCTTCTGAGGTATCATCACCTCTTCATATGGTAAAGAAGAAGGACAACGCCAATTGGCGCCCATGCAGAAATTATCGTCGAGTAAACGCCGTAACCACACCAGATCGTTATCCGACCTTACATATTCAAAATTTGTCAATGCACCTAAATAGACGTGGTGTGTTTTCAAAAATTAATTTGGTTATACAGCTTATTATATTATCCCCATTGCACCCGAAAATGTGCCTAAAACAGCAATAACTACCCCCTTTGGGTTATTCGAGTTCTCACGAATGTCCTTTAGTCTTCAAAACGCTGCGCAAACTTGTCCACGCTTCAAGATTGAAGTGGTCAATGGATTAGATTTTATATTCGTCTACATCGACGATAAACTGGTGATCAGCAAAAATGAGGAAGAGCACAAGTGTCATCTCAAACAACTGTTTGAACGCCTCGTCGAATTTTGATTGAATATCCAGTCACCAAATTACTCAAGATGGCACAACATCTTCGCTACGGCAAGTTGAAGCTATCGAAAAAATCTCCCCGCCAACTTTAATCCGACAAATTCAAGAACAAAAAAAAAATCCTTGGCCCAATGAGTGCAACGAGTTGTTCGCCCAAATTAAAAGAACACTTGCTCTCAGAAGAACTCAAAATTGTTGGCCCTTCCCAATAGCGAATCACACTATAGAATCTCCACTGATGCGTCTGGTAGTGCGATAGGAGCAGTCCTACAGCAATGGATTATTTCCTGGAAGGTAGACAATTTACTGTCTAAAGCTTTATTAGCAAGCTGACATTTTTATACATAAAAAAGCTTTATGAACTATAGAGGTGTATGCCTAAAACAAACTTATTTTACTTAAAAACGTGACTTATAAAAACTCTACTGAACAAATTATTATGCCTTAAAAAATAGAGATTCTACTTAGATTATTGAAAGATGACAAATGTTTAATTTCGTAAAAAAGCTCAAAGACTCTTTCAAACGAATAACGTTTGTAGAAATGGTTTTATTTTAAAATCTGTCATGAAACTTAAATTTTATTGTTCTTAAGTTAAGCTTTAGTGAAGATGGATTCAAAAAAATTGTGGAATTTAAAACGTGCGTGCGATATAAATAGTTAACTAATTTTAATCATTACATGAATTTCATAATTGGATTAACTTTCCACTTTTATAGTGCTTTAGAAAAGCAGGTATCTGAAAATATATATTGATTTTTTTAAATCCCAACGTGCGTAAGGTTTTTGATAATAATGGTTATTAAAAGCTAACTCATATAAATTAGTATAGCTTTAATATTGTGTGGATTATGCTTTGAAGGCTTTTAACTCCAAATAAGCTTTCATTGTTCAAGCAAAATAGATTTTAACAGATGAACAATTTCATAATTTAAATCCTTCTATGAGTTATATAAATTATTATATTTTCGGAATAGCCAACACGACAATACGGTTGAGCTTTTTCAAAAACTCTCAGAATTCGGGTTTTCATACTTTCCTTTTTTCTGATGAAAGTTAAAATCTACTTCAAACAAAATGCATTGAGCTTTTCAGTAATGCTACAAAATAAAAAAGTGTACTATCGCAGCTTCTGAAAAGCTCTCAGAAGATAATAATATTATATTTACGTAAACAACCTAGGTAAACCATTAATATAGCTAACATCAAATGTTATTCAGTCCATGTAAAGCTTTGTTGATTGAAATTACCAAAACTTTTACACATAACCTCTATTTAATTATCGAGGTGTGATGCATTTAATACGAAAGCACATCTACTTATTATTTAACTTCTAATTGAAACGAAACTTTTTAAAAGTGTTTGGATATGGAAAATAGATTTCTAAATTTCAAATATCAATTTCCAATAGACTTACAAAAATTTTCTACGAAAATTTAAAAGTAGCTACTACCATTACGCAAGGTGTAAAAAAAAATTAAATAATTTTTGGGAAATTAGTAAAAGCTTGCTCGTAAATAATCGTAAATTCAGTGAGAGGGTAACTGAAAGGGCCCCACAAATTAAAAGTTTGGTATTTGCTAAAGCTTTCGACATTATCAATGATGTGAAGATCAAAAACGTAAAGTTCAAAGCTCGCCAATTATATAAACGCGTTATTCTCTTATCTCCAGTTTAGATGTATATAAATAATTCACACGAGAATTTCACGCGATTTATTCAAATGAATTTTGTATATAACAGTAGTAAACAAAAACCCCATAAGACACTACCTTATACCAAAACTAACCCACAACATTATCGACTTTCTACCTAAACTCATATGATAGTCGACCGCTAAGAAAGAGAAAGTACTTCAGAAGATATTAAAATCCGAATTAGTTAACATCAAAAAGATAAATTGTCCCGAAACCAGCAACAAAAATAATCTGCACCACCAAAAGAACACAAAAAAAATGTGTAATAAAATAAAAATGTTCTTGATAAAAAGGAAAATAAAATTTTCCAGTTTTCCTCCTTTTTCTCTAACTTCAAGAATTTTATTTCACTGTTTGGCCTTTTTTATCGTATCGGTATATATAGATATATACATACGTATTGTATCCGTATATCTATTTGTTTATTTTGCATAAGTTATCCGAAAGTTTTTGATAAGATATACAGCTTTGTTTGTTTTGTGTATATATTTCTACGTCAATGGATTTGGGAAAAGCTAGAGATCTTGGAATTTCTTAATACATAAATACATATGTATATATGTGTGTGTGTATAACGACACACAAGATAACAAAGATGAAAAATTTATTATAATTTACCTGATTGCTCTGCTGTTGTATTGTGATGTTTTATACGCAAAATTTTTGGGAAAATTAAATTTTCCACATGTTTGTTTGTTATATGAATATAATTTTTCATTTTTTTTTTCTATTTTGGGGCCTATATATAAACATAAATATATAGTGTGATCCAGGTGTAGGTGTCGACCGTTTTTTTCATGCTCTATATACCCAACATACAACAAGAATGTTAATGCTCTTAGGGTCAGCGTGCTCAGAAGTAACGGAAAGTTTAGCAAAAGTTGTACCCTATTGGAATATTGTACAGGTAAAAGATAATTTTTCATATATCTCCACATATAAAAAATGAGTCAACCGTAAATTTATAAATTATTCATTTTCCATATCTATGTGTAATACGCAGGTATCATTTGGATCAACATCGCCCGCATTAAGCGATCGACGTGAATTTCCATTATTCTATCGTACCGTGGCGCCCGATTCATCGCATAATCCAGCACGTATTGCGTTCATCCGACGATTTGGTTGGGATACGGTTACAACATTTTCACAAAATGAAGAAATACATTCGTTGGCTGTGAACGATTTGGTGACCGAATTGGAGAGTGCAAATATTTCGTGTCGACATACGTTAACGTTCGGTGAAACGGATTTTAAAGAGCAGCTTCTAGCGTTAAGGGTGAGTACCATTAATATTAATTAATTCAATTAAACAATAACCACTTGTTGTGTAAAGGGCGCCTTAATAAATCATGTAAACATATTTATTATACACAACCAACCATTCATCCACGTCTCATTTGATAAACGAAGGACATCACAAAACGAAATAAACATAAGCAGCTCAAAAGAGCTAAGCAAATATACCGAATAATCTGTATATGTGTGTATAAGAAAAACACCCTCGTTAAAAAATCTGCTTTACACATAACAACATCAACAACAACAGCAACGCCAATCACTAAATTAGCATTGTTGTGATGAATTACAGATTTTGTTGACTGTAAATAACAATCTTATTATTTTAACAAACAATAATATAATATATTTGAGATATAACAATAAAAAAAGCACCTAAAAGCACATTTTACACAAAAGAACTTAAAAAGCATATTACATTTTCCACCAAACATATAAAATAAATCTGAGCGAAGATAAAAATTAAATAAAACCATGTTTTATATGCTACTTCCTCCATACATCCTCAACCGATGAGAGCAATAAAAAAAGCTTTCTCTTGTGCATATACATATATGTACATATATTTACGAAGGCATAGATAGAATATTCCAAAAACTTTTTTACATATAACTGAAATTTATTAGCTTCCATTTTAAACATTGTATATATTTACATAAAATGAGATAATAAATAAATATTTAAATGATCTTAGCAACATCTCAAAAATTACATAAACGTGTTATGCATTTATGTGCAACATTGTTGAAGAAAATTAGATGTACAGTTGGCAAAAAAGGTGGAAACTTTCAGAATTTTTTTTATTCAAAATTTTGATGCCGAATTACTATTAATTTGGGTTAATAAGTCGGTTAAACAGTTTGTGTACTTGATAGTATATCAAAAGGTGCAGTGGACTAAATATTTGCAACCCGGCAGACCAGCAATTCTCCAATTTTTTATTATTGGTATTCTGAATTCAATTGTTCATAATAAAGCAGTGGAGGTAAACTGAATCTTGAAGGAGTTAATGAAAATTTATTTTCTCAAAAAAACAATTTGGTTAGAAAAAATGAATGAAATTAGTGATTTAGGAATAGTTCAGGATTGCCACTAGTCATTTGCTTTGTATATCGAAAAATTCAAATAAGATAAACTCTATGTTACCAGTTTGTGCTTCGCACGGCCATTTAAAGACTTGATTTATTATTATGACTTGATTTCATTATTATATAATTATCCGTCCTAGGCTATAAATATTAGGCGTTTTATAGGGCGTTATAACAATAATATTTCGTATAGAGAACCATAACAACATCTTCATTACAAATTCTTGGGAATATACGTGAAGTTCAAACCACTTTTCAAAAGAGAAGCCATTCACTTTCTTATACGAGTCGTCAAAGTGATCAGACAAAACAAAAAAATAAAAATAAAATAAAAATAATAAAAAAAAATAAAAAATTTAAATTATTCAAAAATATATACATTCAATACAATGTACCAATTAAAATTGATTTAAAATTATAAAATTAATTTTAGTGGTTTAAATTTGTAAAAATAATCTAAATAAGTTATCAAAAGTATAATTTTTAATAACACTGTTTTATTGTGAAAAGTGTAGTGTTTTCTTTTTTTTTCTTCGCACATTTTGGCGCAAAAACTTGACATTTTTGAGTGTATTTATAACGCAGTTTCATATAAAAAAAAAAATTCTTGAAGCGTTGTTTAAACTTTAAATTATGTCTGCCTCATGCCATAAATGCTCCACCAGTATCTCGAAGGCTAGATATCCTGGCATAAAGTGTAGTGGTTCATGCCAAAATATTTATCATGTTAAGTGTGCTGATATCTCGGAGGAACTGTTACGTGGCATAAAAGATCGATCAGCAAATTGGCTATGTGAATTTTGCCGGGACACAGCTAGTCAATCTGTGTTAGAACCTGAGCTTTGTGATTCAGATGTTGATGTTAGTTTGGCCGATATAATGAACGAGCTAAAACAAATTAACCTGAAATTATCGGCTGTTGAAGAACTGAAAATAACTGTTTCTACATTATTATCAGAAAACTCGAAACTAATGTCTAGAGTTAACATTTTGGAATCACAGTTCGAAGATAACAATACAAAACTACATCTTTGGAAGCTGAGCTGGACAAACCGAATCAAATCAAGAACTCTTCTCGCATCACTATCACTGGATTACCCATGAAACATGGTGACATTCAGGGTTTGATTGTTAACACTATAAGTAAAGTAGTAAATTCTATCAAGGCCGATGACTTAACTTCGATAGAGGAAGTAAACAGAAGCGAAAAAAATTCAAAATCAAATAAAACAAACACTAAATTAATGTCAGATAATTTCTTTATTGTGAATTTAAAATCTGTAAAACTACAAAATGAAATTCTCTCACAAATGCGAAAGAAAAAGTTATTATACACTAAAGATTTAAATGTTGCCTTACTACAAGAACATCAAGCGCAGTGTATCTTCATTATGCAGCATCTCACCAAATTCCAGGCTGTCCTGTATCGTGAAGCTAAAAACATCAAAACAAAATTTCAGTATAAATATTTATGGTGCAAATTAGGTCAAATCTACTTACGAAAATCAGCTGATTCCATGGTACATCGTATCCATTCCATGAGCGATATTTTTCGGCTTAAAAGTGATGACCATCCGATTGAAGACAGCTCAAGTTCCTGATGGTTTGGTACGGAATGATAACTGCAATATATTAAATTTAAGTATTATTATGTTTTATTTTCTTAATTTCAATTTTATCTTACCATTTTAAAGTGATTGTTTTTGTTTACATTTATTTTTGACACTTAAATTTTTTATTGTCAAACTCAGTAATATGAGGGTTGAACAATTTTTTATAGTACATTTTTTTATTATACCCAAGTATAACGAAATCCGACATTTTTCGCATTTTTCGGAAAAATTGATGAATTTCTCTCCGACTTTTTTCGTCAAATATGTCCGACTTATTGTAAGATTTACTATGAACGTTGTCGCGAATAGTCGGACAATGATGAAAAAGAGTTAGGTTATGTTTTCAACAAAATGTGGGCGGAGCCTTTATTATAGATTTTAGCGGCAGAGATTTAAATTCGAAAATGTAAATAAAAAATTTTTTTTAACGGTTTTAAATAAATACATTTAATTATTAAATATGAAAAATTAATAATAAAAAAACATTTCTCTTCTTAAATTTAATTAATTCTTAGTACATTTAATTATAATCACGGGATTATTAGTTCACAGCCATTTGACGTCGAATTAAGTTGATTGTGATGTATGATGAGGAAGCTTTCTTTGTAACTCTAGCTTCATTCGCCTTTGTCTGGTCCGTTCCGACATCTCTGAATTTTAAGATACCTATATTTTTAAAAATAATTTAATATCAATATAAATAAAAAAATTTGTTGAGGTAAGGCAATGAATGGCACATAAATTTGGTTCATCTCAACAGCGGAAAAATTATTGTCGAGATAAAAAGTTCAGAGATGTGTGCAGGAAATTATTGACATGTTGAGATTACGATTAGTTTTAAAGGTGCCAAAATATCTAATTTGCCCCAATATTGAGATAAACCAAATTTACTAACTAAACATAACCTTATTTAATCATAACAAAATATTTACCTTTCAATAAATGATTGAACAAAATGATATGAACTAACTATATACAAAAAAAATTATACACGTCCGAAATTTATATTTATGTACACACAAAAAGAATATATTTATAGACACTTAATTAATAACTTTATAAACATAAAATTAATTTAAATTAAATAACATGGAAAACACTCGAATATAAAACATATAAAATTTCACTGCAAGAAAAGATAATCAACCGAAATGGCGTTTCTGACAAAAATAAAAAAAAAATACAGCAACGCTGTAAGTGTTAAAATTTTGAAACCAAATTTCATCATTTCCCGATTTTTGCTACCGAAAATCGGAAAATATTTCGTACTAGATTCAAATTTTCAGTTTTGTTATACTTGGGGGGTTGGGTAATTATTTTTTATGGTAGTAGAGTTAGTACTTTTATTTTTTTTTAGATATATATTTTTTTTTTATTAATTGTTGTGCACTTATATACATACATGCTCGTCATAGTTTGATTATTAAGCTTTGGTTTATTTTTCTTTCTTGCTATAATGGCTAATTATAAAATTATCTTGCAGAACATTTGGAGTTTGCGTAAAAATCTTGACACATTTTAACAAATATTAATGCGATTAATTTGGATTTTGATTTAATATTTTTTACTGAGACTTGGATCTCGAGTGGTGAAATGTCTAATTATAGTTTAGATGGTTATTCATTCCATGCTAATTGTAATGACCGTTATAGATCTGGTGGTGTAGCTGTATTTGTTAGATCATCATTAATTAACGATGTTTCCTCAGTAAGTCTTTCATCAGCTGATATTATGAAAATTTATATTCAACTTGGAAATGTTAAAGTTTGTTTCATATTAATATATAGATTTAATGTTTGTCCTTTTGACACTTTTTTGGAACAATTAACGACTTTCTTACATAATGATCAATCGAAACATAAAATCCTGCTTGGTGATATAAATTTGGACTAGTTGAAGGATTCGCGAACAAAAGATGATTATTTATTATTATGTTCTTCGTTTGGGCTGGAGTCCCTTCTTAACAGCGTAACTAGACCATGTGCAAATACCTGCGTTGATCATGTTTTTTCGGAAACTATTTGTAAACAATTTTCTATAGAACTTAAAAATTTGAATTTATTTGTGACTGATCATACTACTATTCATTTAACTTTAAAGTTAGCAAATAAAGCTAAAAGAGGTCGTATGTACGAACCGGTGCATCAAACGAAGATAAATTACAATGGCCTTTCTGAGGCTTTGTACTCTAGCGATTGGAGTGAAGTTTTTTCTTCGGTTGATCCCAATATAGCGTATTCATTTTTTATTGATAAATTTAATTTTAATCTTAATAAATTTAAAACAATTGTAAAAATTAAAAGGAGTCACTTTAAGCTCAAGCCTTGGATGAGTGACTCGTTATTAAAATTGATAAATCATCGAAATCGTTTATCGAAAAAATTAGCAAAAAATCGAAATAATGATGTCCTCAAGAAAAAAGTTGAAAAGCTGAATTCTAAGATTAAAATCTTGGTTCCACTCAGGAAAGAACGTTATTTTAAAAATAAGATAGAGGCAGCAACAGATATTAAATCAAAATGGAAAATTGTAAATAATGTATTAAATAACAAAACCAGAATAAATAGTATAACAGCAATAGATATTGGTGAAAATAATATTAAAACTGACCCAAAAGAAATTGCGAACGTATTTAATGACCAATTTTTATTATTATTATTATTTATAATTTTTAATCTATGTTTTGAAAAGGGTGTGTTTCCTGAGAAATTAAAAATTGGTATTGTTAAACCATTATATAAAAAGGACTCACGTATTGATCTTAACAATTATCGCCCAATTACTTTACTGAATACATTTTCGAAGATTTTGGAAAAAATTATTAAATTTAGATTGCTCAATTATTTTGAAAGAATACAATTTTTGGATAAGAGGCAATTCGGTTTTATAAAACAATCATCGACTGAAAAAGCACTTATTTCATTTCTTACTCCTGTATATCATCATTTAAATGAAAATCTAAAAGTGTCCTCACTTTTTATTGATATTACAAAAGCTTTTGATACAGTCAACCATGCAATATTGTTAGATAAGTTATCACATATAGGTATCAGAGGCTCGGCTTTTTCTGTTTTTCAGTCCTATCTTCAAAATCGTGTGCAAACTGTTTGCATTAACAAAATATATAGCGATGAAAAGGTGATTAATGTTGGGGTTCCCCAAGGCTCTGTCCTAGGGCCATTACTTTTTTTGATCTATTGTAATTTGATCTTTGATCTTAACCTTCATGGTAGTCTTGTTGCGTTTGCGGATGATATGGCGTTTCTATACTCCAGCTCAGATATGAATTCATTAAAATGTGCCGTGAAAGAAGACATGAGTTTGCTAAAGAAATGGTTCTATGTACATGATATGGTTCTAAGCTGCAAATCCAAAATTATGTATTTCAATGTGAGTTGTGCCATCCATGATCCTAATCCAATATTTTTTCATTCACTGGCTTGCAATGAGTCTGATTGTAATACTCTTTGTGTACCTATTGAAAACGTAACATCATTCAAATATTTAGGTGTGAGCTTGGATTCCCAACTAAATTTTAAGGATCATATTGCCAACTTAAAAATAAAACTTAGGCAAACATTAAGAACGTTTTTTACTTGAGAAATATATGTAGTTCGAAATTTTTAAGATGCGTTTATTATGCATTGTTTGATTCGCATCTTCAATATGGTATAACATGCTGGGGTGGTATTTACTTGTCAAATATCAAACCGTTGATGACTATCCAAAAAGGAGTTTTAAAAATTATGAATTACTTACCAAGGACCACGCCATCTTTGCCTTTGTTCGTGCATTTCAAAATCTTACCTCTACGCTACCTGTACGTTTTCAAAGTTCTAAAAATGTACTATGTGATGAGCGTGCATCGTCTAATTAATTTTCATATTTCTGAGCCGTATATGTTCCGGAACAAAAACAGAATTAAAACTCCGCAACCGTATACAGAACATTTTAAGAAATTTTTCTCATACACTGCTCCGAAATTATATAGCCAAGTACCGACCGACATTGTGAACGCAAATACAATTACTAAATTTAGTAGATTATTAAAAGATTGGTTATTTACAATTAGCAACATTTAAATTTTATTTGAAACATTAATTTAATTTATCGTGTATGTATAAAACTGTATTGTATGATGTGTCGCTATTTATTACGCAAATGAATCGTTTTGCAAAATAAAAATTTGTTATTTTTTTTGTTTTTTTTTTTTTATTTGTTATATTTTAAACTATGCTCGTATGTACATATATTAGTTTTAATTTTTTAATTATGTAACCTCTACTACCTTTAAGATTATTTTGTGATAAGTAGGTATAATGAATCGTGGCTCCATGACATTTGTATAAATAAGGAGTACACTAAAATAGTTATTTTCTGTATTTTTATTTATTGTATACAAAATTTTATTATTTAAATAGAAAATATACTAAAAAAAAAAAAAAAACTTACTTATTAAAAGCTTTTAAAGCTACGTGTTAAAAACAAACACTATAGTCAGAAAACTTTTAGTAACAGAAGAGTTAATGGGTTAAATGATTGCATATTTAAACTAGGGACAATTGAGATTTAAACAGTATTTTAAATAAGAAAATATTACTAACATTTATGTTAGAGCTTTTAAGCCCAATTTTATTTTCGTTAATCTCTTAGACGAATTTATTTTCCAAACTTGCATTCATTTTATATTGTCTTCATGCTGACAAAATAAATATTTAGAAATAAGAATAATCAAGTTTGTATAACTGGAAACTATACAAGAAAGTAAGGTTTTTCCTTTGACTTCTGTAAAAGCATTCTTAAAATAATATTTCCAGTAGCTGCAAAAAATTATTTTATTAGTTTAGCTGTTGTATTTGTCGCGCTTAAACTATAAAGCTTGTAGCAACAGAAAAATGGATTTGGGAGATTTCAAGGTTTGAATTTCATTAATTATAAGCATAGCGTATAAAAGAATGAAATGAAAAAAGTTTAAAACAGAATATTCCATCGTCCCCTTGTAGAAAGCTTTTTATTCCTAAACTTTTAAGTTAAGCTTTTTGTATATTTAATTTGTTGCATATTTAATTCAGCGATAATAAAGTTAATTTACTGTACTCTAATGGTTAACAGCGTTCACATATATTTTCTTTAAGAGAGTTAAGCTTTTTGACTGCTACTATACAAAATAATAATTTTAAAAAACTGAGAGCTTTCACTCCAGAAACAAAAAATTAAAAGATTTTCTAATATCTTAAACTCATAACGGTTTTAAAGAATATATATAAAGCTTTGAATTTTTAGCAAATTTTTCATATTTTAATCAAATATAAGCTTGAAATAAGAAATGCATTACGTCAATAATTAAGTCTATTTTGAATACAATAAGAAACATAATTACCAGGCTAATTTGAATTGATTAAAGTAATTTATGCGACGAAACTCAAGTAATATTTTCTTCATTCAAGTTAATAAAACACACTAATTTTATTCTAATATACTGAAATCATGCAGGAAATTTACGTAAATTTTGTTAACTTTACTTAGATTAAACTGCCTATTCTACATGATTTACGAAATGTTACCAAATTATTAGTAGAACCTAATATTTAATTCTAGTTAACATTTGCTTAGTTCAAGCTGATTATGCAGATTTTCTCTCAAATTTCCCAAGCATAAATACAATACCAAAATAAAAGAAAACTGATAATTTTAACTTCGTTTCATTAATTATTAATTATTCGATATCAAAATGTCACAGGTAACTTTTTTTAATTCGGTAACTCTATAAGTACCTCGGTTTAAAACTTAAAATTAAGTCCCTTTAAATAAAAAATAATTAAACTTCTAGTATTTGGAAAAGCCGATTATTCTTAAATTATTTTTAATTAAGATCAATCGATCCATTAAAATATTGTTTCTCTAAAATGCTTTAAAATAGGCCTTTGTTCTTAGGTAATCTAAACTTGATGTATTTGAATTTGAATTATTGCGAATCTCCTGTAAAGACGACTTCAATGTAAAATAGCTAAATTTCATAGCAAATGTTTTTGCAATGAGAGTGATAAACTTCTTCGACTGCTAACGTAACGACTAACGTTACACGTTAGTATAATTCATTGTTTCGTGACTTTTTAACTCTAGCCTAATATATAAGAGATGACAAAAAGGTCCAGACTTATCTGACCGGTTGGAACAAGTAATCCGTGCAAGGCCTTTAAAATAATAATATTCCTTGAATCTGAAAAAATAGAATTTAATTAATTGCAAATTAATTTAATAAATACTCGTACATACATTTATCGTTATGCTGAGACAGACATTTCAGGTCAGATCCTCTCCCCGGTGTCAGATGCTCGAGATCAATATCAATCTGCAAAAATAATTTTTTATCAATAAAATTCTGACTAAAATGAAAATTAAAGATTTACCAATTGCGCACCATCTGCGTTAGTATATTTCGGCCACGCTTCAATAATGATAATAATGATAATCTGAAGTGTGTCGTTTTCAGCCACTTGTCAAGCACTGTCTCAAATACCGTTGAATATCATTTCAACCAGATGTGGTTCTCGCCGTTAGCCATTTCAACAACTTGACGTAATTCTTCTAGTTTAAAAAAAGAAAATTTCGGAAAAACTGAATTGATTTTTTTCTTTTCGTTCCCTGTGGGCATACTAGTTCTTGAAAGAAGCTCCATTTTATTTAAAATACCTTGCTCGAAGTGTTTTTTGTGAACTCATAGACGTTTTTCCCTTGGAAACGGAGGAAAAATAATTATTTTATATATTGGTACGGCGCTCATGATTTTGTTTACAAACCTGTCTTTCTGAATGGAAAACTGAACAAAGAGCGGACGCAATTCCGTAAAATCAGTGCTGTGCATACAAATTGTGTTTGTTTTGTAAAATTTACACAATTTTAAATTAAATTGTCTCGCATCATTTATACGAGTATGTATATCTACAACAAATGGATCCATAGTTTTCGAGCAATACGAAAGCAATTTCAGCCTACCGGAGTAGGCTGAAAATGTTTTTTCCCTATTGCTCGAAAGGTCAGATTATGATACCTGACACCAGATGTACATTTTTAATTTTTTTCTTCAATTTTACTTTCGTAGGTTGTCATTTTAGTAATTAAATTGATTTTTGTTTCATCAGATTTTTCCATTATATTATGACAACCAATTTTTCCAATTAACAAACGCTAAATATTTATTTGAATTTGTTTTCAAAACTAATTTTCAAAACTACTACCAACTGATAAAAAAATATTAACTCAAAAAAAAGTTCTTTTGTTGAGAAAAATTAACTCCGAACGGATTAGAGTTAAATTGTTCTCAACAAAATACACCTAAAGTATATACTTATTAGCCTAATAACTGATTTTTATACGAATGAAATGCTGACAAATTTTAGGTCTGAGCAAGTTTCTGCTGTTTCTGGAGTGTGTTCATAAACTCGACATTGTAACAATATTATTACAATATTGTTACGACTGTCATTTTGACGTATAGAAAGGCTGTACTGAGTAGAGTTGGTAATGACGTTTGTAACAATAAGGGGAAATTTTATTGTTACAATGTCGAGTTTATGAACACACTCCTGATCTGGTAATTATTGTATTTTCTCTTGTATTGCTTTGCCTCTCATACTCGTCAGGTAGGAGGAATGATAAATTTTGTTGTCTAGTTTTATTAGTATTAACTGCATTGCTTTAATTAAATTAGTCAATTCTTGCAGAACTTCATTAATAGCTAATGAATCTCTTGTATCCGGTAATTGTTCGTACCTTTAAAATTTGTACAATAGATTGGAAAATATATATACACTTTTGCGGAAAATGAGAAACAATTTTTGATGTACTATTTTCGATTATTTTAATTGGATTTGATGGTTTTAATTGCACCGTTTATGCATCACAACTACAATATATTGTATCGTACATCTAAATTATATGTGAAACTAAACTAAAACATTGTAACTATTGTATCGTACAACTAAAATATATGTGTCAATGTTTCAACTTACCTTTAAAAAAAATTTTTAATATCACAACTGCTATGACTCGAGGAGCTTTTTCATATACGTTGTCCAAATTCAAATATGTAGTCCGTCCTTTAAACCTAAACACTCACGTGTTGTCCAAATTCAACTATGTAGTTCATCCTTTAAACCTAAACTAAAACGTTTATAGAATCACTCTTCCATTGTACGAAATTAAAAATACACACTTTACCTTTCAATTAATGTTTAACGCACAAATTAACCACTAATTATTAATATAATAATTAGTAATTTAAATTAGAAATATGAGCATTGGCCCTTTTTACTAACATACAGGATACTTCTCATTTTTTTATAAAAAAAAATAAAAAAAATAGGGCCCTGTATAATTAATTTACCAATTTTCTTCTTAAATTAAAGCTTTCTGGTTCAAAATTACTCAAATATGTGGTTAGATCAGAAACTGATTAATTTATAAAATAGTGACTGGTTTATCTTCCAACAACCAACGGTTAACATACGAGAAAATTGGACACATCAATAGTTTTTTAAAATTCGAAAAAAGCTTTAAAATTTTGGTATGATTACCGATCAAAAAGACTAACTAACTCAATAAACGCAATTTGAAAATATCCTGGAGATTGGTTTGTTTGTCTTTGGCTTATTTGTTTACAAAATCTTTGGCTCGTATGAAATATATCTCGATATAATTGTCGAGACATAAACTCTAGATATAGTTACGTACGATAGAATGGCTGGAAAATCTATGTTTTAATAAATCTAAAGCGGTTAAAAGTCATTTCTACTTTTCCCACTATAACGATTTTATAATGGGATAATTATTGCCCCAAAAAACGATTAAAGAAATGTCGTGTCCATCCTTCAATCAGTCATAAACTTCTATAGATTTTAATTTTTTCATTTTTCCTCCCATTCTACCAGATATTTATAGATTTGACCGAAATTTTATACAAAGTTAAATTTTAGTAACAAGCAGGTTGTGTCAACTTTTAGGTCCATTTGTATCTAAAATGAGTTACAGAAGGCAAAAAACTGCAAAATAGATTTTCTCAAAAACAGTGATCAATGCTGCGTTTACGTTAAAAAATAATTGAAATCAATTGAAAACCCCCATGGGGGTGATTTTCACAAAAAATGAAATAAAAATTAGATTGAACTGTGGTCTAATTCTGTAAAAACAAGATAATGTGAAAAAACGAAACATTGAAAAAGTTTACACAAAAAAAATTTACACAATTTCTATCTTATTTAGGTTAAAAGGTATTCTATAAAACAAAGTAGTCAGCGTGTAAAGTTTTTCTTGCTGAATAATTTTATCGTGTCTAAGTCCACTTTGACGTTTTGTTAGTGTTTCGTTTCATAATATAATATAAAGAGTAACAAGGACAAACATGGTTTTTTTTGTTTGGCACTAGCCCGCCTTCTTCGTGAAATTTTAGTTTTAAATTTTAAATTTCTATCCGTGAAAACGAACTACACAAGATATATTGTATGTGTAATTTATTGACGTTTAATATCTTACCCATTTTTTAATTTATCTTGGTGTAAAGTTATAGAATACCATTTTGGTATGAAAACGTGTAAAGTACTCGTTTACGCGTTTTCACGTTATCTTAGTGGTTATAGAATTAGGTTACTGTTTGTTATACCTCAACCAAATTTTTATTTTTATACAAAGTTTTCAAAGAAATATTTCTCCATTGTTAATACTCCTCGCCAAGCAAATACCAACAATTATGCCAAGGTTACTATAAAACAAAATAAATAGGTTACCCGCGTAATTTGAAATTCAAATTTCTAAATTTAACTGTATTTTTTGTCAATAAATTGCTATAGTGTCGGATAAGCCTAATTTTTTTTTAATAATTAAATCTTTTTGACATAAAAGTAATATAATATAGTTGTGTTATTTTTAAAAGAATTTGAAATGCACATTTTCTAAATTTCTCCTGAATTCATTTTGTTCTCAAGTGTTTGAGTTATTTAATGTTTCCAAGCTAAACTCGGCTCTCGATGCAGTTTTGGCATAAATATAGATGCTTGAGATATAAACACTCTTCAATTTAATTATTTTCTAAATTTTGTTGGTACAAATCAGATGTACTGGCATCAGATCACTCGGAGACTGTTAATTGGAACTTTTAATTCCCCTCATTGAACAATTTGCATCTTCTCCATTTAGCTCAAGATGTTTAACTACTTAAAGTTCAACATTAAATTGGTATCAATGGGCATCCATGTAAAAATATTTTGACGTAAAACGTCCTATATCTCATTATGAGGGTAGTTTCAGATGTCAGACTTTCGGGTTTTCTGCATTTACTCATAGTGATCAGCCCCTACGCTGACTGTGAATAGTGAGCTATTATTGCTTGAAAGGTAAGGAGTATAGGTGCAAGTTTAAAAAAGTTTAATAAAGAATCGCTGAATAATCTTACACATTTCTAAAATGTTGACCATGTCAAGAACACCTACGATTTCACTTATTTACTGTTTAGAAAGCCAAAAGAATACCGAACCAGTTGGTTGAACCTTCCACTTACGATTCCATGCTCTTCCATTATCTAAAGATAATGTATGCTTATTTTATGGCACAGTATAGTCAAACACTCGCAAAAAATATTACCAACATTAACTTATCTCTTTTAAAATCAAAAGCTAATTTAGCTATGAGAAAGACATCCTAAATTAATTTTTTTTTAATTTTGGCGTTTATACTGAAATTAGCAATCAGTGTGAATTGTATAGTTCGAAATTTGTGATTTCAAAAGAACAATAATGTTTAAAATAAGAATATTTAAAAATTCGGTTCCAACAAATTTGAATACAAATTTTAAAATGTCCTTAAATTGAATAAATCAAAAAAAAATTCAATTTTGAATTTTTTAGATGAAGACGTATTTAGGAATGTCCCGGAACCTGAAAAAGTTGAATATCATTGAAATCGAATTTTCCAAAGCTCGATGATTAATAAAACTACATATTTGCGTTTTTCAAAATTCTATAATGCCATTTGAAATTTACAATTCAAAATTGTAAAATTCGGTTTCAGAAATTCATTTGAGTTCAAAATTGTTTTCATTTACATGCAATTTAAAACATCGAAATAATTTCTATTGAACTCTACATTAAATTCTAAATAAATATACGAAATTCGAAAGTTCAAAATATATATTATTTTCAAAATTCGAATTCTGACCCTCATACGTAAAATTTTATCAGAAAAATCAAAATAAGTCATTAATTATTATAATTAGAATAGTCATCATGAATTACTGAATAATTCTGAAATAGTAAGGGTTGGAACCAAGAGTTTGATAATGGCTGCATATAGACCAAATGATATCTTTGTTCTCTTGAGCACAAAGGCATGAGAATTTATTTTAATTCCTTTATCTGCAATTTTCGATTTGAAGTCCCCCTCATCTTCAAGGTGACTTAATTCTGATGGACATGGACTTTACTATTTTTGCACAGAATTTAGTAGTTTCGAAATTTTGGGCGGTTTGTCAAATTTTGTCACCTCAAATTTTAATCTTCATATGAAAAAATTCCAATTACTTAGATAAGAAAATTTAACAGTGTAATTGTTTGTATTAATTTAAGTACTAACTTCATGCGCCATTTTATTCTCTATTCTTTCCTAAAGATAACAAATTTGTCTTAAATAGCGTGTCGGCGATGAATTAACAGCAAGAACTATGTTTCTAGCGACATCCCATTCCCCAGAATTGTAACATCAACAAAACAGAGGTGATTGGAAAATTTCTAAGAAGTTCCAAATTTATTTCAAATTTTTTAAAAATTCGAATCCAAAATAAACATATTTTCTAAAACCAGCGATTCTTTAAAGTTAACAAATTCTTCTGAGCACCTTCAAATTTTAAAAATTGCAGCAAATTTTGTAAACGTTCGAAAATGTTGAATCTTGAGTTTTATGTTTAGTTTGTTAATCACCAACATTTTGGAAAAAAATTTTGAAATTTGAGATAGCTTTGGGAAATTTATAATCAGTTTTCAGAGTTATGTTGAGTTAAACTGTATTTTTATGATTTAAGCCTCTAAATTCGTTATTAGTCTTATTTTTATAAATTTTAGCCTCCAGCTTTAGTTATTAAGTCAATTAAGGATATTTACGTTAATTTTTTTTTAAATAATGCTACAAATACAAAATGTTGTAATAAAGGTAATCAGATCGAATTCGATTTTTGTTAAAGAGTTGTGCATAATATTTGATACGGGATTCTGAAGTAGATTTGTATTAGCTTATGTGTTTTAGGATTAACTGTTGTATATTATTTGAAATATTTTTGAGATTTTAATTTTATTTATCAAAATATTAGGAGCATGAGCAGAAATACAGTTAAGATATACTGGTGAAATCGAAAATTTCCGTTTGGATGATTATAGGTCGAGTGGTGTGGCCATTTATGCTAGAAATGATTTGAATTGAAAGCAATTCTCCCTCGACTTCTAGACTTGATTGTGTTGGCATAGCATTTACCTTATGGTAAAAATTAACGTGTAATATATATCTACAGGCTTAATTCTACGAATATTTCTAATTTTTTTGAAGTGTATACAATGACTACAAATGAGTTCCTGAAGTTTTGGTTATGCTGTCAAATGATGGGCTTGATGTTTTAGTTTATAAACTAACCACAATTATGAACTTATGAAAGCTGTATTGACTATACCTTTATAGACTGTATTAAAGGTTCCTTCAAACTATTCCATGCACAGTGTTAGATTTGGGTATCCCAGATCATTGTTTAGTTGAAGTGAAATTCTGTGGACCACCTATTCGTGATTCATATAGAAAAAGTAAATCGAAATAGCCCAAACTGAATACACCCAATTAAAAGAATGGCTTTTGGACGATGAATGGAGAGATATGTATAACCAAACTAATGCATTTCTATATAATCTTTGACTATTTAGTAGATGTACTCATCTTACTAGATGTCCTAATTATATTAAACTGTAGGCAGAAAATCCCGTAAACCATGGATGTCCGATCATTTGTTGAATCAAATAAGCATAAATACTGAACGCTAAAATTAGCAAGAATAAAAAAAAGTTGTACAGCCAGCATGGCAAACTGTGAATGATATAATAATGGCGCACCCCAAGAAAGTACTATCTCTAAGTCTGCAACAGGCTCATTGCCAAAGTACTAAACGATTTCTTTGTGATCGTATCAATTTATTCGACTGCTGTGAAATCGAATAGTCATTGAGGCCTATGGAAGAACGATTAGATTTTATTATTCATTAATTTCTCCTGAAGAGCGGTATTCGATTATAAATTCTCTTAAAAATAATTTTTTGCGGGATTAGATGGTATATCTAATGGTACACTGGCTTAAGCGAACACGGCAATATAGCTGATATTGATCACGATTTAAATATACTAGCAGTATGGCTTAAAGCCCATAACTTATTCTTGACCGTTAAACCTAAGTGAAATTATGCATCATGTATTTGGTTGTACAGGGAAACAGCCTTAAACGGCTGTTTTAAGTTAAAAACAGTTAGTGACTTGAATTGGAATTCAGTGAGGGTTTGAAGTTTAAAATTTATGTTTTGCGACTTTAGTGCCCGCTATACCTTCTATTATTGATGTATTTTGGACTCGTCGATTCGATTCTTCTGTATAATTTTTCAAGATGGGGTTGGTGCTTGCAAAACTAGCATCAGTTGGGCTCCAAATTAGGCAGAAACATATTCTCAGAATAATGAATTTTAAAGATATGCTAAAATATTGGCCGGTTAACTGAAGAAACGTTAGTTAAATATTTCGTGCAACCGGACATTAGAAAAAAGTTATGATTGTGCCTTATTCACTTGTGATCATTATTTTTTTTAAATTTAATCACCGATCTGAACTGTACTCTATTTTAAACGTTATACTTCTATGAATGAAGCAAGCATCGATTTTTTGGATGTAACAAAGTTAATTTTGTCCAACAACAAAAAATTCCAATCGTTAATCAACAAAGCCCATAACATAATATATGTAATAACAGAAATATGTAAAACTGTCATCATACCAACCACCATATCCATAAAACAACAACAAAAATTCTATAATTTACTTTCATGTCATCACATTTTCCAAATCTTAGATTAAGATAAAAAGTGTTTCAATTTATGCGGCATAAATTATATGTATAAGAATCTCTGTGTGTCCCTTAAACAATACCAGCAGCATATAAAAAAAAACTCTATTACAATGGCCCAGGCGATCCGATGGAATGAGATGCGGTGGTACAATACATACATATATAGCGGGGATTATAATATATTCCGTATAGCCTTATGTTTCGCACGATTCGTCGAAAAATATAAGACGAATACTATAATAAGAAAAGAATAACGATTTGTAGGTCACGCATTTAATGCTCTTATCATACATCTTAGTTTCATATATACTCGTACATACAAATAGAGAAAAAGCGCGAGAGAGAGAAATCGTTTAATTGTTGTGTTATCATTTATAATGATTTATATACACATAAGCCAGAATTTGTGGATAATATTGATTTAAGATTAAACCGCACAATTCAATTTACTACTATTTATTGACAAAAAATATTTAATTTCAGGAGCTGGACACCAAAATAATTATTGGAAGTTTTTCGCATGAGGTGGCGCCAAAAATATTTTGTGAAGTATTTATGCTCGCCTGAAATTATTTAAATCAAACTAATTCATTTATTTTTTTTTTTTTGGTTTCATTCAAAGGCATTCAAACTAGGAATGTACGGTTCGGATTATGCCTGGATCCTGCAAGAAACACACGGTTCACAATGGTGGTGGAAATCAACGTCAGATTGTTCGCAAAAAAATTTAGAAATAGCCGTCGAAAATATTATTATCGTTTCGAGTCATAACAGTATCGTTGGTTCGGCGATCAGTTTTAGTGGCCTAACAAATTCGATGTTCGTTGACGAACTACTATCGTTAAATGTACCTCGACCACTATCACGATACGCACCACAAACCTACGATGCTGTATGGGCAATCGCTTTAGCACTACGCGGCGCCGAAGAACAATGGCGAAATGAATCGGTGCCATCGAAATTAAATCATTTCGATTATACACGATTCGATATGGCAAGCGAGTTTGTGAATCAATTTAGTCGTTTAAAATTTTTAGGTGTATCGGGGCCAGTGTCGTTCAGCGGGGCAGATCGCATTGGCACCTCAGCATTTTATCAAGTACAAAAAGGTGTGCTAAAAACAATTGCGCTATATTATCCCGCCGAACAGCATCTAGATTTTGAGTGTCCGGAATGCGAACGGATCGAGTGGCAAAGTGGACAGGTGCCAATTGCCAAAAAGGTGGTACGACTGAAAGTAGCTACAATTGCGCCGGCCGCATTTTATACGATTACGTCGCTAGCATCAGTAGGGATTACGATTGCGATCGCATTTCTAGTATTTAATTTACATTTTAGGAAATTAAAGTGAGTTCACGCACACACCTTAATTTTTAATTTAAAGTTTAAAAAAACTTTAATTTTCCAGAACAATAAAACTTTCTAGTCCAAAGTTGAGTAACATCACAGCAGTTGGATGCATTTTAGTATATGCCGCAGTTATACTATTAGGATTGGATTATTCGACGCTGCCAGCCACAGAATCAGCATATTCAACGGTGTGTATGGTAAGTCTAGATATATAAATAAATACAATGAAACACTGCTACTATTGATTTATAATAATTTAATAAGTAATGAAATACATAAAACGGTTAGAGCTGATAAATAATATAGGCGACTGGCAAAATTAGGCTCTTGATAATTACATCCGTCGCCATAACAAATATCACAATTGATATAATCCGCATTTTTACAATAATCAAAATTATCGATTGTTAATGTCGAAACACATCCACGATGAACATGCGTTTCGGTTTTAAACGTATAACATCCACGATATTCGTATAATTGATTGCCATTCAAACAGGTGGTTAAATCACCTTCTTCAATTTCACTATCACAAAATTCCTGTTCGATATCGGACGAGTCACAAACAATACATCGGGACTGTGTTAAATGCAAACTATTACACCCGAACGAGCCACAAGTTGTGCACGCCTCATCCGCGTTTAAACAATTCTCATCATCAAGCACACAACCCCGTTGGATTATACCATCTTTTTGGTACGTATAGCAGAGCTCCTCACCGTCAAAGAAAATAGTCGCATTACATAGTTTGGCATCGTTCTCTACAAAACCCCATACACATTTTGGATCGGTCTGATTACATTGGATACATGATAGGCTTGGCTCATAATGTAATTCTCGTATGTTACAATTGTTGCGCGAATTGCATACCTTACAATATTTATCTGGACATTGGATCGCGGCATCATCTCCATCGGAAATACAGCCGCGAGTTATATTGAGATTTCCAGTTACGATCGAAAAACAGGAATCGTCTGATACATAATTTGGGCAGGTAACCGAATGAGTTGCAATTGCTGTCTCGGTGATTTCAAAGCAATCTGACTGGGTTTCTGATGCACATTTTAGGCATTTGAGACGATCGGCTGGAAACATTTCCCCATTACAATTATTTATTTGGCACTCTTTGCAGTTCCATGAGGTGCACACAACATCATCAGCTGCTGGATTTAATTCATTTGTACATCCTCGGACAGTAAAACCATTTTCTTTTACGTAAACTAAGCACGTATCTAGATAATCATCACATATTACGGAATAGGAGCCAAAGTCTACACAACTAACATCTTCAGTTGAGTTGCATTGATAACACGTGGTAATATCCACTGAAATATTAAAATTATGTTAATTAACTGAAATATTGTTTGAATTCGTAAAATTTAGGTGCTTACATTTCTGGTTACAGTTTTCCCCCAAACATGTTTTACACGTTTCATTATTCGCCACACATTCGGCCAACATATCATCCTCAAGATCTGTGATACAACCACGTT
Organism: Tipula unca; assembly: GCA_951394425.1. NCBI lineage: Eukaryota > Metazoa > Arthropoda > Insecta > Diptera > Tipulidae > Tipula > Tipula unca. The sequence continues at coordinate 187,930,697 of OX596381.1, forward strand.
TTTCTTCGTCAAAGAATTTAAAATAACATCCCTTCTTATCTGGGTGGCTGTAACAGTTTTTAGTGAGAGATAAAATGTTGTCAGGATCATAACAATTGGGATCAGTAAATTCGCACGTTATACAAGAATCGCCAATTTCCAATACTGGTTCCACATTACACATTTTCGTATCACAAAAATCACAATTCGCTGCATTTTCAATACACTCCGGCTGCGAAATCCGTTCGACATGATTCAAACAATCTCGAACAATTTCATTGTCACTCGTATACGTATAACATTGGAATTCGTATTTCGAAAATAGTTTACACACGGTGGTAACTGCCGTCTCATCGGGCGTATTATTTACGTGCGCAAAACAATACGGATTGGCTTGATCACAAAAATAACACGATTCTTCAGTTTCGTTAACCCAGTTTTTATGATTGCAATCTGTCGCATCATCACAAATTTCACATAAATGTAGGTTATCGATGCAATTCTTTTGAAAATCGTCCAAATCCGATATGCAACCACGTTGTGCGTATAATCCCATACCGATTGTGTAACATGAATCAAGCGGTTCATAATTTTGACACGGATAACTATAACTAGGTTCTTGTTCTCCATTGCAATCGGTATGCTCGTTACATTGGTGACACGACCAACGATCAACTGGATAAATCGCGTCATTACATTTATCTTTATTCGAACACTTTTGGCACATTCCGGCCGGGCATTCATCATTGTTGACAGCTGATGATATACAACCACGATACGTTATTCCATCGGCTACACCAACAAAACAGTGTTCCTCAACTAATTCACATTGTTCGGTGGTCGCAATTGGTTGTCGTAATGTTGCACAATTCGGATCGGCCGTCGAATTGCACGTGATACATTCTAATGGTGCGATTTCTACCGTGTTACATTTGTCTAGGTTGCAAGCAAAGCAAAACGGATTATTATTATCTGGGTCACAATCAACTTGAAATACTGCTGGTTCATCGATAAGACAATTTCTTTTCACGTTAGTTCCCTCGATTAGTGTGTGGCATACATGATTTTGGTCTGGGACGTCGTCTATGCGTATATAAAATATATAATTATAAACACCAAAAAAAAAATAATAATTTGCGCGGCCCTGATAACGCTTCTAATCAAACAAAGTCTTATTATATTGATTAGAGTTCCGCGGAAATATTTTGTTTTTACCAAACGTAATAAAAAAATTATTTAGGTTACCTAAATCAGTTGCACAATCCTTAACTAATACGTCCGATTCGGGACCTAAAATTTTACAATTATCGTCGATGGCCGAATCACATATGTAGCACTTAGGTGGCACACAATTAACAAACACTAAAATGTTAAAACTAATTAAAACTATTGGTAATAAATTGTTTGCCATTTTCGATACAATGAAGTTCACCGTTGTATGACTTATGTGTGAATAAAAGTATTTTGCGCGATAAGAAATTATTGTATATCGTATACAAGTCGATTTGACTTATCAATCGTTATCACGATCTTAATTATCAAATTTAATTAAAAGTATTTGTAAGTAATTGATTATGTGTTATCATATTAAGTAGGAATTTATTAGGTGAATTATAAATTGATGTCGTTATATTGTACAGGTTTCTGTATACATACATCAAATATTAAATTTCCGGTCGAAATAGTAACCGCACAGCGGACTTTTATATCCGATCTCTGCGACCGCAGAATATTTCCAATACTTATTTGAGGTAGCAGTCATTATCCAAGCAAAAAATTATTAAACACTTAAAGCGTTCTAAATTGCCGAGTGGAAAAAGCTCCCAAATCATACTAACTGAATTTGTTGTTTGTTAAAAAAATGTCTTCTAATTTTTTCTAATTTTTATTTTTTTTTATTTTTTATTTATTTATTGGAGTAAGGTCTACAAATATGACCTAAATATAAAACAATACATATTATTATAAATATGGAAAATAAAAATAAAATGAAATCAAGAAGCAGCAAAATGTTGCTTCAACTTCAACCTACGTTTAAAACTACCTCTACTTTAGGTGAAATCGAATAGACGGCCGATTTTATTAAAACTTTTGGCCATCCTGTTGATAGGCTCATTGTCACCATAGTTTGTCTTATGTGCATCTAAATGTAATAATTGATGATCCCGTAGATTTCTGCTAGGCATCTTTAAATTGATTTAAACCAATATAGATGGTGCGTCGATGTGATGAAGCAAGATGTCCTCAATAATTGTACTATTTAGCAATTCACGCCTGTTTTCAAGTGTAGTCATCTTATAGGTTTTGCAGCCAGTTACGTATGGTGGAAGTTGCTTCACATTAAGGTAGTAAGGTAATTCATGAATATAGAGCCAGTCGTCTTTCCATGTTGCATAACGGATAAAGTTCTTTTGAATATTTCAACATTTTTAATATAAACTTCGTATAAACGGGACACCATACATTCACTGCATACTCCACTTGAGATCTGATATAGGCATAATCTTATATTATTCTTAATTGCATCTATATCATTAGTATCACCTGTCCATCGTTTGATAAAACCAAACATTGAGTTAGCTCTAGCGCTCAATGTGATTAGAAAAACAAATCTTTCCAACGAAAGTAACCTCCAGGTCTTTAAATTTGGAAACTTGTTTTAAAATTGTACCATTTATTTGGTACTGTTGAATAACAGGATTCTTTTTCCGATGGAAAGTCATGGTCTTGCATTTATTGATGTTGAGGTTGACCAAGTTGAAGTCAACTAGCACGTCGCTAGGATGTCGACATCTTTCTGGAGTTTGTAAGTATCAACGATATTCTCCACAGTTTTGTATATTTTGAGGTCATCGGCCAACATTAGGACCTTGGAATAGTGAATTACTACAGTGATTCCGTTGATGAAAATCCATTGGCCAATATAGGAACTTTGAGGTACACCTGAGGTAGCATAAATTAGTAAAGATCTTTGGTTTACCATTTCAATATATTAAACGCGGTTGGTCAGGTAAAATTTAAATCAGGCGATAAAACGGCTGCAGAATCCAAATTTTTACAAGCTTTCTAGAGCTTTGAACTGATGGAGTCAAAGGCTTTAGCAATGTCTATGTGTATAAAACATCTACTTGCTTGTGATTTTCAATTACTTTAAACTCCAATAAAACCGTGTTGATATAGTGATATGTATCGGTACCACGGTCCGAAATGAGTTGCAAACTAACAGTTCAAATAACTTTGGGGTTGATGAAATTGACGTTATACCTCTATAACATGAAATCTCATCCCGCGTTCCAGTTTTGAATATCGGCGTCACACTCGTTGTTTTCCACTTCTTGGGAAATTCTCCTAATTTCAATGATTGATTAAAAATTTGGCACATAGGAATTGCCAAATTTTTGTAGTCTTTTAATAATGAAGCTGGTATACCATCTCCAAAAGTATCTATAGATACTATACTATACTATACTATACATATATATCATTTAGCGATATTTGGGGTATTTGTATGGACACATTGTTGTTTTTCTCGCTTATTTGAATGAAGTTATCGATGTCATCCGGCTTATATATATACTGATTGAAAGAATTAAGCAAACATATTAGATATGACTTGCGGATCACAAGACTTTTGTTCTTCTTCAATGTTATAATTTCTGGGTAACCGTTAATTTTACGTTGTGATTTAAAGTAGCTCCAAAAGTATTTTGGATCATGCTTTATTTTTTCTTGAATAGAAGAGATGTAATCCTTGTACTTTGTCAGGTAGTAGCTTTCGAAACTTTGGTTACAGATTGTGTATTTTTGTTTACTAGCCTTGTCCTTTTGATTTTTTAAATTAAGTAGTTTCCCATCGTACCAAGGGGGATACCGATTAGGTGTAGATACTCCAGTAGGGACAAATTGTTGTATACCTTTCAATTCTATACAATTTGTCTACATAAACATCCAGATTACTGAAGTTCAATTCATCTTTCCAGTTGAAGCGTTCAAAATAGAGAGAACAGTTTGATATGTCTGCTTTTCTGTAGTTGTGGTAAGTTGTTTGGTTCTGGTGACTTTTTAGGCTCTTCATAATTATTTCGATAGATTTATGGTGGATATCGTTGATACAGGATGGTGATAATGATTTAATGATTTTGAACATTCCAGGCGAGTTGGTAAAAATCAGATCTAAAATTCTATCTCGAGCATTTACTATATCGCACTTTTGGCTCATATTTGTATCGGACATGGTATCGATGAAAAGACACTCACTATCCGATGTCACATAAAGGGGAAGAACACCCGATATTAAAATGTAGTTAGTTGGGTTGGCCAAGTTGGTAATTTCTACGATGGTATCGCAGCATACAGTATACGATGATAATGGTGAGTCTGGTTGAATATATGCAACGTACAATTACATTGTCTTTTTGTTTATCGTTGCTTTAACACATCCTTGCTCGATGGATAAGTTGGATAGATTAATCCATTCACTTAATATTGATTTATCAATGGCGATGAGTACCCCTCTGCCAGCCTTTTTTTCCAGCTCGACAAAGACGTACGATCATATCTGTACACCACGTATTGAGATGGAAAGAATTCAGAAATGTCTCACATATTATATAAACAGGAAACAACGTTTTTAATGACATTCTGTTTACATTTTGGAAGTAAATAGTTAGATTATTATTGTTATCAAGTTGTTTGTTGCTTTCGTTAGTGGAACTTGGTTTTGCAAAATTTCGTTTGAAGATCCTGTGTGGTAGCATGAATGGCTCTACGCACAAATGTGTACAGTTGGTCGCCTTCCACTGGTGCAAAGTAACAAAATTTCCGTGTATATCGTGTTAATGCCACTAATGCATGAGGTATGCTCTCAAAAAGTTCCAATTCTGTAACCGCAAGAGTAACCGCACACAGATTACATTTGTTGATGTTAGACCTTGTGCTTCATGGATAGTCAATAATTCACTTGAATCTGGTAATTTCAGTTTGCTTGTGAACGTTAGATACAAAGTGTCCGGTAAAACTGGGATATCTGTAATTGATACACCTTTATGAAAACTAACAGAGTTTGTGGTGTTATTGGTATAGTACAGAAATCGTGGTATATAGGCTGTAACGCATGCACAACATTAGCCGGACATATATTAAGATTTTTAGATTTTGTTGTGTACTTGTTAGCATCAAAATATTCGTACCTTTATTTGTGGTTTAGAGGTAAGCTTTTGGATTACAAATAAAGACTAAATTGCTTAGACTAAAACAAAACAGTTTACTTTAAAGTTTAGCTTTAATTTATTAATTTGTGCATCCGCTGGAGTGAGATAAATAAAAGCTCTACTAAATCATAATTAAATTTAAAGCATTTAAATTAAGTTTGTATATGAAGTATCTAACATATTTTGAAAGTTACAACTGATTTTTTGACCTTTGATACATTTTGTTGTGTTAGGAATTCACCACCCCCTCTTACCTTTATCAGTATATTTACTGATAAAATGTTACACACGAAACCCATCGCACTGAAACAAATTACAAATTTTCACATTTTTTAATTTTTGTTATAATTTTAAAATGGAAATGTTGAAAACGTATATTATATTTTTAAAATGTATGTATGTATGTATGTGTGTATGTTTGTTATCCTAAAAATTTCTGACACATTTAATTTATGAAGCATACACGCACGAAAAAAGAAAATTGTGAAAATTTGGAAAAAAATTTAAAGAAAAAATGAAAATGACATGAATATCACAACAACAGTTATGCGTGTAACAGCGCAGAGCAGAACCTTAATGGTACTTTTTTCACATTAATTTTATTGACATAAATTTGTCACATTTCATATTTTTTTCTGTCTGTGCGACATATTTACAAGACACTTACGTTTATATGTTTATACATAATATGATGATGATGTTGTATACCAATGATAAGAGAGGAAATAACAACATAACCTTTGAACTTTAACCAAACGATAGATGGATCTATATAGATATACCAGTACATACGTAGATAGATGGTTTATTGTGTAGCTCCGCATACATTTCTAAAATTGAATTTATTTTCATTTTTATGTTATAACATTATTAAATTTCACGAGGTTCTTCGATACACATATAAACACTTTATATACATGATAGCTGTCAATAAAATGCTTAAACGCTTGGACAAGATCATAATCAACCACATTTCAAGCATATTAAAGCGAACGAAATATAATCCCATTAATTCCTCTCTCATCTACCTCTCTATAATATGTGCTGTGTATGTATGTCTGTCTTATATGTTACACAAAAACAGCAATGAATTTTCCAGACCACAAAATTAGAGGAAAAACAAAAGCGTATATATATATGTCTATATGTATACGATTGCAAAAAAAAAACACAGGCAAACTCTGGAAAATCAAAACAAAACACACATGAAAAAACGGCATTTTCATGACGAGGCGAACCGAAAAATACAAATGGTAAATAAATGAGACAAATAGGATTTGGCTCGAAGCAAAATGATAATTAAATTTAAAGAAAATGAAGGAAAATAATAAGAAAATAAATATAAAAAAAAAGGAATCTCGACGGGGAAACACTAGGTGGGGCGGGAGGAAAAATCATTTTACAATTTTTTATTTTCCGATATGCTATATATGCCGAATTACCTAAGTTTAAAGTAGAACACGATTATATTTGCGTATACCGGCATAACTTTTTTATTTATCTCAACTTTGGCTGAACTACCATGGTCAAAATAACCGAACAATATATGTACATATATATATATAGCCGAGTTTGATCGTTATATTTTTGACGGTTCTCTTAACAAATTGCCGGTCGTCTGTCAGCTATATTCGTACTATAGGTTTAGAAATAATCCATTTTCACTCACGCTATAGAGCGGGCAGAAATCAGGCCCGACTTGTGTGAAAACGATAGGTATAACGTACTCCCGACACGATACTGGGACCGATAATGGTGAGAGATTGCTCTACTTTGCAATTACTCACGGTCTTAGAGGAACAAGGATATTTCCCCCTCACACACAGATACATTTGGAAACAGATGGGCACCTCCTCGCAACCACGTGTTAATTTTAAAAGGGCGAACGGGGGTTGTGCAGGATGTCACAACTTATCGGTCAGCAACCAAATACGTGGACAGCGATCATTATTTGGTCAACGATGGAAGTTTTCGTACAGGTCTGGGAACACAGCGAAACATATGGAACGTTTCGACTATGAAGGTCTGATAAATGAAGATCAAATGAAACAATATCAGGATCTTGTCAGCGACAGCATTGAGGAAGCTAATTACCAGTCTGACTGTGTGAACTTTGCCTGGGAGGTACTGAAAATGTAGGTTGTCAGTGCTGCTCAACAGACCTTAGATATAGTGAAAGTCGAACCCAAGAATGATTGGTTTGATGACGAGTGTCGTCTTGCAGTTGAGCAACAAAATATAGCCCATAGTGGAATGCAACAACGTCTCACAATCGCCAGGAGAAACAAGGCTACTCTTACTAGGAGGGCAGCGAAGCGAATTTGTAGTCGGGAAAAGTGAGAATGGTGTAAGGCCGAGGTTCTGAAAGTACAACAACTCAGCAATGAGAGCAGTTTGCGTACTTTCTGGAAAAGAATTACTCGATTGCACCATACTTTCCGGGCTGCGTCAACTGTCGTTCGGGACCGGGATGGAAACCTTTCTGTCAACATCGATGCAGTACTCGACGGTTGGAATGAAGACTTTACTGACCTGCTTGGTGTTCATCATGCGTCACAAACTATTGCCGAGTCACCTCAAATATAGACTGCGAAGATTTGCATTGCCATGAGAAATTCATTAGGGCTGATTTGGGGTGGACTGCAATAATTCGGAGCTCTTGATATTCGGAGGGGATACTTTGTGGAACTGTCTTTTTGGCATTATTTGATTAGTGTGGCAAACTAAAGTTATACCTGACGAATGGAAAATGGCCGCGATGTGTCATATCTTCAAGTAGGAAGACCGCTTGAAGTGTGAGAATTATTGCGGTATAGCCCTCCTTTGCGCAGCATAAAAGTTAATGTTCCACTTTATATTGGATAAGATCATTCCTCAAGCGAACGGCCTGGTTGGCGACTATCAAGGAGGATTACGTCCGAATCGATCATTCATTGATCAAGTTTTTTCGCTGCGGATGATTATGTCTAAATATTACAAGACTTCAATCTCTGTACATCAGGTGTTCCTAGATTCCGGCATGCATATGACTCGATCAATCGAGAGCATTTATGGTCTGCACAGGAATATTTAGGAATGCCAACAAAATTGGTTCGACTGTGTATAATGACAGTGACACAGTCTCAATGCTGTTAAAGTTGCAGGGGGATGTCTCTCTCCCCGATACTCTTTAATCTCATGTTGGAGTACATCTTTCGTAGAACTGAACCACTTCAGCGCAACATCTTATATCGTCAGTCAAATCAGGTACTTACATATGCTGATGATGCCATATGCGTGATTGGACTGAAGCAACGGAGAGAAGGAAATACATGATCCGCATTGTAGAATTTTCAGCTTCTGTTGGACTCCAGATCAATGTCTCCAAAACGAAATACATGATCTCTGGATATAGAGACAATGGCACACCAGTTTTTAGTAGAGGTCATAACCGGGACTATATCAACTACTCCCCTTCTTGCTACGGAGTCTATTCTATGTTTGCCCGAATTGCAGTCTTTCATTCTTGGTATGGCGTGCTCTGCTACGTTTCGACTGAAGTGCATCGGGGCCTGGAATGTCTTTGGGACTTGGATTCTTCGACGTACGGGGCATAGACAGATTCTTAATAAGTTTAAGTCACATATTCAGGATGAAATAAACTTCACCAATTCATTCTCCGTCGTTTTTCCCCCGAGAGTACTGTGGCTCTCTCAGGATTTCTATAGACAGTTGTCCGAGTCGATAGTTTTTTTTTTGCAGATGGCTCTGTTCAGAAGTCAGTGCAGGGTTTGGTTTATTTTGTCCAAGGTATGGGCTCAGATTCACGGGTAGTCTGGGTAAACACTACACGATTTTTCACGCTGAATTAATTGCACTTACCCATAGTGCAATTGAGGCGTTTATGTTTTGTGATTTAGGCAAGGATATTATTATCTGCACGGATAGTAAAGCCATGCTCAATACCCTTAAAAACCTTTTGACTAAATCTAAACTGATCAAAGAGTGCAAACACTTAATTAATCTTCTTTGCTCTAATACGAGAGTAAGGGTCATGTGGGTGCCTGCTCATTGTGGCGTTGTGGAAAATCAGGTTGCTGACTTTTTAGCAAAAGCAGGATCGCGCAGTAAATTTTGTGTTCCCAAGCCAGCAATTCCCCTATCCTTCAACGGTGTAAGGACGCTATTAAGAAGTTCGCTTTACTTGAACTGGCACAGAAGTGGCGTTCTACTCCTAGCTGTCGAAAGGCAAAACGGTTCACCATTGAACCCAACGTGAGGGTCACTAAATATGTGTTATCCTTAAAAAAGAGCCAACTCAGAATTCTGGTTACACTTATTACGGGCCATGAACGTTTCAAGGTTCATCTCCGACGATGATCTTTGTGACGACTGTCTGGATGAAGTGAACGACTAGGGTAGGGTAGACACCTTTGCAGCTGTCCGGCCTTTGGCGAAGCCAGATCCCAAGTGTTCTCGTACGGATCTGTGAACGTAGATCAGTTATTATCCATATATTGCATCAAACTTTTATAGTTTGCTAAGGCTGCAGTGCGCTTATGCGAGTTAAGATAGATCCTTAAGGTTTACAAGATGATATTAATGACGCGATGCTTTATCTTAGACTAGCAAAGTCTTTAAATTAAATAAAACAGTTTATGTCCCCATATATGAAATGAATAAATATTATAAACATTTTGATTTTGTGATAATAAAAGGTGAAATTTCTTTATTTTATTGAATGGAATCGGGGTTTAAAGATAGGAGGCGGAGTCGGAGCTGGAGACGTTTCTCCGACTCCACAGCCCTAAGCTTATTTAAAATTGTATATAAAATATCATGATAGTATAAAATTTTATAATATTATTACCGCAAATGCAATTTTTAATGTTTTCGGGGATAGAAGTTTGGTCTATCTTCACTCACAAATTTAAGGATATAAACGACAAAGATGGTGTAAAATTATGAATTATGAATGATTAGCTTTTATTATGGACATAACTAGTCAAATATTCACTAAGTGTGAATTTCAAATCACGATGTTAGACAAAAAAAATTGTTTGAAAAACAACGATTGAAAAGCTTGACTTGACCTTAATGATTTTACACACGAGAGTGTAATTTACCATAAGAATACCAAATAAAAATAAATCAATTGTACTTGAAATAAATTTTGAAGCAAAATCATAAATTAAATAAATATTTATAAATGTATGTATTGCCAAAAGCACTTATCGAAATGGAATATTGTTGGAAAAGGCCAATTATAAACTTGAGTGTCAGTATTGTATCCATAATGTTCAATAAATACTTTATCAATATAATTAATGTGAAATCAAATTATTTAAGTACTGAACCAATATATACACACAAATTAAACCATTATAATATAACATTGATATAATACATACCACCAAAGGTGACATTTTATATATATATAATCCCTAAAGCTTTAAAGTAATTATTTTTATTTTCGACATAAAATAATTTTTCACCAAAAGCTGCATGCAACGCATATACAAACAAATTAAATATTTGTGAATCATTTGTGATGGCATAAATTTTCAAAACGCTTAATAAACCCCCAATATGTACATAAAACATATGTATGTCATCATATGCATTTTTAATCTCGATTTTTGATTCGAGCCAAACCCAAATATAGTTTTTGCTTTAAAAATTACATTTTTGGTCTTTTGGGATACTTCATATAGACAATAGCTTTTTATGATATTATTGTTGTCATATACATTTATGGCGCGAGCTTTTCAGTTTAATTGATTATTGATGGTTTTTAAACCATATACATATGTATAAGTATATATGTATATGCGTATAAAGCTAGTATAGTAAATAAATTAAATAATTTTTTTATTTAAAAAATGAATAAATAACGAGCGTGCAAAATTTATATTAAATAATTAAATTGTAAATAATAATTTGTGTACGTTATAAATATTTTAATAGTTCATAAAAATATGATTTTGATGAACTTATGCATGTACATATACATGCATATGAAAAAATTTAGTTTGTTGTTTAGGATAATCGAAATACCATATGTAATAAAATGTCAATAAAATTATTATAGTTGTTGGTATATCTGTATACCTATATCATAATATATACACGTATATACATACATAGAAAAGCAATTATAAAACTTCGCACAAGAAATGCGGAACATACAAGCGTGTTTACTTACATACATGAGAAAAGAAATAAGCTTACTTTCACCCGCAACAATAACAAAAATAAATCAAAAATTGTGTATGTGTTTGTGACTCCGTCGACTTTTTTTTTTCTATTTATTTTCAATTGTGGCAAATTTCAATTCTCTGTAGGTGATACCTTTTTCAAAAAATTTGCCACATGACATTGATTTAGGACCTTTTTTATACCAAAAAAAAATGGTAACAACAAAAGTTTTACTATTATTTATTTATATTTATGTGTTTGGTTGAATATTTTCATACATACATACGTATATGTCTTATAAAATTACAAATTTCTAAACTACGAAGTGTGTGTGCCTGTTGGTTGTAATAGGCAACCATCGTAACGAGTGATAAAGTGGCAGCAATCATAGTGCGAATATATAACATACGATATGAAGGTACACATTTGTGAGGAATTCAACATTTCAAAAACCTAATCAACTCCGATAATGTTGTAATGGCATCCTGGTGGAATAATATATGCCAAGGGTAGGGTGGCCGAAAGGTCTCTTTAAAAGAGAACATGTTCTCTTTTATCATCCTGATCTTTTGTAATCTTTCCTGTTTTTTGTTTATTATCCCTTTTTTAATTGTAACTTGAGGAATAAATATAGTAGGGCCCATTTCCTTCGATTACTATTGAATATTACAGAATATCTGAGATTATTATCGATTGATAAATTATTGAAATATTTGTTGCAAACGAAAAATAACGAATTTTTCAGTATAAGCTCATTCAGTATTAAACTCAGATTTTTTTTTAATACCGCGCCAAAACTAACGTTGCCAGACGTCTCATTTAGAAAAGAACTGCTCTTCTCTGGAATAAATTATTCCTGTAGATAACTACTCTAATTAAAAACTACGTGGTACATTTGAAAAATATGTTCTTAAAATCATAAAACAAAATAAAATTTCTCCAACAAACAACTCTTAAATTTTCTAACTGTAAAATTGAAAAAGACGCAAAATTTAGAAACATATAAAATGGAGCAAACATCGCATGAGAACCATTTAAGATTATTATACACGGCCGAACTCATAAACAAACACAAGAAATTAATTTTTTGAGCCGATGACCTTGTTGAAAACCAAAAAACCCCTCGTAACTCCAGAGTTTTTCCTATTATGAAGCAGTGTTATTATTGAAATTCTTAGGAACAAGTTGAAGTATTATTAAAATCTTTACACAATCGACGAGCTTAAATATTAAGAGAAATTTTGTTATTCAAAGCAATTTCCATTTCCTAGTCCTGAGAAGAGTTAGCAACCCACGAGTTGGGAACAAAAAAAATGTTATTGGTTTAATTTGAATTTTTGATTAAATGATTCGTACATTTTCCATTTTCCAGTCCAAAACAGGCCTCACGTGGCTCTGCAAGGCTTTGTGTGTTTGTGAAGGCTTGCGTATGTTTTATAATTTAGTTCTAGTAAACTATTCCTTCCTGTACGTTTCTGTATACCAAAACGCCAGAAATATCCTTTTTTACTCGCTTGAACATCTACCAGCCTTACCCAGATGCCAATGTGAAAAAAGTGTTTACATTAATCAGATCTTAATGGACAAACTAAGGATTACATACAATTTTAAAAACGGTGGTTTACGTGGATGGCATAAGTTTGCTTTTATAAATGGTTTATTCCACCGCTCATGGAATGCGTGTTCTTTAATATGCAAGTTTCAAGTATTTTGAAACTAATAATTTACTTTTAATTTTGCAACCGTTTAGCAAATATTGTACTGTCGTCCTTACAGATTGTGAAATATTAGCAACTGAGGGCTTAATTGTTCGTCGTTTATATATACCTATTCAAGCCCCTATGTACTAGTTTCTCATTACAATTTTGAGCACTTTTTCATCATTCTTCGACAGTTCTTTTCTAATTTTCTAGACTGTGAATTCTTAACCACAAAATTTAACTACTTCGGTATACCGATGCAGCCGCTAATTTTAAAATTTAATGAGACAAAGCTTAGACATTTTATTTTGAAGCACTTCAATCGGAATTCATCTGTATTACTTTGTAAATGTCGTATTTCATGTATGAATCGCACCTGATCGAAATGTCATACAATAGGCCAGTTCACCGATATGAATTTTAAATGTAACGATTTTATTAGAATTTTGGGAAAATTTTATAAAATGCAGATCAAATAAAGTGCAGATCAAAATTTTGATCCGAAACAGTTTTCGTTTATATGCCTTTTGGTACGCACACATTATGAATCGCTAATTTTCTAAAAACATTAATATTCGGAAATCGCCATGAAATTCTAGGTAACTATCAAATCAACGAAGCACTTTTCTTTGAATTATTTCTACAATACTATCACGATAAGTTGAAAAATACTGGTGATTTTTGTGGCGGAGATAAAGAAATTCCAGTTCAACTAATTCCACGGGTTAGCAACTGATTTTGGGATAATTTGCCAATAGTTCAAATGCCGGTAAACGATGTGACAATTAAACTTGAAAATAACACGAAAATAGCAGTTTGGTTGACTAATTTTGTGAGCTGTATGGTTTGACTATCGAATCTGGTGCGTGCATGGTACAATATTATTGATTTTAGTTTTAATGTGATTTATATTTTTGCATTTAAATTTAAAAGAAATAAATTTCAACTCGTAGAGATTTGTCTTTTTTGGAGAATTTCACATCAAAGATTATTTATATATAAGATAGGAATACACGAACAAAAAAGTACGGATTTCCACTTTTGGATTCTAAAATTATAATTGAATGCAGCCATCTATAAGAAGATTTATTAATTGTTATAGCTAAGTTCAACACCTGTCATAATTAGTTACATCTGCAAAAGACAATCTAAGCTTGTACAGTAATTTTATCTTCTTTTTTTGTTGTTCGAAAAATTTAAAATGAAATAGAAAAAGTTCAACCTTGGAATGGTTTTTTGTTGTTTTTTCGTATTTTTCATTCGCATCTCTTCCATGTTTTTATTAAGTACAATTCGCAAAGGATTTCAATTTTTAGTAAATATTACAATTCGGTAAAAAACTGAATAGATTCCGTTTTTGATCGACGATATTATCATAATAATACGGCAGATTATCTCTTGATTAAAAATATGGAAATAATTACATACATATACTTACTCGACCTTGATTAACTTATTATTTTTGATTTAAAGTCCATATGCATAAATAGGTATTTAACTTTTTTTTATGGTACAAATGAACTATCTGATGTAATGTAACAATTGAACTATCTGTTTTAAAATATTTTATTATTAACCAACGTGTGATTTCCTTTGTCAAAATATTGCAATATTGCAGATATATTAATTAAAAACGAATAGAATTGTTTTATAATTTTATTTGACATAAAGATTTGAAGTTTATTATTTACTGATAAAATCTTGAATTCCATTGGGCATAAAAACCTCTTCTATGTATATGTATACATAAGTATATCAACAAATAAAATCGCAGTGCCAGAGAGGCCAGAGTTTACATGAAAATAAAAATTGTTTTCAGTTTTAAATATAAATATTTCATTAAAAATATACATATAAAAAAATAAGAACAAATGTCTAAATCTGGTATTTTGTCATAGGCCGGTTTAATTTGGATATTTTGGTATTTTTATGAGTTGATATTAACATTAAATCAAATTAAATGTTTAACTGTATAATTTTGTTTTAATGATAATTCTGTGACTTAAAATGCTTTTCTTCGATTGGGATTTTCAATACGATCATTCGATCATTTATTTCTTATCATTTTTAATATTCTCTAGTTTCCATATACAGTTTTTCCTAATTAAAACGGGAATTAAGAACTTTAGAGCATTTTCCTTGTATCCCTTACATGTTCCTGTGAACCATTCGCTATATCTATCATCTTTATTAGTCGCATTTAAGCAATTTGTTAAATATGGTTTGTATTAATCTTCTGTTATCCAAAATTTTGATAAAATATTTTGCAAAAATTGATACATGAAGCGTAGTAATTTTTAGGAACAAGTCAGTCGGATTTCCTATGTATAAATCATTAGAAGTATTTATATAGTTTCTACATTTTATTAAACATTCAGATAACGACAAATTTTTATCTTGCTTAACCATATATTCCAGGCAAGATTGACAATTCATTTATTTTGTCAACTTATAAATAATATATCCTAAAAAATATCGAAAAATTCTCAAACTTTTCATTAAATTCGTTTACTACATTATTATCACTTTCTCTTTCAGAATCTATAAGATCGGTTTCCTTCACGTTTCTTAAATTTTCAATTTCTTGTCTTGTATTATTTGTAATCTCAAACGGGTCAGTTTCCAAAAAAGTGCATTTATCTGGTTCATAATTTAAAATCGACGAATGAAAAATTAACTTACTTGATATAATTTTAGCAATAACAAAATTAAAATCATACAGCGATGGATTAAAATTGTTACCTCCTTTTGAACCAATTTGAGAAAATAAATTTTCTACCGCATCCGTTTATAATTTTGACGTTGAGATGTATGAGATATTCAGGTTTGTATCACGTATCGCAGAAGTTAAGTCTAAAATACCTCTTATTGTGTGAATCAGTGTGAATCTTAATGTTTTCCAAATACTCACACATAACTTTTACTATTTAACGCGTCAAATGTTTGTCCAGTTTTTCAATAAATATTGCCGTTGCTAAAGCATGCTGTTTTGTTTTATTGGTGTTAAATTTTTTTAAATGGTCGAAAGTTCGAACTTCAGTCGCGCAACTACGGCTTAAAATTTGTGTAGCTAAGTTAACTCTCATTCGCTCAAATATATTGGAGTATATGTGCCTTAAAGTTAACTTAGGGCAAACTATTATAACAGATTCACTGTCTATTTAGTATAGCTCACTAAGTATAATCCACGTAGTCAACCCTTCCGCTGTAACTATAATATCATATGCTAGAAGAGTATTCCGAACTGACTTAAATAAATGTGGTATATCGAATAAGGCAAACAATTTTTGTTTATCCACAATAAAGAATGGTTGAGTTTTACTTACTCCTAACATCTTGTACGTACTATGGTTATTTGTACCTTGATCACACACAATTCCTCTAATATTTAACCCCAATTTCTGTAATTCTGTGTTATTTTTTAAAATTAGCTCCTTTAGTTTTGTTCCACATATGGGATCTTCAGTTGCAAAATAGCTTAAAACAAATTAGTCTGTGCTAAATAATCCTCTTGACATAAATACACTTATGTATTCAGCGATTTTATGCTGTCGTTCACCATCGCCAAAGTCGACTACTCCTATAATTTGATCATTTGCTCGGTTATATTTTAGATCAGATCTTATCTTAATTTCGTCGAACAGTAAAACATGCTCTTTGTCTCGGTTAGACATTTTCTTAACCTTATTTTCAATTTGCTCAATTAGGTTTTTATTAATCCCCGGTTGTAACTGGGTTAAAATATTTCAATTGCAAATTGTCCTTACGGCGCGTAATTGCAAATTAAGAGTATTTCTTAAATACTGATAAGTTGAGTTTAATTGAAATTCTATAATTTGCACCAACCGCCCTTCGTCATCTGTATATTTAGAATTTCTGTGACGCTTTCTCAATAACATCTTACATAATTTCTAATCATTTTGAATGAATTACTTTAAAAAAAATTTTTAAATTAAAATTGGGCGGATTTTATTCTAGCACTCATGCCACTAATGGGCCCACGGGACAATACCCACATTCACACTAACATTCATTCAACCTATTCATCCCATTCACACAACTACAGTATACCACACCTGCGCATTGCATAGCTCCATCTCATCCTGTACAGTGACATGGAAGATGGGTCGGCACATGAGTTCTACATTCCAACAGAGGGTCATAGATGTTTTCAATTTAATCACCGATTAATCACCGATCGTAATCGGGAGATGAAAAATTCATTTTGCATCCCGCCTCTGTTGGGATTCGAGAACCCGGTACCTCCCGATCCAAACGTCGCAGCTTTAACCACTGCGCTATTTGCTCGGTGAAATACTTTCTTCCACGATATCTAGCAAAATAATGATAATCGAAAATACGTTAAAAATACACAAACAAATGTCTTGTATTTATGTTATGTACGAGTATAATAGGTATATACATACATAATGTGCATTTAATATTATTTTTTCTATTTTTCTTTTGTTTTAAATGAAATAGTTAACTAAATAAAAACACTGTTTGGTGCTAAAACCTGTCTACACACATACACAGGTTTAAGCTTCTATTTCATTTACCATTTCATTTTAAATTTTTCAGACAAAAAAAAGAAGATAAAATTGCTGTACAAGCTTAGATTGTCTTTTGTAGATGTAGCTAATAATGACAGGTGTTGAACTTAGCTATTACAATTAATAAATCTTCTTATAGATGGCTCCATTCAATTATGCTTTTAGAATCCAAAAGTGGAAATCCGTACTTTTTTGTTCGTGTATTCCTATCTTATATATAAATAATCTTTGTTCACATTTTCTAACAAAATTCCTATATTTATCACATTATATATTGTATTGATAGTTTATTTGATTTTGTTAAATTTTTTAATTTTATTTACAATAAATAACCGACATTCCCAATTTCAAAAAGTGTCCTCTATTTGTATTTTCCTATTATGGGGAGACCCTAGCCAAGGGCCTTGCACAGTTCAAGTCGTGACACTGACACTTGTTTTATATATAGGTGACACGCTTTGTTTTGGCGGCTACTAGACTAATCAGTAATCAATATTAGTGGCATCGGAGAGTAAAAATACCGCAACGTTGTATTTTGCGGTGGTGGTAGATACGTTGCCAGTTTGAAGTTAAAGTCCCTACTAGATTGAATTTCATGTCTCACTACAAAACGAAACAAACAAAAGAGATTCAATTCTATTAATTGCAATACATAATTTAATTCTATAGTCCAGTGATGTTCAACTAGTAGCTCGCGAGCTATTCTAATTTTGTTCTCACCGCTAATAATAAGCTCATGTATTTTCGGACTCAAAAGCCATAAAACACATCCATTATTAAAACACTGTATGGACGCAGTAGTGTTATTACCTATCCTAATTGTTAGCTCTGTTACTGTCATTATTAAAACCTTTCTATGCCACGTGATCATACATATCTATGTACCTATGTGATAGGATGATTTGGTCATATTTTACCGATGGTCTTCAAACGATCCGGGTAGAAGCACCAAATATTGGGGTATAGCCGAAATGCGATGAAAATGTCCCAAACTCAAGCTGCAATTTTATCCCAAGTTATTTTTGACTTGGTTTGCCGCAATAGGTGATGCTTGCGATTGTCTCAAAAATACGATATAGCTTTGAGAGACGTGCACGATTGAATAATACACTATGGAATAGTACATACCTAATTGATTTTCTGGATTACATTTAGTTAAGTACAATTCTAAATTATCTTATCAGGGATTGTCTCAATGTTGTCTATTTTGTAAATTCGAACTAATTCTGAGAAACGATCGCACCAATTAGTATGTTCACCTCGTCAGTTAAATCCATTTTAAAATCACTTTTATTGAATTTAATTGATGTTTTCGAGTACCAAATTCAAAACACAACATGATAAAATCTAAACAAATGAAAAACTATATAAACAAAAGAGAAAATAAAAATGACAGAATTTGTTTTGACACTTTGGGTCTTTGTATGGAAATTTTAAATTTAAAGAATTTCAGCAAAGCCTACTGCACTAATCGTGGCAAATAAACTACTTATATATGAACTGTGTGTAACTTGATTTTAGATGTATTCCTTTAGGCGAATGCTATAGCTACCAAAAGCACACTGAGTTTTTGTACATTTTCATATATTACATTCTACCGTGATACATTGCGAGATTGTAGCCGTAGGATTACTAAACCAACAACTCAACGTCAACCAACGAATTAGGTATCCAATCTAGTTTAAATATACAATTACCGTATATTGTAAATTAGGATATATTACGTTGAATAAATTTAATTGGTGATGGTTGCGGCCCCGAAGCGATATCACCAACGTTTCTTACAACTTTCGGCCCTGACCTATTATAGTTGAAACGCTTTATCTGCTCTTCAATCACTCTCTTTGGTTATTTACAGCTTATTTAAGCCGATTATACCACGTCATTCATCAACAGCTCAACACGCCTTCTCCCAGGAAAATCTACCACGACTAATCTGTCTGGATTTACTAGCAAAACAATAAAAGCCATCGAACAACAGAGCTTCAAGTTGACACCATATACACAGATTTCAGTAAAGCTTTTAACTCGATCGATCTTTTCAAATTAATTCCTAACATGTCAAAGTTTAGGTTCTCCAATACATTTCTGAATAATAGACCTCGTCGTATCATTAACGGTAGACAACAATATATTGAAATTGGTGGTGTAAGTTCCAGACCAATTACTGAACATTCTGAAGTTCCGGAGGGCGCTCGTCTGGGGCAAATCATGTCTGTCGCGCTGATATATGCCGACGACATGAAAATATTCAATGTCATAATTGCCGATACATCTGCTCTGCAAGACGATTTATATAGATTACGACTAAATATTAAGGAGCGGTGGTCATGGGAGTTAATCTACTTACTCTCTATTTTACATATGTCAGTCTCCATATCATCAATTTCATAACAGTCGCATCGAAAGCATTAAAAAAAAATTAATTGTTATACATCGCTCGGAAAGATGGTTGGAATTATGACAACAATCTTCCACTTCTAGAAAATATTTCTCGGTTACCACCTTACATTGAAAAATGTCATAAATATCAAAATACAACACTGAAAAACCGAAGAAAACAACTGGGGGCTTCATTCATAGGAAACTTCATTCATAGGAAACTTCTTTGAGACAAAGTGAAAACTATATGAAACGTATACCGATATATGTATTTTTAAAGAGATACACACATAGCATATTTTAAAAATATGTCTATAATTTATACTGTTGATTCATCCAAGGAGTTCTTACATTTGTATACAGTTGACTCATCATAGTCATTTTCGTCATCTACAAAAGTATGCAGTTGGTACAAAAACCATCATCCCAGACTTTTTTGAAATATGCATAATTCTTTTTGCCCAGCCGGTGAAGCAGTGGCTATTTTCTATTAGTGATTGAGTTTGGGACTCTGTTAGTCCCATCTTCACCATCGGTTATAAAAAATAGGCACCTGACAGACAGTCTCAAGTGTTGCATTCATTTTAAAGAATTTAAGTTGTTTACATGGTAGGAGCCGTCAAAGGACTTCGAATAATCAAAGTAACCTGCAGCTTTAAAAAGGTTGGGCATTATTGCTATATTCAGTACCAAGTCTTGATCAAATACAGACTTAACTCGTTAGGCTACCTAGAACTAACTTTGAAAAGTACAGTTGTGTTTTGCTGGATACAACAGTAGTGGTAATTGTTTTTTCTATCGTAGCTCTTGCTGATCTACATATACAATGACCAACTGGTCAGCTTCAGTAGATAGAATCGTTTCATAGATATATCGCCTGAACAGGTTCAGTATTCATTGACCTTTCACCACGAATATAGGCTTACGCGAGAACAACGTTTACAAATTATCGAAATTTTCAAAAATCAGTGTTCAGTGAAAACTTGTTTTCGTGCTCCTCGACCATTTTATGGTGTTCCTAATCGTCCAACTGAACGCACTATTCGCGAAACAATCAATAAAGTTCGAACCACTTTTTCATTATTGGATACTCATCCCCGAAATTATGTGAAAAAATGGCTCTTCTTTGGAAGATTAGCTCATATTTAACAAGATTTTCATCAGCTTATTTGACCCTACGAGAGTGCTCACAAGTCGATCTAATGTCAATATTATTGCTGTAGCTGAAAGTGTATGTGAAGAAGGCAATCAATCAATTCATCGACGTTCTCAAGTTCTGGGTCTCTCATATGACACATTGTGGCGTATTTTGAAGAGAGATCTTGGTTTGAAGGCATACAAAACACAGCTTGTTCCAGAATTGAAGCTGGTTGACCGTCCTTTGCATCATCGACTTGGTTTATGGACGTTGGAACAGCTCCAAATTTAACCGTTTTTTCTATCGAAAAATTATGTTCAGCGATGAAGCTCATTTTTGGTTGAATGGATACGTCAACAAATAAAATTGTCGTATTTGACCTGATGAATTGCCTGAAGAGATTCAAGAGCTTCCAATGCATCCTGAAAAATGCACTGTTTAGTGCGGTTAATGACGCAAACTACAGAGCAATGATCATTGAATTTTGCCAACAATTCAAGATATTGCGATATAGCCAATTTGTGGTTTCAACAGGATGCTGCAACGTGCCACACAGCAGGCCAAACCATCGATTTATTGAAAGAAAATTTTAATGAGAACAGTGATTGATTCATATCAAGAAATTACCCGTGAATTGGCCTCCAAGATCTTGTGATCTGACGCCGTTAGATTACTTTTTATGGGGGTATCTGAAATCACTTGCTATATCGATAAACCACAATCGATTCCTGCATTAGAAGCGAACATAACACGCGTAATTAACGGAATATCGGCCGAAATGGTCGAAAGGCTGCTCGAAAATTGGACCCATAAAATGGATCATGTTAGAGCCAGTCGCGGACAACATTTAAAAGAAATTATTTTCAAACATTAAATGTCATAAACCGAACTTACGTCACAAATACAATTTTTGATTATTAAATTGTTTTTAATGCGTTTGATTTCAAAAAAAATTCCGGAATCTATTGGATCACCCGTTAGAAGTCATTCTATATCTGAGTAGTCATATCTAGACCCTAACCAAGGTAGGTATAACGTCTTGCTTTGATATTCGTTTTCCAAAACTCCAAACCTTTAATTTTTAAGTTTTTTATTTCTTTGATATAAATACAAATACAATTCGTCTTTTCTGTTCTCGTAACGATATAAACACTCTCAACAACTTTCAAAGTTCGATGTATGCCTATATAACCTTCAAAGTATTCACCCGGTCACATCAAAGACACCATTATTCTTTCGAAAGACCATTCGTAAGAAAATACATATGACACGAAAGTATTCGATATGCGGTTTAAAACCCTACGAGAGAATCAACCCAATTTTGTAATTTTAACATGATGAAATTTTAAAGTTCTAGTTCTGTCTGGCCCGTTGCAAAAAATCTTTACCCATCACTGATCTAGCATATTATGTAAATAAAAACGATTTTTGCGGAATATATTTTAGATCTCGGTTCTCGTAATATTCGTTTCCATATACGAATCTCTAAATTGGATGACAGGTAAACCACGAAGGAACAATAAAGTCAAGTTGGGATCGGACATAGGCAAAATATATATAATGAATAGCAATTTAACTTTAATTATTTCCGATAACTCCCAAGACCACCGTTTAATGACCAGTTGAAACAGTTTGAGAAAAGACATAACGATGCAATATTCGAAAGTAGGTATTTTGCAATGTTAAATAAATTAACTAAATAAATTTCGGCGATAAAAGCTCCCTGATCTAAAACTTGAATGCCACTGATCTAATAAATAGTTCGAAACAATCCGTTCAGTTAAAAAATTGTTAAGTTCTCCACCAGATTTCTCATAAAAAAAATATATGTGTAGATTATAATAAAATTAAAAATTAGAACTTGGTTTTTAATTAAATTTTATAGCTTTCTACAAGTTAATACAACGTTGTTTCCGAAACTTTAACATAATTTCCCAAATTTGTATGAAGTACCACAAAAACACAATTCAAATCAATTAAATGAAATTCTACAAATGTTATACATTTTTCAATCCTCCATTAAATTTTTGGGGGGAAAAATCAATTAAAGCTGCACCAGCCGTCTACAATACAACAAAACAAAAACAATAAACTTTTCCAAATAATTCATTTTCCACAGTAATTTCCCGAAACGAAAATCCAATACATATTCTAGAAAACAAAATCATGTCAAAACGAAAAGCTTAGTTTTTCTTTTTTTAATAATATTATCGTTCAAGCAAAATACAAGAATAGAATTGAAACTTTTGAAAGTTCAAAAAATGCAGACGTTCGACACTTAGTGAGTGTTAAAGCTCAAAATCTTAAATGTCCAGTAATGAAAAACGAACGAATATAATCTTTTGACTGACATCATCCAACCGAATGGATTCCAACCACCCCCAAAAATTAATTAATTTTCTGGAATATTTGCACAACTTTTTCGTCGTACTTTTGTTGTTGGTGTATAAAGCTTTATATACAGAAATGATTGTTATACACATTTATCATAGTGTTGTTATGTGATTTATTTTTGTTATATTATTTAGGTAATAGATAGATAAGACAGTCGGAATTTTGTTTCATTATCTTTAGCAAGAATCTCGTTTCATCCCAGCATGGTTGGGGATTAACGGAAACTAAATTAAATTATTGTGAACGGTTTAGATTTATCATGTAGATTTAATAAAATCCGTTTTATGATTTTTATTTGCAGGCCCGAGTTTATCTACTGTCAGCCGGTTTTTCGCTCGCCTTTGGCTCAATGTTTGCCAAAACCTATCGGGTACACCGAATTTTTACACACACCGGTGGTAGTGTATGCCGTGACAAAATGTTACAAGACACACAATTAATATCGCTCGTTTGTGCTTTACTATTACTCGACGCCCTAGTCGTTACACTTTGGGTGGTGACAGATCCAATGGAACGGTATCTCAATAATTTGTCAATTGAAAAAAGTCTCGTCGATCGAAGTGTTGAATATCAGTTACAAGTTGAGGTGTGTCGATCGCATCATACACAATTTTGGTTGGGCGCTTTATATGCGTATAAAGGACTATTGCTCGTACTCGAGGTGTATATGGCTTGGGAGACGCGACATGTTAAAATTCCGGCGCTTAACGATTCACAATATATTGGCGTCTCTGTATACAGTGTGGTGATAACAAGCGTAATTGTTGTCGTATTGGCCAATTTAATATCCGAACGTGTAACACTAGCATTCATCACAATTACGGTACTTATTTTGACGTCCACGACAGCCACACTCTGCCTATCGTTTGTGCCAAAAATAAGCGATATTTGGGTGCGGGGCGATATTACCGATCCCGTAATTCATAGTATGGGACTTAAAATGGAATGCAATACACGGCGATTTGTAACTGATGATAAAAGAGAATTACAGTATCGAGTTGAAGTACAAAATCGTGTTTATAAAAAAGAGATGGCAGCACTTGATGCCGAAATTTTAAAACTGGAACGATTACTTGAGGGACGATCTTCAACGTCGTCGTCCAATAATTCGTTGCCACCGCATTTACGGCCTGAAGTGACGATAATTAGTGATTTTGGAACATCGGATCGTACTAGCCATAAAAATTTACGAACGCCAAGCATAACGGGTGGTTTACCCCTATTATTGCTTTCTGTATTGCCACCGGTTATTCCACGTGCAAGCTGGCCATCTGCGGATCACATGCAAATACCGATGAGGCGATCGGTTACGTTTAGCTCACAACCGCAGTTAGACGATGGTCTAACGGGAATTCGGTTGCCAGCAATTGATCTACTAAATTTACGATTAACCCATCAACAGGCGACATCGGACAATCGTACCGGACTACTGGATAAAATACGATGTTTATTCGGCTCCCGAACACCAAGCCGAAAACCATCAACCGCTTCGATGTCGGGTAGTGGCGGTAATGCGAGTGGAATTGCAGCCGCACTAAAAGCACACATGGGAATACTAACTGGTTTAGTTCCGTCGACTGGTACAGCATCGTGTCATGCACTCAACACACATCACACATCACAGAATCATTTGAATACGCTGCGCAAAAAATCGATTGCGCTCAGTGGTACGGCCATCAATACCACAAATTTAGAAGTTATGGATCCATTTTTCTATCATCATCGGACGCGTAAAATGTCGACCGCGTTTATAATAAGCGGTAATCCGAATTCACCAAATGTAGCGGTTACAAAACCTCCGCCGGATAAT
Organism: Tipula unca; assembly: GCA_951394425.1. Classification (NCBI taxonomy): domain Eukaryota; kingdom Metazoa; phylum Arthropoda; class Insecta; order Diptera; family Tipulidae; genus Tipula; species Tipula unca. Next base: position 187,956,040 of record OX596381.1, read on the forward strand.
ACTCCAACCACGTACACGGAAATTGAATCGGAGCCGAGGGTTAATTTTCAGCTACCAGCACAGCGCCGTCCATCGATCTATCACCAAAATTCGCAGCCGACGCTGAGAGAGCGGGTTAAAGGTTCTCCACGATTTCCGCATCGGATTGTGCCAACGAGCAGTTTAAACGCGCTCGAGGACCATAAAAAAGGATCAACGTTGAATTTATTGAATTCAACGGGTAAGTTACTATACATGCACGAATAAATCTCGAAATATATAAATGTTTTGTTTTCAGAGCGGCGAGCTTCGAGCCAACAACAATTTGGTTCAAAAATGAAATGGAAATCAATGGAAGAGCATACAATATTCGGTGAATCAAAAACATGAGATGTTGAACAATAAGCCAAATATTTTCTATATATTTGTATATCTATTTACCTATAGGGATCCAATTCCAAAGCCAAATATTAGTTTTAATTGTTATATAATGTTAATGTGTGATCTATATCTTCCACTTTTGTATGTTGTACAGCCCTGTCTCCTCAAATAAAAAAAAATATAGATTAGTAATTAATATTTAAATATGTATGATCATTACAAACACACACTGTCACATGTTAACTTGATAATTTTTAAGATTTTAGCAACTTAATTAACAGTCTCGAATTACAGATTTATATAAAAATAAATATTAATATTTTAGTAGCATGTAAGTATATCCTGAACGTACCTAAAACAAAAACTAAATTCCTTAAAATCTTTTTAACAAAATAACAACAACAATTAAGTGTAATTTTATAAATTAAATAAAAACATATAATTCTATTTTTAAAACAAACAAATATTTATATAAAATTATGGCAATCATATGGATTTAATAGAATTTTAAATTTTTAACGATAATTTTTAAGGTTATGTATTTAGATAATTAATTATAATTTGGTTATGTTTATATTATTTGGAGGTGGTGGATTCGACTTATCAATTCAAATACGAAAATACATTTTTTTTGTTTTTTAATTCAACTCAACTCATCACGTGTACGCACGCACAATTATATTCGGCAGCATTTCTGTTTTGTTTTTTTTTTGGTTGGCACTTCCGATTATTAGAAAATTATTCAAAATGACGGATATTGTGAAATTATAACGAAATAATTAGTTTAGTAAATTTTAATTAAATCACTTGCTAATCGCATTTTTTTTTTGATTTGCAGAGATTTAACCCATTAGTTAGTCTCTAAAAATTTGGCCGCCCTATTGTGATCTTCCCAATTCCAGCGGTTTCTTTCTTTGGAGTCTTTGTACTCCATTTGTGCTAGTAAGCATACCACGTAACTCAACATTTTGATGTTGACCAACCTATTCCATCCTGAGGTCCCTATGTAGGTTATCGTTTCTTATGTACCAAGTTTCTTATGTTCTTCATTTGGCTTAATGCGCCATTTTTTTTGGTCACTGCGTCTACTTTATAACCAGTAGTTAAAATTGCAGTATCGTTGGCGAATATTGCTAAGTCGCTTGTGTAAAATAAATACAAGACTGGAAAAGAAATATTGTTGAGCATATTTTCTTATTTTCAAGTGAATCTTCAAAATACTTGTAATCCTGTGACCTTGCTCTATTGTGGAGCGGCTTTCTCGAAATCCGAACTCATGTGATTGTATTACCTTTCAGTCAAGTATTATAGGTTTCATCCTTTTGTATAACAGTACTGGAAGCAGAGAAATTGGCCTATATGACTTTTTATGATTAGATAGTTTGTTTGGCTTTGGTATCATAATTATTTTTGCTACTTTCCATTGCAGAGGTACATATTTCAGTCTAAATGATCGTTGATTATATGAAGAAGTTTTCGCACCACTTTCTCAGGAAGTGCCTTCACTATTTCACCTGTAATTAAATCATAGCCAGAAGATTTTTTCATCTCTCGTAGCGTTATAGGTGATATTTCCCTACAAACCTCCTTGTGCACTGGTATTACATTTTAATCCTCTGATTGTCTAGCTTATGGTTGGAACATTTGGCAATTGTTACCCAATTGCCCCTCATCATTTTTTATTGGCGATATTTGATAATTTGGTGTTTTTAATGCTTTCCATAGAGAGTACTCAGTTTCTTTATCGTCATCGATTCTTTTTTCAGTTCTCTAATTCTTTGCTTAAGCTTATTGCAGAGGTAATTAAAAATTATTTTGCTTTGTGGTGCTCGGTTTCTCAGCCATGTTTTCCTTGCTTTCCGTTTTTGATTAACAAACTCAATGATTTCTACTGGATAACTGAAATAACTTCCACTTCATTTTCTAATTGAACCGGATGGTTGATTGGTACAAGTAGATTGTGTTTGTGTATATGTGGATTTTCTTTCTTAACAATCGTGGACTAACAGTCATAATGATGGGCAAGTGGTCCGATGAAAGACTTTCTCTATTTTGTAGAAAAATGTTGTTTTTGGATATACCTCTTGTAATGTAGAAATCAATTAGATCCAGAGTTTTCCTTGTGTCAGTAGACCAGTACGTTGGTTTTGCTCCTCCAATGATAAAATTAAATCCTAGGCCTAGCTGGTTCAATCACTTTTTATAATCCTCTTTATTTAAATTATGTTTTGGAGGACAATAAATTGTTGTTCGTATAGCTACTTGGATACTATCTTCTTCAATTTTTATTCCCTCATGCTGTTGAATATTTTCTTTCACAAATATTGTTGATCCTCCTCTTGCTCTTTCCGCTGAATGTAAAGCGTGATACGAGACGTAACCACGTATTTTGGTATATGAGGTTTTAGTAAGATGGCTTTCTGATATTAAATCAACTTTTTCAGTTTTTAAAAAGATTTCTAACTCTGGAATATGTCGGATTATTCGATTTGCATTCCAGATTACCCACAATTTAAAATATTCAAGAAAGACAATACAACAATGAAATATCGATTCTCGTAAGCTCTCTGGAATTATAACGGGTTAGTCAAAAGTGAAGAAAAATTTGTGATTGTTTGATACCAAAATTATAATCATGGCTGGTGATCATCGATTAAAAGATTGTATCGAATTGATCTGTACCAACAACACCAAAAACGTGGTCAAATTTCATGTGTCGGTGGCAATTAAATAAACTCACAGACAGCTACAAAAATTTCGTTAATTTTCAAACACAGTGCGAGGAGAAAAGTGAAACCAAGGAAATTGATATATATTACTGAGGAATGAAATAGAGGCGATGTACATGACTGTTGGCCCGAACAGACGCGACAATTGCTTTTCGATCAATTTGAAAATTCGAAAAGAATCACTGAAGAACATATGAAGGCTCGTTTCACATTTTAGCCTTTGGACAAGACGTGCCCTGAGCGGTTGATGGATCTTGACAATCATGTTAACTCCTATAGTGCATTGTGACGACTATTTAGTATACCTAATAGCCTCGAAATTTGTTGGAGATACAAGGTCGAAATGGATTAATCACTCACCAATCTCAACAATTGCTTCTTATGATGGAGTTAAAAAATTCATTTTTACAAGGTGCATTAAATTAGAGAGTCAGCCACCTATACCTTCTTTGAAAACAAAGTAACCGCAATCAACACTGCAAGGAGCCAGACAAACACACACGTTCCACACGTTGTCAACAAAAATGTCGCAACCGATTTGCACATTTTGCAACGCCAAGAGTCACTCTACTATCATTTAGATGGTGCCACAACGTACAGAACTGCCGACTACTGCAGAGGCCTCTGTTTTATCAAGAGTCACATTGCCATAACCAAGGTCTTCTTTTTAGACTCTGGGTCACAGATGAATTTCAATACCACGGAATTAGCGACAAGGCTTGGCTTACGATTAAAAAGCACAAACAATATCATCTCGGGGATTGATGATACATCAGTACCAGCAAATCATAGCACAACTGTCTTTGTCAAATCCCGAATTAACAATTTGTCAGCAGACATCAATAGTTTGATTTTGCCCAAAATAACAGATTGCCAACCAATCGTGCCAATAAACAGATCTGATATCAAAATCCCCGCAAATATTCAGTTGGCTCATCCGAACTGCGATACTCTACAACAAATTGATCTGCTCATTGGTGCTTCAATATACTTTGAACTATTATCAGTAGGTCAAAAAAATTGGCTAATCATCTTCCAATCCTACAAAATATGCAATTTGGTTGGGTAGTCTCAGGAAAAATTCAGAGCGCTCCAAGCTCATTCGACAATTTGGTACTTACGGGATTATCAGGCGATCCAGATTGAACGGTAGATGAAAAAACCAGAAGGTACCAAGGCTATATCAGCACATTTGATCATCCCGTCGACAAACACTTTACTGCCACATACATACAAGAGATTTAATGTTCGCTTGCCATTTAGAGATTCTTCGGCTTCCCTTGGTAAAACTTCCCTTGGTCTAGAGAAACCATTTATGGACGAATATTGATAACCATCTCAGAGGCTGGAAACATACAAGTTGAAGCGTCGAGATGCCTACTTCAACTGGAAAATTCCAGAAGCAATTCTTCACTCAGACGCCACAACTCTTCAAAAATGGTGCTCAAACTCAAAGGCGGTACTACATGATATTCATTGGCGATGACAATTCCTTCATCCAAACTTTGGGATTATTATAGGACGTTTTCAAATTTAATGTCCAATTTTCTTCAGGCGAACTTATAACAAAACGCAGTGTGCACAGAAGTAGCACGCATATTCGATCCCATTGGTCTGATGTCTCCGATAGTTGTCGTTGAAAATGATTCATTCAAAAATAATGGCGACTAAAAGGTGGATTGAGATCAAGCTCTACCTATGCACCTCCATAACGAATGGCAAATATTTCGGTCCGACTTGCAACATTTACGGGGATTAGCCGTTCCGCGACATATTTTTGACGGCATTGAGGAACCAATGTCTCTTGTGCTGTAAATCTGGAGTCGCTCGAATACAAAACTCGACATTAGCACACATAGAATTGTAGTGAGTTCTTTTCAGCCAAAACTTACAGTGATTAAGTGATATTTACGGAGATAATATGTGTTTTTTGCGGTTTGAATCACGGTTTTTGTTTGTTTGTTAATTTTTCGATTTAATTAGAACAATGTTGATTTAATTAATTACACCATTAATTACACCATAATGTACGTTCATTTTTAATAATATGTACCAATGGCGTTCGACTTACGTAGGACCAAAATTCTGTCATTTAATTAAATTCTAATTAGGTTTGCAAAATTTATAGATGTTTCGGGAAGTTGGCACAAGGATCCACCATTCCAAATTAAGTTAATATAAAATAAAATAAATGTGATTTTAATTATAATACAACAAATAATTTCCAATAAATATATAAATTAGGCTCAACAAATAAATTTTAAATAATGTAAAAATAAAATGAATTTTTAAAAATCAAACAAATGGAGCAAAAATCTTATGATTTTAGACTTTTAGAGTGCAAAAAAAACATACTAAATAAATTAATTAAATTTATTTATTGTTTTTTATGTCTAATTATAATAATTAAATCTCTGTCAAATTATACATTTATTGTTATCAAATAATGCAATCAAATTGCTCAAACCACACACACAAAAAAAAAAAAAAAATCAGTATTATGTATCACTATATAGTCGAGAGATATAAAATTTTAGAATATTTTTAAATAAATTTTAACACACACACACCCTTTTAACTAAACTTAGTTAGAATTAAATAAACCTTAAAATTAATGTTTTTAAATAAATAAAATACATATATATATTAATATGATTTATTTTGGCGACCTTTCACCTTTCACACGAACAGCAATAAAACATTTTAACATTTTAAACAAAACTAAGTAGATTAAATTATATTTTAACCAATAAACAAATTTTAATTTTGATGTAAATAATTAATAAAAAAAAACATAACAAAACATAAAAATCATTAATATGATGATGATGTGAAAACATTATAAATTGCAATAAAATGTTGTATTTTAATTTTTAGTTTTATGGAATTTATGCTCTATCCTTAACATGTCTGTCTCTATTGGTATTAAGAGTTGGGTCAAGCAATATTTGTTGTGTGGAAATAATTAGCCTAAACGAAGAGTACCTTTTCTGACTAACACAAAATGGGTAACGGAAATGTACCTTTTCTTGAGCCTCGGTAATTATTAATTGCAAAAATTAACAAACAATAAACAAGCCGCGAAATGTTATGCCTACTTGTGAACTGTGCGAAGAAAAAGTTCATCCAGCTAGTTATAAAGGATGCCAGTTGTATCAGAATAAGGTAAAAGCCAAACAAACACTATGATACTATTAGAGAGGGGGTCTCCTATGCCCAGGTGACCAAAATTTTAAATAATAATGAAAATCAGGCCGAAACCTGGGTCCAACGAGCGAGCCATTAGTAATATAATAAAGATGCTCACCGAATTTCAGGCGGAAATGATTCAAAATGAAACTGAAAGATAATTTCAAGCCAAACAAAATTCTAAAAAAGAAAAAAAGTAAATGACGGTAACAAGCTTAATGCAAGAGCCCAATAACTAAATGTATTTCTAAGAATCAACAACATAGCTTTAATATCAGAGACACACTTTACAGAGAAAAACTTTATCAAAATTATGGGATATAAAGCTTATTGGACTTTGCATCCCAGTGGTCGTGCTCGAGGAGGGAAAGTTGAAAAGAGGAAATTAAAGAGCCATTTATGCAAGCTACCATAGTAACAATGAACCTGTGTGGTGCTGAACTAAGTCTAGGGGCGATCCACTGCCTACCAAGACATAATATCGCAAGAAATCAATATCTAAACATTTTTAATAAACTTGGTCCAAAGTTTCTTAAACCAATGATCATTATACTTGATTTCCAGTTTGAATTCAGCGATAAACATTGCGTGACTGCAAAAATAAAACAAGCATTTGAAGAGAAGCCTCCCGTATTTCAACATGTATAACAGGCTTTCGATCTAAAGTGTGGCATGAGGGTCTCATCTACAAGATAAATAAATTATTGCCACAAAATTACTGTCAACTGCTCGAGGCGTATCGCTCCAAACGAAAATTTAGAGTAGCACATGAAGATACATATTCTTACTTTTACCCAGCTATAGCAGGAGTGCCTCCGAGTAGCGTACTAGGGCTGTTCCTATATCTTCTTTACACTTCCGATATACCGATAACGGAAACAACCTTCATCGGAACTTTTACTGATGATACTGTAGTATTGGCATCAAGCGAACAGTTGAATTTACTTACAACAGACATTCGATAAAATCAGCCAATGGACCAGGGATTGTAAATTAAACCTGAACGAGCTGAAATCACTCCATGTAACATATGCATTGCGGCACTAAAATAGCTAAAATAACTTCCATGCATTTCTCAATGGGGTACAAATTTCACAAGCTGAATCTACTAAATATCTCGGATTGCATGTCGATTCAAGATTGAACTGGAAACTGCTCGCTAGACAAAAAGCTGAACAAATTAAAATAAAACATCCTGAAATGTACTGGCTGATAGGAAAACATTATAAGCTTAGCCTGTACTGTAAATGCCTTGTCTATATGAATCGATTATTAACCCAGAGATGGGTGAGGATAGATTACGCCATGTAATCTACGCTGTTGTCGACACGTAAAATATAACGTAAATTACTTGGCAGTGTTTTTTGTCAACGTCGACAATTAAAATAATGTCAACAACCTACGATATTTTAGCGATTTGAAATCGAATGCGCCAGTTCGCGGGAGTATCTTGTAAGAGCGTTCATCTATTAAGTGATTTTTTCATTTGTTTCTTTTTGACAAATGACGCATGAATAGTTGTTTCAAACTGTCATCGTGTTTCTATTTATTCAGTATTGTTTGCCATTTCATGCAAAAACTGAGCCCAGCATAGCTTCAAATTGTTCAGCTTTATTACAAAAATCAGCGTTCCGTGAGGAAACTACGGTTTACATAATCAGCCTGTCCAGACCACTATTTGGAATACCATCGAAAAGTTTGCATCCCAGTTTACAGTATTGGATGATACACGACTAAATAGACGGTTTGGTGTCGTTTATGCGCCTGTGAAATCAGTGGTCCATATTTCTTGAAAAAAGAAGACGGCCGGAACGTACCTGTGAATAATGCTCGTTCATAATAACGGAATATTTGCTTCCTGCAATTGAAGCCCGACGTCGACGACATTTGGTTCCAAAAAGTCGGCGTTATTTGCCATATAGCGCGCAAAGCAATGTACTTATTGAAAAATCATGTTGGCGAGCAATTAATTTGTACGGTTCGGATCGTTGAATTGGCTATTTAGATCCCGTTGCAAGTCTATGTGAATAAACCAGGTAGATTTGAGGTATTGGAAGCCAACATTACTCGTATCATTCGCCAAATACTACTCAATATTTTCGAACGCGTCATCAAAAATTGGACTTTGAGAAAGGACCATCGTAGTTGCGGCCGTCATTTGAAAGAAGCAATCTTTAAAAAATAAATGGCAAGAAATGTTCTTTCGAAAGATAATAAAGTTTCCATACGATTAAATTGAATTTTTTTAATTTTTGCACAAATCACCTCTGTAGATTTCGTTATTACGGATAAAATCACGCACATGTTGTTTGATGCTCCCTGTTTCTGGCATAACGGCCGGTGTGACTTTTGCACTTCAGCTTTCCACTATAGCCCAAACTTGTTATCGATACATCGAAAATCTATATATACTTGATTTGGTTAATCTCGTGCAAATTTCTTGCTTCTGTTGGAATTAGAGTCGTGTGATCGAAATAAAATATGGCCAAAACTTTACTACTGAATCGTGTTGAAGAATTAACGGCAAAATACGTCGTTATGAAAAATGTGACAAAAACCTAGCTTCACAACTGTAAATTTCTGGCCAAATCACACATTTTTTTGCAAATGTATCTAACTGGAAGTGTTTGCAAAACCAATTTCATGTACGTATCGTCATCCATCAAAACCCATCCACTAAATCATCTGATAATTTTGTCATCAGTCTGGCACATATTTTATCGAACAAGTGTTGGTTATCTCAACGATTTGGCTTTTGACTAACTCGGTAACACTTATAGCCTTCCTCAACTCGAATTCGTTTTACCATGGAGTGGGGTGTGTTAAATTGTATGCCACGGTCATAGTTAAATATCCCCGGATTATTTTTAATGAAGGTTATAACCTTTTTGTAAAGATTTCTATCAGTTGTGCCATGTAACGATTTCTATCGTTGTTCAGCACCGATTTTTAATACGCCGGTGGTCGAGTAAGCTGAGTCAATGCTCTTGAAATCGTGGACTCGAGTCCAAGATTCGTCACCGCCAATACTTTTTTCATTTAATTTCTGCTGTAAAATTGGTTCAACACAGCTTCTGTTGAAATCAACATTCAATTTCTGCAAGAATAAAAGTCATTTCTTGTGTATGACCGTAATGAAAATATGCGGTAATGGTCAAATAAACATAGTCCATTCCTGTTGCTAAAATTTTCAATTCTCTATTGAATTAGCAATCATAAAAGATTTGTTTAGCAGCGTTATTATATACGCCGATGGTGCAGTTAACAGAGTCATTACTTTTGCGTAATACTTTTTAATTTAATTTCTTCGGCAAGTATAAAAGCCATCTCTTGTGTATGACCGTAATGAACAATGTAAGAGCCATCTCTTGTGTATGACCGTAATGAATTGTCCATTCCTAAAATTTTTTATTTTTTTTTTTTTGAATTGGCAAATATAAAAGATTTGTATGGCACCAAATTTATATAAGCCGGTGGTCCAGTAAGCAGAGTCGTAGCATTTGGAATTGTGAAGCTGCTGAGTTCAAGCCTGGGTTTTGGCATTAAATAATTTTTAATTTAATTTATTTAATTTCTCCCTTCAATTTTCGAATAAAAAGGATGAGTATAGCCCCAAATCTATATAAGGAAAAGGTGATGTGGTAAAGTAAGTGGTGTCATAGGATTTGGAATCGTGGATGTCGTGTAGTGTTCGAACCTCGATTAAGGGTAAACAAATTTTAGCGGCCATCCACATATATCTCATTAAATTAAAAAAAAATTGCTTTTTGATCTAAAAATGACCAATTTGCAATTAAAAATAAAATATATAGTAGTTAATCAAGACCCCGAGTGAGTATTCTTCGTATTGAAGTCACCACCTTTTATGAACCTTTTTCCCAGACGCTTGAAAAACTCTGAGTATTGTTTATTTTTAATAGAATGTCTTGGTGGACAGTACAATCCTGCCACAATAATAGGAAAGTTGTTGGTTTTTATATACATGAACAAGTGTTGGTCTGATTATTTGTGCTTGCTGTTCTATACTGTTTTGCTTGCTGTTCTATACCGTTCACCGTTATAAAGAGGGCCCCACCCTATGTAACGCTATATATCGTTGTTTTGGATCATTTGAATAATTTTGTAATGGATAAACATGACGCTGAATTCATGCTATTTGAGCACGATTAGTTTTAAATTCCAATTTAAATGCATTGACGGACATTCTATAAAACTATCACCAATAACGCATTGTTCGTAAGGAAATTTGGTCACCCTTTAGTTTAGAACTAATTGACCAAACCACTCTAGCGATTGTTTACATTATCGTGTTGTCTACGTTGTTGACGTTATCTACGGGTTGTCGACCCGTCAATGTAGAAAATAATAGATGACGCGTAAACACCCATCCCTGCTCTTGAGCTAACACAAGAACTAAATCATCTAATACATGAAGATTCGTTGTTGGGAATAGTGATACATTGTAAACTCGTACTCGTTTACTATTACCAATTTGTGGGTGAATTGTTGTTTTGGTTCATATTAATATAAATATTTTTGTTTATAGCTGTCATCATATCTATGAAAACACGGAAAAATTGTTAATTAATAAATCAAGAAGGTACTTAATAAGATATTAAACGCCTTTTGGCGCCTTCAACCACGATTAATTGTAGGTTACAATATTTTTTATCTCAACTGTAGAATTTTAAAATTAACCAGTATTTCATTTATCCACCTACATCTATTGTCACATTATTAAACTAATCCAAGTTACCGTATAACCCGCATAGATGTCAGTCGTAAATAAAATTGAGTCCAAACTTTAAAGATGTGCTGCCATCTAATTTTAAACACGAAATTAATCATAATAAATAGTTTTAAACCTTTGGAGTAAATTAATTACAACATTTTTTAATTATTAATTATTTAAACTAAATTAAAATATATAAAATTTTTGTGTTATTGAAATTGTTTGTATATCGCGCGTATCGGTCTCTATCGGATTTTCTATTAAACATAAATAAAATTTATTTTATTTCGTGATATTCATATAGATGTCGGTAACGTTAAGTAAAATGACACTGATTAATAGCTTTATATCAAATAAACATGGTTCTTTCGACCCAAATAATTTGCCAGTCATTCGCCCTGCCTCCCTCGCTCGTATTACAATAACCGAAATGAAAAATTTCGACTCGTTGATCGATAAACCGGCCAAAAATAGGCCGCATTACTGAGTTGCCATGGAAACGAAAGGCTCACAATCACATACGCATATAAATTTCTTTAATTATATAAAAGAAATGAACGAATGAAAAAGCACGAAAAAGCTTATGTATTAGGAATTGTTATGTAGTAAAGTAGGAGAAATGGAATTTTTGGTATATATGGATGTACATAATGTGTGTGTGTGTGTATTTCATAAACGAGTATGATAATCAAATGTTCATATATTATCAAGGTAAAAGGAACGGCAACCAAGGAAAATTAACATTTTTTTTTTGGAAAATTTTTGTGTACATAAAATGGAAAATATAAAAGTAGGAAAATATTTAAACGGTAATCAATACTTTTTATATTTTTGTATTGTGTAGTGTATTGTACAAGTATATATGTATGTATGTACATATAATTACGAGAATTGGTTCGGCGGTATCGGTTTATAAAAGCACGATGGTGGTATCAGAATATAATTAAGGTCAAGGGCGGCCGAAGGATATACACATAAATTATGTTTGGTTTGGGGTAGGCCATCGAAGTAAAATGCAAAGTCGCCAGTAACAAAGTAACAACTATCTGGCGAAAATGGCAGAACTATACGAAATAATAAGTCAAAAACAGCTTTTCTAATATTATAAATTTTACGACAGCGCAAATAATAATTTTTTTAGTTTTTATTACAAACGCTGTTATTAAAAGATCCAGCCTTGAATACAAACATAACTTAAAATTTATTTAAAAAAAAAAAATTGAATAATTTATTGAATAAAATACCTATATTACGATTGTTCATATGTTATGTCGCTTTTTTCTACGTATTTTATTACATTCGGACGAATATTTTATGTATTCAATCGACCCAGTATTTTGTGTGTGTATATATGCGAGTATGTATGTATATGCATGATGTATATTTATGTTGATTACATTAGGATTTCACAAGAAATGTTTATTTCAATCGTATAAATCTTATAAATTTTATTGTTTATTAGAAAAATATATTAAGTTTAAATACGTTTGAACGCATATATGTCAAAAATGTTGTTTGTATGTGCATTCATTTTTATTATGTATATGTCCTCAAGCGCGAATTGTTTTTATTTAAAGCTGTTTGTTACTTGTGATTATGTGTATGCATCATGCGATGTTAGATTAACATTAGGCGTACACCTTGACATATATTTTTGATTTGAAAATGTATATAATGTAATGTAGGCAGGCACCTTACAATTTAATAAAACTTTTATTTAATAATAAGCGTGTTTGTTGATTGAGTCAAAATGTCAATTTAATCAAAAACCGTTTGTAAGATTTGAGACTCCTCACTGGACTTGGCTGAGAATTTGAGTATAAATTAAACTTAGAAGTTTAGACTTTGTATTTGAATTGGAGTTTAGATTTTGACTATATTCAAATTGTGGGAGTTGGGTTTAACATTGCCCAGAAATATATGTATATTTACTAATTTGAAAAATGGAAAAGTTAAACCGCATATTTGCACAGATGCCAGTGCAATAGTGAAAAACCCTCTAATTTTGTAGTTAAGCATTGGTTAGAAAAAGCTCGTTCAATACAATTTGTCCAACGAATTGCTTGGTATTCTATACGCCTACGTAACCTTGAGTTGAGAATATACTACAGTTCCTCATGATGATACGTTAAAATGATTCTCAAAACAACAAATCAAATTTCAACTCGAGTAACCACTTCCAGATATGAAAATTTATCAATTCATGAAGTCAGAAATTTAGAGTATGGAATCAGAAATGGAAAATAATCACAATTACGGTATTTTCAACGGTAACAAAAGCGAGTATTCTATATACACTTAAACAAATCTTATTGACTTTCACCAGTAACAACAAGTAAGTTGATATGGTTTATACATCGCCAAAGTTTTTGAGTCTATTAGTCATAAATATTTGGGCTCTCCAATATTTTTTGGCTTAGTTTAAGTCTAACTACGGCTAACGTTTCCCAGTAAACATTAAAATTGGGAATAAAAAAATTACAGAACTGTGGCCAAACCATAAAATTTCATTTTGTATAAAGTACCCGTAATTAAAAACTCAACTGTTTGCAATATCAATAAAAGAAAAACTGGATACCGCCAAACCAATACCGCACCCCCGCTTAAGTACCCGGACACGAGATTTTGGATCGGCACATTCACATGCATGAAGGCCTAATCACATGCATGAAGGATCATCGGCTGGAACTCGTTGCTTTTCAAGAAACTCACTGGCCTAAAAGTGGAGACGATGTATCCCAGAGCTATACCTTGCTCAACGGTGGAGAATCCTGGAGCCGGATTTCTTCTTGGGCCGAAGGTAAAGAAGGCTGTTTTGGATTTCCAAGCAGTCAATAACCGATTGTGTAAGATTCGCTTGTGCATGAAGTTAACCCACAGAAGTTAGCCAGCCGATGACTTGGACGATCTGATAGGATAACTTGGACGATCTGATGAGGACTTTAATCAAGGATGGGCGTTTACACGTCATTTTCTATTATTTTCTATGTTGATGTGTCGACAACCCGTAGATAACGTCAACAACGTAGACGATGTCGATAATGTAGACAATCCCTAGAGTGGTTTTGTGAATTAGTTCTAAACTAAAGGGTCCGTCATTGCATTTAAATCTATTTTCCAAAAAGAGCGGAATTTAAAACTAATCGTGCTCAAATACCATAAATATACTTCAGCGTCATGTTTATCCATATCCAAAGTTATTAAAATGACCCAAAACAACGATATATAGCGTTATATAGAGTGGGGCCCTTTATAACTAGAAGAGCTCGCAGAAAAATCGGAAAAACGGCTCACAAAAAATCAGCCAAAAATGTTACAACTTTCATTAAAAATAATCCGGGGAACTTTAACTATGACCGTGCCATAAAATATAACACACCCCACTCCATGGTAAAACGAATTCAAGTTCAGGAAGGCTATAAGTGCTACCAAGTTATTAAAAAGCCAAATCGTTCAAGGAAATGGATGTTAATCGATTTCAACTGGAAAATCAACATATTGGCTAACTGGCCCAGGGAAAATACCTGACCTGATCGATTTTCTTATAACCAAAAATATTTCTGGACTCTTCTTATTTGACCATCGCCGTACATTTTCATTGCAGCTATATCCCTCTTTTATTTACTTGGCAACTAATTGGAAAATTTTTAAAATAGAAGCTAAGTTGAACTAATTTGTAAGAAGAAATTAAATTAAAAAACGTTAGCCCGAATGCCGCTTGAATTCACGTCCACTCAGCTTAAGTTCAAAACTTCAATATTCTCCATGTAAAAGTGGCAAGTATAAAAGATGGGTATGGGTGTGTAGAGCGGTGATGAAATTGTACGGCGATGGTCAAATAAGCAGTCTCATTGCCGTTGCTAAAATTTTCAATTTTTTTATTCTAATGGCAGCTATAAACTATAGGAATATCACTATTTATATGTGTGGCGGTGGCTCGGTGGTAAAACAAGCTGTGTGATGTGATATTAATAATGACTATAGTTCAAGCCTCAATATACTTTTAATTTAGTTGCAAAAGATCAAAAAGCGATTTTTTTTAATTTAATGAGAAATATGTGGATGGCCGCTAAAATTTGTTTACCCTTAATCGAGGTTCGAACACTACACAACATCCACGATTCAAAATCCCATGACCCCGCTTACTTTACCACCTCACCATTTCCATATATAGATTTATCGCTATTTGTCGCCAATTCAATATAGAGAAAATTGAAAATTTTAGCAACAGGAATGGACAATTGATTACGGTCATTCGGACTCTAATTCTAACAGAAGCAATAA
Organism: Tipula unca; assembly: GCA_951394425.1. Classification (NCBI taxonomy): domain Eukaryota; kingdom Metazoa; phylum Arthropoda; class Insecta; order Diptera; family Tipulidae; genus Tipula; species Tipula unca. The sequence continues at coordinate 187,971,334 of OX596381.1, forward strand.
ACTTGCACGAGATTAATCAAATCAATGTTATCTCAAAGAGTCCACAGGTTTTCTATCTCAAAGAGACCACAGGTGAAATTAATTGCTAATTAATAAATTATTTCATTGCGGTCAACAGGCGACTGATAATTTGTTTTCATAAGATTTCGTGAATTCTAATAATGCATACATTTAGGCGAATTTACATGAACATATTTATTTAAAGAAAAAAAATATTGTTACGTTTTTGCCTTGTCAAATTCAAGGTTCGATCACTGGATTGTGAATAAAACAAACGATGTAAATTCTAGAACACACTAAATTTATTTATTCCGATTAATTACACTAATTTAATTATTTCACTTATTTAACTTAATTATTTCACTTCACAATAATTATTTTACTACACTTTAACAACACTATATTACACTTTAATAACACTTTATTTTATTTTATAAACACTTTCCTTTTAATTACTATTAGCACTCTCACGGTTAAAACACAACTGATTTTCTCCCAAATGTTTCTCGCGTATTTATACCAAATATTCTAACCATTCTAGAAATCTCCAGAATATTCGATTAGTCTAGATAAGTCTAGACACCTCTACACTGTTCTACTTTATAACAAATTTACATTAACGATAGTGTCGCTATTCAAACATAGATGTCGCCACGATCGTAACATTACCCCTACCTAATCCTGATTCGTCCCGAACAGGATCCAATTCACTACCCCTGTAGATCGCTAATCGCTCTATATGCACCACCTTCAACTTTCCTCGCTGCCCTTTCTTGATCCGGTAGACCACGTCATTTATTTTGGTGATGATGGTGTACGGCCCTTCCCACGAAGGTTGCAGCTTTGGTGATAAACCCTTCTTCCGTTGTGGGTTGTAAAGCCATACTAACTCTCCTTCTTCGAAACCTTTATTATTTGCTCGTATGTCATATCGAGCCTTCATCCGATCACTTGATACTCGTATCCTCTCTCGTACAAACTGGTGTATTTCGTCGAGTTCTCCTCTCATCTGGTCAACATAATTCTGTCTATCTAAAGCTGATGATGGAACGGCTCCAAACTTTAGATCTCCGGGTAATCGCAGATTATTTCCAAAAAGGATTCTCGCTGGTGTCATTCCCGTTGAGTCATGTACTGCTGATCGATACGCCATCAGGAACATCGGAATATGTCGATCCCAGTTGCGTTGATCATTTTCCACGACCTTTGCTAAATATTTCTCCAACGTCCCGTTGAATCTTTCCACCATACCATCCGACTGTGGATGCAGAGGCGTTGTTCTTGTTTTATTGATACCGAGCAACTGACAGACTTCCTGAAATACAACTGACTCAAAATTTCTTCCTTGGTCTGTGTGAATCTCCATTGGTACTCCAAAACGACTTATCCAATTATTAACCACGGCGTCACCTATTGTGGTTGCCTCCTGATTGGGTATGGGATACACTTCTGGCCATTTGCTAAAATAGTCCATTATTACTAGCACATATTTGTTACCAACATCCGTAGTCCGGAATGGTCCTGCCACATCCATTGCGATCCTTTCAAACGGCGCTCCAACGTTATATTGCTGCATTGCTCCCCGACTTTTCCGTGCAGGACCTTTTACCGCCGCACATTGATCACATCTTTGGCACCACTCCACTACAGATTGTCTACATCCTGACCAGTAAAAACGTTGACGTATTTTGGCAAGTGTTTTATTAATTCCCAGATGACCCCCACTTGCCCCTCCGTGATACTCCTTCAATATCTCGGCAATTCTAGATTTAGGCACCACTTTTACCAATTGCTTCACATTACCGTCCGAGCTTTCCCATATTCGTTTTAAGCATCCGTTCTCGATTTGGAGGCTATCCCATTGTGCCCAGTAAGCCTTTACTGTGGGACTCTTATCCGCAATTTCACACCAAGTTGGACGATTTCCTGTCTCTTTTAGTTGCATGATTATTGCCAAATCTGGATCTGCTAACTGCTCGTCCCTAACCGTTTCATCCGTCCATTCCTTATCGGGTAATATTTGCATAAGCCTGATGTCGATAACGTCTTCCTTTGCTTCTATACGCCCGCAGTGCTTACATTCCACTTGACATGGTCGTCTTGACAATGCATCGGCATTTCCATGTGCACTCCCTTTCCGATGTTCGATCTGGTAATGATAGCTCTGTAGTCGCTCAATCCAACGCGCTACCTGTCCTTCTGGGTTCTTGTCATGTAAGCTCTTTGCTACATTGGCAAATCCTGGCACAAATCGCCTATAATAAGTGCACAATCCGAGGAAGCTCCGTAATTCCCGTAAATTTTTAGGTCTTGTCCAGTCCTTTACCGCTGATATCTTGTCCTCATCGGTGTGGATTCCATTGGTCGTTACCTTATGCCCCAAAAATTTTACCTCCGTTCTGAATAATGAACACTTCTTCGGATTCAACTTTAAACCGGCTGATTGTAATCGCTTCCATACCTCTGACAAATTTCTTAAGTGTTCTTCGAAATCCTTTCCCATAACTATGATGTCATCCAAATACACGAGGCAAGTCTTCCAGTGCAGTCCCTTTAACACGCGCTCCATAAGTCGTTCAAAAGTTGCCGCGCCATTACATAATCCAAATGGCATCACGTTAAACTGCCATAGCCCATTACCCACACTGAACGCCGTTTTTTCACGATCTTGCTCTTGGACTTCCACCTGCCAATACCCGCTTTGCAGGTCCAATGTTGTACACATTCTAGCGCCTGACAATGTGTCTAACGTGTCATCGATCCTTGGTAATGGGTAGCTATCCTTTTTCGTTACTGAATTTAGCTTTCGGTAATCGACACATTTTCCCATCCTTCCTTTGGACTAATACTACTGGTGAACTCCATGGACTGTTTGATGATTCAATCACTCCAGCTGCCTGCATGTCCGTTACCATTCGATCCACCTCTTCTCGTTTTGCTAAGGGTAACCTTCTCGGTGCTTGGCGTATAGGTGTCTCCGTTCCGGTATCAATTCGATGTTTCACCATGTTAGCCCTTCCATTATTATCCGGTGTACTGCAAAATATCGACTTATACTGTTCGAACAGTTGTCGTGCTGAATTTTTCTGGTTCATGGTAAGATCCCCAGTCCATTTCTGCATGAGGTGTTCTACTATTTGCTTTTGTCCTTGCGTATCGGTGTTTCTAATCGGATTTTTCTGCTCGCATTTCATTATCGTTGACACCTCTTCACATTTACCAATAACCGTTCCTTTCTTAATTGTTTTTGTCTTTTCCGAGAGATTTAGGGTCCTAATCGGTACCCTACATTCGTTATCTGATTTTACTAACGTCCTCCCTATCATAATTCCTTTGGTTTCGCTTTCTTCTTCACTGGCTTCTACAACCCACAACCTGGGTGGCCCAGAACCTCCCTCCAATCTCCCCCACACAATTGTTTCCGAATTCGGTGGCAGCTTTTCCCGATGTTCTATTATTACCCGCCTAGTAGTTGTTTCCACATCATCCACTCGCAGTGGTAACTCGAAATTATCACAGTCCAATACTCCTCTTCCAACATCCACCACGAAGCCATTCGCTCTCATGAAGTCCATCCCCAAGATGACTTCATCCACTATCTTTGCGACCAGCACTTCGTGTTGGAATTGAGCATTGCCTATCTCAATTCTCACAAGCTTCCTACCCTTTATGTCTGCGCTCTCTCCTGTGGCTGTACGTAATTTCAACTCATTGGCTGGTAGTACTCTTCCCTTCACTAGATCCTCACGGACAAACGTGCGCACCGCTCCTGTATCCAGGGTAATAACACAGCTCTTCCCGTCAATACTTCCTTTGATTGTTAAGCTGTCACCTACTCGTCCCAATCTCGAAATAGGGATGGAGGTTATGGGGCAATTGGTTGTGGGAGTCAGCTTCTGCCCCTTTAGGCTGACTCGTTGTAGTTTAACGACTCCTTTCGTTCTTGGCCATCTTCCTTGACCAACGTTCGCTCTCTACTTAATACTCGTCGTTGCATAGGAGATCGCGATCTTGTACGTCTCCATTTTCCTTCTTTACAGTCTCTCGACATATGATCCATTTTGTCACATGTCCAACATTTTATTTTGCTACCACCCTCTCTGTATCTTGGAACCGACCGCTCGACGTTGGTGCTGCTATCCATTTCTACTCGTCGTACCTTAAGCGACGGTTTTATGATAGCCTGCGCAGTCTCATTTATTAAAGCACACGCGATGGTCTCGGCAAAAGTCGCCTTAGGTGATAACATCACTGCTTTACGTGTTTCCGGATCCCGTATTCCATCGATGAATGCGTCCATCTTAATCCTCTCCATGTAATCGGGAGATGTATTCACATGTGCCAAATGCACTAGCCGCTCGACTGCTGCGGAATATTCTTGAAGAGTCTCTCCGATCTTTTGACCTCGGCTCTTCAGCTCCATACGATACATCTCTCGCTTATGGTCACTTCCATACTTTCGCTCCAACGCCTTCATTATTTCGTTGTAATTACTACGGTCATACTGCGGAATAGTCTGCAGTGTTTCAGCCGCTTCTCATTTTAGAGCCACTATTAATGCTGTTCCTCGATTTGCATCATTCCATCCATTTTGATTAACCGTTGTCTCAAATTGAAATTTGAAAACCGCAAACGATGTTGTACCATCAAATATCGGTGGCTTAAATTTCATTGCTTGAATTGGCTGAGATACTGGCGACGTTGTTCCGTTAACTTTGAGGTAAAGAAGTTCTTTTTCGAAGCCTAGAACTTTCTCTTGTAATTCTTCCATATCTGTTTGTATTTTTCCGTTGCCGTCAATAACTTTCTGCTCCAACCCTTGGATGTCCTTTTGTAATTTTTGTTCAATTTGCTCTACTTCTTCATGTAAATTGATATACATTTCATTGAATGTCTCATCCATTTTGTTATTGATCTCGCCCACCGACTGTTCCATGCGCTGATTTGACCGTTTAATTTCTTTCATTTCCTGATTTGATTGATCAATTTTCTGATTTAATTGATTACTAGATTGTTCCATTTTATGGTTTAATTTTTCAACAGACTTTTCAACTGTTTTTTCTACTGATGTTTCAATAGACTGTTTCATTTCCAAATTGGACTGTTGAATAGCAGCCATTAACTGCGCCATATCGAAATTTCCAGAAGGTACCGATGCAACCTCCACTACCGCCTCTTTACTTTCTCCATTCTCTTCGTCCCCTTCTGCGTGGTCGGAAAATGTCGATTCATCAAAATTATAACTAGCCGGATCATTACCCTCCAGCTCTAATGCTTGAAGTAATCGTTGTCTCAATATATTTTTCTGGCCGACCGTTGACAAACCACGTCGCTCCAACTCTTCCTTTAAATCGGAAATCTTCAATTCGTCTAGAATCATCTTTTAATTCACAATCCCACCGCTGTCACCAATTGTTACGTTTTTGCCTTGTCAAATTCAAGGTTCGATCACTGGATTGTGAATAAAACAAACGATGTAAATTCTAGAACACACTAAATTTATTTATTCCGATTAATTACACTAATTTAATTATTTCACTTATTTAACTTAATTATTTCACTTCACAATAATTATTTTACTACACTTTAACAACACTATATTACACTTTAATAACACTTTATTTTATTTTATAAACACTTTCCTTTTAATTACTATTAGCACTCTCACGGTTAAAACACAACTGATTTTCTCCCAAATGTTTCTCGCGTATTTATACCAAATATTCTAACCATTCTAGAAATCTCCAGAATATTCGATTAGTCTAGATAAGTCTAGACACCTCTACACTGTTCTACTTTATAACAATTTTACATTAACGATAGTGTCGCTATTCAAACATAGATGTCGCCACGATCGTAACAATATTTTAAAAAAATTGTACAAATTATTTGTAATAGATGTCACTTTACATCGTTTAATTTATCTTGGACAGTACCAATTGTCAAACATAAAAATTTCAGTTTGCAATTAAACAATTTGTAATTAAAAATAAAAATAAAATCCGAAATTTGGATATTTCGTCAAGGATATCTTCAACATTTGGACTGCACTTACTTGGAACACACTTGCCCTGACGACTTTTGGAGGCATTAACTTGCCTGGATCTCATATTCGTCAGAAACATCACACCAAAATTTTGGCCGGTCTTAAAATTTCTCATTTTGATATTATTTGTGAAACTCTATATAGGTTATCGCTGTATAAGAATGCGTTAATTTACGTAATCCGAAGTATACACGTCTAATCGTAAATAAGCATAAAAATCATAATTTTTAAAATTTTCTTCTTTAATTTTTAAGAACAACTTGATGGTTGACTTGAACCCTGGATGGAAAGGACACAATAAATGTTCACAAATCTTCAATTGGATTTTGATGAAATTAGGATTGTTCCATATAGTATCCTCAGTTAGGGAAACACTTGACGGTTCGATCTTTGATGTTTAACAATACATATACACATTTAACACAGTATGTGGAGTATTTTTAGAAGTTTTGGTTGTCTTAGAGGTTGAATGTACACTTTTTGCATTCAGATTAAATAGTACTGTTGTTTCGCTGAAGTTATTTCCTCATTCAGAGTAAATCATAGCTTTTAACTTTATCTATTACAGTGGAGATATTTCTTAACTTTTTTTGCTTGGGTGAATTATTCTACATTCAGTGACATAATTAGCTCAGATTTCATCTGCTGCGCTTTTATTTATTTTTAGTGATTTGAACCCCTTGTACATTTTAATTGGTACTTGTAAATTGGTGTTGTCGGTTATTAGTTTACCCCATTAAGAATGTAGAGGATTATGAGTTATTGTATTTTATTTATATCCACAGGCCAATATGTTGTAAGTTTACAGCCCGAATGAAACACAGAACCAAATACTCATATACCTTTAAAAAGCTTGGTTTCTTTATGAGTTGTAAAGGGTGGCGAGATATAGTGCGTTTCGGGATATTCTCGCCGTGTATTAAAGTGCACATGTGGTACCGCCTTGTTGAAAACACATATCGTCCACATCCAAATCAAACAATTCGAGACCGAAAATGTTTGTTATCATGGTACGATAGCGATCACCATTCACAAGAACAACATCGCCGGCAACAGATTTTAAGTCTGCTACAGGTTCAATTATTAACACCGTCTCTCTGCTACAGGTTCAATTATTAACACCGTGAATTATCCATTGCGTCACCCTTTAGATAAGTCCTAATCCAAAATATAAGCATTTTTCGCGTTTTATAATTACCACCGTGATTTAGGCATCATTTTTTTATATTATATTTCGTTGAATTTCAACAGTTGCAAAAAATTTTGCACTCCGAGATAATTGGGTTTTCCAATAAGAACTTGACAATTTTTTTTTAAAATTAAACAAACCATATCTCGAAAATTTTATTATTGCTTTGAAGTACAATCAAAACATTTATGTATGGAATTTGACATCGTTCATAAGTCCACCACGGGCACGTTTGCAGTTGTCGATTCGTTGAACCTAATTTTTTCTGATGACTCGGCCACACATTTCGACGGAAACGTACATTTCGACGGAAATGTATTTAAACTTAGCCCAGGATTCATCCCCAAAAAACGCAATGGCAACATAACTATAGCGACACTTTTATATCAACTATCAGCCCAGGTTTAACTATCATCCTATAATTGACAGTTTCATAAAACTATCATAAAAGAGATACACAAAAATGTATCATAAAAAAATGTAAATTAAACCATTCAATGATTTGATTTATTAAGTCGGATTCAAAAACATTGTGATAAGTGACGGACGAACTCGAGTGTTTTTTAAACTTTGCCAACAAAAACAACTACTTCGAAACAGTCGAGCCAATGTCGGATTAGCTCGGGCGTATTTTAAGTTTGGCATACTAACCCCAATTTATCCTGTTCGTTTCAAAAAACTTCAACGGTTTAGAGGTGTTAAATCACACGATCTAGGCGGCCATTCGACAGGACCATTTCTGGATATAACACGTTCTTTGAATTTAGACTTCAATACGTCGATTGTTAGACCCACTTTGTGGCATGTCGCACCGTCTTGTTGAACCCACATATCATTAATATCTAACTCATGCAATCATAACGTTCCAACATGTCTCTGTAGCGATCTCTATTGACTGTAACGTGACGGTCATTTTCATCAACAACAAAAAAACGGTCCAATGACACCACCAGCATGAAAACCACACCATACAGTTATTTTCTGTGGATAAAGTGGTGTTTCTTCCTGAGGGTTTTCACATGACCAATAGTGCATATTTTGTTTGTTGACGAAGCCGCTTAGCCAAAAATGCGCTATAAAGATGATTTGGTGATGAAATTGGTCATCTTCTTCCAACATTTTCAGAGCCCAATCCGAAAATGGGCATGATGAAAATTTTGTCTTTCCTGAATTTTGCCACTGACAGTTTTGGTTATTTGTTTAAGGGTGCGTTCACAGTGGAAGTTCAGAGTTGTCAAGTCCCAAAGGGAAAACTCGATATTATAACGGAAATGGCTTTGTTAATCATCATTAAATAGGCTACCATCTATCGGACAATAGACCAACTATATAAATTTTGTAAATATAAGAAAACCGTTTTTTGGCAACAACAGAAACTCCCTACCTTTTTTTTTATTATGTATTATGTTAATCGAATTTAAAATGCAAAATAGGTCCTATATTAAATCAAAAAGCCTAAAAAATTAAGCTTTCCAATATATTGTATTTATATGAAAGCTCTGCACAACAACATAAATTTTCGGCTGATTTATCAATCCCATATATACGAGTACATATATTAGGTAAAATCATTCCATTTAAATTTCAAACCCATATCATCGTTAATGTACAAAATGTTATTTAGGATTTGGTTTGTACATATACATATATCTATACTTAAAGGTTAAAAAAGGATTGTTAAGAATTTATATATTGCATATAGGCAAATTCTCCGGCATATTCGAATAATTGTCTTTTAATAAGCGTCTGTTCAATTTCTTTACTGTATTACGTACAGTACGAGTATGATGGTTGTTGTTGTGCTTATTTTCGTGGAAATATTTAACTACAAATTTATTTTATATATAATACAATAGCCTTGAGAGTATAAGCCCACGCAAAACGACGTGTTGTAATTTGGGTGCGTACTCGTATCTGTATATACTATATATACATTTATTTGTATGTATATAGAACACAAGCCACAAAAAATCCATAAAAGAAAATCGATTTGATTGCCGACTTGGGTAGAAAATTGGAGAAACCAAACAAGATTTAATTTTGTGGAAAAATTTGTGGCGGTTTTAGATATTTTTCTATAGTGACCTTTAAGTAGATATCTAAACCAATTTATCGCGCTGACATATTATACAACATCAAAGTATTTTTGTACAATAATTATTATTTATATGCAGATCAGATTGTTTCCGAATGAGTTGGTGGAATAAATATATTTATAAATTGCCATTTCGATATAATATTATCTAGCATCAATATTTAAATAGTTTTATGATTATATTTCATAGCGCAGCAAGTGAATGTCTTCTTATTCATTTTATTCCTATTCGTATATATACATATATATACTGTACATTATCTTGCAAACGTTCTACATAAATATGAAAATGTATATTTAAGATAAATTTTGCAAACAATAAATTTCGACTCTAATAAAAATAACGAACATATATACATAAAATTATGCAAAATCAGCATATATAATTAGCTTACATTTTTATCTATGTAATTTAACGTCAATATACGTATATATGTACATAAATTTTCATAGCATAATATTTAGAAATTCCAAAAAAAAGCTTGACATTTTGCGCCCAAGTGATATTGGATATTGTGTGCGCGCGAGTAGTATTGCGCGAATCAGCGGATTCTTATCGCATAAAACGTGATATTTTAACTATATGTAATGTATATATAAACTGGTGTCCAGTACATATATACATGTATAATATATATATTTTTATTTTATAATTAAATTAATTCAATATAATGTTTTGAAAATATAAATGAAATGACTAATTTGTAAGCCATTTATAATGATTACGATAAACAGATAAAAAAAACCGTCCACTATAAAATGATGATTTCATTTTTTGTTTATAGCTATATTATGGTTAGAGTTGAATAGAGTGATACTCTACTCGTATATATATATACATTTTTATAGTGTGGTGGTGGTGCGATGGTTAGTATATAATAGTGAATCAACTCTGTATATAGTTAGATATTAATAGTTACATATGTATACCAATACCTCGAGTTACGTGGCACACGCAATTTTAAATTTGGCTTCAAAACTAGGTTAACTACAATAATTAGATAGTCTTCTTAATTAGAACAAAAATTTAGAAAATGAAATTGCCGATTTTCCCGTATAAAAATTTTCAAGAAAAATCATTTCGTTCAGATCCTGAACTTGTTTTGTCCGCTGCTAATGGTTCGATTATTCAAACTTATGGAACTAAATTATTAAATATAGATATCGGTATACGTCGACAGCTTCCACACATTTTTGTTATAGCATCAGTTGATAGACCAATTATTGGTGCTGACTTTTTAACGAAATATGGTTTGCTCGTCGATTTAAAAGGAAGACGAGCTTTCAAGCTTTAACAGCTCAAGTCAAAACACCTTCGCCACTTCACACCATAGCAAATAACGATTTCGGTTCTATACTACGGAAATTTCCATCTCTTTTAGACCCACCAGATTATAATCGTCCAGTAAAACACGATGTAATTCATCATATATTCACGCAAGGTAGACTTCATTTTGCAAAACCACGTCGTCTGGACCCAGTTAAGCACAAGAATTTGAGCATATGGTTCAATTGGGAATATGCAGACCGTCATCATCTGCTGCATCTTCTCCATTACACATGGTTCAAAAAAAGGATAGTACGGATTGGCGACCGTGTGGGGACTACAGACGATTGAACGCAGTAACGGAACCTGATCGTTATCCGATCCCGCACATACAGAACTTCTCAATGTATCTCGATGGATGCACCGTATTTTCGAAAATCGATCTTGTAAGGGCTTATCACCTAATACCTGTTGCCCCCGAAGACGTGCCTAAAACGGCTATTACTACCCCTTTTGGCCTCTTTGTATTTATTCGAATGCCTTTCGGACTTCGGAACGCGGCACAAACCTTTCAACGCTTCATAAACGAGGTAGTCAAAGGTCTAACTTTTGTATTCACATATATTGATGATATACTTGTGGCCAGCAAAAACGAGGAAGAGCATAAAATTCATCTCAATAAACTTTTTGAGAGATTATCGGATTTTCGTGTAAATATCCAAGCATCTAAATGTCAATTAGGAATTCATGCTCTAGAATTTCTCAGCTACCAAATTAGCGCAGATGGCATAAAACCTTCGCCACGGCGAGTAGTAGCCATTCGAGAATTACCGTCCCAAACATCTATCAGAAAAATTCAACAATTCGTCGGAATGGTTAACTATTACCATAGGTTCATTCCAAAGTTAGCCGAATTGTTGTCTCCTATTCATGCGCAACTGGCAAAATTGAACAAAATGCCAAAATCACAAAAGAATTTTTCATGGCCCGAAGAGTGTGAAACTGCTTTTGGCAAAATTAAGAGCGCACTTGCTGACGTAACAATGTTAGCACATCCCATTGACGACACCAGATACAGTATAGCATCTGATGCGTCAAACGAAGCTGTAGGAGCCGTATTACAGCAATGGTACAATGGATGTTGGCAACCTTTAGAATTTTTTTCCCGCAAGCTTAGTGAAAGAGAAAAAAATATTCCACCTTTGACAGAGAACTTTTGGGAGTTTATCTCTCCATAAAACATTTCCGCTATTTCGTGGAAGGTAGGCAATTTATTGTTTTTACTGACCATGAGGCCCTTACAAAAGCGTTAGTCTCACTCAGTGATAAAAAACCGACGGCAGTTAAGACAATTGGACTATATCGCGCAATTTACAACGGCTATTAGGCATATTGCAGGCAAAGAAAATGTGGTTGCAGACACCATGTCTCGATCATGTGACCACATTGATAATGTTCAACCTTCTACAGTAAACTTGAAGGATCTAGCTCGAGCTCAAACTTCTGACGATGAGCTACAACAATTATTGAATTCACCGCGTCCCGCGAGTTCCAAAATTAAATTTGAACTCATCGTCCTACCCGATTTGCAACTGCATTGCGAAACGTCAACTGGTAAGAACCGTCCGTTTGTTCCAACGACTAAAAGACGGTTAGTTTTCACTACGTTACATAACCTGTATCATCCGAGTATAAGAGCTTCCAGGAAATTAATTGCTACGAGAAACTTTTGGCCTAACATGAATACGGATGTCGCGAAATGGGCAAAAGAATGTGTAGGCTGCCAAAAAAGTAAGATTCATCGACATACAAAATCTGAACCGGGTCGTTTTGAGTTACCATCGAGAAGATTCGAACATTTACATATGGACATCGTGGGACCTCTTCCACCATCCGAGAGTAACAGATATATACTTACCATTGTCGATAGATTCACTCGATGGCCCGAAGCATACCCCATTCAAGATAGCTCAGCAGCCACTATTGCTAAGACATTCGTTGAAATCACGACTGATCAAGGTAGCCCTTTCGAGAGTAAACTCTTTTCTGAATTAACGCGGATAATAGGCGCACATAGAATTCATACCACTGCTTATCATCCACAGGCAAACGGTATGGTCGAACGATTTCATAGACAACTAAAAGCTTCGCTCAAGGCTCGCAGTAATACAGTCTACTGGAGTACCAAGCTTCCTCTTGTCATGCTGGGAATACGGGCATCTGTTAAAGAAGATTTGCATTGCTCACCAGCCGAACTAGTATATGGACAAGCCTTAAGGCTTCCAGGAGAATTTTTCGAAACCAATACTGAAAAGGATCTGAACCCATCTGACTTTGCAGATAAGCTTCGTACGAATATGCGCAATTTAATACCTGTTGATACTCGTAAATAATCTAATCCATCTGTATTTATCCCAAAAGATTTAGAAAATTGCGAGCATGTTTTCGTTCGTATCGACAGAGTACGAACGGGCCTAACACCGCCATACGAAGGACCGTACAAGGTAATTCGTCGCTTTCGGAAACATTTCATTCTCGACATGAATGGAAGGAATAGTAATGTTTCCGTGGACAGATTAAAACCAGCTTATGGTATCCTAGCTGAGACTAACGTAAAACGCAAACATATAAAACCGTCAGTTCGATTTCAAACCATACCCCACTAAAATGCATGTTAATCCAGAAATCCTGGAATTATCTTCATAGTTAAGAGGGGGTTCTCATTTGAAGGAGGGTGATGTGGTGGTATATCATCCGCCACACAGACAATTTATAATTATTGCCAGCAATGTATATTTTAAACCACCGGTATCGTATATCTAGCGGAAAGATTAGAAAGGAAAGCCCGAATAATATATAAAAGATAACTTTGTACTAATATATAAAATAAGTGTACCCGATCTATATTGTAAATATAATAAATGTTATTAAAGTTATTAAAATAAGTATAGGTTCTTGATTATTAACCAAGTGAAATTGTTGGTCGCAATATTTGTTAATAAATGTGATGCACGCGGTGGATTAAACAATATTTCAAACATCCATAAATAGCGGCATTACAATTCTTAGGCCTATACTCATAAAAAAAAATATTTTTTACTATTTATATAGTTAATCTATCGCTCAATAGGTGCCAGTACATGTAATAAACGTTTATATATTTCTCTTTCGTTTTGATATTTTCTAATGATTTATATAAGATGAATAAAACCAACTTTAGAATAAACATTTTTTTTTTATTAAATTCATTTCCCGTGTGGGTGCCCTCATAAAATACCACTCGTGGACCAAAACTTGCGAGAAGTGTCTGTTCACCAGGAGGTGCGGCTTCAAACAATGTTGAGGAACACCTCATGTAAGAAGCGGCTAAATTGTTACCTGGCAGTCGGTATAAAAAACCAACATGAGCGGTAAGTGTGCCCCCAGTCATCGGAATCCAACGACCACAATGACACCACCTGGCCACTACAATATAGATACTGCGACAGGGGAAAGTGAAAGTGTAAATGAGATATTACGCACTGAAAACTAGAGCATATTCGGTAAATTTCATAGTTACGGATCACCAAATCCGTTCCAAAGAAGACCAAATATAGGAAGATCACCTATAAAAGAAAATGTAGCAACTCGTCAGCTGATCAAGACAAATGGTTTTTCTAATGCCAACAGAATTCTTACGTTTCGAGTAGTTGAACCAGAAAAATTCAACTGCGCCACTGCTGAGACGGACTGGATCCTAAAGAAGAAAAAATAGTCCTGCGGAAAAGCTGAATCGTCATCGGAACAATTAAATGGTAGCGGAACTACAAGTACAGAACCAAAAGTTGTTTAACCCGAATCATCCACCAAAAGGTAGTCAATCTACCAACAACACCGAACCCCACCAATAAATCTTGTGGGCGCAACCAGTTATCCACAAATTCAGTCACTGATGAAATCGGTTACTGACAAAGAGTATATAAGGTAGCAGCGCTAAACAATGAAGTTTGGAAAATTAATACTCTGAACCCAGATACTAATCTATGAAATTGAATGCGAAATATGAAATTGAGTGGTTTACCTATGAAGACAAACAGACTCCACCTATAAAAGTTATGGCAAGAGGTTTTCATCACACTTGCTCAAGCAAAGAAATAATGGAAGACTTACAAAATAAAGGTCTTAACATACTAGATGCTGTGAATATTGTTACAAAAGAGAGAACAGAAAACCAGGAAAGAATCCAAACTTCAAATCGATCAAATCGATGGGCACGTAAAACCTGGCAAATTAATAATTTATGTAACAGTCTCAAAACCCTTATTAAAATAGTTAAAAATTAATCAATCAACAGATATTTAGTTAACCTAACTAATGAAAAAAATTCTGATTACTCATTGTGGAAAGCGACGAACGGACTCAAAAGATCCAAAATACAAGTGAATTCTTTAAAAACGATAAAAGGTCCCAAAGAGAAGGCTGATCTGTTTGTGGAGTATATCCAGGAAACCTTCCAACCACTTCCAAGACAAACTGCCAACGCAAATAAAATATCAAATCACAAGCTAGATGAGGTTAACATACGACCAGTAACTCCCAAAGAATGAAAAGAAGAATTGAAAAGTAACAAAAAATCCAGGATACGACTTGATTACTTGCCAAATTATCAAGGATCTACCTGATAAAGGATTTCGTAAGCTATTGCACATAATCAGTACGACCTTTCGAATGTAAAAAATATGCTCAAGGATATTACTGGACGTCGCCCAAGCATTCGATAAAGATTGGTACAGTGGTCTGGAATACGTATTTTGGAGGAGGCACTTGCATTTTGAGTCTTTTGAGTCCTTTCGTCGCCTTCCAGAGTTAGTAATCAGAATTTTCTTCATCTGTTGATTGATTCATTTTTAACTTCTTTAAGAAGTGATTTAAGACTGTTACATAAATTGGTAAGAATTGTTTTAATCTTCGCTGTTCGACTAATTTGCCAGGTTTTACGTGCCCTTCGTTTTTCTCTTACCAGCTCTGTAACTTCCATTGGGTAGAATATGTTACGCGTCTTCTTATTTTGTATAATGAAGTTGCTATAGTTGTTCCAATTCGTCTTCCAACTGGTGAGAATTTCTTATCGGTACCTATAGATTTATTTTTTCCGCCATTAATTCACGAAAGAGTTCCATGTTTGTTTTTAAATTGGTTAATCTGGGTGCACTTTCCCTTCGAATCTACGACTCACTGGCTGTCATGATAACCGGTGAGGGATCCAATACTAGAGAATTGCTGTTTTCAATGTGGATGTAGTTCTAAGATGTACCGCTATGTTGGGGAACCACCAAAGTATAATTCACATTTTGATGTCTGCCCTGCTTGAAACAATTCTTTCCTTTGACGTCGTAAGTCTATATAGATGCCCAATAGTAGTTTATAGCATTAAAGTCACCTCCAATAATAAAATCACGTTGTAGCGATTTAAATAGTTTGAGCTGTCTGTCTTTAATGTGAATCTTTACAGTAGTGACTTGCATTGTTTCTTCTTTGATTTTTGTTTCTACATGGTGTTTTATATGTTCTTTAATAAATAATGTTGAACCACGTCTTGCTCATTCGGCTGGATGAATGGAATTTTCTTACCAAACATTTACAGTAGCATTTTCTTCAGTTGATCAAGTATCATGCTGTTCAGATTATTTTGGTCATCTAGCCGCTTTGTAATAGCTTCAATGCTGTTCATAATGTTTTCCATAATTCGGTTATTTTCAGAGTCCGTATATTTGGCTGAACCTGAACGTTTCACTATATACCTTTGTGTATTTTGATCCATCTGATTTGATGTTTAAAAAACCTTTGATTTTCGTGATTTTGTGGTTGATTTCAATTTATACACATGGCTGGCTCGTATATCCCTATTGTACATGCCTATAGGTAATATGTTTACCTGGGCAATTTACACATCTCGATCTCGACTGTAATATCTTTGGGGGTGATTAAATCCTTGACATTTTTTTTACCTTCATTTGAAAAATTTTAGGTTCAATTTTTACTTTCATGTGAAGAATATTTTTTATATCGTAAATGTTTTGAACGTTTTATCAAATACCAGCACAAAAAAGAGAGTGCCTTTTTACTGAATGAAATTTGCAGAATCTAGTATTTTAAGACGTTTATATTTTGTAAGTCTTCCAATATTTGGAAGTGCTTGCGCAAGTGTGATGTAAACCTCAGCTTTTCTTTTCTTACTCTTCCTAGACTGCTTTTTCTTCTTAAGGATCCGGTTCGTCTCCCTATTTAATTCACTCTCATCAGTGGAGTTGTTGAATTTCTCTGGCTCAATACCTCCTTTTACGCTATATTCTTTTGAATCCCGATTCAATTTTAGGTTTTCATTTTCTCGCTTTAGATTTTTTTAGGGCAATAACTCTTTCACTAGATTCAGCTACTTGAAACGTAAAATGCTGGCATCACTTTTGGCATTAGAAAGAGCATCGGGTTGATCAGCTAAGGAGTTGCTACTTTTTTCTTTTATAGGTGATGTTTCTATATTTACGAGTGGTATTTTATTTCCCACTTGCCCGCCGGTGAACCCTCTATCCGTCACAGAAAATAAATAACCACGCCAGGTTACTTATTTGAATAAGTTAGGTTTTACAAATAAGTATTCGTTTAATGTTGCTGAACATAGACTAATGAAGAAATAATGTTGCTGAACATAGACTGCACATTTTTGCACCAAATAAATGATGTAAACTATTTAAACTGCCTAGCAAATCTTTCTTCCTATTTTGTATTTTAAACTTATTAAAAATAAGTTCCACAGGAGTACCGAAATTTAATGTACCTTCATCCGTCCCTCGTGTCATTTTTGACCAAATCGCATATTATTTTTTAAATATCTTATTAAATTAAACCATTGAGCATGTTATACTTTGTGACTTTATTTATGTATATGCGTTAGTTATGTTTTACTCAAAAAATTGGAATTTTCCGGTTAACCGTTACCCTGCTATGAAATAAGTAGCACTAAAGATCCTGTGGTCAAAAATGACCAATAGATGAAATTCGCATTTTTTGATATTTCAATGTTCGTCTAATCGTACTAAAATCATTTTCTACATACATTTAGGGAATCCCCAATTTTATTTTTATTTTTTGATTCCTCTTTTGTTTTTTCACATAATTATCATTACTTATTCAGTAACCTTTGCTCGTTTCAAAAGGATAGTGGTCGAGTATTGTATAAATATAATTAGTTTATCTTGAAATCATTTTGTTCGAGAATTGTAATAGTGAGAATTTGATTTTATATAATTTTTCTAAGTGATTTTGCTTGTGATAGCACTATAAAGCAGTATAATATAAAAACGGTACGTGCAAAGTATGTATTTCAATTATATTGTTGTAAAATATTTATTGATAGTATTTTTCAAAGATGTCGGCGGCAAGTGAGGAAAAATTCGATGAGGACACATTATTTTTGTCTGATGATGATACAAGTTCTGAAATTTCGGATTACGTAGAACTTCACGTAGATTCTAGTGACAGCGACGAAGATGTAGAGTCACCTGTACCATCATTCTTATCAAAAGACAAACTGATTCAATGGTATTCTGATCCGCTGACTACGCGGAGAGGCCGAGCATCATCTTCAAACGTAATGCAGTTAGCACCAGGAATAACCAGATACGCATTGACTCGAATACCAGATGAATTATCAGCCTTTCAGTTGATTATCCCAAATGGAATCGAACAAATTATTCTCAACAACACTAACTGGGAAGGTGAACGAATATATCAGGAAAATTGGAAAACTTTGGATATCGTAGAACTAGAAGCGTTCATTGGTCTTTTGATTTTAGCTGGCGTTTATAAATCGAACAACGAAGCATTAGAGAATTTATGGAACGAACAAAAAGACCGACACATCTTTCGCGCTACTATGTCTCTAAAACGATTCAAAGTAATTTCTAGAACCGTACGATTTGATGATCGTAGCACACGAGCTAGTCGTAGATGTACCGATAAGTTAGCACCAATTCGAGAATTATGGACAAAATGGGTAGATATATTATCAAACCTATATAACCCTGGTGAAAACGTCACAATTGACGAGCAGTTGGTTGGATTCCGTGGACGGTGTCCTTTTCGACAATACATGCCGAATAAACCCACAAAGTATGGGATTAAGTTTTGGGTAATCTGCGATAGTGAAAGCACTTATGTTTGGAACGTGCAGCCATATATAGGAAAGGAGCTACTGAGAGAAACCAAGGTTTGCGTGTAGTCCTTGGTTTATGTACCACGCAGCTAAAAGGTAGAAACGTTACTTTCGATAACTTGTTTACATCCTACGAACTCGGACAAATGCTACTAAAACGCAATATTACAATGATTGGAACAATTCGAAAGAACAAAACCTCAATACCACCGATTCTTCTAGAAGTAAAAAAAAAGCCAATATTTTCCTCTACTTTCGCTTTTACTAAGGATACAACATTGGTATCATACATCCCAAAAAAAAATAAATGTGTAATTTTGCAGAGTACCTTCCATAAAAGTAAAGAGGTTGCCAACGACAACGAAAAAAAACCCACAATTATATTGGACTACAACAAAACGAAAGGCGGTGTCGATACGGTAGACAAAAGATTGCTTCCTATACTTGTAGACGCAAAACAAATAGATGGCCTGTAGTGGTGTTTACAAACATATTGGATATCTCAATAATAAATGCTTTCGTGCTATTCACTAGTGTTTGCCCCGCATGGAATGATAAGAAGCATCATAGAAGGCGACTATTTATTGAATCACTGGGTGAGTCGTTGATCAAGCCATATATGAGTAGAAGAGTTTACCTTCCACGGTCAACAGATTGTCGCAATCTCATAGTAAATCTAAAATCAAGCGATGCGGAACTTTCCACCCCAGGATCATCGACAGAAATGTCAGGAGCACAGAAAAGAGGCCGTTGTATTTTCTTCGAAAATTCGTACAACAGGCACACATCTAAGTGCACAATATGTAAAAACTTTATTTGTTTATCGTAAGTTTCCTGTTGAATTTATTTTGGTCATTTTTGGCCAAAGGAACTTTAGTGTTACTTTTTTTTAGGGACGGATGAAGGTTAATGGATCAATCGTATTCAAAGCTGACCAAAAAATTCAAAAGAGATTTTTTTGCAAATGAAATATTGATGAGATGTTCCACAATTCTCAGGGTGCTATCGAACCATAACCATTTTAGATGTAAAATAAATATTTTGAATTTTGAACGAGTGTGTAGAACGCGCTACACTAAGTTAACCTGTACTAATACACTATACAATATACAAAATGGAATATATTGTATAGAAAATTATATTCAGTTGAATTTTATTTTAATGAATAAGTATAATTATGTCATATGCTAATTATATATGTGTATATAAACTCGTATGTATACATATATATTTAATTAACAGATTGTCTTAATTAACATTGGTCGTAGTTTATTCAGTTTATATGTCTCATGATTAATGTTTATTTATTTGATGTGCGACAACCACTTGTGCGGTGTAGCAATTATTTTAAAACACCACATCATATATACTCCACCAGTTGATACATATATATATATATACTCGTACAAGGTGCCAATTATAAATACGAAAATGATAACATTTTCCCTCGATATAAACGACTATCATAATATAAATGTGAGTATAATTGAATCAACATAAAACATACTTTTCCCGCAACAACAATCAAAATCAAAGAAAGCGCAAGAAACTTTTGAATGGCACAAAAAGCATAAAACAAAAAAAACCGGGAACGAGAAAAACATGTTAAATGTATACTCTCATACATTCGAATGGTACTCGTATATACGTTATATCGATTCACGATAAATACCAAACCCATAGCAATAGGAAATTTGAACAATACGAACGACCGAAGTATCGAGAACGTACATATGTATAAGAATGAAATGAACAATGGGGCAAAAAACGGGCGGTAGTATGAGTGATGTGAAAAAGGATATATGTATAAGGAAAAACGAAGAAAAATATTGATGTTTTTTGGTTAAAAATGTATGTATGTATGTTGTATAGTAGCGAAAATTTTCAGTTGAATTACATAAAAATAACTCATATTGGGATTAGCCCTCATACATATGAACATATCTGCCAGAATATCGAATTTCTATGTACAGTTCAATTGTCCATCAATATAAATTTCCAAACCGATCTATCATAAAGCAGCAGCAAAAAAATAAAAAAGTGATGGCACATTGCGGTTATCAATTCTAATGCTGGTAAATTCTCCTTGAACCAAACAAAACATTTTCTTATTTCGATTTGGTGTTGTTGTTGTTGTTATTATTATTATTATTATGATGAGAGGGCACGTAAGGGAAATAATAAATAAGATGACCTAAATTTTACCGATCTTATATATGTAAGTACTGTTGAAGATATTTTTGAAAATTTATGGAGTGGAAGAGCATTTTTTTATTTTTTATTAACTTCAATATGGCATTTTGTTGTTGTAGTTGTTGCCTAAGGAAAATCAATATGCGAAGAATGGGCAAGTTAGTTTTTTTTGATCCGAACACAATGCGGTATTGAAAAATATATTTTTTATTTCTTATCTTTTGTCACAATATCTAATCTACTTTGTTATCACATATAGGAATTTTAGATAAGAATATAGTACCTCTATATACATACATACAGGTTTAATATTCGAATTAGAAAATATTACCTGCGGGTAAAATTAGATTGTAAATTATGATTGGGGTTGCTGTGATTTTTTGATTCAAAAATCAATTCTTCATATTTAGAATGTTTCGAATGACGCATTATAGAGGTGACCGCGCATTTTGTTATTTGCTGGTTTTAAGTGTGTTTTCTACCGCCTACGACATTTGATAAATATTTATCGTACACATGTTTTAAACAGTTTTGAATTTGAAAGCTGTCGATACACCGATACTTAGAGATGTTTACGGGTTCTGGTCCACATTTTGAATATTTTTTTTTTATTGAAGTGGTTGCTTTTCGCACACTTAGACCAGCTATGGTCCTTTGTGATGCCACATTTATTCACACAAACACAATCATTCACCCTCATTCACACAATTACAGTGTACCACCTGCGCAATGCACCGACGAATGGGATATGATGCGTTTATATCTGGTACCTTCACTACTAGACGCAGCCTCTCCATCCCTACTCCGCTTGGCTACGTCCACGTTCGTGTCGGTGGTAACTCGGTTCTAGGAATCTAGAGCGATGACTAGTACATTGGAGAGATGTTTTTCATCGCCTTCTTTGGGGAGTTATAAGGAGGAAACCCAAGAAATAAGGCTAGCCAGGCTTGGGAAAAAAATTGAGGAACTGGTGGAGTTCGTAAGACCTCGAAATAATGTTCATAGCGAGATTAAAAAGATGATAAGCACCATTAGCAGGCTTTATGGCTCAGCTATAGGAAAGACGAGTGTTTCGGAAAAGCAGTGCCAAACTACACCGATCAATAATGACGGGATGGAGAATTTAGGTCGTAAACGAACTGTGAGCAGGAAAGAGGAAGCGACTAACGAAGATATACCACTTGTAGAGCCCAGTAAGAGGAAGTTGTCCACGCCACCTAAGAGTGAAGAAATAAGGCAAAGTAAGAGAAGGAATACTAAGGCTGCTCCGCAAGGTCCTTCGCAACCACTTTGAATGTCGGAAACTCTTATTAATGAGGAGGACGGAAATAAGAAGCAAAAGACCACAGCATCGATTTCGGATAATGGAGATATAGATACTACGAGCTCAAATCAATTGGAGGATGCGACAGTTGGCTCAGAACAAAAATGGCAGAAAGTGAAGGGGAAAAGAAC
This sequence comes from Tipula unca, assembly GCA_951394425.1. Lineage (NCBI taxonomy): Eukaryota > Metazoa > Arthropoda > Insecta > Diptera > Tipulidae > Tipula > Tipula unca. The sequence goes on from OX596381.1 coordinate 187,993,770, forward strand.
GCCAAAAAGACGATCACGTCCGCAAAGGAAACGGGCTCGCCCGGATGCTCTGCTAATAAAGAAGAGTGACGAAATCTCATTTGCCGATCTGCTGCGGAAAGTTAAGGTGGACCCGACGCTAAATACTCTGGGTGAAAGGGTATCAAACATACGTCAAACTTATAGTGGAGACCTACTGTTGGAGCTACAAACTACAGGAGACCAGCCGAAGACCGCAATATTTCGAGAGCAATTAGCGAAAGCGATCGGGGGCAATGCGGCGGTTAAAACTTTGACCCAGGAGGCGTTACTGGTGATCAAAGACATGGACGAGGTTACCACGTCTGAAGAGGTGATGTAGGCTCTGGAAGCACAGTTTGAAGGGGTGAAAGGGGTCTGTATGGTTAAGTCACTCACAAAGGCCTACCGTGGAACGCAGACAGCGGTAGTTAGTATCCCTAACACTATGGTAGGGAAAGTGCTAGAAGTGGGTAAAGTATAAGAATCGGCTGGGTTTCTTGCCGAATCCGGGAAAAATAGAACTGAGTAGATGCTTTAAATGCCACGGTTATCGGCATCGTTCATGGAACTGTAGATGCGAAGCGGACAGATCAAAGCTCTGCAGGAGATGTGGTGAAGAAGGTCACTTTGCTAAGACATGCCAAAAAGAGTCAAAATGCATGCTATGCGACGAAACGGTCAAAGACTGTAGCAAACACGTAACTGGTAGTGGTAGATGTCCGGTATACCAGAAAGCGCTGCAAAAAGAGCGTTATAAATGAAAGTCATCCAAGTCAATCTGAACCACTGTGAGGCTGCGCAGGACCTGCTGCAGCAATCGATACAGGAAGTGAAAGCGGACATTGTAATTGTATGTGAGCAATATAGGAACCTTGATAGACGGTGTTGGGCTTCAGATAGATCGAATCGCGCTGCTGTATGGGGTTGTGGTACCTACCCTCTACAGGAAGTTGGTGTGAGCTCTGTACCCGGGTTTGTTAGAGCCAAAGTGAACGGCGTTCATATTTATAGTTGCTACGCACCTCCTAGTGCATCGATTGAAGAATTTAAAACATTTCTCGATCAATTAATGGATGATGCACGGAGCCACAACCCGGTGCTCATAGCCGGGGATTTTAATGCATGGGCCGTAGAGTGGGGAAGTATAGAAACCAGTAGCAGAGGAACCGGATTGTTGGAAGCCTTCGCATCATTGCCGGTCGTATTAAGGAATAAAGGAAATACACCTACTTTCTGTAGAGGAAATGCAACCTCGATAGTTGACCTGACGTTTGTGAGCCATTGTCTTGCCGATAGAGTAGTAGCTTGGAGAGTGAGCTATCTATATACGCATAGTGATCATCAAGCTATTGTGTATGAACTGGCGGATAGTAAACCCCAAAGTGCTATAGTTAGACACAGGAAGAGAATAGGATGGAAGTCCGCAGCGTTCGATGAGAACGTTTTTCGTCTCATGATGGAGGATCTTACTCTATCTGGTACCGCAAATAACAAAGCCGTCCAGCTTATGAGGCATGTTACAAGAGCCTGTGGTGAGCAATGCCAAGAAGGATGGTGGATAATCGTAGAAAACCAGTCTTCTGGTGGAACGACGAGATTTCTAAATTACGTAAAAGATGCCTGAATACAAGAAGGCGATACCAGCGTGCTAGACACGTCGAAAACTCTCCCCTTAACTCTTAAGCAGGGCATTAAAGAAAGTAAGCGTAAGTGCTTTCGCGAACTGTGCGAGGAGGTCGACCGCGATCCCTGGGGTAGACCTTACCGATTGGTGATGAAAAACTCAGAAGCAATTACGCCACTGCTCCCACATGCCCGGCAATGCTGTCTGACATAGTGAGTCACCTGTTTCCGCAACAACCCGATTGTGTGTTAGAGGTATTAGGCAACGAGGAGGATGATAAACAGAGAGTAGTATTGTTGCCAAAAGGAGACAAACCACCCGGTGAGCCGTCATCCTGGCGTCCCGTCTGTCTGTTGGATACGGCAGGCAAAACCCTAGAGAGAGTTGTATGTGACCGGTTACAAGAGGCTATAGTTAGAGCAGGAAACCTGGCAAAGCAGCAGTATGGCTTTCGAAAGGCGCGCTCAACAGGGGATGCGATTAAAGAGGTTGCAGATACGGCACACCAGGCGATATCCGGTTCTCGATGGCTACGTGGTAGTAAAAAATACTGTGCCATAGTTACATTGGACGTGAAAAATGCATTCAACACGGCGAATTGGAGCTGCATATTTAACGCACTGATGCTGATGAACGTACCGATGTACCTGCTGAGGCTAGTTTCCAGCTACTTTAGCGAGAGGGTCTTGATGTATGATACGGGGGAAGGAAAGAAAACATACGAGGTTACAGGTGGAGTTCCTCAAGGTTCAGTGTTAGGTCCTACACTCTGGAATGTGATGTACGATGGTGCACTTCGACTGCCCATACCAAGGGATGCGCAGGTGATTGGATTTGCGGACGATATCGCGATTGTAGATGTCGCAAAACACAGAGAGGAGGTTGTGGACATCTGTAATAGGACGGTCAGACTTATTCAACAGTGGTTAACATCTGCAACTAGCAGAACATAAAACAGAAGCTGTCCTTATTACTAGCCGAAAAGTAATGGAGAACGTAACCTTATAGATTGGAGCCCAACAAATTGTTAGTCAGCCATCCATCAGATACCTAGGAGTAATGATCGATGCCAGATTGTCATATAAGACACATCTCATTACCACCAGCGAGCGAGCAAGGAGAGTTAATGCGTCACTAGCACGAATAATTCCGAATACAAGAGGGGCGCGAATGAGCAGCAGAGTTCTGCTCGCCAACGTCGTTATATCTATAATGATGTATGGGGCACCAATCTGGGTCAACTCGTGGGAATGCCCCCAATAGATCTACATGCCAAGGAGCGCCAAATCACTTACCTGCGTCGTGGTCAAGGAACAAAAGCGGAGAACCACCGATTAGCACGTGCTGAGACGATCACTGTATGGCAGAGAAAATGGAGTGAGTCGACGAATGGTAGATGGACCCATCACCTGATCCCCTACATCGAGGCGTGGCTAAACAGGCGACACGGTGAAGTGGATTACCATTTAACGCAGTTTCTGACGGGTCATGGTTGCTTTAGATCAGACCTGTTCAAATTCAAACACGAAGAGTCACCAGATTGCCCTTTATGCATCGGAGTAACGGAGAATGTAGAGCACGTATTACTCGAGCGGAAGTATCTCACGGATAATGAGTGAGTTGAGACGCCTCGAAAGAAGCAGAAATTCAGTGAGGAGTTAATTCCATCCGAGCAGCGAAAGCTGAGCCTGCCTCGCGAAGTAATACCTAACGGTAGTTCCACGGGGCCGAACGGCATGGTTTATCGGGGGTGGTGGTTTGGTCGGTAAGAATCCGACACTATCACGTGTTTGATATATGGGTTCACACGTGATGCCTATCGAAGGTTCCCCTCCTCCGCCCACCGAAAAAAAAAACCTGCGCAATGCATAGCTACATGTCACCCTGTATAGTGACATGGAAGGTGGGTCGGCCCATGAGTTCTAAATTCCAACTGTGGTAGATGTACAGTGTGAATGATAGATGTAAATTACTTAATCATCTACCCGCAACCCGCATGAGATGTAAAATCAATTTCCACAAATCCCGCGTTTTGTTGAGATTCGAACTCGGTACCTCCCGATCCAAACGTCGCAGCTTTAACCACTGCGCTAGTTGCTCGGTTCACACATTTTGAATAACTTAGAAAAAAAATTCTGATAGACTTTATCTTTTTTTTAATAAAATTGGCCAAAGAATGGCTTAGTTTAGTTCCAGTTGGCCAATTTCCAGGACCTTGCCCAGATCATTTTTAAAATACCCTAGGTAGATAGTTCCATTCCATTGAGATGCTTATTTCTGAAATATACTTTTCCGTACGCCATGCCCTTAGAGAATCAGGTTTAAAAAGAATTTTTAAGTTGGTGAATTCGAAATTCCGGTCGTAAAGTTCTATGCTAATAATTGGTATGATCTCATATTGAATGGCAAATATAACCTTAACCATTGAATAATTACATATAGAAATGACACGTTGTTATAGCGCTGCCAGCAGAGGTATCTTAGATAAATTGAAATTAAAGGTTTGAGTATACACTACATAGTACAATTTAGTAAAGATTGTTGACGCCATGCTCATATGTCGCTGCTAATTTGGAAGTGTCACCTTCTATATGTAATTATTCAATGCCTTAACTAAGTATACCGGGTGTTTCTTTTAAACTGAGACGATCAAATATCTCGAAAAATAGCCACTCTACGGAAAAAATGTCCATAATCAAAATTTAATCATACCGCGGGGGAAATACATTAGTGCAAAAAAATAGTCCCCCACCCCCGCTTTGTAGGTGGGGCGGGGGTAACTTTTAAACTAAGATAGGAAGCCATATTTTTTATTGCAGATACGGATTCTACGACTAAAAGTACGTATGATTTGAATGAAATATTTTGTTCAGTTCATGATAGATGGCGTTGTAATCGACGAAATTCAATTTTTTCAATTTTTCCTTCTTAGAACACACGCATTCGATTCTGCAATACGTTTGAAATAAAAAACATTACGTTTTCATTGGAAATACTCGAAATTCGTCATCAAAACAATTTAATCAGTTTTGTAAATCTAAAATCAGTGTTCAAAATGATGGCCTGCGACTTCAATGCACTTATTAATCCGCATTTCAAATGATTGTACACAACTGAGAAGTGTGTCTGGTTGAATTTCAGCACACGCATTTCTGATTCTCCCAATCATGTTCTCACGTGTTGTTGGTTTTTGTGTGTAAACTTTGTTTTTGAGGTAGCCCCACAAAAAAAAATCTGGCGCAGTAAGATCTGGTGATCTGGCGGGCCAATTTTTCGGACCAGCTCTACCGATCCAGCGACCATTGAAATCACGATCAAGTATTTCACGTGCCATCAACGAATAGTGTGCAGGACAACCATCATGTTGAAACCACATGTTCCGTCTCACTTCTAAGCTCAATTTTTCAGGTAATATTGGCAGTTCATTTTCCAAAATATTTCGGTACATTTAACCATTCAAGTTGCCTTCAATAAGGTGGGGGCCTATGAGTTTGTTGCCAATTATTCCACACCACACGTTGACAGTCCAAGGACGCTGATGTTCAACTTGACGAAGCCAGTGCGGATTTGTAACACTCCAATAATGCATGTTGTGTCGATTAACCGTTCCATGGTTTGTAAAAGACGATTCATCGGAGAACATTACGCAACGAAAAAAATTGGGGTTTTGTTGTATTTGTTCACGTGCCCATTGACAAAAAGTTACCCGATTTTGGAAATCAACGCCATGAAGATCTTGGTGTAAAGACACATGATATGGATGATACTTGTACCGTTTTAAAATTCTTTAAACACTGGTGAGGGGCAATCCGGAATCGCGAACTATTTCTTGTGTACTAATCTGATGATTATGAGCCACTGCTGCCAATACAGCAATTTCATTATTTTCTCCAGTGACTGTTGCTCTACGGGTCCTCTTTTTCGGTTGAACATTTCCATCAGTAATAAGTTTATCAGTTTGATAGTACGGCCAAATGAAGCACGTGAACGAATCCTATCCGGAAAACGTTGAGCGTAAATAGCAACAGCATTTTCAAGATTTCTGCCAGCTTCTCCATAAACCAGAACCATTTCAATTTTCTCTGGCACAGTTAAACGCTCCATTCTAAAGTATTTTGTCGTTTATTTTGCAATTACGAAAAACATGAAGATAAGAAATAACACAAACGTTAAATGTGATTTACAAAACTGAATAAATTATTTTGATGACGAATTTCGAGTATTTCCAATGAAAACGTGATGTTTTTTATTTCAAACGTATTGCAGAATCGAATGCGTGTGTTCTAAGAAGGAAAAATTGAAAAAATTGAATTTCGTCGATTACAACGCCATCTATCATGAACCGAACAAAATATTTCATTCAAATCATACGTACTTTTAGTCGTAGAATCCGTATCTGCAATAAAAAATATGGCTTCCTATCTTAGTTTAAAACTTATCCCCGCCCCACCTACAAAGCGGGGGTGGGGGATTTTTTTTTGCACTAATGTATTTCCCCCGCGGTATGATTAAATTTTGATTATGGACATTTTTTCCGTAGAGTGGCTATTTTTCGAGATATTTGATCGTCTCAGTTTAAAAGAAACATCCGGTATAGAGCCCATTTAGTTAATTTATTTGTTCGACGTTGAGGTGGTTTTGCTTTTAAAGCTCTGGTACTCAGAATTATTGTTATTGGTGAGTGATCAAAGATAAGTGATGATAAGTCATAGCAATCTTCTAACGGAGAATTGGTGCGTGAAATTCCTTTTGTTATACAGAAATCTATTAAATCAGGTATTTCATTTCTCTCTATCTGATCGGCAGTAAGTTGGGTATCCAGAAGATAAATAATCTATTTTTTTTTCGTACATTACTTCAATTACATAGATGCATTTCTTTAGGTGTTGTTAATCTCGAACACCATTGCAGATGTTTAGCATTATTGTCGCCCCCTGCAAAAAACTTAATGCCCATAGCTGAGTTTAATTCTGTATTTCGGTGGACAGTAAACAGCCGATATTACGCAATTTCCAGACCATTCCTCTAGGCAGACATTAGTTGCTTGCGCTTTGATCTTTATCATATTTGTTGAGTCTATCATATATAATGCTTTATTCTTCGTATGATCAAGACCGCAGTGACGCCGTGTGCTCTTTCATGGATGTTTGGTGTCATAAACTGAATATCCGTTGATTTTAAAAAGGTAAATACCTTTTTTGTGAAGTGTATTTCTGATCTTAGCATGATGTCTATATTTTAATCGACAAAAAGGTTTGGACCTCAGCTTTGTGCTGTGAAAGGCCGTTTGCATTCCATACAGCTATCTTTAGGAGCATCATTTTTGACTTTTGACGATAATTTGCATTAGTGTGTTCATATTTTGCATCATCATGCACATTTGAAACTTTGGATCGTTTCGGTCAGTTTGTGTACGGTTGGTGAATATTTTATTCTTGTATAGAATTCTCCAGGGCTATTTGATGATATTGAAAAATTTTATTTTGTATTGGCGACTAGGGTATATTTATTGTTATTAAAGTTGGCTGGAACCCAAGCAGGTACTCAATACCACTCTGAGTGCAAACCGAGGATTCTATTACAATTCGCAAATGCGCTCGGCTGCTCTGGCAAACTGTAACAGCTTAAACCAGGGTAGGGATAACAATTGACCTACGTTTAAGGATGTATGATTAAGAAATCGGGACCTATCTACCTCGAAAGCGGGACAGCCACAAAGTTAATGCTGTCATCGTCATCTTCAAGACAGTTGTCACACAAGGAATCTTGAACAAGTCTCATTCTTTGTAAATGGAGTTTAAAACGACCATGGCCGGTCAGAATAGCGACCAGAACGCCCAGTTGGTCTTTCTTCAAAGATATAGCAAACTTTGTGAGCCTCAGATTAGGTTCACAAATGAAGTACTTAGCCAGTCGGCATGTAGGGGAAGCTAGCCAATTATGGTTAGCCTGCAAAAACATGTAGTTCTTGGGCACTTCCGGTTCAGGTTCAATGAATTTGTGGCGAGCAGAGGTTTACTATCATTGCATAGAATAATGTCTTTTCCGGAAACAGATAGATTAGAAGCGTCAATCGCACAACGTGTGAATGCAATCAACTCCGCTTAGAATACCGAGCAGTTCCGGCCTACACTCCTACATGATTATAGGTCATGTTCAGGACAATAGGTTCCGAAACCTGCACCAAAATTAGAGTGAGACCCGTCAACAAAAAACACAAGCGACTGAGCCACCCAGTCATTGAATTCTTGAGACAACTACGCGTTCCCCGCTGGTTAAACCACCAGGAAAGAGATATCGAAGCAGAATTCTGGCAACAATTTGTCATTAACCATATTATTTTCTGGTATATATGAGCTGAATAAATTGTAGATTAGTCTATGCCCTGTGATCAGGCAGAGAGCGTTCCACGCAGCAATGCACCGCAGGCAAAAGCATATAGGTAAAGCTGGAGATTTGTAAATAAACATCACCATTTTGAGGGTCGGATCCCACGACGTCCCAAATGCTCTTCTACACTGCCAGATAATGGAAGTGACCTTTTGCAGTTTAATTTCAATATGAGATTTCCATGAGAGTTTACTGTCCAGAAAGACACCAGTGGCGACTAGGGTAAATGATAATCTACTATTTTTAAGAAATTCTGCTGGGAGTTAAGCTTGTTGTTACCGAAACTTACAATTTAGTCATCAGATGACCCCGTTTTGTGTAAAATTTATTGGTATAGGGACAACTTTTTATGTGCTCGTACAACTTTTAGCCTTGGTCTTTACACTCAGCTGCCAGTAACGAAGCATTCCTTCATTCGATTTCAATCGTTGCTGGGTTTGGACGTGAAATCGATAAAATAAAAAATAAAATAGTCAAAAAGTGCAGTGTTAGCTTCTTTTTAAATACACTCCCGGCCAAAATTATTGGCTCGATGAGTTTAGTGTCCATTTAAATTAAGGTGGTACACCAATATCAACATTGGTAAATCCACGCTTTATGCAGAATGGATTCTGAAGAGGACAATAACCAGGGAACATCAAATCCGTTTCAAAGAAGACCAAATATAAGAAGATTCCCTACAAAAGAAAAAAGTATTAACTCGTTAGTTGATCAAACCGATGCTTCTAATGCCAGAAGTGGTTCTAGCGGAAATTTTAACTTAGACTTGTTATCACAAGAAGGGCTTTCAAGCCTGATGCCATCATCAACTGGTTACTCTCAGTTACAAAGAGAAAATGCGAATCTTCTCGCAAAAATCAATGAAATTGAAAAGATGACGCATCAGCCTAGTAGCAAAATTATGGTGCTGACGAAAGAAAATGAAGAATTGAGAAAAGGTTTTTTAACCAAAGTCAATGATGAACCTCAAATTAGCAACGAGACTACAGAGTTCTATACTGATGAGGAGGAGTTAACAAAAGAGACCGAATGGAAGAAAGCAAGAAAAGGAAAGCAGAATACTCTCCGGAAGTAGCTAGTAGCTCGCAGACAGATTCTACTAATAGGAAGGAGGCAAAGGTACCGCCCCATGAGGATCAACGAGATAAAAGTGAAAGCAAACCACCGAAAGAAGAAAAACCACCACCAATTAATATTATTGGTATAACCGAATATGGAGCTGTACAAAATATTTTGAAATCCATTACAGATAAGGAATACAGAGTAATATCCTTAAACAATAATGTATGGAAAATCTACACACCGGACTCCGATACTTATAGAGCATTATCAACAAAGCTTAATTTAGAGAAAATCGAATGGTATACATATGAAAATAAAAGCAACCGCCCAATAAAGGTTATGGCAAGGGGCCTCCCCCCATCCAACCTCTGCAGTAAAAGACATTATGGAAGATCTCCAACGACAAGGACTGCAAATAGAAAATGCAGCAAATATAATAAAAAGAGAGAAGGTCAAACAAGGGTCCGAATTTAAAGTTACTAAAAGAGGTCTCCCGTTATTTATGTTAACTTTCAATAACAAAGAAAAGATAGAAACCATCTTTAATATAAGAGCTATTCTAAATATGAGGGTTAAAATAGAAGCACTACGGAAATCCACTGGGCTTATAGTGCAATGCAAGAAGTGCCAAGGTTTTAACCATACGCAAAAATACTGCAATACAGAGCCAAGATGTGTAAAGTGCCTTGGAAGGCATCCTGCTCAGGCATGTCCACTAAATAGAAATTCCCCTCCAACATGTGTGAACTGCAAAGAGCAACATCTTGCAAACTACAGAGGGTGCATAGTAGCTTAAGAACTACAAAAAATTAGAGACAAATCACGGCAAGGTGATACACCAAAATACGTGTATGTAGGTAGCTACTATCAGCATTCAACTTAACAATAAAAAAATATTCAATGTCTGTTCAATTTATTGTCCTCCAAGATATAATTTAAATAAAGAGGATTATAAAAAGTTATTGAACCAGCTAGGATTTAATTTTATCATTGGAGGTGATTTCAATGCAAAATATACTTTCTGGGGGTCAAGATTAACAACTCCAAAGGGTAGAGAACTATACGCCGCTGCTCGAGCTTACAATTGTGAATTTCATTCAGGAGGAAAACCAACGTACTGGCCTACTATGACACAAGGAAAACTCCGGATCTAATTGATTTCTACATTACAAGAGGTATATCCGAAAATCACATTTTTCTAGAAAATAGGGAAAGTCTCTTATCGGACCACTCGCCCGTCATTATGACTGTTAGTTCCACGATTGTTAACAAGGAAAATCCACCTAGACTAACAAATAACAAAACCAATTGGGAATTAGTTAGGAAATTGGTTGAAGATAACACCGATCTTCTTGTACCAATCAAGGATCCGGTTCAATTAGAAAATGAAGTGGAACTATTAATCAATAATATACAACAAGCAGCATGGGATAGCACCCCTGTAATCAAAAACAAGGAGCGTAATAATTTCATTTATCCAGTCGAGATCAGGGACTTGGTTAATGAAACACGGAAAGCAAGGAAAACATGGCAGAGAAACCGAGCACCACTAAAGAAACAGAGTATCCTCTATGGAAAGCCAATAAAAAATGATTAGGGAAATTGGGTAACAAGTGCCAAACAGAAAGCAGCACTGTTCGCATCTCATCTTGAAGAAACGTTCCAACCATATGCTAGACAATCAGCGGATGAAAATATAATACCAGTGCACAAGGAGGATTGTAGGAAAATACTGCCTGTAACTCTACGAGAGTTGAAAAATGAAATTAACCATAACATAAATATGAAAAAATCTCCTGGCTATGATTTAATTACAGGTAAAATAGTGAAGGCACTTCCTGAGAAAGGGGTGCAAAAACTTCTTCATATAATCAACGCTTCATTTCGACTGAAATATGTACCTCTGCAATGGAAAGTAGCAGAAATAATTATGATACCAAAGCCGAACAAACCATCTAATAATAAAAAGTCATATAGGCCAATTTCTCTGCTTCCAGTACTTTCGAAAATTTTTGAGAAACTGTTATACAAAAGGATGAAACCTATAATACTTGAGAGAAAGCTAATACCACCACATCAGTTCGGATTTAGAGAAAACCACTCCACCATAGAGCAAATTCACAGGATTACAAGTATTATTGAAGATGCACTTGAAAATAAGAAAATATGCTCAACAATATTTCAAGATGTAGCACAGGCCTTCGATAAAGTATGGCATCCTGGATTGGAATATAAACTGCATCGAGATTTGCCAAAAGAATACTTTCAGATATTGAAATCTTACATTGATAACAGATATTTTCGCGTTAGATGTGAAGAAAAATTTCCAGAGCTAAAGAGGCTATCTGCAGGGGTTCCCCAAGGTAGCGTGCTAAGGCCAGTGTTGTATTTACTTTACACAAGTGATTTACCAAACACTAGACACTTAGCTACTGGTTATAAAGTAGACGAAGCAACCAGAAAACTGCAACGGGCTACGAACCAACTTAGTAACTGGACCAAAAAATGGCGCTTAAGCTAAATGACGAAAAATCAACGCACTTAACGTTAACTTCACCAATCAAATAGTTAACTGGATACCAATAGAACTAAATTCCAAACAAGTTCCCTATGCTAACACAGCGAAGTATCTTGGCATGACTCTCGATGCTAAATTAAAATGGAAAGAGCACATTAAAAAGAAAAAGGAGGAACTACACATTAAATATAGAAATATGTATTGGATAATTGGAAGATATTCAGAGCTGTCAATACCTAATAAGTTGCATACTATACCAACAAGTTTTAAAACCTATATGGACTTATGGTATTCAGCTTTGGGGCTGTACTAAGAAAACCAATATTAAAATAATACAAGCTTTTCAAAATAAAGTGTTACGTGGAATAGTGAACGCTCCTTGGTACATAAGAAACGATAACCTACATTATTATTATTATTAAAGTTGGCTGGAACCTAATCAGGTTCCGCACTCAATGCCACTCTGGGCCCATGGTGCAAACCGAGGATTCTATCATAATTCGCAAATGCGCTCGGCTGCTCTGGCAAACTGTAACAGCTTAAACCATGGCAGGGATGACAATTGACCTACATTTAAAGATCTATAATTAAGAAATCGGGACCTAACTATCTCGAAAGCGGGACAGCCGCAGACAAAGTGAATGCTGTCATCGTCATCTTCAAGACAGTTGTCACACAAGGAATCTTGGACAAGTCCCATTCTTTTTAAATGGAGTTTAAAACGACCATGGCCAGTCAGAATAGCGACCAGAACTCTCAGTTGGTCTTCCTTCAAGGATAGAGTAAACTTTGTGAGTCTCAGATTAGGTTCACAAATGAAGTACTTAGCCACTCGGCAAGTAGTAGAAGCTAGCCAATTACGCTTAGCCTGCAAAAACATATAGTTTTTAATAGCTTCCTTACCACAATTAAAGGTCAGGGGCACTGCCGGTTCAGGTCCAATGAATTCCATCCTTGAACCTGTTTTAGCTAACACATCAGCTATCTGATTACCTTCAATACCACAATGAGCCGGAACCCACATAACTCTGACACGATTATTAGAACAAAGGACGTTAATAAAATGTTTACAGTCCTTGACCAGTTTGGAAGTGATCATAGGATTTCGTAATGAATTGAGCACACAGTTTACTATCACTGCATAGAATAATGTCTTTTCCGGAAACAGCAAGATTAGAAGCGTCAATCGCACAACGTGTGAGTGCAATCAGCTCCGCTTGGAATAAAGTGCAGTTCCGGCGTAGACTCCCACATGATTGTAGGTCATGTTAAGGACAATAGGTTCCAAAACCTGCACCAAAATTAGAGTGAGACCCGTCAGCAAAAAACACTAGCGATTGAGCCACCCAGTCCTTGAATTCTTGAGACGACCACGAGTTCCTCGTTGGATAAACCACCGAGAAAGAGATATCAAAGCAGAATTCTGTAATCATTTGGTCATTAACAATATTAATTTCTGGTATATATGAGCTGAATAAATTGTAGATTAGTCTATGCCCTGTGATCAGGCCGAGAGCGTTCCACGCACCAATACACCGCAGGCGAAAGGCAGCGGAGCAAGCCGAGCCTAGGATGATCGACTGCAGTGGGGGCAGAAATAAAATTGCCTGCAAAGCAAGTATAGAGGAAGAGGACATAGCACCCGTAATAGCTCGACAAGCCATACCTTGTATGCTATTAAAATTCGCAATGACAGATACTGACTGAACCACAGGCCACCAAACAACAGACGCGTAAGATAGCATAGGTTAAGCTAGAGATTTGTAAATAAACATCAGCATTTTGGGGGTCAGACCCCAAGACTTCCCAAATGATATTCTACACTGCCAGAAAATGGAAATGACCTTTTGCAGTTTTGTTTCAATATGAGATTTCCAGGAGAGTTTACTGTCCAGAATAACACCCAGATGCTTTACTGTGTTGGATCTAGCGATCGTTTCTCCAAAAAGAGAAGGAGCAGACAGCTCTCCGGAATTCCTACGTCTGGTGAAGACTATCAGACTAGTTTTCGATGCATTAACGTACAGCCCCTTCTCCAGACACCACATTTCTACAACTTGGAGAGCGCGTTGCGTTAAGTCTGATAGTACATTAAGGTATTTACCCTGAACCAGAACGACTAAGTCATCAGCATAACTCTGAGCAGTGAAGCCGGATTGCTGTAGTTTAACAAGTAATTCGTCGATAACTATAAGAGCCACAGGAGAGGTGACAGAACACCTCCCTGGGGGCAACCTTTAGTTACTTTGACCGAAATTGACAGGGAGTCCAGCTCGGCCACGGCAATGCGTGACCGCAGCAAAGATCCAATCCAAGTAACAATGGTTTGGTCAATTCCAAAGTTTGAGCAGGCTTCAGTGATGGAAGCGAAAGAAGTACTATCAAAGGCACCCGCAATATCGAGGAAAGTGCCCACAAGAAACTCCTTAATACTAAGCGATCTTTCAATCCTCGTAACAAGTTCATGCAGAGCAGTTTCACATGATCTCCCAACTCTGTAAGCATGTTGAGTGCTACTGAGTGGGATGACAGATAAGTGATGATCCCTAATATATCTGTCAACAATTCTTTCCAGAGTTTTGAGAAAAGTTGAAGAAAGACTAATAGGGCGAAATGCTGGGATCGGTATAATCCGTCTTTCCAGCTTTCGAAATGAACACAACTCTACTCCTGCTCCAGGACTGCGGAACATATCCAAACGCAAAGCACGCTTGGCAGGGTCGAAGTAAATGTTCCTGAATTAAGGGAAACCCATGCTGTAATTCAGCAGGAAAAACTCCATCTGGACCACCTGATTTATAAGGTAAGAAGGAGGAAACGCTCCAGCGCAAGGTGTTGAGAGTGACTAGCCTGCAGGCTAAGTCCCAGTCAGGTGAATAATCAGTACCATTAAGCTGGGCGTCAGCAACATAGTCATGATTGATAACATTGCACCCAGGGAAATGAACAGAAAGTAGTAGTTCGACAATTTCCTTCCTGGAAGAGGTTAAACTGCCATCAGGAAGTCGCAGCACATCGAGTCGGCAGGAATCATTTCTAACTAAGGACCTATTAAGTCTGGCGATCCCAGAGATACTATTAATTTCTTCGCAGAAACTAATCCAAGAAGTCCTACGAGCGGATCTCAGCATTTTCTTATATTCTTTTTGAGCTGCCAGATAGTTATCCCAATCAACCTGAAGGTCAGATCTTTTGGCTTTGTTTTTGAGTCTCCTAGCAGTTTTCCTCAGTTTTTTGAGATCAGAACACCAAAAAGGCTTATTCTGAGATTTTTGCTTGATAATAAGAGGACAAGAGTTTTCGAAGGTTGAAGTGACTGCATGCATCAAAGATGAGGCTAGAAATTCAATATCCTCAGTCGAACATATCTCACCCAACGAAACCAGCCGAGGTTCCAACTCAAGAGAGAATAACTCCCAATTGGTACGCTTCTTATTACGATAAGGTTTAAGAGTAGGTCTTCTCAGATTTAAATTAAACGAGATGCACCTATGGTCGGAGGTGAGAATGTCATTGGTTACCCTCCAATTACAGATCAAATCGATAATCGACATGGAGCACAAACTAATGTCAATCACTTCCCTCCTTACTGAATTAATAAAGGTAGGCACACAGCCTTTGTTAAGGATTTCAAGCTCAGATGTGCTCAGGTAATTAAGTAGAGATAAACCCCTATCATTAATATTCGTGCTGCCCCATAACGTGTGATGAGCATTAGCATCGCATCATACCACTAAAGGTAAATGATTTATCCTGCTCCACGAAACAAGGTTGCTGAACTCCTCCGAGGGAGGAGGTGACACCGAATCGTAAGGCAGATACACTGATGCTACCACCAGTGATCCGACTGAGTTCGACGATTTGAGAGAGGCGAGCACAGCTGCAACGTCCGCTGAACAATATTCATGAATTAGTGTAGCACTAAGATTCTACCACCTACAGGATCCAAACCAGAAACCACACCGTCAAGCAGATAAGGTTCCTGAATTAAGCAACTGTCTACCTGCAAATTAGCGAGCAGCAACTTAAGCTCAAACGATGCAGCTTTGCTATGGTGTAAGTTGATCTGTTTCAGCACAAGCATAGAAGTCATAATAATGATTACAAGCTAAGGAAACAATCGAGGGTAGGAACCAAACTAACGTTCCCGATACAACCTAGACGAAGGTCGTAGCTGGAAGCCAGTTTGCTGTTCAACATCGGAATCACACAAGCTAGACCCGAAGCAAGACACGAGGTAGACCCAACGACATTGTTCATATCGAAGATCATTGACTCGCGTTCGGTTACTGGAGGATTCTAACAAGGTGAGCGTGAATTCCAGAACTGGTTTTCTACATAGCAAAATACAGTGCTTATTGTAGTTCTCTGTAAAGTAAAAAGTAACTGTAACACTTCAATCCAGAACCTACACCATCAAGAAGGTAAAGATCCTGAATCACATAAAAACTTGTTTGCAATACTGCACGCAATTTCCTTAGAATAAAAGAAACTGGCTTGCAGCTGTGCAATTTAATGTAAATAAACATAAGCATGGACATCATAAAGAAACCAGCAAAGAAGAAGCGAATAGTCTACGGGCCAGAGATAATCTTAAAGATAATCCTGTCCAGTACATACTGCAAAGAATATTTGTCATATACATATCTATCATGACCTACATAGGGACCTCCGGATGGAAAACGTCAGCGAAGAGATAACAATTCATGCAAAGAAACACATACAACGGCTTGGTCAACATGAAAATGTTGAGTTACGTGGTATATGCTGAGTAACACAAATGGAGTACGAAGGCTCCAAAGAAAGAAACCGCTGGAATTGGGAAGAGTACAATATAGGGTGGCCAAATTTTTAGAGACTAACTAATGGGTTATATCTCTGCAAATTGAATATAAGAAAGAAAGACAAATTACTAGATGATATATGTAATCAGTTGTAATCAGGGATGGGCGTTTACGCGTCATCTATTATTTTCTACGTAGACGTGTCGACAACCCATAGACAACGTCGACAACGTCAATAATGTAGACAATTCCTAGAGTGATTTTGTCAATTAGTTCTAAGCTAGGTGACCAAATTTCTTTAGGATAAATGCAAAACAGCAATATAAATGGTTTTAAAATAGTACAAAGATGGAATCAGCGTAGAAAGGGCAGCTCATAAAAATCGGAAACATTAAAATTAATTCGGAGATCTCTGCCGGTAAGACGAATTCGAGTTCAGGAAGGCTATGAGCTACTGAGTTATTAAATAATCAGATAAATAGAACTTTGCCCGCTAAACCTGCCAGACTACTCTATGTCAAAGTTTTGACAAAATTTAATGAATGTGTTTTGATGGATGACAAAATGTGCGTGAAAGTGGATTTCAAACAGGTTAGAAGGTCAAAATATATATCTTGCCAAAAATAGTGACAATGCGCTCCCGCTAAATAAAGGGTGTTTCAACAGGTGCGCTTCAACTTTTTTCCGATAGGGACGGCGAACGACGCCATATTTTTTATTGTTCTTTTGTCATTTGGAAACTTCATTAGTATACATTTCATCATGGAACGCTACACACTTGAACAGCGATTGCAAATCGTGCAAATTTTTTATCAAAATAATCGTTCTGTTGCCGCTACTTTAAGAGCATTACGGCCATTTTACGGTCCATTTAACAAGCCAGCCCGTTCGACAATCGACCGTATAGTGGCAAAATTTGAGTCTACGTTTTCGCTACATAATGTTCCGGTGTCCTCGAGAGCAAGAAGTGCTCGAAGTGTTGAAAACATCGCAGCCGCCAGGGCTTCAGTTCAAGAAGACGCGAATGTGTCGCTCACACGACGTTCGCAACAATTGGGCCTTTCTGTGACATCATTGTGGCGAATTTTACGTAAAGATCTTGGCCTACATCCGTATAAGATCAAGCTGACACAACAACTAAAGCCGTTTGACCATTTGAAGCGACGTCGATTCGTGAATTGAGCAAATCGAAAATGATGCAGATTTTCACCGAAAAATCATCTTCAGCGATGAGGCTCACTTTTGGCTAAATGGATTTGTCAACAAGCAAAACATGCGTTACATGGGCAGGAAGCAACCCACACGTGATTCATGAGGCACCGTTGCATCCCGAAAAAGTCACTGTTTGGTGCGGATTACATGCCGGCGCCGTCATTGGGCCATATTTTTTCATCGACGATAACGATCGCCACGTTACTGTTAATGGAAATCGATACCGCGATATGATAAACGAATTTTTTTGGCCGCAATTGAATGGAATGGACTTGGACGACATGTGGTTTCAACAGGACGGGGCCACATGCCACACAGCACACGATACAATCGCGTTATTGAAGATTTAGTTCGATCAGCGTGTTATTTCGCGAAATGGGCCCGTCCAGTGGCCGCCGCGCTCGTGTGATTTGACTCCTCTAGATTATTTTCTTTGGGGTTATGTGAAGTCATTGGTCTATGCCAATAAGCCGGCGACGTTGCAAGAGCTCAGAGCCAATATTAAACGTGAAATTGCTGGAATTTCGGCCGATTTATGCGAAAGAGTGGTCGAAAATTGGGTTCAACGATTGGACTTCGTAAAACGTGCACGCGGTGGTCATGCAAAAGAAATCGAGTTTCATACTTAAATGTATATGTTCAAGTTCGTTAATAAAAAAAAAGTTAGCTCAAAAGTCGAACAGTTTGTGTTTTATTCAAAAAAAAAGTTGAAGTGCTCTTATTGAAAAACCCTGTATAAGCACTACAACTTAGATAAATTTTCAAAAAGAGTTAAGATGGCAAGCGATTAACAGTTGTCGACTAATGATCTTTGCCAGGTCTTTGTGATATTCTCAACAGTAGCGTCGAGTGTGTACATAAAAGAATAGCTACAGAAAGGTATTTTGATTATAATTCGCTTTTGCTTTTTTGAACTAACCTAATCCTTGACCGATTATAATGAAACTCGACATGTTGGATGGGAATAGGGTTTTTAATAAGTGATTTTTGATTTGAAAAAAGTAGGATTAAAAATTTTTTTAATACAATTCTTGAATATGGCCAACTAGTATAAAGCTACTCCATTTCTCGACCGATTATGACGTAATTTTTTTGTTCGATAGAAACAGGATTTAAAAATGAGTTTTGAGAAAATTCGATAACCGATTAAGATGTAATTCAACATGTTCGGTTGAAATGAAAATTCTAACATGATTATTGAGATAAGTTTTCAAATATGAATTAGAATAGTTTCCGAATGTGGCTTTCATTGATTAAAATTAAATTTAATCACTTATAAAAAAAATTTCGCTTATTGTAACAAAATATGTCCTCTTTATGAAAATTTGCCCTTAAAATTAGTGTATTATAATACATATTATCAGGGACAGATTTGCCTTCAGTTGAAAACAAAAACAAAAAAATGTTTAAATTAGATTAATATTACCTTAAGTTAACTTTTACAGAAATAGCCTAGTTTC
Organism: Tipula unca; assembly: GCA_951394425.1. Classification (NCBI taxonomy): domain Eukaryota; kingdom Metazoa; phylum Arthropoda; class Insecta; order Diptera; family Tipulidae; genus Tipula; species Tipula unca. The sequence goes on from OX596381.1 coordinate 188,012,820, forward strand.
ATTCCAGTTGGCCATATTCCACAATATGATACAAACATATTTTTTTATTCCCCAAAAATCAATTTATAATCCCATTACAATCCAACATGCCATGGATGTCATCAAGATCGGTTAAGAAATAGCTCAGTTAACTTTCAGTATAGGTAAGCCAGAACTTCATTCTAAAATCATTTTATAATCCAATTGCCCTTCAACATGCTGAGTTTTATCAAAATTAGTCATCTAGAACTTTATTCAAAATTCAATTTAAGATCGCATTTCCATCCAATATGTATCCTAATCGATCAAGAAATAGCCTAACCCTCATCTAGTAGTCCAAATATCAAAACATTATCGTGATAGTCGGCGTTGCTTTGCTATTGTTTACCGTGTTTTGAAATTGTAACGGTAAATTGTTTGTGATGAACTGCCTGTGATGAACCAGTCTAGAGCCAAAGTTTTGGCCTGAATAAATCACATCAGAAGTTGTGTAGAATCTCATGGGGAGCATTGAACGACATGTGTTTTGCTTTATCCGTTATAACAAAATTTGAAATTTACACTAATCCGAACGTTTAGTGCATAAACTTTCTTTAATTAAACCTTTTCCTTGTTTAGTATGGTATGTGGTTCCCGATTTAATTTGAACCTTTTCTTTAACTTCTTTTACGATTTAACTGAATCGCCTTTTTACAAAATATCGCATTTTATTTCATATCGCTTAAATTTGGTTGTTGACATTGTCTTAATTGTCGACAAGCGCGTAGATTACACGGCGTAATCTACCTCGCCCATCCCTGGTTGTAATATTTAAAACAATAATAAAAAAATAAAAAAATTCCGATACTTATGCCGCTATAAATGGGACTTAACCAATTAGCATTGAATTGTAATGAATTTTGTTGTACTTTGGGATAGTTAGATTATAGAAATATCCATAGTTGGCGCCTTACTAGGTCAACTAAATCAATGTGCACAAAGCCGTGCATCGATAGTTTGTCCCCACCATTTTTTTATTTCATTATTATTTCTACATATATGTATGTTACTGTGACGAGCTAAAGTGCAATTGCATATTATTTTGCTTTTTTTATATAATAAACTCATAAAAAATAGAAAAGATAATAATCTTTTGAATCAACTATTATTGTAAAACAACAACAAAGCTACATATATAACGTTTGAATAATTAATTTATTTTTTATAGTTTTGTGAGTGTGTGTTTGTATTTTTGTTCGTTAGAGGTCAACCAGATTTCTAAAACTATGTTTGTATGTACATATACAAAAATTACAATCTGTGTGTGATAAAACGACGAAACTATACACAAAAAAAAAAACCTGTTGATGTTTATAAGATATTTTTGTACAAAATTTTTATTTTTTTTTTTTTTGCTTTTGCATGCAATTGTGATGCAGATAGAATACCTAGAAATCTGAAAATAAAAACAAACAAAAAACGAAACAGCTAGTTTGTGTATTAGTTGTGTATATATGGGAGCGAGAGGCTGCTTGGGATCTCTGTAACAACACAGAAAGAGGTGGTTTGATATTTAGAGTCAATTTATTACATTTATGTATGAGATCGGGGGTTGTGCGGAGGTAGGAGGAAGGTTACGGTGGGAACACAAAATTATTTTTAATTAATAATGCAATTTGGCCTTCGTCATTTTATGTACATATATACATACTCGTCGTACATATAAGCTGTGATTATGTAATAAATATATATGTACATATATATAGAGAGATAGACAAATAATCCAAAATATCAATATATGAATGTGTTTTGAAGGAAATATGTAATTTGTATTGTATACATACCTTGAAATTATTATTTCGAGTTTCAAAACTATATATACATATATTGTATAAAACGATTAGAGAAGTTGTTTGATTTATTAGTGGTGCGACAAAATCATGGTTGCGAGTGTCCCACGACCACAAACAATACAAATATTGATGATGAACTCAATCCACTCGTCATCATCTTGAATCAAAACTATATATTCATGTTTTTTGTTCCAAAATCAATAAAAGCTTTATATTACATCATATATGTATGCAGTGTCGTCATCGCACGATATATTATATTTACCACCATCGCCATTTACAATCATAAATATTATTATTATTTATTATGTATATAGTTAGTTATAAACTATTTCACATAAATTACATTAGAGCAAAATAAAAGTGAAAGTTAAATTGAAATGCTTATACAATACTAGTAGATATAGTAGTTTACGGTGCGCGCGCGAGAATCATATATAGTTACGTATATATACGATTGATTGTAAAAAATTAGGTATTTTGCGGATAAAAATGATGAGGTCAGATCTAATTGGTTAACCGCAGCGGCAAAATGTGTAAATTTACGAAGTAACTAGGACGACTCTGCGATTTGGTGTTCAAAATTGGTTTTATTATTGCGCATATGTATGTACGTATATACAACAATCGCACCACAGCACACCAAATAAATAAATAAGACGTTAAACGTTAAACTATATATAAAAGAAGAATTTCATTGAAATTTTGTTTATAGTTTTAATCCGCGAATTCATTCAGAATATCAATAGCTTCCTTTGAAAAATACGAGTATATGTATGATTGTAAGTATATTTGTATTCGACATGTACCGAGTATTTATATTTAATGTATATATATTAGACTGGCCTATACACAATTAAACCCCGTATATATGCATATACGAGTATATTTTTTAGTGAAACGTGACATAATTTTAATGGAGCGTGACATTTTTGTGTATACATATTTTCGGAATTAAATCGACTTTCACTGGGTGAGGCTGCGTGGAACCATTTAATGAACATGTACACTAAATATTTTGATCGATGTGTTTCTCATTTTAATGTATGACATTTCATTACAAAATCTAAAATTGTCCGGTTTCACTTTATGTTGAAATGTGCTCGCTTTTTATATTAGATGTGACCCGATTAACCTAAGACCTCTTGCATTTTTTTTGTATTTCAACTGACACTACGCTCATCTAGTAATTTATTTTTCAAATACAAAATTTTCATTTTTTATAAAATTCTCATTTGTTGGAGTGTAACCCAATGGTTAGTTCCATAATTGATTAAATCTGTAGTCTTATTTCGCGTTTGGTGGCATGCATTTTTGATTCATCTTTGATGTATTCCATCTGGAGGTTTCTGTGAAGATCTTCATTTCTTGTGTACCATACGAAGCATTTGTTCTGTGTGTATCATTTTGGCGTTTGTTTGCTTGGTACATCCCGAGAGTTGGATATGACATGCTCTCTCCACTTAAGCTTGACATCGAGGGTCATGCCAATTGCCAAGGTGTTTAGCTGTGTTTTTGATATTTAAAGTTGATACGCCAACGTTTTCTCCAGTTACAACCAGCATTTGTAATCTCTTGCTCGTTGCATCGGCGACATTATTTCCAATCGCCATGATTGCTGTGTCATCTGCAAAGGTGGCTATGATTCCTTCATTTGTGGTTGGTAAATCCCTTGTATATATAGCAAATACACTATTGGTCCTAAGACCATAAATTTTTTTTTTTTTTCCAATTTTATTTAAATATTTTAAATAAACAATTATTACAATCTATAGTCACCTGGACTAATGAGCAATTTTACTATAACTTAATTTACTATGTTGTATTAATCTATGGCTTCTTCCCACTGGTGTTCAATAGTGTCTGATAAATTGAGTTAAACCACATCGTTATTGTGGATTTTAGATCAGCATTACGCTGTTTACACTAGCAATTACGCACCAGCTCAAAAGGTTTAGTTCGTTTGAGCCTGCGTACAATATCTGTGTTGTTTAACAGCTTAGTTGCCTCAGTGTTAACATATATTGTTCGAGCCTTTGCCTATGTCTCACTGCATTTGTTTGGATTTCCTTTGAAACATTTGGAGGTCTCTGTTTCTAACATACCATGGTGCATCAACGATGTTCCTTAATACTTTGTTTTGAAATCTTTGGATGATTTCCACGTTGCTCTCTTTGGTACAACCCTAAAGTTGGATACCATAAGTCCAAACCGGTTTTAATATTTGTTTATATAATAGAAGTTTGTTGTATGTTGATAGAGCGGAGCTCCTTCCTATCAGCCAATACATCTTTCTATATTTAAGCCCTAGTTCTTCACTTTTCTTTTTGACGTGTGCTTTCCATCGTAGTTTTGCATCTAGTGTCATGTCAAGATACTTAGCCGTGTTGGCAAACGGTATTATTTCTTGATTAATTGTAACCGGAATATGTTCGAGTTGTTTGTTTGTAAAATTGATGTGAACTGATTTAGTTTCGTTAAGTTTAATTCGCCATCTTTTGGTCCAGTTATGTATTTGAGTAATAGCTAACTGTAAACTATGAGTTGATTCTTCATTGCTATCTCCAACGGTGTTGTTTTCTAATACAAGGAGATCATTAGTGTACAATAGGTATAGGACAGGACCTAATACACTGCTCTGCGGTACTCCTGCCTTGATTTCTTTCAATTCAGAATAGGAATCGTCTAATTTTACTCTAAAGAATCTATCTTTCAAGTATGATTCTAATATTGTAGTGAATTGCATTGGTAGTACAGTTCTTAACTTATAGTTAAGTCCTTCGTGCCAAACTTTATCAAAGGTCTGTGCAACGTCTAAGAATATCTATGAGCAGACTTTTTTCTCCTCTAATGCTCTTTCAATAATATTAGTTATTCTGTGTACTTGATCTAATGTTGAGTGTTGGTTGCGAAAAAAGAACTGATGATTTGGAATCAGGTTTTTCCTCTCAATTATCGGATTTAGCCTTTTTACTAATAATTTCTCAAAGAGTTTAGACATAATTGGTAATAGTGATATTGGCCTGTATGATCCAGTTTTGTGTGGTGGTTTCCCAGGTTTAGGAATCATAATTACTTCTGCAATTTTCCAAAGGCTGGGTACATATTTCAATCGAAACGCGGCATTTATAATATTGGTGAGCTTTAATAATGCTTTCCTTGGTAGTTCTTTTAAAATTTCTGCTGTGATAAGGTCATAACCCGGCGCTTTTCTCGGATTCATATTTGTTTTTATCTCATACATGACTTCTTTTGGTGTTTCCCGTACAATCTCTCCAGTTATTTTTTCCAATGATTGGTCATCATGTGGTTCAAATATTTTTTCCAGGTATTCACCAAAATTTCGTACTTTATCTTCGTTATTTCTGGCCCATTTGTTATCTTCTGTTCTGATTGGAGGAATCTGCATTATTGGCCTTCTATTTCTTCTGGTTGCTCTCCAGAGAGAATAATCAGTACTAGTATCATTAGATAATTTTCTGAGGTAGTTACTGTTAGAATCGTCTTTCAAATCTTTGATTTCCCTTTTAAGTAACTGAGTCAGATTGTTTAGCTTAGTTTTATCTTGAGGGGCTCTAGTTTGTTGCCATATTCTCCTTGCCCTTCTTTTTCCTCCCAAAAGCTCTCTAATTTCTCTAGGGTAGTTGTTTCTCTTAATTTTCTTTTTAACTTCAGGAGTGTTTTCCCAAGCTGACTGATGTATGTCACTTATGAACAGAGCTTAAGTCAAGACTTTCATCTATATATATATAATTTACAGATATATTTTTCACTATAAAGTAATTAATCAGATCTGGTATTTTATTTGGATTAGTTGGCCAGTAGGTCGGTTTACCATTTGATAAGGCTTCACAACCGTATTTTCTGATAGCATTGCGAAGTTCTTTCCCTTTGGTTGTTGTTAGTCTAGAACCCCAGTGGATATTTTTTGCATTAAAATCTCCTCCAATTACAAATTTTTTCCCTAGTTTACTGAAAAATTCAAGATAATCTTTTTCTTTTAGAGAGTATTTCGGTGGGCAGTAAATTCCAATAACACTAATAGAGTTATTTTTGGTCTTGATAGCAACAGCTGTTGCTTGTATTTGGTCTGTTTCATATTTTAATTCTTCGAAGTGATTAATACTATTTCTAATTATAACAGCACTACCTCCCTTGGCAGTATTTCCCGGGTGAATAGTGTGATATGTTTTATAATTTCTAAATTTGATAATTGATTGCCTAGTGAAGTGAGTTGCAGAGATGAGACAGACATCGATTTTCTCTGCGTCCACAATTCCTGTTGGTGTTGCTGGAGTCCATTGGCATTCCAGCATAAAATTCTTAAGTCGTTAGACATGGTTTTGTTTAGGGATGGCTCCCTTGGTACTGTATTCTAGTTTCTGTAATCGCTGATCAAAAGTATTAAGTTTGCTTAATATCAGCTTAAGCGTTTGATTTATGTCGTTTGTTTGAGGAGTTTTTTGTTTGTTTTCGTTACTCATCATTACTTGAGCGTAAGTTGTTTTGCCCACTTTTGCTTAAGAGGCTATCAACGCTTTACGCCTTAACTCTCCTTTAAATGATTCAGGCCTGTTTATTCCAACAGTTTGCTTCTTTATTACATTGTACAAGACCAATAATGAGAAAATATAATGAGTTAATTGATAAGTTTACTAGAACTATTAGTGTTGATATATGGCAACTCATCCGTAAAAAAAATAAAAGTTGAGAGTTTTAAGAGTTGTTGGAGCATTATTTTTGAATCTGCAAAAGACGTTTTAATTTTGGATCTGCAAAAGGCGTTTGACTGCATTGACCATGATCTGCTTTTAGATAAAATTAAGGACTATGGAATTCGGGGTGTCACATTTGATATACTGAAGAACTATTTAACCAACAGAAAACAATATGTTATGTTTAATGGAGTATGCAGTGAAGCGTTAGAAATCAAATGTAGTGTTCCGCAGGGAAGTGTTCTAGGGCCATTTTTATTTCTTATATTCATTAATGATATATCAAATATACCACTGATCGGACGAGATAGAATTTTTGCAGACGATACTGCTTTATTTTACGAAACTGAAGATCCTGGTACCATATGTGGTAGTATCGAACATAATTTTAATGTGCTTTTGGAATACTTTAAATCCAATATGATTGCATTGAAATTATGTGCTTCCACAGTGAGTAATCAGAATTTTCTTCATCAGTTAGGCTAACTGATTAGTTGATTGATTAGTTTTTAACTTCTTTAAGATGGGATTTGAGACTGTTACATAAATTGTTAAGAATTGTTTTGTTTTTCGGTGGACGATTAATTTGCCAGGTTTTACGTGTACGTCGTTTTTCTCTTACCAACTCTCTAACCTTCATTGGGTAAGATATGTTACGCGTCTTCTTATTTTGTATAATGGGGAGGTGCCTGCCAAACAAGCATAGTGAATTGTTTCATTTATAGTTGTTACAAATTGTTTTCCAACTGGTGAGAATTTCTTATCGGTACCTGGCTATTGATTTTTTCCTCCATTAATTCACCGAAGAGTTCCCAGTTTGTTTTTGAATTGGGTTATCTGGGTGCACTTTCCCTTCGAATTATCGTTTCACTAACTGTCATAATAACTTGCTGTTTGAGAATGTGGATGTAGTTCTGAGATATACCTCTTGCTGCTTAAAATTCTATTAGGTTCGGACTCTTAGCCTCATCATTGGACCAGTATGTTGGGGAACCACCTGAGTAAAATTCACATTTTGATGTCTGCCCTGCTTGAAACAATTCTTTAAAAAGTGTAATGCAGTCCGCCCTTTTCAAGTTATGCCGAGGAGGACAGTATATTGCAGAGAACGTAACCTGGCACTTTACAGCAGTGACTTGCATTGTTTCTTCTTCAGTTTTTGTTTCTACATGGTGTTTTATATTGTCTTTTATAAATAATGCCGAACCACATTTTGCTCTTTCCGCTGTATGAATGGAATGATATAATTTATAACCCCGGATTTTACATTTTAAGCCAATTTCTCAAAATTGTACCTATGGTTTGTACAAGTTTTTATTTTATTTCGTAGAAGTAGAAAAAATTAGGTTTAAACCTGGTTTGAAAAATTCGAATAGTACGTTAAATTAAACCATAGTACTGCGATCTTATCCATCTAGTTCATACTACCGAAGATGTCAACTAAAATTTAAGCTTAAATGCAGAAACATGCAAAATTCTAATCATACAAACCTTAAAACCCACTAGTATTATTTGTGTTTGCTGTCTGTCACATACATCTGGCTACTATGCACCCGTTGAAGACGACCAATTATATTAATTTCTATGAGCAGCCAGATATACAAGTCTACAGAATTCTTGTCAAACCTATGGGATTGATAGAACCAGCAGAAATCTAATAAAAAATGCCGCAATAGAAAATGGCTATAACAACATCAAAAACCCAACCACCAAATTATAGATTATAGGTTAGGTTAGAGTGGCTGCTATGGCACCCTTAGACAGGTGACGGTCCATTGAAATACCAAAGTATCTTACTTCCCTCTTACCCTTATTGAAACCAATTAGAGTTAGTTATGTAGCGTAATATATCTCGCACCTTACAGTTTTCGAGATCAGAGAGGCAGTCCATTATGAACCTGCCAATATGTCTATGCCTTCTGTGTGCTAAAGCCGAACATGAACACAGCAAGTGGACTAAAGTATCTTCCTTCTCCTCGCCCATATAGTTTCTGCAGAAGTCATTTGCTTCCAGTGTCCTGTGAGTATCCCCACTAGCATTCTTAATTCACGTCTATGTAGGGAGATTTGTGTATTAGAGCGTTCCAAGAGCGCAGCGTTACCACACTACATGTCAGGCTACTGTCCCTTTTTTAACCGCTGTCTTGAACACTGTAATATGCCTCCCCTTTCCGGTATCACTTGGAAAGTTGTATCATGCTTAGCTAGTTCGTCCGCCCTACAGTTCCTTATGACGGCTGAGGGTCCGGGAACCCGGACTATCTGGACGTTGAAAAGCTCACTCATCTCAATTATAGAAAAAACACAACAACACCCTGGACGTCAGAGAAACTGATTCCAGCAACATGATTACCGCTAGACTGTCCACATAAATTACAATAGGATACCACATTATATGTCTCAACCAAATTGAGACCTCCTCAATCGCTATCACAGGAACCGAACACTTCCAATTTATCACTCCAGCTCCTACTCTACGATCTAGATTGGAGCCATCCGTAAAAAACTGTATAGCTTCTGTTTCAGATAGCAGCCCGCTTCCCCAGGATTATTTTGAGCGGCACATGGTTCGGAACCCTTTCTCCAAGTATCCCGTCTGAAGACATTTCCACAGAGATGACATTTCCACATACATTTCCACAGGACGTTCTCCTTCTCGATCCACTTACTGCATATAGGTTATTTGTTACACACTCACCCCATATACATAAGTATAGGTCTTACTACGGTAGTGAATAGCCAGTGTACCAGCTCCGATTTCAGGCCCCATCTGATGGCGTTCCTGCATGACTACATAACTATAGTAGTCTTACTAACAACAGAACACTTTAACAACTTACGCCTATTTTTTAATGTTGTCATGTTATAGTTCTTACATCCACATTAACAGTGTATTCAAGCTGGTATCGAACATATGCACAATACAAAATCTTAATTCTTTCCAAATCCAAAATGTCGCCTGCCCATCATTTAGTAAAACTAAGTATAAAATTAGCTATATAGTGACGCATTCCTCGAGGTGCTAAATAAAGCACAGGTGGTCAACGAAAGTAATGACAAGGTCTTCAATTTCAAATACTTTCTGAAGAGGTACAAAATTTATCATATATTGTTGTGTAACATATGGTTAACTTAAGATACCTAGATACCTAAGATACAACTCTGTGCCACAGTGGTACAAAATATCGTAATGACTTTAGTTAACAAATAATTTTGACATTGATGATATAGATGTAATACCTCTTAAGTATGAAATATCACTTCTAGTTCCACTTTTGAAAATGGACCTTAACTTTTTTTTAAAGACGACTCAAGATAAAGATCTTAGTTTGAATACACCTAAATTTAATTTAGTGATTAGAACAATTTAAATGTTGACTTTTGCTAGTGAACTTACAAAAATAGCACAAAAGTGAAATTGAATTTGTTTAAATTGCGAGCTTGAAGCAAGTTTGATATATAAATTGATCCGAAAAAATAAATTTGAATCGAATCGGATTAAAATATAAATGGCGCTAAATACAAATACTATATATATATAGTTTGATTGAACAAAGATTGAGTCTAGTTTGATTGAAGTTTGAAACGAAAAATTTATGAAAAAGTATAAATTTTGTCTGCATGAAAACAAGAAATATTTTCGAAATTATTTCCCCTAAAACGTGTTGCATCATAATTGTCATTGCATCAACTTTGTTTTCAAAGGTTTGAATTATATCAACGTTGCTCTTCTTGGTACAACACCACAGATGTATACGTCCAAGAAGACACTTGAACATATTTTCTTCTTTTCCACTGTAGTTTCAATTAAGTCGGTAATTCTATGCACTTGGTCTATAGTAGAGTGCCTCTCTATAAAGCCAAATTGATGTGAAGGAATAAGTTTTCTTTCTTCTATTACTGATTTTAACCTTTTAAGCAATAGTTTCGCGAACAATTTTGAAATTCTAGGAAGTAGCGAAATTGGTATATACGAGGTTTAGTTAGAATGTTTATTAGGTTTTGCTACCTTCCACTGGTATGGACCGTATATCAGTCGAAACGCCACGTTTATTACTTAGCGTAATAATCTTGAAATTAGTAATCTCATATTTTAGCTCTTGTAATGTTACTGGTTGGATGTTTTTATTATCCATTTTTTTAACTGGGTTTATGTTTTCTTCCGCTGATTGCCTCGGAAAAGGCTGAAGTGTATTTTCAAGGTGGGCTGCAAACATGACAGCCTTTTCTTTAGCACTATTGCCCAAGTTCCATCATCCTTTTTGATAGGAGGCACATGAATGGTCGGTCGTTTAAGTCCTTTTGTTGCTTTCCAGAGCGAATAGCCTGTGTCTTTTTGGCCGGAAAGACCGGTTAGATATTCACTAAATGAATTGTTCTTAGTTTCTTTGATTACCAACTTCAGTTTGTTGCTTAAATAATTAAGTCTCGATTTACTTTGTGGTGCTCTGGCGTAGAGTGGGGCGTACTCTGCCACGCTGCTGTCAATATATTATTATTTAATTGGTCATCGAGTAGTTGTGTCGCAATTTTAATTGGTACTTGTAACACGGTATTTTCTTCGATCAGCGTTCGGAACACATCCCAATTTATTTTATTGTTTGTTAATCTAGGCAAGTTTTCTTTCTTGATTATGGTTGCACTCAGTGTCATAATAACTGTTGTGTGTTCTGAACATATTCCTTCATCGTTTTCTATCAGTACGTAATTTTCGGATACACCTTTTGTTACAAAGAAGTCTATATACAATATGTTAGTTTACCCCCAGAATAAAACTCACAGTTTAATTCTTGCCCTGCGGCAAACAGTTCTGTATTCTTAGCATTGAAGTCCCTCCCAATTATAAAGTTGGTTCCAAGCAATTTAAGCAACGCGACATAATTTTCTTTAGTCAGTTGGTGACGTTGTAGACAATATATCTATCGAACACGTTAATGGTTGATACTTGCATAATTCCCTTTTCTATTTTCCCTCCTTCGCAGTGTTTGATGCTTTCCTTGCTGGAAGAATGCCATGGTAGCAGCGGTATCCATAGGCATATGTCTATCTTTTCCATGTGTAATAAAATTTCTAGCTGTGGAATTTGGGGCAGTAGCCATATCAGTACACCATTATACACCGCTTCTTGCTTATTTAGCCGTTTATGTACGGCTTCTATGCTCCTTTCAGTTTTCGCTATGCGCATATTTAAAGCTTCTATACTCCTAAGTATTTTTTCAAGAATTGGAGTTTCTTGATTTTTCTTAGTATTGAATGACCCCTGTTGCTGCTGCAAAGGTTTTTCGGTGGTATTCTGTCGAATGGTGGTATTTCACGAATTTTCTTAAACTGAGTTTTTCTATTCCTCAGTTTTTGCAGTTCTTTAGGCTTGTGCTAGATGTCTTCCGGAGCATTTTACACATCTAGGCTCTCTGCTACAATATTTCTGGGTCTGGTTAAAGCCTTAGCATTTTCTACATTGGGATATTAAACCAGTGGTCGTATCCGCCACCCGGGGACGCGCCCAACTAGCAACCCCCACGGGATAATTAGTAGTTGGCGAATGTTTTGTTCATTAAAACTTTCTCCGTCAGAAACAAGTAAATGGGGGACGTTGGAAATTTTTCTGAAACACAATATAATATTTCACAATTCCACAGGAAATCACGGTATGAATTATTTTTCCAGTGGAATCGGGTGGATATTGGAAGTTATGATATGGGTGTTAGAATTTTGTGTGGTCTAACTGAGGTCTGTATCCGCGATCCAAATACACTCAATCACTTACCATATACTGTAACTGTTTAATAATGAGTGGAGGATATTACATGTACCAATCATATTAAATTACACAATTCTACATTTTATGTATTATGTATATACAATAACAACAATAACGGCAACAGCAATAAAATTAATCTAACAACATACAAATTTTCCAACCTAAATCCAGTGCGGATAAGAAGAAATTATTACATCTGTGTGTTGTCGACCGGCGCGCAACGTCGACAAATTACCGGAAAGAAGTGATAACAATTTTTTTTTTTTTTATTATTTCTACATTGAGTGATGTATTCGCGAATTAGTCCACGGTTTTTAATTTCTATCAAATCGGGATAATCCACCTCTGGTCTCATTGTAATTATTTTTAATTTTATTTAATAAAAAGCAAATTAAAATTTGCGCGCCATGCTTCGATTAAAAAAAATCGGTTAACCCTTGACATTCGAAAAATGGTGTATAATGGATTTTGGTTTTCGCTGTCGGAATAGGGTTAAGATTTATAAAATAAAATAAAAAATGCTGATAGTTGTAATAAAATTTATGACAACTTTTAGATTTTTATTTATTTATAGTTACAAGGCAGAAATAGTTTTTTTTTAATTTACAAAATAAAAACATAATTATTGTTATTTGTGATTACGTAATTGAAAACACAGTTTTTTTTTTTAATTTTAATTACTTTGACTGAATGTTTATGTAATTCAATGATATTCTTTGTTTCGTTTATTTATACATATACATACATATACATACATGCACATATTTGTGATGTGGTAACTTATGTGCCGTTGGAGATTTTTTTTTTTTTTGTGTATTAGCAGTACAACATAATATGTTTGATAAAACTAAAAAAAACACAAAAAGATGTTAAGATGTTGATGTTCCGTTTGGTGTTAATTACGAGGTCATTGCAGAGAAGATGAGTGTATTTATTTTGTATATATGCGTCTTGCGCAATAACTAGCGCATTCACACACAACTTTCAACAATTTATTTGTACGATTTCATTTCACTTCCGTTGGTTACACTCACTTCCTAGCACCGCATGTAAATGGGTTTAGTATTACATACGTACATAGGTATATACCGGGCGGTTTATCTTATCTTTTCTATATGTATATCCATTATATATAGATATTTGCACAGCCGGTGACTGAGCAAATTCGTAATTTCTTGACGCAATCAATAATTTTTGTTACATAAAGAAAATTTGACTATATTGTGTAGTAGTATCTCTCTGCACAGTTCCGGAAACGAGATGAATAAAATACATTTTTTTGTTCGTCTTTGGTTCAGACAACCTGACGTCTCTCGCAAATCAATTGGGTGTTGTTGTTGCCGTTTTGTATACTGTGTACAATCATAATTTATTTATTTTTTATGGTTCATTGTTTATTAATTTAATTTTCGTAATGCTTTTTGTTCGTCTTATAAATATCTATGTACTGGTAAACTTGGAATAAAGATTAATGATTTACTGGTTTGTTCCTCGCTTTGTATCATGGCATATATACCGGAAAATAATGTTGTGTCTATAAATATTTATTTGTTTTGGCGTTTACATATTGTGACTTAAATATGAATGTTTGAGGCCGCACCAAAATTTAATTAAAAAATTAACATACTCATCACTGTGATTGTTAAAATACAAATTTTATGCGCTAATATATTCCTCAACGTTAGAATCTGAAAATGTAACTTAAGTGAGCATTCAGAGGTTATACTTATAAAATTCCGGAATTCGTAGCCGATTGTCAAATTTAAAGAAACTTTGAAATGAATTTAAATTTGCATATACAACTCTGCCCTAACCTATAGGTGTTTTTTATCTGCCTTATACATATATCTGCACCGATCGAGTAGGTATGACCACACAAAACAAAATATTCAATCGAAAAGTGCAGTGTCCCAAAATTAACACACGATTTGAATTTGCCGCCATTTGTGCAGTAAAGTGTTGGCAACCACTAAAAAAAAAAAAAAATAGACAGAGTTAATAAAAATGTGGCGTTAAAGTTTGGCAGTCGCAGTTCAAAAATTTCATACAAAATATGGTCGGAATAGTGTTTTAACTTCGTCAACTGTTAAAAGATTAATTGAAAAATTCAAGGAGACTGAATCAGTTGGAGACGCTAAATACACTGGTCGTCCAAAAACAAGGCGTTCAAATGTCAACATCGAAGCAGTGCGTGAGAGTGATGGTGAAAATCCAGGAACATCAATTCGGCGTCGTGGACAGGAATTGCAAATTTCAAGAAGCTCTCTGCCGCGTATACTCACTAAAGATCTGTGTCGTCGTGCTTACAAAATTCAATTAACACAACAACTGAAGCATAATGACCATGCATAGCGAAGAGAGTTCGTTGAATGGATTATTGAGCATCAACAATGTCGAAAATCCAATGAATCCACAGCGTGTCACTGTTTGGTGCGGATTTTGAGCTGGAGGCATTTTACACCATATCCACGATATCGCGACATGATAACACACTTCTTTCTGCCGCATTTGGTTGATATTGACATAGACCACATGTGATTTCAACAAGATGGTGCTACATGGATGGTGCCAAAGATCTATGTCAACAAGTCCACAACCACCCGTGCAGTACAGGAGGAAATTAAACGCTGCATTAACGAAATTCAGCCACATTTATGCAAAAAGGTCATGGAGAATTTCGATAAAAGAGTGTGTATGTGCCAGCAAAGCTGTGGAGGCCATTTGCCCGATGTGATATTTCATAAATAAGCCTATCCTATATATGTATTTTATGATTCAATTAAAAAAATCACAATCTGTTTGAATTGAAAAGCATTGGTTAAAAAGACAAGGTACACACTATATGGGATAACTGCAGAGCCAAACTTTATCCTATGGCGCTGTTTGAATATCATCCCCTTGAATTGCTATGCTATAATTCATGATTCATGATAACAGGTCTTAATAATTTTAAGAGCTTCACGCTCTCGGTATATTATGTGGCATTTTCTTTTTTGTTTTCTTTTTAATTTAACCCTTCGTCCCACCCTTCTTTATTGGACGGTATATAGTAATGGAGGCAATCTGGCTATTCTGCCAGACTCACTCGGTGCATATAGGATGCCACTCTTCCGTGCCCTGTTAGCATTTGCGTGAACCACGCACTTAAAGGTATCTTTCTTTCAAGTCTTTCTTCAATGTTTAGTAGACATTTGAGCACTGATTAGGGTTCACCGGTGATGACAGTTCATTCTGCCAGCCCCTCTAGAGCATGCGTTAGTCATTGAGGAGACCACGAGGCATTCATATATGATAGACTGGGTAACTTGCAAGTAACTTTTTTGCTATTCTCCGTAATCCTTTTAACATATCAGATGACTCCGAGCCTTTCATCGAAGTTCACTCCAAACCATTTGACAGTTTTTACCATCTTCAGATCAATGGAGGTTTTCTGATGTCAAGTGATCCTTTTAATTGGATCATAACTGTGTCGGCGGGGGACAACTTCATCTTATAGTTCATCTATAGAGTCCCCATCAAATAGCATTACTTGGACTTCGTAGTTCATACTACTGTTGAAGAAAATATTCTGTAGATGTGGGCGTACAATGCCGCTTTGTGGGAGTCTCTTATTGGCACTCTTTTGGAGTGTACCGTGGCTTGTGGTTACAGTGGCTTTTCTTTCAGAAAAATAATCATTTATGAGGTTGTAAATATTTACGGGGTAGTTTATTTTCTTTAACTCCAACATTATACTTGGCCACCGCAAATTATCAAACGCACCAGATACATCTAGGAAAACTTCCAGATTGTACTTTTGGTCCATTGCATCCTCAGTCGATCTATTTTCTCTGAAGCCAAACTCTTTTTCATTGTATTTGCCACTCTTTTGGAATATGTCCATCAACTCGCCGGTAATTAGTTGTTCAAGTAATTTACCTAAGACAGGCAACAGCATGATCGGCCTATATATGGCTCGGATCGGTTTGACATCTTAACCCACCATTCCTTATTATCACCGCTTTGCCATTTTTCCAAGCTGTTTGAAATATTATTTTACTCGGACAGGTATTCATTAAGCTTGTGATACTGGGCTCTATAATAGGCAAAGCACGTTGTATCACTTCGACCTCGATGTTGTCTAGGCCTGGCGTTTTGTTTATTTTCATAGACATGATTGCCAAAGTGGCCTCTTCATCACTGAAGTGATGACAATGTTACGATGCGCGCAGATTGCTCTTTGAACTGTAGCAAGGTTTCATTCTCCAGGCTTTGCCAGATACTATTTAGTAGATGGTAGAACTTCTCCCAATTTGAATGTTTAGTTGGAATTTGAGGAATTTTTCTGAAGAGTGATTACATCATTTACCGTGTTTTCCGAACCTAAAATGAGGACAAATAGTCTGTGGTCGCTTGTTGTCCGGCTTTGTTTGACCAACCAATTTACTACTTTTCTTAACAGACTGCCGGTCATACGTGTGACATCAAAATTCCAGTTGCCATTATGGGAATATGTACTCAGCTGGTTTTCTTCGTTAATAACGAAGAGGCCACTTCATGCTTTAAATACTTCAACGAGAGCTGCTCTCTCATTATAGGTCCTTATTGTGCCAAAGTTAATCGGATGGTTTTTAGGCCATCCATAATTTTGTAAAGCTTATATACACATTCCTCTGGCTCGTCTGAATACTGAAAGTAGATACTGACTAGATAGAAACTACCTAGATTTGATCTTATTTCTAAACACACGCAATACGAGTCGCATTACTGTGAAATCTTTAAAACTTCTAGATCCTTATTGAAGACGTTATCTTAACGTTATCATCACTCCCCACGATAACTCTTGTGGATTGATGCCATTATGTGGCATATATATAATCTCCAGAGTTAAAGGCAGCTCAATTATATAAAAACTTAACAAACATCGGAATAGTTTTGAATACCCGCTGGGTCGCTACAGTATAGCTTTAGAACGGCTAAGTTATTTTGGAATGGATATATCCGGCGTTATAAAGTCACTTTCAACAGGCTTCAGACAAAACCGAGCGTTGTAAGTATATATGGCTATATACAAGAGGATGGGGTCAATTAAGCTTGTACATTACTTAGTGGCTTTTCTGTATAATGTTTTAGAGGAGCTTCGCAGATATATAAATCATCTATATAAAGCGGCAATGATTACCTTGAATATTTTCATGTCGTCGACATATAGCCGACGCATTGACACGCTGGAATCGATATAACAAGTTTCAAGCAGTATAACCATCTTTTATATTTATAGATACATATCAGAGGTCGGTGGCTAAAATGTGGGAAAAACACAACGTTTTATACTACATCTAGAGGAAATTTCGGATTGGCCAACACAAAGTGCGCCTCTGATGCACTTTTACATCCTCTGAACTTGTCAATAATATACATTACCGAAATACCAGTATAAGCGCCATAGTTTCTACTGCAATGGTAAGCCCAATAGATTCTTAAGGAAAATGTATAACAGAAAAATGGGAAAATCACAACAAGTGGAAATCAGCTGATTCACAGAATACCGTATTCGGCAAGATACTGTCTGTACAACCAGGTCATTCCTAGAACAGTGAATTACTGTCAATATCAAACCAAGACTCTGACGTGATGAACATCGATCGAAACTACGTAGATTTTGGGGCTTGAATCAATGAACGGGCGTGAAAGCGTATACTCATCAGAACATTCCGTTCAAAGGCTGAGGAGGCATCAAACGACGATTCATTCGTGATCCTATATACATTTGCCAAACTATATTATGAATTTATGACAGAATATCAGCAGCTCGATCATATATGATCGAAGTTCTGCCACCGAAGGCAATAGAAAATCATTTTTATTTATCTCATCACGGCGAACTCAAAACCATAATCAAGTGGTTGTGGTTTTAAGTACACCGTGATGAGGTAAATAAAGTCGAGTTGTTTTTGATTAAAATCACTGAATGTTGGAAGGCTAAATAATGTTGTTAAAGTAACCGTAAGAGATGACTGATGTATGAAATTTAAATCTGTAGTATACTATCTAGTTAATTTGGATCGTATCGTAATCAACTTCATCATTTCAGAATTTTTTTCAGCTGTTTGGAGCTGAATGACTGACTGTAGATTGAAGTGACATAAAATATCAAAAGTACACTGTTAAATTATTTTAAACAAATTGGATTTTTAAGGTGTTTTGTTAATTTCTGGTTTCAACTATACATTTTCGGATCTGAGTTTTCATAAAATGTTAAAATATTTAACATTGTATTTTCAGTCATTCTTGTCACCTATGGTTATAGGTTAACGTGTTTTTAATTGTAAATATGTATATTAAAAATTATGAAGTATATATAGCCCTGTGATGTGACAAAGTATCTTCTCAATCGTCATTATCACTGTAAAATAACTCAACACTGAATTCATATTCAGTTTAGAAAAATTAATTTTTTAATTTATAACAATTTGTTCGCTTCTATATACATATATACATATACATTTACATATACCGGGTGTTTTTTTTAAACTGAGACGATCAAATATCTCGAAAAATAGCCACTCTACGGAAAAAATGTCCATAATCAAAATTTAATCATACCGCGGGGGAAATACATTAGTGCAAAAAAAAAAGTCCCCCCACCCCCGCTTTGTAGGTGGGGCGGGGGTAACTTTTAAACTAAGATAGGAAGCCATATTTTTTATTGCAGATACGGATTCTACGACTAAAAGTACGTATGATTTGAATAAAATATTTTGTTCGGTTCATGATAGATGGCGTTGCAATCGACGAAATTCAATTTTTTCAATTTCTCCTTCTTAGAACACACGCATTCGATTCTGCAATACGTTTGAAATAAAAAACATCACGTTTTCATTGGAAATACTCGAAATTTATCATCAAAACAATTTATTCAGTTTTGTAAATCTAAATAAGTGTTCAAAATGATGGCCTGAATTTTGTATTTTTGAAATTTAATAATAAAACTTGAAATTAATTTTGAACACTTATTTAGATTTACAAAACTGAATAAATTGTTTTGATGACGAATTTCGAGTATTTCCAATGAAAACGTGATGTTTTTTATTTCAAACATATTGCAGAATCGAATGCGTGTGTTCTAAGAAGGAGAAATTGAAAAAATTGAATTTCGTCGATTGCAACGCCATCTATCATGAACCGAACAAAATATTTTATTCAAATCATACGTACTTTTAGTCGTAGAATCCGTATCTGCAATAAAAAATATGGCTTCCTATCTTAGTTTAAAAGTTACCCCCGCCCCACCTACAAAGCGGGGGTGGGGGGACTTTTTTTTTTGCACTAATGTATTTCCCCCGCGGTATGATTAAATTTTGATTATGGACATTTTTTCCGTAGAGTGGCTATTTTTCGAGATATTTGATCGTCTCAGTTTAAAAAAAACACCCGGTATACAAAATCAATTTGACATTACACATTTATTTTTAAATATTATAGAATTGCGTCAAATATAGTCGGCGCAAGTATAATGTATTATTTGTCACGTCACGTCATTTCGATCGACTTGCAGAGTACAAATTTATAGATGAGTGATATGAACACGAACTTAGACCTGAAATTAAATAAGCGCATGGAAAACATAAAAATTAATTTTTGTTGTCAATTCATATGGCTGGAAAGAGTTCCAAATTGACAAGATCACCAACAAGATACGGTAACGAATATGAAAAGGAAAATATTGAACTACACAGAAAGCTATGCGAATTTGAAAAGATCACAACTAACCTAAGTAATGATTTCATGATACTTCAAAAAGAAAATGAAGAACTTAGAAAAGCTCTAACACCTGCTGTAACAGAAGAGAAATCAAGAATAGAAGAGCAGAACGTAGCTAAAAACGTAGCAATTGGCGGAACGTAGCCATCGGCCAGAATAAATATGTCACGGACTCAGATGAACTTAATTCTGGAGTGAATTGGGTGCTAAAAAAAAAGAATCAAGGAAAAAAGCGACGACTGAGCAAATCACCCTTTGTATCTCCAGAACAAATACAAGAAAAAAAAGAAATAAAAAATCAGAATAAAAAGGTGCAGCAACCCAAACCACCACCAGTCATTGTAAATAACATTTACAACTACAATTATATACGAAAAACGATGGATTCAAACCAAATACAATACCAAACAACGATGCTCAGTAGTGGAGATCTTAAAGTCAATGTCCCAGACGAGGAGAATTATAGAAAACTGACCCTTTCACTTAATGAAAAGGGAAATACACGGTACTTTTATGAGGACAAAAGAACCAGGCCGATTAAAGTTGTGGCAAAAAAGCTACACCCATCCTGCCAGCCAGAAGAAATAACGGAAGATTTACTTTCTAAAAATTTGAAAATAAAAGAGGTTACACAAATATTGAAGAGAAAGGATAAAACTCCGCTATCATTGTTCATGTTAACTTTTGATAAAGATGAAGACACAAAATATTTATCAAATAAGGCATATCCTCAACATGAAGGTGGAGATTGAAGCTTTACGAAAATCAAGATTGCTCCCGCACTGCAAAAAGTGTCAATCATTCGGGCACACTCAGAACTACTGCAATAGAGACCCAAGATGCGTTAAGTGCGCAGCTCAGCATTCCTCCAAAGAATGTACAATAACCAGAGTAACAATAATCACACCCCGCAAATTATAGTGGATGTATAGTTGCCAGAGAACTACAGAAGATGAGAAAAAATAATAATAACAAAAAGGACATACCAAAAGGCAAATTAAAGGAGCCAAGAAATCAAATAGAAAAGATAAGAAAACCTGCTTATCAAATAATTCAAGCTCTAGGTATCTCATATGCTGCAGTTGCTAAAGGGGGAGCAGAATTGAAAAACGTTTTTGACCGTTCTAGTGAAATGTTGCAAACAAATCTAAACCGAATGGATGAGCAAGAACAAAAGCAAGAAAAAGCTATTGGATCAATCATTCAAAGACTAACGAAACTAAATAACAGCATCAGGACTGCTCCTGTCACTCATATTTTAGCATGAATAGCGACATTAGAATACTAGCATGGAATCCCAATGGGTTATTGCAACACCAGCAAGAATTGCAACTATTATTGGACATTCAAAAAATTGATATTTAAGAAAAAATATGAAACAAAAGAAATACAAGCAACTACCGTCAGCATTAAAACTAAAAATCAGTCATTAGCCGTAACGGCAATTTATTGCCCACCGCGATATAATCTTAAAAAACAACACTACGTAGACTTCCTGGAAAGCTTAGGCGATAAGTACATCATTGGCGGAGACTTCAATGCGAAACATACTCATTGGGGATCAAGAATAATCACTACTAGAAGTAAAGAACTTCTTGAAGCAATGACAGCAGTTGGATGTGATTGGCGTTCTACTGCCAAACCGACATACATACAAATCTACTAGATTTCTTTATAACTAGAAAACTTCCAGCAACTTATGTTAAAATCGAAGAGGGGCATGATTCGAGCTCCGATCACTCTTCAATACTACTTACTTTCAGTGAAAAAATAATCTAAAAAGAATGCAACCCGACTCTGACAAATAAATATACAGACTGGGAGGGATTCAAAGAAGAGCTGAATAGTAGAATAAAACTTAGTGTACCGTTAAAAACAGAAGAACAACTAGATGAAGAAATCGTAAAATTCATAAATGACGTACAACAGTCAGCATGGAATAATACGCCGGAGTTGAAAAGAAGAATAATAGGTACAAATTACCCAAAAGAAATCAGGGAACTTGTCGAAGAAAAAAGGAGAGCCAGGAAGAAATGGCAATACACCAGGATGCCTGCATATAAAAACAAACTGAATAACCTGACACAGCGACTCAGGAGGGAAATCCAGTACATTAAAAATGATACAATAAACTCATATCTACAGTCATTAACATTTGAAAAGGATACTGCCTATTCTTTGTGGAAGACAACCAAACGAATGAAAAGACCAATAACTCAAATACCACCCATAAGAGCAAGCAATGGGAATTGGGCCAGAAGTAATGAAGAAAAAGCAAAAGCTTTCGCTGACCATCTAGAAAGTATTTTTCAGCCTAATGAGGTACAAGAGAGAGAAGAATTCCAAGAAGTAGAGGAAACTATTGATCAAGAAATCGCTCTGACCACTCCTGCGGAGTTGACTAATGAAATAAAAAAAATGTAAATCCTAACAAAGCGCCAGGCTATGACCTGATAACAGGAAAAACTTTAAAACAGCTATCGAAGAAGGGCATTAAAGATGAAATATGTATTAAATGTATGGAAGTTCGCGGAGGTGATTATGATACCTAAGCCTGGAGAACCACCAAACGAAATAACATCCCATAGACCGATTTCGTTCCTACCTATTATGTCAAAACTATTTGAAGGACTTCTCTTAAAAAGATTGAAACCAATAATTGAAAGGCAGGAATTAATCCCCACACATCAATTTGGATTTCGAGATAGACACTCTACAATTGATCAAATTCATAGAAAAACAGATATCATAGAAAGATCACTCGAAGAAAAGAAAATCGGCTCAGCAGTCTTCCTTGACGTGGCCCAGGCGTTTGACAAAGTTTGGCACGAAGGCTTTCTACACTAACTCCAGAACATTCTACCTCTACAATTCTGCCAAATATTAAAATCCTAGATTACAGAGCGACACTTTCGTGTTAAACAGGAACAATCATACTCAGAAATTAAAAAGATCAAAGCTAGAGTGCCACAAGGAAGTGTCTTAGGACCTATTCTATATTTATTATTCACAAGCGATATCCCATTATTTCATAATACCACAATTGACACATTTGCAGACGACACTGCTATTTTGGTAGTAGATGATACCATAGAAGGAGCTACCAATAAGCTTCAAAGTGCGATGAACAAAATTTATCGATGGACGAAGCATACATGGATGTATGGAATTCAGCTGTGGGGTTGTACTAAACTAAGCAACATGTATATCGTTCAAAGATTCCAAAACAGAGTGCTAAGGGATATTGTAAATGCCCCCTGGTACATTTGTAATAGCGACCTCCACAGGGGCCTTAGAGTGGAAACTGTCACCAGAGACGCAAACAATGCTGCACGGAAGCATGAAGTGAGGCTCCAGAATCACCCGAACGTTGAGGCCAACCAACTACTCGACCACAGCGAAGTAGTGAGAAGATCGAAAAGAGTAAAATCTTTTAAGTTAGCACTATAGTCGGCGTAAGGCAGTAACACCAGTAAATAGAACATAAGGAAAACTAATGGGGATATCTTAGTTAAACACAATTTAGCAATTTATGTCAAAAAAGAAATGTTGTTAGTCTATAGACTAGGTACATTATAAAATTTTATGTGAATAAATGGGATTGTCAAAAAAAATAAAAATTCATATGGCAAGTATTTAAGCCTTCATTCATGCATATATAGAATCAAATTGGCGAAATAACTGTTTGGACACGGACATGCGCAAACGAACGACCGGACTACAGTTTATTTGTAAAAGTCATACACTTTGTGCGAGTTGGTAGTCGATATAGGTGCTGCAAATTTATCAAAAACCGATAAACTCATAGAAATGTCAGATATTGCATTTAGTTTGAGATTACGATCTACAATTATAACCATCTTTTTGAAGTGGTAGGCTATAGTTGAGCTCGCTTTTTAAATGGATTTTTTCAACATCCCAGAACTGCTGCAAAATATTAATAAAAACGGGCAGCTTTGTTTGTGCCATGACCATCCAACGGTCTCCATTTTTATGAATAGGAATATATATTATTTGTTTTGCACAGCTCTGGGAGCTCATCATCAGTTGAAATCGAATATTCAAATTTATCATTGAAGACGAGTTTTTGCATTTCTATCTTGCTGCAAAATATTCACCGACCATATATTAGCCAATCAAAACACGCCATTTCGTAAACAAATTTCCCCTTCCAAATTAAAATAATTTCAAATCGATGCAAAATGTGCAGCAGGCTGCTACAAATTAAAAATATGCTCAAATTTTCACTCATTATGTCAATTTTAGCTCTTTTTCAATTTTATTTTTGGCTATATCTTGGCGAAACCGAAATGTCAATGTCGTCTTGACGTTGCTGAAACTATACATATTTGAGTGTATTTAATGGTAAGATTAATGTTAATTTTAATTTGTAATTACTAATTATATTCGGTTTTCATTTTTTTCATGATAAAATGTGTACTGCCTACACCATTCCAGTAAAAATGGCTAGACGACTTTTTGCGGTCGGTGCAAAATCAAATATTGTGTTTTTATAATGGTGGATGATGGATGTGATATTTATTATTTAACCGAGTCGTTAAGCCATTTGCTTGCAACGTCGAAGGATGTACCCGAAAATTTACGATTCGCCCTTATTTGAATGATCATATTTGAAAATGCCACACTGGTGAACGGCCGTAGTATGTGGAAAACTTATTATCACCGGATCAGTATTTTAACAACACAGACTTATACACCGTGGAGAACATCGATATGGATGCGAACTGTGTGGTAAACGATTCTATCGAACAGACGCACTACAAAATCATATAAGAATCTATACTGGCGAGCAATTCTGTCCCTGCGAGTATTGTCCGAAAGCATTTAGACAAAACATTTCACTCAAATTGTGCCACGGCTCTATCAACTTCAATTAGGTAAGTCGAGATGCCACACCAAATTGGAATATAAGCTACCCCACTGTAGAATGTTTCCATCTTGGACTTCTATCTATATTTATTCGTTTGGTTGACACCAAAAATGTATAATCCACACAGGACGTCGTAAGGATCGTGAAAAAGGGAAATGCTCTGATTATTGTCAAGACGATTTGGCCGATGATGATAGTATAATACTAGCAAACGGGAAACAAGTATTCCTCTGGCTTGGACCACGTTGCAGTGAAGTTCAAATAAATCAGCCCAATATACAGCACATGAACAATAAACAATAGGTTCGTTCTCTGAAATTTTCAAAATGTTTTCACGTATCAAAAGCCACCAATCGATTTTTTTGTTTTAATTTTTAAAATACTAATATTTTATGCACTTTACACACTAATAAATTTTATTAAATTAATTAAATTTTTATTTATATGTACATTTATATACTTTTATTTCGATATGTTCCGACTTTCTGAGGTAGTTTGGTTTTCTGACAGTAGTATTTTATGTGATATATTATCATCATACTTGCTTTGTAAATAACATCAATTTATTTACATTATGTCAAAATAATGTCAAAATTATGTCAAACTGACATAATTTTTGATGCCGAGTTTATACGTTTCTATCTTGCTGCAAAATGTTCACCGACCATATATAAGCCAATCAAAACAAGCCATTTCGTAAACAAATTTCCCCTTCCAAATTAAAATAATTTCAAATCGATGCAAAATGTGCAGCAGGCTGGCAACTGCTACAAATTAAAAATATGCTCAAATTTTCACTCATTATGTCAATTTTAGCTCTTTTTCATGCCGAGTTTATACGTTTCTATCTTGCTGCAAAATTGTCTGCAAAGCGGGGTGAAGTTAGCCACTTTTTATTCTAGTATGTTGGTACATGGCTTTTTGCTCAATTTGCGGTTGTCAAAAATTATGTCAGTTTGACATAATTTCGACATAATATTGACATAATTTTGACATAATGTAAATAAATTGATGTTATTTGCAAAGCAAGTATGATTGATTATATATCACATAAAATACTACTGTTGGTAATTTCTTTGCATAAAACTTTGTTTCTTGAAATCTTTCGAGAGGGAATTGTACACACTGTAATTTCACAACCAAACCCACTCTAAATACTGAATCATTGTATGTATGTGCGTACCTTGTAAGGATGCACCAGAAGAAGGTTTTAATAATCAAGAATTAAGACTATATTAGAAAACCGAAATAAAAGTATAAAAGTACATATAAATAAAATTTTAATTAATTTAATAAATTTTATTTTATTGATCATGTATGGTTTATTGCCCTTCTTACGGATTTCGGCCATATTTCTTAGCTGCTGTTGAACCAACGTACACTCGAATACAATTAACATGCACAATGTGAATAAAGAATAGTACCAATATTCATCTAAGCACCATAGACCGACAGAAAATATTTGGAAAACAAAAAATGGAGCTGTGGCACGTTCAATAAATAGTTGATAAAATTCTGGCACAACCATTGTCATCTGATTCTTGCCATATGTTTTCTCGGCTAGGCTAATTTCATTCTCATCTTCATGTCCTTTCGATTCAATATATTCGCGATACGTTTTATGAACTGGAAATTCGAGCCCTCTGAATTGCTTTTTATCTTCATCCCAGATGTATTTGGTTTTCTGGAACACAAACCAGTAGATTACATCGTTCTTATCGTTTTTCAATCGCGTAGAATTCAGTTTGACCATTTCGGATGATCCATTATTAGACGTTGGTACTACCTTTGCCACCACCGCTGTTTGTGGAGTTTTCGCCTATATAATTGATACGAGCATGAATAATTAATCAATTAATTACGTTAAGAGATATTTACTTACTGAGCGACAATTTAAAAACGTATGAACGTGAACACTACAGTAACAGCATAGCGATATAATTATTTGTAAAAATGCTACCACCATAATTATAACAATTCCGGCTTCATAATATTCTTCGACACCGAAAACAAAAATCCACAGGCTAAACCAAAGGCCATACAATACAAAAATATGTTCCCGTTCATCAATATGATTGGATTTGGTATATGCAATGTGATGTATTGGATTAATTCATCGATTCGATTATCATTTTTTTATCGCTGTCATTTTAATGCATTACATTTATGTGTACTGGCCTATTAATTTATTTAATTTAATATATTCGGAGATTTATAAAACACGGTGATTGTCCAAATTTTGTTTAACTTCCTCGCTTTTAGTCTTGACAACGACAAGACGACAGATATAGCAAAAAAAAAATTAATTGAAAAAGAGCTAAAATTGGCATAATGAGTGAAAATGTGAGCATATTTTTAATTTGTAGCAGTTCCCAGCCTGCTGCACATTTTGCATCGATTTGAAATAATTTTAATTTGGAAGGGGAAATTTGTTTACGAAATGGCTTGTTTTGATTGGCTTATATATGGTCGGTGAACATTTTGCAGCAAGATAGAAACGCATAAACTCGCCATTAGGGATGAAAAACAAATATTCGTCATTCGCGCAGGCAGCCCAAAATGATATTCGAATGTATCAAAGCAATCCCCTTGCCTCGTTATTTCATCAAGAAAACTAAAAATAATTTTTTTTCGGTTTAATGATTCTTTGCAGCGCATGTCTGCCGGTATAATTAGATTTGCTGCGAGTGTTTTTCCCCACATTTCCAAATTAACATTCTGAGGATCTTCCTCATCCGCGCGTTATATTTTTGATGTAGACTATAAGACTGTGTCCGAAACCTGTAATAAATATTTTTTAGTACAGAATTTTGACATTATTTGAGAATTATGCCGTCCGAAATGCGTAATAAATCTCCCCACCTCAAATGCCTTTTCCCCACGTTATATGTTTTTTTTGAAACGTCAAATTGAAGATTGCATAAAGACCGTGGTTGCATGCTGTGTGTTCCACACAATATATGTATATTGTATTACCGCAAACGATAATATCACCATAGATTTGTTAAATCTGGAAGAACCGGAACCAGAAATTCATCAACATCTAAACGAAGTTATTGAGGAAAGTGCCTGTTCCTTTAGGCAGAGAATGGGACAGTTTATGAAAAGTTAAATAAAAAAATTGGATTTAAGTGTGTGTCGTGTGTGTCATTCATGTGTGTTCATATAAATTTTATATATGTATATAAATAGTATCATTCCGCCAAAAACATCATAAAATGTCGACCCATCCGCCATTTTATGGCATAAATCATGATAGCGATAGACTATAATAATTTGGGTGTATGAGGTTTTTGCATATAAATGTCAAAATTCTGTTCTAAAAAATATTTATTACAGGCTTCGGACACAGTCTAAGATCGAGTTAGTTTGTTTTTGTGCCGTACCGGTATAGGAGCTATTTTTCTTGTTTCAATTAATGGTTCAATCTTCAATGTATTAAGCAAGAGATTGTTCGTTTTATTAAATTCATCAATTTCATGTTTGATTTTCTAATTAAAGTATTTTTTAATAAGTTCAACCAATTTTCATCCATCAGCTGGCCTAGAAAATATACCGTTCTTTTTTAGAATTATAGAAGCCCATAAAGGTAAGTATGCAAAATGCTTACTTATACAAAACAGAAAAAAATCTTTTGAAAAATATTAATTTTTGGCGGTAATTTCTTTTCTATTTTCAAACTTCTCAATTTCTCCTACGACTTCCGAATATATTTTGCAGTGAAGTTTTTGCTTGAAGTTTCTGCTTGATCATCGTTATATGAACCGTCGTTCTTTTTAACATTGGGAGATTCTAATCTAATTTCACCAGTTTGACATGTACGTAAGAAACATGTCATACGCTGTCAAAAACATAACCATAATAACTTCTCTTAATTCTTTGGTACATGTCGATAATTTTGCACCAATTTGTCGAATGAGAATTGCGCAAAAATGAGAACAGCTAATATATACACAAATCAGGTCAATAGTTAGTCTATCTTATCCCGAATAATTTTCATCCCGTTCATCACTAATATAATAATAATAAATAATGTTTAGAGATAATTACTGGCCGCTTACTGTGTCAACAACCTGGCTCCAACGTTTTCGATCCTTGACTTTTTCTTCATACTGTCTTAGACAATCTGAGTAAGCCAAGTCGATCTCTACACCGTGAAGCGACTGTCGCTTGCAACAATTCGTTCCGGATTAGCACCCAGAACGTTCTAATATTTCATGTACAATATCGGGGATCTTCATCATATCTCGGTATGTGCCTTTTACTTCGCGTTTTGGGCCGTAAATAGAGGCTGTATTACCGGTAAACGATTAACTAATTAACCGATTAAGTTGTTAAATAATTAAACACACACACGTTAGATGATCAACCCATTGACCAACAAAATATTTCGTCCCGCTGTGGCAATATTCATTCAAATATTTTCATAGTCGACAAACAGTGACCAATATGTAGACGATTTGCGACAAAATGATCCAATACAGCAGATGTCCAAGAAGAATTCGGAATAGAACTCGTATTAATGTTAGATTGTAATACCCCGCAGGTGGATTGCCTGTTAGTAAAGATTTTTTTAGGAGAAATTATCATGATATTTGTATAGAAAAAGAAATTGGTACTCAGGATTTCATATTACAAAGTGTTAATATTGCGCCCGAGCTTCAAGCACAAAGAACAAGGACAAAGACGTGGAGAGTATTTAGCGTTGGCTTTTTTATTCCTCCCGCCTTCACTATTATATGCTATACATGATTTTCGATATTTAAAAACTTGTTTACCGGTAAACCGGGCTTTACTCAAATATTTACCGTTTACAGGTAAAGTCGAAATTCGATAATTTTGTAGGCCCTAGCCGTAAATCTCTCTCTTCGACTCTTCTCTCAAATGTAAAGAGCCATCTCTCGTACTCATGCCTTAGCGCCCAACTTCCACATCCATATATAACAACGGGCTGATCAACGCTGTGTAAAGCTTCAGCCGCCCGGCACTTGAAAGGTGTTTAGGTTTTAGCATTGGCCTTAGAGGATACAAAGCACGACTACCAGCCGCCTGCCGTGCTTTAACATCCTCACCCACACGGTTATCGTCAGTGATAAGAGAGCCCAAATATTTAAACCTCCTCACTGCTTCAAACGTATGATCAGAAATCATGTAGTTAGTTTTCGACTCATTGATCTGTAGTCCAACAGAAGCCGAAAACTGTACAAGCGGGTCTAGTATTTCCTTCACTCCGTTGCTACTCAGCCCAATCACGCATACATATGTCATCTGCTGATGCAAGTACCTGATTGGACTGGCGATATAAGATGTTGCGCTGAGGTGTTTCAGTTTTACGAGTAAACTGCAAAAATAGTCGATAGTCTGTTCTCAACATTAACCAAACATTGAAACTGCGTCATTGTCAGCCTACACAGGCGTACCAATTTTGTTGGCATTCCTAGGTAATCCATCTTAAACTCTCTCAGTTAAACGAGTCATAGGCCTGCCGAAAATCCAGGAACACCTGATGTACGGGGATCAAAGTCTCATTATATTTAGATAGGATCATCCGCAGCGAAAAGACCTGATCGATTCGGATGAAATAAAATCGAAAAGACAGTTCCACAAAGTATTCCCTCCGAATGTCTAGATCTCCGAATTCATTGGATCCTCAATCCAAATCTGCGCAGTCTGCATTTGAGGTGACTCAACTACACTCTGTGACACATGATAAACACCGCAAGCGTCAATTACGGCGTCGATGTAAACACATAGGTTTCCATCTGATTTGTTGTACTTTCAGAACCTTGGCCTTCCACCATTCTCACTTTTTCCGTCTACAAATCCGCTTAGCTGTCTTCCTAGTAAGAAAAGCCATGTTTTCCTCTCGATTGTGGACGCAATTGCACTTCACTATAGGCTTTATTTTGTTGCTCGACTTAAAAACGACATTCGTCATCAAATCAATCATTTTTAGGTTTGACTTTCACTATACCTAAAGTCTGTTGAGCAGCACTGACAACCGAAGTTTTCAGTACCTCCCATGACAGAGTTCACACAGTTAGACGGATATCGTTTCTTTTGATCTTCATTTTTCCATCGTAGCTTTGCAGCGACCAAATTATGATCGCTGACAAATTATGGTTGCTGACCGATAAGTTCTCACACCCTGCACAATCCGCTCTTTTGAAATTAACACGTGGTCGTATTAGGCTGCGGGAACTCTACTCTAAGATTGTAGGAGACGTGGTCGCCAGTTTTAGGCCACCGAGGTTCTTGAAGAGCAACGAGTTCCAGCCGGTACTCTTTCATGCATGTGATTAGGCCCTTTAATGCTCCAGGTCCGGGTACTTGAGGGAGAGTCCGGTGTTGTTTTGGGAGGTATTCATTTTTCGTTTTGTTGACTTTATAAAGAGATTCTTTATTTTACGGATTCGGGTCGTCAGCCCAGCGATCCAACCGTTTTGTCGCCTCCTACGACAAGCAAATGATACTGCGGTGTGGTGGTATTCTTATGGAAAACATGTTCGTGCAATTTAGGTTTACGAGACATGTGTGTCTGACAACCACAGGGGCCATCACAAATATAACACTGTTAGTAAAAATTTGTTAAGTAAGTTTTGGTAAGATGCTCTTAGGTTGTGCACGAATAATTGCTCTTTTAAAATCAGTGGGGGAATTTGTAATTTATTTCGCCTCGTGTTGGCAGGTAATTAATTGATTAATGGGAATTGAATAGTATTATGAATATTAGTTACGCAAGCATAATAGTAAATTCTTGAGAATTAACTCACCAGTGGCATCGATTAAATTATCAGGTTTCATTAAAATTATAGATAATGGCTCCGCAATTGAATATATGTGTTTATTATTTGGAAGCTGCTTCCCATATCGAGAAAAGTCATCAAGTGCTTCCCATCCTTTAATAAGATCTAAGTTTTCTAACATTCTTTAAAACAGAGGGCAATAAAAATTGACCTGGACATAATAATCTTATCTCCACCGTAGAGTTATTTTCAAGGAACCATTGATACGGTAAGATATGTAAAGCCTTTAGTAAACCTGTTGCATTTATACTTATACCTATATATACGCACGCACCATCATAGTTCAGCGCGGTTAAAGATTGCGACCGCATAATATAACAAAAAACCGACAAATGCGGTATTTAAAAATCGAATATACCTACTTTCTATAATACCTTCTATAATTCCACTGTCTATATACTAATACGTATACATAATTTAGAAATTATATACGAATTAGACAGTATCTTAAAGTCATAATTACATTTACTATATGTATACTAGTATAATACTCTATCCAGACTATACACAATAATTTCACTTTCAAAAAAAAAAAATTGTACGTACTCGAACGTAAACATTACGTTTTTGATTTTAATTCTATATCGATTATAAGATTATATTAAGACTTTCACTTTTCGTGTACATACATATATGTGGCTATAGCGTATAGTTTTAACGCTTTAAGTATAGCTTTATACACCCGATTTCTCTATAAAACTATATCGACACCGATTTTCTATTTTTTCGAAACGGACTGTTACACTGTGTATAGTGGTATTATTGTGTTGTTACTCAAGTGCAAAAGTTTCAAAGTTTCCGCGTTCATTTCATATTTTTGTATTTTAAACGTGCGAAGAAATTAAATATATTTTTGGGGATTTACGACTTTCGAAATGTATACCATGACACGATAGACGACGAATTTGTACCTTATACCGGGTGTTTCTTTTAAACTGAGACGATCAAATATCTCTCTACGGAAAAAATGTCCATAATCAAAATTTAATCATACCGCGGGGGAAATACATTAGTGCAAAAATAGTCCCCCACCCCCGCTTTGTAGGTGGGGCGGGGGTAACTTTTAAACTAAGATAGGAAGCCATATTTTTTATTGCAGATACGGATTCTACGACTAAAAGTACGTATGATTTGAATGAAATATTTTGTTCGGTTCATGATAGATGGCGTTGTAATAGACGAAATTCAATTTTTTCAATTTTTCAATTTTCAATCAACACACGCATTATATTCTGCAATACGTTTGAAATAAAAAACATCACGTTTTCATTGGAAATACTCGAAATTCGTCATCAAAACAATTTATTCAGTTTTGTAAATCACATTTAACGTTTGTGTTATTTCTTATCTTCATGTTTTTCGTAATTGCAAAATAAACGACAAAATACTTTAGAATGGAGCGTTTAACTGTGCCAGAGAAAATTGAAATGGTTCTGGTTCATGGAGAAGCTGGCAGAAATCTTGAAAATGCTGTTGCTATTTACGCTCAACGTTTTCAGGATAGGATTCGTTCACGTGCTTCGTTTGGCCGTACTATCAAACAATTTATTAATGATGGAAATGTTCAACCGAAAAAGAGGACCCGTAGAGCAACAGTAACTGGAGAAAATAATGAAATTGCTGTATTGGCAGCAGTGGCTCATAATCATCATATTAGTACACGAGAAATAGTTCGCGATTCCGGATTGCCCCTCACCAGTGTTTGGAGAATTTTAAAACGACACAAGTAGCATCCATATCATGTGTCTTTACACCAAGACCTTCATGGCGTTGATTTCCAAAATCGGGTAACTTTTTGTCAATGGGCACGTGAACAAATCCAACAAAACCCCAATTTTTTTCTTTGCGTAATGTTCTCCGACGAATCGTCTTTTACAAACCATGGAACGGTTAATCGACACAACATGCATTATTGGAGTGTTACAAATCCGCACTGGCTTCGTCAAGTTGAACATCAGCGTCCTTGGATTGTCAACGTGTGGTGTGGAATAATTGGCAACAAACTCATAGGCACCCACATTATTGAAGGCAACTTGAATGGTCAAATGTACCGAAACATTTTGGAAAATGAACTGCCAATATTACTTCAAAATTTGGGCTTAGAAGTGAGACGGAACATGTGGTTTCAACTGAAATACTTGATCGCGTGATTTCAATGGTCGCTGGATCGGTAGAGCTGGTCCGATAAATTGGCTCGCCAGATCACCAGATCTTACTGCGCCAGATTTTTTTTTTGTGGGGCTACCTCCAAAACAAAATTTACACACAAAAACCAACAACACGTGAG
Source organism: Tipula unca (assembly GCA_951394425.1). Classification (NCBI taxonomy): domain Eukaryota; kingdom Metazoa; phylum Arthropoda; class Insecta; order Diptera; family Tipulidae; genus Tipula; species Tipula unca. The sequence goes on from OX596381.1 coordinate 188,046,834, forward strand.
AACATGATTGAGCGAATCAGAAATGCGTGTGCTGAAATTCAACCAGACACACTTCTCAGTTGTGTACAATCATTTGAAATGCGGATTAATAAGTGCATTGAAGTCGCAGGTCATCATTTTGAACACTTATTTTAGATTTACAAAACTGAATAAATTGTTTTGATGACGAATTTCGAGTATTTCCAATGAAAACGTAATGTTTTTTATTTCAAACGTATTGCAGAATCGAATGCGTGTGTTCTAAGAAGGAGAAATTGAAAAAATTAAATTTCGTCGATTACAACGCCATCTATCATGAACCGAACAAAATATTTCATTCAAATCATACGTACTTTTAGTCGTAGAATCCGTATTTGCAATAAAAAATATGGCTTCCTATCTTAGTTTAAAAGTTACCCCCGCCCCACCTACAAAGCGGGGGTGGGGGACTATTTTTGCACTAATGTATTTCCCCCGCGGTATGATTAAATTTTGATTATGGACATGGCTATTTTTCGAGATATTTGATCGTCTCAGTTTAAAAGAAACACCCGGTATATAACATATACATATGTATATATACGTATATATATAGGTTAGATATTTAAATCTGCGACCCAATTTAGATTAGAGCATGAATTAGTAAATAAGACACACACACATACACACGAGAAATAAGGGGTTAGGCTAATTTCCCAATTATATTTTAATGCATTTTTAATTTTGAATTAAAAACAAAAAATTTGTATGTAGCGCGTCCAGCTTGATCGTTCAGCAGATAGGTTGTCGTCATAAATACGTACATCTATAGTTAGGGGAAACATAAATGTATATGCAAAAAGTTGATTTGCATAGAACAAAAAAAAAACAAATTCATAATTTTAAGGGTTCATATACATAAAAAATGTTGTCTGTAATATTCGCATATGTCGGAAATGTGGTCATCTATCTGCACGTATATACAAAAATACAATTTGCTTATACAGTTTATGCGAACAAAATTAGAAATACTTAGTATTGGGTTGGTCATTAAATTTATGTATATCGTATGATACATATAGGTGTGGGTGCATTGCGTATACCATCCGTCTGAGCTGGCAGTATATATGAATATAATATAATGCCGGGTGATTGTACTAGCATATGTGGATGAAACAGACTGAAACTATATAATATATACAATGTAAATACGAGTACATACGTATATATATATATACATATATTCAATTTTGCTAATTTATTTTTTATTTTTTATCAGAAATTCTAATCTAGTAAATATGTATGTATATACTCTTGTATATATATAATACGTATATGTCAATGTGTGTACATCTAATTTTATTTAATTAAATTCAAATTAAATTTTTTTTGTTGCGAACAATAACATGATGCAGACTAAACATTAGATAGATAAATAGATGTACAGGAACACCTCGTGCAACACAAATTTAAACGCAAGTGGATGGCTCTCATTACATCTGAAATTAATTTTTCATGCACAAAACTCGATATCAAGACCATGAGTTGCCCCGGATAGAGGTAACTAATTGGTCTTTAGTACTCTTTATTTTATCAAACGGAATATCTACCACTTTGTATGTAAATTTAAATCGTAAATAAAATATGAAAACCAAAAGATGTAAGCTTTTCCTAAAATTTGATTTAATTAAAATTGGATGAGAAAAAAAAAATTAGGGCGCTACTTTAATTAAATTACAAAAAATATAAAATCTAAACTGTATAGAATATCGATTTGGATTAACATTCGTATTCTACGTCATTGGTTATTATATGAAATAAAAATAACGCCCTTAGTTATTTTTTTAATTTAAAAACATTATAGGAACGGAAAGACATTTGATGAAAATATCATAAATGTCAAATTCCGGTTAAGGTATATATATGTATATATATATTACATTACGGGCCCAATTGGGCATTCACACGATATTACATTTAGAACATGTTTAAATTTAAATCGCATATAAAATATTAAAACGGAAAATGTAAGCATTTTCTAAAAGTTGAAAAAAATAGGGCGTTATTTTTATTTGATAATAACCCAAGATGTATACAAATAAGAAAATATATAAATTTTATTACATGGATTAACATTTGTATGTTAAGCTCGAAAGATCTACCGTACCATTTTTTTTTGTTTTGTGAAAGGAGTTGAAATGGATCCGACTGAACTTGTGGAATCCGACATCGAGTATGCTGACCACGTTGCCGAAAAGACTGCCGGGGCTACCGCTGGGCACGATTCCTGAGCAGCCCAGTGACTCCACCGGCACTCCGAAGCGTGATCGTACCACAATTGGTACTACGCCGGAAATGGCGGCAAAAAACCGCGTTCGTACGCAAACATAGTCGCCGAAAAATTTCACTGAACGAGGAGAAGTTAGGAATTTTCCGGGTCGAATTGAGTCGTCTAGTGATTGACTCGGCGAAATCATCGGGTTTTGTGACTCAAATGCATGTCTTCAATTGCGGGTGCAGCAACGATGAGACATTCAAGTGGTTTGGAGAGCAAGTCTCCGAAATGAAAGAAATTTGAAGTGGTTGTTAGCTTTCAGTTGGTGACCCCCAAAGTCGCTTCTTTTACTGACTTGGATCCCTGGTCTGCCAGAAGATCCTCGAGTCGTAACAACCAACCTTAAACTGATGAGTCCGAACATTTCGATTGAGGAATAGAAGGTTGTCCGGTGCAAGCGTGAGGCAAATCGCCAATCGATTGCCTTTCGGGTTGACCAGAATTCCTTTGAAAAAATTACGGGTTCCGGCTTATCGTTGCAATACGTGCTAGACAGGATCTCTTTTAGGATCTTCTCTGGTCCATAATTATTTTTAATTTTTTTTTATTTTTTATATACTGGACTTCAAATGATGGCCATGCTCAGAATTAAACAGATTAATTTGCAATATAGTAAGTCAGCTTCGTTGGAGTTAAGGAAGCTGCTTTCTGTAATGCATACAGATATTTGTCTAATTCAGGAACCGTACCTCCTTGGTGGTGCTGTTTCTGGATTGAATTGTCACAATGGCAGACGTGCATTTTTATTGGTAACAACATTAATGCTTCCCTTGTTCATAAGTGTAGCTCGGCTGATCTTTCGGCAGTGCTCATCTCTTTAATAGTGAATAATTCTTGCACTAAAGTGGTGGTTGCATCAGTTAATTTATTGTATGACTTTGTCTTACCTCCTTCCTCAGAGGAGCTGGATAACCTTGTATCATGGAGCAAGCATAAGCACATCTCTCATCTGAAGTTCTAAATTTAGGCAGCGAGTCGACGTTTGTTCATTCCACTCGGCATGAGGTGATTGACATAAGTTTATGCTCTATGTCTATCATTGATTTAATTTTTGATTGGAGGGTGACGGATGATGTCTCACGTCTGATCAAAGCAGTATCTCGTTTAACATTAACCTTAAACGACCACCTATAAAGCCATATCGTATCAGAAAATTAACCATTTGGAGACTTTTCTCTCTCGAGCTAGCTTCTTTACTACCCCACCGAGAGTAATCCGGTCAAGTAACGACATTGAGGTACATGCATCTTCACTTGAGACGGCAATTTCGACTGCTTTTGCCAAATTCTTGTCCTCTTATTACGAACCAAAAGACTAATCACAAACCCTTTTGGTATTCTAATCTTAAAAAGTTAAGGAAATCCGCCAGGAAACTGAAAAAACTTCTCACAGAGCCTCGTGGTTAAACTTCTGCGAAGAAATTAATAGCTTGTCGGCGATGGATAGACCAAATAAAGTACATGGCTCAAAATAGAGTTTGTAAACCTGATACCCTTCGTATACCTAACGGTCAGCTTAACTCCTGTCATAGAGAAGTTGGTGAGCTGCTTCTTTCTGTTCATTTCCTTGGTTGTGTCATTTTCAACTCAGATGTTATCACTACCGAATCCACTAAGGTTCCTTCTGTGGCTCCTGAGTGGCCATCTGATATACCTTTTCCAGGCGTGTATTGCTTTCTGCGCTGTTCCAAAATCCTGAAGCAGGAGTAGAGTCATCTTTATTCCGAAGGCTGGCAAATCCGATTATACGGATTCCAAGTCTTTTCAACCTATTAGTCTGTCTTCAACTTTTCTTAAAGCCTTACAAAGATTCGTCGATAGATTTATTAGAGACAAGCACCTAATTACTTTCCCACTCAGTAACATGCAACATGCTTACATAGAGTTGGTAAATCCTGTGAAACTGCCTTACATGAACTTGTAACCAGGATTGAGAGAACCTTCTTTAATAAGGAGTTTCTTGTAGGTACTTTCCTCGATATAGTGGAAGCTTTTGATAGTACCTCGTTTATCTCGATTACTAATGCCTGTAATAATTTTGGTATTAATTACACCATTGTCAAATGGATTGAATCCATGCTCAACTCTCGCACTGTTGAGACTGAACTAGATGACGTCTGAGTTACTGTCAATGTTGACAAAGGCTGTCCCCAGGAGAGTGTGCTGTCTCCCTTGCTGTGACTTTTGGTTATTGACGGATTACTGGTTAAGCTGCAGCAATTTGGCTTGCACAGAGTTATGCTTATGATTGTCTTAAAAGTTTCAGGTAAACACCTGAATATCTTATCCGACTTAATGCAGCATGCCTTAGATATTGTGGAGGCATGGTGTATTGACAAGGGTCTGCACGTCAACCCGTCGAAGACAGATTTAATTGTGTATGCGTAGGAGTGGTCTGCATCTATCCATTCCTTCTCGTTTTGGGACACCGATTACCAGATGTAACCAAGTCAGGCACCTTGGTGTTATCTTAGATAGCAAATTTCATCTTGATTCCAAATTACTAAAACCTACTACCATATTTTGGCAATGTAGAAGGGCTTTTGGGAAATCCTGGGGTCTCCGTTTTTCATTCATAAATTGCTGGTCTTACCGATATTATCGTACGCTTCTGTTGTGCGGTGGCCAGTTGTTAATCTAATGGCTTCTACTGCTAAACTTAATAGTTTTCAAAACACGTCTTCTAGAGCTGTTAGTGGAGCTATGTCCTCGACTCCACTTTTTGCTATGAAGTGCATTCTTTCCTTGCCTCAGTTGCGCACCTTTATTCTTGGCACTGCTTGCTGTGCAGCGTTTCGCTTAAGGTGCATTGGGGCCTGGAATGTTCTCGGTTCTATCATGGGACATAGACAAGTTTCTAAAAACTACGCTTCATCTTTACCAGAAATCGATAAGGTTAATAATAGATCACTACCTGAATGCAACTTCTCCAACTTATTCTCGGTAGTTTATCTATCCATCAAGGGATTTGTAGTTTATGGAGGATTTTCTCCAAAAACTAGACGAGTCGATAGTATTTTTTTCAGATGGCTCTCGCTCTAGCCTCAGTGCTGGATTTGGAATCTAATGTCCTTGGTCTAATCAGAGATCTCTTGGCAGTTTTGGTTCGCTATGCACTGTTTTCCAAGCGGAAATATTAGCGCTGACGTATGGTGTTATGGATGCTTTGAATTTCGCTGTTAAAAACAAAAATTATTCTGTGTACTGATAGCACAGCTGTTCTTAATTCATTGAATAATCTCTTGATTGTCTCCAAACTTGTCAAGGATTGCAAACACTTCATATATCTTCTTTGCTCCAATAATACCGTTACTGTAATGTGGGTGCCAGCACATTGTGACTTCGAAGGGAATGAGATAGCGGATTGTTTAGCCAAATCCGGTTCCCAGCTAACTCTAATTGGGCCTGAACCCGCGGCTCCCTTATCTTTTAACTACAGCAAGAAAATTATAAAGAACTACTCTTTGAAAGATCTGAGACTACAGTGGCTTGCTACTTCTAGCTATCGTATGGCGAATAACTTCATTAGCGAGCCTAATTTGAAATCAACCAAACTAATCGTTCAGCTCAAACGATGTAGAAGATCCATTCACGAGTCAAATCTTTTATCAAAGCGTCCAAACTGGAGTGTTTTTTTTTTTTGCAAGCTTGTAAAATTCTCCAAATCGAATAATCCAACGGATTCAGATCTATAGTGAATACGGTGGTACTTATTGTGTCGAAATAAAGATTGGAACATTATTTTGTACCTTATGCGCTTTATATTATGGTGCCGAGTCCTGTTGGAATGTAGACGGATGATTTGAGAAAGGTGTTTTGGTCCATGGTATTAAAACGTTATTTAAAATAAACTTTTGATAAACACCGAAATTGATTTTAATGTTTGGTGGCAGAAAAATTAGCGGAAACGATCATTCAAACCATCAAATTATCATCGGAACGTCTTATTAACAAAACACGACCATTATGTTTGTTGAGAAATCGTTAGAATCTTTTTTCATCCGGAAATTTCAAATTTGGTAAATCTTCACGAGCGAGCTAGCGAAGTAATTCTTTTGATCCAAAGATCATTTATCTCGAATGAAGCCAATTTTTTTTCCACTTTAATTTTTTAAAGGCTTTACTTTCAACTTATTTTTCAAGACTCGCCGAACACTTCTATCGCGAATATCTAATTAATAAAGCCAAAAACTGCAAGAAATTTTGCACGGTCAGAAGAGTGTAATGAAGCATTCGCTTATATAATGGAAGCGCCCTTCCTCGTTGCAGCGAACACCGCAGTTGGAGCTGTCTTGCAGCAACTCAAAAATGGATGTATAGAGACCCTCTAGCATATTTCTCCAAAAAGTTACAACCAGCCGAAACGAAATATTCAGAATTTGATAGAGAATTACACACCATATACTTACCGGTTAAACATTTTTGATATTTTGTAGAAGTTTGAGAATTTACGATTTATACTCGTCATTTGAATTTTATTTCGCAGTTTTCAACGAACGTTCAATATATTATATAGGCAAACATAATGTTGTCGCTGTCAGTCTGTCAAATCAATGTACGATCAATAATATCGCAAAACCAAAATCTGCGGATATCTTAGACCCAAAGACATATTGGTGTATGCGTCGTTGTGGTGTTAGCTTCCTAGGGTTTTCCCAAATAAATTTAGAAAATCGTGGATTTTGCCTACCAACTTTTCTTGTCCTATAGATAAAATTCGTTATATCAGGATAATCTGTGTCGCGCGAAAATTGTTTTTGCTGTTTTTTATTATAATTTTAGGACAAGTTTTTTTTAACACCTTACGATTGTACACACGGTAGACGACTATAATCCTAAGCCACTAAGCCCATAAGCTCAAACGTCACAGCTTTAACCAATGCGATATTTTCTAGGTATGTTAAATTTCGTATTATAAATATTAAATTTAAGTCACATATAAAATATGAAACCGAAAAATTAGGGTTTTCTTGCTGATTTAATTAAAAATGAATGAGGAAAAAAATTAGGGCGTTATTATTACTTCATAACAACTCTAGACGTATACAAATAACAAAAAATATAATTATTAAAGTTTGTGTGGACTGATTTGGATTTATAATCGTATTCTACGTCATTGGTTATTATATCAAATAAAAATAACGCCCTAATTTTTTTTCTCAAATCATTAAAAAGACTTAAACCGATAATTGCCAGTAATAAGTACTCTGTTAAAGCTCCGCGAAACAGTGGTTCAAAACTACTGTTTTGTATATTTAAATAAGGCAATTTATCGTATTCGCATTGTAACAACACCCACCCCATCACAATATGTATGTATAGTGTATGTATATAAAATATTCCAAAATTCAAATTAATTTCTGAACCGAATAAAAAATTCAATTAAAAATATTCCATATATAATTCGTATATAGCTAACACATAAATCATTTTGAAAAATATTTTTATGCTGCTCTAGAAATCCTACTACATATTAAATATATGTTATGAAATTATAAAACATTAAATAATTTTAAATAGGTTTTTTTTGTTTTTTTTATTTAAATTTTATATAATAATATAATTTCAAGGCAACATAAAAATTATATGTTTACTGTGTATATATGTATATAGTATGTGATCAAAGCGTAATAAATATTTTAATGAATTCAAGCACATAGACAAACTAAAATAGAAACGTGCGCACAAGTGAATCGATCATTTTCGATCACAACCATAAAAGGCATATCGAATCGTCGTACTAAAAATGCAGCAATTTTATTACTTACTCGTATATAGTCGATGCCAAAACCGCAACAATAAGCGAGCATACATATATGTACGTATATTTATGCGGATTTATTAGCGAATTTTATTGCAACACAAATTATCAAATTTTGTATGCCGCATATACATATTTTGCTAATAATTAAATTAAATTGGTTCGCCTATATATATATATATATATGTATATATATATATATATATATATATATATATATATATATATATATATATATATATATATATATATATATATATATATATATATATATATATATATATATATATATATATATATATATATATATATATATATATATATATATATATAAGACAATACTAAGCCAACACTATTTTATGTTATAAGAACTACACCTACAATAAAAAAAAATTGCAAAGTATTTTTAGACGCAAACGGTTGGTATATATAATTATACATAGGTTTGAACTAGCGGCGCGAGATGAAAATCTATTACGAGAGTGTTTTTTATTTTAATTTTAATTTTTACAATGTAATGATAATTTGGTTTATAATTAGAAATTTTTATGTGTGTACGATTCATACATATAGCAGAGAGCAGCATGTTGTGCACAGCTGTTTGTTTGTCACGTTGGCGGATTGTGATACGATATATATATATATATATATATATATATATATATAAACGTATTATGTAATTTTGTCGTCGCATTCAGATCCAGACTTTTTTTTTTTGAAATGTATATGGTTTATTATTATAATATATTTAGTATTATATGTTGGCACATATATATGTTTTTTATTTATATTATATATATTATGTGACGATGTAAATTGTCAAATACCTTAGATTTGATGAGATATTTCACTTTCGGAATTTGTATACTCGTATATCTTTTTTAATCCATCCTAAATACAAAACAGTAAGACGACGTAAATATAGTCTCGAGGAAAATTCATTTGAATAAATTAGGTTTTAGGAGGCGCGGTTCACCGAATAGTGTTCAGTCAATAGGACCATCAGTCAATACCATTAACTGCTGCTGAACATACTATATTACCGCCAGCCATCGTAAGATTGACGACATCAATTCCAACAATAACAACTCCACAATACAAGAACATAAAGTGCAAAAAACAACACCCGGCTGCACATCAAAAATACTAATATTGACTTCAACAGCTTCGTGAATTACAAATTCCCCAACACCAGGAACGTTGTCAACATCAATTTCATCATCATTAACATCAGAAAAATTGACAAATCAGTTACAAAAAAAGGTGGCGCCACGAGCATGGTCTCGCTAACCCCGTGTTCGAGTTTCCGACGAACACGGGCAGCCAAATTCTAGGGGCTGCCGGATTTGAATGGGTGGTGGATTTGAATAGGTGAATAGCGCATTGCCATAATAACTAAAAATATGTTCGTCATGCTTAATTGAGAAATTATTTAAACAAAACACATCTAATTTTAATCAAATTACTCTACCTAACCGTGTGAATCTGCTTAAAAGAATAAAAGAAAAACCATACATATCGATATTACAGTTCGAGTATTTACAAAAATTCTAAAGGAGACGTTAACTCAATATAAAGTGTTAATATATCTTTTTGTGTTTTTGCAAGTCAGCAAGTTGCTGAGCTGATATTGGTATTTGAGATTAGAGAAATATATAACACGTCGAATTAGAAGAAAGGAAATATAAATAATTATTTTCTACCGGAGTGAAGTTTCTAACAAAAAATAAAACAAAATATATATCTGTATTAGTAACACTCAAAATACAATTCTTATTGGAAAAAATTAGTGAATTTTAATATTGTAAATATATGGAAAATATAAAAATTTGTAGACATGATGTTTTCTAAAATTTAATTAATTATTAAAAGCAAACAATAATAAGAAAATTATAGGTAGAAGAAACCAAATAGTATTTCTAATCGGAATCAAATTCAAAAACGACAGAATTTTATGGTAGAATCATTCTTGAATTAAACAAACCAAATACCAAGGCACTCTCGGAGATTTGGGCAAGATTCCGCTGTATAGGTCTAATAGACCTATCGTAAGGGAACATTTCATAGCAGAAGATTTTTGCAAACGGAGGATTTCAGATGAGTTTTCCAACATTTTTTACTTAAATTTTGTGTTATTTCTTAAAATTAATATCTTAAGATATAACTCAAAATAAGTAAAAAATAACTCATCCCAAATCCTCCATTTGGAAAAATCTTTTTCTATGAAATGTTCCCTAACGATAGGTCTATTAGACCTATACAGCGGAATCTTGCCCAAATCTCCGAGAGTGCCTTGTTATTTAGGGTGCCTAGGGTGGGCACCTAGGGACCACCCCCTTGGGGCCAGTTCTAGGGGCCCCCTTAGGGTCCCCATCCTAGGGGCACTTCCCTAAGGTCCCCACCCTAGGGGCCCCCAATTAGGGTCCCCACCCTAGGCTCCCACCATAGGGTCCCCACCCCTATATAACGGAATCTTGGCCATATCTCCGAGAGTGCCTTGTTAATTAGTGTAAATAATAACAAATTTTTAGAAATAACTCAAACTATAAATAAAAGAAATGCTGGAAAACTCATCTCAAATCCCCCGTTTGGAAAAACTTCTTCTTCTATGAAATGTTCCCTTACGATAGGTCTACTAGACCTATATAGCGGTGTTTTGCCCAAATCTCCGAGAGTGTCTTGTTATTGGATTTGTTAACATCTATAAAGTTGCTAACAAAAAATTATAAATGTTCGTGTTCGATGCCAGTTAGTAAAAATGTCTTCACAGGCTCATATCTGAAAACTTCACAGGCTCATATTTTCTACATAATATTTTTTGGAAATAATTTAAAATTTATCTAAAAATACTCAGACATTTATGCGTGACAATATCCAGAGTGAAATTATTTCGTTAATTGCTACCCAAACTAAAGGTCATATATTGTTTATGGCAAGAAAATGTAAATAGGTTAGGTTATGGTGGCCGTCCTAAAGGACTAGCATAGACACAAAATTGGTCCGTAGCTGTACCACATTCGAGTTTTCTCCTCTTCACTCGCTGAACCATCGTGAGCTTACCAAGAAGCGTTTAAAGTCCCGGATCCCGATCTTACTAAGATCCGTGAGGTCGTTCAAAGGGGAAGTCCTCATAAATTTTGTTCTGCTGTACGCTAGACCAGGACAGGTGCAGAGCAGATGGAGCACATTTTCCTCCTCCTCCTCATCACCACAGCTGCGGCAGAAATCGTGGGCTGGGACACCCAGTCTGCGCGCATGTATCCCAATGAGACAATGTCCCGTAATAGCTCCCACGACCATACCAATATGGTGTCGTCGAAGCGATATCAGTTGGTCTGATCTAGACCGGTCAAGACCAGGCCAGATCTGCCTGGTTATTACACACGAACTGGCGTTAGACCATCTGACGTTCGTTTCTTTTATAGCTTCTTCCAGAAGCAACAGTTTACATGAAGCAAGCGGTATCTTTAAATCCCGCCTGCTTTGGGTTATTAGGCGTGCTGTACCCTTGCGTGCCAACTCATCTGCCTTTACATTCCCTGCGATATTGAAATGCCCTGGCACCCACGTCAAGCGGATGTTGAACTGATCAGCCATCTCATTTAAAGATGCCAGACAGTTCTGGGCTACTTTCGACGTCAGGGAGTATGATTGTAGCGTTTTAATAGCAGCCATGCTGTCCGTAAAAATGCGAATATCCCTCGTAGATATTACATTATACTTCAACCAGTCCATGACTTCCATTATCGCGATCAGTTCAGCTTGAAAAACGCTGCAAAAGTCGGGAAGACGAAAAGAGAGGTTAACCCCTAGTGCCTCACAGAATACCCCGCAGCCAACCCCTTTATCCCTTTTTGAGCCATCCGTGAAGAAGCTTAGCGCCTCATTGTCCATAACCGTTTCGTTCACCCAGTCCTCTCTGGTGGGAAACTCAGTTTGGAATCTCACCTCAGCAGATGGCAAGGGAATAGCGTAGTCGGTAGCTTCCGGAATACCCCTGTTGCATAGGATAGACGAGTGCCCCGCATTGTTACAGGTCCACATAGATATGGATTTGAGCCGAATGGCTGTGCAAGATGCAAGCTGCTCGGCCGCAATATCCAATGGAGTAAGATGAAAGAAAATCTCCAGAGCTTAAGTAGGTGTGCTCCTGAGAGCCCCACTTATACACAAGCAGGCCGTTCTTTGGACTTTCATCAATAGTTTAAGGTTGGCCATAATTTTTAACGCTGGCCACCAGACGACAACCCCATACAGCAGTATAGGTTTGACCACTGAAACGTAGAGCCAGTGTACTATGTGGGGCTCCATACCCCATCTCTTTCCAATGGCATTTTTGCAGGAGTAGAGCGCTATAGTAGCTTTCTTTACTCTCTCTACGATGTTTGGTTTCCAGCTTAGCTTGCTATCCAAAAGAAGTCCGAGGTATTTTGCTCTATCCGTAAAGATCAAGCGAGTACCATTTAATGTTGGCGGGTCACACTGAGGAAGCTTGTGCTTCCTGGTAAAGAGGACCAGCTCTGTTTTCTGTGGGTTTGCGTTCAGTCCGCAGCCGCGTGCCCACTCAGAGAGGTAGCCAAGCGCGCACTGCATGCGCTCACTCAGCGTACTAGGATATTTACCGAAGACTGCAATAGCAACGTCATCCGCGTAAGCAACCACCTTGAAGCCTTGCCCTTCCAGGTTTAGTAACAGGTCATTTATGACCAAGTTCCAAAGAAGGGGGGATAAAACCCCACCTTGAGGTGTCCCTCTGCTCACGTATCAGGCGGCAGACGTCCCACCCAGATAAGCTGTCACGATCCTGCCTCTAAGCATATGATCTATCCAGCCTCTGAGTGACCTGTCTACCCCCAGACACGCAAGGGCCCCAGTGATTGCCCCCGGTCTGACGTTGCTAAAGGCCCCCTCTATATCCAAGAAGGTTACCATTGAATATTCTTTATATTCAAGTGATTTCTCAATCGGGCCAATAAGGGAGTGGAGAGCTGTTTCCACCGATCGTCCCTTACGGTATGCGTGTTGAGATTCCGACAGCTCGCCCGGCTTGATTGAGCCTCTAATGTGAGCCTCTATTAGTCTTTCCAGTGTTTTAAACAGAAAAGAAGATAAGCTTAGAAGGCCTAAAGTCTTTGGGATAGCAGTGAGAGCTTTTTCCCGCCTTAGGTATAAATATTACTTTTATTTCAGTCCACTTCCTAGGAATGTGACAGAGTTCCAGGCTGCCTTTGAAGATAACTTCCAGCCAGGGCAGGGTTAAGTCAATAGTTCGCTGGATATCCGCAGGGATAATACCATCAGGCCCTGCCGACTTGTATGGCTTAAAGCTGTTTATTGCCCATAGGATATTCCGCCTGCTTACTATATGGCTTACGGAGTTTACACCCCTATTTATCATGGGTCCCTCCGGAGCTAGTACCGAGCACTCCGGGAAGTGCGTTTCTAGTAATAGCTCCAGGGATTCCTCACTACATGTAGTCCATGAACCATCCGGTCGTTGTAGATAACTCGGGATGGAAGGACTAGAACAAAGTACTTTGCGTAGCCTGGCCGCCTCCGAGGACTCCTGTATATTGCCACAGTAGAGTTTCCAAGCCCTCGTTTTGGCTGCTCTCAGCTCGTACTTATAGGTTTTGAGGACTTCCTTGTAACAGTCCCAGTCTGCAGCATCATTTGTGTTCTTCGCTTTCTTGAACAGTCTCCTGCATTTCATACGAGTACCTTGGAGTTCCTTCGACCACCAGGGTGGCCGAGATTTACCCAAGGGTCTACTGATAGGACATGCACCTAACATGGCCTTGTTAAAAGCATCAGATAGCTTGGCTTCTAGAGCATCAAGCTCCTGTGTAGATGCAGGAGGTTTTGGAACCGATACCGGTAATATGTAAGTTACCCAGAATGGTTCTGAAACAATCCCAATCAGTTTTCCTCCTATTCCTGAAGGGTGGTTTGCTAGTGGGTTTTGTATCCACTTCGTATTGGAGATAACAATGGTCAGAAAAGGAATGGTCTTCGGACACTTTCCAGTTCAATACCCTCTCCTTAATAAAATCCGAGACAAGTGTGATATCCAGGACTTCTTGTCTATTTTTAGTAATAAAGGTTGGCTTGCACCCGATATTACATATATTTAGGTTAGTACTTAAAATAAAATCAAGGAGTAACTCACCTCGCCTGTTGATATTTGTACTTCCCCAGATTGAGTGATGCGCATTAGCATCACTGCCCATGATGACTCCTACTTTTCGTTTTTGAGCCTCCATTATTGCACTAACCAACCTACCTGGTGGTATGTTTTCCTCCTCGTACGGTAGGTAGGCCGATATTAGCCAGAGATTTTGCCTATCCATCTCGATGCTAGCCACCACTACATCAGCGTTGCTGTAATTAAGTAGTATGAAAATATTCAGATTATTTCTAGCGAGAATGCAGGAGCGTATCTTACCTTCATTCTTCGCATGTAGTATTTTATATTTGGAAGTTCTGAGGCCCAGCACCCGGTCACCATTGACTCAAGGTTCCTGAACCAGAACAACATCAATGGACTCAGATTCCATTTTGAGCAGGAGGGCCGCCGAGGCGGCTTTAGAGTGATGGAGGTTGATATGAAGGATCTTAAGCATTAGATATTGCTTACCTCCACCACTGTTGAATCAGAATCTTCTGACGTCGATTCGTCCGGTAGGAGTGTCTCCTGAGCGTCTTCCGGGATGCTTTGGACATCTGGGTCACCAGCAATAGGCGGGACACCACTAGTGGCTTCCCCATCTGCTGCAGTTGCCCCAGGTCTGTCAGCCTCATCGCGCTTATAGATTTTGAGCGTAATCGCTCCAAATCCATAGCTGACCAGGCCTCCAAATTTTGCCAAAGCACCCACGGATTCTCTGTCGATGATTATGACGGCCGATCTGTGATCTGTTTCCGCCTTAACCTCATCTAACCTGGCAATCTTCCAGGTGGCCGTTGGCAGATCCGGATTGCTGATTTTCAACATTTCCAGGATCTCCCTAGGATCACCCGGCTCCGCAGGAATCCAGGCTCGTGCCCTTGGCCTGCAGGGAATTTCTTCCCTAATCACCACTGCTAGTTTGGCCCCCGGCCAGACTTCCCCCAGGCTGCCGATCGCCTGAAAAAATGTAAATACTACTCTATAATATTAGATTGTACGCCTGTCGTAAACCGTACAGAGCAGCTAACAATTATAATTAGATTCGTAAAATATTAAATGAAAACACCAAAAAAGTGGATATTAAAGAACACTTTTTAGAATTTTGCCCAATAACAAATTCGGCGGGGGAAGAATTGTGTAAATTTATATTAAACAAACTAAGTGAATTAGGCATGGATATTGATGACATCCGCGGGCAAAGGTATGATAATGAGGCTAACAAGCAAGCATAACGGATTGCAAAAGAAGATTTTAAACAAAAATCGCCGTGCTTGGGCCGTGGATGATGGTGGATGATGCTGCCAAAATTAACTTTAAAACAGTCGATTTCTCTAATATAATTCAAGAATTGTTTATATTTTTTGCTTCGTCAACACAACGATGGGACATATTAAAAAAACAGACACCAATTGCGATTTATCTTTGTATGTGTAAAATTATTTTCATTTCAGTATGATGCTTTGAGAAGAAATCCGACCCAAACAAATTGTTTATTGCTTTTTCATTGTATTAGTGTGTAACAAATCGTGCCGCAATTATAATTTTTGAGGAAAAAGCGCAACACAAATATCCCCACTCTAAAATTAGTTTATAGGCGAAGAGGTAACAAACGAGGAGATACATCATGCGCTGTATCAGAGGCTGTATGCATCGTTTAAACAAGCCCATGAAATTACTGATAAAACCGTTAAGCGATACACGATGGGAAAGTAGCATAGATGTAATAAGACCATTACAGCAAGGAATTGGTGAAATTTAAAAATAAAAATAAAGATGATAAATTACGACACCAGGCGAAATGTTTAGCAACTAAATTAAAATCTTTTAAATTTTTATGTTCAGTGGTAATTTGGTATGATATTTTAAATAACGTTAATGTAGTTAGTAAAATAATGCAAAATTCACAACAAGAGAAGTTAAATAATTTAACTAAATACCAGAGAGCCAGCGATCTGATAATGGGTTTTTGGAATTTTGAAATGAAGCCAAACGGTTATCCGAAATTTTGGAAACCGAAACTAAATTTCCCGATATCTCGCATTATAAGACACCGTAAAAAACAAGATTGAACAAATTTTAAAATTAATTTTTATTTTCCAACTATGGATAAGGCAATTAATTCATTAAACGACAGGTTTGATTTATTAAACTCACATTGTGATGCATTAAGCTTTCTGCATGACTTGAGTAATTTAAAGCTTCTAAAGGATGATGATACGAGTATTTCCGAATGTTGCAAAGATTTAGAAATTAAATTATCGGATGAAATCAAGAATGAAAAGGATATCGATGCTGTTGAAATGACCGACGAATTAAAAGTCCTTCGAAGTACTTTAAAGCCAGATTTATTAGGGCCAGAAATTTTGGAGTGTTTTATTGAAAATAATTTATGTAGTACTTTACCAAACATAGTAGTTGCTCTTAGAATACTCTTTATATTGCCAGTGAGTGTAGCCACCGATGTAGGTAAGGTCATTTTCAAAATTAAAATTAATTGAAAATTTTCTTCGAAGCACAATGGGCCAAGACAGATTGGATAACTTGGCATTGGTTTCTATTGAACACGATCTAGCTGAATATTTAAATATGCATGATTTAGAATTTTAATGAAATCCTAAAACTGGCCATTCAGTTTATTTGTAAAGGAATCCGAATTTAAAAGAAATTCTTTTTTGTTTGGAATCCGAGATCACAAGACCATCAACTTAAATTTTCCGGGTGATCCGATCCAATATTTACCGTCAACCATGAAACCTATTGAAGAATAAAATACTCAATATATTCTCAAAATGTTAACAAAATAGCCATTAAATTATCTAATTTATGTAATCTGTTTATAGACGACAGATGACGACTTATACTCATACATAAATCATCTGATGTAGAATTATTTAATTCGTTAATAGGGTTCGCAGATAGTTTTAAAGTATCTGAGTCGCTCGTAACGGCCTAACCATATTCAACAATACCAATCAAATCAATGAGGTCCACAAGAGGACTTATGTTTCAATAGGACGGATGTTAACGAAAATCTTGAGAAATTTTAAAAAACCATGTTACCAGGCGTTAAACTTCATGTGCATTTGTATACTCATCCTTAATGGCTTGATGACCGGCTCATAAATTGGAAGAATTTAAAATCATAAAGCATTTGCTAAAATGTTGAAAAGTGGAATGGATGCGGGCAAAAACACATTGCTGCAATATAGCGGTTAATATATGAGCTGTACTTGAAACCAAAGTACAGGTCTCAGTTAGCTGACATTCAAGATAAATACAAAGTAAATCCAAAACAATTTTGGACATGTTTTCTATATTTTTTCAATCGGTCTTTAGACCAAGCGATTATATTATGAACATCGATCCAGCAAACAGTAACAATATATCGGGTTTTCCATCTTTGAACTTTCACTGTAAACGCACCCTTAAACAAATAACCAAAATGTCAGTGTCAAAATATTCAGTAAAGACAACATTTTCATCATGATGAAGTACACGAACGAACAACGTTTACAAATAATTTAAATTTACTACAAAAATTCCGAGTCGGTGACTCTAGCTTCAAGAGCGTTAATTCCAATTTTTAGTCAAGCCCATTTTTGGCTAACCGGCTTCGTTAACAAACAGAATATGCGTTAAGGGTCATGTGAAAACCTTCATGTGCTTCAAGAAATATCACTTTATCCACAAGACGGTGCGACATGCCACACAGCGGGTCTAACAATCGACTTATTGAAATCTAAATTCGAGGAACGTGGTTTATCCAGAAATGGTCCTGTTGATTGGCCACCTAGATCGTGTGATTTAACACATCGAGATTTTTTTTTATGGGGCTACGTTAAATCATTGGTCTCTGCCAACAAGCCGGCGTCGTTAAAGGAACTCTCCAAGAGCCAATATTGAACGCGAGATAGCGACCGTTTCCGTCGAAATGTGTGGCCGAGTCATCGAAAATTTGTTCAACGAATCGACATGTCGAATTCCATACAAAAATGTTTTGATTGTACTTCAAGCCAATAATAAAATTTTCCAGATATCTCAATTGGTTTGCGTTTTATTTAAAAAAAACTTGTCAATTCCTTATTGGAAAACCCTTATATGATTCATTCCTCCGATTATCTCTGGATGTGGCCCAGATACTCGTAATATACCATCTTCTATGTTAAAACGCGATCTCTTTAATTGTTCGTTAATCACTATGGCGTGTTTC
Source organism: Tipula unca (assembly GCA_951394425.1). Lineage (NCBI taxonomy): Eukaryota > Metazoa > Arthropoda > Insecta > Diptera > Tipulidae > Tipula > Tipula unca. The sequence continues at coordinate 188,065,266 of OX596381.1, forward strand.
CCGAGAAATGGTAAATATGGTTGTATGCAACGCTTTAAAATCGACCTTAATACGTCACATATCGGTCAATCTGCATGGATTTAAGCCCGTTAGGCCTTACATCTACAAACCTGGTTGAATACACCAGTAAAGTAATAAATGGGATAGAAAAATACTCGGGATGTAGGTTATACAAATTTCAGTAAAGCATTTGATTCTATATCTGCGTCATTCGGATTTTCATTCGTATACATTAATTGGTTCAAGTCGTATTTAACAAACCGTTTGCAATATGTAATAATTTGAAACGAGAAATCCAAAATTATATCAAAGTTACTTCTGGTATTCCACACAAGGAACACACATTGGACCCCATGGATTTTTGTTGTTTTCATCGATCTGACTACCAAAATAATAAAGAATGCAAATGTGTTTAGTGTGAGTTTAGGCGTCACTTTCATAGAAAACGTTAATTTCAACCGATATATTGATATTTGTATTGCTAAAGTAAACGCTATGTCTGGCTTCGTAAAACGTTGGATTCACATCAAAAGAATCGAAAGCATTGAAACATTTTTTTTTGATATTAATGTTGCACAAAACTGATTGAGGTTACGACTGAAATATAAGACTAGATGCCAGGATTATATAAGGTTGCACCCTCGTAAAGAGATGACATTTTTTGGAAGCTGCATTTATTGGTCTCGGTCACATGACTCAGCTGACGTTTGAGAAAACATCTAAATAGCATCATGTTCCAAGCAGGGCATCGTTTTTTACCGCTAGAACATTACTCCACCAACTATGGCGAAAATAATTCAATCAACAGCTAAATTATTCAACATTGCTTTAAGTTAACTTTCAATTTTTGACAGTTTCAAGATTTTTTGTTTGTTCTTCTTTGGTTTAACTTTTTTAAAGTAATTTTTCTTGTTTTTATAAAACAGTTTCTGTTAATCAAATAAAACCATAAATGTAATACACTAAATTGATTTTTTTAATAATAAATAAATAACTAAATAATCCTTTGCTCGTTTCCAAATTAATTATTGCGCCAATAATAAAGTCACCATGTGGGTGCTGGCACCATAGCCAAAGCCAAAGCCGGTCAAATTTCAATTGGTCCTAAATTATCACTCGTTTATATTTTAACTACGGTAAGAAAGCTAGAGAGAACAAATGCTCTGAGAGATATAAGGTTACAGTGGCTTAATATGTCATAAGCATCATCAAAAGAACCATTCACTTGTGGTATTGAGTGCCTAAACCTTAAAGGTGCACTGCACCAAATCAAATATAGGGGTTGAGGTATCCTGCGGATTTGACCCTCATTTAAATCCAAATTATGTGAATTAAACAAATTAAAATTATAAAAAATATTCAAATTGGCAAAATGTATTAAAAAATTGGTACGAAAATAAAATGCATAATTCCATAAAGTTTAAAATTCGAACCTTTTAGGATTAGTATGTTTACCTCTCGACTATGGTGATTACTGCGGTACATACTAAATACTACATACGTGTATTTTGAAACATATGTGTATTTTTTGACATACAATTGATAAAATATTCTGGAATAAGTATGCAGGCCGCATGTTGAATGCGTAATGATTCTCATTGCTTCCAAAAAATTTGAGAAATCGAAGTAACAAGAATAAATTTTCAGTTTCAATATTTTTATTCAACTAAGCTAAAAAAACTTTGCAATACCAATTTTGTGTAATTTAATTAACTCCAGTCGCCTACATCCGTGCACAATACAGTTTAACTATTAACCTCACTGTTGGAGAACAAACAAAAAATAATTCAGATTTATCAATAAACCATATTCTGAACCCAAGCTTATGTCACAAAATTCCAGAACCGGTAGATTTAAGTTAGCCATGTTGGTTGTGTATTAAGTCACTCGAGTCTATATTAATTACAACTTAACCCACAATTTTAAAAACTCATATGGGGCTTTTCCAAATTCAGTAACTTAATTACACCACTTAAGCCAGTGGTGTTGTTGTTATGTTAATTTTAACATAAAACTGTAAGTTACAAAATAAACCAGCATTAAGTTCTATGTTACTGTATTTAAGTTCTATATTTATCTGCGTTACGTGTTTGAATTTAAATTCAAGAAAATTCCATTTTTTTTCATCTAGTACTCGATTTAATTGTGTCGATGCTACATTTTGTTTTTTATTTTAAAATTCAGTTACTTGACGTTAAATGAAGGAGCAAGAGCATTTCATCGTCATTTTTAAACTTTTGTAACCGTTGTGACATAAAAAAAACGTGTAGAGCAACATTTTTATAATATTCTGCCTATACATATATCATAAAATTGGAGTTCAAGCAAAACAAATTGATAACCAATAAAAAGTTCTAATAAATTTCAGCAATAATTCTAAAAAATGTAAATAGAAAAGAATCCGGGATAACCCAACGACATGTTCGCCTTACACCTTATAAAATTTCACAATTTTACCCTCCTAATATATATGAATTTCATTATCAACATTGATAAGCATACAAACTAAAAAGCAATATCGTAAATGTGACAAAAAGTGGTAAAAAGCTTCAAGTTGCTAGTGGTTGTGATGAATATCGATAAGTTGTACGACGAAGTAGATGCTGTTAGAGAGGATTTTATAAAATAAAGCGGTTAGTTAACTCGGTGTGATGGAAAGTATTTAAAAAATCTATTTTGAAACCAGCTAGTAGCGTATTTAGGAAGAGGACGTTTATTTGATTGGTAATCTATAGGCTCAAAATAGAAATCGCTTCTTTTTTTTTTAACTGCCAATGGCTTTATTCTTGAATCTTTCTTTATACGAAACTAACAAGAAGTGTGCAAGTATCGGCAGTATACGCAGCAAATACAATACTGGCCCCAGTACGCTGCCTTGTGGAACTCCTGCGTTTATGTCATTTAGTTATGTTCAGTAATGGCTGAATTGTGTTTAACCTGGTGTTTTCTTTGAAACAAGTAGCTTTCAAGGACTGCATAGAATGTTTTGGCAGACTAGTTTTAATTTTATATCTAAGACCCTCATGCCATACTTTGTCGAACCCTTGCGCAATGTCTAGGAAAACTGCCGAACAATTTTTATTTTCTTCTAATGCAGATTTAACTGTGTTAACAACTCTGGGCACTTGCTCTACAGTACCACGTTGGTCTCGAAACCCAAATTGGTGGTCTGGTATAATCTGCCCTTCAGATAATATTGGTTTTAATTTTTATAATACCATTTTTTCAAAAAGTTTTGAAATCATCGGATGTATACTTATTGGCCTGTACGATGCGACTTGTGTTTCATTTTTTAGGGAAATACCCACATCTCATAACGCATTGAAGATATAAGTTATGAGTTTTATGCATTTATCAGATAATTGTCTGATCATTTAACTGATTATTAAATTATAAAGGAATTGGTTTCAAAGGATCCTCCGTAAACTTTGGTAGTTCCCTGTTGTTGGTTTTTTGGTTTGGTGTGAATATTTTTTTCAAGTGGTTAGAGAAGGCAGTAGCCTAATTGGTGTCGCCAAGAGTTAAGTATGCTCTCAATGCTCGTTTAAGGGCCTTACATTATAGCACTATTTAATTTCCATTTTAGTAATAGAGATTTTTGCTGCTGCCATATATTAGGTAAAGGCTTATTAACTTTTTCAGAGTTGTTAATATCAGGGGTGGCCTCTTTAGCTGCTATTTCCAATATATGTGTTAAATCATTTGCCGCCTCATCAATATCGTCCGGAGTGCAAAGTTGGATATCCAATTGGCAATTTTGTTCGACTATATTTCTATATAGAGCCCATTTAGTTATAATTTATTTGTTAGACGGACGTTGAGGCGGTTCTGCTTTTAAAGCTCTGGTACTGAGAGATATTATTATTATTGGTGAGTGATCGGATGATAAGTCATAGCAAACTTTTACCTGAGCATTGGTGATGCAATTCCTTTTGTTATACAGAATTTACAGTAATTTATTTCTACATGGTGGCCAGTACGTTGGTTGTCCAGAAGATAAATAATCTAGATTTTTTTCGTTCATTGCTTCATATAGTTGCTTTCCCTTGGTGTTGTTAATCTTGAACCCCATTGCAGATGTTTATCATTGTATTCGTCCCCTGCGAGAAATTTAATGCCCAGCTGATTAAAATAATCAATCAATTACTGATGTCTATATTTTAATCGACAAAAAAGGTTTGGACCTCACATTTGTGCTATGAAAGGCCGTTCGCCATCCAGACAACTATCTTTAGGAGCATCATTTTTGGCTTTGTGTTAATATTTTGCATCATCATGCACATTTAAAACTTTGGATCGTTTCGGCGAGTTTGTTTACAGTTGCGTGAATATTTAATTCTTCTTCGTTGAAATTTTTAAGGTGTTGGCATAGGAAACTCCAGGTCATTTTGTGTGGTTGAGTGTGCATTCGCTTGTTGAGCAATTGTACTTATTGAAAACATATTTCTTTGATTGTAACGTGACTTAAGCATTCGTTGCCCAAATCGCATCTTTGGATTGGTCTTACCCTTCAAATCCAGATGTACTGGGCAACCTCTAAAGTTTGCTGTGCGATTTTCACCACAATTACTACAGCGTTTTACTGATGGATCATTTCTCGTCTTAACGTAGTTTTTTGAATCATGAAGCTCGGCGCAAATAACGCAAACTTCACTCAACATGCAATAAGGTTTTGTGTGCTTGTATCCGCATGAATGTCGGTCACCTTTACGCCGCTCTCCATTCTCTTAAAAACAACAGTCAACAAATTTTCTCTTTTCAACTGGTAAGTGAAATATCGATTTCCAGTTTGATCGAAATATTTCTTTGATATTGCCCCTTTTAACCGGGCCAAAAAAAATTTTTGATTCAGTTAACTTGTCGATTTTATTGACTAGCTTTGCGAAGTTGCAATATCGTAACCAATGAGGTTCTACCGAGGTTCGATTTTTGCTTGTTGAAAAGAAATCGCTTGAAAGTTATATTCATAAAGGGTAAATTGGGTAAAAACATGACTTTTAATACATGTTTTCGAGACCTGCTATTTAAACATACATCATCTGAGATCATCCTCAAATATTACATCTACTACTTTAGCGATAAAAAGAAAAACGAGGTAATATGTACCAACAAATGGGGAATTTACGTAGTGTTCCCAAAGAGGTTGAGAAATTATACGAATATGCCGAAAAACTTCTAATTTCATGTACATTGCTATGGGTCATAATTTATAATTTTTTCAAAGCGTTCGCACCCTAAAAAGATTGAGTACCTATAGAGTTTAAATGAGTAATTTTTCTAATTTAGTATTAACGTAACGTGTTTTCAATAAAAGTAAATTTGAGGGCCCTATAACTTGTACATTTTCTTCGTAATCTTTGGCTTATCGTATTTTATTTGGATCCCAATGCCATTAAAACATTACTTAATGTATGAATTAAACTCGTGTTCAAATAATTTGTGTCCGCAATTCGAAAAAGTTTAAGAAACACTGATAAGAAATTATCAATACACATGCAAATCGCACTAGAAAATTCATTTCCTTACACAAAATTCCAATTTCCTCTAAACACAAATTCCAAAAAAAGGGTTAAGTATTAACATGTTTTAAAAATTAGGTTTCGCACACATATTTCCAGCTATGTACACATATATGTATGTAGTATGTACGTATTGTATTATATACCTAACAGTCGCGAATCAAACAGATAAGAACACACAACCCAACGAATGCGAACAACTAAAAAAAAATTAAAACGCGATGGAAGTAAACAATTTTTGGGATTTGTTGAAATTTCGCGGTTTTTTTTTTAATTTTTTTTATTTCTTCTCTCTGTATGCATGAAGAGTAGTAGATGGAACAACAACAGCAACGAATTTCTTAGAATTAATAAATTAAAATATATAAAAATGCGCGAATTTGATATTTTGTAGGTTTCATTCTGGATTTAAATTTTTTTTGAAAGTTTCTTAAAATCATTCTTCATGTATTATGGTTAAGTCGTCGTTATTATGTATGTGAAAATATTTTTTAGTGTTTTCTAAAAACAATTTCTTTCGTTTTATGAGTATCGTGCTTATGCCTATATATAAAACGGTGTTTTATGTTAAAACATCATGGCATTCAAGGTCATAAAAATCAACATTATCAATCACTAACCGCGACCATTATCAACCAACAGATGAAAAAACAAAAAAATGTCGGGTCGATCGCTAGAATACTTATTTTTTATCGCAACATTAACCTACTTTGAGCCAACAAAACTAACATATTTAAACAAATTTTGTTGGTTTTTTATTTATAACCTCGCATATACATTCTATATACATGAAGACATAAATATACATATGTACATATGTATATACACGTATAATACATAAATTGCCCAAATCAAATAGACGAAACATTTTTATTATTTTGATCGGTTGGTCCGCGAATATCGCGCGAATATATTAACGAAATATTCAAGTATGTATATGTACATATGTAAGTATGTATATAAGACGCGAATAGTGCGCGGATACATAAAATCTAATGTTGTCTTAAGTATATTTAAAAGGTTTTTATGTATTTTCTAGAAATGCAAAAGTAGAATTATGTGTGCATACATACATATGTATGTGCGAACGAGAAAGCGTATAAAACCATCTGTATGGGCCCCCAAAATTATGAAAAATTTTGTGTATATACACTGGATGACATTATTGTTTGGGTCAGTGAGGCGATAGACCAAAGCCTGTCTAATTGAAAACTTGCTATACCTATCGTCAGAAATATTATCTTTTCGGATCTGGTGCAGACACTAAGGATATTTCGGGCAACAAAAGATTTCCCAGTAGTGACTCTAAACAGTTCTTACGCATATATGTATAAAATCTATTTTCAAAACAGGGGTTGCAAACCTATATATAAATTCAACAACAAAAATCACGTCACGTAATCTAACGAAATATCTAATACACTCATACATGTATACACGAATCTAGGGGAACACAGAATATATATGTATATGTGTAGATGACCTACATTTTACTAAATACGCGAGTACAAAACTTTTAATTTTTAAAGATTTTTTTTGTCTAACGTTTTATTAGATTTTATTATAACGATTATAATTTCCTGTAATTAATTAAAGTTAACTATACACCGAAATGCTAAGTAGTTTTTATGGGAAAATTTGCGATATATTTTTTGTTTGTTGTGCGTACATATGTATATATTCCTATATATGTACGAGTATGTATGTATGGATATATACACCAAATCTAGTTCTTAGAGACTCACACAGCAACATCATCATACTATTGTACACATATTATAGTGAAAAGAGCCAAAATACAAAAACAAAAAAAAATATTAAAAAATGCTAGCGTGCCAAAAACTAGTTTTTGTGTATAGTTTGATTTAAATGAAATAATAAAATTAAATATTCGTTTTTTGGAGTGCGAATGTAGTAGTTTTTTGCGCACAATAAACAACCAACTATATTTAAATATGTATATATACATATGTATACATATATATATATGTAATAGTAGTTGTAAGAAGAAATTTGTTAGGCGTTCATTTGATTACGACGACGATGTGGGGAAAACCTGGCGAATGCGTTAGTTAGTCACAAAAAAAATTGTGTTATGAAACCATAATCTGAACGCATTTCTCTCTGCTAATGCAGATAAATTGTAAGCTTCAAACCCAAATTTCAAATCGGAAAGATTTATCAGTTATGCATTTCAATTAATTTTATATAGAAATTTTTTCGGTGAGCTTTTATGATTCCAAAGAGGGAAACAATTGATTTTAAGCTTTAGACAGTTCAGATTATACATCGAACTTTAAACTTTCCAAATTTCTATATTTCATATTCCAAAACTTTTGAATTCGCCTTAAATATCTTAACAATTGAATTACTCCCAAATTTTCAAGAAAAGCTCAAAATCTAAAATTCGGCCTCTGTATCATTTTTGTACTGGTTTTTGTGAGCCGAATTTTATTTGTATTTCTTAATTACAGAAAGCTAATATTTTAAAACAATTTTGCAATTTAAATTTTGAGGAACCAAATTTCTGATCATATAGACGGACACACAGACAGACAGTTCGTCGAACAAAAGCTGGAGATATCAACTTAATTTGCGTTTTGAAATCACCAGTTTGTGTAAAATAAATTTAAAATGGTTACTAAGAGCTTTAATTTTATGGTACGTTCGTATGTTGTTTAAAGCTCTTTTAAACCTATATTTATATAGATTCACAAAATTATTCAAGTTTTCAATAGAATGTTTAATCAAAGTAATCGGTCTAACTATATCTAAATTAAGCTTAAGATGTGCTTTTAAAATAATAAAGCTTTTATCATTAATTTTGTGGAATAAATAAATTAAAATTTGTAAACCGAAATACATAATTCAGATTTGAAATTAGAAAGCTTTTACAATTCTGAAATTTCATTGTCTTAAATCAATCGTAATAAAAAGCTCCAAAAAACGTAACTAAGTTTCCCAAGTATAAGCTGTTATAATAAAACTAAAATGTTCTAAATGCTTAGTAGATCAACAGTATTTGTCTAAATTATTTCTAGATTGAGTTTTATGATTTTCATTTCTAATTTATTGGCCATTCGAATAATTAAGACACATTCAGTTAATAGCCTTTCTCATGAAAGTTATATTCGCTTTTAAATAAGTAATCCAACACTTTCGCAAGACCTCAAATCGAGTAGAGTGAAATTGACTAAAATGTATAGTGTGCTTGTGATTTGTAGCTGCTTTCTATATAGTGAATGTTACACTCAAGGCAGTTTATTTTAATACTTTTAGATGCGCCGTATTCATCTAATGAATTTTAGAATGTTCTAACCATAGAGGATCAATAGTTTTTCAAAACTTCACAGTCGATTGCTTAACGTTTGGAATTAATTATGAACTAAATGGATGTAAAATTGTTTAGAAGACGTGTGGTTCAAAATAAAACGTTTCAAAATCTCAAGTTTTAATATGGCGAAGCAAAAATCCTTTCAAACTCTGTTTTGACACACAACACAAATTCCTCATTCTCGCTGCATTTCACAAAAATAAAAGATGAGTTTAAAATGCAACAGTATCACAGCTGAATGACGGAGGCGACTAAACGGTTGGATCGCTGGGCTGACGACCCGCATCCGTAAAAAAAAATATAGTGTTTATAAAGTCAACAAAAAGAAAAATGGATACCGCCAAAACAACACCGGACCCCCGCTCAAGTACCCGGACACGAGATTTAGGATCGGCACGTGGAACGTGCAATCACTAAGGAAACCAGGAGCGTTAGAGGGCCTAATCACGTGCATGAAGGAGTATCGGCTGGAACTCGTTGCTCTTCAAGAAACTCGCTGGCCTAAAAGTGGAGACCATGTGTCCCAGGGCTATACGTTGTTCTACAGTGGAGATGACCTCGGAAATCTTGGAGCTGGATTTCTTCTTGGGCCGCAGGTAAAGAACGCTGTTTTGGATTTCCAAGCAGTTAATAACCGATTGTGTAAGCTTCGCTTGCGCATGAAGTTAGCTAACCTGTCGATAATTTGTGTACATGCGCCCACAGAGGTCAGCCAGCCCCAAGATAAAGACTCATTTTACAATGACTTGGACGATCTGATGGGATCTATACCCGAACACGATGTTAGAATGGTAATTGGGGACTTTAATGCTAGAGCTGGCAGAAATCAGACCGACTTGTGTGAAAACATAGGTCCGTACTCCCGACACGAAACTGCGACCGATAATGGTGAGAGAATGATGTACTTTGCGGTTGCTCATGATCTTAGAGTAGCAAGCACATTCTTCCCTCACAAACACATACATCTTGAGACATGGACACATCCTCGCGGAACTTCCCGCAGCCAAATTGACCATGTGTTAGTTTCTAAAGGACGGGCTCAGGTTGTGCAGGATGTGAGAACTTATCGGTCAGCAACCAAATACGTAGGCAGCGATCATCATTTGGTCGCTGCAAAGCTACGATGGAAGTTTTCGTACAAGTCTGGGAACACAGCGAAACGCATGGTACGTTTCGACTGTGAAGGTCTGATAAATGAAGATCAAAAGAAACGATATCAGGATCTTGTCAGCGACAACATTAATGAAGCTAATTACCAGTCTGACTGCGTGAACTCTGTCTGGGGGGTACTGAAAACTTCGGTTGTCAGTGCTGCTCAACAGACTTTAGGTATAGTGAAAGTCAGACCCAAGAATGATTGGTTTGATGACGAGTGTCGTCTTGCAGTTGAGCAACAAAATATAGCCCATAATGAAGTGCAACAACGTCTCACAATCGCGAGGAAAAACAAGGCTGCTCTTGCAAGAAGGGCAGCTAAGCGGATTTGTAGACGGAAGAAGCGAGAATGGTGGAAGGCCGAGGTTCTGAAAGTACAACAACTCAGTAATGAGCGCAGTTCGCGTAATCTCTTTAAAGGAATTACTGGACTGAACCATACTTTCAGGCCTACGTCAACCGCCATTCGGGACCGGGATGGAAACCTCTGTGTCAACATCGACGCAGTACTTGACGCATGGAGTGGACACTTTACTGACCTGCTTGATGTCCATCATGCGTCACAGACTGTTGTTGAGCCACCTCTAATACAGACTGCGGAGATTTGCACTGAGGAGCCATCCCATGAGGTATTCACTAAAGCCATGCAGAGATTGAAACGAAACCGTGCACCTGGAGTGGACTGCATTAATTCGGAGCTCTTCATATTCGGAGGGGATACTTTGTTGAACTGTCTTTTCGACCTTATTCGATTAGTATGGCGAACCGAAGTTATGCCTGACGAATGGAAAGTGGCCGCGATATGCCCCATCTTCAAGAAGGGAGACCGCTTGAAGTGTGAGAATTATCGCGGTATAGCTCTCCTTTGCACAGCTTACAAGTTACTGTCATACATTGTATTGGATAGAATCACTCCTCTGGCGGAGGGCTTGGTTGGTGACTATCAAGGAGGATTTCGTCCGAATCGATCAGTCACCGATCAGGTCTTTTCGCTGCGGATGATTCTATCTAAATATTATGAGACATCCATCCCCGTACATCAGGTGTTCCTGGATTTCCGGCAGGCCTATGACTCGATCAATCGAGAGAGTCTATGGTCTGCCCTGGAATACCTAGGAATGCCAACAAAACTGGTACGACTATGTAGGATGACAGTGACGCAGTCTCAATGCTGTGTTAAAGTTGAGAACAGGCTATCGACAAGTTTTGTAGTTAACTCGGGTGTTCGGCAGGGAGATGCTCTGTCCCCGATACCCTTTAATCTCATGTTGGAGTACATCTTTCGTAAAACTGAAACACCGCAGCGTAACATCTTATATCGCCAGTCCAATCAGGTGCTTGCATATGCAGATGACATATGCGTGATTGGACTGAATAGCAACGGAGTGAAAGAAATACTTGATCCGCTTGTAGAGTTTTCAGCTTCTGTTGGACTTCAGATCAATGAGTCCAAAACGAAATACCTGATCTCAGGTTTTAGGGACAGTGGCACACCAGATTTTAGTAGTGGCCACCGCACGTTTGAGGGAGTGAGGAGGTTCAAATATTTGGGTTCTCTTATCACTCACGATAATAGTGTGGGTGAGGATATTAAAGTGCGGCTGGCAGCTGGCAGTCGTTCTCTGTATCCTCTAAGGCCACTGCTAAAATCTAAACACTTATCAAGTGCCGTGAAGCTGAGGCTTTACAAAGCGTTGATCAGGCCCGTTGTTATGTTTGGATGTGAAAGTTGGGCGCTGACGGATGAATACGAGAGATGGCTCCTAACATTTGAGAGAAGAGTCATGCGTGTGATCTACGGCCCAAAACGCGAAATAGATGGTACCTACCGAGCTCTGTACAATATCGAGATCAGAGATCTGATGAAGATCCCCGATATTGTACATGAAATAAGATCTCAGCGAGTACGCTGGCTCGGTCACGTTCTGCGTGCTGATCCGGAACGAATTGTGCAGCGATCTCTGAAAGGAGAGCCACCATATGGTAGGCGCAGAGGTCGTTGCCGGCGTCGATGGCTCCATGATGTAGAGAACGACTTGGCCTCTTCAGATTGTCTTAGACAGTATGAAGACCATGATCAGGATCGAAACCTTTGGAGCCGGGTTGTTGACTCAGTAAGGGGCCAGTAATTTATGTGGGTCGATTATTAAATAGCAGGTCCTCTACCAAATTTCTATCAAAAATCATTTAAAAATCTCATGTTCAATCAAGAAATCAAATAATTTATTTTTCATCTTGAATTTGTTTTCTCCCTGTTCTGTGAGTCTGTGACCCAAGGCTTTACCTAAGTCTGTCACAATTTGTCTACTTGTTGATACTCATTCTGACAGTAATTAGTGGAGCTTCTCAAAATGATTCTAAATTTCATAAACTTACATCAATTGAGAACTGCTCGAAAACTTAAAATTCAAAATTTAGCTGTGTCACAATTTCAATTTTGATTTAAGTCGTTTTAAATTCGAAATTGATTGCAAAAGCCTAACAAATTCAGAAATTTCTTATTTTTAAATTTGGCAATTTCTTAACTTAACACTATGTTCTGTGCCTCATACTATTCCTGAATAGTCTAGACACATCTAATTATTACAGTATATACACTTACGATAATGCCGCTACTCAAATAGAGATGTCGGCACAATCGTAATATTACCTCTACCTAATCCTGATTCGTCCCGAACAGGATTCAATTCACTTCCCCTGTAGTGCGCTAATGGCACTAAGTACACCACCTTCGGTTTTCTCGCTGTTCTTTTCTAACCCTGTAAACCACGTCGTTTATCTTTTTGACGACGATGTACGGACCATTCCATAAAGGTTGTTGCTTCTTTGTAAAACCCCTCTTCCATTGCAACTCGTTAAGCCATACTAAATCCCCTACTTTGAAACCAATGTTTACTCGCACGTCACTCCGGGCCTTTATTCGGTTACCTGACACTTTCTTCATTTTGTCTCGTGCACCTGTTTTTGAGTTCGATGGACACTTTTCCCGCTGATCCACTAATACTCCCCTGATTGTTCATCATCTATACGCAGTGGAAACTCGAATCTATTGTAATCCAATACTCCCTGCCCCACCTAGATCACGAGGCCATTCGCCCTCATGAAATCCATCCCCAAGATTTGCGACCAGTACTTCTTGTTAGAACTGAGTATTGCCGAACCTTATCGATGCAATCTTCTTGCCCGTTATAACGGCACCCTTGCCTGTGACTTAAATAGATCTTATCGTACAAATGTTCCAGATGCACCTGTATAACATAATTTTTCCCTTCTACATCACCTTTAACTGTTAAACCGTCTCCGCCTCGGAGGCCATTTCTACTAAATTTTGTTGTAATTTTGGACCATTCATCATGCAATCGTTTATAGATAGATAGCAACCTCCGGTTGCTGTTTTAGATGAGGCATCAACCACTACTGTTAGCTTTGTGGTGGTGCTGTCCTTCTTGATTATGCCATGATGCGGTGTATCTTCTGGTTTTTCTTGTACTGATTCTGGCGCATCTTTCTTGAATCGTTTTTCTGATTGTATCAGTCTGACAGCGGCTTTTTTCCTGGATTCCCCTAGTTCGGCTTGGTTTTCCTTAAAAAGAATTCTTACTATATGTATCTACCGTCTGGACCTTGTTCTACATTTGCCTTCAATAGTTTCTCTCTGTCTTCAGGTATTGAGGTAGTTGCTACCAGTATTCTCAGCTGATCCTCAATACTTTTAGTTGCAATCATCGGTTTTTTGTGTTGTTTCCTGTGTTGTTCTTGCTGCCCAATATACTCCAACCGAATTCCGTTTGTTGTGCCATCGGCTCTAGTTGACTTCCCTTGATGATGTTGTTGATCAGTATTGAAACCAAGTATAAGACCTGCTTGTGGCGAGTTAGTCGAATATCAAGGGTTTGATACTCATTTGGAAGTCTCTATCAAATCTTGACGATATTTTTAGATTGATGGTTTGTCTGCAAGTGCCTGCCTGTTTTCCACCCACTCCTGACGTGTACTTTTTGTTTTTTAAATTTGAATAACACTGAGATTTAACATATACCAAGCCACCAATCTACCTTGATTGCTAATCGGGCATGAAAGAATTATTGTTAGTTTCAAGATTTCAATTTACTTCAACTTTTATTATTAGTCTGCCAGCGATAGATCAAATATATGCACAATAATAATTTGGGTGTGGTCAAGTTTAATTTATGTTACTGCTACTGTATGTAAACCTGGTTAAAATCTCAGCTAAATTCCCAGAATTTGATGAATTTTTAATCTCTTGGTCGCATTTTCTCCGCATAAAGAAAATAAATCCAAAATTTCTAATCAACTGTATAATACTCCCAAAAAAATTTCTTTACGATTAGCAGCAAATAGCGCACGCTCTCAAGATGATTTAATTTTTTTATTTTTAGAAATTTATATACACATTGGTTGTTAGAAAAGCGTTAGAAACAACAACGAAAACTACTTTGAAATCATAAAACATTTTTTTTTTTTTTTTTTGTATTTGGTTTCTTGACCCAAACGAAATTTTGTTAATAAAATATAAATTGCGGGGGCAACTGTGTGTGTTTATATAATACACGGAAAGTTTTTCATCTTCTTCATTTCGTTTCCTATACGTATATATGTACGATGTTTAGAAAATGTTAAGTAAATAAATTAAGACGAAAACCTTCTCATAATACCGCAGTATAGTAATGCACCGAATGAATGAAATCTAAAATTTCCGCCAATTTTATCGCGAATTTTTTTAATGATACAGCACAAATTTATTTGAAGTAAGTATATACATATATATTGTATAGGTGAATGGAAACTAGTGCACGTCATTGCTGGATGACCTGCGGATATTTTTGTTTTAATTTTATAAGTAATTTCCAGAATCGCTTTATTTTATTTCAACCGGAACACAGTGTAACCGTTCATTTAATTCTTTTATATATACAATTTGTTTATTATAATATCAGGTGATTTTTACTTTTCTTATAAGATCTTATGTACGTACAAATGTATGTATATTATTGTATTGATCAATCTTTCGAATAAAACCGTATTACACACCGCAAGTTGAAAGTATATAAAACAATTAAATTGGATATTGTTATAAGAATATTAACGGTGTATGATGAATGAATTACTATCGTATTATATCGCGGCAACATTGTGTACGCGGAATTATTATTATGTATATAGTTTTAATCGATAAACATTTAGTTTTTGGTCTTGGTCAGTTATACTTATATACATATATTCTAAAAGACGTTTTTGTTTGGTTCGACTATAAAAAATGACATCACCCAAAAGTATCGCCCCTCGCGCCGTCATTAAAATATGTAATCAAATCATCTGACCATAAAAATGTATAGCTTCAAACAAACTTTATTTCTGTGCCCGTGCGCGCGCTTACAAAACATCGATATATTTCATTCGAAACATGCTTATGGTATACACAACAAAGCCTCATATTTTATTTAGACTTCAGCTAATCTATAATTTTTTTTTTTTGTATTATATGTACATAATATAATATACAGTATATAAACTACATATGTATATACTACATATAAGTTATACCCAAACCCACAAAAATGTATATTAAGATAAAAACTACAAATATAAAAAAAAACGCGATCTAATACCATCGCAATGTTCTATTTCCCGCGCGCACATAAATTGCGTCATCTCCTCATCTAGCTTGTCCATGTTGTTGTTGCGATTTTAGTTTCGCATCGCGTTATGCATCGCGACGAATTTTATGTGATCAAAAAACTATCGTCTTGCGAGAACCCAAATAATTATTGTTTTGAAGTTGATCAGATCCCTATATATACAATACAATATTTAGATATGACACATACTCGAATGTACAAACATGTATGTGTTTGCAATACGAAGCGAATTTAATATAATTAATTCAACACAAAAACTATTTTCGTGCTTTAAATAAAACGTTCAGCCGAACTATACAAACAATCAGTAAAACTATAGTAGTATTGTTCAATATATTTACTTATATACTGCTCAGCTGAATATAGGCCGAAAAGTTTTTCAATTGAAATAAACTAAGCCAAATACTGTAATCGTAAAGAAAAAAATATCTAGAACAAGAAATGACGTAATTTTTAATTTTTTTCTTCATAATAAATTAAATATTTATACTAATAATAATAATAATAATAATAAAAAACTTAAATAGTTTTTTGTGTTATAAAAGTTATAAAGAATGAAGTTTACATGTTTTAATAAAAAATATATGTATGTATGTATATCGTGTGAGTTGATTTTAGTGCTTTCTACTAGTGTGTAATCATATATTAAAGCATTACACGAAGATAATCGAATTTCCTTTATTGTCCGTCCTATAAGTACCATACCGAATTGAGCTCCGCCATCTATTCAGCAATAGAATAACTATATAAATAGCAAAAAAAATTATTCTATTAATTAATTTTTATTTAACGTGAGCCCGTGTTCCACGTAACAGACGCAGTTCAAGTCAAGTTTATTCAATTTTCGAAGACCATAACGATATAAACAATACAAAATGATCGTCATATAAATTTGTGACTAATACGTGAAATTCAATCGAATCGAATCACATAACTAGTGCATATTAGCACATGCACACACACAGATATTATTATTTATGATTTATGTACGTTGAAAAAATTGCATTTCATCAATTTCCAATGAAAACGTTCATTAGATTCGCACAAGTATATAACCCACTTTTATGTGTGCGAGCGCGCGATATATTATTGTAATTCTAAGAATTTTCTATATATCGTATATTCATGTATAAGAATATAACCCGATACGTACACATGCATACATATACATATGTACATATTTATATATATAGTATACACCAGTGATATGAGCGAGGAAGCGGGAGGAAATAAGAAAATAACTTTGAATATTTTTATGGAAATTCATATGATTCATAATATTGGTCACGTGATTGTACATTACGTTTGCAAAATCGTATGATTCAATGAATGATGTTTTTTGATTATTTATATGATTGGGTATGCTGTGGACATAGGTTAAAATAATTACATTTAATACATTTATTTTTGTCCGCGTTGGAAATATCTCTTCCAAACTCGGGCAAAGAAAGCTTTGAGGCCCAACATTCATCACGAAGCCATTCGCCCTCGTCAAGCCCATACCCAAAATTTCTTCAACCATATTTGCGACCAGTACGTCGTGTTGGAACCGAGTATTGCCGATCCTTATCGTTGCAATCTAGCCCGTAATGACGGCACCCTCCCCTGTGGCCGTTCGTAATTTCAACCGACAGGCTAATTGTCTTCTTCCCTTAATTAGATCTTTACAGGTTTATTACATGAGATAGAGTAACAGCTGATTCACCGTAGTACCTATAACTAGCTTGTTCATGTTCCTTCTTCTGAGCAAAAATTTGGTCTTTATCCGATCATCGATGAATAGGAGATCGCTATTTTACTCGATTCCATCTCGCCGTTTCGAATTGGAATTTAAAAATCGCAAATGATGTTTAACGATGATGTATAAAAGATCTGACTCGAAGCCTAGAAGATTTTTCCATTACCGTTGAAAACCTTATCTAACTTTTGGATGTCTTTTTGGTAATTTCTGTTCAACCTGTTGAACCGCTGCGTGCATTTTCTCTACCTTTCCATGAAGAGGGGAACAAATTTCTTAAAATTTCCCGTCCATTTTGCATATTCTCTTTTGTCATTTCTTGATTTGTATGTTTATTTATTTCCTCATTGTTCTGTTTATTTGGCTGTTTCATCATAACTACCATTTACTAGCCACATCAAAATTTTCTGGTTATACTGATTACTGGCACAGCCTCAACTACTGCGCCTTTGTTTTCTTCATTCTCTCCAGACTAGAATATTCCAAAATATTCGAGAAGTGTTGTAACGTTCCAATCTGAGTTGGTTTAACACCCCTGGAATTCTTTTTAATTTTTTTACCGCACTTATATTATGTTACCGTTTATTGGTCTTTCCCGCGAAAAAAAACAAATAGATTGGGGAATCCATACTGGATTATCCATTTTAAAAAGATTTTTGGTGGGACAATCCATTGTAGTGGTTAACTATAAAAACAATTTTTGATAGCATGGTTCGATCTTGGATTTGTGATAATCACTCGATTTTGATTGGTGATAATCAGTTGATATTTGGTTTGTGATGATCAGTTCATATTATGATTAAATTGTGTATCGGATGATTTTTAATTTACATTAAAATAATTGGCGGTCGCCGTTGTCCCACGCTGATCATGCTAATCATGCTGGCCACGCTATTTAACGTTTTTTTTTTGAATACATTTATTATAACTTTAATTTTTTTTTCTTTCTTCTCTCGTATTGTCGTAATACTTGTGATTCTAAATTTAATTTGATTTAGATTTTCTCTCGCTTTACACCTTGTATTTTCAGGATGAGAAGCTAGTAGTTTTTAGAATAGGGGGAAAGGTTAAGTGTGATTTCATACCTCTTCGAGGTAAGTTAATCCATTGCCTTGATTCTTCCTTCTATGTGTTCTGTTTGTAACCTAGATTTCCTTCCTATTGTGGTCAAGCAAGCATTTTTTTGTAACTTAAGCAAACCCCACCGCAATCCTTGAGCCTTAGCCGGCAATAAAGACCATGCTGAAGCTCTACATTAATGAATATTCAATTTCGGTAACGAATGGCATTTTGGTTTGAGAACCGAGTTTAACTTGGCGAATCGTCATGCCGCCTAAATTCGTTACAGTGTCTAGACTCTTCCTATGTAGTCTAAACACATCTACTGCAATTTACATTTACCCAAATAGAGATGTCACCACAATCGTAACAATAATATTAACAAGTTTTCCTATCAGTTACTAGATGGCAATAGAATACCTTAGGAATTGACTTTCTTCAAATCGACACATCGTTGATACTTTTTTCCCTAAGTAATTTGTAATCCATTAGTTTGTAATGCAAGTCAAATTCCTATAAGAAATACAATAATAATCGGAAAATGCAATCGGAATGTAGCGACAAAATAAAGTTTTCATATTTTAATTAAACTGAGTACCTGACATTACTAGGCTAGGTTAGGTTAGGTAAGGGTGGCTGTCCTAAAGGACTAGCATAGACACAAAATTGGTCCGTAGCTGCACCACATTCGAGTTTCCTCCTCTTCACTCGCTAAACCATCCTGAGCTTACCAAGAAGCTTGTAACTGACATTACTAGCAAAGAGAACTATGATTTTACGATAATGTTTGTTTTGCCAGATATTCTTATTGGAGAAAATTAAATTAAAAAAATATTTTTAATAAAATAAATTTTTCGATTTATTTGTTCACTCAATAAATTTGAGTTTTGTGTCAAAATTGTAATTATTAACTGCCGCGTTTCGTTGTGCCAGTCCCAATCTTATAATTCTTTCATTCGCATGGTGTGCGGGCTAGATATAAACTCGACTAAAACTTCCATTCTATAAAAATACATTTCATTGACAATTTAATCGACTACCATCTTTTGAAGCCATTAATAATATAGCCTGAAAGCCTTCTAAATGCGCCTTCCCAGAATTTATATAGGTCTCGTAATTCGCAGAATTTATAGGTATCGCGCGCGACTCACGTTGGATTCAAATTCGTGGTTTTTGCGAAATTATTACCAAGGACCTATAGTGACAAAAAGATAATGAATTAGATTTAGATAGATTTTTGAATTTTTTTTCAAATTATTGTAAAAAAATTTTGTACCAATAAATTTCGAAAATATTTTTATTGGGACGATCAGCGTTTAATAAACAAAAATAATTGTTTTGCGGAATACGATTTTGGTCGATCCTAACTGGTTCTGATCGCTTAAAACAAGTGACGAGAGACCTTTAGTGATCACAGCCTTTCAGACCATGGCATCAGCCATGGCGTTGTTTTTTTTTACAGGAAATGATATTTTGTACTGGGTTGCAAGCGTTTACCGAGCCTGTGCACTTTCCAGCCGACGTTAAATTTTGTACCTTTTGTATTTTGTACGGTTTTAGTTTCACTTAATTTTTTACTAATTTACCAATTTTATTGCGCTCTGTTTCAGAACCTTCCAAACAATTTCCCGGAAAGTAGCTTCTTCGATGCTATTATAGTATTATTGTAAAGCTCAATGGTTCGGGGAATAGCCCTCTACAGTTTAAACTCCATGCTGTTAATACTACTCGTCGCTGTTTCAGATTTGTATATGTACATATATAGAATGAAGTTGGTTCCTAGTGCCCTGTATAAATTATAGTAATCATTAAAATGTTGGAATTCGATATTTATAGACGACACTAGATACTTATCCCCTCGTGGGATAAGTATATAGCATCGTCCAAGTTTAACAATGGGGAAAGGGCAAAACTTCAAGATTGCCTAAGTGCCATTGTAGACGCAGGCCATTTGATGAGCCTTGAGATAGCCGGCATTAAACGTCGACTTCTTGAAAGAGCAGAGATAGTGGAAACACTTAAAACTGAGAAAAACGCCTCGTACGTGCAGACTTTGAAAAATTCGGTACCTCATAACCCTGTCCTAGTAACAGGAACAAAAATAAAGACCCATAGTGGCAACCATCTAAGGTTGTCACTGTCAAAGCCAAAGCTGGTTGAGAAACTTCCTTCACAAATAGTGTGGAGGTGAAAAATAAACTGCGGGTAATTATAAACCCGGCAGTGGCTAACGTTTCGGTTAGTAAAGTCACAAACATTAAGGATGGGGTTCTAATCGAAACAGGAAGAAAGGAAGATCTGGATTGCTTACTAGCCAGTAAGGAGCTTTCGAACGCTGGGCTGGTAGCATCGCTACCAGAAAAGCGTCTGCCCAGAATAATCATTTATGATGTGGACAGGGCCGAAAAGATCGAGGCAATTAAAGAAGCTTTAATAAAAGAAAGCTCTGAATCTATTAAGATCGAGGACTTGAAACAAAGTTTCATGACTGGGCCAAAAGAGGCCAAGTCAGTCCATTGGGTGATAGAGGTATCGCCAATTGCCAGAAATATCCTCATCAAAAACCGTCGTGTATAGCCTAGATATAGGTCCTCATGTAGAGTCTCAGACTTCGTCAGGTTAACAAAATGCTACAAATGCCAGACATTTGGACACATTGCCAAGTTCTGTAAGGAACAACACCACATTTGTGGTCACTGCGGCGACAATACGCATGACCAAAAATCATCCACAAAAATAATCGTTGGAAATAATGAAAATAGTAAAGCAGCAATTGGCATCCTCAACAACGACCTTGAGGTGTAGTGTCCTCCCAACTTAAGGGAGGTGCTTGCTCAATAACTTGCTACCCGACGACTTTGAGGAAAATTACTCTGAGAAGCAAAGTGAAATCCGCGCCGATCGTTACTCTGCACCAACTACACCAAACGTGAGCCACTTCAGTGATGAAGAGGCCACTTTGGCTATCATCTCTATGAGAGGTAGTAAAGCGCCAGGCCTAGATTATATCAAGCTCAAGGTGATACAACGTGCTTGGCCTATTATAGGGCCCCATATCACCAACTTTATGAATACTTGTCTTAGCAAAGGAGTATTTCCCAAAGCTTGGAAAAATTGTAAATAAGTTACCATTAGGAAAACCGGAGATAGGTGTCAAACTGCCTAATTGCCGTTAGGTTAATGGACATATTCCAAAAAAGTGGCACCCATAGTGACAAACAGTTTGGCTTTAGAGAAAATAGGTCCACAGAGGACACAATGATCTATATGATCAATATGGTCGGACCAAAAGTACAATCTTGAAGTTTTCCTAAATGTATCTGGCACGTTCGACAACCTGTGGTGGCCCAGCATAATGGTGGAGCTAAAGCGATTCTATTGCCCATGCAATCTCTATAATATCATTAACAATTATTTCTCTGAAAGAAAAGCCACTATTATTTAGAGTCATGACACACTTGGAAAAAATGTCAATAAAGGATGTCCGCAAGGTTCCATCCTTGGTCCACACCTTTGGAATATTGTCTTCAACCGAAGCATGAACCAAGGTAATGCTCCTTGCTGGGAATTCAAGACAAAGTATTCAAGAAAAAGCGCAATTAGCCATAGACAGGATGGTAGACTGGTGCAAAAGTTACAAAATGGTGCTATCCTCTACAAAGACAGTTATGATCCTTAAACAGTTATGAACTTAAAGGTTCACTGGATATTAGGAGACCACCCTTGGTTTCCATATATGGCCAAAGAAATAAGATGGTGAAAACTGTTAAATGGCTGGGAGTTGATGAACAACTTGGAGTAACTTCGCAGGTCAAAAGAGTCGCGGGAAACAGTAAGAAGGTTTTCGCTGTGGTGCAACGAGTTGCTAAAGAGAACTGGAGTCTCAAGCAACGTACTTTGTCAATAATATACGAGGGCGCTGTGGTCTCTGCATTGCGATACGCGTGCGCGGCATGGGCAGACAGAATGAACTGCCACCTTCGGCGTACACTGTACTTAGTGCCCAAAGAAGTATCTTGCTCGTAATTACCAAAGCATATAGAACAGTGTCAACTGACGCCGTTTCTGTGTAGGTCGGCATGATTTCTATTGATATACTCTTAAATGAGAAAATTGCCAACTACAAGATAAGAAAAAGACAAAACGTGAACAAGTGGTCGCATTCAATGGATGGTAGAATAACATATAGTTATATGCTAAACATTGAAGCGAGATTAGAGACAAAGATTCCTCTAAGCGTATGGTTTACCCAAATGTTAACGGAGCATGGAAGAATAGCTTCTTAAATAAATTCTTTTTAAATACCTTTAGTTGCCACCACAACCTATATAATTACAATTTTTCACATCCACTATGACTACAGCACAACACTTCTTCCAACCTATATCATGGCCCGACATAGACCGCACATTCTCTTAAAAATAGCGTAGTGACCATGTCGCCATTCCTTACCCGTCAAAATGCACTATTCACGAGAAAATTATTTATCCAACTATTACCAATTTTTGAATTTAGACACCTTAACTTCTGCGGGTCCCGATGAAACACTCTCCTCCGCCATAACAGCAAAAAAATCTTTTCGCCATATATTTTATGTTTCCACAGCCAGTAACTATTCTTGTTGCTTTTGGACGATCTTTTTGAGAGTTTCCATCATGTAATCGTATGAGTAGTGTCTCCAATTTTGTTGATGGCCCTGGTGAAGAAAAACGTATTTCCTGCGATGCATTACAAAATTCGTGTAAACTGAACGACGATTGAGCGAATTCCAAATAGAGCGATAGCTGTGATTCTTGATTGACTATAAGTCGGTTGAAGCTCTGTAATAAGTTGATATATTAAATGGAATTCTTACCTTGCACATTCCATCAGTGATATAGGTGTGAGTGACTGCGTAGTGTTGAAGATTTTCCCACATCCATGTTCCCGACATTGTTTTAACCAGATTGTTAATTTCAGAAGTAGTTTTGAAACGATTAGAAGAAACCATCCTAACTTGGTCTGTTGTTCGGTTAGTTCATTATAGGTACATCTTTAAGATTTTAACCAGGCCATTTTCAGGAGTTTCAACCCATTTCGGTGATATATCCGCTTGAATCATCGTTCATGGAAGCTTAAAGTACACTTTAAACCAAAAAGCTCAAAGTGTAAGTGCCTTTGCGTCCAGTTTTAAAAGCTTTTACATTGATTATGAACATAGTTGCTTTATTCGAGGTGCGAAGCTTTAAAAGTCCTTTGGAAGAAGATTGAATTTGTTTGTGTATATATAGATAGTGTAATTTAATTCATAACATTTGATAAACTGTCGCAATCCTAAATATCAAAATTGTCAGTCCTAAGATCAGTGAAACACAAATTTGTCATAATTTAACCCATACATTATAATAAATTCTATAAATTAAGTTCGAACATTTGAATATTACAACACCACCAAAATATCGCGTAAATTCGAATACCAAAATTGCAAATCAATTTGAATAAACCACAAAAACTATTGTCCATATGGTGCTCCACATATTAGTAATCAAATTACATAAACTAAACTAACTTTTTAAAAAAAAACTTGAATTCATTGACTCGGTTAAAAAAAAAAAAATCTATTATCATTCAATTATTCATATCGTGAACATTTTTTTTTATCTCAAACTCTCAAACGCGATTACAAAACCAGTGACACAGATTTTTACGTTTATATAACCAACATCAATATGTATATAAATATACGAGTATGTACGTGTACTTAAGAAACACACAGAATATAAGAAAACTACATACATATATTGATTGTGATCGATCATCTCATTTCCAAATCAAATTTTACTCAACTTACTCGTATATATGCTGATTGTGGACCAAAAAATAAAAATAAATAAATAAAATCGGAAAAATTAAAATTTGACATATTCCAAAAGTCAATCAACTTAAAATCTATATAAAATTTTTTTTTCTTTTTTGTAAAGATGACGAAGACAACGAGAACGATGACGGGCCAGAGGGAGAGAGAGAGAGAGAGCGAAGCGCCGCGATTTAAAACAATGAATTTTATCGTTATTTAAATTAATTTTTTTGGTGAAGCGCGCGCGGTCATTTACCTCGGCGGTCATAAATTGAGATTTTCATTTTATATTTTTTTATGTAATTAAAATAAAACAAAATCTAATCTTTAAAAAAAAAAAAAAAAGTATTTTTTTTGTCGCTAAAAGATTAAACCAAAAAAAAAATTCTATTAAAAATGTAAAAAATATTCATTGAGAACGATTTCAATTAAGCAAATTGGTTAAGCATTTTCGAATTGTTGAAATGGAGATTTCTTAGCCATCCATATAGTATTATGTATATAGTGTGGAAAGCATAAATAATTTGGACCAGATGTTTCGATAGTGGATAGTTTATATATGGTTATAGAATAAAACAGTAGTTCTCAATCAATAATCCGCGGAACCCCTCTGGCCATACAAAGTTCATCATTTCGATGGTGGCAAATCCAAACATTCAATTAATTTTGTTATGGTGGATTAGCGATTCGATCTGCTTTTATAGTGCACCAAAATCAAAAACTCATCTCATTTATCGCAAAGAAATCAAGAACTGCTCCTGCGGAGACCGTCATAAGAAGTATAATTCGATAATGTGCGGTAGAGCATTTTTCACGAGAAATTCATTCCAATCCAAAATTTAAAGTTTTATAGAAAACTTATATATTATAAATCATCGAATTATAAAAATTCCGTCAATTCTCTCGAATTTTAGATAATTCATGACAAGATCCCTAAATTTTGAGTAGGTATAGTTTCAGAAAATTCAACAAATATTGAGTTTTGGCTCATAATAAAATTTGAGTTTTTGAGGAAATTCCTCAAAAGGATCTTTTAACCATTTCAGAAATATAGTCGAATTTTAAAAATCTGATTTTGTAAAAAAATCTCTTCGAAATTCCTCGAATCTAGGGCGATATCGTGAATTTTTGAGGATTCAACGAATTTTGAAAAATTTTCCGCGTTTAATAAATTTACAACATTTTTCAAATTATCAGTTTATCTTTAAATAGAAAATTAAAAAAAAAATGTTTTATCAAATTTTTAGAAAATTGTTCGAAATTTATGGATTATTAAAATTTAAAGAATTTATAGCTATTTTAAAGTTTCAAAATGTTTGAATTTGAAAAAAAAATTTAGAAACAGGTAAAGAAATTTGGGCAGTCAAAGTATTTTTTAAATTTTATGAATTTTTATGAAATCTTATTTATGTATATGAATTTTAGAACATTAGAATTTCAAGAAATTTTGGAATTGTTTCATTATTTGAAGAATTTTAAAAATTTCAAGAATTTTGGAAACTTTAGAGATTTTTGAGAACGAACAATTTTAAATTTTTTTAAAAATTCGATTTATTTCAAGATTTTTAAGAAATTCTAGATATTTAAGAATTTTTTGAGTTCAATGAATTATGAAAATTAAAATAATTTATATTGCAAAAATGATATTTATGATTTTGAAAGAACAATTTAGAAAATGTTCAATAAATTTGGACATTCTAAGAATTTTTGTAATTATATGGATTTTATTGAATTTTAAGAATTTTTATAATTTGAGATATTTAAAAATTGTTATTTTTTTAAAAATAATTAAATTTTAAAGGGTTTGTGCAATTTCGATTTTAAAAGTTTAACTAATTATTTTAACTAATAATTTTGAATGTAATAATTTTGAGGATTTTAAAATACCAGAGATACCAAAGATTTTAGAACGTTAGAATTTCAAGAATCTTATGAATTTTTTCGTTATTTTAAGGATTTTTAAAATTCAAAGAATTTCGAAAAATTCAGTGATTTTTATGAATGAATAATTTTCAGAAATATATAGAATTTTATTAAATAGAAAATTTCAAAAATTTTATAGAACAAGACTCGAGTTTCCGGACGTACGCTCAAATGAATTTGAATTTCTAGAATTAATAATTGATCTGGAAATTTCACGATTTTTGATCAAAATTCTTCAAAATTTGGAGAATTTTTTCGACTATAAAAAATTTGTCCGATTTTTACGGAATTGAAAGGTTTTTATTCAAATTACAAAAATTACAATTTACTGTTTCTCCCGTATTTAAAAGATTCATTACATTTCATCGAAATATAGAAAGTTTTTCGAATTTTGGAATTTTCTAAAAATTTCAAAAACTTTATTAATTTTGTTAAATTTTCTAACTTCAATATTCTCTTTAATATTTTGAAGAATGATTTAATTTTTTTTTTAATCGAGAAACCTTTAAAGCAATCCGAGAAGTCTATAAGAAGAAATAAAATCTGAAGAAGTCTTGAAAATTTCCAAGATATGTCTTAGGAACATCTTCGAATTATAAAAATTCCGTAACAATTTAGCAATATCTCCGAAATTTAAAAAAATCATGAAATTTTGAACGATTCCTCAGCACTCATGAGTATATTTTACAATTTTTAGAAAATCATGGGATCGGCTTAATTAAATTCGAATTTCTTGAATTTGATGATATTTCAGAAAATCGCATTTTACAAAATTTAAAAGAGATTTGAGTTATTGCTCAGGTTTCAGCAAACGTTCTCTTTTAATTGAAAAAATTCGAAAAATTTTCTCGAAATGTAAAATATGTGTCGAAACTTTGGAAGTTATAGATATTGAAAAATTCTCAAATCGTAGAAAATTTATTTGGATTTTCGAAAATTCCTCGACTTACGATTTAATAAAGATTTCCGAATTTTCACACTCGAATTTAACAATCTTTGGAGGATAATTTATCGATTTTTAAAATTCACCGAATTTTCTATACCAATTTGTTAGCAAACTGCACAAGTTATCTCGAATTTTGAAACTTTGGAAAGTTCTTTGAAATTGAACTATTTCTACGGTTTATCCTAAATTTGTCAGATTTTTAAAAAAAATTTTAGAACATATACAGGATGGACTTTCGAGAACATATACAGGATGCAAAATATGTACCGGGTAAAACAAAATACAACTACACTAAACTCGACCCGCACCCAAACCCCCTGTGGGTGGGGGGTGGGGGCAACTTTGATATATTAAATGGAAAATCCCGTTTTTTATTACAGATTCGGATTTTACGTCAAAAAATACCTAACTTTTCATTATGAAAGAGTTTTTTTGTGTTCGGGGCAGGTGGCGCTATTAATTATTGTTATATAGATATTCTAGGTTCTAGAAATGGAAATTCTCTCTCCGATTTTAATAAATTTTTCATAAGTTTGGAAAATCGATGAAATTTTAAAAAATTTAGCAAATATTGCAATAATCCTGGTTTCCGAAAAGTTAATCAATTTTATAAATATGTCCTCAAATTTTAAAAAACTTATCAAAGTAACAATCTCGAGTAATCAAATTTTCAGTGTCAATTTATTTCCAACCTATCTAACTGCATATTTCAAAATACTATTAATAATTCAGAACTTATATTACCTATATATACATCGCAATCAAATTTTTAGGAGAATATCTAAATAATTTTCCGTCATTAAACAAATAAAACAATCAATAAAAACTTAAAACTCTATTCAACAGGTCGCACGAAAATTCGTATCGATTGAAAAATTAATTAATTGAATTACAAATATATAGGTATACATAGATGAATGTTTACATTTATGTATATCCTCGTACCTATACATGCATATACGAGTATATATAAACATAAATTTAATTGAATCCGATAAATAATTAATTAACACGCGCGCTGGTACGACTCCGCATATTAAAGCGCGCGCATAAGTCAACAAAAAAACCTGAATTGCAATTTGAGTAACGACCGAACGCGCTTATCGCTCGACGTCACATATTATTATTATTGATTTAATTATCATATATAACGTAAATTTTATTTTTATTTTCGAATCAAATAAGTAAATGTATAAATAAATAAATTGTATATGGATGGATGTAGATGTATGCAAATCTTTTGATTTCGAACAATCAATACCTAAAACAGGCAATATCTAAATATACTGACCTAGATTATATCTTGCGCGCTTATTATATATAATAACGACGAACCGTAAAAACGATCATCGAAAATTTATTGTCCAATCTAATAAGTAATTGATGCATATGTACGAGTACATTCGCGCGAATGTATATGTGCACGTATATGGCAAATATACTTAGGGTACCGACTTTTTTGTTTTTGTTTACCATATTAACCCTTTTTTCGTTGTTGTTGGTTGTTATTAATAATATCCTGTGCGCTATATCCTATAAATGACAACAACAACAATAATCAAACCTAAAATTGCAAACGCATGCAAAAAATATGTATAATGAAAAACGGGAAACTCAACTTATGTAAATTATAAAATCATTGCGTTATTGTTGTATTTATGTACATAATATACATATGTATATATCTATATACTACATAGATATATATAAGTATATTTGGATGGAAAAGTTATTATTTTCAGATTGAGGTATTACCTCGCATTGCATGGTTAAAAAAATAATGAAAGGGATAACACAACCACCACACCATATATACATACTATGCACATAGTATAGAGTACACCAATGGAACAATAATTATCCTGGCGCATACACATTCCTTGAACTTGACGATATACATATACATGCACATATACATATATATATATATATATATATATATATATATTATGCACATAGTATAGAGTACACCAATGGAACAATAATTATCCTGGCGCATACACATTCCTTGAACTTGACGATATACATATACATGCACATATACATATATATATATATATATATATATATATATATATATATATATATATATATATATATATATATATATATATATATATATATATATATATATATATATATATATATATATATATATATATATATATATATATATATATATATATATATATATATATATATATATATATATATATATATATATATATATATATATATATATATATATATATATATATATATATATATATATATATATATATATATATATATATATATATATATATATATATATATATATATATATATATATATATATATATATATATATATATATATATATATATATATATATATATATATATATATATATATATATATATATATATATATATATATATATATATATATATATATATATATATATGTATATACATATAGAACACATTTAAATTTTGTTAAACTGTTGTCTTTTGTAATTTATTTTTTAACATGAGTTTGTTGGAATAGAGGTGACTGCGACTATGTACTTATATATACGCACACAGCGTAGTTCAAAGACAATATTGCTACAATTTGAATGGAATATGTACGTTGTGTATATGTATAAGGAAGTCTTTTGATTAAAAAATTGTACGTACAATAAAACAGGTAGGTATATACATACGCGCAGATATATAATTGTCTAGACTATATAGTGACTCTTAAACACGTATTATAATCACTTGAGAAATATATGCGCCTTTACACATGCATAAAAGGATATATAAATATGTGTTCTTGAGGGTGCTAATTTAGTGTGAAGTCGAAACACAAATCATTGTGACATTATAGTTGCTCCTTTACAGAGACACCGACCTCATTGAATATACTATAATAAGCCGATATGGCTTGAATATACATATTTAGTACATATATCAAATTATCACTCCAACCAGGCCTAATTTATTTCTGAGAATTTGAGTACAATTTATAAAAACTTGATTTTAAAAAATAATAAAATGTTCAAATGTATATCATTACGATTATTCAAAAAATTAAATTTCGACTTCCCAAAAGTTACGAATGATTTACTTTTAACTTCAACTGAATCCAAAAATTTCAAATTTTCTTGGCCAAAAAAGGGAAATTGCTTCAAATAACAAAATTCTCTGAATTTCTAGGCTCACTAGATTTGCAAAGGATTTAGGAATAATTTAATAAAATATTCAACTGAATCCGCAGAAAATTTCCATTTCTTGGGTACAATTATCGGTTCAAAAACTAAATTTTCAAAACGTTATAGTTGAAAGTCTCCCAAATGTAAGTTGAAACTATGTGTACCTAAATTTGTATTCAAGTTTGGTTGACAAAAATGACAAAATATCACAACTTACATTCGAAAATGTCACAATGGCGTTAAAAAAAACTCACGTTTGTGATTCACACAATTCAACGGAAAGATGTAATTTTGGTCTTCTTATATTTAGGGTTCGAAATCCCGTTTACCAAAACCTTTAAAAAAATAGGTGAAGCTCAAAGTATCGAAAATAAAATCCAATAAAAAAGCTAAACTTTTGTGTACACTTTATACAAATTTGTATATTCTCCAAAATTTGGACATTAACTGCATAATATTCGTTTATCAATTGTTTATTAAAATATTAGTTCGGTTTTAAAGTGTTTCAAAGTTACTCACAATTTGTTTAAAAATGTGTTAGAAAGTACCCCTTTATTATGGACATCGCCGCGTTGTAAATTGCAAACTTTTGAATGAGATGAATTTAATATAATCTTAATTTTTGAATTTATGATTTGAATTAAAATTGTTTTTAAAATTCTATGGGAATATGTCCGCAGAAGAACCTTAAATTTTATTTATTATGTACCTCTTTTATTCTAGAAATTTGTACAACTATTCAAAACGTCTTAAAATTGTGAATCTATCTAATTAATTTTATTTAAATTCATTTGCTATAATTAATTAAATCTCCAATCCATATACCACTCCAAACTTGGTTAAAAAATTCTTTAGACTTTAGTCTAATTCATGGCTTATTTGACTTATTCAATATGGCGGAGTGGAATAAGTAATTTATCATTTATAAGTCGGTTCAACCCATACCGCGACTTTTTTCAACATATAACCTCTCATTAGATCAATTGACAGCTCACAGCTTTAATTGTTTATCTATCGTTTAGTTTACTTTTTGTATTCTGGGAGCTTTAAAATAATTATTAAAATGGAAAAGTATGCGTCAATTTTGTTCAAATCACAATAAAATAAATTTCAAAAACAAAACATTTATGAAAAAGCATATTTGTGGAAACTATCCCAAATAAGTCAAGAGTCTATAATTAGTCCTCTCGCTGAGACTTATTGTATATTTTTAAATAAGTCAGTCTACATAAAATGAATCGATAAAATTCGAGATTATTTCCAGAATATTTAAAATCTATGCAAAATACCGTAAGCTTAACCAGTTCAATCAACCAATTCTCATCAGTTTAAATTTGAGATAAATCTCGTATACATAATAGGTTTGTTGGTCAAAATCAAATTAAAACATCGTATCCATTGATTTTAATAGTCAGTGTGCATAGCTGAAGATGATTCACTAATTTTAACAAAACCTTGATAAAGAAACGAATCTTAAAATTTTACTATAAGTAAAATATTCTGAAACATATAATCGAATAATTAATCAATGAATGCGAGGTCAAATTTGTATAACAACATTGATCAGAATTATTGTGGATCAGCGTATAGTGGTTTTTTATTTATATTGTATATAAGTGATTGACTGATGTGACTATATCACATTTAATAATAAAATTAATGTTTGTGGCTTTTATGTAAACAGACGACTATTAAATTACACACAAAACAATATTGACGCCTTCAATTTGCTAAATTTGACATTGATTGAATGTTTGTTCTGTAAATTTATCTAAACAAAAAACTAAATGGACGATTATTGTAAATAAATATCAATTAAGGCAATTTTCTTGTTATTCAACCGCGTATTTTACATAATTTCCATATAGCTTAACATTATAAATAAAAATTAGACAATGGAAAATTATTTTTATAATTTATACAAACAAAACCATTAATTATTTCAAGAACAATTAGAATACATTATAACGACGACGTAGCAGTTATGTGAATGACGAACCAGCCAAAGAACGTGCAATGTATAGCAAAATGTGTTGGTAATTAAATTAAATGATAATTAAAATAAAATAATTGTTTTTACGGTAATTTTTGTACAATTTAACATTTTATTTTATAATAAATTACATAAATTAACTGCATTCCTGTAATCAGCTTTGTCTTTGCTCTGTATCCAATCCACTGTATAATCGCCCTTGGTGTTGAGCCCTTCTAAGTACATAAGACATAACATAATTATGTAAGTACTTACATACGTAAACAAAATAAATAAAAGCAAAAATTTAAAATTCTTATCAATATTTCGCACGTTATCGTACAAATTATGTGCCTCTGTGATCTAGTAAAAGAAACAAAAAAAAAACTATTTTATCGAAATTTCTAGTAAATCGATGCGATATTATTCATTCAATTCGGGCGGCTATTTATAGAGAAGAAAAAATTCGCTCGAGTGTCTTCACACATAACAAACCTAATTATTTCCCGCCATGTTGTAAGTTTTTTGTTTTTTTGAAGGTCTTTCGTATTTCTAAAAAATCTTCCCAAATACACAAAATTTTAAAAATAGCACAATGTTTTTTGTATATTCGTATGTATGTTCGCCGCGTTATTCATCCCACCCGGTGACACAAAAAAATATTTTTGATGAAGTTAGAAAAGAACAGAACAATTTGCCCCATTTTGTACGCTTTGGTTTTTTTTTATTTTAACAAAATGGTAGAAAAAATAATGACACAAATAGAAATTTTGTTCTCTTTCTAATATTAGATAGTAGGAGAGGAGGGATGTCCTAATTTAACGGGTGTGAACTGTATAATTAGAATGGCTTAGAAAATAAAATTAAAAAATAAAACAGTTACGTAACCTAAATTTTCGCTTTGTTTCACATATACACACATCAAAATTACTGCATAGCAACACATAATATATTACTAAAGGAATACAAAGAAAAGTAAATTAATTTATTAGCTGTGTATGTATATGTATTAGTACATCTCGCGCGATTTATAAAATATGTATTAAAAATAGGTCTTTGTATTATTTGTATGAAAATGGATGATTCACACTACGTAATTAGGACATTACATTAAATTAAATTAAAATAAAACAAACAAAAAAAATGTACATAAAACAGGATGCGCAGGGGTGGGGCAAATTAAATATAAGAACTTTCGTTTTCATGTGACCCTACCCCTAGTAGAAATATGTAATAAAAAAATATAGAAAAAAAAAAGAAGGCGTTTAAAAGGATGAGTACGCCTTCTAAACGCATGCTCTCTATATATTTTTTTGTTAGATGTATACTTAACCCTTCGTCCGTAGTTTTGGCACTTAAGGGTGTGCCTAATATAATGATGAAAATTATTTTCCAGTAATCACAAAAGTTTCACAGCCTATTTATAATCATATGTACACGAGTGTAAATTAATTTAAATTTCCACTGATACAAGGCAACGCGTTGCTTTTGTTTCTACTGAACTTTAATTTTTTTTTTTAAATGTCGAACATTGATTATAATTTACTCATTAGATATTTTAAAAAAAAAAATAACTGTTGAATTTCCGTTACTCCTATAGGAGAGAGAAAAAGACTGACTTAGCGGTGAAAATAAACCAAATATCAAAGTAAGCCTAAATCTCACTCCCACAGGCATAACGGATAACATAGCGCGCGAATCATCGACGAAACAGGAAATAAGTTGTATGACATCATTCGCACACAATTATTTTTTATATAAAAAAAAACACGTTTCCAAACGAAATTGATACAAAATCACGTTTTAATGGCACTAATTATATAGAAAAAAAATTTAATAAAATTTCCATTTTCCATGTAGTATTTTAAATATCCAATATGGCCGTCATTTCAATGCGGAAGTATGAAATTAGTAGGTCGCGATATAAAAAAAAAATCTCATTACGCAATAAACAGAACTAGGTACATACAAAAATAAATATTTTCAATCACAAAATGTAATAAAATTTACACAAATTTATGGTAATCACACATTATACAAATTTCATAATTTAATTAATAAATTAAAGTGATTTCATATTTTAACTCTTTCATTAAAATTAAAAAAATAATAATTCTTCCAATAAAACAAATCTTTAAACACGACTTCGCGCCACGACGACTCAATGACGAATGAGTAAATTTATTAAAAATAATTTTTTTTTTAATTTCATCAGAATTTTTTTTTATTTTATTTTTTCTTATTTTTTTATAAATTCATGTTCGGTAAACGTCGGATTGCGCGCGCAATCGCCGCATTCTATTAAATATTTTATTTATGTATTGGAAACAAGTATATAAGAACGAAATGAAAAAAGCTTATATACTTTTAAAGTACGATGAAGTGGGACGACGCATATACAGTACACTCTCCGAAATTGTTATAATTTTATTTCTAATTAGAACACACACATACATAATTATTTTATATTATATTTATTGATTTTTTTTATAACGATAGTTTTTATAACAGTTTTGAATATAACACTTTTACATATTGCGCAATCTCACTTTAATAATTCAGGTCAAACTATGTATAAATTATATAAAACACTGTTTATTCATCATTATAATTTAATTCACTATATATATACATGTATAATTATAATAACGCGATATACAACAAAATAAATTTCCCGAATTGGTATTTTCTTTTAAGAAATAAATATTTTTAATTAAGTCAAGCCCGAATTTATTCCAACGTCTCGTACGAATTTCTAATGAATACTGCAGAGAAATTAATTGAAAGCGTCAATTTTATCAAGCAACAAAAATTTTTTTGTTTTTTTTTACTTCGTGTTTTTTTTAAATGTTAGTATATTTTACACTTAAAAAATGAAAATGCGATGTTATATACAAAAAATTGTGTCATGACTTCATGAATAGTTTATGGAATACCACTTTGTTATATGGGTCGATGGAATTTTTTTTTGTATGTTAGTTTTAGGTTAGTTTTGTGGAATATGTGCGCAACTATGCCATATTTATTTTTCAAGGAGTGAAAGAACGACTGGATGATTCATTTGAGAACTGACAGTATAATGTGATACACAACGTAAAATAGGTACATACAAATTTGTTATTGGAAAATTTACTTCTACTTGATTAATTATATCATTATTTCGCTGCCTACCATCCGAAATCCTTCAATATTCTCTTTGATATAAATGCATAAATAGTCTTACGGTCAATACTAAACTAGTTGGAGTAGAATGTCGAGCTAATAAATTATCGAACAACTTCGTTAATCAATATCAACGCAGTTTAATGCTTAATCGTTACCGACTCATTTAGTTGGTCTAATCTTATTGACTAAAGTGAGAAATACATATATGTAGTTCAAACATTTTGCATAGCTTATTTATGTTGTGAAGATGTAGAATTAGAAAATTTTGCAAACCATGTTTGTAATATATTTAGGTATACGTCAACTTCAGTTTACACTAAGTCTGTGTTTTTGCTAAAGCAGTTGGATAAAACGGTAACTATTTAAGCCTCAGTCGGTCTGCTGATTTTTGTTTTTAAATAGCAACTTTGTCAGTCAAATAAGCTGATTGCAAACTGTAAAATAGTTGTAATTTTATTTAACAATATCATGCAAAAAGATTGAGTAAACCACTCCAATAATGTAACAAGCTCACAGAAACGGTTGAATCCGCTATCAGATGCTTAAGTTAGAAAAAACAATGATAGACACTTCAACCTTTCACCAAGCGACTCAACGAGTACTTTGTAACTATTTCACCAATATATAACAAAATTGACAAACAAATCGAGTATTTGATGTTTTTTCTTTCATCTACGAAGTAAGCAAAATATTGATCTTATCGTCATTTTCATTAAGCTTAACTAAGGAAATTATTATTATTCTCTATCACTAACTTAAACCCCACCATCGCTTAAACTGAACTTGTGTTAAAAATGTAGTCTTAATTAAATAGCATAACACCTGTGGCGATGTACTATAAGTATCTTGATAAGTAATAGATTGTCTTAAATCAAATGGGCAAAACGTATTTTGGTCAACGCCAAGCTAATATAATAAAGTAGATCGGAAATACCGATAGTCTTACGTCACAATCCAAACTTACCAAAATATTTACAACACACTAAATATATTTCAAATATACACTTGCAATGTGTATCAACAAAGAAAATCCCAGATTTTCTAAACATATCGTAAAACATAATTCGTAATCGTAAGCCTTTAAATAGGACTGTACGAGCAGGATAAAAATCCATTTAACGGAATTATAAACCCAGCGGCTAGAGGATCATAATCTAACAAGTAAATGAATCATGTATACTAAAAACTATCTACATGACCCAACTACAAAGCATTAACAGAAAAACTATTTTTTCTCCTATGAACGTTACATTTGGTTGCACGTGCACTCTAGGAAAGGTCAATGAACTATTTATAGCATATATTATTATATCTACTACTCTATATAACGTTCTCTTTTACTCCAAAGCACGTGTACTACATACATTTTCATAGTTTTTCATCGTAACCGTTGTGTTTTTGTTTGTTGGATTGTATTTTACATTCTATAGAATTTTTTTGTTTTCTTTTATGTCAGCACACGTGCACTTATACTAATGCAACTGCAGCATGAGATAAATAAAAAAAAAACTAAAAAACCAAAAACGAAATTATGTTGTAATACTGGGTGAATGTATGTAAAGTAATTTATGTAGTATCAGTTCCCCTCTTTCTATTGTATATATACATAATTATATTATATCATGCATACATACATATCAATATAACTTGAAATATAACATATTTTTGGTATTACCCTGTTTTCTCCAATATTGTACATATGTACATAAAAAAACAGGAGTGTAGTTATGAATACAAATTCGGTTCTTTCCCTCATTCAATTGTTTTGAACATTCTTTTATATTGTAATGTATTGGTATTTGTATATTGTATGATGGTATTCATGCCAATTTGAATTCCATTACATACTGTATATAGGGTGGATCAAAATATTATGTAGTCACCTAATCATAATCGTTTTCTAATATAGTGTAGGTATACTTATATACACTACGCAACCTTGGATAAATAATTTAATTAAACATAAAGTGGACGCACTTATTGATTAATGGGTTACTACGACCGCGAACATAATAAAATGTGTTGCGTAATCATGTATACATACCTACAGTAAGCGAAAGATAATAATTATGATGTAAGGTAACCTTGAATTAGAATGAAGTTTGGCCTCTATTCTGTGTTATCGCGTTTTTTTTATTATACTACATACATGAGTTTGAATAAAACCATATAAAATTTAATTTGGTTTGGGATGGTTATTGGTATGGAACTGGGTCGCATTGATAATATAATACATATAAACATTTAATATACATAGATTAAAGCCTCCACTGAACTGAATCGATATCTTTTCCCGAGTACTGTATATTTAAAATTTTTAGACATGCGCAATGAAATTTATGTGTTAAATGTCATGCGCCACTTTAATGCTGAAAATTATAACTGAATTTTTATTTTTTCGAATATTCGAACTATTTCCGATATTACGTAAAATTTCACAGAAGTTTTCTCACCAAATATACAATTTTTTTCACACATACACTTTTTTAATCCATTTTATATTATTAAATAACTGTTTTTTTGAATTTTAACTAATTTTCACAGATCACATGATTGTTTTATAAACTAAAATTGTTCACAATTTTAAATAACAAACTAAATTTAGTTTTTTTTGTCTTCTTATGTCATTTGCCTTGTCGCTTGCTTGCGCGCTTTCGGTTGTTGTTGAACAAATGAAAAGCAAATTTAAAATAAAAATGTATTCAACTTAAATTTATGTATAGCATTGGGAAATTTTCAATTGTTTTTCCACTACGTTTGTATGTGTATGTGTATTTTTCTTGTTTAAACGAGAAAAAGGTGTGTTGCTGATACATAAAAAAAAACTGGAAAATTTGTTTTCGTATACCCATATATACGCGGCATCGAGTTGTTTCTTTCACTCCCGTTCGGCTTGCCTTACAATTC
Organism: Tipula unca; assembly: GCA_951394425.1. NCBI lineage: Eukaryota > Metazoa > Arthropoda > Insecta > Diptera > Tipulidae > Tipula > Tipula unca. The sequence goes on from OX596381.1 coordinate 188,103,658, forward strand.
CGAAATACTATTTGGCTCTGTCTCTATATTCTTGATATTATGTTGGTTATGTAAATAAATTATTGGATTTTTTTATACTGTACGGTGGTACACTGGGCTTCCAAAGTCGTGCAGAATTTCTGCGGCAGAACTATTTTTTGTTAATTCGAACTATTATAAAGTTCTGGCCAAGTCTCTGATTTGATTAAGATTATGCCGGTCCTTAATTCAGTGCCCTCCATCTACAGCATAACTGAACGTATTGTATCACAAACTGTACATACCATAAAATACTCCATTAATATACATTCATGCCATATTGGAATTTTAGATATTGATTAGATGCGCACGCAGTACATAGCGTTATTTTTATATTTGTTCGTTTTATATACATAAAATATTATACATATACTTATATACATATGTATGTATTATATATGTACATGAAAATTAGATTTAAAAGTGGGTCACACACAAATGAAAGTGAAGTGTATACTTACTTATGTATATAAAAGTTATATCATTATAAGATTAAGTAAACGGTCGTGTCGTGAGTATATACTACATACAGTGTTTTGATAAAATACATAAAACCTAAACGAGATATATTTTTAGCAATATAAGCCTTTATATAGAAACTAACGACTGCTTATTGTAAGTTTATTAATCTATAGAAACTAATTACAAAACTAATTAACTTAACATATGTACATATGCATACTCGTATATGATAGAGAGAGGTTATGGTTTTGTATATGAATAGAGGTTGTTTCGTTGTACATTTTATAATTCGCTAGAATCGTCTTATCTCGTTTGTTTATTTTGATTTGAGAACATAAATACGGACTCCACTTCAATCTAAATGGATTATTTATGAGTCTATTTGATAAAGATATTAACCCTTCAATCTACACAACTATCCATGATCTGAACTTTAGATGAACAATGGTCGTCTTTGTTTCAAAATATGTTGTTAATGCGTAATTCATACCTCTGCGATAACAAGTATACATATACATACATATATGGGCATTAACGGAAATTAAGAAATTTTCAATTTTTGGAAAATGAAAAAATAAAATCTGTCTTTTATACTTTTGATGTTCCGATTTGGTTCCGATAAAGTCAATCCCATTAATCTAATATATCGACTGTATCGTATGTTACATAATATATACATAGATATATATGCGAGCATTATTGAGTTAGACTATTATTTGATTAGCTGTGGCGCCAAATAAATATTTTAATTAAAATTAGATTAGAAAGGCGAGAGAGAATAGAGATTACAATTGGAATGTTCTATATACATATATGTACATGTATCATATACGCATATTTGTATTTTGTACATAGGAAGTCAATATAGTACATAAGTATACATATATGTATAAACATCAAAATAAAAAAAAAACTAAATAATTGTAATTTGAACATAATCATATTGTCATTATGTGAGATTGATAATCATTGAATCATTATATTTGTTATATGTTGTATGTGGTTCTAATGTGTGATTTCATTCGTGATAACGAACGAATATTATTCAAATTATTTGTTGATTTATTTACATTAATTTTGTGTGGCAGATTAATTTTAGTGTACGATATTCCTATACATACTTTTACATACATTAGTCAACATTTTCTAGAGTTTTAATATAGAATTAGAAGCATAATGGGAATTAAATTGTCCAGATCATTCTCTGCAGTCTAAAATCGGCCAACAAAAATTGATCAACCGTCAAATTCATGTTAAACTCTTTTCAAAGTAAAAAATAGTAAGACAATTTTTGGATCGCTTTAAAATCAATAGATCACAACATACAGCAAGATATAAATTTTCAGAAAATCTTTTGCTTTTTTCAAGAAATGTCTATCGGAGCATCGTGAATAAATTTCATTAAAATGCAGATAATGTGAATGCAAATGTCGACAATTTTTATAACATGGTTACCACGGCTTCGAACTCCATTTGCCTATTTTCAATAAAGTACCGAACCTTCATCCGCCATGGTTTGATGACCTCCTATCAAATTTGAAAAATCGAAAATGTAATGCCTATCTAAAATGATGAAATCACCTTTCCTTTTCACATGCAGCAGTTATCGAAGGTAAAATTAAAGAAAATCCTAAACAATTTTGAAAATATACTTTCGATTTAAACGTGAAATCGAAGGATATCCCGGCTCCATCATGACTTATAATAATACCTGCACATCGAACTCTAAAGAGATAGCAGACATGTTTGCAGCATTTTTCCAATCAGTCACATCTATATTTAAATCAGGAATGCAGGAGTATGTCTCATGTTACCGGGGAATATTAACATTTTCATCGATTCCAAAATTTGTTCCAAAACAAAGGTCTACATCTACCAATCTGATCGAATTTACCAGTAAAGTGTTAAATGAAATAGAAAAACATCATCAATTGGACATAGTTTACACAGATTTTAGTAAGGCATTTGATTCTATCTATATCATCATAAGGCACTCCAATGTCTACATGCAGTTTGTTTTACATCCGGATTCATTAATTGGTTCAAATCATATCTAACAAACCGTCTGCAATATTTATCATTTGGAAATCAGAAATCAAACGTTATTAATATGACATCTGGTGTTCCTCAAGGATCACATATTGGTCCTTGGATGTTTATTGTTTTCATCGATGGAATAATCAATTTTTGAACATGCAATTGAACATGAACTTTAAAATTCATTGAACTTAAATATTAAGAAATGTAAAATTATGTCGTTTCATCGTAAAATAAACCCAATAATTACGACATTTAAAATAAATAACACAGAAGTTCTTAGAGTAGCGAGATTATTGATCTAGGAGTCACATTTGCCGAGAACTTTATTTTCAACCGTCATATCGATAATTGTATTGCTAAAGCTAACTCCATGTTTGGCTTTGTCTACGTACATTATTTTACGCTTTTGTAAGTTCTCAACTGGAATATGGTGTAATCATTTGAAGCCCCTATTATGCTGTGTACATCAATAGAATAGAAAGCATACAAGAAAAATTATATTCCAGTTGAACAAAACTGACTGGAATTATGATCATAACATACCATTCTATGAAAATGTAGCTTGCTTACCTCCTTATTCTACAAGGTGCAAAGAATATCAAATGTGCCCTCTGGAAAACAGACGTCTTTTTCTGGATGTAGCTTTTATCGGAAATGTCCTTCTCGGCCACATTGATTCATCCTATACATATTGGGAAACATCTCTATTAATGTTCCAAGCAAGACTTTGCGTAAACATCAATTTTTGGCGCTCGAATACCATTCAACCAATTATGGCAACAACAATCCAATTAATAGATCAGCAAAATCATTCAATACCGTAGAGGATCATTTCGATTTTAATTTATCAAAAAACAGTTTCAAAAACCATTTATAAACGTATTTTCTAATTTGTGAAAGTTAGTTATAAAGAAAGGCCCAACAATTTATATGAAAGTCCCTAGAGTCCGATCACTGTTTGAAATTTTAATAGATCATCCTTTGTCAAATTTTAGCTAACTCTGCTAAAAAAGGACTAGGAAAACGTCATAAATCCAAAAATATGAAATGTGACCTTTGAACCCAAACCCAAACCCAAACATTTTGAAATTTGAATAGATCCCATTCCCATCGTTCAGCGTGATCGAATTTTAATTCTCTGCAATGAGGACGTTGGAAAAAAGGTGTTTAAACTGGTTATCACAATGATTTAAGGCTTTTTCGCATCTGTGCCGCAATTTTAAAAGTTAAAAACTACAATTGAATTTTATTTGAATTTCCTACAGAAATATGACGTCATCAATAGCGCCGTACCAAGTTTCAAAATTAATATCTATTTGTCGCTCTTCATTCTTTCGACTAATTTGTTAAGCATCTGATTCAAAACTAAATTACGAGAGTCCTTTGAAACCCCGTGGTCAGATCCCAGTGCTGGCGCGCTCCTGATAAAAAAAATAATATAAATGGTATTAGAATTTGATTTGAAATTTGGCAACACAGCAAGTCCAATAAAATCGTAACTTTCCAACCAATCAATGCATATAAATTTGTATATATATGTATGTGCATGTAACATGGTCGTATATTGTATTCTAAATATTCAAATCACCGTTGATGTAGGTGGACAACAATTTCTTATAGTTATTGTATACACATACATACGAGTGCATACATATATGGATTAATAACGTTTTAAGAAGATAAATGCGGCAAAGTTGTATATTAAGCGCGCAACCTCGGACTCAATTCGATTTGCAGCATACGTTATGTAAATTCACTAACCAAACAAATACAAATCGTAATTAAAATAATTATTATTCAAATTATAGAATTCATTTTATTGTATTTAGATTTTGGATATGTGTGCGATTGTGTCCATGTATGGGATGTGAAGATCAGTATAAATATTAATGGTTTGGCGTAAAGAGTATAATCACGTTGAAGGAGTGCCTCGAAACATTTCGTTTATTTCTTTTTTGTTTTAATGTTTTTGTCTTACAGTTGTATGCCGCACGTTCTTCGACATTTTTATGAAATGTATATATGTACATATACTCGTATATATGTACATATATAAGTTCATTTGGGTTAGATATCACCAGCTTACTGTTCGTACTATAATATGTCGAGAACTTTCACTTTGTTTTTGAAAAATAAATCAACCGTTGGGAAATTTTTGTTAATCTATTTTCCTCTAAAATACATATATGTATATATAGAGGAGATGAACAACGAACGAACAAAAAATAAAATTCCATATGGTTCTTGTTAAAAAGTAAATAAATTATTCAATTAGAAAAAATATTTATATATTAACGTACAGTCGTGCCATCAAAGTAAAAACATTATTTGTGATATTGTTACGAGGCACGTATTATGCACGTCAGGATGTAACCAGCATCGACGATAAAAGTGTATTTCATCATTTATTTGAATATATAGATTAGTAAAATTGGCTCTATATTTTCATTATTTTTCCTCCTCGCCGTGCTCATCTTATATATACATACTTGGTTTTCTTCTTACTAATATTGTAGCTGTTTTCTAAAATTATCAAATTATTTTAGCTGGTCGAAATTTTTGTTTTGATTTCTTAAACAGTTTTTATATACACATATCGATTTGTGTGCGGATAGCATCGAACAGATTTTTTATGAAACTACTGGCTGTTAAACTTCAGCTAAATGTGAAATCAGAAACACCATTAAATGATTAGCGTATATGGCTCAAATTTAAAAAAAGTTCCATAATTATATGGTTTGAGGTCAATATGCTCAAATTAACAAACAAATTCACAAATTTTTGGAAATTTTGATTCTGAAATTCTGAAAATTTGGCCAAATTTATGGAATTTGAAATTTATTGAATTTAAGATATTTCTTCAAAATTTCACAAAATTTCTGAACTAATTACTTTTGTTTTAAAATTTCTCGAATTTTAGAAAAAAATTATGAATTTTAAAATATTTATAATTTTTTAAAATTACTTTGAACTCTTCAAAGATTAGAAAGCTCTTCTACAATTTTGAATAAATCTACTAAGTTTGTAGAAAATTCGACGATTAAGAAAAGGTTTGAACTCTTCAAAGATTAGAAAGCTCTTCTACAATTTTATATATGTAAATCCACTAAGTTTGTAGAAAGTTCGACGATTAAGAAAATTTAAAAAATTTTGAGAGAGAGATATACTGCGCATTTTTTTGTTTTCCTCGGAGGATTGTTACAAATTTAGTTGACAGCTCAAATATTAAAAAAAATTAATTTCAAATTTTAAAATATTCCGAATATTTAAATTTGGCGAATTTTGTAAGATTTAAAATATAGTTTAGAGAAAAATAGTTGAGCTTAACAGGGCGCTCCATTTAAAATTTAAAATGAGTATAAAATTTTTGAAATTTGTAATTTTTGATTCTTTAAAATTGGAAATATTTTCCAACTTTTAAAAAGCTTATATACTTTAGAAAATATCATCTAAAATTTAAAATAATTTGGATATTTTAGAATTTTTTTTAAAGACTGCTAAAATTAACAAATAAATTTGTAATGAAAATGTCGTATCGATTCGAATTAGAAATGAACTCATATTTTTGAACATTAGCAAAACTCATCGAATTAAATGTTTTCAAATATTTTGAATTTATGAAATAATTTTTTTTAAATATTGAGGAAATTATCGATCGTTTTATTACTTGTGGGATATTTGGCGAAATTTTTTGAATTTAAGGAGACTCTTCTAATTTTAGAAAGTTTATCTAATTTCAAATAAATTCGGTTATTTTGAAACGAAGAGGTTTATAATTTCATGGAATTTTATACAAGTTCACCATTTTAAAGAAAATTACATAAATTTTAGAGTGTGAAAAATAAATCGTTTTGAATTTGTACTCCACTAAAAAACAGTTTCATGTTTATTTTGAGAACAATTTAGAATTATTTAAAACATTTGAAAGAAAGTTACTTAAACCTAGAGGAATTCTCTAATTTTTAAAATTTTAGAAAATTCCTCAAACTTTGGAAAACGAGTTTGTGCAAATTTTTAAAAATGTTGAATTTTAAGAAATTAAATAAACGGGTTTGTTACGTATACGCTACATAATCTGTATATATATATATATGACTTTTAACTCGTCCTAATGAAAGCACACATAAATTTAGATATCTATCTCGTTTTATTCATAGTAAGCTCGTTTACATAATATAACAAAATATGTATATGTACATAATATAAAGAATCCGTTTGCGCTCATTTCGGGGAGTACATACTATGTATAATATTTAAAACTGCTACACACTGTGTTTTCGATGCTTTATTGAAAAACATACAGATAAAAATGGAATTTTTATTAAACATTTTCTTCTCATTTTCCTAAAATGTAGAATTTTTCTTTTTGTGTGCTTTCATATTGATTTTTTTTTGTAAAATTTCACATATTTTTTGGGTATAAAGTATATAAATGTATGTATGTACATATATTTTATTTATATATGTATGTACATGGGTGCCCAACGGGCAGGTTCTCTCTCTATGAGTGACATGTTCTATGGAAATTGACTAATTTTTCCGTTTTATGTATGTACATATATCCCGCGGTTAGAATTGTCTCGATAATTTTTTCCTATTTGTCGTATTATGGGGGAGGGGATTCTTTATTTGTATACTCAACTGTTTAGACGATAACAACGACGTTCATGTTATTCTAACACAACCTTTGTGCACTGTAAAGTTCAGATTAATTATCTTATATGTTTTCGAGCATATATAGAGTTAGTTAACGTTTGGTGACGTAATCTTTAAGATTATATATTATATTAAGGGTGTGGAGCAATTCATACAAACTATGAAAACCTCTCGAAAAAAACCTAAGCACGATTTTTTTTTTTATATAAATAAGGATGTGCTACGGATTTGAACGTACGCGCACACTCTACACTTTTTATACGTTTAACGAACAAAATTTCAGATCAATATTTTTGTATATATGTATACATATGTATAAATACAAAACAGAAAATGTAATAAAAAAGCTTACAAGCGACATGTTATGAAAAGTTCCACACGTTTTCCAATCTCGTATAATAATCTCTCATTAAAAATATTTTTATTTCAAGCAAACCAATTAACCTAATTTTAGACCAAACGAAATTGGGTCAATCAATGAAGTATAACACACCCTATATCTATAGGTACTATATAGTCTCGGTATATATCCTATGCGCTATTTTATTTCATTTTCACCAAAAAAGGCGCGCATACAATGAACACATACACACCCCTGTATATATACATATATTTACGCACTTTTCAAATATCGCGCGCGTAAATATAAATTGAAGGAAAATGGGAGCACACGAAAAAAAGTGTCGAATCGGGAATCGCTCGCATAATTAAAATCAATATATGTATTATGTTTGTATACTCGAATGCATTCAAAATATTGCGTTGTACTATTATACAAAAAATGAATTTCACCCCAAAAAATAGCGTTCATTTAATTTAGATATCTATAAAATTTACGTTCGCGGTTATCGGAAAATCGGCCTACCAAAATAAATGTTCGTATAAGAAATTTCTATTTTTGTACTTACAATACATATATGTACATACATATGTTCACGATACAAAGAAAACATGAACGTCGTAAGAGAAGAATTTACATAAATAGAAAAATTTATAACTTCTTTGTGTACTCGTCTTTTATATATGTATAACAATAAACATAAAGAAATTGAACAGAACAAAAAGAAAAAAATTAGATATCTGGGGCGACACGTAGATTTGACCTACATTTCTAATTTTTCGTGTGTGTGTGTGTGTGTGTGTTGCATTCGAACGTTATTTTCCGATACAATTACTATATACTGTAGAATTTTCCAAATAGTTTCGAGTTTGGATTCTAAAAATAAACTGTCAACAAATTTCTAGCTTTTATGTTTCACTGTATAGAGTGAAGCGCATAAACATGAAAACTCGGTAAAATTCGAGTAAATTTTTTTTTAACATAATGCGCATTTTTTTATGCTTTTTTCATAAATTTAGGTCACAGATACATACATACATTTAATATATAGAAGATGGGAAATAGAAGGGAAAATGTATAACAATGTATGTATATATTGTATAATTCTCTATTTTATTTATGTTTTTCAAAGCATAAATCGATCAGATAAATTATGCTGTTTGTTTAGTGTATGTATATTGTTGTAAAAAAAATTAGGTCACCATCTCCTTTGTATTTATCTCAAAAGGAATTGATTATGTTGTATATAGTCAAATTTATGCATATGGAGCGTTGATTTTAGTAGAATTTTGAATAAAAGTCTGAGAAAATTAAAAGACGTGAGGTTCTGAGATACCGATCAAGCAACTAGTATAGTTGTATCTAAATCTATGTAATTCAATTACAATTTAGTTTAAAGTCAATCCAATTGAAGCTCAGTCTAAGTTGTATTCAATTTCACTTCAAAATAAAATAAAATTTTTAATCCAAACAATACACATAATCCAAGTTAAATCAGTCGATATAAAAACAAATGCTATTAATTCAATTCGAATCCAGGCAAACCAAATCAAGTTCAAATTGAATCCGCAAACTCTATAAGTAAAATTCAATAGAAATATTTAACCTATATAAATGAAACTGACTCCAATTCAATCTAAAATCCGATTCAAATTCAGTCAAATCCAATCTAAGACTAGTTTCATGTACCATAACTATGCCTACAATATTAGCGACTTAAAATAACTTTGTATGTGGCTATTTTAATTTGTTTGCTATGTGTTCTGACATGTATATGGTAATTCTAAATTCTGCAACCAGATTTTTAAGAAAATTCTCTCCGAATTTTTCCTAGAATTTGTTTTCGATTCGAAATAGTTTGGTTCTTATTTTTTCCGACGCCATTTTTATTTTGTGTATAATAACCTTAAAAACTATTAGTTAGCGCGATAGATTTTTTCTATCGCAGAATCCATCATTTATGTATATTTTTGTGTCTTGTATTCGGACACACATATGTATGTATGTAGAGAGCTCTACATCTATATACACATGTTGTTTATTTGGTTTATCTATTTGGAAATAAAAACTAAAAAATTATAAAAAAAAAACTAAAAAATTTGTGTTTTTAGGTTAATGGAATTCATGACAAGATACGATAAATACATTTTAATTTAATTTTTAGTCACATATATATCAGCTAAATGTATATAATCGACACAGCTAGAGAGAACAATATAGCATTGTGTTGGCGATGTTGATGAATTTGACCACCACCGGAACTTCTATCTAACTTATTATATATCTATAATAAACTACAAATCTATTGTTATTTCTATTGTTATAAACTAAACTATTATACTGTAATATCATGTTTAGTAACTAAAATCGTTTATAATTAGATTTTCATGTATATTATGTACTCATACATATATGTATATATGTATATAAAGTTTTGAATATATGCGATCTAACTTAATTATATTCAAAACACACGCACAAAATAAAAATCATTTTTAGTTGGAGCGCACGGTGGCCGCGGGGAAGGGAAAAACTTTTTTTTTCGTTGGGAAACTGAAATGAAATAAAAACAATGGAAATTATAAATTATTAATTTTCCAATTATTTACTTTATTTTTTTATTTTTGGGGTACATGATACATGTAAGAACGTATAACGTGTATATATACATAACGACAGGTATGTATATAAATGTGTGTTTGGTGAGAGTCCAATTGGTAAGTTACAAAGGTGGAACATTTTTTTTAACTTTCAGTTTCAGCTTTTGGTTTGTTATTTTGTATTTGCTCGCCGTGTGTTGTTGTTAAGTTAAAATTAAAATATCAAAAATTTATTTCTAAATATATAATATACAATATAATGTAAACAAGTTATTATTGGGATGGTTTAGAAGTTGTATGCGGGGTTAACATTATCGCGAAATTTAAACGGTTTCATCTTCGATTAATTCATCGCATCCAACCATGAAACAAACAAAAAATTAAAATTTCAGTGGATTCGTTTCAATATTTTCAAATTAAACTCTATGCAAATATTGTCGAGAGCAATAAGGAGTTGTTCTTAACGATTTATCCATTTATGTCCTAATTCAAATATGTAGAGCTAGGTTCTTAATAGCTTTTTAACATAATTGAAGGACAGAGGGACGTAAGCCATAAAATAAGATGAATAATGTGGTTCTTATAATTCAAGGCCAGTTTAAAAGTAACCAGTGGGTTAGGTAACAGATCATAGCTTTACTGTCAATTATTCAATGGATTTCAAAGAATTAGATTTACTCTGTGAGAATTTACAAAAGTTGATTCATCACCAGTGAATATATAATTGAAGGGAATTATAGCAGAGTTAATAGCTTGGATTACATACAAAGTAAACTGTATCTAATTTTCTCGACAAATTCTATACATCTATAGATTTTTGAAATCCCTAATCGAACGAACAAACATCAAAACCAATATAGGCACATGACTCATTTTTTTGGATGCTATGTATGTAATATGTATACCTAAAAGGCTTTTTTAAATCCATCGAATCGACTAAAATTCTATTTCTTGCTAAATAACCTTTTGACTTCCATTCCATACAACAAAATATTTTCCAATATATAAGTGAGTCATTCGATCGTGTCGACATTTGACTGTACTACAATATATGTGCACTACTTATTAATATATCGTACATATATAAAAATTTATGTATGGTAAACTTTCTTTCACGAAAATTTAAAAAAAAACCGACTAAATTCCTAAACATACATATACATACACAAGCACCAGTAGCAGTAGCAGCAGCAGCATAATATACTATATATACATAAATTTCCATTTTTGTTTGTTGTATTGCGACACACCAGATATACGAGAAAAGAAAATCTATATACACCGCTATTTGGAAAAACTCCATCCACATTTGACCTATAAATCCAAAAATTGTGTTCGTTTTTTTTCCTTCATAAACAACAGCAGCGCCAATGTGGCGCGTTTTTCTTATGCTATATTCGACACACATAATTATGTATATGTAAAGGCATTATCTTTTCTTTTTAACGATGTATGCGTGCAAGGCATCGTATACAGAAAATTTATTGAAGTTTTTCCAAATTATTTCGTCAATCGATATACGAGTAATTATTGTAAAATGGTTGCTGTTTTCGACTTTCTACGTAAATGGTATAAAAAAAAAAATTGTTAGCAAAGGCACAAACCCGTTTGAACATTAATAATTCATATTTTATGTAATTTACTTGTTTTACTTTTTACTAATATTTATTCATTTCACTAAAACGATATATAAATAAATTAATGATTAAAAATTAATAAAAAATCCGATTGTTTGTAATTTTAAACACAATATAAAACATAAACAATATTTTTAGCAGTAGTACAGCAAGGATAAAAGAGATGTCGCAACAAATCGGTGTGATGAAGTGGTGATGAAAAAATCGAAATGTTTTTATTGCTCTATGACGAATATGTTCCAATAAAGCTTCCACAGCTGGGACAGTAATGATTTGCATTTCGGCACGAATCAACACAGTATGGTATACAAACGCATGGCCAACAGCCGAATAGACAGAGTAGTGCAGCAAATAGATGCGTTTTTGAAGTTGATTCATATTCCAAACGGGTTACAATGGTGTTGCGGCATGATGGGCATGATACCATAGTGGGTTCGGGCCCAACTTGCGGTGCTACAATAATGGTAGCTAAAAAATACATGTTTTAGTTAGTTGCTATTAAGACATACATATATATATATATATATATATATATATATATATATATATATATATATATATATATATAATATATACATATATATATATATATATATATATATATATATATATATATATATATATATTATATATATATATATGTATATATATATATATATATATTATATATGCAATGTATTTTTATTAAAGTGCGAGTATATGATATCAGCAGCTGATAAGAATAAATCCTATAGGTTGAAATGATTAATGTGGGGTTAAGGCGTTAAAAACCAAATTAGGAATTTCCAACCAACCAAATCCATATGGTATGTAAAATATAAAATATAAAATCGTTTCACGACTGATATCATATACACGTTGCGCAAACACAGGAAACCACTTTATGCAATATCATGCGAAATGAACTTACTTGGGTTTTCAATGATAATTGGTGACATATGCATGTTATGCTGTGGTTGTGGATACTGCTGCTGATGCATGCCATGCTGGACCGGCAAAGGTGGATACATGGATTGTGGCTGAGCCTCGTATGGTGGTGGGTGTGGGTATCCTGATTTTCCGTCCATTTTTTTTAAATGTTATTCACTGCGTGTTGTTAAATCACTTATTCAATTGAAACAATTTTTTCTTTATCTAAAAGATAATGCAAGTTAACTTTTGTAATTAACTTTATAAGCTCCTTATCGCGCACAAAATAAATTAATTCTGAGTCACAATTTAGTTAAAAAAAAAAGGTTTACTGTTCGTTTAACCACTGGTTCAAGTCTGACTGTTTTAATAAACAAACATTTGCGTTTTATTCAGTATTTTTTAGTTAAGCTGATTACTGATAACATATTTGTTTATTCTACACTTTCGTATAAAAAAAATTAAATAGAGATAACAGCTTTTTATAAAGGCAGTGTCACAATTTTGGCATACACCTGGTATAAATGTGTGAACAGTTTTTCAATTTCGGCGTACAACTCTAATCACCGACACTAATACGTCATTAATAAATATCGTGATAAATTAATTAAATTTAATCAGCTGAGCACCTACACCAACCTGTTATCTAACTCGGTATTTAACAGTCATCCTTAAAATATTCAATCGCTTATCATTTTGGTTAGCGTTTGCACTTTCACAATCAGAATTCTATATTTGAATTTCTTATCGTAGAGTGGCACTTTACCAAGAAAAAAATCACCGATTTTATATTTAATAAGCTTTTACAATTTAATATATCGAAAACAGTAATGTAACTACATATATATCTGTTCACAGGCACAACCAAATCAATAATAACTATAATTTTCAATTTACACAAAGTGCATGCGAGGTGTTTACTGGATAAATTACCATGCAACAATCATGTTTACTTCAATTCAAACATTAAATGAATAAATAATAAGCGCTTTACAGAATTTTCGTGGAATATCTTATTTAAAATGTACCAAGTATTTAAGGAAACCAAAACTGAGATCATATACATACATACTTTAATTTAAGTCTTGCAATAGAGGTCAACAAGTCATATTAATTTGTTCGTTTTATTCTGTTTTGTAATGTGACTATATAGTTTTAATGAGAATTGTGGGGAATTGGTATATTGTAATGCCAATTAATGGTTTTGTAATTGGCATTAAATCGATAATTTAATGTGTAATGCCTGTTGACGTGTTAGATAAATTTCACAATATAATATGTATATACGTATGCATGTATTATGACTCAATTTTTAGACTATACATTTCAATAAAATGAATTTTCACAATAAATCACAGCAGGTTCTGGAACTTATGCTAAAATATTTATTATTTTGACACATACGTCAACCTATGGCCGCATTAAATTTGAAGTGTAGTCAGAATGAGCTTTCCAAATCCGTTTCATCCAAGTAAGTTTATGTATGTATATCTGTAAATCTCGAGCAATCAAACCTTACATCACCATTTATGTAGGTCTGTATACAAAGACAAGATGACCCGGGGGCCTATTATGGTATTTTCGATAGCGTTTTTTTCTCGATATTATCGAAAATGGCCTATTATGAAATTATTTTATAAAAATTTCTCAATAGGCCATTTTCGATAATATCGAGAAAAAAACGCTATCGAAAATACCATAATAAGCCCCCTGGTTATATCGTAATTCTTACCGAAGGACTAAATTTAATTTATTTCTAATTTCAAAAAATTTTGTTTTTATTATCGAATTATATGAGAAATTTATGGCCATTGAAAATGATTTCTAAAAATACTCGAAACTCGAGAATAGTCAAATTTTCGAAATTTCCCAGTTTTAAATATTTGTAAATTTTACAAGAAATTCGGGATTTTATCAAATTTTTCATATTGAGAATTTCGTAATTTTCAACGCATACTAAAAAAAATATATTTGAATAATTTCGTGAATTTGATCAAACTTTGAAATTTTTTGTATCACCAAAATTTCAAAAATTAGATATTACAATCTCGTAATTTCTTTGAATTTCTGCCAATTACTATTGTTATGTCACATTTTTTACTGTTCTTACTATGTTAAGTGTAGCTTACTATTAAATTCAAGTTAATTAATTAGATTTCAAGACATTTTTCATCGAATTTTGACAATATCAAAATTTCGAAGATTGAAATTTGTGTGAATTTCAAAAATTTTAGGCAATTTTGATTCTTTATTGAATTTTGAAAATTTTCGAATTTAAGCCGAATTTTTCAAAATTATGTTCATTATAAATTTTTTAACGGTCATCGAGTTTTGATTATTTCAAAATTTTTATTGAACCCTTTCGAAAATTTCAACGAATTTGGAAAATTTCATCATCTAATGTTAAACTAATTCATGGAAAGAAGAGTTTCTAAAAATCTGAAAAATTTTCTTCGAATATTAAGTAAATTTGTAAATTTTAATAATTTCGTAAATTTGATCGAATTATGCATTTTGTAATTTTAAACTGATTTTGAAAATTAAACTTTCGTTCATTCTTTCGAAATCCGTTTATTCACCAAAGCTTTTTAATTACGATTCTAACGGTTATGACACAATTTTTAGCATACCTGTCCTATGACAAACTGTAACCGCCCTAGTTTCCATTGTGAAAATTTTATGAAATTTTTTATCGAATTTTTACAATCACGCTTTGATTGTCGAATAATAATAGAAAAATGGAAAATTGAAAATTTAATTTTAATCTTGATAGAATTTTGAAATTTTAATACAAAATTTTATATTTTTATTTTATAATTTTTAATGAATTTTACAAATTTTCTCCCTTGTAATATTTATTTTTAACAAATTTTATCATTGTGAAAATTTCTACATTAATTTTCAATAAATTTAAAAAAATTTGAAAATTTCATTATCATAATGCATGTTTTAAAAAATAATTTTTAGAATTCTATGATTTCCTTAGAATTTTGAAAAAGCAGCTTTAATTACAGGTTATGGCAGAAAATTCGACAAATACGAGTAGTTTCAATAAATTTTGAAATCTTTTTAATCCTCATTGAATTTTTTACAGTTTATAACAAAGTTCAAAATTTTAATCGAATTTTGATGATCTTCAATATTTAGAGAAATTTTCAGTTCATCAGATTTTGAGAAAATCCGTAATTTGTATCGAATTTTGGTAATTTTTGTAATTTTCAAGGGGATTTTGTAAATTAAATTGTTGTAATGTTATCGAATTTTTAAAATTTCACTATGGAAATTTAGATAATTTATACATTTTCAAAATTTTAAAACTATTCCGGTTTATTGAGAACATTCAAGTAATTTTGAAAATATCGAAAATTTGTTAAAATTTACGAATTTCACAAATATTAACTTTAAAATTATTCAAATTTTTATATTTTGAAGAATTTTAATAGAGAATCGAAAATTTCTTGATGTCCATCGAGTTTTGAACATTTCGAAATGTTTATATCAAACCCTGGATAATCTTATACATTTTTTAAACTTTTATTTAATTTTTAATTTTTTTTATTTTCTCCAAAAATTTAATAATTTTTTTAAAATTTTTGTGTTTCACAATTAGAATTATCAAAATTCGGGTAAATTAACCAATTTGTTAATAAAGTTGGGAACACAACAAATTTCAAATTTCAATCAAATTTTTAACAAAATTGCACGTTAATTACGAAATTCGAAATATTGTTAAAATGCAATATTTTAAAATAAGACTAAAATTTTGAAAAATTATTTCAATTTTTACCGATAATTAAAAAAAATTAGAATATTAGCAAATTCATAAATTTTCAAAATTTTATAATTTAATTTGAATTTTGGAAAACTCATCTTAAATCGAGTTTTAGGTGTAATTTGTAGTCTGACGATTAATTTGATCATTTCAAATTCTGAAAATTGTTTAAAATTAAAACAAATTTATTTTTAAAACACCCAACAATTGTTTTTACAATGCTGAAACGAAGATCTTGAAATATGTACATACGTCACTGTTTTTCAATATAACCTTATAGCAATTAAAATCTTGTGTTATCTATTCGTATATGTAGAAAATCCCAGATGCTTGTTTTTGAATTTAAATGACTTTTGCACCACACTGAATGACCCTGAAAATCCATTCTCTTATTTATATAACACAGCAGACGATGTATGTATGTGCTAAATGAACACACCAATTCACAAATCATATGATAAGATTATATGTTATTCGTTATTCCCCATACCTAAATAAAATTCTAAGACACCATAATGTCATACTACTTGTGCGTGCGTGTATGTGTCAAGTATATAATACACATATGTATACATGTACGTACAATAAGTTCTCTTTAAATTACATGTTAGGTGCTATTATTGCCAACGAAAATAATTAATAATTAAATCAATAAATTGAAGCCACACACATTTATTTATAATACAATTATAATTCAAAATGAGGTATTTCTATTTACTATCTATTTACTAACGTCATACATAGTTTTTTTTATATACACGTAGTATATGTACGTATGTATATTGCACGAGATAGTAAAATAGAAAATCAAAAATATGTATTTAACTAATCCAACAACACTCGTAAAAGTAAAATGTATCGACTAGAGTGTCCACGAGAAAGAGAAACACACAGAGAGAGAGAGGATGAAAAGAGAGAAAATTTTAATATTGAAATTGAACTCTGAACAAAAAAAAAATTATTATTTAGTTTAAATCTAACAACGAACGTTGTAACATTTTGTGCAGTTGTGAAAACGCTCGATCGTGGCACATCGAATAGTGGAAGAATTTATTTTTTATATTTTTGTTTACATAATTTGCTTGGGTGTTGTTTGTTTGGATTAAAAATAAAAATTGTTACAATAAAAAAATATAATATGGCAGAAAAATCGGCTATGAATGCAGGTGCCCCACCACCTGAACATCATCAGCCTGCAAATGCTGTCTATCCAAATTATGCACAGCAACCGATGCAAGACCAACACCAGCCGCCTATGATGCATAATATGCCAATGCCAACGTATCCAAATCAACAAATGCCACCGGGGCCTTATGACCCTCAATACCAACAACAGCCCGGCTATCCACAACCACCACCACCGTATTTTGATCAACCACCACATAATTATCAACACCAACAACATCCGCACGTTATAATGCAACAACCAGTAATGCAAGGTATGTTGAAAACGTTTTTTCATTTGTTTTGTGTAAAAAAATAAAAAAAATTAAAAAAAATTACAGCAGTCGTAATGGCACCACGAGTTGGTCCAGATCCATGCGCATTGATATGTCCTTCGTGTCAAAAGCAGATTGTGACCCGAATGGATTATGAAACGTCAACCAAAACTCATGTTGTTGCGGCAGTTTGCTGTCTATTCATGTAAGTGATTGTATTACGATGTTTGTCAACAGCTTACCAAATAATATTGTATTTTATTTTAAATATTTTAGATGTTGGCCGTGTGCCTGGTTGCCATATGTAATGGATTCATGTAAAAATGCTAATCACTATTGTCCACATTGTAATGCGTTTATTGGCACGTATGATGGATTCTAAACTACTATCCTCTTACATGTCACGATAAATCGCACTTACAATTTATCAATATAAAAATAAAATTGGTTGATGTCTTGATTTGAGGGCAGTATATCACAATCAATACCTATTAATGTGTATAATTAAAAAAAATATATTTTTGTATATTGTTGTTGACCAAACGCGCCTTTATCTATGGTGCTATAGAAATATAATTATATGAAGTTTTACTCTAATGGGTTAATGTATATTATACATATTAGAATTATCTAATTAAGACGCGCTGATTAGTTTCGATACGGTTTAAAGAGCAACAAAAATAGGGCACACAATTCCAATTGTATAAAATTCCGAAAATAAAAAATTCCGAGAGTACAACATCCCGAAATCCCGAATCTAATTGAATTATTATCGTCCACTAACATTTTACCGGATCGCTGCGCACCCTACTCGAAGAAAAAAATAATCTTAATGAATATATAAAAGCTAACGCAAGGTACAACATCCCGAAGATTTGATAGCTTCGGGATTTTGTACCTTTGGAATTTTCTCAGCTCACTTGGAGAATTTTTTTCTAATTATACAATGCCAAATCATTTATATAGAAACAGATAGTAACACTATATTATCTTATCGGCAAATAATATTTTGTATACACTTACATGTACACTGTGATAAGCAAAGCACACAGAACAGGTTGATTTGAATTTCGATTTAGCAAAAAAAAAAATAAAACAAAAACCAATTTAACATTCCATTGTTTGAAATACATTTACGCAAATTCTACGTTTTGAGTGTGTTGGCATCGTTTATATACATACAATGATACAATCATGCTGATGGTTAATCAGCGAACTTGTATAGCAAAAGTTATCAAAAAATTATCAAACCGAATATTTAAATGACATTTGGGCGATGTTTGTTTACATTTTTGATATGATTCAAACATGTTATGGATTTTGGCGAATTTGGTCGTTTCCCCAAAATATTCTGTAATATACATATATTTTAATAATGAGGCTTATAATTCCAATTTCAAAACCACAAAATAAATTAAAGTTATAAAAATATCATAATGTTAGAGTGAGTAAGATGCTTCGACTCCAACTTCGAGGGGCGGTTCCATTCAAGTGGTGATAAGTAAAAATTGTACGATTTGAGTTATTCTAACTATAAATAATTGGATAAATTGGAAAAAAGAAAAAAATATGAAATCCTTTAAGCACTGAGGAAGATGGAAGATGTCAGGCAGAATATAAAACTTAAATTCAATATTCTGGCTGTTTTAGATTTAAAGGGACGAAAAGTTGTAGGTGATTTATCCTAAATACCCACATAGATTAGCCAAACTTTCGCACCAATAAATTTTAATATATTATGGTGTGGGTCGTATATCTGTATATCATTTTGGTTACTGGTTTCCTTCTATTCAGGTGATACTACAGTGAGAGTAGAGTAGTTGTTAGGTCTAGTATGCATTTGTTGTCTGTCGGTGTGTCACAATTGATCTTTTCAGAAAACCCAAATGCTATATCGAATTTAAATTTGGTACAGTTATAACACTTATGTGACCACAACTAGTCTAAGAATAAGACCGAAAGTTTAGAGACAGCAGCCCGAAATGCAAGGATGTTGGAGAATTACAACCGTGCTCTTATGGTGTATTGAATTTATTTTTCGAATTTAATTTTTTTTGGAAAGTTGGCAAAGCCGATATATTCATTTATATAGCGGCACTTTCAACGTTCAAAAAATTATCAATGCTGGCAGTGGTGCCGAACAGCGTCCTTAACTTAATCGCAAAGAGAAAATTTTAAACGACACCCAAAAGTACTTTTTAAAAGTCTAGGATGGATTTTATACGCGCTTGTGTTGTCAGAGAAATTTTTATAAAATAATAACTTCAGGGGGGTTCCACTTTTCTAACTCAGTGGAGATCGATGATTCTCACTGATTAAGTACTTCGAAGGTTTATATATGATAAAGTTCTTCGCAAATATCTCAGTTTAACACAGGAATCTTGGTATGGTATCTTTCTGTAAAACAATTTCGAACCGGATCGTCATAGAAAGTCATTTATCATTTATTGCGATACGAATACAATTTCGGTATAGCTGGTTGATATGAGAACATCTGCCGTATAGTATTCCACTTCACTAATCACGACTGATCAAAGCAGTCAATTCAAAAGCAACACCTTGGTAAAGAATTCACAAAATTGTGAGGTTCACTAACACTGATTTCTGATACATTGAACATTAAAATTGAACATAATTCGTTTATGAACGTACTTAATGTACAGATGTACATGTACACTTAATGAAGATTAAGATGCGAGATGGAAAAGAATGGAACAAAAGTAATTGTGGTAGTTTAGTTCCGGTGTATATATAGATAATCGTTGCATTAGAATGTATTTATTCATCTGAAATAAATGCTTAAGTCATAAACAAACAAGCGTCGGTGGTGTATTGGTCAGCATAGTTGCCTTCCAAGCAGTTGATCCGGGTTCGTATCCCGGCGGACTCACTATTCATTTTTCTACTAAAATTTTGTATTTCGGTGCATTTCAAGCATAGATTTAGTTTGTGATTCGATCATATATGCAATAATTAAATTTTGAATGTTTTTAATGAAAGTATAATTTAAAGTATTTAACAGTTAACACTAAAACATTGCATCGGTGGTTCAGTGATAGAATGCTCGCCTGCCACGCAGGCAGCTCGGGTTCTATCCACGGCAGATGCATATTTATTTTTTTATTTTGGTGACAATTAGTATATAGATCGATTTGATTAAAAACGAACTCATGATTGTATTCAGCCCGTTACACCTTCTCGTAAAACACCACGAACACCAAATAGTTATGTAATCGATCCACTGTAACTCAAACCAACACATAAACAGCAGTTTCGCTGATCATATACTACAGTTTGATATTTTGTCTGATCATTTTCGAGTTTCGATCTTTTGAGTTATTCTAACTATAAATAATTCGAGGCAAATGCGATTGATGATGTCACTAAAAGGCGGGCGATTTTCCTGACGCTATGTGGAGGACATACATACGAGAGGACGCATGCTCTGTGATCAAATTGTATGTGGTATAAAAAAATTCGCCCGTGCAACAACAGTTTCTTGCTGATAATACCTTGACCTTGGAGATAGTGCGTGATAATGCCATCGCTGCCGAAGCGGGGTCTAAAGATCAGAAAACAATTACATATCGATGCTCATCATCATTCCGGCCAAGTGAACATTGAACGTCAAATATCGCTCGTGTTCAAGCCACAAGTTTTAGCCGTCGTGAACAACACCGTCAACCACGTTGATCAATTCAATGTGGAAGCTGCGAGGAAAATTATTTACCTTCTACTTGTAAACATCGAAGCAGCATGTGTAGTTTTTGTGGACTAATTAGTCATCTACAGCAAGTCTGTGTTCTTTTCCTGCCAACCGTGAGGAAAACAAAACGAAATCCAAGAAAGTCAAGCGACGTAGAATCTCCGTCAAACAGGTATCCATGTCTAACGACGTGAGAAAAGAGACAACTTGTGAGACGACGTGAGAAGTCACCACCAATTCTCCTACAAAACCAACATCTTGGGCCAAACCAACACTGGTTTGAGCCACTGGGAATCTCCATCCAGGTAGTACATTGAATACGATCAGAAAAATGTCCAGACATATTGCGGAAATGACAACTCCACTGAGCTTGGAGAATTGCGTGGTTCTTCTGTGTCATTAAAATTCGATCCAACCATTGTACCAATTCCAATTCCAATCGAAGAAGAGCTTCAGAAGATGTTAAACCAAGGAATTTTAGAGCAATTCACCGTTGACGATGACACTGCTATGGTCCAAACCATAGTTCAGAATCTCCACAGCTCCAGGTATTTTTCAAAATTTTATAGAAAACTTACTCCGTATGATTTCAGGGGTCACCCCATATTTTGACGATGTCATTTTTATTGCCTTTTCTGATGATGAACTTCACCAAAGATTGCGCCAGATTTTTGAGCGACTTGATGAAGCATTGATAAATCGGGATGTGAAGCCGTCGTTTTCCTTGGATATAAGATTGACCGAAGAGGAGGAGGTCATGCTGATTGAATCGCTCGAACAGCTTGTTGTTCTTGCGGAGAACGTCGTAAAGACGACAAAGAAAGATTCCGTTATTTCACGGGTGCTGCCATGTTGTATGAGAGGATGGTCTGAGAAGGTGGAGGGCCAATACAAACCATTTTGGATTCGACGCAATGGTCTGAGTTGCATCAAGGAATGCCTTTTCTTTTCACTCCTGTATGCAGTGCCAAGAATCTCGACCCGAGACCTCCCAAGTATCTATACATTTTTGGGAAGAAACGAAAAGGCCTTGGTCGAGAGTACACATTGATTTCGCTGGGCCATCCCCGTCGAAAGTGTTTTTAATCCTGGTAGACTCGTACTCCAAATTGCTAGAAGTTCAACTGTTATCATCTACGTCATCATCGTGTGTCATTCAATCGCTGCGTTCTATCTTTGCTACGAACGGTATTCCTGAAGTCATCGTAAGCGATAACGGTACTGCCTTTTCGTCAGACGACTTCGCAAATTTCTGCAAAGGAAGTGGCAATCTCCACGCGTGTGTCGTCTCTTTCCACTCATCATCCAACGGGTACACAGAAGGAATGGTTGGGTCCACCAACTAACTACTTGAAAAAAGAGACAAGCGGAGATATTCGTCGTAACATGGTAATATTTTTGCATCACCATCATGCAACGCCAACGACCAGCACTGGAAAAAGTCCAGCCGAATTTCTTTTCAATCGTATTGGAACTTATTTCGACCGTCTTCATCCGGCTTCTTCATACGATTGCGATTTCAAAAAGAAGAACCAACGATGAACGAAATACCAGAACATTATCTAAGAAATCTGATGTCTGGGCCTGAAACTATGCGACTGGTCCTAAATGGATCCCATAGCAATTGCCAACAAGACAATTGAACCTGTCTTTCTTTCGTCACTCAGGAACAACCATGACAACTTAATAATATAATCCATAAGAGACTTAACGGATTATTTATGACCAAATGATCATCCCGTGGGAAATTCAAAAATAGGACTGACACCACCGTATCAAGGGCCATTTTCAGAAAATATTTTGTAATCAATGTTACAATGCTAAAAATCTAGTTAAGACTACAAATTTCTAAATTCCAATATAAAATGTCCATGAGCAAACAGGGAAGATCATTTGCCATTTGACATGCTAAATCCGGTCAACAACAATGAAATCTTCGATACATATACGACAATCTGTGCGTCTTTATAAAGAAAGGTGTTGGGATTAGTTTAACATGATCGACTATAAAGGGTCAAAAAGATTTTACCGGATTCTTTAAAAATAAATGCCGATATTTTTATTCTAATTCTAAGTACCAACTTTACGATTAAATGTGGAATACAATAAAATGATGGCCGCCGCGGCTTCTCTTACAAATGGCCTCTTGAGGATGTGTTCACATACGTGTTCACATAATTGCGGTTTTCTTTCGCTAGATCTAATTTGATTGATTGTAATCCAATGCGTAAACCTGATTTGTTCCAATTTCTTGTAGAGTTTAGTTTGACTTGACAGCTGTCAAAGAAATATTTATAAAATAAATATAAATAATTACTACAATAAGTACATCCATCATATATAAAAATTTCACTTATCGCAATTGCAAACTTATTACGATATCATCTTTATTGATAACTTGATAAGAGCAAAAGTTATCAATTCCTTCATGTGCACTATGCATGAACATAAATAGTATGCCTAACTTGCTACTTGAAAAGATAACCGATTCGAATAATTGCGTATTCGATTTTCTTGTAAACGAGCAAAATTCATATATACAAACAGACGGATTGGCCTAGCTTGCTAAGTAGTTTTGTTTGTGAGCTGAAAAATTAATCGAGTTTCAAATTAGACTTTTTCTGATTAACATAAATAGATAAAGTTCTGGCCGTGTATTACTAAGTTTATAAAACCATAGATTTTATTGCTCATTGTTGTTAAATCGAAAGTTTTAAAGGCGTTGCAAACCATTCTTTTGGTTCATCCAACTATAAAGAATAGTAAAAAAATGGAACTAAAACAATTTGAAATTTAAAAAAAATATAATTTTATTCATTAACTCAAGTCTGCGCTCAGCTAACATTCGGTTTGATTGGTGATAATTTAATGCGCAAATATAAATCCTCACTGTTCAAATCGGTTACGTGATTTGTCCGCATATCAACAAATGCAGCAAATCCATTTTCATAAAATCGTGAATTTGGAAAAATTAGTAAAAACTTGATTGCTCGTTCGGATATACTGGGATACTTTTGATATTTACTGACCCAAAACGATTCGAAATTGTTGCCATTAAATTCGGGTGTGTCTTTCTTAAATTGCTCCCATTCTGCCACTTCGTCACGCGTCTCAAATACGGCTGGACACTCGTTTAATCCAAACGGTTTACAAACCCATTCATAATCGGCTCGTTCGTTTTGCGGCATCGGCAAATAGTTTTTTAATTTTTTTCGTAACATCTTTAAGCTGCCTTTTATCCCGGCCTTCACATCGTTTGGCAAAATTGCATGGCCTTTGAAAATCTCAGAAAGATTTGGGAATGCGGTAAAATTATTATTACGAATTTCTTCATTGTACGTCCCTAATTTATCGTACATGGCCGATATATGATCGTACACATGGAAAATGGTTGCCTCGCGCTTTTGCAATTCATCATTTAATTGATCGAAATGTTCAATTATGTCGACTAGAAAAGCCAGTTGGGCTAATGGACGAAATGAAACTTCACGATATTGTGCCATATGGAACATCGTTTGTAAAACATTATGACCATACGATAACCAATACGTTTCGGTGTGAATTAATAAATTTTTATATTTCATTTTGATTTGGTCTGACAATTTTACGCCATCGTCCATTTTAAACTCGTTAACCAGTTTGATGACATCGGTGAGCACTTCTTTTAAATCACGACTGACATTGTGCATAATAAATTCACCGCGGCGTGAAAGTGTATACGCTATGCGAATGGATAAATAATTTTCCCTTACACATTTGGCAACGTTTTTAAGTGGTCCAGTTGATGCTCGTTCGCCATCCATACTAATGGCGACACATTTTTTCCAATCTAAACCACTATTACGTACAACCGTATCGATTATAACAAAAATTTCGTTTTGCGTCGATTGCAAATTTAATATTTGTGAAAATAATAAATCTTCTGTAATCGTTTTTTTGTATTTATACCGAACGATCACTAATAGATGGGAACATGGTTGAATATCTATTGTTTCGCCGATATGGAACGAATAAAACGGACTCTGCTTAATCCGTTCGAGCAGCTGTTCTTTGATATTGTTAGCCATTGATAGAATTGTTTTGCGAAATGATGTTCGCGTCACGGATGTAAATGGTTCGAAATTATTGTTTGGGCGCATTTCTTTCGGAGCTCTATAAAAAGTCTGTTGCATCTTCATCATTTTTTTTATTTCTTCACAAAATGTATCCGCAAACCCTAGTCGCACTACTGACCATGCCGTAGCGCAACTAGTGGAATAATTCGTTTGGTCGATTGCAATGGCCTGATTTACGGTTTGATTCGACTCAAATGGATTTGATGGATATAATATCTCTGGCACAGTGGCACGAGTACTATTGATTTGGGCTAAAAATTCGGGATGCTTCAATGTTAAATGGTTTTTGTATGTTGCTTGTGTTTGGTACACCTTAGTGCATTTATCCACGGCACATTTGAAACTGTCAATCGAAACTTCTTTTTTGGTTAGAATTCCCATATCTTCAAGTTGTTTCTTCATTGAAATCATCGCGTACTAATATAATAAAATTTATACTTTAATTTTTAATTTGTGTTGACATACGAGTACATATAGTTCACTTTGGATTCCTATAATTAATTAATTAAAACATATACTTTTGTTAAAATTACTTAGAGAGTGATAAAATTATTTTGTTTTTTGCGTCAAATGAAGGATATTTCTAGTCATTGAAAATTGTAATGTTGAGAAATATTTAAATTATCAGTTAAACTCAAAATTCTTGATTTTACTGCGTTACATCTATGGGTAAGGTTGTAGTTCCCCATTAAATACGATGATACTGTATATCACTTGAATCTTTACAAGTTTTCTTTTGGTTTATTTATTTACATTGTACAATTCCATATGCAGATATATTTCAAAATGTCGAATGTTATGTTTTTATTCACAATTTTATATATCTATACTTTACAATATTAAGTGAATTAGGTTTACAATTAACTTTAATTTTATTTAATTAAATTTGGTAACACACAGCTTTTTCGGTTTGCTAACAATCGAACTCTGATTTTTTTATATTGAAAACAAAAATCAACAAAATATAAAATCAATGATTACTTATTTATAAAAATTAAATCTAATTTTGTACGCAACCATTAAAATCTAAAGTGCAAACGAAAACAATAAAAATCTAAATGGTACAAAATAAAAATGAATAATGAAGATCAAAATGAAAACACTACAAATACTCCCCCTCCAGAGAGATCGAAGATCTATCGAAGAAAATATAAGAAACGAGAAGGGGTCCTGGATACACGACCCGAACTTGTAGTCCTTACACTTTTTGGTGCAAGATCGAAGTGAACCTTTTTTTTACTTTTCGGCCCTGCAGCAAGTACCCCAGGCACGTTAGCCGAAATAGAAGGTTTTGGTTCGAGAGTCGGTAAAGATGGTCCAGTATTTGTAGTCAGTGTTTGCTGATTGTCGGTGAAACATGGTTTCAGTCTGTTGATTGAAATTTTGGTGTGTCTTCCGTTCAAATCTAATGTATAAAATTTTGGTGTACGGTCAATTACTAAAAATGGTCCTGTATATGGTGGTTGCAGTGATCTGCGTACTGCGTCAGTTCGTAAGAAAACGTGCGAGCAAGTATGCAGATCTTTACTGATAAAAATTTTGTCCGTTGCGTGTCGCGATGCCGGTATAGGTCGTATTTCGTCAAAGTGTCGTTTTAGATTAGTAACAAAGTCTGATTGTAAAATTTGTTCATTCCTAGGATCTAAAAAGGTACCTGGAACTCGAGTCGTAAGCCCAAATACGAGTTCAGCAGGTGTTGCTTTCAGTTCGTCGCTGTACGTCGTTCGTAGTCCAAGTAAAATTGAAGGGAGAACACTAGTCCAATCTGTTCGATCGTAGCACATAATGGCAGACTTGATGACACGGTGCCATCGCTCGATCATACCATTACATTTTGGATTGTAACTAGTTGTTCTCCGTCGCTCGAATCCAAGTAAGTTTGCCAGTTCGTGAAAAAGTTGCGATCCGAATTGCATGCCTTGGTCCGTAACAATGGACTCTGGCACACCAAAGCGAGCTATCCAATTAGAGTAGACAGCGAAGGCAACTGTAGCAGCAGTAATATCAGGAACTGGAATCGCCTCGGGCCAGCGGGTGTATCTATCAATCAATGTAACGCAATACCGCTGATTATCAGAAACCGGTAATGGACCAATGATGTCGAGGTGAATAATCGAAAAACGTTGAGAAGTTAATTTGTATGTGCTAAGCGGAGATTTTGTGTGACGAGAGACTTTAGCCTTTTGGCAAGCTACACAGTTTTGAGCCATTTTCTGGACGTCTTTATTAATAGATGGCCAGATGACATTCTGAGTCAAAAGTTTAATGGAAGCTTTGACGCCAGGATGAGAAAGATTATGAAATGCATCGAAAACTTGTTTTCGGAAATTAAGCGGAATGAATGGTCTAGGTGTAGCAGTTGTAGTATCGCAATGTATTAGGGTTTTCGAATTGAATGAAATAGGGAATTTCTCAAATTTGAGAACCGAATTACTCCTTAAGATTTCTTGGAATTCTTCGTCATTAGTCTGAGCATCTGCGATGATAGCATAATCAATACTTTCAGGAATAGAAATTTGATTAATGCGTGAGAGAGTATCTGCAACGATGTTATCCAAACCAGAAATGTGTTGGATATCGGTTGTGAATTGACCAATGAAATCTAAGTGTCGAAACTGACGAGGAGATGCTTTTTCCGGATTCTGACTAAATGCGTGAACGAGTGGTTTATGATCGGTATATAGTGTAAACGTACGACCTTCGAGAAAATGACGAAAGTGTTTAACACCAGAATAAGCCGATAGAAGTTCGCGATCATAAGCACTGTATTTCTTTTGCGTATCATTGAGACGTACTGAAAAGAAACCGAGTGGTTGCCAAGTATCCGAAATTAATTGCTGAACTACAGCACCAATCGCTGTATCGGAAGCATCAACCATGATGGCCAGAGGTGCTGATGATGAAGGATGAATTAGTAATGTAGCATCGGAAAGTTTAATTTTGCAGTTATCGAACGCTTCTATAGCTGCTGTTGACCACTGTATTGGAACGCGACTGTTCTTGGTATAACCTTTTAGATAATCATTCAGTAATGCTTGGTCAGCAGCAGCACTCGGAATGAAGCGTCGATAAAAGTTGATCATACCTAAAAATCGTTTCAGTTGTTTAACAGTCTGTGGTCGTTCGAAATTTTTGATGACTTGAACCCGTTCATGCGATGGTAAGATACCTTGTCCAGCTACCGTATGGCCTAAAAATTGAATTTCATGTTTAGCAAAAGTGCATTGGTCAATATTTACTACTAGTCCATGTTCTTCAAATTTAGCAAAGGTCATTTTAATATGTTCGAGATGTTCGTCATAATTTTTAGAGGCAATGAGCACATCGTCCAAATACACAAAACAGAAATCAAGTCCTAGTAGAATTGAGTGCATAAGACGTTGGAACGATTGTGCTGCATTGCGAAGTCCAAAAGTCATCCTACAGAATTCAAAAAGTCCGAAAGGTGTCGAAATAGCTGTTTTTGGAATGTCCGTCGGTTCGATAGGAATTTGGTGGAATGCTTGGACAAGGTCTATTGTAGAAAAAATAGAGCACCCTTCGAGTCGTTGTGTAAAGTCCTGGAGATGTGGAATAGGATATCGATCCGGAATCGTTACACGGTTAAGAGCTCGATAATCCCCACATGGTCTCCAGTCTCCATTCTTTTTTAACACGAGATGTAGAGGACTGGACCAAGGACTGCTACTAGGTCTGCAAATCCCGAGTTTCATCATGTTTTCGAATTCTGTTTTCGCGATGATGAATTTGTCCGGTGCCAATCGTCGTGGTTTGCATGCAACCGGTGGTCCGTACGTCTCTAGTTTGTGAGTCACGTTGTGTTTGGTGTTGTCGATGTTTATGTGTCCGTGAATTACTGTCGGAAATTTAGAAATTACTTTGAAGACTCCTGAGTCCATCACTGACTTGTCGATCCTAGACAATGTAGAATTATCGTTGTTAGAAGAAAAAACACCGCGTGTATGCAAAGAGGTTAACGGATCAATGAGCCTCTGCCTTTGCATATCTACTAATAAACCTGTGTTTTTTAAAAAGTCAGCGCCGATGATAGGCATCGACACGTCAGCAATGATGAATTCCCAGGAGAATTCGCGGCGCAGTCCGATGTCTAATTTGAGAATTTTGGTGCCAAAGGCGTTCACTGCAGAGCCGTTAGCAGCAAACAATCTGAATGATGGGTCGACCCTTGGGTTCCGAGCGAAACGAGCCGGCAAGACTGAGACATCTGCACCTGTATCTATTAAAAAGTGAATTTGTAAGACGATTTCGAAAATTAAAAGGCGGCTGGATTCAAATATGTCATTGCAGCCCGCTATCTGCAAATGACTTACTGGTTTTTTGCAACCTTGCTATCGGAAGTTGTAGAATTTTTTAAATATTGGCAACCAGTTTTACATTTTTGTGCCTTGTTTCCGAAAAAATGATGGTAAAAGCAAATGAAATTATTAGACGCAGAAGGCTCACCATAATTTTGATATCGTCGAAAATTAGGTGAATTAGATCGTGAATTTGGCCGCGAATTGGATCGTGAATTATTTCGAGATCCAAAATTACTATTTCGATTGGAATTAGAATTTGAATTTGAACGAGACCTAGACTGATGTTGAAAAATTTCCGAAATCTCCGATAGCAAGGTTCTACGAAATTCCAAAAATTGTTGATCAATAGTAATATTTGGGGTAGATACGGAAGCGGATGACTCAATAGCACTGACTTGAGATTGTGTCATTGTCTCGAAAACATTGTCAGCTCGTTCCGCCAAGACTGACAGGGAGACATCATTTTCAAATGGTGTGAGTACCATTTGAACCTGCTGCGGCAATCTCTTCATCCAAAATTGACGGATGGTCGGCTCGTTCAAGTTGTCGCCAGCATTCAACTTCATGGCGCTCAGCAACTGTGATGGCTTCCTGTCCCCAAGTGTCAAGCCATGCATCAAATTGTTCATCTTTGTTTTCTCCGATTCCCCCAGCACCCGGATCACTTCGGTCTTGAAAGCCGTATATGGCTGAGCCCCTTTAGCCTGTGTTATTATGTAAGCCAAAGTATCATGGAGCCGTGCATCCAGGGCCCCAACCGCGTGTGCATACCTAGTTGCCTCAACGCTAATTCCAGCAACCAGAAATTGTTGCTCTAGAATCTCAAACCAAACAACCGGGTTCTGAGCGTAGAGAGGTTGTGGAGGTTTGAACGCAACACGAGAAATTTGAGCTGATAAAAGAGGAGTAGGAACATGATCAATTATGGGAGGCTCAGGTAAATTTATTCTCCCTACAGCTTTAGCTACCGCTTCATTAATCAGGATAGCGAGCTGAGCTGGTGAAAAAGTTAAATTTGTAGCATCCGAAGTGGATGCCTCGTCACTCTCATTAATTGGAGGAGAAGGAATAGTCGCAGACGGATCCATTTCGCAAGTAAAATTTAGTTAAATACCGAAAAAAAAAATTTTTGGATTTGAATGTAAAATTTAGAGGATGCCGAAAACAAAAACTTTTTAAAGAAATAAAAGACTATATTTTTTAGATTTTATTAAAACAAAAACGAAGAAAGAAAAATTTTGTTTGCACTCTAATAAAAATAGTTGCGTACTTACAGTTTTTGCTTTTGATTTGAAAGAAAATCCGCCGGTGCAGAGACTCGTTAACATGGAGTCACCTCGGTCTCTGTTAAAATGCAAATGTGTGTAGTGTTGGTGATGTTAATGATGATGCCGTTGCTGGTGTTGATGTCGATGTTGTTAATGTGGTGATGATGCCGTTGCTGGTGTTGATGTCGATGTTGTTGATGTGGTGTGATTGATGCGGTACACAATATTGGTGCGTGTTCTTAATCACGTCGGGGTTACCACTTATGGGTAAGGTTGTAGTTCCCCATTAAATACGATGATACTGTATATCACTTGAATCTTTACAAGTTTTCTTTTGGTTTATTTATTTACATTGTACAATTCCATATGCAGATATATTTCAAAATGTCGAATGTTATGTTTTTATTCACAATTTTATATATCTATACTTTACAATATTAAGTGAATTAGGTTTACAATTAACTTTAATTTTATTTAATTAAATTTGGTAACACACAGCTTTTTCGGTTTGCTAACAATCGAACTCTGATTTTTTTATATTAAAAACAAAAATCAACAAAATATAAAATCAATGATTACTTATTTATAAAAATTAAATCTAATTTTGTACGCAACCATTAAAATCTAAAGTGCAAACGAAAACAATAAAAATCTAAATGGTACAAAATAAAAATGAAAAATGAAGATCAAAATGAAAACACTACACATCGATGAGATAGTTTGTACAAATTGATTGATCTTTAAATAACTCTAAATTTTTAAAAATGTTGAACCTTAATGTGGAAGATTTTATTTGGTCGCTTAGAAGAGTTGAGCTGCACTATATTGTCGTGGAACTTACTGAAAAAGGTAGCACTTACCATCCCAGGTCTTTCAATTGTATAAGAAAAGTTAATTTCGTGTGATATTTTTTACAAGATTCACCTGGGAATCAAAATGCCAAGCCCTGATATGTGTTCCACGTGTTTGTGATTCAACATGGTTCACTGGAAGAACATGGTTCACTGGAAAATACCCGGAATAATCCTATCGTAAATATTACGCATTTAAATTTCTTTTAAACAGACAAATGAAGTGATTTAAGTAAGTATTGATTGTAACATTTTGAATTTCAAATAACCTTGTAAAGTTGAAGTAAACTAATTTTTTCACTAAGCTGCCATTATGACAAAAAGTATTATTTTTGAATAACATAAAATATTAAGTCCCAATAAGAATTCACCATGGTTTGATTTCTTACGGGAAAAAAGAGTCAAATGGCGAAATGTAGTAAATTTCATAGAATAATAAAAACGGTTAGTGGTAGGGCAAGTGGACTTCACAGACATCTACAGGTATGTAAAAGTGCACCGATAATGACGACAACGCTTAAATCGTCCTTTAAAATTGACAGCGAGGAATCGCTATCTAAGGTACTGGCACGTATGGTGGCAAGTGAATGTTTATCTTTTATCATAATTACAAAATCAATTAATATTAGAAAAAGGTTATTACCATCTATTTCGAGTTTTGAGCCGTAAATTACAAGCATGACTCTTCTCTCAAATGTAAAGAGACATCTCTCGTACCCATCCGTCAGCGCCCAACTTTCTTATCTAAAAATAACAACGGGCCTGATCAATGCTTTGTAAAGCTTCAGTTTTACGGCACTTGATAGGTGTTTAGATTTTAGCAGTGGCCTTATAGGATACAAATCACGACTGCCTGCTGCCAGCCGAACTATGATATCCTCACCCACACTGTTATCGTGATTGATAAGAAAGCCCAAATATTTGAACCGCCTCACTCCCTCAAACGTGTAGTGGGTACTACTAAAATCTGGTGGGCCATTGTCCCTATATCCAGAGATCATGTATTTTGTTTTGTACTCATTGATCTGGAGTCCAACAGAAGCTGAAAACTCTACAAGCGGATCAAGTATTTCCTTGACTCCGTTGCTATTCAGTCCAATCATGCATATCTGCATATGCAAGCACCTAATTGGAATAACGATATAAGATGTTGCGTTGGAGTGTTTCAATATGAGATTAAAGAGTATCGAGGACAGAGCATCTCTGCCGATCTACGTTTTGTCTACGTTTTGTTGCTCGACTGCGAGACGACACTCATCATCAAACCAATCATTCTTGGGACTGACTTTCACTATACCTAAAGTCTGTTGCGCAGCACTGATCACCGAAGTTTTCAGTACCTCCCAGACAAAGATCATACAGTCAGACTGGTAATTAGCTTCCTCAATGTTGGCGCTGACAAGATCCTGATGCCGTTTCTTTTGATCTTCATATATCAGACCTCAACAGACGAAACGTTCAATGCGTTTTGCTGTGTTCTCGGACCTGAACGTATTTGGTTGCTGACCGATAAGTTCTCACATGTGCACAAATTATCGACAGGTTGGCTAACTTCATGCGCAAGTAAAGCTTACACAATCGGTTATTGACTGCTTGGAAATCCAAAACGTCCTTCTTTACCTGCGGCCCAAGTAGAAATACAGCTCCAAGATTTCCAAGGTCATCTCCACTGGATAACAACGTATAGTCCTGGGACACATGGTCTCCAGTTTTAGGCCAGCAAGTTTCTTGAAGAGGACGGAATTCCAGCCCATACTCCTTCATGCATGTGATTAGGCCCTCCGCAACGATCCTGGTTTCTTAAGTGACTGCACGTTCCACGTGCCGATCGTATATCTCGTGTCCAGGTACTTGAGTGGGGTTCCGGTGTTGTTTTGGCGATATCCATTTTCTTTTTGTTGACTTTATAAACAGATTCTTTTTTTACGGATGCGAGTCGTCACCCCACCGATTCAACAGTTTACTACGAGAAGCAAAGGATATTCTTGGAAAACATGTTCGTGCAATTTAGATTTACGAGACATGTGTGCCCCTCGACCACAGGGGCCAATTGAATATTAATCTTTATTCGAAAAATAATTTTTGAAATCTTGGCTTAGTTTGGATTTTTGTATCAATGCCTGCCGAAAAGTGTATTAAACTCCTATAGAAACTAAACTAAATTATGATGGAATTTCAACAAATAATCATATTGTCTATATTATCAGCTATGATAATTCTAGGAGAATTGACAATACCATCACAGTAACTGTGGTTAGCTAATGGTATCCAACTCGCAATTATGGCAGTCATTTATCAAACTAAACGTATTTTAACCTCCGATATTGTTGAAGAACCCTTTATTAATAAAACTGATGCAATATACGATTTGGATAAAGAACTGGATGATAATTTAACTAACGGTTCATTTACAGTTGACAACGAGGAGCGTCATATTCGTGGTACTTCCAACTCCAGTAATATATATCCTATATAATCAATAAAATAAGGAAAATCAGTTCAGAATTATCAAGTCTTCAAAAATGTCAGCAAAATCCAAATTCCAGCAAAGAAAGATATTGAAGCAGATATATTCATTAAATTTTCAAAGATATCACTAATCAAAATAATTTCGGGTTTAGAACAACGCCTCAATAAAAGCGAACTTTCATCAATTTCCAAGTATGTACACATTTAAATCTTATATAATCTAAACGAAACTGTTCGGCAAGAGATTACATTGTTTATTGTGAAAGAAATGTTCGTGGAAGATACTTAGAATCAGGATACAACTACTTACTAATCATTCGCCTTACACTCAAAAAAAAACATACGCATATACAATAAAAAAAATTATTGAGACAATCATTTGATTAATAATTTGGATCCTTAAACCACGTTTATTGTTTAAATGAACCCAACATTATTAGTTTATAAAAGCAGTTATCGAATAATCAAAAAATGATTGATTTAATGTAACTATTTATGAAAATGTATTAAGCAAACTCACTAACTAATTAATTGTAATAATGCAAATAAAATTACCATTTCGTAACAAATGTTCATGATTAATAAACTTTTTATTCAATCAATGTACGAATTAATAAAAAATATTTATAAACGGGGTAATGTTTAATATTAATAATGAATTAGTTCATTAATTTTTTTAATATTTATGAATAGGAATGATAGACACAACGAATCATTTCATCAAACCCACGAACAAATTGATTGTTACAATGCGAGGCAAAATTATTAATTGGTAAACAATTTTCTTATTTAATAAACATTTTATTGAATCAATGTACGAAATCATCTTGATTCTTGATGATTTCGTACATTGATTCAATAAAATTATTATTTAATACTAAATATATATATATATATGTATATATATATATATATATATATATATATATATATATATATATATATATATATATATATATATATATATATATATATATATATATATATATATATATATATATATATATATATATATATTTATTTATATATGTGTGTGTGTGTTAAGATAATTAAAAATCCTCGATTATTGCTTCAATGCGTATTTATTTATTCAACAAAAAACTTATAAATGTTTTTTTTGTTTAAATCTAAGAAATCTAGGCATTACACTTAAATTTAAATATTAAAAAAAATATTGTAATGAGTATTTCATTTTAACAGGTTTTCACCTTAAGATTTACAATATAATTAACGTAAAACTAGTTTGAATTTGATCCCATAAAATTGTTCCTGATGCTTTAATCCCATAAAATTGTTCCTGAATAAAATGATAGAATTGTGTTGAAGCTAGTGGATATTCTAAATTGAATAGATGGAATATTTTAAAACAAATATCCGTGGCCCTTAATATGCTATTAAAAGCCATCACTTTAATGAATGGCTGAATATAAATGGCTGAATATTTGTTTGCTTGCTGTGCAGGAAACGAAGATGATCATCCAGTTCTTGGATATTTATCCCAATATGTAAAAACGATTCTTGATAATCTTTTATAGTGTATTTTACAACGGATTTCCGTCCGGCGTTGGTTTTGCTGACAATTTTTTGGGTAGGCACCAAATACCCATGCAAGGACCATAATAACACTGTGTTGCTGTTATCTATAAATATAAATTATTACAAAATGAAATATAAAGAATAAAGAGTATAATGTATAATTTAAAAATGTACTTACTCTCCGAAATACTGGAAGTTCCCTTTAACTGGTGTAAATATGGTAGAATACTTTAATCTTTTACATGACCTTCCCTCAACAAAAAAGTTTTTACCGCTAAATAATATCGTAAAATCCATGTCAATCTTAAAATTTAAACACAAAAAAAAGGATAATAAAATAATAAAATATGAACATATTAGGGTTGATTCTGAATTCAAAAACTTTATGTTATGTTGTTCTAGTTTTGTTTTTCGAAGAAAATATTTTACTGGAAACGTGGAAATAAAATAACATTACATGAATTGCAGAATCTGCCCCTGATAGTATTCTCTTTTTGTTAGAAATTTAAATAAACACACCAAACGAAATCCAGACGGTTGTTTGTAGAATGGCCATTTTTCTAGTATGCTGGTAGTGATGGTTAGCTTCTGTATTTCCATTAGCCTGTGGTTGCTGCAAGCCTTCCAATTAAGATCAAATTCGTCCACTGACAGATGGTCGAACTTTAAAAAACGTTCACAGCACACCGCATCTGTTTCAGGAACTAAAAATAAATTTGGTTATTGATATAAGTTTGATTTTAAATATACAAGTTAATATAATTGATATTAAAATAAAAAATGTTAACTATCTATTTAAAAAATACAAATAGCTTTACTTACTGAGTTCTTTGTTTTTGTTCAGTTCGCCAGAAGGAATAGGACGGCAGTCTACAGATATTGATTTCAAAGTGCTTTTTAAATTACAAAATCTATTGTATAGCTTCCCACGATTACCACCGCGATAAAACTCCTACAAAAATTGGATTGAAATTTCATTATTTGATTATTTAGTTTAAACAACTCATTTTACTAAAATATTAAATTATTTAAAACATTTAAATTATAATTACCGGTTTTTCTGTAGGAAATCTTTTACAAATCTCCTCTTCTAAGTGATGGCTTATAGCTAAGGACATCTGCGCTGTTTTGTCAATGAAATATTGACATATAATATTAATTAGAATATTTCTCTGATCGTCTTATAGTTTTCCTATGGTGTGATAATATTGAGCGATCATCGCACCTTTACCAGTTTGGGCAAGAATTTCTGCTAACGTGATTTGAGAGCTCGGTGGATCTGGTCTTAAATATGGTGAACCTCTATTAGACGTTGATGGTGATCTTTTTGTTGATGGTGTTTGCTGAACTAATCGGGGTATTACACTATGATTAGCAGCAGAATAAACATTTTCTAGTGGTAACCCAATGAGTTTCCTCCAATCTTCGAGGTGATTCTCGAAAAGGATTTGAGTCCCGAATGGATATTTTTTTACCACACGCTCGATTTGATGACGTTTTATAGTTCTCAGTATATGAAGATCAATTTTATGGGCTGAAAAAAGAACAAAAATAAATTAAAATAAAAATCGTATTTAGTAAAAATATCATTATGTATATTCACCAATAAAATCGTTAAGTAAATACTCCAAATCCCATGAACAAAGCAGAGATTGTAGATCACTTGAATTTTGAAATGCATGATGATTTATATTTGTATTTAATTCATTTATTGATAATTGCTCTATCTCAGCTTTTAAAGTAGCATCCGTACTGCTTAAATAATTATCTTGATTTAACATAATGCTAGATGACAGTATGTAGCAGTTGTCTTCATTTTCTTCCTGCTCGTCGATATTTAGTATAAATGGCTCTCCAGAATTCATTTCTTCCATTTTTTTTTAGAATATTCCTGTCCAACGATTTATTGCAAAATTATTTATTAATTGTATTTTTTTTAAATAAACTTTGAAATATAATTTTTAACTTTATTTATTTCATCTTAATTGATCTAATACTAAAATGACAATGACTGTTTACACTTAATATCATGAAATCAATTTCATTCCTCCTTCTTCTCCCTTACCAACGAAATTGGTTTTGTGAAGGCCATGTTTTGATATCATAGTCAATGCATATTACCTATATATATGTATATATATATATATATATATATATATATATATATATATATATATATATATATATAT
Organism: Tipula unca; assembly: GCA_951394425.1. Taxonomy (NCBI): domain Eukaryota; kingdom Metazoa; phylum Arthropoda; class Insecta; order Diptera; family Tipulidae; genus Tipula; species Tipula unca. The sequence continues at coordinate 188,141,984 of OX596381.1, forward strand.
ATATATATATATATATATATATATATATATATATATATATATATATTATATATTTAACACGTACTATATAATATTTATATATTATAATATTTAATAATTTAATAATTATTTTTTATAATAACTATAACAGTATAACCGCGGTAATTCACTGGCTGCACTCGCACTTTTCAATGTCCAAATATTTATATTTTTATGCACTTCTTTAATTTTTTTTTTTAAATATTATTCACTAAACGATCGCTAAACTTATTTTCACCACTCACCACTGAATTATACATACGACTGAATTTAATAGAACGTATTTTACAATGTAATATTACCATAAAGTACACATTCGTTGATCCAATTAATCATTTGATTAAGATAACGAAAATACCTATTAACTTGTACCAAGATACATTGATTCAATCAAGTTGTTTATAAGATCTATTAACTAGTTTAATAATCAATTAATATATTAATTTCTAATTAACTTCTTCATTAATACAACCAATGTGTTATTAATTTAACGATTTTATTAATTAATGTATGAAGCAATGTATCAATGAAATCGTTTATTTAATTTATGAATTATGTTATAATATAACGATAATGAATGGTTAATACGTTGTTATTGAGTTATGACGAAAAAACAACATGATCTATTTAGATATAAAATCATACAAATTTTTAATATTTATCTCGATTCAATTTTTATTCATTTTGCACTACAGATTGAATCTACCAAATCGGCAACCATAATTTTTCCAAGAAATGCATCTTAAGTTTCCTTTCTTAAGTTTAGTTAATTATACAGTTAGATCGTTCAAGTTGTCTGTAAGTCAATTTCAATTTTCAAGTTAAATATCATTCAATATGGTACATGAAATTAAATATATAAAACCTAAATTTAGTCTGTGGGTATTTGATATTCAATATCGTATAATCCGAAACTTGTTGTATACAAAAAAATCCTAAATTATACGTGTTCCTGTCTCATGTTGGTAATATACAATTCTTATCATGTAATCTATTTTACATACCTTATTTTCTTTAACTTTATAAAAATTTTATATGTTAAATTTCATCTGAAACTAAAATAATGCTGTAAAGAACATCATACATACTCGTATATATCAATCAATAATTAGGAATCTCTAAGAGTAAAAACATATTGTACGGTTTGGATTTTTAGATGGTCGAAGCGAGAGTTGTGGTACCTCAAAGTTATCATATATGTGTACTATTATTATGTGTTTTTGCAGGATATGAGACAAAATTATTTTATTGTACTATTGTACGTGCTAACAGGTCAGGTTGTTCGTGAACACGATATTTATGAAATGAATAAACGACATTGTATGTTCGTGTGCATGGCGTTTGTAACGAAATATAAAAACTTATTTATGAAATATAAATTACTAAACCAATCCAGTACTAATGGGTTGAATTGATTGTATACGGCATTTTGTGGAGACAACGATTACTCGATTCCACGTTGTAATTACTCATCCTACTTTGTGAAAACGAAGGAAGATGTTGTTCATATTTGAGTTTAAGAGGTTGTGTGAATTATATTGACTTTAACCAATATGAATTATATATCTGTTCATTTTTATGCTGAATAATAATAATTTTTTGAAGATGATTATTGTATAATTACATAAGAATATGTATAGTCATATAAGTTATATATATATATATATATATATATATATATATATATATATATAATTATATCTATTATATATATATATATATATATATATATATATATATATATATATATATGTATATATATATATATATATATATATATATATATATATATATATTTATATACATGTATATATTTATATGATATATTATGTACATACATATAATAAACCTATATAGTACTATACATACATACATGTAAGAATGTATACTACTACTAGATATTTCAGCTTTGATGTTAATACCTTACTTTATGAATTAATAAAAATTTTCGTTGATTCGTGTCATAATAAAATAAATAATAAAGAACAATGAAAATTACTTTAATGAATGCATATTAATTGTATTGATGAATCGGCTATCAATTAATAAACATGTTAATTGCAGAATTCTTTGATGCAATAAATTAATTCATTGATTCAGAGAATTATTATTAAATCAAATTTAATGAATCATGTTCATTAAATTATTTTTTTCAGTGTACTATAGTGTTGAATCTGAGAGGGTATTCTCAGCGGCTGCACAGCCATAAGAAATATACTGAAGGTGTGCTTATAGTTCGACGTGTTTACCGTCTATAGCACCGTTACAGTGCGGGAAGTTCCACTATTTTTCAAACACGTCTGCGACATTTCCCCATTTCTTTTCAGTATTTGGTAACTTTAACTTTGAACCGGTGCGAAAACGAAAAAGAGTGGATAGCATAGAATAACAAAACAATTGAGTTATTGCAGCAGGCTTGTGACCATTTTGGCCATTCAGGGAAAGAACTGGACTAAGATTTCTCTAAATTGAAACCGGGAACAACCAATTTTCGAGCGATAAGCGATTAAGGATATCTCGTTTGAAGCAAGCTTAGGCACTTTACATAGAAATAGCGTAAAAATAAATGAGCCCGATCGTCGAGGTCAAATTCAACCGCAAATTCATTTTTGGCTTATACGCCAATGCCACGTTATGAACTTGTGTGTTCACCGGATAATGATGAAAATGATCATAGTTCAAATTTAACGCCAAATATTTGTAAAATTACAAAATTTAAATTCATAATGTGTGTACAAATTTTAATAATCAATGATTTAAAATAAATTTTTTCATCAACATTTTTACACACCTTAATGTTTTCTCTGAGCACTGATATCAAAGCATCACATGTCTCTATAATTATTTTACAAAAGTAATATTTTCATCATACTATAGGAGTATGATGAAAATATTACTTTTGTATATACATGCTTTTTACTTCAGATATCAAGTATTGGGGATGAAAATATAAATACTCAAAACTTTAACTTTGAACCGGTGCGAAAACGAAAAAGAGTGGATAGCATAGAATAACAAAACAATTGAGTTATTGCAGCAGGCTTGTGACCATTTTGGCCATTCAGGGAAAGAACTGGACTAAGATTTCTCTAAATTGAAACCGGGAACAACCAATTTTCGCGCGATAAGCGATTAAGGATATCTCATTTGAAGCAAGCTTAGGCACTTTACATAGAAATAGCGTAAAAATAAATGAGCCCGATCGTCGAGGTCAAATTCAACCGCAAATTCATTTTTGGCTTATACGCCAATGCCACGCTATGAACTTGTGTGTTCACCGGATAATGATGAAAATGATCATAGTTCAAATTTAACGCCAAATATTTGTAAAATTACAAAATTTAAATTCATAATGTGTGTACAAATTTTAATAATCAATGATTTAAAATAAATTTTTTCATCAACATTTTTACACACCTTAATGTTTTCTCTGAGCACTGATATCAAAGCATCACATGTCTCTATAATTATTTTACCGAGGCATTGAGGGGATATAGTACTGTACTGGATAACCTTTCAGCTGGTGATATCACACTTCTTAAAATTGTATCTCCCTTCACTATTATCGGGGTAACCAAACCCTAGGTAGTTTTTTTGGAAACGTATCAAGCATGCTACAAGAATTAAAATATCCCGAGAGCCAAAAATACGTCAAAATAGAAATCGACAAGCTATTAAAAAACGGCATCATCAGACTAACCCATATGGATGGTACCAAAGAAAGCGGAAATAGAAAGTGGAGATAAGTTTTGGATTTTCGCCAATTAAACGCTAAAGCCATAGGTGTATCTTCTACCAAGTATCTGTTACCAAAACATAGAAATTATTCTTGACACAAAAGGAAAGGCAATATATTTCTCAATATTAGATTTGGCACCAGGGTTTTACCAAAATGAAATTAGAAGCAAAACAGGTTTCTGAATGCCTAATGGATATTTCCAGTTCACTCAAAGGCCCTTCGGTCTTTCGGGTTGAAAAACGATTGGTTTTCTCAAAAATCATTTTACTTAGCAGCTATCTTCTATACGCATCACGCATCCTTTCAAAGACAGAATGTAAAGTAATTACGCAAATATCGATCGAAAAAGAGTGTTCAGCGATCGTTTGGGGAACAAAGTATTTTCGCCGATATGCGCAAACAATTAAACTTAATATTCTGATTATTTTTAACGAGCGTGATTAAATATTTTTAACTTACCGAATGAAACATAATGATTTAGACAACATAGACATTATCACGGTTTAAAACATCACTAGTTTGTCATTGTCATTTTTCACTAATAAATTTATAAAACAAACTTCATTTGTCACCGCGATGTAAACAAAAAACTAATCGTTTTTATTTAGAATGATCGCAATACAAAACGAATGATAGTGATAATAAACAATTGAGAATCAACCTCGAACACCAGGCACACTGCATTTTCATTAAATAATAATTTTTAACTAAGTAAATGTGTATGTCCTTGAACTTCGCAAGTACAATACACAATACATATACATATATAAATTAGATCGACGCATAAACAAAATAATTTCAATTTGAATAAATAATATAAATATTTTTGTAAAATTTAATAAATTGTACGTACGGTTTTATGAAACACAAGTTTGACTTATTTATATAGAAATTAACTAACAAGCAAGACGCTAAACTCACATTAATTCGATTAACTTTATGATACAAAAGTATATCAGATATCGCATTATAACCAATATTATATCGTAAAAATTCCTAGCAAAAAACATGTTCGAAAATGTTCTTATCATTTCGGTCGCTAAATGTCTCAATACAATTAGAATCTAATCGAAGGTTCTTACATAACAAAACAATAAACATTAAAACGTACAAGTTGTGTGTGTTTTACATTTATACGTATATATGTTTGTCTATTACGTATATAAACTTGATATGTAAACTCATAAAATGTAAAATAGAAGTACGTGCAATTTGCGCATGACTCAAACAAATGCACTATCAATTTTTGTTTTCGTTTTACGCTCAAATTTTCAAATAAAAAAATGGTACCTCCCCGGATCATCGACATAAAATAAAATTGTACATTGAGGATGAGGTAACGTATATATTTATAATATATAAATATGCTCAATTTAACAAACTGTGGCGACATCTGTTTGGATCCCGACGCATATAACTATATACTTACTTATATTAGCTGCCCTTTGATTTTACATAATGCGATGAAATTCCAATCAAATTTACCGTAAACTAAAATAAAAACAAGTTCTTAAGTAAATCTGCTGTGGAGAATTTGCGAGAACCCAGAATAGAGTAATTTGACGGCTCAAACTATAAAAATAAATTCATGAAATCAGGAAAATAACAATAAAAATGAAAGATTATTTGTTTGCCCTTTATTTAACCCAAAATTGAAAATAATATAAATTTTACAAGTTAATTTGTGCCGGTTTAATAGGCGATAATTGAAGACGAAGGTATGCCAGTTCACTGCCCTTATCCGTCAAATATTTTGTTCGAATGTCAACAAATTTAGCAAATGCTAATTCGCACAAGTGAGAATTTTTAAATTTAATCAACTGTTTGAGCGCAATATTTGCCACCGTATACTGCGGGTCCGCATGAATCCAAAACGTTTCCAAATTTTGGCTATTGAATGTGTCACGCATCTCAGTGTTGCGTACTAAATCGCCGAGTTTTTGAATGTCCTGTTCCGGTAAACTCAATGAATTTAAATCATGCAGCAAAAATGGATTTATTATCCAGCCCCAATTGTTAAATTCATCCGCCGAGAATGGTAAATACTGATCGAGGCCATTGCAAATTCCTGTAACACAATCGTTAATGTCGTTCCGAGAATGCAATAATCTAATGTGTTCTTTTGTATTGATAATTTTACAGTAAATATCGAATATTGAATTATCTGCATTGGCCTGCAAATTCTCGCCAAAATCATTATTCAACTGATCTAATATCTTAATGATTAAGGCAAATGAAGGCCGCACTTCTACCATGCCCGACGGACCAAACATTTGTGGAAATTTTTTTACATGCGACATCCAATAATCGTCCGTGTGAAATAAAAGTTGTGCAAACTCTGGGTTCATTGGATCCGCCGAACTTTTAAATTGATTCGCATTTGAATTGATTTCTCTCACCAATTGTTCAAACTCATCTCGAATGTACGATTTAACAAAGTCCGCTCGACGCATCAAACTGTTTGATATCGGTATATTAATGTTTTCCAAAGCATTCTCCATTGTGCGATCCATACTAATACCAATACATTTATTCCTTTCCAGATTTCGATTAATGTACTCATTAATTGCATTGTAATCAAACGGTGCTGGCCTAGCAAATAATAAATCTTCGCAAATTTTTTCCTCAAATATGTACCGCACAATCACGATAAGAATCGAAAAATTATTAACATCGCCGAATCCACCAATCTGGATTGTGAAATAGAGACTATTTCTGACACGAGCCAACAGTTTGGCTTCTACATCGTTGCCCATATTTATTATGTCTTGGCGAAAACTAACTACACTAAAATCATGGCTTGGTATTTGATTTGTGCTGCAACCATTTTTGATGGAAACAAAATTTGACCAATTTTCACAAAATAATTTGGTTTCACCGCATTTCACAATTGACCATGTCGTGCTAAATGAATTCTCATTTATGTTAACAACAGTCATCGTATTTTGCGAACTAGTACTCGGCTGATCAGTGTTGATTACAATTTGATATTTGGCTTCCTGGCCAAAACTATCACGCCACTGTGTTCTATAATGTTTTCTACGCCAATGAGCTTTAAAACTCACGATATCTCTTACTTCACTCCTACAGTTCGGCATTGTGCAACGAAATCTATAACTATTCTGATTTTCTGAAAATTTTGCCGGTTCTGTCATTTTCTGCTCATTTATATATTGGACCGCCGAATCCACCAATCTGGATTGTGAAATAGCGACTATTTCTGACACGAGCCAACAGTTTGGCTTCTACATCGTTGCCCATATTTATTATGTCTTGGCGAAAATTAACTACACTAAAATCATGGCTTGGTATTTGATTTGTGCTGCAACCATTTTTGATGGAAACAAAATTTGACCAATTTTCACAAAATAATTTGGTTCCACCGCATTTCACAATTGACCATGTCGTGCTAAATGAATTCTCATTTATGTTAACAACAGTCATCGTATTTTGCGAACTAGTACTCGGCTGATCAGTGTTGATTACAATTTGATATTTGGCTTCCTGGCTAAAACTATCACGCCACTGTGTTCTATAATGTTTTCTACGCCAATGAGCTTTAAAACTCACGATATCTCTTACTTCACTCGTACAGTTCGGCATTGTGCAACGAAAACTATAACTATTCTGATTATTCTGATTCACTTGAATTATATTTACTGAATTAGAGCCCATTATGGAATGAATCACTATAAAATACAAAATGAATGCGTTACATTGATATTTTCACTATATACAAATAATTAAACCTACACACAATTATAATTCAGAGTTCACGTAACAAAATACAACTGCCCTTAACAATGTTTCACTCACAATTAAAATCGTGAATAGCAAATATTAACAAAATAAAATAAGTTTGATCGATTGAGCAATTCCTCGAATTGTTGATAAGATAATAGTGATATACGTATAGGTTGCCAAATTATATTTCTGTCCGCTGTGGTGTGGTCAATAAAAATTCCTTATTTTCCGTCAATAAACGGCAAATAAATTATGCGTATAATACATACATATGTGTTATCGGGCTGATATAATTTTTAATTATTATAGATCGATTTGAAATAAAAACTTGAAATTTGTTTAATGCAATAAATGTTTTATTATTTTATAACAACAGCGTGCTATCAGCAGCAACTAATTTACCAAATTTCGATTCACTCAATCGTGACGTTTTAAATGTGAGCAGAAACTGAAATGCGCGTTTCGCAATATTCGGATACATTTCGAATACATTCGTCCAAAATAATTCCAACTTCTCGTATTTGTAAGAAAAACGTTTATGTAAATTTTTTCGCAACCCCATTAATTCAACATATTCCGTCTCATTTGCCGCCAAATCTGCGGGCACGTTATAAACGTTAAACTTAAACGGATTGATAATCCATTCACAACTTTGAATTTCACTTTCCGGCACGGGTAAATATTTATACAAATGATTGCTTAACTTTTTTAAGCTTCTTTGAATTCCCAATAGGATGCTCGGGTTTATTTGTATCGATGGTTCCGATAAAAAAAGTTGTAAATTTCGATACGACGTCGTTGCATTTTGCCATCCAAATTGATCCATATCCATTTGTAGCGTATCGATCATGCTTTCGAACTCACTGTATATTTGAAATATTGATGAATTGTTGTCGTTCAACTGCTGATAAAATCGTTCAAAACGTTCGAAAATATCAGCCAAATAGGCTAGGCCGCATAACCAATCTGGATCGACCATTCGATCGGTGAACGTTCTCCTCAATTCAAAAAGTCGTGTTAATACATTCCCGTACGATAACCAATATTTGCCGGTGTGTAGAAAAATTTGTTTGGCTGTATCATCCATGCCAGCGCAAAATTTTGCCGGTTCTGTCATTTTCTGCTCATTTATATATTGGACCGCCTGGTCCAGGATTGTTTTCAGTTCGAGCGGTAAATGTTGCGAAATAAATTCAGCCCGCCGTGTAAAATTGTACGTGATTTTGATGTCTAAACCCTTTTGTGTTAAAAATTGCATAGTATCTTTGAGCGGAATTAGTGAGCCTCGAATCCCATCCATGCTGAGTCCAGACCATTTGTTCACATCTAATCCGCCGGTGGTGATTAAATCAAAAATTATAATTAGAATGTCGACCGCCGTTGTATTGGTGGCACACTTTTTTGTGAAGAGCACATCTTCTTGAATTAGGTTTTTCAATTTATATCGAACCGTGACAATAACGTACGGAAATTCATTTATATCTAGGGTTTCGTTCACTTGCAAATGGTAATTCGGGCTCTGTTTAATTTGTTTTAAGATGATATTGTCCGTCTCATTTGCGGCCGTTGACGTTGACGGTATATTTCTAGTGTGACCATTTTCATTTCGTCTTACAATAGCCATACTATACTGCTCCTCAGTTTGTGTTCCATTGTCCATTGTTTGATGGGCCTCACCGTTCATTTCCGATCGCGTATCATTAACTGAATTACATATTTGCCCAACACTTTCCTTATCGTTCACAATATTCATGATTTTATTGTAAATTTTTCGATGGTCGGTTAACACATGCGTCAATAACGCAATTTCGCGTTTATATTTTCGCTCACAATGTGATACTGGACAATCATGTTTTAACGTTTCGACATCCATCATTTTTGTATCACTATCGGCATAAACTTTACGTTTTTTATTATTACTTTTATCGTTAGCCATTTTAAACGCACGTCTTCACTTTAAAAATGCACCTTAAATACTAAATTCTGTAAATATCAAATGTCAAAATAAATTTAATATTTTGTTTAGATAAGATAAGATGCAAGAGCGGTACCAGCCATGAAGTTTGGGCGGGAATGGAGTTGGTAATACATTAATAAAAAGTTATATATAGGCATTGATCTCAACTGAAATGGATACAGTATACAACAAAAATTATGGAGAAAAAAAAAACAAAAAAATCCTATCTAGTGTGTGACCGAGAAAGAAAAGTATTTTGTCCTTGTCTTTAAAATCGAATTTTCGAAAATCAAATTCAAAATTTTGATATAAGATGGGTAGTAGAATTTTTTTATGGAATTATATTTTATTTTCAGATCCAATATCTTAACCATAAATTTTCACACATATGCAATTGTTACTAATCCTTTTTGAATAAACTACTAAGTAATGTTGAACATGTTATTTAAACCATACTAACGATTTAATCAGCATGATTCACGAAAGTCATAAAACATATGTTTATTTTTAAATAACCAAATTCCCAATCATTTTAAAAATATATAGGTATTTAAAAAAAATATTTTCTACAGGCCGCCCTTATTTTATTGGTAGTCATAAAAATGATATTTTGGTTTAGATTTTATTATTTAGGGTTATTCAAATTTTAGTATTGTGACTAAGATAGTACATAATATATAAAGAAATGATATTATGTAAAGAATATTTATATACGAGTACGGTTCCCAGATAGATGTTTCGGATTTTTTGGAAGAAAACAGTTTATCACCATTTCAAGAAAATGTTGTAGGATACATAAGTGGTTATGTAGTCAAAATGGTTCAAAAAATTATCAAATGTACTGAATGTATTAATTCACTGCATTCTGAATTTGGAGGGGCCCATCCAACAGCTCTAAACTTATTGTTTTCGAAAACTAGAGGGGGGCTGATAATTCCTTCTAAAGATGTGACGGATTTGTGCTTAGTCACAAATAAATATTTCAAACATGCCAACATAAATTTTAAAAACAAAAATCAAGATCAACGATTGGCGTTACGAATCTTACAAGATTTTAACATTAGTAAATTGTTTCCATCGTTGCATTCTCACCAATATGATACGGAAGTTGCAAATAATCATATACATATATAAGTTGGCAAAAACTATTATCAAATGTTACATTAAAATAAAATTTTCACAAATTTCAAAACAAATCAACGAATCCAACACAACGCATATAAGGCAGCAATTAAGCCGATTAATTATTTTTAGGCACGAATAATGTATAGAAACACAATTTAAATTTAGTTTTACATATTATATTATATTAACTATAATTTTTTTTTTTTATAAAAATTGAATAAATTTAAATAAAACACAACATTGCTGCAGTTTTATATAAATATTTTTTTGACACTTCACTCGAATTTTATTTTTGTTTTGTTAGTTTTTCAGGGGTGCATTTCACATTTCAAGGAAAAAATGGTAATTAATTTATCAAATTATTGAAAGAAAAACGGTAAAATTATTATAAAATTGTAACATATTTTTGTAATTCAATTACAAAACTTTATTTTTCGAAATTAAATTTGTGTAAAGTGGAGCCGCAATAGGTTTTAGTAATTTTTCGGTAATAGGTTTTAGAGCAAGAGGAGTATATAAAACAGAGCAGAAATGTATATAGGTATAAGGTATGTACAGTACAAATATTTCAACAAAATTTTGAAAGTTTAAGGAGAGTCACGGAGAATGTTTTTCCAGATTCACCGTTTATAGAATGTGGCGGAGATCTTGAAACTTGCTGTAGAAAATTTAAAACAATTTCTATAAATCAGGATAATCATAGAAAACGGATACAATTATCATTCGCTTTGTTTTTAAAGATTCCCCGAAGCAAACGGAAATATTTTACTGCGGATTTCAAATGACAAGTTTTCTATGGGCGAGAATTAATTCGCATTTTCTATGACGCTCAGCCCTGTGGTCGGGGGGCACACATGTCTCGTAAACCTAAATTGCATTAATTTGTTTTCCAAGATTACCACGGCAGTATCCTTTGCGTGTTGTAGGAGGCGACTAAACGGTTGGCGACGACCAACCGTGGGCTGCGAACCGCATTCGTTTTTACCGGACAGCTCAAGCTCGGATATGACATTTAGAATCCTCTTAAGAAACCAGGAGCGTTGGAGGGCCTAGTTTTTTTTTTTTTTTTTTTAAAAAATGGACTTGGCATAGACACTTTTACGGTCCATAGCCTTACCTTACATTCACACAACATTCATTCAATCCATTCATTCATACCATTCACACAAGTACAGTATACCACCTGCGCATTGCATAGCTCCATGTCACCCTGTACAGTGACATGGAAGATGGGTCGGCCCATGAGTTCTACATTCCAACAGAGGGTCATAGATGTTTTCAATTTAATCACCGATCGTAATCGGGAGATGAAAGATCCCTTTTGCATCCCGCCTCTGTTGGGATTCGAACCCGGTACCTCCCGATCCAAACGTCGCAGCTTTTAACCACTGCGCTATTTGCTCGGTCGAGGGCCTAGTTACATACATGAAGAAGTATCAGCTGGAATTCGTCGCTCTTCAAGAAACTCCATGTGTCCGAGGGCTATACGTTGTTATACAGTGGAGATGACCTCGGAAATCATGGAGCTGGATTTCTTCTTGGGCCGCAGGTAAAGAAGGCTGTTTCCGATTTCTATGAAGTCAATAACCGATCATGTAAGCTTTAAAACTGCGACCGATAATAGTGAGAGAATGAAGCTCAGTTTCTTCTTCCTCCTCATCACCCCGTTTGGCAGCAATCATGGGCAAGGATCTGCTCGCATGTACCCCGATGAGACAATGTCCCGTTATAGCTCCCGCGATCATACCAATATCGTGCCGTCGAAGCGATATCATTTGGCCGGATCTAGACCGGTTAAGTCCAGGTCAGATCTGCCTGGTTATTAAACACGAACTAGCGTTAGATCATCTGACGTTAGTTTATTTTATGGCAGTGATGAATTACTTCACACAGAGCTAAATTTTCATTGCTCATTATAAACAAACAGTGAGCATGAGGGAGTCCACGTTTTTGATGCTCGATTATGTAAACATAACAGACAACAGTTCCGAAACTATGCTTCTTTGATATGTCATTTAAAATTGTTTTTAATTTTAGATTGAAAACGTGGGTATATCCGGACGATCAGATGGGTTTTGAAGTTGTTGTAGTTCAGATTTGATGTATTTCCATGGAGGGTTACACGTGAATATAAAAAACAAATCAGGATGATCGAATTTCCTTACCATCGCCATATTGTCTTGAGACAATTTTGACATGAAACACGAACCGCCAACAAACGAAGAAGGTAGAATATATAATATATTGCCAACACGTCTGCGATTATCACGACCTATGTTATTTACATAGTCTAAGAGACCTTTATAAGATTCGACACGTATCGATTTCTGATTTGACCGGATAAAATTTAACCTATTATTCTGGAATAATTTACCACCATAAGGATTACAAATTGTTCGACGAATTGCGATCTTATGTGAATAGAACTGTAAAGTTGTAATTTTATTTCGAACGGCGGTAGCATGATCAGCACTGTGATACATATTTCTTATTTATTCATAGAATTCACCTTCACGTAGGTCCGCAAAGGCTTGTTGCTGCCATGCAATGTAATTACTGGCCGATAAATGGACGTCGTCTTGCTCGAAATGTGTTTAAGCAATGTGTAAGTTGTACTCGAGCAAGACCCTTTTTTGTCTTGGTTGCCACAAAAGCCGTTCAGCATCTTTTATGGGCACGTTAAAAAGGTTTATTTCTATACGCGGCCTACTGAAGAAAATCATATCCGACAACGGCACCAATTTTGTCGGTCCCAACACTAAATTACATGAATTATTTGAATGGCTTCAAGGCTCGGAATCAAGCAAGTCGAAGCGATGATGTAATTGAAGTGCTCATCCCAGAGCATTTCCTCATTGGTCGGCCACTTAAATCTATACCAGAATTGGGATGTTTTAACTCAAATTTAGATCATCTCACTCATTGGGACCTCATCAGAGGCATATTTAAAATTTTCTGGTCTCGTTGGTTCAAAGAATTTATCCAAGAAGTTCAATTTCGCCACCTTTGGAAAAAGGAATGTCCTAACATTAAAATTGGTACAATAGTCTTCATCAAGGAAAACAATATTCCATTACTCAAGTGGAAATTAGGCAACGTAATTAAACCCATCTTGATGCTGATGGTCTCGTCCGCGTGGTAACCATTAAGACTGCTACTAGAGAAATGAAACGCGCTATTACGAATATTGCTCCACTACTACCAATTGACCTTGGTCAGTCAAAGGATCAAGGCGGGGAGGATGTTAATGATCAGCAATCAAAACGATGTGTTTGGAATGCGCGATGAAAACAGAAAAAGAAAAGTGACCCACGGAACCGTTTCCATTCCGGTTTTGTGTAATGTTACCTTGTTCTCTTGTCATTTGTATACGTTTGCGGTTGTTGTTTTGGTATGATGTATTAAATTTATTTTTAGTCACAATTATTACGGCGGCTGTGCCGAATTTCTCATCATTAATTTTTTTTGGAAATTATAAAATTTAATTAATTAAATATCTTGGAAGCACTTTGAAAATTGAAATAATATTTTCCTATATAAAAGATGTAAAAAATTTTTCTTGGAGAATACAAATAAAAAAACGAGATCCAGAATAGTAAAATGTACAATGGAATTTTTTCCCAGTGGAAACGAGTTACAGAATAAGCATTGTGTAATAACAATAATGAAATATCCAAAATACAAAAAAATAAATAAAATTATTATTATGAAACAAATGTTATTTGAATTTCTAAAGGCTTGAAATTGAACAAAACAAAAAACATTACCGAAAAATAGCTACCTATATGCTGTGATAATGAAAACAAAATATAATCTGTAATACGTAATAAAAAATTAAGAGAAACGGAATAATTTGGTAAACACCTCACTTTACAGACTTACTGCACAGACTAAAAAATAAAATGAAATTTTTTAATTATAAATAATAAAATAAAACAAAATTAAAAGAGCGGGAAATGCCGAATATATATAATAATTAATCAATTGGTAATTGGTATGGTTTTGTTGGTATACAAAAATACAAACACAAAATAAAAAACGAGCGGCACGCACGGAGAATAAAGTAGTAAGAAGATAAAGTTATAGAAAACAAAACAAATAAAAATCAAAACATGCTCAGCAAAATTTTAATATGTAATGTATTTGGTTTGTGGATATACATTATACGAGTAGACATGCATGTAGTAAAATGGTTTTAAAACTTATATGCTAATGTATTACGGACAGTATTACGTCATACTAAATTATTAAACGATGAAGTGGTATTTATTTTTGTGCCCTCATGACCGGCTCGCCATACTATACAAATCCACTGATCTTTGTATGTGTTCCGTTAAAATATGTACATCATGTTGCCAACAAATTTAATTCAAATCGCAACAACATTATTGTTAATTTGTATGAGTGTTGATAAGAAATATTTTATTTTAGGTTAGATTTTTATATTTGATCCAACTAAATTAAATAAATTTAGAATGACAAAACATATGTTTCATCATATCGCTTATCGAAATCATATTTGTATTGGCGAATGCGTGTATTGAAATTGCTATAAATTGGTTGTGTGTATGTGCGAGCGTGGTCTAAAGCAAAACCGTCTATAATACAAGCCAAAACATAATGAATCGATCACAGATCCCACTACAAATTGCCCCACATGCGAGTGTAGTAGTTACTATGAAAATTGATACAATTTATTTTGCTTCGTGTAAATCCACGACACCAACACTGTTACATGTGGGTTGTTGTCAAAATACAATTTTTTTTTGTGTACGTACATTTTAAGGTTAGAAAATTATTTGATTTCAGTTTTTGTTTGTTTTTTTTTTAATTTAAATTTAAATTATGTATATGATTGTGCTTATAATTTAAATATAATAATAAAACCAATAAAATTAATTTAAATTGATTTAATAATAATTATTGCGGCGTTTTTATTTATTTATTTTGAGCTTTGACCTTGGAGCATTTATTTTGAAAATTTTATGTACACAAAAATATTCACGAAATAGAATTTAATTTTATAAAATAAATAGTCTGTGTTGTTGTAATTTTGTTTTTTTTTATTACGTTTTTCATCTTTCGTAAAAACCGAATATTCTCGCTGATATAAAATAATGATTTCAATTAGTATGGGTTACAATTTTTATATTATTTCTCCTATATACGATATTTGTTTTTTCGTATACATATACGACACATACTATTGCGTGTGGGGCAAAAAGATTTAACTGTGTTCAACACATTTCGGCTTGTATTATAGACGGTTTTGTCTAAAGTGTTTCATATACATATTATGTATACATATAAATAGCACGATAGTATATATAGTTTTGATAATATGCAACATTTGATATTTACGCGGAATTAACATTTAGTACTTAAGTGCATTTATAAAGTGAAGACGTGCGGTTAAAATGGCTAACGATAAAAGTAATAATAAAAAACGTAAAGTTTCCGCCGATAGTGATACAAAAATGATGGATGTCGAAACGTTAAAATATGATTGTCCGGTACATCATTGTGAGCGCAAATATAAACGCGAAATTACGTTATTGACGCATGTGTTAACCGACCATCGAAAAATTTACAATAAAATCATGAATATTGTGAACGATAAGGAAAGTGTTGGGCAAATATGTAATTCAGTTAATGATACGCGATCGGAAATGAACGGTGAGGCCCATCAAACAATGGACAATGGAACACAAACTGAGGAGCAATATAGTATGGCTATTGTAAGACGAAATGAAAATGGTCACACTAGAAATATACCGTCAACGTCAACGGCCGCAAATGAGACGGACAATATCATCTTAAAACAAATTAAACAGAGCCCGAATTATCATTTGCAAATGAACGAAACGTTAGATATAAAAGATTGTTCGTACGTTATTGTCACGGTTCGATATAAATTGAAAAACTCAATTCAAGAAGATGTGCTCTTCACAAAAAAGTGCGCCAACAATACAACGGCGGACGATATTCTAAACAGTATTTTTGATTTAATCTCCATCGGCGGATTAGATGCCAACAAGTGTTCCGGATTAAGTATGGATGGTGTTCGAGATGCACGCATTCCGCTCAAAGATATTATGCAATTTTCAATACAAAAGGGTTTAGACATCAAAATCCTCACGTACAATTTTACACGACGGGCTGAATTTATTTCGCAACATTTACCGCCCGAATTGAAAACAGTGCTGAAGCAGGCGGTCCAATATATAAATGAGCAGAAAACGACTGATCTGCAGGCAAAATTTTGCGCAGGAATGGATGATATGGCCAAACAAATTTTTCTTCACACCGACCAATATTGGTTATCGTACGGGAATGTATTAACACGACTTTTTGAACTGAGGGGATCGTTCACCGATCAAATGATCGATCCAGATTGGTTATGTCGCCTAGCATATTTGGCAGATATTTTCGAACGTTTTGAACGATTTTATCAGCAGTTGAACGAAAACGATTCATCAATATTTCAAATCTACAGTGAATTCGAAAGCATGATCGATACGCTAAAAATGGATATGGATCAATTTGGATGGCACGCCACAACGGCATCATATCGAAATTTACAGATTTTTTTATCGGAACTATCGAGGAAAATGAATCCGAGCATCCTATTGGGAATTCAACGAAATTTAAAAAAATTAAGCAATCATTTACAGAAATATTTACCCATGGCGGAAAGTGAAATCAAAAATTGTGAATGGATTATAAATCCGTTTAAGTTTAACGTTTATAACGTGCCCGAAGATTTGGTGGCAAATGAGACGGAATATGGTGAATTAATGGGGTTGCGAAAAAATTTACAAAAAAGTTTCTCGTACAAATACGAAAAGTTGGAACTATTTTGGACGGAGGTATTCGAAATGTATCCGAATATTTCGAAACGTGCATTACAGATTCTGCTCATATTTAAAACATCACGATTGAGTGAATCGGAATTTGGTAAATTGCTTGTTGCTGATAGCGAGAATGTTGCAATAAAATAATATATATATATGACTTAAACATTTTTTATTTTTTTATTTCAACGCATACAATAATAATAATAAATACATCTGCCTGATAACACATACATACATATGTCATATACATATACTGTATCAAATATCGCATGTTAATTTATGATTCGAAGTTAGTAAAGCTTGGTAAAGCAATGATGTGAATTTGTGTTTCTGTTCATCTAATCGTAACAAATATCAAAAATCGGTGATTCCCCGAAAAGTATTCAGATATGGACGCGTGCATAACAAATGTAGTAACAGTGGCGGCTAATAAAATGCGGCAGATAGAAGAGAGTTTTAAAACTTGACGACGACTGGCTTGCGGACTACGTTTATATACCAAAATTGTAAGTGTGCTCACGAACAGAATATCGGAGCTGAAATCATAAAAATGTGGAAAGACGGTTCCGTATAAAGATGATGTTCTATCGAAATCAAATGAACAGCTTGCCCCAGCAATTATATAAAAATATCTAAACGCTAAATTGCTAAAATGCGCAACTAGTGCCACCCTATAACATTTCTATTCAATTAAATGAAATATTCTTTTAACATAAATTCAACTTTGTTTTGCAAACCTTGAAATTTTGGATAACGTTTACTTTTATTGGTATATTTGTATGGACGTTTTATTTTTATTGTATGTATGACGTATATATGTATATGCATGCATATATGTACATTTATGTATAAAGTTCAATAAAACTTAAAGAGAGATAGCCGAGACGAATTAATGTATGTCAGTAAAAAAAATAAACAGGTTATAGTTTTTCGTGAACTTGGATTACAAACTCTATTTTAAAATTAATTTTAATTTTTATGGACTTGGTCTGAATTATTATAATGGCAATAGAAGCGTGTTGTGTCAATAATTTACACTAATACATTGCCATGGTCATGGGTGACTTATTCACTTTCAAAGTATATATCAATTCAAGAGAACGAAAAGAGAATAACTTATTTTCACGTCACATTTTAGCGCGATTACCCTAATATTCTGTTGAGGTTATTAAATTTGTGTAACATCGCGCTTAAATTGTGTTAAGTTTAACGCGGTGAAAATTAATTCGCCTAAATGTTGCTTACCGAAAGTTATTAAACTAAAACTTTAATAAATCGTCAGTAGTTTCAAGAAACTTTCGACAAAACGAACTTGTGAAATTCAAAACCAATAATAAATAATTATGTCATGCCTTATCTGTACATAAATTTAAAAATGTTATGTTATCATAGAAAATATTTCACTGAAACATTGATAAAAATGATTTTTATTTTAGTAAACTGAATTTCTTCATTCTAAAATATTTAACTTCCATAATATGTATTCTATTCTCTATACACGACCTACATTTATAGTAATTTTGTATTGAACGGTATCATAGGTCTCGCAGATTTAACCAATAACACTCTCGCATACGTTTCGTTAGTTAGACAAATTAGAGCTTTGAATTGTTTTCTCGTTTACATCGCAAACGATTGCGTGACGCTCCCAAAACTAGTTTGATATACATATATAGCTATTTCATTGAAACAGGCTGTATGTTTTTATTTACATATAGATTAGTTCAATAGTTATATAATAGTTTCATATTATTGTGTAAACAAGTAAACAATTTTTTATGAAGAAACTATCAAAACGACGTAAATTTAAAATTTGAATAGCATTAAGCTTTTTCTCTGAAGGTATGACTAATGGGAATTTTTTAGATTATCACGTGTTTTTACATCAATTCAAGGTGAACATCAAATGTGCTGTTTACCATGTACCGATTGTATAATCATGTTTGTAACACTATTTCAGATTATTGTTATTTAATATAAACAGTACGATCACAATTAATTTTCTTTTTATAGTTCTCAACGAAAAAAATCTGAAAATGATTTTTAGTGTACGGACCAGCGTTCGTTTAGAAGAAATGAGGTTATAGTAATTATCGCAGTATCGCCATTTTTTCGGTTATATAATTCAATTCTATGAATCCACGATTCACATTCCATACTAATGCATTTATTTCTTCAAAATGGATTATATCCTGATGATTTATTTAAGAGTTTAAATTTCAGACAAAATGGAAGATGTTGAGAATGATTTTTTAACATCGATCACTCAATCATTATTATCATAAATTGGAGAATTTAAAGTATGAGTTAATTCCCATAGAACTGTTCCGTTCCTGCCTTTCCGACCGCTGGCTCCGCTGTACGGTAACTTGAGGAGCTATTTTGTACATTTTTGGAAAATACCCCATGAACCATTTTATGAACTCTTTAAATTTGATTTTCTTCTAAAAATTTGGATTTGGACTCTTGTAACTTATAAAATTTAAAAATTCTGAAAATTGATTAATAAATTAAATTATTAATATTCTAAATTTATAATCTTCGACATTAAAAATATCGAAAATCTTAATAATTGTATATTTCTTAACTGATACTATTCTGTTAGTACAGCACATATTTTGCTATCGATCGCCCGGAATTATAGGATATTCCAAAAAACCAGCCATAACTATTCCAGAAAACCTTAAATTTGATATATTCTGGATGCTCTATGGCCGTTAATATGCATAAAACCGATAACTGGCCCAACATGTGTATTATATATACGCTTTGTTTTAGTACTTGTTTTCGTAAAAGTTGGGATTTCCGAAAACCTTTTATATGACATGCAGTTGGCCGATGATATACTGTTGGCCGATTCTGGCCTATTTATTCATAGTATTCCACAAATATAATTATCCATAAAATATTCTATATTGTTGGATTTAATTATAACGAAAAACTATTCACGATTTTCAAAATTCAAACTTAAACTTTAAATTAAAAATTGCAAATTTCAGTTTTCATCATCTCAAGCCAAGCTTTATTCAAACTGAAATTCAAATCAACTAGAAATTAACTATTTAAATTTTAATATTTTTAGAACATCAAATTTTAAGTTCAGTAAACTTAACTCGACCCGCTCGATTCTCTGCTATTGAATATCAAAAATTATTTGGGAATGTTAAAATAATTCAATAATTGAATTGAATTGACCAAGCTTGGTAAAGATATGTGATTTGACCGATTCTCTGATATAAGCTGTACGTTTGTACCAGTATGGTAAATTGAATTGAAAGTTTTAATATAAGCTTAGGTCATTGTTTGGCAACCTTAGACGACGTTTAGGAGATACTGGCAAAAAAAATGTCTTTGGGTTGGCATAATTTTGTTTACACAAAGCCACACAATTACAACATCGAACCAAATAAAATAAGCTACTGCTCATCAAACTTTGCTGATAAATTTGCTGTTATAATTACAGAGGCGCAAGAGCCAGTAGTATTTTAATGAAATAAATTTATATTATCTAATTAATAATGAAAAACACACTCTGAATTTAATTGAAAACACATTTTCGACAGCAATTGTTATTGGAACCTCAAAATACAAACGAAAGTCAAAATTTCAATATTTTATAAATATGTATTTGCTTCGCGCGAAACTAATTTAAAACCTTTATGGGCGACATCTCTGAGGCAATGATATAACTAGATAGCTTGTTTTATTTGTTGTTCACACGGTAGTGCATCGGTAATCGATATATAAAATAATTACGCACATGTATATAAAATTGGCATTTTGAATTTACAAAAACAAAATAAATACAAATTGCCCTTAATTTGTAAAAGTAATTTTCAACCCTGCATTAAACACAGAAATGCTCATAACAAAATTTTCAAAAAATGTCAAAACATCGTTTTTTCCCATTCAATGATTTACATCCATGTAAGTACATAATTTTATAGTTAGATTCATTTATTACAACTATTTATTTGTGTAAACACATTATATTTTTATTTATACATATGATTATTTTCAATTTAACTAATTACAGAATACAAAATGAATTAGTGAACAGCATTCTATAGTTTTAATGAGTGTGTATTCGATCGTGAGACAATAGCCAATTTTATCAGAAATAAACAGGCTACATATGGTACAAATAAAATCAAAAAGTGAATCAAAACATTTCAATGTTCCAAAGATAATTATTTGTCATAAAATTATGCGACGTGAAATTGTAAGGGCAAACATGAGCCGCGACTGGTCAATGTCAAAGGTAATTGGAAAATAATTTATTAATAATTAATTGGCTATGTTTTAGCTAAAATAAAATATTATTAATTAACACGTGATTTTCTCCGATGAGACGTCGATGGTCCGTTTCATGTCTAGCCTTTCCATCGACCAGAACGGATAGTTAGGAGTATACAAGTTACCGAAAACCGAACTAAATCTTGGTTTATGGAAAAGTTAAAGTTTATTCAAATGCACAATCGATACATGTGAATCCACTAAACATAAAATTTGCAAAAATAAAACATTTTTACCTAACTGCGATAGTGTATGACCGCGCTATTTTCGACCGGATTCCATGATCCCACCCAGACTAGACTCAATGCGGTTTGTTTAATTTTTCAAAATTTACACACACACATATGTAATTTTAACATTTTTGATAACCCATTATCGTATTCATATAAGCTTTTTCCAAAAATAAGTGATTACAAATATTATTTGTTGTTTGATAACAACTCAATTGCGGTTATATACACAATTTTGCAATATGTACTTAATTTAGCTCATATCAATTTTTAATCAAAAGGATGATTAATAAAAGAATTCCTTAAAAATTATTCATATTAATCTCGGCGATTACTCATAAACCGTATCTGGACCGTCACGTTTGTGTTCTATATACAATACGGGCAAAGCGGAGGCTTTGGTGCAACTTTATGATATTTTAAAGCGATAAAATACTTGATATTTTCATGTATGTTGTAGGTACTTCCCCCGGCACTTTCCGGTTAAGGATTTCATTGCTATGCCACTAAACATTACATATGTGATGATTATATACGACATTTTGGGTATGCAGGATACACATGAATACACATATATTGATTTTATTATATTTTATGTCCTATAAAAGGTTAATTACCACGGCATTAGTTTTTCACACCAAATAGATGTATGTGTGTGTGTGTGTATATATGTGCGTGTGTGCGAAGAAAATAATGGATGACGAAAAACTATACTAAACAGGTGCGGAAATGTGTTATTTTTGACACATATACATATATACTCGTATATATTATTGATCGAATGCAGTGACAGGTAGCTAATTGTTTATTTTCTATGTACAGTAATAAGTGTACACTCTATAGTAGCTAAACGAATCAATATATGGATTTTAAATGGAATTAACCATCGTATGAGTATTATAAATATGTAATTATTTATCTTGAACTCATTATGAAATCATCTCAATCTCTGAACCTATATGTTCGTCTTAATCGGGTTGATTTGTGTACATATGCGATTAAAACTAATATGGTGTGAAACGTATTGCCAACTATAATATGGAGATAAATTTAGATTTATTATGTATGATCCATTTAGTTTCTATACAATGCGTACATATGTACTTATAGATTTTTTTTAATGTATACATATTCTTTTATGTATTTGCAAGATTTTTTAACCTATATATATGATTTATTCATAATTATGTATGTATATATACATCAATTATAATAAAATATAGCCAGGGTTGGTAAACAGCGAATGCAAAATGATAATCATAAAACACTATAAATGTATATAGAATACCAAATGATTAGAAAACAATGAACAATTTTTTGTGTGTGTTAAGTTAACATTGAATTGACTTTGTAAAATAATTTTTTTTTTTCATCCATTGGACACTAGCTTGAACTAACAATATGACCATGCACAAAATAAATGTTGTATCCATTTTAAATGCATTATTCCAGCGTGCAACGTCTCGATCTCAAATATATTCTATATATGCATACTTATACATACATATACGTATATTGTAGAGATTGCGGAGGATGGTTCACAGAAAGCATTGCATTTTTACACCTCACAAATCATTCGGCGTATAATATGTACGTGTCTTATCAAGGTTTCATATCATTTCGCATCAAGGTTTGTTATTGTTCATTACTTCAGCTCAAATTGCGCACAAACATTAGTATATAAATTTAATGTAGAATCTCGTTAACCGGTATGTGTAAATGTCGGTAAATAGAGTATGTACACAACAATTATCTCTTTTTATTAATGACGAACATGTATTTGTATGTATATGTATATGTATTTGGTATTTCTATAAAAAATTTGTTTCTTAGAAAATAAAATCAGCGAGATTTAAATACTTTAATTTAAACGTCTGCTTGATAGTTTAGTTCTGTACGAGCAACCACTGCTAGGTTTCACACAAATTATTAATTTTTTAAAATTAAATTTTATTAATTATAACAATGAATGTTCGTAAGTGTTAAGTTATCAAAATAAAAAAAAAAAAACAAATCATTAATTAAATTTTTTGTGTATCACACACAGCGGTCATGGGTTCAGTTCCAGTTGGTCCAGATCCACAAAATATAGTTTGTCCATCGTGTCGGGCGCATATACGAACCGAAATGCGATATGAATCGTCATCCCGTACTCATTTAGTTGCATTAGTTTTATGCTTATTTATGTAAGTTGTGTGTGTGTGTGTGTGTGTATATGTAGTTTTGTTTTGGCCCGATTTCAACTTTTTGTTTCTTATTACGATCTAGCTGCTGGCCATGTGTATGCTTACCCTATTGCATGGATTCGTGTCGAAATGGTAATCATTATTGTCCAAATTGTAATGCATTTATCGGAACATATAAATCGTAATTTTTTTACATTTAATTAATTCTATTACCAACTACGTTTTAGTTATAATTACTATGCCCCTGTGGCCCCTGTGGTCGGGGGGCACTCACATGTCTCGTAAATCTAAATTGCACGAACATGTTTCCTAAGAATACCACCACAGTATCCTTTGCTTGTCGTAGGAGGCGACTAAACGGTTGGATCGCTGGGCTGACGACCCGCATCCGTAAAAAAAATCAACTGTTTATAAAATCAACAAAAAGAAAAATGGATACCGCCAAAACAACACCGGACCCCCGCTCAAGTACCCGGATACGAGATTTAGGATCGGCACGTGGAACGTGCAATCACTTAGAAAACCAGGAGCGTTGGAGGGTCTAATCACGTGCATGAAAGAGTATCGGCTGGAACTCGTTGCTCTTCAAGAAACTCGCTGGCCTCAAAGTGGAGACCATGTGTCCCAGGGCTATACGTTGTTCTACAGTGGAGATGACCTCGGAAATCTTGGAGCTGGATTTCTTCTTGGGCCGCAGGTAAAGAAGGCTGTTTTGGATTTTCAAGCAGTCAATAACCGATTGTGTATGCTTCGCCTGCGCATGAAGTTAGCCAACCTGTCGATAATTTGTGTACATGCGCCCACAGAAGTCAGCCAGCCCCAAGATAAAGACTCATTTTACAATGACTTGGACGATCTGATGGGATCTATACCCGAACACGATGTTAGAATGGTAATTGGGGACTTTAATGCTAGAGCTGGCAGAAATCAGGCCGACTTGTGTGAAAACATAGGTCCGTACTCCCGACACGAAACTGCGACCGATAATGGTGAGAGAATGATGTACTTTGCAATTGCTCATGATCTTAGAGTAGCAAGCACATTCTTCCCTCACAAACAGATACACCTAGAGACATGGACACATCCTCGCAAAACATCCCGGAGCCAAATTGACCACGTGTTAATTTCAAAAGGGCGAGCTCGGGTTGTGCAGGATGTGAGAACTTATCGGTCAGCAACCAAATACGTAGGCAGCGATCATTATTTGGTCGCTGCAAAGCTACGGTGGAAGTTTTCGTACAGGTCGGGGAACACAGCCAAACGGATGGAACGTTTCGACTGTGAAGGTCTGATAAATGAAGATCAAAAGAAACGATATCAGGATCTTGTCAGCGACAACATTGAGGGAGCTAATTACCAGTGTGACTGCGTGAACTCTGTCTGGGAGGTACTGAAAACTTCGGTTGTCAGTGCTGCTCAACAGACTTTAGGTATAGTGAAAGTCAGACCCAAGAATGATTGGTTTGATGACGAGTGTCGTCTTGCAGTTGAGCAACAAAATATAGCCCATAATGAAGTGCAACAACGTCTCACAATCGCAAGGAAAAACAAGGCAGCTCTTGCAAGAAGGGCAGCTAAGCGGATTTGTAGACGGAAGAAGCGAGAATGGTGGAAGGCCGAGGTTCTGAAAGTACAACAACTCAGCAATGAGCGTAGTTCACGTAATTTCTTTAAAGGAATTACTGGATTGCACCATACTTTCAGGCCTTCGTCAACCGCCATTCGGGACCGGGATGGAAACCTCTGTGTCAACATCGACGCAGTACTTGACGCATGGAGTGGACACTTTACTGAGCTGCTTGATGTTCATTATGCGTCACAGACTGTTGTTGAGCCACCTCTAAAACAGTCTGCGGAGATTTGCACTGAGGAGCCATCCCATGAGGAATTCACTAAGGCCATGCAGAGAATGAAACGAAACCGCTCACCTGGAGTGGACTGCATTAATTCGGAGCTCTTGATATTCGGAGGGGATACTTTGTGGAACTGTCTTTTCGACCTTATTCGATTAGTATGGCGAACCGAAGTTATGCCTGATGAATGGAAAGTGGCCGCGATATGCCCCATCTTCAAGAAGGGAGACCGCTTGAAGTGTGAGAATTATCGCGGTATAGCTCTCCTTTGCACAGCATACAAGTTACTGTCATACATTTTATTGGATAGAATCACTCCTCTGGCGGAGGGCTTGGTTGGTGACTATCAGGGAGGATTTCGTCCGAATCGATCAGTCACTGATCAGGTCTTTTCGCTGCGGATGATTCTATCTAAATATTATGAGACATCCATCTCGGTACATCAGGTTTTCCTGGATTTCCGGCAGGCCTACGACTCGATCAATCGAGAGAGTTTGTGGTCTGCCCTGGAATACCTAGGAATGCCAACAAAATTGGTACGACTGTGTAGGATGACAGTGACGCAGTCTCAATGCTGTGTTAAAGTTGAGAACAGGCTATCGACAATTTTTGCAGTTAACTCGGGTGTTCGGCAGGGAGATGCTCTGTCCCCGATACTCTTTAATCTCATGTTGGAGTACATCTTTCGTAAAACTGAAACACCTCAGCGCAACATCTTATATCGCCAGTCCAATCAAGTGCTTGCATATGCAGATGACATATGCGTGATTGGACTGAATAGCAACGGAGTGAAAGAAATACTTGATCCGCTTGTAGAGTTTTCAGCTTCTGTTGGACTTCAGATCAATGAGTCCAAAACGAAATACCTGATCTCTGGTTTTAGAGGCAATGGCACA
This sequence comes from Tipula unca, assembly GCA_951394425.1. Taxonomy (NCBI): domain Eukaryota; kingdom Metazoa; phylum Arthropoda; class Insecta; order Diptera; family Tipulidae; genus Tipula; species Tipula unca. The sequence goes on from OX596381.1 coordinate 188,168,885, forward strand.
CCAGATTTTAGTAGTGGCCACCACACGTTTGAGGGAGTGAGGAGGTTCAAATATTTGGGCTCTCTTATCACTCACGATAACAGTGTGGGTGAGGATATTAAAGTGCGGCTGGCAGCTGGCAGTCGTTCTTTGTATCCTCTAAGGCCACTGCTAAAATCTAAACACTTATCAAGTGCCGTGAAGCTGAAGCTTTACAAAGCGTTGATCAGGCCCGTTGTTATGTTTGGATGTGAAAGTTGGGCGCTGACGGATGAATACGAGAGATGGCTCCTTACATTTGAGAGAAGAATCATGCGTGTGATTTACGGCCCTAAACGCGAAATAGATGGTACATACCGAGCTCTGTACAATTTCGAGATCAGAGATCTGATGAAGATCCCCGATATTGTACATGAAGTTAGATCTCAGCGAGTACGCTGGCTCGGTCACGTTCTGCGTGCTGATCCGGAACGAATTGTGCAGCGATCTCTGAAAGGAGAGCCACCATATGGTAGGCGCAGAGGTCGTTGCAGGCGACGATGGCTCCACGATGTAGAGAACGACTTGGCCTCTTCTGATTGTCTTAGACAGTATGAAGACCAAGCTCAGGATCGAAACCGTTGGAGCCAGATTGTTGATTCAGTAAGGGGCCAGTAATGGCCTTTAACACTGTTATTATTATTATTATAATTACTATATAATACAAATTAAGAATAAGAATATTTAAATAAAAATTATTAAAAGCAAAACAAAAATGTGTAAACAAGGTGTACGTATATAATTGTGTTGTGATTTTGAAAAGTATATTCAAATTCCGCGAATTCGAGTCATAGAGGCAATAAAATTACTCCACCTTAATTATTTTATTACTCATAATTAAAGTGTTTTGTTTATCAAAATAATATAATTATCTGATAAAAACAAATTCATTACAACAGGTATAAATATAATTATGCGGATTTTTAAATATGTACATACCTATTACAATATTAGAACGATGCGCACGGATTCTAATTAATCGTATTTTATAAAATTGTTGCACACATTAAGCTGATTAAGGGGCATATCTTCGATCGGTGGGTCATTCTGGTTTTTCTTGGAAATAAGGAAATGAAAAAAATGACAGTTTTTGTGCAGTTTGGAATCCTTTCCGTATAAGATGTATTCGGATGGTAGTGTCTTATGGTGAAAAGTGAATCTCTATATGGTGTATAGGGATTTACACCTCTCTATATGAGCGAAAACCAGTATAGAATTAAAAATGTTGGTAAGCATGGCTGGCCAACCAATTAATATTAACTTTAAATTAATTAAATTTATTTTAGAAAAAAATGTTTCTACAGTTGTCTCGAAATTATGAATATGGGTAAACTTAAAGAATTTTTAAATTTAACGTACACATTTTATAATGATTTTAATAAGGTTAATTTAAACAGATTGGTTAATTTTTTAAATTAAATTTAAAACGCTTACAGAATTTTAGAATTTGCATATGAAATACAAAATTGAAAATTTAACAAATTTAAAAATATTTAAGAATTTGAAAATTTTAAGAAAAAATTACGGAATTTGAATAAATCATTTTAAATTTTTATTAAATTCCTGAAATATTAGAAACAAGTAAAATTTAGAATATTGTCAGCTTTTTAAATTTGAAATTAATCTAAACTGTGATAATTAAAATTTGAATTCAAGTTTGCAAAATTTGTTGAAAAATTTAAAAATTCGAATTGAATTTACATATTCTGAATTTCGTACAAATTAAATCATTGAATTTTGAAAATTTTTATTAATTTTCAATGGATCGAATTGAGTATGAAATATTAACTGAACATAAACTTCAAACTGAATTATAACATTTTAAAAAATTTTAGTGAAAATTACAAAATTTCAGTTTTAATTATTAAACTTTGAAATTTTGGTAGATCAAAATCACAAATTTCGATATAGTTAAAGGAAATTTCAATTAAAGTTTTATAATTCCAAATTTAAATTTTAAAGACGACTGCAAAATTTTAAAAGTTTAAATATTTTTAAGTGTTTTTGTGAATGTTTTGTGTCACAAAACTTTAAGTTTTAGATATTTTAAAAATTTAGCAAATCTGAACTTATTTTTCAATTTGAATTACTGCATTTTAAAAATTTCAAAGTACGAAATCAACAATATTCGAATTTTCTAAAGTCGAAATATGTACATAAAGTTTTAAAAATTCAAAAAGTTTATTTGTCTGTAATTCAGAAATATTGGTTTTAAATTTTGAATATTTTGAAAATATTTTAACTCAAAATTTAAAAACGAATTTTTTCTCGAGAATTATGGAAATTTTTAGTTTTTAAATTGTTTAAGTCTGAATTCAAAATTTAAATCCTAACTATCGAACAATGTAAAATTTAAAAATTTCAATTTTTAAAAGTTTCATAATTTATAAAAAATATAATAACTAATTTCTAAAAATTTCGATTGATCGCCTAGAAATTTTGAATATAGAATTTAATTTTGATATTTAGATTTGTAAAATTGTATTTCAGTATTTTTTGGACGAGTAGTTTCAAATTCGAATTAAAATGACAAATTCTTAATTATATTATTAAATTTATGAATTTTATAAATTCAAATTGTGCTTTGGTCGAATTTTTAATGAAACCAACTTTTTAGTTATACAATTTTCAATCTGATATTCCAGTTTGAATTATTTTGCTTTTGCAATTTTCACTATATCGAATTTACTTTGAGTTTTACAATTTCTAGCTTTTAAACTTCCAGTTTAACTACATACAGCATTTCAATAATTTTTAATGCATACCACGTAGAAACATTGAAACAGTTATTGTTTCTGTATCCAGAGTAAAATTGTAAATCCTTAATTTCTACTCATAAAATGCGCACAAATTTTAAATAAAACTAGTAAAACGTAATCGATTAATATGCCATAATGAAACTAATGATTGGATTACGACTCCTAACAAAAAAAACACAAAATTATGGAATCTAAGTATAATTAAATCAAAACAACATCATCAACGACGTCAACCAGCATTTTCAATGACTTTAGTTGAGTATTATACAATTTTGGAGCTTTGCCTACTATGTATTACGAAACAAAAGTTACATTTTTTGGTCGGATCGTAGTTGCCTCTGCTTTACTGCAATTTGAATTTGAAATGTGTCATTTGACAATCAAATTTAGCTTACACTAAGGCAACTACGTAAATAAATATAAATACATATATCGACGTGGGGTTACGTGTTTTTTTTTTGTAATAGAAATAAATAAATTTTAAATCAAACAAAAACATAATATTCTATATTTGTTCTATAAATACCAGTATGTATACTGATTAGTTTTTATCGCGACTCTCGTGTTAAATAACTATTCAGCACTGCACTAATTTGCACACTATCTCGCTTACACGATATTTATTTTGAAATATTGCGATCAGCCAATTAGAATAAATTAATACAAATCTGAAACAAAATTATGTCATGGAAACTAATTGGGTTACTTGATAATTATGGAATATTGTGGAAAATAATTTGGTTACTTGATAAGTAAGTACATATGAGAATGTTTTGTAAAGTACAAAAATAAATATGTTATTAAAAAATGAATTATACGGAATCAGTACTGAATTTGAGCGAACAATCTTGTTTTCAACAACAAATATTGTTTTCTTACAATAGTTATTTCGAACAACGGCTCTCGAGCTATTTATTTTTGCGAAATAACATTTTTTACGACGTAAATCAAGTTGAAATTCAAATGTTCATTAATCATCATAAAAAGTAGGGTAAGTAAACTAAATCACATCATATGCTCGCGGAGATTAATTCTTGGAATATTAAATTTCACACCGCTCGAATAAATTTATACATCGTCAGTGGCGATTTTTAAATATAAATTTATAATTTCACATAATAAATGTCACATCGAATAAATATAACATCGAAATTTATTATTTCGGGTAATTCCAATTTACAATAAATACCTAATCATTAGTTTGGTGAAATTCATTTTAAATTGGTTAACTCCTGTATAAGCTATAAACATCGATTTGAATTAAAAATTGTCAACGTACGTCGAATTTAAATATTTAGGAGAATCCAAATTTTGTAAATTCCGGTTATCGAAATTAAAATATAGAATTCAGAATTGTAAAATTCGGTTTCAAATTACAAAGAATAATGAATAATGCGAGGGCAAGCGTTTTTGCCTCGACCACTGAAGATTGAAGAAAATGAAGAATTATTCCAATTAATGAATTGAAGGAGATGAAAAATTATATAATGATTGAATTTAAAAAAAATTAAGAAGTTTTGAGATTCGAGAACTCTGAGCTTTGCTTCATCCAAGTTTACAATTTAAAATTCTGAAAACTCTGAAATATATTGTATTTGATGAGATTATTTTGTAAATTTTAAAACTCATTAAATAAAAGTATTAAAATGTAATTATGTTTCATTGCATTAAGGTTTGGTTAGGTTATAGTGGCACTTAGACCGGTACCGGTCCATTATGATACCACAGGATCTTACTTCCCTTTTCCCTCTAGTGGAATCAATACGATCTACTTATATAGTGTAGTATATCTCGCACTTTACAGTTTTCGAGATCCAAGAGGCTGTCTATTATGTATTTACCCATATGTTTATGCCTTCTGTAACCTAATATCGGACATGAGCAGAGAAAGTGAACTAAAGTCTCTTCCTCCTCCTCATTCATAGCAGAAGCAATTTGCTCTCAGAACCTATAGCTTCCTCGCATCAGAGTCTGAGCTAGCTTTGCTGCCACCCTTGACAAAAATTATTCTTTCCACCCTTTATTTATAATTGAATAATAACTACTAACTGGTTTCGTTTTAATATAATAACTAGTCAAACTCACACAGCCCAACGTATATGATACACTTAGTTTTAAGTTATTAATTGTATTTACACTATTTTATTAAAACTACGCTATACAACTTTCAACGAAAGAAAAACACTATTGTACATAATTTTGTATTCCCGGCTGACTGTCCATATAGATTGCAATATCAATCGTGGATACCACATTATGTGTCAACCAAGTCAGAAACTCCCGATTGCTATCACCTTCGCTTGGTATACAGTACACACTGCAGTAGTCAGGGAGACCAACGAAAATAGTAACGTTCAGTTTATCAGACTACTACTACTACTACTTTACTGTCTAGCTTGAAGTCTTCCGTGAAAAATTGCTTCGGATTTCCGGCCGCCTTCTGCTTATGAAAAATATTAATTTTAAAATACTAAAATTTTGGAACTTAAACCCCAAATCTTAACGATATATGTGTAGACTGTAGATAACTTGAAATAAAAAAATAAAAGTAAAATTTAAAAATGTTGTAAAAATGACGTAAGTTTGAATAATTCCGTACTCAAAATAGCGCCATAGAAAATTTTTGTTCACATGCATGGTAAACGCCAAAGAGTTATTCTTCAACCTGAATTCAAAACTAGACTTGACCAATTAAAGATTAAGGCCAAATTGAGATTTTAGAACTTTCACATTATGCCCTGTAGTAAATTTATCAATTTGATGTAAATGTGAATAATTCGATCCGTACTCGAAAATTCGAGTATACGATAGAAAAATTCTGATCACAAGCACCTTGCTGCCAAATTTACAGTCATGGTATGTTTAGTTAGTTGCGTATAAGACGAACAAAACAAAATACAAAATTTATTTGCTCCCCATGATTTTGCTTAGGTTGTCATCTCCTTCACCTCGCAAAATGAAACTTATCAACGTTTTATACGTAAATATTAATTAAATTAAAATCGCTAATTGGTATACTTAAGCCTTTACTTAAGTGTTTCAATTTGAGGTTAATTTTTAAATTCGTCGCCATTTATACTAATTTTTTTTGTACTAGAGTGCCATAAGTTATTTGACAGATGACAAGTAGAAACATTCTGGTTGTTATAAATGTAGAGATATACGATTGAACAATGTATATTTATTGTTACAAATTATTTTAAATTTGGTGAACAATTTATGCAGATGAAAAATGTCATACGGACAAAGCTGGTTCTGAAAAACTGATGCCTCCAAAGAAAAAGATTGTCTAGGGTGGTTTTGGGGCTGGTGCAGAGCAATTGTACTGTATTTTTTGTGAAAAGGAAGCGGAGATTGCTGTTAGAGAAACAATCGATCTCTTTCACGAATGATTTGGTATTCGAGTAATTTCTCAAGAGGGAACACCCCATGATTTTCTAATGGGCTATTTGAAGACAAAAATATATGCCACTGATCACAAATAATTGATGATCTAAAGGAGAATATTATTAATTATGTATTCGAGAAATTCAAATATGTATTTGGGCTCTCTTATCACTCACGATTACAGTGTTGGTGAGGATATTAAAGTGTGATTGGAGCTGGGTCGTGTTTTGTCTGCTCTAAGGCCACTACTAAAATTTAAACACCTTGATATAGGAGTGAAACTGAAACTTTACAAAGCATTGATCAGGCCCGTTGTTATGTTTCGATGTGAAAGTTGGGCGATGACGGATGAGTACGAGAGATGCCTCCTTACATTTGAGAGAAGAATCATGTGGGAGATTTACGGTCCTAAACGTGAAGTAGATGGTACATACCGAGATCTGTACAATATCGAGATCAGAGGTCTGATGAAGATCCTCGATGTTTTACAAGAAGTAAGATCTCATGGGACCAGTAATGGCCTTTAAAAACTGATTATTATTATTATTCAAGAAATACGGTCCATTTAAAAACAAATGCCACTATCCATAAATCTTCACAGCGATTAATAGAAAACGAAAAAAATATTCGTATTTTGTGATTGATCGTCCTTTTTGTTATTATACAAATGTTAGATAAACAGTAACTTTCCGTGGCCATCATGACTTTTATGAGCCTAATATTGGAAATTTGTTAGCACTAGTAGAGCTACTTGGAAAGATCAATCCAATCACTTGAGCTTAGAGCAGAGGAGGCGAATAAATGATAACAAATGATTTAACACTTATCTTGGGATGTAGAATTCTCAAAACCATCGTTTCTTCTGTATGGAAGTAGCAACATGTTTTCTGAAATGAATCAAAAAGAAATCAAATTAAAGAATATTTTTGTGAATTTTTGCATATATAACTGATATAGCACTAGTTCTAGTTTATTTCAAAATTTTCAAAATCAAATGATAGTGGTGCTAACATGCTATATAGGTCAACACAAAGGTATATGACCAAGCATCCAAAGTCGTATAAATAGTATCAAAGAGTTAAACAATAATATTCTTCAAATTTAAGCAGCCTTATACAAAGTTACAGACTCAAATAGTCTTACTGGTGCGATATTATTATAGAAGTTTATAACTGTCACTTGTAATTTGGTATGCTATTTTGTTTCAAATTAAAAATGCAATCAAGCTGATGCAGAATTCTTCGGCGGATATTTCTGTAATGATAAAATTGGTAGAGTCTATATACGAAACAATTTTTAAAGAATATCAGAAGCGACGAATCTTTTAAAGCTCTCATAGCGACCGTTGTGTACGAGTTATATGAAAACGTGAACAACGTTTCAGTATGAAGCTGCACCACTTTGTGGCCAGTGTCTCTTAATGAAACGTTTGAATTCCTCGATTCGTACGATGAACCATTTGGATTCTTGATATAGGTATATAGAAAAACTACGAAAAATTGTTTGTTACCGATTTGTATAAAATTAGAAGTGTAGCGGTCACAAGAATTACAATGTTAAATACTTGGCGACTATATGACTAATATTTCGCGCGCGTAAAAAACTTTTTACAAAATTGTTTTATACAATTTTATTGTAGGATGAGTAATGCGATTGGAAAAATTATAATTAATTATAATTAAAAAACATATCGTACGTGTTTTTATTTAAATGGACTATAGTGAAGTCATAGAGTTATATAGGTTTGTAGCCTGTAACGGATTAATCTCGTTCGCGTAGGGACCGGTTCGAGGGTGCCGACGGCCAATAATTAATTAACACTTAAACTTATTTTTTTATATATTTTATTTTTATTTAAAGTTTTAATGACGTGCAAAGTTTATACGTCTATACAGTTATGTTTTACCTAATGAACACCGCTTACAATTTTGCTGGCGTTTTTATACCAGATTTTATTGTTGACGCTGCGTTTTTGATATCATCACATATTTAAATTGTGTTGGCTTTATTTGGACTTGTTGTGCCAATACAAGAAGCATTATAGTTGGTTTATTTGGTTAATTTTGGCAATACAAGAAGCATAAATATTTGGTTTATTTAGTTAATTTTCATCGCAGTTTTGCAGATTTGACCATGAATGATGGTGGTATTCCTAGCTATAATAAAAACCCGTAATTGCCTATCAAAAAGTTGTATAAAAACCCCACACATTCTAAAACCGCTACTGTTTGGCTGATGTATCATGCATTAATTCTCATATTTCAAATATTAGTTTTTTTTTATATTCAGTAACTATTATCAACTTTAATGTATCGATGCGGTCATAAAACAAAAAACCTGTATTTAGGGGAAATTTATAATTCATCTACATTAACCTTGCCAATATTGTAGTACATATATGTTATTTCCAATCACCCTTTGTGTATTATAAATAACATAAATATAGAACAAAAGACTTTCTTACTTAATTGAGTTCAAACATTTTAAGCTATGCGTAAAGTTCACAATACTTAACTTTACAGCGAAACTTTGATTATATCAATCACGGATACTGTGCAATTTGATGGCCGGGGTCAAACCACAAATTTTATATAAACCAAACGATATATTTTGCGGACGACACCTTACAAAAAATAACTATGGCAACATTAACAAAATAATATCAAGAATCTCTCCCGTCTATATATACATATATGTTGATAATTAGATTGCGTACAAAAAAATATGAAAACCGAGAGTTTTTATTAATGACTAACATATATACACTCATAATTTAAATCATTACACGGTAAACTATTATATTTACAATAAGTGTTTTAGTTCTATACGAGCAACCGACAAAGCCTCACTAAAATAACAATTATATTTATTAACTATATACATACATACACATAAATATATTCACTATGAATGTCAGTAAGTGAAGTTAACAAAAATTATTTGAATTAAAAAAAAAAAAAAAATTTTGATTAATTTCATTTTTGTGCACAGCTCCAGTTGGTCCACAGCCACAAATATTAATTTGCCCATCATGCCGAGCACAAATTCGAACCGAAATGCGTTATGAGGCAACATCTCGTACTCATTTAATTGCGTCATTGTTGTGCTGTTGCCTGTAAGTGTGATTTTGTTTGTGTACATTTATACGAAATCTGTTTGTTACGATTTTTTGTGCATTTTTTTCTGTGATTTTTTTTTGCACCGTTCTAGCTGCTGGCCATGTGTATGCGTACCGTACTGTATGAGTTCGTGTCAAAATGGAAATCATTATTGTCCAAATTGTCATGCATTTATCGGAACATATCAATCTTAATTTTATTTTTTTAAATTGAACTATACTATATCATAAAGCCACATAAGAAAATTTTTGAAATATATAAATAGCTTATAGAAGTGAAATAAGTGTACATATTGTGATTTTAATAGTGCTCAAAAGTGTTACATTTGCAAATTACATATAAACAATCTGAAAGTTTCAAAATTTCAAATTCCAAAAATCAAAAAAAGAGACACAAATGTCTATCGAAGCGAATCGAAGTGATGATAGAACATCCCAGCACTGCGCTAGCAACCAACAAAGATTCACAAAAACAAAAAATTAGTTTGTTTCGTTTTAATTTTTTTTTTATTAATTGTATTATTATTGACAAAGAATGTTCGGAAGTAAAGGTAAATACAACAATAAAAGTTTCCAGTGGTTGCCAATCAATTGCGGTTTCCAATCAATAGTTTCCAATCAATTCATAAACTTTTAGTTGATATATAGGTATGGGACGAATTAAACTTAATTTCTAATAGAAATATCAAGCACATGTCAGTCGCCATCCTTGAGGGCAATCTCTGTGATCAGTGCTAACCGCGGGACGATTACTGAATTTCAATAAAAATTAAAAATAGTTTCCAATCAAACATTCATAAAGTTTTAGTTCGACCTGATTTAGGTATGGGACGAATTAAATTAAATTTTCAATAGATACGGCAATCACGTGTTAGCCGCCACCCTTCGGGGAAACTTCTGTGATCGGCGCTAGCCGCAGGAAGTTTACCGAATTTCAAAGAAATAGTTTCCAATCAAATACTCAAACTTTTAGTTCGACCTGATATATGTATCCGGAATGGTTTTCGGGCTAACTTCACATACATCAATAGGTTCTCAATCCCCATCCCCAAATTATACTGTCCATTATGCAAGCATTAGTTCAAACCGAAATGCGTTTATTGAAATTCGGTAATTTTTTACCTATTATATCGCCTATAACGACTGATTGATGCATCTATAAAAAAATGTATATAACAAACTGCAGACATCTTGGTTTGGAGTCAGCTGTAATGTTAAATTCAAAGGAAAGTGTGCCAAGAGATCCTAAAAATAAAATTGCTTTTGTTAAGTATGGCTTATCTCACATTCGTGATTGGTTGGTATAGAAAATTTAATCGGAATTACTGAACTAACGAACGAACGGAACCATTAATTCACCTTTATAAGACCATCTAGGGTGTCTATTAAATGGAAAGTTTTTTTATTATAATAGACAAGTTGTCACTGTTAAGTTAACCCAACTCAAAGTATATAAGATGGCAAAGTGAATATGTGTTCCATTAGGTAATCGATATTACGCATTAGGGCATATTTACAAATACCACAAAAAAAGAACAAATTTGCAAACATTGCTTCGAGCACAGTCCCAACCAAAGGATATGTCCGAAACTTACGAAAGATGCTTTAAATTTGTTTGTTGTACCCTGTATACGTATAAAATCAAATAGATCTGGCTCGCCAAAGAATCAAGTAATCACTGGAAACGGTGAAAATATAAAAGCAGCCATTGACGCATATTCGATATTGATCTGGAGATAGGTATCCAATGTACATTTCACAGTTCAGCGGCTCACACTGCATGTGTATAAAAGTAAAGTGAGAATTAGAGTGAGTGCTGAAGAAGGGTGGTTTGTCTGAGGTCTAGCAATCTAAAATACAAAGTTCTTAGGAGGATACGCTAAAGGAGGCCAAAAAGAAAAAAATGCAGGTAACTGTAACCAATACTTCTACCCAGGTGCTCAAAGAGCAACAGGTAAACCAAATTAGAGAAAGATGGAGAAGGTTCTAGCTGCCATCTTCCTGAAAGTCATAAGGGGTAACTCTCGACTGGCTTCTCTCTGCCAGAGTGTAAGGTTTGTTTGGCTCTACAAGAAGGCCATCAGAGAGTCTAGGTGAGGTCTGGCCCGGAGTTAGACTGGAATTCAAAATTTCCGGTAAACCTAAATTACGATCTTGGATCCCAGCGGAACTCAATTATGGTTGTGGCGTGGCTTTTTACATAGCTAAACATTTAAAGTGAAAATTATTGGTATGTCTACTAACGGTAAAACTGAATATCTTTTTGTTGAAATAACATTCAATATGAACAAATTGTTGGTTGGTTGGGGAATTATAAGCTACATTCACCAAGTATAACATTGTTTTGACGAAATAGAAATTTCCAAGTTCATTTTAAACCTTGTGACCTATGTCACTTTCGATCTCGCACCTAAATCCAGATCTTGAACGTATAATGCACTGGGCACTTGACAACCATCTAATGTTAAATCCGAACAAACCAGTAGCTCTAAAAATATGCAAAAAAAGTGTTTACAGGTGAGAATATAATAGTGGAGTTCCGTCTGGGTGGGACTCCCAGACTGTTTCAGACGAGTGTTGGGAAACTAGCTGTGCGAAGCCGGAAATCTCCAAATCAATGTGAGGAGGAGGACCTATCCTCGCCTAGCGCAAAGCAGAGGGGAATTTATGGATCAGTGTCAGGAATATTCAACGTTTCGTTAACAGCTCAAGATGGTTCGATGTTTATGGAATGGAAACTTTAAACTATGCTGATTCCTAGCCACTTCGTCTGATCTAACCTAACCTAAAGATCATTTGACATTTCAAGTAACACCGAGACGTTCACCAAAATCTATTCTCACCTACTTTACGGCCTTTATACAGTTAATGTTCTCTGACCATCAATAGATAACATAATGATGATCTGTATAATGTCGAGTGACCGCGCTGTGCTTTTTCCTTTGTGTTGATATCGTGACACTCTACTTGTTGGAGAGCATTTCATTATGTTGATGCGTTGAAGATAAATTTTCAGAGGTGTGAACCCAGGAAATTTAAATACAAATTTCAATTGAACAAAAACAGCTCGTAACATAAAATAGTATAATCAACATTTAGTCGCGAAAAACTATAATAAAATAAAATATATTTAAAATTACCCTAAATGTTGATTAAAACACATAAATACGATTGTTTAATTTTTTTCCATTCAAATCAACGTTTCACTGACAAATCCAATCAAAACTATTTTTTGTTTTCATTAGTGAATGTCACCAAACGACGTTAATTTAAATAAATTTGAATAATTCCGTACTCGAAAATGCGTCATAGAAAAATTATGATCCCGACATGGTAGACGCCAAAGAGTTATTCTTCAACCTGAAATCAAAACTAGATTTGACCAATTAAAGCTTAAGGCCAAATTGAGCTTTTAAGACTCTCACATTATGTCCCGTAGTAAATTTTTCAGTTTGATGTAAATGTGAATAATTCGATCCGTACTCGAAAATGCGAGTATACGATAGAAAAATTCTGATCACAAGCACTCTTCCTGCCAACTTTACAGTCATGGTATGTTTAGTAAGTTGCGTATAAGACGAACAAAACAAAATACAAAATTTATTTGCTCCCCATGATTTTGCTTAGGTTGTCATCTCCTTCTCTTATATACATTTTTTGATTCATTCAAACACATCTCTATACGAATTTATCTATGATGTAACTTATTTTTTAAATGTTGAACCACAAAAAACATGTATGTATATAAAAGAAGAAATTTGTGTACAAATTAGATAATTTGGTACTCAGTATTATAATAAGAATAACTATATATGCACAAGCTCCAGTACATTTTATTAATTGGCAAATCTTATGGTTATAGCAAAGCAAAATCTACAATAACTATATACGTATCGTATCACAGACTGTACTCGAAATGATATGTATGCCAGAGTTAGTATTTTTGTAAGACGTATGTGTTGAATTGAATGACAACTGCTATTGTTTATGAAGCTTGAAATTCACTGAAAATCTAAAATAAAACCATGCCAATTGATTTACCAAAACATTTTAAATTTCGAGATGAGTCAAATATAGCTAAATTACGCAATATACTGAGGTATCTAAATCGATTCTAGGAATGGAACTCAGTAAAAAGTCAGCTTTTTTCTAAGCACAGGCAACCAAGGTACCTGCTTGTTGCCTTGCGCTTTTAGAGATCTCACGGTGATTAAATCATTCACCTCGCAAAATGAAACTTATCAACGTTTTAAACGTAAAATTAAAATCGCTAATTGGTTTACTTAAGCCTTTACTTAAGTGTTTCAATTTGAGGTTAATTTTTAAATTTGCCGCCATTTATACTAATTTTTTTTAGTACTAGAGTGCCATAAGTTATTTGACAGATGACAAGTAGAAACATTCTGGTTGTTATAAATGTAGAGATATACGATTGTACAATGTATATTTATTGTTACAAATTATTTTAAATTTGGTGAACAATTTATGCAGATGAAAAATGTCATACGGACAAAACTGGTTCGGAAAAACTGATGCATCCACAGAAAAAAATTGTCTAGTGTGGTTTTGCAGTTGGTGCGGAGCAATCGGACTATATTTTTTGTGAAAACGAACGATTTGGTGTTCGAATAATTTCTCGAAGAGGGAACATAAATTGGCCACCTAGGTCTTGCGGTCTAACACCCCTAGATTTTTCCAATGTGCTATTTGAAGGCAAAAATCTATGCTAATGATGACAAACAATTGATGATCAAAAGGAGAATATTATTAATTGTATTCGAGAAATTTAAATATTTGGGCTCTCTTATGATTACAGTGTTGGTGAGGATATTAAAGTGTGATTGGAAGCTGAGAGTCGTGCTTTGTCTGCTCTAAGGCCACTGCTAAAATCTAAACACCTATATATAAAGTGCCGTGAAACTGAAGTTTTACAAAGCGTTGATCAGGCCTGTTGTTATATTTGGATGTGAAAGTTGGGCGCTGACGGATGAGTACGAGAGATGTCTCCTTATATTTGAGAGAAGAATGACGTGAAGTAGATGGTACATACCGAGCTCTGTACAATATCGAGATCAGAGATCTGATGAAGATCCCCGATGTTAAAGTAAGATCTCATCGAATACGTTGGCTCGGTTACGTTCTGCGCGCTAAGAGGTCGTTGCAGGCGAGGGTGGCTCCACGATATAGAGAACGACCTGGCCTTTGAGATTGTCTTAGACAGTATGAAGACCATGCTTAGGATCGAAACCGTTCGAGCCAATAGTCGACTCAGTAAGGGACCAATAATGGCCTTTAAAAACTGATTATTATTATTATTCAAGAAATTCGGTCCAATTAAAAATAAACATAAATCTTCACAGCGATTAATAGAAAACGAAAAAAACATTCGCGTTTTGTGATTGATCGTCTTTTTGTTATTATACAAATGTTAGCTAAACAGTAACTTTCCGTGGCCATCATGACTTTTTTGAGCCTAATATATTGGAAAATTGTTAGCACTAGCAGAGCTACTTGGAAAGATCAATCCAGTCACTTGAGCTTAGAGCACAGGAGGCGAATAAAAGATAATAAATGATTTAACACTTCATTTCTTCTGTATGCAATTAGCAAAATATTATCTGAAATGAATCAAAAAGAAATCAAATTAAAGAATATTTTTGTGAATTTTTGCATATATAACTGATATAGCACTAGTTCTAGTTTAATTCAAATTTTCCAGCTACAAATAATTGGATCTATCAAATTGTCGTGAGCTAACATGCTATATAGGTCAACACAAAGGTATATGACCAAGCATCAATCAAAATAAAAAATTCTAGAGCATTTTACATTCCGTGCGCTAATCACAGATTTAACCTCATATGGTATGTGACGCTACCAAATCAGTAATTAAGGTGAATAATTTTATTGGCACTATTCAACGACTTTTTAAAATTTTGGCTACATCAACTGTTCGATGGGAAATATTACAAAGCATTTGTAAAACCGCTGGGAAAGTCAAATAAATAGTATCAAAGAGTTAAACAATAATATTCTTCAAATTTAAGCAGCTTTATACAAAGTTACAGTTACTCAATAGTCTTGCTGGTGAGATATTATCATATAAGTTTATAACTGTCACTTGTAATTTGGTATGATATTTTGTTTCAAATTAACAATGCAAGCAAGCTGATGCAGAATTCTTCGGCGGATATTTCTGTAATGATAAAATTGGTAGAGTCTATATACGAAACAATTTTTAAAGAATATCAGAAGCGACGAACCCTTTAAGGCTCTTCTGTTTTTTTTTTAAAGGACTTGGCATAGACACTGTTTTTGGTCCTTACCTTACATTCACACAACATTCATTCAATCCATTCATTCATCCCATTCACACAAGTACAGTATACCATCTGCGCATTGCATAGCTCCATGTCACCCTGTACAGTGACATGGAAGATGGGTAGGCCCATGAGTTCTACATTCCAACAGAAGATCAGAGGTGTTTTCAATTTAATCACCGATCGTAATCGGGAGATGAAAAATCCCTTTTGCATCCCGCCTCTGTTGGGATTCGAACCCGATATACCTCCCGATCCATACGTCGCAGCTTTAACCACTGCGCTATTTGCTCGGTTTTCGCTCTAAGCTCTCATAGCGACCGTTGTGTACGAGTTATTTGAAAACGTGAACAACGTTTCAGTATGAAGCTACACCACTTTGTGGCCAGTGGCCATTTGGATTCTTGATATATGTAGGTATATAGAAAAACTTCGAAAAATTGTTTGTTACGATTTGTATAAGATTAGAAGTGTAGCGGTCACAACACAACAATTACAATGTTAAATACTTGGCGACTGCAGTATAACTAATATTTCGCGGGCGCAAGAAACTATTTACAAAATTGTTTTATACAATTTTATTGTAGGATGAGTAATGCAATTGGAAAACAATTATTCTTATCGCACCAAATAATAAGCCTATAATTAATTATAATTAAAAGACATATCGTACGTGTTTTTATTTGAATGGACTATAGTGAAGCCATAGAGTTATAGGTTTGTAGCCTGTAACGGATTTATCTCGTTCGCATAGGGACCGGTTCGAGGGTGCCGACGGCCAATAATTAATTAACACTTAAACTTATTTTTTTATATATTTTATTTTTATTTAAAGTTTTAATGACGTGTAAAGTTTATACGTCTATACAGTTATGCTTTACTTAATGAACACCGTTTACAATTTTGCTGGCGTTTTTATACCAGGTTTTATTGTTGACGCTGCGTTTTTGATATCATCACATATTTAAATGCTGTTTGCTTTATTTGGAGTTGTTGGTGTAATTGATGTTAATTAATTTCGTTGTTAAGGTGTAACTGGTGTTAACTATAGTGTGTGAGACTGTGCGAATAATACAAACAGTGAGTGCCAATACAAGAAGCATTCATTAATGGAAATGAACAAAAATTTAATTAAAATTCATAGAACTAAACAATAAATAGTTGGTTTATTTGGTTAATTTTCTTCGCAGTTTTGCAGATTTGACCATGAATGATGGTGGTATTCCTAGCTATAATAAAAACCCGTAATTGCCTATCAAAAAGTTGTATAAAAACCCCACATTTTCTAAAACCGCCACTGTTTGGCTAATTTATCATGCATTAATTCTCATATTTCAAATATTAGTTTTTTTTATATTCAGTAACTATTATCAACTTTAATGTATCGATGCGGTCATAAAACAAAAAACCTGTATTTAGGGGAAATTTATAATTCATCTACATTAACCTTGCCAATATTGTAGTACATATATGTTATTTCCAATCACCCTTTGTGTATTATAAATAACATAAATATAGAACAAAAGACTTTCTTAATTAATTGAGTTCAAATATTTTAAGCTATGCGTAAAGTTCACAATACTTAACTTTACAGCGAAACTTTGAATATATCAATCACGGATACTGTGCAATTTGATGGCCGGGGTCAGACCCCAAATTTTATATAACCCAAACGATATATTTTGTGGACGACACCTTACAAAAAATAACTATGGCAGCATTAACAAAATAATATCAAGAATCTCTCTCGTCTATATACATATATACGTATATATGTTGGTAGTTAGATTGCGTACAAAAAAATATGAAAACCGAGAGTTTTTATTCATGACTAACATATACACTCATAAAATAAATCATTACACCAATTACACGGTAAACTATTATTTTTACAATATGTGTTTTAGTTCTATACGAGCAACCGACAAAGCCTCACTAAAATAACATTCTTATTTATTAACTATATACATACATATATACATAAATATATTCACTATGAATGTCAGTAAGTGAAGTTAACAAAAATTATTTGATTTAAAAAAAAAAAAAAAAAATTTTGATTAATTTCATTTTTGTGCACAGTTCCAGTTGGTCCACAGCCACAAATATTAATTTGCCCATCGTGTCGAGCACAAATTCGAACCGAAATGCGTTATGAGGCAACATCTCGTACTCATTTAATTGCATTATTGTTGTGCTGTTTCCTGTAAGTGTGATTTTGTTTGTGTACATTTATACGAAATCTGTTTGTTACGATTTTTTTTTTTGCATCGTTCTAGCTGCTGGCCATGTGTATGCGTACCGTACTGTATGGATTCGTGTCAAAATGGAAATCATTATTGTCCAAATTGTCATGCATATATCGGAACATATAAATCTTAATTTTATTTTTTTTAATTGAACTATACTATTGGCATAAAGCCACATAAGAAAATTTTTGAAATATATAAATAGCTTATAGAAGTGAAATAAGTGTACATATTGTGATTTTAATAGTGCTCAAAAGTGTTACATTTGCAAATTATAAACAATCTGAAAGTTTCAAAATTTCTAAAATTTCAAATTTCAGTTTTCTAATAAACTAATCTTTGGAAATTTGAAATTCCAAAATTTTATAATTACTCGTAATTACTTTTAATTCCCGAATTTAGAAAATATTTTTGTAATGTTTAGCAATTTATTAGTTCATCCAAGTTAAAGCTAATTTGAATCAAGAGAAGGTGACAAAAGGTTAAAATTGATTTAATTTTAAATTGTTAAATTTAAGTAACATCAACAAAATAATATTGAATTCTCTCTGTCTTTTTCTTACCTAAGAGTGTGTACAATGTGTATTTATGTAAGCAATTTTATTTTATTAATGAAAATTTAATGTGTTCACATATACAGTTGAAAGCTTAGTTCTGCGCTAGCAACCAACAAAGATTCACACAAACAAAAAATTAATATGTTTCGTTATAGTTTTTTTTTATTTATTGTATTATATTGACAAAGAATGTTCGAAAGTAAAGGTGAACACAACAACAAAAGTTTCCAGTGGTTGCCAATCAAGTGCGGTTTCCAATCAATAGTTTCCAATCAATTCATAAACTTTTAGTTGATATATATGTATGTTGGCCCCTGTGGTCGGGGGGCACTCACATGTCTCGTAAATCTAACTTGCACGAACATGTTTCCTAAGAATACCACCACAGTATCCTTTGCTTGTCGTTGGCGGCGACTAAACGGTTGGATCGCTGGGCTGACGACCCGCATCCGTAAAAAAAATCAACTGTTTATAAAATCAACAAAAAGAAAAATGGATACCGCCAAAACAACACCGGACCCCCGCTCAAGTACCCGGATACGAGATTTAGGATCGGCACGTGGAACGTGCAATCACTTAGAAAACCAGGAGCGTTGGAGGGTCTAATCACGTGCATGAAAGAGTATCGGCTGGAACTCGTTGCTCTTCAAGAAACTCGCTGGCCTCAAAGTGGAGACCATGTGTCCCAGGGCTATACGTTGTTCTACAGTGGAGATGACCTCGGAAATCTTGGAGCTGGATTTCTTCTTGGGCCGCAGGTAAAGAAGGCTGTTTTGGATTTTCAAGCAGTCAATAACCGATTGTGTATGCTTCGCCTGCGCATGAAGTTAGCCAACCTGTCGATAATTTGTGTGACATGCGCCCACAGAAGTCAGCCAGCCCCAAGATAAAGACTCATTTTACAATGACTTGGACGATCTGATGGGATCTATACCCGAACACGATATTAGAATGGTAATTGGGGACTTTAATGTTAGAGCTGGCAGAAATCAGGCCGACTTGTGTGAAAACATAGGTCCGTACTCCCGACACGAAACTGCGACCGATAATGGTGAGAGAATGATGTACTTTGCAATTGCTCATGATCTTAGAGTAGCAAGCACATTCTTCCCTCACAAACAGATACACCTAGAGACATGGACACATCCTCGCAAAACATCCCGGAGCCAAATTGACCACGTGTTAATTTCAAAAGGGCGAGCTCGGGTTGTGCAGGATGTGAGAACTTATCGGTCAGCAACCAAATACGTAGGCAGCGATCATTATTTGGTCGCTGCAAAGCTACGGTGGAAGTTTTCGTACAGGTCGGGGAACACAGCGAAACGGATGGAACGTTTCGACTGTGAAGGTCTGATAAATGAAGATCAAAAGAAACGATATCAGGATCTTGTCAGCGACAACATTGAGGGAGCTAATTACCAGTCTGACTGCGTGAACTCTGTCTGGGAGGTACTGAAAACTTCGGTTGTCAGTGCTGCTCAACAGACTTTAGGTATAGTGAAAGTCAGACCCAAGAATGATTGGTTTGATGACGAGTGTCGTCTTGCAGTTGAGCAACAAAATATAGCCCATAATGAAGTGCAACAATGTCTCACAATCGCAAGGAAAAACAAGGCAGCTCTTGCAAGAAGGGCAGCTAAGCGGATTTGTAGACGGAAGAAGCAAGAATGGTGGAAGGCCGAGGTTCTGAAAGTACAACAACTCAGCAATGAGCGTAGTTCACGTAATTTCTTTAAAGGAATTACTGGATTGCACCATACTTTCAGGCCTTCGTCAACCGCCATTCGGGACCGGGATGGAAACCTCTGTGTCAACATCGACGCAGTACTTGACGCATGGAGTGGACACTTTACTGAGCTGCTTGATGTTCATCATGCGTCACAGACTGTTGTTGAGCCACCTCTAAAACAGTCTGCGGAGATTTGCACTGAGGAGCCATCCCATGAGGAATTCACTAAGGCCATGCAGAGAATGAAACGAAACCGCTCACCTGGAGTGGACTGCATTAATTCGGAGCTCTTGATATTCGGAGGGGATACTTTGTGGAACTGTCTTTTCGACCTTATTCGATTAGTATGGCGAACCGAAGTTATGCCTGATGAATGGAAAGTGGCCGCGATATGCCCCATCTTCAAGAAGTGAGACCGCTTGAAGTGTGAGAATTATCGCGGTATAGCTCTCCTTTGCACAGCATACAAGTTACTGTCATACATTTTATTGGATAGAATCACTCCTCTGGCGGAGGGCTTGGTTGGTGACTTTCAGGGAGGATTTCGTCCGAATCGATCAGTCACTGATCAGGTCTTTTCGCTGCGGATGATTCTATCTAAATATTATGAGACATCCATCCCCGTACATCAGGTTTTCCTGGATTTCCGGCAGGCCTATGACTCGATCAATCGAGAGAGTTTGTGGTCTGCCCTGGAATACCTAGGAATGCCAACAAAATTGGTACGACTGTGTAGGAAGACAGTGACACAGTCTCAATGCTGTGTTAAAGTTGAGAACAGGCCATCGACAATTTTTGCAGTTAACTCGGGTGTTCGGCAGGGAGATGCTCTGTCCCCGATAATCTTTAATCTCATGTTGGAGTACATCTTTCGTAAAACTGAAACACCTCAGCGCAACATCTTATATCGCCAGTCCAATCAAGTGCTTGCATATGCAGATGACATATGCGTGATTGGACTGAATAGCAACGGAGTGAAAGAAATACTTGATCCGCTTGTAGAGTTTTCAGCTTCAGTTGGACTCCAGATCAATGAGTCCAAAACGAAATACCTGATCTCTGGTTTTAGAGACAAAGGCACACCAGATTTTAGTAGTGGCCACCACACGTTTGAGGGAGTGAGGAGGTTCAAATATTTGGGCTCTCTTATCACTCACGATAACAGTGTGGGTGAGGATATTAAAGTGCGGCTGGCAGCTGGCAGTCGTTCTTTATATCCTCTAAGGCCACTGCTAAAATCTAAACACTTATCAAGTGCCGTGAAGCTGAAGCTTTACAAAGCGTTGATCAGGCCCGTTGTTATGTTTGGATGTGAAAGTTGGGCGCTGACGGATGAGTACGAGAGATGGCTCCTTACATTTGAGAGAAGAATCATGCGTGTGATTTACGGCCCTAAACGCGAAATAGATGGTACATACCGAGCTCTGTACAATTTCGAGATCAGAGATCTGATGAAGATCCCCGATATTGTACATGAAGTTAGATCTCAGCGAGTACGCTGGCTCGGTCACGTTCTGCGTGCTGATCCGGAACGAATTGTGCAGCGATCTCTGAAAGGAGAGCCACCATATGGTAGGCGCAGAGGTCGTTGCAGGCGACGATGGCTCCACGATGTAGAGAACGACTTGGCCTCTTCAGATTGTCTAAGACAGTATGAAGACCAAGCTCAGGATCGAAACCGTTGGAGCCAGATTGTTGATTCAGTAAGGGGCCAGTAATGGCCTTTAACACTGTTATTATTATATGTATGTAGGTATGGGGCGAATTAAACTTAACTTCTAATAGAAATATCAAGCACATGTCAGTCGCCAACCTTGAGGGCAATCTCTGTGATCAGTGCTAACCGCGGGACGATAACTGAATTTCAATAAAAATTAAAAATAGTTTCCAATCAAACATTCATAAACTTTTAGTTCGACCTGATTTAGGTATGGGGCGAATTAAATTAAATTATTAATAGGTACAGCAAAAGTCTTTTCCGGAATGGTTTAAGGGTTAACTTCACATACATCAATATGTTCTCAATCCCCATCCCCAAATTATACTGTCCATTATGCAAGCATTAGTTCAAACCGAAATGCGTTTATTGAAATTCGGTAATTTTTTACCTATTATATATCGCCTATAACGACTGATTGATGCATCTATAAAAAATGTATATAACAAACTGCAGACATCTTGGTTTAGAGTTAGCTGTAATGTTAAATTCAAAGGTAAGTGTGCTGAGAGATCCTAAAAATAAAATTGCTTCTGTTAAGTATGATCTCACATTCGTGATTGATTGGTATAGAAAATTTAATCGGAATTACTGAACTAACGAACGAACGGAACCATTAATTCACCTTTATAAGACCATCTAGGGTGTCTACTAAATGGAAAGTTTTTTTTATTATAATAGACAAGTTGTCACTGTTAAGTTAACTCAGCTCAAAGTATAAGATGGCAAAAGAACAAATTTGCAAACATTGCTTCGAGCACAGTCCCAACCAAAGGATATGTCCGAAACTTACGAAAGATGCTTTAAATGTGTTTGTTGTACCCTGTATACGTATAAAAGCAAATAGATTTCGCTCGTCAAAGAATCAAGTAATCACTGGAAACGGTGAAAATTTACAGCCATTGACGCATATTCGATATTGATCTGGAGATATTCAATGTACATTTTACAGTTCAGCGACTCACACTGCATGTGTATAAAAGTAAAGTGAGAATTAGAGTGAGTGCTGAAGCATGGTGGTCTATTTGAGGTCTAATCTAAAATACAAAGTTCTCAGGAGGATACGCCAAAGGAGGCTAAAAAGAAAAAAATGCAGGTAACTGTATCCAATACTTCTACCCAAGTGCTCAAAGAGCAACAGGTAAACCAAATTAGAGGAAGATGGAGAAGGTTCTTGCTGCCATCTTCCTGAAAGTCATAAGGGATAACTCTGGACTGGCTTCTCTGCCAGAATGTAAGGTTTGTTTGGCTCTACAAGAAGGCGATAGAGAGTCTAGGTGAGGTCTGGCCCGGAGATAGACTGGAATTCAAAATTACCGGTAAACCTAAACCACGATCTTGGATCCCAGCGGAACTCAATGATGGTTGTGGCGTGGCTTTTTACATAGCTAAACATTTAAAGTGAAAATTATTGGTATGTCTACTAACGGTAAAACTGAATATCTTTTTGTTGAAATAACATTCAATATGAACAAATTGTTGGTTGGTTGGGGAATTATAAGCTACATTCACCAAGTATAACATTGTTTTGACGAAATAGAAATTTCCAAGTTCATTTTAGATCTTGAACGTATAATGCACTGGGCACTTGACAACCATCTAATGTTAAATCCGAACAAACCAGTAGCTCTAAAAATATGCAAAAAAAGTGTTTACAGGTGAGAATATAATAGTGGAGTTCCGTCTGGGTTGGACTCCCAGACTGTTTCAGACGAGTGTTGGGAAACTAGCTGTGCGAAGCCGGAAATCTCCAAATCAATGTGAGGAGGAGGACCTATCCTCGCCTAGCGCAAAGCAGAGGGGAATTTATGGATCAGTGTCAGGAATATTCAACGCTTCGTCAACAGCTCGAGATGGTTCGATGTTTATGGAAGGGAAACTTTAAACTATGCTGATTCCTAGCCACTTCGTCTGATCTAACCTAACCTAAAGAACATTTGACATTTCAAGTTCACCAAAATCTATTCTCACCTACTTTACGGCCTTTATACAGTTAATGTTCTCTGACCATCAATAGATAACATAATGATGATCTCTATAATGTCGAGTGACCGCGCTGTGCTTTTTCCTTTGTCTTGATATCGTGAGTTCGTGACACTCTACTTGTTGAAGAGCATTTCATTATGTTGATGCGTTGAAGATAAATTTTCAGAGGTGTGAACCCAGGAAATTTAAATACAAATTTCAATTGAACAGAAACAGCACGTAACATAAAATAGTGTAATCAACATTTAGGCGCGAAAAACAATAAAATAAAATTATACATATTTAAAATTACCCTAAATGTATATTAAAACACATAAATACGATTGTTTAATTTTTTTCCATTCAAATCAACGTTTCACTGACAAATCCAATCAAAAATATTTTTTGTTTTCATTAGTGAATGTCACCAAACGTCGTTAATATACTTACATAATAATTCAATAAATAGTTAATAAATTTTTGTGTGTACCTATTACCTATATACATACATGAATACTGTTCCAGTTGGTCCAGAGTCTGAACATATAATTTGTCCATCGTGTCATACACAAATTCAAACGAAACTGCGCCATGAGGCAACATGCTCCACTCATATAATGGCATTATTGTTATGCATTTTTCTGTAAGTACCGTTTAGTTTGTACAAAATCTGTTTGATACAAAACTGGATTTTTTTTCCCCGTCGTTCTAGATGCTGGCCATGCGTATGCCTACCTTATTGCATGAATTCGTGCCAAAACACAAATCATTATTGTCCAGTTTGTAATGCATTTATTGGAACGTACAAATAGTTATTTTCATTATCTAAGTATAACAATTGCGCATAAACTATGTATAAAAGCCATGTTTCATAAGAATAAGAAAATGATTGTAGTAAAAAATACTTATGTGCTGTGTAAACAAGTTTAGTAATGTTTTTAAAATAATGATACATGGGCTCAAATGTGTTCCTATCCCAAATTATAGAAAAGTTCTAAAAATGTTTAAATTTTCTGTGTAATTTAAATTTCAAATTTTTAATAAATACTTCCATAATATTTAATAGGATTTAAAGGAAATGGAAGCTGAGTTGCTGCTTAGAGCTGGGTTAATTAGTTAAAACTGAATCGTGAATTAAAATTTAATTTAAAATTATTTTTAAAATTGCAATTTTTACAATTGGCACCAACTCTCTCTCACCTATCTAAATGCATACATAGGTAACAACTACATACGTGCTAGCGTGTATGTACAGCTGTAATTAGAGTAAACAACAAAATATTATGAAAACAGTGAGTTGAGTGTTTTATTTTATTAATGACGAACATATATGCTGCGTGTATGTAAAATACACAGTAAAGTTTAGTTCTGCGCGAGCAACCAACAAAGATTCACCCAAATAAACATTTAATTTGTTTATAGTTTTTTTTGAAAATTAATTTTATATAAATTATATTAACAATGAATGTCCGTAAGTGAAATTAATAAAAATATAGATGTAAAAAAAATAATTTATTAATTAATTTTGTGTATACACACAGCGGTCGTGGGTGGCGTTGCAGGAGTGGGTCCCGATCCACAAAACATAGTTTGTCCGTCATGTCAACAGCCAGTCCGAACCAATATGCGATATGAGGCAACATCTCGAACTCATTTAATTGCATTATTGTTATGCTGTTTTCTGTAAGTATATGCGTGGCGCCCGATTATGGCCCCGATCAAAATCTGTCCATTACGAAAATAATTAATACAATATAATTGTTTTGTAGCTGCTGGCCATGTGTATGCTTACCCTATTGTATGGATTCGTGTCGGAATGGCAACCATTATTGCCCAAATTGTAATGCATTTATTGGAACGTACAAGTCGTAAATTACAATTAATAAATTTAAAAGGATTAATGTGTTTTAATGATTAAGTAAATAAAAAAATTAAAATTAATTAAAAAGTTACAAGAGTGTGTTGAACAAGTTTTTTTTTGTGGATTTTAATAGTGCAAGACGTGACGTGTGAAGACAAGCGACCACATTACTCCGCACCTTAATCGTAATCGAGTATATCGAACTTAACTTTTAACTTTTTCAGATATCCAATATGTATTCGTACATTATATGGTATTATAATTCTTGCACACTTTTTTACAGAACGTCACGCGGCGCCATGCGTCGAATATTTATTATTGTATTTTGAGCACTTTTGACAATAAATGGATTAAAATTTTATCAAAAAATTTAGCGTTAGCGTTTTTATTTTAACATAAATTAGATAAAATTTCCAAAATTCATTCACCGAATCGTTTTAATTGAAAACTGTTGAGTTGCTTAATAGGAAAAAAAATTAACGCTTCAAATCACCAATAAATTGTACGACGTCGCCAAATGACGTATATAGGTGAGAACAATAATTATGTATTTGTTTAATTGTGTCTCTTGTATGGATCGATATTAGGAAATTTATATTTGGATATCTGGTAAAAATTGTATATGTACTCGTACTTGTATAGTTTTAGCAAACGAGTTGAAAAACAAAATTCGGTTACGATAAAACAATTTATCGAAATTTACAAAGATAAGCGCTTTAATGGAATTACAGAAAATATGCGGAGTGCGTAAAATATAAAATAGATAAGATTTTGGAATGCCCTTGAAATTTAGTTGGTATACATATATGTATTGCACTTACCAATGCATGTTCTATAGCCTATATAGGTAATATTGGTTTTATTTTTCTAGTCTGGAGCATGACATCCCATGCAATTTGTGTCTTGGATGATACACTGTAAATTACGACCTATATTAGATCCCCGTTTATAATTGACGAGTGACGCACTTTAAGCCGTTTTCTTGATGCGACAGAACCGCATTCGAATTTATTTGAGTTAATTTCGCACGATATCCGAAACTTTACTATATGCTCATATGCACATACTTTTGATCGCATGTCGCACGATTTCAAAGTCTCTATAAACATATATCAGATTATTCAAACGCGTATATGGCTATGTTTGTACATGACCCATTTCAAACACCGCATATTCGTTGCTAATTCAATCTACTTTGTATACTTCATGAAAACATGAAAATAAACAACAAA
The DNA here is from genome assembly GCA_951394425.1 of Tipula unca. NCBI lineage: Eukaryota > Metazoa > Arthropoda > Insecta > Diptera > Tipulidae > Tipula > Tipula unca. The sequence continues at coordinate 188,195,797 of OX596381.1, forward strand.
AGCCCAACTTTATGGGACACCACATTTAAAACAAGCTCTCATATTGTTCCAAATTAATTTAAAGCATTTTGAAGTGCCAAAGCATAAAACACATCCATATGGAAAATTGCTGATTTTTTCTATAATTATACAACTTTTTGAGTTCAGAAAATTTATCGATCAGTAAAGTCATTATCATTTATCAGTAATCGTCTTTAAGGTAAAATATGGATTTAAATAAATTATGGCCGATAAGACAATAAAATCATCAACACATTTGATTAGCTTTGTTATAGTTGTCTTTTTAAATTTCATATTACAAAAAATGTTTCAATGTCACCAGTAACGTACGTATATGTATACGCTAGACCGTACCCCATGTCAACCGTACAATTTAGGTATTTTATTGAAATTTAGACAGTTTAAAGATCGATTTTCTATTGACATCGAGTATAATATACGCAGATAAACGAAAACAGACAGACAATTTATATAGATTAGCCGGATATAACAAAACTAATTATAGCAATCCATATTTTGAAGAATGAACCCGAATTATGTCATTGCCATAGAAAACATATAGTACTCACAGTGTTAAATAAACCCATTGTTTAAAGGTAAGATAAGGCTTCACAAACTCTTAACTCATATGGCCTTAAGTTGCGGATATTGTTGCGCGTAAACATTTTGTAGCTATGTGCACTGCCAAAGAAATGTTGTTGATGCGAATAAGGAAACGCTTCTCGGGTGGTGATATTAAAATCACAGTTTGGACAAATTCAACGATTGTTCTTTTGTTCGTCCATATAGTAGAGACCTGCACGGTCTTGGCCTTACCCGTCACGCCTTACCCCGACTCAACATTCGGGTTGGGTCGGGTCGGGTATCAAGAATTTTACCTGTTCGGGTCGGGCTCGGGCCTAGTCTCAGCCAGATTAGGGCTCGAGTAACTAAATTAAAAAAAATTAATTTATGTTAACCATTTAACGTGCACACTTAATTAATAAATTTTATATTCAACGAATATAAAAATCGTGCGTATTTGCTTTCTAGCTAACGATAATAACGATTTCGTAGAATTTAAAAATACGGCTAGTATCTTTCTAAATAAAACATTTATTATTCAGAAAACGAAAGAGAAGATAAGCATTAAAAGATGTACCAGAATTGAAGGAAGACTACAAACGTCGCAAACTGGAACCGTCAGTAAATAAAACAACACTGATTCGTGTTGAAATTGAAAGTGTTAACAGTGTCAGCTGTGAAGGTGAAGCTATAATATAAAAAATCGAGAGTACTAGACTTCAGTGATTTTGAAGATAATGTCGATGCAACTTTAATTGAAGATGACGAATTAAACAGTTATATACGTTTTTAAGTTGTTGGCGTTATTGGGACTAATATTCTATTGAAATTAAAGATTGTCTAAGACAGTATAAAGACCAAGCTCAGGATCGAAACCGTTGGAGCCAGATTGTTGATTCTGTAAGGGGCCAGTAATGGCCTTTAACACTGTTATTATTATTATTATTATTCTATTGAAATGGTGGGAAAAGCACAAAGGAAGGTTCAAATATTTATCCAAAGTAGCTAGACATGTTTTATTCATTCCCGCAGTTAGTGCCAGCTCTGAGAGAAATTTTAGTGTAGCCGTAAAAGTTTTTGAATGGTAGCCAAAGAAAACTGCTACAACAGACGGGATAAATCGGGATCGACCCGGGTTCGGGTAATAATACAAATTGACAAAAAAATTATTTGCGCAACTCCATCGGTGCAGATCGCTTATGCGATTTGTCCATTTTCTTTATTGAAGCAAAAGCTGTATTTTCGATGACCAATACTTTGTATTACTCTGAAGGGAAAGATATGCAAGGTGGAGAGATGATAGTCTAAAATGAGTAGTTACGCCATTGCATGGCCATATACCAATATGGTGTTTCTGCAGCGATTAGTGTTGGACCATCTGTCGTTTGTTTCTCTCATAGCTCCTGAAGCACAAGTTTACAAGGAACAAGGGGTATTTTGATATCGAGCATGCTTGGTGAAATGAGCCGTCCTGTGCCCTGAATATCCCTTGTAGAAATTACATTATATACCTCAACGAGTCAATAACTTCGATTATCGCGATAAGTTCAGCCTGCAAGACACTGCAACAGTCGGTAAGACGAAAAGAGAGGTAAACCCCTAGTGCTTCACAGAATACCACTAATTATTATATCTGAACAATAGTAATAACGTCATCAAACTTTATGTAAATTATTCTTTCATTTTTCAGCACTATGCGTTAACTATACGAAATACCATTTCTCAAGGTTGGTATATGTGGGTTATGGAGGCCTTTTGATAATAACACAAAAGAACTATAGATAATAACACAAAAGGCCTATTGTGTAGAAATATTCTCTGGTAATCTTGAAAAGGTTTTATCAAATATGGTGTTACAGTCTGAGAAAATTTGGTAAAAGTTATTTTAACACATTTTGTGTTATTATCAACCAGTTTAAGAAACTGGTCCGGGAACAATTAATAAATTATTCCAATACAACATTATTATATACAAATGATCAAAGACTCATTTAAATACCAGAGTGATCAATATACTCGCTATAAAAGCAGTGCGGCCAAAGTTCCAACCGGCTCTAGCTTAGTTCCAAGAGCAGATCCGAAATATATTAATATATATTGCGGTAATTGGACAGTATGATAGCTAACAGATAGTATGTTATTTTATTGTAATTTAATTGCATGTATTTAATTAATAATGTACTGTACTTTTTAGACAAATCACCAACATAGAGTTGAAAAAAGGAGCTGACAAACAACGTCAAATTTAGGTATATACAATAATCAATAATATGAATGTTCGAGTTTAAGTATCCTATAGTGTTTTTGATTTATTTTTAGAATATATTATTCATAAAAACAGAAGCCGACCGTGTTCCTTTTTATCGTTGAACAGTATACCGAGTTCTGGGTTGTCTGAAGATATGTAAATTTAGTTAGTGCAGCGATAGACAAACATGTTGGGGCTGTTAAGTTATTAAATAATTAAGTTCAGCTCACCGAATGGAACACAAACCAAATGGAAGGATACACAATAAAATATATATTCATTACTAAAGGGTATCCCAAAATTAACGCAAGATTTGAATTAAATAGAAAACACAGTTTTTAATCTTCATAGATTGTGATATTTTTATTGAATCATAAAATACATAGGATAGGGTTATTTATGGAATAACACATCGGGCAAATGGCCTCCACAGCTTTGCTGGCACATACGCACTCTTTTATCGAAATTATCGAAATGTGGCTGAATTTCGTTGATGCAGCGTTTAATTTCCTCCTGTATAATGTACGGGTGGTTGCGGGCTTGTTGACATAGGCCTTTGATTTCAAATAACTCCATAAAACGGAATCTAATGGTGTTAAATCACAAGTAAATCACCGAAACGCTGAGGATGACTCTACTCGAAAAATCAGCATCCATTTGTTGATGCTCAATAAATCATTCAACGAACTCTCTTCGCTATGCATGGTCATTAGGCTTCAGTTGTTGTGTTAATTGAATTTTGTAAGCATGAAGACACAGATCTTTAGTGAGTATACGCTGCAGAGAGCTTCTTGAAATTGCAATTCTTGTCCACGACGCCGAATTGATGTTCCTAGATTTTCACCAACACTCTCACGCACTGTTTCGATATTGACACTTGAACGGCTTGTTTTTGGACGACCAGTGTATTTAGCGTCTCCTAATAATCCCTTAACAGTTGACGAAGTTAAAACACTATTCCGACCATATTTTGTATGAAATTTTCGAACTGCAGCTGCCAAACTTTCATTATTTTTAAGATATTCTTTAATAATGAAAATACGTTGTTCTATCGGGTAACGCCACATTTTTACTAACCCTAACCTCTCAGCTGTCAAATTATTTTTTTTTGGGGTTGAGGCCAACACCTTACTGTATAAATGGCGGCAAATTCACAGCTTGTATTAATTTTGGGACACCCTTTATATCTAAAAATTATATTGTCTTCAAGTCATAAAGTGTTCAGCTATATGGTGTTGCGAGTTTCATTTGCTGAATCACTTGCATTATATCCTCCTATATTCAAAAAATAATAGGTATAGTTTTATAAATTTTCATTTTAACTTATAGTTTGTATATTTCAGTATACTACCTTGTCGTGCAATTTGTGCTAATGTATCCAAATTGGTTCTCCAACATCCTTCGACCTTCAATGACCTCTCCAGTATTGCTCTCCTGGCCTACTACGCTTTTAATCAAAAACTTTCTTTGATGTGGTTTTGTTGATTCCTCCTCCGTCAAACTAAAGTTATATAGATATATAGCAGCAAGAACAACTTGTCTGAATTATCTATATTTATAGACAAAGTATTTTGTAGATTAAGTGATTGACGGTAATTGAATATAAGGTTACCATGTTTTAGTCCTAAAAGTAAACCCATAAGGTAAACACATTTAAACAAAAATATTAAAACTATTATTTAACTTACCATACGCTTCGTCTCCTAATAAATAGTAGGGTAGCACCGGTCCTCCGTGGACTGTTTCCTTTTGATCATGCAAATCCATTGATGCATTATAAAATTGTTTACCCATATTTGAATTTTGAAAAACTCCTCCGTCACTTTGTCGTCCTTGTGCTCCTACGTCAACTGCTAAAAATCTATATCGGTAACCGGATATTGCCATTAAAATGGTCGAAAAGTAATTTTTATAATTAAAAATGGCTGACCCTGAATGCGATGGTGCCTAGAAATAGTACGATATGGAACTGTTTATATTTAATTAAGTAATACTCACAGTTATTCGGATATGTTTTCCGTCAATAGCTCCAACACAGTTAGGTAAGTTCCAGCGTTTATTGAAGTCTTCAGCTGTTTCTAAGAACGTAGATTTAGTTAGCGCTTGATGTGTATCTCGTATCGTGACACTTGTGGTTGATTTCCCTAATCAGAATGCAAAGCTAATGGAAGCTTGGCTATCTCCACTGAAAAGATATCTGTAATTGAATAATGCGTAACAAGTTTGTTTTGAATTGTGTAATTTCTAGATATATTTTATTTGTTATTATTGGCCCGATATAGTTCAATAATTAAAGAATGAATCGAGATCATTTAACCTCATCACGTTCATTAAAGCTTCAGCCCTTGTTGTTCAGATTTTATCATTCTGCACTATTTGACTATGCTGGTTTTGCAAAAGAATAGCAGCTGCAGCAATACTGGCCAATATTGCAGTATTATTATACTTGTTCATTATTTCACTCAAAATCATGACTCATAATTTTAAATTAAGTTGCAACTTAACAATTTTTAGTATTAAATGTCAATTAATTTTTCACTTCACAAAATGCTCACGAATCAGTTGACAAATTTTACAAATTGACACTTTGACATGTCACTTTTGAAAAAACAAAACGATCAATTATCAAGAAAATACATTTTGTTGTTGTATCACGATAAGTCGAAAACAACTTCGAAGACAATGTTGTGAATGAAGATTAATCAGAAGTTTGAATAAATAATTCGAACTATTCGAGTAAAGTTCGTAAAATGTAATAAACAAAAGAAGAAATTATTTATTTTATAACATAGTAGTCATATAGCCATGAGTCTCTGATAAAATTCAAAAACAAAATTTGTGTCATAATTAAAGAGATTAAAATGAAACCGCTTACAGGGGGTGGACTGGTGATGGTAAGTGGTTTGGGTTAGTCTAATTTGGGACAAAGAAAGAGAATTGCTAGGCAGAACTAGCATTAATATATCAATCTTACATCGTGCCAAACATAACTACGTTGCAGGCAGTATCCACAATTGGCTATTTGGAGTTACCTAAATTAAAATCCACGAACCCCACGATACTAAGTTTGGTTGGGTGATTAGAGGTAAACTAAACTCTAAAAACGAAATGAAAACAAAATTCTCCACAATACTAATTTGGAAGAAATTTAGAAAATCCCAGGATTGGTTTGAGCGTATGTCGTAGATTGTTACGTATCAATGGATTTACCCGTTTCTCTTTACTATAGCTACTATCTAGACCAGCGATGGCGAACCTATGGTATGATGATTTTGTTAACTTTTTTTATAAAATAAATTTTTACGAACGTTTCAATTAGATCAAAATAGAATTTCTTAAAAACTTGAAAAGGTCAATGGTCATTCGATTCCCGTCGATTTGACTTTGTCATGTTATCTTGATGGTATAGAATTAAGAAAATAATTTATTTAAAATAAATGTTGAATTTAAATTAGAACCTATATACGAATTGGTTACAAAACTTACTAGAAAATTAATTTTCAGAAACAGGCGGAAAACTGACTGGGTTACCTTAAGCACCATTCTGGGTAACTCATTACCGGTATCGGTTCCAAATCATCCTACATCAACATATTGAGGTGCATCTCCTCTCAGTAGCCCTTTGGGTAAGTCTCGGCCACCCTGGTAATTAAAGAAATCCCAAGCTTCTCGTTCGAAATGCAGGAGACTGTTCAAGAGAGTGAGGAGCACAGATTACTTTTTGTAACTTCAACTCATATGTGATTACCTCCTGAATTTAAACATATTAATTAGGATTGAAAAATAAATTCAAAGACTTTTACTGATTACTGGTAGAATGATAATTCGAATTAAAGGAGTATCTGTCATCTTATGTATTTTGATTATATGTTCAAGTCCATCTTGAATGGGGCCATTTACCCACATAAAATGCCAGGGCCGTAGTAACTATAATCTTGTATAAGAAGATATCTCTAGAGAGTCCTGTTGCTTGATAATGCAGCACTAAGTTTATGGTAAACTCTATCTAAGACTAAATATAACCACGAAACCGATAACGAACAAGTACCGTTAGGGAAAGGTGAAAAGAACTCTGAATAGAGAGTTAAACAAGACATGAAACCACTAAGAGGTTACTCCCAATATGGAGCTCCTTTCGCATTCACTTGTGTATAAGGAACTATAAAAATATCTGCCAAAGTGCTAACACCTGTATCTGATCGTTCGAGCATATTTGAAACGAAATTGAATTTATGAAATGAAATTATTTGGGATACCTTTGGGACCCTTCTTGAAACACGGACCAAGGAGTCTAGCCTAAAGACACAATTAACATAACTATAATATATGGGATTATATGTGATTATATATAATTACGTTTTCATCAATGGGCGTTTTAATCAACTCATATTGCTTATGTTCTATGAGTTAAAGCGTACTGTAAGCATATATACTGTGACCCGAAAGATGGTGAACTATAACTGTTCAGTCCGTGTAATAAGTTTAAACTTCAAAGTGATTCGTTTATTTCATAATTTGATCGTTTTGAAACTTAACGAAAATGTATTCACTGTGTCAGGAATCGAAAGAAGGAATGTTACACCTATACGTATGTATATATAGCGTACGCTGCAGTTGGCAAACATTTCATGCGCCGGGGACCGAACTTTATACGAAACCAAAATTTACCGTTTTATTGAATAACATTTTTTGTTTTGGATGCAGCATCATTTACAAGCCACGGTTAAATAAATTTGATATCTCTGTCGTACAAAAAGATCAAAGCTATTTTGTACCACGATTTTTTAGACATATCATTTGTTTATCTGTTTTTAAAATAAATCCTTTGAATTTGAGATATTCATGGATGTTAAATGTGTTTGGTCGAATCTTGGAATGATTGTTGGAATTGTTCGTTCATATAGTTCATAAATTATACTTTGGCGGCGCTAAAAACTAATAGTTGAATTATTAGCTATTCTAAACAATTTCTAGTTGACTTACAAAATTAAAATTATTTGTATCTTTAAGTTAGAAGTAAATAGATAATTAACACTGTATGTACATGTATAAATTTATAGAATATTCATGTATATAACCCTGTCATGCCATCGATATTTATAGTATACGAGTATGACCAAAAAATTTTAAATAATTTTTATGTTTTTGCCAACTGCTCTTATCGTATTATCAACTCACATATACGCGTTAGGTGTTTAATTTGCCATATCCGATTTGCTCACTAAATTTAATTTGTGATATGTTATCAGTTATCACAGATAACTGATAATATAGTATACTGAGTATTGTGAAACCTCTATACATATATGAAAATTATAACCACGTCTCTGATTTTTGTCAATTCCCAAATTATTGATAGATTATATATTCACATTTTGAAATGTGTGTTTTGATCGAAATTCAAGCCATCGGGAGATTGAAGTGTTTATAGGCTTGTGACTGTATGTTTTCCACTAACTCATTTTTTTTCCAGAAAATGCATAAATCTTGAATTTGAATGATAGATGTGGTCGAACGGAATTTCAAAAGCATCGAATTATTGAATTTGACAAACTTGCGGAAGAAGTATATGCTCAAGAATAATCAAATCCATGCCAGAACCCTGCTCAAATCTATACTATATAATATGCTTATAATAATTAAACATGGATCCAAAAATATATTCGACTATAAATTTTATCAAATATACAGATAAGACAGGTATACTGGTTTAGGTCGATAGGTATCAATTACTTTATCCTGTTACATGGTTTAAAAATGGGCGCGTAAGTCTATAAAGCGATTATCAAACAATTTGGGAAAATTCCAGACTATATATTACTGTAATATTAGACGCCATTGGTTTCAGAAATTTATCTTAAAATTATGTATTAAGACTCTATTTTATATATATTCCTGGATATATTTAAATGCCCTAAAATGTGTCTACAATTAAATCTAAATTAGTGTAAATCTCCGCTATCGAAATTTACAAAATTGTTTTGTTTGCCACGTATGACATCTAATTAAAAAGCGGTGAACTGAAAAATATACAATTTAGTTGAGTTCTAAACCAATTTTGCATCGAAGGTACAAATATATCGATAAGTACTGTCAACGTATCGATATAAAATATTTTTAATTTTCTCTCCTGTTCATATCTTCCTGAATTCAACCATGTAAACATATTACTGGGTTGCAAATATTTATGTAACTTTATGAGGCCTAAAACTGATTTGTAGGATACGATAAGGTAAACTAGAATAAGAGAATTTATGAAGAGGAAATCTTTTTACTGTTGCTAGCGCGCGTATCGCTGTATATTGAACCAAATCAAAGATCGTTTTTCGATTTTTTCCATTTTGTTTTTGTATTTACGATTCTCGTTCATTGATATTATGTATGTTTGTAGATGCACTCAGTTTCATCCAGTTTCATCAGTGTCATGCTGTTCAATTTCACAGATAATCTCCAGGACGTTTGAGTCGTTATCGTGAAAGACGTTAAATATTTGATTGATAATATAGTTTTGCCCCCGTAAAACTAAATTCTTGAACGAAAGGAATAGAATTATTACCGATAGCACACCGTATAAACGCAAATGTGTTCTCCAATGTGTCCTGGTTCAGCCTAGAAGTTAAAAAATATATTGAACATCGGTGCATTCTTGGGCCAGCGATTTTAGGATGTAAAGAATTCCATTTATGGTCTGTATCATTCCATCGACATTTTTACAATTTGTCAATTTTATGTTTTTCAAATATTGCACCATATTTAGTAGAAAGTATTGTATTGACTTGTAATCATATCTTAAACCAGATTTAAATTTATTTACGTTAAACATGTGTTTTTAAAATGTCAAATAATTTATCTAATTTGTCGAATAAATTCCATGCTGCATAAAACTTAGATTTCACCGAATCAGAAAACTCGGCAATAGTTTTAGTTCCGGTCACAACACTGCGACTAAATACCAGTGTTCCAAGCTTAACCTTCATTTTTAGTTAGTTCTAGTTACAGAAGTTTGCTCTAATTTATAGAGCGGTGCCATCGGAACAATCGATATGGGATGTGTGCAATGCGTTTCGGAAAGGATTTAATATTGGATTTTCTCTCGTAGATCCCAAAAATGCTAAAGATTTTCGATTATTGGACATAGATAATCACACGAACGACAAGCCATATCAAATTATTTAGAACATCAGATTTTATAGGGTTATGGGATGCATAAAAATTTTTTTTTTCAAATTTTCTGTTAGGCCTCGCTCGAACCATAAAGACACATATATGAGTTCCTATTTGAAAATTTCGTGAATCTTCCCCTAGATCAACGTATCCGTCATTGCAATTTCTTAACATATTGTACTTCAGATCTTGTCGAAAAGGAACATTGCTTGCCGGTAACTGATAATTTTTAAATAGTTTCTCTCAATTTGTTGAAAATAAATGGATTATTGTTGCCAGGAGGGATATTTGTTATTGGTTGCCATTTTATATGTGACTGGCGTCTGGTAATACATATTTTGTGCAAGGGTTTTAAATACATCGGCCCTACTTTGTCGTTTCTTTCTATCTAATAAAATCATTTTGCTGAAAATTTTAGATTGCTCACATTTGTTTTGTTCATCAATCACAGCAGCTAAAAGGGTGATCTTAAACGATTTTGTTGTTGTAAATTTTTGATCAGGTTTCTTAATTTAAAAATGTAACTTTCGGTTTAATTTTCTGTAAACCTCAATATTTTTATCGGGCCTCTCACAGTATATGTACGAAAATGAACTGGACGATTAACCGAACTGGAATTGACGCAGATATTTGGTTTCCTTGCGGCACAGACAATGTGGGGACGGTATTTCTTTTTAACAATCGCTTCAATAAAATAATTTTTTTTACTCGAAGGCGGTGTTTGGCAATTTGTTAACCACAACTCGAGCTTGTCATAAACTTGCGAATATTTAAAGAGATGGGCCCCAATTTGTCACAGCACAGAACAACAAAATTTGCTATACATGATTTCCTGAATTTTCTTGGGAAAATCCTAGGAAGAGGACAACATAATGACGTATATACCGATATGTCTTATTATTAAACTCAATAGAAGCCGCTGTATTTTATTAACAGAACTTCAAGTCCTAGATGGAACATCGGGAATAATAATAATAAACAGTTTTTGAAGGCCATAACTTTAAGGCCATACTGTCTTAGACAATCTGAAGAAGCCAAGTCATTCTCTACACCGTGGAGCCATCGTAGCCTGCAACGACCTCTGCGCTACCATACGGTGGTTCTTCTTTCAGGGATCGCTGCACAATTTGTTCCGGATCAGAACGCAGAACGTGACGGAGCCAACGTACTCTCTGACATCTTACTTTATATACAACATCGGGGATCTTCAACAGATCTCTGATCTCGATATTGTACAGAGCTCGGTGAAGTGACTCAGCTACATATTCTGTGACGCATGATGAACACCAAGCATGTCGATAAAGTGTCCACTCTATGCATCGAATACTGCATCGATGTTGACACAGAGGTTTCCATCCCGGTCTCGAATGGCGATTGACGCAATCCTGAAAGTAACGGCATTCCATTATTCACGCTTTTTCCATCTACAAATTCGCTTAGCTGGTCTCCGACTGCTTTTGCACTTCACTATGGGCTATATTTTGTTGCTCGACTGGAAGACGACACTCATCATCAAACCAACCATTCCTGGGTCTGACTTTCACTATATACCTAAAATTTGTTGAGCCGAAGTTGTTAATACTTGTCAGACAGAGTTCACACAGTCAGACGGGCAATTACGTTCCTCAATGCTGTCGCGGACGAGATCCTGATATCGTTTTTTTCCTTTTTTCCGACCTTCACAGTCGAAACGCTGTGTCCCCAGACTTATACGAAAACTTCCATCGTAGCTTTACAGCGACCAAATGATGATCGCTGCCGACGTATTTGGTTGCTGACCGGTAAACTCTCACATCCCGCACAACCCGAGCCCGCCTTTTTGAAATTAACACATGGTCAATTTGGCTGCAGAAGCTTTGCGATGATGGATCATATTTCTAGATGTGTTTGTTTCTATGGGAAGATTGTGCTTGCTACTGTTAGCAGTTTCGTGTCAGGAGTACGGACCTATGATTTCACAAAAGTCGGCCAGATTTCTGCCAGCTCTAGCATTAAAGTCCCCAATTACCATTCTTACATCGTGTTCGGATATAGATCACATCAGATCGCCCAAGTCATTGTAAAATGAGTCTTTATCTTGGGGCTGGCTGACTTCTGTGGGCCCGTTTACAGAAATTATCGGTATCGAAGCTTACACAATCGTGTATTGACTGCTTGGAAATCCAAAATAGAGTTGTTTACCTGCGACCCAAGAAGAAATTCAGCTCCAAAATTTCCGAAGTTATCACCACTGTTGATCAGCGTATAGCCCTGGGACACAAGGTCTCCGCTCTTAGGACGAATTTCTTGAAGAGCAACGAATTCCAGTACGTGATTAGGCCCTCCAACGCTCCTGATTTTCTAAGTGACTTCACTGTATCCGGGTACTTGAGTGGGGGTGTATATTATGTATGAATATTTATCTTGAATAATTTCAACTTCTAATAATATTTGTTGACGTTTATTTATTGTCATTGGTATTAAGCTAAATGTGTTAAATATATCATATTTATTGATAAAAAATGTAATTCAATTGGATTTTACTGAAAAAAACGTGAAAATTAAGGGTTAATCACAAATGAGTGAAGACACAAACAAAGACGTTTCGAGTCGGGGAGGGAGAGCAAGAACACACACACCAACACACACTCACCATAAAATCAAAAGAGCTCTATATTAAGGTATTTTATTAATGACAAACACACACACACATGTATGTGTGTTTGTCATTAATAAAATACCTTAATATAGAATATTAACATACATTGTTATCAGTTATCATTATCACCATATTGACTATAAATTCGCAATTAAATTCATCGAACATTAATACGTTGAACTAGACACTGCGAGCAACCGCAACCAAGTTTCAAACAAATTATTTCTTCTTATTAAAATTAACAATGAATACTAGTAAGTGGTACAAGTGAATCAAAACTACATAAATACAATATTGAAATTCAAAACATTAATTATCTTTTTTTTATGTGTACACACAGATTACGTTACCACAATTCCGGTTGGCCCAGATCCACAAAATATAATTTGTCCATCATGCCATGCACAAATTCGAACCGAAATGCGTTATGAGTCAACATCTCGTACCCATTTAATTGCATTAGTGTTGTGCTGCTTTATGTAAGTGAGCTCGGCTTATTTTGTGCTATAGTCGCGTACTCGTTCGTTATACGAAAATACTTAAAATTTCTTAATATATCGTTCTAGATGCTGGCCATGCGTATGCTTACCGTATTGTATGGATTCGTGTCGGAATGGAAATCATTATTGCCCAAATTGTAATGCATTTATTGGAACGTACAAATCGTAAATTCTATTACTATATGTACATTCGCGCGGCTTTATATATTCATAAATTTTAAAAATTCAAAATAAAAATAATTGTTAAGTGACAAAAAAATGTGTAAACATGTTTCAGTTGTGATTTTAATAGTGTTACGGATGCTCGGACGGAACGAAAATTGTTCCACTTATTGGGGAAGACGAGTGGCAAAATTACTCCACGTTAATTATTTTACTTTTTAATCACGATTTTGAGGACTTTGTTTCCCAAGAGTTACTGATAACAAAATTTTTTATTTTCAAGTGGTTTGTAAATTCGAATATAGGGTAACGATAAATAAACATTCAAGATTATCATATAGGTATATGTACATATAGATAGAAGTGCGGAATAAATTGAACTATACACACAAATTCTAAAACTCTAGATTTCTAATTCTATATTTCGAAAAAAAATTGTTTAGCGGAGATGGAAGTCGGTATGGCAATATGCTGCCATCTATTGAGTAATCGACTAACTATATTAATAGCGCTTACAAAATTTTAACCATTTTGTTATAAATTTGGAAAACGATTCATTTAAATGCAACCTGACCTGATCTAGCAACTCACACTTGCGGTACAAAACAAATATTATGACAGTTCAGCTGTAAAATTTCGATCTATTTTTTTTATTGCAATAATTTTAATTTGTTTATTTATTTTGGTAATTTAATATACATAATGACTGGTAAGATGGAATGGACTGGTAAGATGGAATGAATTATAACAATTTTGCAAATGTATACAAATGTAATTATTTTTAGTTGGTCCTGTTTCACAATTAATGATATGCCCTACGTGTCATCAACAAATTTGGACCACCGTACAACATGAGCCAACAATACTTACTCATTTATTGGCCCTTGTGTTATGCATTTTTTTGTAAGTACATAGGATGTATACATACGTATGTGTGTGTGTGTGTGTGGCTTCTTCCTAATTTTTCCTATTTACCCCGCGGATATACATATAGATGCTGCCCATGTGTATGTTTACCCTATTGTGTCAACTCGTGTGAAAATGCAAATCATTATTGCCCAAATTGTAATTCATTTCTTGGAACATACGAATCAATATAATTTATTAATTAAATTTTGAATTAATTTTGTTTACCTATTTTATATATGGGACGAGGGTGCTTGCGGAGATTGACTTTTTTCGGTAGGTAAGTAAAGTAAAAGACACGAAATTTGCTTCATCCCCTTCAAATCCTTGATGTGGGCTGTGGCCTAAATGCGATTCGAAATCACAATCGAGAATATCGAATTACAAAAGTATCGCGTGCAGATATAACTGTATGTATGAATTTTTGATGTAGGTTAGATTGGCATGAAAAATAAAACAACAAAATATATGTCACACTCGTATATAATACAATTGTACATGAACAAATAAAATTTTACCCAAAACACACTCCAATAAGTGCCCCACAATTTGGACAATAGTGATTCGTATTCTTGCACATTGACATACAATACGGCAACAAAGAACATGGAAAGCAACTAAAATTGAATACAACAATAATATGTGTCCCAAATAAACATAACTCATAGTGATAAACGTACTAAAAAACGCAAAATATTAATGCAAGAAGATGTGCTTCGACGCTACACTCATGTCGTATTTCGGTATGGATTTCGGTGCGGCATGATGGGCAAATTGTTTCCTTGGAATCGGTTCCAATAAGATCGCTTACAAGCTGCGTTGATCCGCCATCCCTGGGCCTTGGCCCAGCCGCAACAGATTGTTGGCTAAATTTAAACTCGATTGCGGTTTCAATGTTCATTATCTAAAATAATGGAAATGTACGTTATGAGTAATTGATTTTATTATCGATAATTATCAACCTGTATGTAATATGTACACAATAAAATTGATAAGAATTATTTATATGTTGTCTTAAATAGTATAAAAAAATTTCTTCATAAATTGTTGCACGGCAACATCATCCGATAAAAAAAACCTTTATTAGTACTAAATTTAGTCCAAACTACCGTTAATAGATGGCAGCGTGTAAATTTATGAAATCTCAAAATATAATCTTACATGTAGATGGGATAAAAAATGTAATTTTACTTACGTATTTAGTAAAGAATTGAACCGCTTTCGTTAAATAAAGCTTTGCGATTATGTACTAAAACAATATTTTGTTTTATTGATTCGAAACGCAATGCCTTCGTTGATTTGGGCATAAATTGTGGTAACTTTGTTTTTAAAATTTAATCACATTTCGCACTGTTGGTGGTCGGACACCATTATAATTCGCATTTGTGCCGCGGTTGATTCAATTCATTAGTACTTTAGTGTGCAAATTGAATAATTACACATTTTTAAAATCTAATTGGCAATCTAAAACGTTATAATAAAAATTAGAAACATTTTAAAATTTTGAAATATATTGGTTTCTGATGAGAGACTTAATAAATTAAAGGTGCATATGGAAAAGACATATAAAGAGAGGGCGAAATGCAAAACTAAGTTGTTATAACAGAAATCTCTAAAAGTCTCAGTCCTTCGTTAAAGCTGTCGTGAATGTAACGCTTGAAGAGAAAAACATTTGGAAAACAAGTAAAACATTAAGCTCGTTAGATCCGGTGATCTGATTCATTCTAGTGATGCTCCATCCAAACTTAGCTACATTCATCGCGAATGGTTTAATTACAGCACCAATATTTCTAGGCTAAACAAGAATAGATTTTAGAGTTGTGTCTGTTTATACATCCTATATACGCTAGGTTGTCGCTTCGTCAGTCAGCAATACACGTTGTCCAACTTATTACGAGCCCAAAGGCAAAATTGTATACATGCTTGCAAGTGAAATATGTAGCTTTTAAGAATTTTACTCCATCCTACTGTGCTAAATTCTGCAAACACAACAAAAATGTCAACCAACTTTTGCTATGGTTAGCACACATTGGTGACCGGCAGGGATGGGCGCGGTAGATTAAGCCATGTAATCTACACGGTTATCGACACGTAAAATATAACGTAGATTACTTGGCAGTGTTGTTTGTCAACGTCGACAATTAAAATAATGTCAACAGCCTACGATATTTTAACGATTTGAAATCGAATGCACCAGTTTGAGGGAGTATTTTGTAAAAGCGTTCATCTAGAGGTGATTTTTTCATTTGTTTCTTTTTGACAAATGACGCATGAATAGTTTCAAACTGTGATCGTGTTTTTATTTATTCAGTATTGTTTGCCATTTCATCATGGAAAGACTAAGCGCAGCATAGCTTCTACAAATTGTTCAGCTTTATTGCGAAAATCAGCGTTCTGTGAGGAATGTGTTTCGTGCGCTTAGACCAAGTTATGGTTGATATGTGAAGAAGACATTTGGTTCGAAGAAGTCGGCGATATTTGCTATATAGCGCACGAAGCAATGTATTTATGATGAATTAACGTTGAATTGGCTATTTAGATCGTGTGATCCCTTTAGACTCTTTTCTTTGGGGCTATACGCAAAGTCCAAAGTCTATGTGAACATACCAGTTAGATTTGAGGCATTGGAAGCCAACATGAAAAGTTACTCGTGTCATTCACCAAATACAATTCGATATTCTCGAACGCGTTATGAAAAATTGGACTTTGAGAAAGGACCATCGCAGTTGCGGCCATTATTTGAAAGAAGTAATCTTTAAAAAATAAATGGCAAGAAATGTTCTTTCGAATGATAATAAAGTTTCCTTACGATTAAATTGAATTTTTTGAGTATTTTTAATTTTTGAACAAATCATTTTGTTATTACGGATAAAATCACGTACATGTTGTTTGATGCTCCCTGTTTCTGGCATAACTACCGGTGTAACTTTTGCACTTCAGCACTTTTTCCACTATAACCCAAAATTTTTCGATACGTCGTGGACTCTTTCGAAAACCTGCGGACTCTTTGAAATAACATTGATTTGATTAATCTCGTGTAAATTTATTGCTGCTGTAGGAATTAGAGTCGTGTAAACGATATGGCCAAAAGTTTACTGCTGAATAGTGTCGAAGTATTAGCGGCAAAATACGTCGTTATGAAAAATGTGACAAAAACCTGGCTCCAGATCCAATTTTGTACTTAATTAATTGTTTCATAACCAATTTCATGTACGTTTCGTCATCCATCAAAACACATCCACTAAATTTTGTGAAAATTTTGTCATCAGTCTGGCACATTTTTTAGCGAACAAGTGTTGGTTATCTCAACGATTTATAGCTTTTTAATAACTCGATATCACTTATTATAGCCTTCCTGAACTCGAATTCGTTTCACCATAGAGTGGGGTGTGTTAAATTTTATGGCACGGTCATAGTTAAAGTTCCCCGGATAATTTTTAATGAAAGTTATAACCTTTTTGTCTGATTATTTGTGAGCCATTTTTCCGATTTTTCTGCGAGGTGTTCTATACTGTTCCACCGTTATACAGAGGGCCCCAATCTATATAACGCTATATATCGTTGTTTTTGGTCAATTTAATAATTTTTTAATGGATAAACATGACGCTGAAGTATAGATTCATGGTATTTGAACGATTAGTTTTAAATTCCGCTCTTTTTAAAAAGAGATTTAAATGCATTGAGCCGCTATGCAGCGGAAGATGGCAAATCATAGGCCATTTAGCACTGACAGATTGAGAATCAACGATTCTATGAAACAATTTCAAGGAAACGTTTTAGCTCAATGTCAATGAAATATTCATATGTCGCGTAAACGTTTTAGCTCAATGTCAATGAAATATATATATCATATTGAAGACAGTGAAAAAAACACACGCGACTATACCATAAAATACAATTGTATGCCTTTCAATTATCAATACACGGAATACGGTTGAGGAACAATTGTCGTCAACTTAAATTGCAACTGAGTTAGCCGACCATCATGACACGATGGAAGTGTGACGCTAATTCGAAGACACAGCTCGCGAAGTATGGAAGATGGCAAGTTGTTTTCATTCGTACTACTATGGAAACCGCATCAGCGGAAATATTCAAAGGCAACCCATCAACAACTGCGCAAACCCTAATAATAACAATAAGAGAAGTATGGAATACAGATAGAATTTCAAAATAGTGGAAAAAGGTTTGACCATTACAATCCCCAACAAAGATGACCTATGAATGTAAAAATTGCCCTCATTAATACAATAATTTAAATATTTCAGACGAACTGGTTTTCAGATAAAGAAGAAGCCGAGCTGCTACCAAGCTAACTAAATTCGTATCATGGTTGAACCATCCAACGAATTCACTATATGTTCTGCGTAGACCTAAAACGCGCATTTGGCACGATACTCGCGGGAATGCGATATAGAGAAATGGCTGCAGTATGCAAATGGACCGATGTGCAGCGCAAAGTATAAGAGATATCAAATTTTGCTAAATGAATGATCACTATAAAATGAACATCGCAGAAAGACCAAGGCGACACAAAAAAGAACAAATCGAAAACCTAAATGAGTTCCTATATATGGTCCAGCCTAGTAGACGCAGAAGCCTCTAAAATAGAGTTAAAAAAGGGGAAACCCGCTTTGCTTTTAAAAATATACTTGCTTGTAACTCGAAAACCAAGGTCACCAAACTTATAACTTTCATCAAAGGCGTGTTTCTCTTAACTATCATAATTTTCGAGTACATAACTTGCCGATTTTTGTATCTGTTGCTGTTCTTGATGATCATCAACCGGTAGTGCTCAGAATAAGATCAAAAATTTCCTGTCTGTACTTCTTCTGATGGAAATTGATAATTTATTGGAACATCAGGAATAATTGGTTTATGTTCGGAATGAATTGAATACAAGCTAGTTGCCTTGCCAAACGTTCTACATCGATCTGTCGACAACTCCTAGACAACGTAGACTATTCGAAGAAAACGTCGATAATGTATAGATGATTGCTAGAGTGATTTGGTGAACTACGTCTACATAAACTACGGTGGCCACATTTCTTTATGTTTAATGCGATACGAGTGGCAACAGTTTTATAATCTCTTTCAAAGTTTTAATGCATTTTAAACTGTTTTCAAAATAGGTTAGGTCAGAACAGTTTTGAATTAAAACATTTTCATAATCTCTATCTCTACAAAATTAAAATTAGATTGTAGTCTGAAGGTGAGTTCGCGAGGTCGGATATTTATACCTATTTACATCCGTGCTATGAAGTTAGAAACTCAAGAGTTTTGCTCAAAAATTGGTCAAATTTTTGTTGTTGTTTTATTTGTCAAACTTTATTTTTAATTTCGATGTGCGCTTGGCTGTGATTACACCAAAATCAAATAATTTTCAGAATTTAGTGATTTCTAATCACTTTTAATCCACCAATTCGTCAATTGACGATTGGAGCCGTGATTTTAAACAACATTTTTGCTCGGACAATCACTTTAATAACATTCTAACATTAGAGGCGGTATATTCTGCTATTTCCAATCGTCAATTTCTTATTATTTTTGTTTTTTTATTTATATAGTTGGTACGACTGTCGGATATTTTGCTCAAAGATAAACATATTTCTTCTTCTGTACTTATAAGCTCGGATGTAAATAGCTAGGGTATATATCCGACCTCGCGAACTCACCATGAATGTTCTGACATTATTTCACAACTATAGGGAAGATAAAATTAAAACTAAACCTAACTTTATACGATTTAATGTCGATTTTATGATTTTTCATGATTTGATCACGTATATATACCAATGTAAATGGGCCTAAGCTATCCAAAAAATATTTCAATATTGGAAAAAAACAGGCGATTGGGAGGTTTAGGACAACCAGGATTGATATATGATCTCAAATATTTCGATTAAATAACTTTTCCGAATTATTCCCCTAAACCTCCTAATCTCCTAATTTTTTAAAAACTGAACCTGCAAATTTCGGATAACTTAGTCCCAAGGACATTGCGGTATGTATTGGAAAAATTATGGTGTTAGTTACCTAGAATTCTCTCAAAAAAATTCGAAAAATCATATAATATCCCAACGACGTAATTTTATGAGGTTATGTACAAAACATGGTTGTCCTAAACGTCCTAAATAGGGGATTCACACTTTTCCAAAATTCATTATATTGAGACATTCTGCTTTGCATACTAATGCATTTCATTGCGGAAATGGTTTTTGTTGCTATTTAGGACAAATTTACGACAAATTTCAAATATGTGTCAAATTTTTATTTGTCATATACGGCTTTACCGAAAATGATTCGCTATAGTCACTAACAGCTTCATATTCTCTCGCATTTAAATAACGTATAACTTATAGCATTTTGTAACAATATCTTTTAAGCAAGCATTTCATATTTTATTTTATCGTAAAGTAGTGCCTAATTTCGATAAATTATAAAGCCCCCCAAAATCCGTTATATATCAGATACCCTTAACTAGCGCAGAGTAAAAGAAAAGCTTGGCAAATGGTTTGGGCTTATGATTTGAATGCATCGCCTTAAAGAAACGAAAACCAACTGGGGACAATTTTTAACGATAACTTTTATTGCATTATCAGTAAACGTCATGCAATCGGTCAAATCTAGATATTTGAAGCAGCAGTTTTCTATTTGTAATTTCAACATGCCAAATTATGGCAAGTTGTTGATGCCGTTTTAATTGACCTGACCTTATTGTGATTTAAAACTATTGGAATTACATATATGACAGAATATATGTACTAAAAAAGTACACTACACTGTTAAATTCGTTTTTCCAATTGGATTTTTTTTAAATATATAGAAATTAGAATTTGATGTGTTCTAGAGCTTTCTACACGCTCTGGACTACTTATTCGAGCTATCGTTCTGACCATGGCGATTAAATTCTAAAATTACTTAAATTCCAATTGGAAAAAATAATAAAATTTAACAGTGTAAATTTAAATTTTTGTTTTTTCAGTGTCAACTTCACTGTCTTGTGAACACAGCCTCACTCTGAGCAAATACGTATGATATGTTTAATATAATTTGCGGTCAATATATTGAAAGGCGCACAATGTATAGTACTAAAGGTGTGATCAAAACGTCACAATTTAAAATGTACACATTTATAGTTAGATTAACTTTAATTTACAAAAAAATAAAAAAACAAATATTTTATATTTTATATTCAATAAGACATCTTAATTGTTTATCTTGCATCTCAAATAAAAAAAAATTAAAAAAAAACTTTAAAATCATTATTTATGGCATCAATAAAAAATTGAAATCGCTCTTATAAGAAATATTGTGCATATATATACGACGACGATGACGGTGACGACGTCACATTAAGATATACATACATACATACCCTTTATAGTTTCACTTTTTTTTTTGTGGTGCTGAATATTGAAATTAGGATAATGCCGCACAACCAGCGGGTGGTATGCCAAAATATAAATAGCATAAGACCTGTTCCTAAAAACTAAAAAAAAAAAACAATTGGGTTATTTTATGTGTAGCAGAGTTTCACTTTCAGTTTACAGTACATTGTTTCGTAAATATTTAAAGTAGTTTGTCGGTGACACTGAATCTGTGGTCAGTTTGTAATTAAAAGTGATTGTGGATAGTTTGTGCTCAAAGTGATGTAATTGATTGTATTTATATAGTATAACTTGAAGTAAACATATACCCGCATTAGAACATCGCACATATAAATTATTATAAACTGAAAGAAATCTTTGCCTTCTTCTTATGTGTGTATGTATATATATATATATAGACGTAGGTACATATATACGCGATCATCATCTTCATAAATTTTAATGTCAATTTTTATAAAATTCCATTTGATTGGATATACAATAATGGTAAGTAAGTTTTGTTGTTGTTGTTGTTGTTTGTTTGTTTTTTGGTGAATTCGTTCTTCCTTTAAGATAAAAATCGAATTTCTTTAAGAATATAGCTGTATACATAAATAAAATAAGAAACAAGCTTTTGTATTTTTTTTATTTCTTTTCATTCGTTTGTGACTTAAAAAATCATAAAACGAATTTAATTTATTACAAAAATTAAAACGAGACTTAAGAGTCGTTCTTAAGACTCATATAAGCTTATAAGAAAACAGAAATGTAATAAAAATGGCGTTGCTGGTTTTTGTTTGTATGTATGTAATAGAAAATAAAATGGAAGTTGTGTTTATGTGTGTTAACGTTAAGGAATGGATAGTTTTATCAACCGCCGGGAAATATTTTGTATATATATATACGAAAGCCAGTTATAGCGGTTAATGCGAGTTTCGTAAGAATTTAACGTATGCGGCTACAATTTATTCAACACGATTTGATAAAGAGCGTGTCTCACAGACACCTTTAAAATATTAGATATATATAGAAGTGATAACAATTAATGTTGGCATTTTGTACAGCCGTCGGGATTTTGCAGACGCATATCAACCGCGGGAAATGCTCATCAAACGGTGGAAAATAATGGGAATTTTCTAGCGAAAGCCAAAATGTCGTGATCGCGAATATTTGTTAACTATCTTTCCTATAGGTACTATACATCCGAGGTATATTTTGCCGCCAATGTGTTGAAGTGAGCTATGAAAATACGAATAAAAGATGGGTGGGGAATTTAATTATTTTCAACCTGATCCCACACAAAATATGACCTGATATGAAGCGAAGAAGCTACCCGAATTTTAGTATATGGGACAGTTCGTGATAGTAAAAGATTTAAACTTCTGCTGATTGATTCTAATTAAAATTTCCGTAAAAATAAACGTTTTTTTTTCAAATCTTCTAGGTTCTGTAATCGACTTGCTATATAAACCACGCCTAATTTATTCTAAATCTTATACACAGATGCCTGTATAAATAATTCTTGATGTTCATAGAAACATTTTAATGTTTGCAAAAAATTTCGTTTTTTTAAACTGGTTATCTTTACTTAAAAATTAACAAAGTGCTCCTTGCCCAGTAACCAATTTTGGTTGGCCAATTTTCGAAAACACACCGTTGTACAATTGGAATACTAAAAAAATTAAGTTGGTATCAAAATTATTTATTTGAATTAGGCCTAGTCGTCACATTACCACCATATGATTTTGTTAGTCCCGAACAGATTCATCCGTACTCCCAGCGTTGTAACGAGCCAACCGATCTATGTGAGCCAACTTTCATTTTGGTTCTATAGAGAATGGCTGGTTTGCTCTCCAATGATTCAAATTTAATGCCAATTTCAATTACCATAATATATTTCGCTACGATCCTTCGTGATAAACATTGGAAAGCACCGGTCCTTATTATCGTAGTTGTCGACCATGTCATCGGATTATGGATACAACGGTGTAGTTCTCGTTTTGTTGAGTTTGACTATTTGGCACAACGGAATGTAGCTCTAATGGTACTCCAAATCTGCATATCCAATTGTTTACAAATACATCCGCAACTGTTCGAGCTTGTTGATTTATAATCGGATATGCTTCTATCCATTTACTATAATAATCGATGCATACGAGTATGTACCGATTTTCATATTTTGTTAGAGGAAATGGGCCAGCAATATCCATAGCTATCTGCTCGAACAATGCCTCGACATTTTATTGCTTCATCCATCTTCTTGTTCTTGTTTGTTGCTCCTTACTGATGGCGGAAACTTCACATTTTCTGCACCAGTCCTCCACATCTTTTCTGCAATTTACCCAATAGAACCGGAGTCTTACATTGTCCAGCGATTTATTGATGCCTCAAATGTGCCCCAGATTTGGTATTGTGAATTTCTGCAGAACTTCTCTTATCCAGTTTTCTGGTAGCATTTTTGTATTCTTGCCGTCGGCTGATTCCTAAAGTCTAATCAACAACCCGTTCTGAAACTTCAATAACTTCCTCTGAGCCCAATAAGTTAAGTCATGGTTGCACTTTCCGTCGTGATTTCATGCCACTGCGGTTTAGCACCTCTCTCCATCCATTTGATCATCTGGAGCGATGGAATCATCGTGTCGTTGGTTGAATGAATGCTGTTCCTGGAAACTTGTGCTGATCGGCTTATCTTTGCTTCTATAATTGACTCTATTTGCGATATATCTTCTACCTCGAGCTTTCGCAGTTTAACGGAATCTGAAGATAGGCTGGCTCTAGTTGCCTCGTACTGTAACGCCGATCCTAAGACTCCGTTCATACTGTTCCCTTTTGAAATCGTCCTCAAGTGAAGCTTCAGCTGTTCTTACGGTTTTAATGAATGCATCAACTGTAAGTTTATTCAAGATGGCGCGCTAACCTGGTTATTTCTTGTTCTACATCTTGAAGGCATTCTGCTCGTTGTTGTCGTCTTTTATGCAGCTGGATTATAAAGTGGTTGTGCTGCTTCGTTTCGGAGTGGTGCTAAAGTATTTTGCTGATTAAAATCTTGCCTCGATTGTCATGTCTGTTGTTTTATTTATAACAAACAGTAGGGTGTTAAAAACAGCCCGAATGTTCGTCAACTCCTCCGGTAGTGCAGTACCAGCTATTACTATTTCCACTTCTTCTTCTTTCGCTTATATATAACGGTCAGAAATTTTGGAATAAATTTTAATATTTTTTGGTGTACATATATGACAACACCAAAAAAAAATTGAAACTCAATACTTACGAAATATTAAAATAATTTTAGTAATCCGGGTCATATTACAATTTAATATTAAGCATATTACCTGTGAATCCATCAACAGTTATATTAAAGGTTTTTAATATATTAAATATTAATAAGGTGGGAGTAAAAATTAATAAACTTAATATTAAAATTGTGAATCCTCTCATTAAAATGCAATTATATTATCGTTTAATAAAACTTCGGATTAATTTTTAATATTTTTTGGTGGTTGTTTTAATCTTAGTGGGGTTAAAAATTAATATTACTTCAGGTTACATTATAATGATATTATTTATTATATTTTAATAAAATAAATATTGGAATATAATATTAAATTATTAATTTTTATTTTAAATTTTCTTATATATTTTAGTACAAAATAAGTACTAAAAATGGTAAATAAAACAATTAGTATTCAGTTGTTTGTTTATAATTCATAAAAATTTCATTTATTTATCACAATTTGTTTACATTATTATTGTTTTAAATATAAATAACTTATAATTCAATTATGTAAAATATAAAATTAATTCACGTAATACTATATGGCATTAAAATATATGTCTTATTACTAACAATATATGATTGCAAAGGTTTTTTGTTACACAAATCATCATATTTTAAAATTAAGTCATTCGTATCTTTTTCGATTACAAAGCAATTCAAATTTTCGTCAAATTCGGTAGTTCTATAATAATAAAAATTTTAAAAAATTTTAGTGTTTTAGTTAGTGTCGTAAAGAAAACATCCCGCTTTATAGTGAAAATCATAATTAAATTCAACGTATTCAGTTAAAAAAACATTTCCTTTAGCTAGCGCTTCAGAAAATGATTTGAAAATATTTATTTGGTTGCTCAGTTCGGGTTTAAATGGTTTTAATTTTCCAAATTTTGGTATATTGTACTCAAACTTTCTATGGTGCCAATTATTCCAAGCCATTTGCTGATGTCTTTGTGCTAGAGTTTTGCAAACATTGACATAGTTATTCAAACTAGCATTAAATTTACTAAAGTACCTATGTTTTGACTCATATCTGCAAGATGATAAATTAATCGGAGGACCTACTAACTTAATGACGTGAGAATAGTGGGAGAGGAAATGATGTTTTGGTAACAGGGTAAGGTTGTATACTTCCAAGATACATTTGAGATGAGTTTCTACGAAAATTTCGAGTTGTTGAAGCATATCCTGTGAAACTTTAGGAGCAAATACAATGTTTATGATTTGCAGCATACTAGTGATTCCCAGCCATTGCTGTGACATTAAACCTATGTACTCATAGAAAATAAACGGAAAATGTAAAATTAAGCAATGATTTTGACTGGCAGACATGCCTAAATTTGTTGGCGATTTGTCTAAGCTAATTGTTGTAGGTAAGGATTTCCTATATATATAATCAAATTTATAACTTTGAATTTTATTGTTTATTTGATTTATGTCTATGGAAGTAACTTCAATTAATTTTAATAAAAATGCTCTCATAATAAAAGGAGCTGTGCCCTCCAGTATGTCGTGCATTGGATCTATACTTGGGTTACTAAAAATATTAAAATTGTCTAATTCATTTAAATAGCAATATTTCTTAATACCTGTAATATCTGATTTACCTGTAGATTCATTGTAGTCATTAAATATTTTATTCTTATCATTTCCGAATTGGATTTTATATTCAGAGTACGACCTAAGGAGTTCTTTATGTTGTTTTAAGGAACTTTGAGTATCAACACGACACATTTTACAAATTCTACAAAAATAGTTAGCACGGAACGATGCCACAAACCCTAACGCAATATTTGCTCCCAAATTATCATGACTTAAGCTAACTAAGGTTCCTTTCAAAAGTCGATAGTTAATAGAAATACCGGAAGTTTCTAATATTTGTATATCCTTAATAATCACTTTTAATATACTGTTGAAATCATAATTTTCATTTTTTATATCATTAACAAAAAACAGAGAAACCAAATTTATATTTTCTAATCGGGAATTAAAAGTAAAATCTAAATTAGCTATTGTCATATAAATAGCACCAATTTTATGAATTTTGGTTTTGCTACCCAGTGGATTAACAATTTCAAAATCGTCATAGAATAATTGTAATTGAATTGCATTTTTATTTAAAAGAAAGAATTCATTGTTTTTGAAATTGTTTGTGCAACAAAACGTTTCTATGCTATTATCACTACACTCGTGTTTATTATGATGTAAATATAAGTTTAAAAATGATTCGTTCTGAAAAAAAAAATTGAGCGTCTTTAAAATAGGAATGTATTGAAATTGGCACTGAACAAATTTATTTTTGTACGATTTGGTTGATTTCTCATATTTTCTTTCCCATCTACCTCCTATTCCTATTGACTGAGGGGCAACAAAAGCCGATTCATAATATAACTGTTTCTTTCGTTTATAAGACGTTTGAAAATTTCTAAAAATTTGTAAAAAGGAATTTTTGCATGATGTCAGAATTGTATCTAATAAAGAATTGTTAGCAATTGTTTGACTTTGGGAAAATTCTACAACTTGATTAAATGTTGTTTCAAAAAGTCTACTAACTAATGATAGTATCTCAGTTACGTTAGCTTCAGCAATTCCCATAGAAGTAATTTTATTGTAAAATTCTTTCACAAGTTCTTCAAATTGAATCATATTTGTAGCATCGTTTGATATGTTAGTATTTTGTATCGGTGGAGTCTGATTTTCCAAATGGATTTTGGAGTATTAAATGTATTTTCAGATTTATCTTCGTTTTGCAATGTTCTACATGAAATTGAAGTAATGCAGTTTTGGGCATGACGACGCAATCCGCTAAAGGTATATAGTTCCCGATTACGTTGTTTGTTTGAAATACATTTTAAAATTATGGGTTTTGGCAGATGAACGAAATGATCATTCCTTATATGAGAAATAGTCAAGGAGATAGATGGAAAATTTTTAAGATATACATAACAAAAAAATATCGTTTTAATCTAATGTACTAGTCGAATCATTTACAAACTTATATTCAAATTTTGAATTAATTTCTATCATCCGGTTTGTTTTAATATTGCCTATTTTATAAATATAGGTGGCAAAAAAATAGAAAAATGTCTGCAAACAGTTTTCAAATTCTATATTAAATACGTAAAATATTTTAAATAGTAGATCGAAAACTTCTTTAAATGAAAAATGAAACGGAACACCAAGAAGTTTTCCATCTACTACTATATAATATTCAGATATAGCCTGTTTATTTACACCCACCGCTATTATATGGGGTTGTTTCGTACACGCTATGTTAAATTGCTCAGTTGGTTTATTTAACTGATAATAAAAATAAAAGAAATCAATCGAAAAATAACAAATACGAATAAAACAACTTACTTCTTCAAATTGAATAAGTCATGTTTTCGTGACGTCAAAATTTGGCCTTCTTTTTTCTTTCGATTTTGACCCCTGAGCAGTAGTAGGCAATAATTTAAGTAAAATTAGAAACTGGTTGATTTCCGTATTCCATTCTGAAAATAATTACACAATTATTTATAAATTTTCAAAATACATTTATCAATTTTTTACAATCACGCTTCCTCCTGAAAGTTCCGAATTAATATTTGATATATGTTTGGCATATTGCACCCATTTGTCGCAGAATATTGTGTTATTTTGTGGGTAACGTAATTCGAAATCATACAAGATCTATGTAAAGAGGAAACATTTATGAAATATATAATATTATTGATCGTCATATATGTATAATGTATATATAAATAACACTTACCAAACCCGGATTAAAAAAGAAAAATGGGAAGTTATAATAAATATTAGTCAACTTCTGTGCTGCCCTTATGCGAATTTTTAAGGTTTTGCTTAATTTTTGTTTAATTTGAGCATCTTGCTCAATAGCTAAACAATTTTACAAAATTCTTGGTCTTCTGCATCTAGATCTTATTCGTCTTCTATGGTTATACTCGTATTTGTTGTTAGTTTTTGTTGTTTTTTTTTTTGGGAAAGTCTTTTCATTTTTATGACGTTTGATGTTGATATTTTTTATTTTTGAAACGAAATATCCCGTATTCAGGTCAGGGTTATAAAACAAGTCCTAAAATATAATGATATTATACATGATACAATAAATCATTAATAACTAAACTTACAATTCCTTCGCACTTGCTCTCCGATACTTTATAGATAGGGAATAGACTTATAATACTTTTAGCACATGCAATTTTTTGTTCTTTTGTAGGGTAGTTTCCACATGGATGCCTCAAGAAATTTGTTGCAGCGGTCACAAGGCACCTACGAGAACTATCCTTCAATGATCCCGTATTTTCGAATTCTGTTAAAATGAACGACTGTTCGCTATTCTTGATATGCGACTTCAAAGCCTATAAAAAATAAACTCAAAAATTAAGTTAGTAAATGAAAATGTTGAACTCAAATAGTTAGGTTTTGAAACTCAATTTAGTTGGTTCGTTAATTTGAGCTGATAAAATATATTACAAATACTTCGTAAATTACCTCGTCGTACAATAATATTTGTGAACCGGTAAAAGCGTTGGCACTTCTCACAGTACTAGATGGTTCTACAATTTGTTCCTCGATTTGGGGTAACACTGGATGAACTTCTGCAAAAACATGCGCACTTTGAATATTGTGAGACTATCTCCACTAAGTTTTCGGTTGGTATTTCCGCACCGTCTTTTACTCGAAGATTGTATAAATTAAGTTCCTCTGATGGAGGGAGAACTATGAAAATATTTATATTCACTTTCTACATAACTGATTTAAAACCACACTTTTAAAACTCACCTGACATAAGTATATCCGTGGAACTTAAAAATAATAAATTATCATCCGTACTTTTTTCTAATTTTATAAATTTGAATATATTTGGTTCAATCCACTTCACTTTTACAAAAGTTTCAGATTTAGAATCTAACGTCATTTTTACAACACGTTTGTTACAAAAGGCAATTAGAACTGTAATGTGCTAACCTAAATTACAATCTAATTAATTGTTAAAAAGTAATATAAAAAAGAATACATCGTATTACATGTGTATTAAATTTTAATAATTTTGTATTAACTTTTAATAGGCATATATTAAATTTTAATTTATATCTATTAGATTTTAATAATTTTCTAAATGAATTGTATTAAATTAAATAATATCTTTTTCAGGGAAAATATTCCTTTAATAATAAATGGATTAAAATATAACAAATGAAGGTTATACATTTATTAGTAATTCAATTTATATTATATTTTAATAATAATGTATTAATTTTGGTAGTCGTATATTAAATTATAATATGCTTGGTATTATAACACTCCAAATATACAAAAATATATTATATTATAATACGTATTTATTAAAATATCATTTTAATATTATTGAATTATTAAAATTTAAGTTTTTAAGTATTGAATACGCCTGTAATACAAGTCAAGTATTAAAAATAACTCCAAGATTTTTGACCGTGGGCGTCGTTTTTGTTGGGGCATATTTAGTCCTGAGGCGTCAACTTGGTCATGTTTAGTCGCATTTTGAAGCCTTAAACATAGTTCGGTCTTATTGCCTTCCGTTGGCAATCCTCGACGCTCCAACTCTTCTCTTATAGGTGTTGAGATGTGAAAGAGTTAATGTTCTTCCACATTGCAAAATCGCACTTCTGACACCAAAGTGTTACAATTCTTAATGATCAAAAAATGGCATCTTTGTAGATCACTCGAACTATCGTGTGGATTAGACAAAAATTTTAATTGTTTGCACCAAACAATTACCAATAGTTTCTTAGAACTGACAAATTATTAACAATAAACCAGATAATAAGAATTTATTGTATTAGTGCGGTTTTTCGCTTTAAACGGAACACCCTGTAATTTCTATACATATTGCGTGAAATAAGAAGTAATTGGTTAGGGATATCGTTTAACTTCCGTACAAAAACTTCTATCTCAACTCTTCTATGAAAAATATATCTTTCTTATATATACACTGTTGGGGTTTTGCACTTAAATGGTTTTTGAAAAATATCAATAACGATAGCTGGTGACTCATTTTTATCCGGCCTATATACAAATGATAATGAGCCAAATGGTTTTATATAATTATTAATTTATAACATCATTTTCACATTAATATGTTACCTGAACTTTTTCCGGACCCATGATTGCATTATGTGTATGTATGTATACGATATAGGGTAAACTACTTATGTTCGTTACATAAATATAACGCGCCAAGCTCATAAAATTTTTCCATTCTATTCAAATTATAGTTTTCTTGTTACATATCGCGATAATTAGACGCACCGCGCTGTATAACAGCATATGGTTGGTGCAATGCAGGAGATATACGTAATATCTCTCACATAATTTATTACTGCAAGCGCCTATTACAAAACTAATATTTAAATCATATAAACATAAATGAATATCGTAATTTCTTAATATGCAAAACATAAAAAACCGCTAAAGTGAATGTTGTACTAAACAAAAAATTTATTGGATTTATCTCATTTGCGATTAAAAAAACGGTATTTTAGTGTTAGAGTGGATGGCTTTGATTACCATATATGTACATATAGTTGGATAAATTATAAAACAACTATGCCGCATAGAGAATATACATGCATATGTATTCTATAATTGTTTTGCCCCTGTGGTCGGAAGGCACTGACATGTTTCGTAAACCCAAATTGCACGAACATGTTTTCCAAGAATACCACCACAGTGTATCCTTTGCTTGTCGTAGGAGGCGACCAAACTCTTAACTGTTTGTAATGTCAATAAAAGAAAAAATGGATTCCGCCATACGTTGCTCTACAGTGGAGATGACCTCGGAAATTTTGGACCTTGATTTCTTATTGGGCCCCTGGTAAAATTGGCGATTGTGTAAGCTTCGCATGAAATTAGCCAAACTGTCGATAATTTGTGTACACGCTCACACTGAGGTCAGCCCCCAAGATAAAGACTCATTTTACAATGATTTGGACGATCTGATGGAATCTATACCCGAACACGGTGTTAGAGTGGTAATTAGGGACTTTAATGCTAGTGCCAGGGATGGGCAGGGTAGATTACGCCATGTAATTTACGCGATTGTCGACAGGTGGAATATTATCTAGATTAGTTGGCAATATTTTTTATCAACGTCGACAATTAAGACAACATCAACAACTTACGATATTTTTGCATGTTAAAATTACAAATAGAAGACGGCTCGGCGGTCGTTGATGCATTAATCAAATAAGAGATATTGGCCGAAAACACTTGCCAAGCTTTTGTGTTGCTTTGCGTGAATTAAGCGTATCTGGAATTTGGTCATAAATGACCTGTTACTAAACCTGGAAGGGCAAGGCTTCAAGGTGGTTGCTTACGCGGATGACGTTGCTATTGCGGTCTTCGGTAAAAATCCTAGTACGCTAAGTGAGCGCATGCAGTGCGCGCTTGGCTACCTCTCTGAGTAGGCACGCGGCTGCGAACTGAACGCAAACCCACAGAAAACAGAGCTGGTCCTCTTTACCAAGAAGCATAAACTTCCTCAGTGTGACCCGCCAACATTAAATGGTACTCGCTTGATCTTTACGGATAGAGCAAAATACCTCGGACTACTTTTGGACAGCAAGCTAAGCTGGAAACCAAACATCGTAGAGAGAGTAAAGAAAGCTACTATAGTGCTCTACTCCTGCAAAAATACCATTGGAAAGAGATGGGGTATGGAGCCCCACATAGTACACTGGCTCTACGCCTCAGTGGCCAAGCCTATACTGCTGTATGGGGTTGTCGTCTGGTGGCCAGCTTTAAAAATTATGGCCAACCGTAAACTATTGATGAAAGTCCAAAGAACGGCCTGCTTGTGTATAAGTGGGGCTCTCAAGAGCACACCTACTTAAGCTCTGGAGATTCTCTTTCATCTTACTCCCTTGGATATTGCGGCCGAGCAGCTTGTATTTTGCACAGCCATTCGGCTCAAATCCATATCTATGTGGACCTGTAACAATGCAGGGCACTCATCTATCCTATGCAACAGGAGTATTCCGGAAGCTACCGACTACGCTATTCCTTTGCCATCTGTTGAGATTAGATTCCAAACTGAGTTTCCCACCAGAGAGGACTGGGTGAACGAAACGGTTATGGACAATGAGGCGCTAAGCTTCTTCACGGATGGCTCAAAAAGGGATAGAGTGGTTGGCTGCGGGGTATTCTGTGACGCACTAGGGGTTAACCTCTCTTTTCGTCTTCTCGACTTTTGCAGCGTTTTTCAAGTTGAACTGATCCCGATCATGGACTGGTTGAAGTATAATGTAATATCTACGAGGGATATTCGCATTTTTACGGACAGCCTGGCTGCTATTAAAACGCTACAATCATACTCCCTGACGTCGAAGGTAGCCCAGAACTGTCTGACATCTTTAAATGAGATGGCTGATCAGTTCAACATCCGCTTGACGTGGGTGCCAGGACATTTCAATATTGCAGGTAATGTAAGCGCAGATGAGTTGGCCCGCAAGGGTACAGCACGCCTAATAACCAAAGGCAGGCGGGATATAAAGATATCGCTTGCTTCAAAAGAAACGAACGACAGATGGTCTAACGCCAGTTCGTGTGTAATAACCAGGCAGATCTGGCCTGGACTTGACCGGTCCAGATCAGGCCAACTGATATCGCTTCGACGGCACGATATTGGTATGGTCGTGGGAGCTATAACGGGACTTTGTCTCATTGGGATACATGCGAGCAGACTGGGTGTCCCACGATTTCTGCCGCAGCTGTGGTGATGAGGAGGAGGAGGAAAATGTGCTCCATCTGCTCTGCACCTGTCCTAGTCTAGCGTACAGCAGAATAAAATTTATGGGAACTTCCCCTTTGAACGACCTCACGGATCTTAGGAAGATCGGGATCCGGGACATTAAACGCTTCTTGGGAAGCTAAGCGTTTAATGTCCCGGATCCCAGTGGAAACGGCGCCCGATAATGGTGAGCGAGTGATGTACTATATGCAATTTCTCATTACCTTAGAGTAGCAAGCACATTCTTCCCACACAAACAAATATATTTAGAAATATTGATCCATCGCTGCAAAACTTCCTGCAGCCAGATTGACCACGTGTTAATTTCAAAAGGGTTAGAGTCTTGCAGGATGTGAGAACTTATCGGCTAGCAACCAAATCGACGTTTCGACTGTGAAGGTCTGATAATTGATAATCAAAAGAAATGATATCAGGATCTTGTCAGCGACAGCATTGAGGAAGCTAATTACCAGTCTGACTGTGTGGACTCTGTCTGGGAGGTATACTTCGATTGTCAGAGCTGCTCAAATATAGTCAAAATTAATCCCAAGAATGATTGGTTCCATGACTTTCGTTGTCTTGCAACAAAATATAGGCGTGATATGCCCCATCTTCAAGAAGGGAGACCGCTTTAAGTGTGAGAAATATCGCGATATATACCTACCTCTCCATTGCAAAGCATACATGTTACTGTCATACATTATATTGGATGGAATCACCCCTATAGGGGAAGGCTTTGTTGATGACTATATCAACCGATTTCATACGAATCGATCAGTCACTGATCAGATCTCTCGCTGCAGATGATTCTACCTAAATATTGTTAGACGTACATCCCGGAATGCCAACAAAATTGGT
This sequence comes from Tipula unca, assembly GCA_951394425.1. Lineage (NCBI taxonomy): Eukaryota > Metazoa > Arthropoda > Insecta > Diptera > Tipulidae > Tipula > Tipula unca. The sequence goes on from OX596381.1 coordinate 188,230,248, forward strand.
CCGGTTGTGTTGAATGACAGTGGCGCAGTCTCAACGCTGTGTTAAAGTTGAGAACAGGCTATCAAGAATCGGATATGCGGCAGAGGGCTGCTTTGTCCCCGATACTCTTTAATCTCATGTTGGAGTACATCTTTCGTAAAACTGAAACACCTCAACGCAACTTCTTATGTCGCCCGTCCAATCGGGTGCGCTTGCATATGCAGATGACATAGAAGACTCTCTTGATCTTCGTATGTAGAGTTTTCATCTTCTGTTGAACTCCAGATCAATGAACCCAAAACGAAATACATGATCTATGGTTATAGGGATAATGGCTACCAGATTTTATTAGTGGCCACTACTAAGTATAATCAATTACACTGTTATAACTCATGATAACAGTGTGGATGAGGATATTAAAGCGCGGCTGGTAATCGTACTTTGAATCTTTTTTAAGTCCACCATCAAGTGCCGTTTAGCTTTACAAAGTGTTGATCAGGCCCGTTATATATGTATGGATGTGAAATTTGGGCGCTGACGGACGAGTATGAGAGATGGCCCCTTACATTTGAAAGTAGAACCATGCGTGTGATTTACGGCCCAAAACGCGAAGTATAGATGGTACATACTGAGGTCTGTACAATATCAAAACCAGAGATCTGATGAAGATCCCCGCTGTTGTACATGAAGTAATATCTGAGAGACATCATAGGCGCAAAGGTCAATTCAGTATGAAGACCAAACTCAGGATTGAAATCGTCCTCGCCAGATTGTTGACACAGTAAGGGGCTAGTAATGGCCTTTTACAATTTTTTTTATTGAAAACAAAAAGCTGTATACACATACATATGTATGTCTTACTCGTAGAGCTGGCCAACAATTCTATTCTTTTATTGTTTTATAAACTCCTGCTGGACTTAAAAATAATTTTATTCATCATAAAATAATCTTTTATTATTTTATATTTTTATTCATTTATTAGAATTTATTTTTGCTTAATTAGCGATTAACAGATTTAATTGTTATAGAATATATATATATATATATATATATGTATGTAGCGCAAATAAGCTTCCTAATTGTGCGGCGCTGTACATCAAGATCCACCACACATTCCTTCTATACATAATACATACATACATATGTAGGTATGTGTAATATACAATCACCAAATGCGGAAAATGGTAAAAACTTTATATATTATGACTTATTGTTATGACTGTGCTACCACCATCATCACCATCAACATTATTATTGTTATTACTATTGCTGCTTTTATACTTTTATTGTACACAGCTAAAAAAATGTATATAATTCGTTTTTATGTGTATTAAGGTACATAACCGATGGATAATTATTCTAATAAAAAATTTTACGGTTAAAACTCAATAAAATTACTACAAGTAAATTAAAATAATTAATTATTATTACTATTTTCTTTTTATTTTATTTATTTTGATTATAGGTACTATTATTGCGCGCTTTGATTTTAATTACTGGCTGTATATTTTAATTACCCGTAGTTTTTGGTTTTTAATTTTTTAATATGTTGTCAAACAAGTTGATTTGCAATCGATTCGAATGATAGGTGAGGCTTTGGGCGAGGCAAGTTCGTTGGCACGTTTACGCATACATGCGTATATATTCAGCCCAAGGTCTGCGATGAGTGCCGATTATAGGTACACCGTGCCCATGGGGCCAATATTATATATGTTTAGTTTCTAATTAGCCCGCAAGCCTCGCAGTTTGCGATGATTATACAGGTTCGATTTAATTCGAACCTATTTTGCATCCTGCCTTTATTGGGATTCTAACCCGACAGTTCTCGATCCGAACGTCACATTTTCAACCACTGGGCTATTTCCTCGGTATAATTCGAGAATGTCGAATTTCTTATAATAAATCATCTTAATTTGAAAAATACCTCAAAATCCCTAAGGTACTTTCTCTAAATTTGTGAATTTTGAATATGAGAAATTCGGTTTTGAAATTTTTCGAATTTAAAATTTAATTAAGAAATTTAAAAACTGTTGTGATTTGGTAAATTTCAAGAATTTAAGTTTTTCAAAATAATAATAATTAGTAAAATAGTTTTTAAAGGCCATTACTGGTCCCATACTGTGACAACAATTTGACTCCAATGGTTTCGATCCTAAGCATGGTCTTGAAGCATGGTCTCGATGAGATCTTACTTCATGTACAATGTCTGGGATTATCATCAGATCTCTTATCTCGACATTGTACAGGGCCTCGGTATGTACCATCTACTCTGCGTTTTGGTCCGTTAATCACATGCATGCGGTTCTTCTCTCAAATGTTCAAAATCTTCTCCATCTCTCGTGCTCATCCGTCAGCGCCCAACTGTCATATTCACACATAACATCAGGCCTATGATGAACTCTTTGTAAATCTTCAGCGTCATAACACTTGATAGGTGTTTAGATTATATCTGTGGCATTAGAGGATACAAAGCACGACTATCTGCTGCCGGCCACACTTAAATGTCCTCACCCACACTGTTATCGTGAGTGTTAAGAGAACCCAAATATTTGAACCTCCTCACTACCTCAATAGATAGTCACCAATAAGGCTCTCCGCAAGAAGAGTGACTCTATCCAATATAATGTAGGACAGTAACTTGTATGCTGTGCAAAAATGAGCTATACCGCGATAATTCTCACACTTCAAACTCGGTCTTCCGTCATGAAAATGGGGCACATCACGGCCACTTTCCATTCATGAGGAATAACTTCGGTTTACCATACTAATCGAATATGGTCGAAACGGCAGTTCCACAAAGTATTCCTTCCGAATATCAAGAGCTCCGAACTAATTCAGTCCAACCCAGGTCAGCGGTTTCATTTCAATCTCTACATGGCCTTAGTGAATCCCTCATGGGATGGATCCTCAACGCAAATCTCGGCACTCTATATTAGAGGGGACTCAACAACAGTCTGTGACGCATGATGAACACTAAGCAGATCGGTAAGATGTCCACTCCATGCGTCGTGTGCTTCGTCGATGTTGACACAGAGGTGTCCATCCCGGTCCCGAATGGCGGTTGATGCAGGATGAATGTATGGTGCAATCCAGTACTTAGTTTAAAGAAATTACGCCAGCTGCGCTCATTGCTGAGTTGTTGTACTTTCAGAACCTCGGCTTTCCAACAAATCCGCTTAGTTACCCTACTGGCAAGAACAGCCTTATTTTTCCTCGCGATTGTGAGATGTTGTTGCACTTCACTATGGGCTATATATTTTTGCTCGACTGCAAAACGACAGTCATCAAACCAGTCATTCTTGGGTTTGACTTTCACTATATACCTATAAAGCAGCACTGACAATCGAAGTTTTCAGTACCTCCCAGACAGAGTTCACACAGTCAAATTGGTAATTAACTTCATAAATGTTGTCGTTGACAAGATCCTGATCGTTTTTTTATCTTTATTTACACGATCGTATCCTACATATTGGGTTGCTGACCGATAAATTCTCACATCCTGCACAACCGGAGCCCGCCCTTTAGAAACTAACACGTGTTCAATTTGGGTGTGGGAAGTTATGCGAGGATCCAGGTTTCTAAATGTATTGGTTTGTGTGGGAAGAATGTGCTTGCTACTCTAAAGTCATGAGGAACTGCAAAGTACTTGATTCTTGATTCAAATCTCACCATTATCGATTAACCTATATGCTTTCACAAAAGTCGGCCTGATTTCTACCAGCTCTAGCATTAAAGTCCGCAATTACTATAAATTCTGACATCGTGTTCGGAAATAGTATTTCATCAGATCGTCCAAGTCATTATAAAATGAGTCTTGATCTTGGGACTGGTTCATCTCTGTGGGCGCGTGTATACAAATTAATGATTGCATGCGTAAACCCAAAACAGCCATCTTTATCTACGGCCAAAGAATAAATCCAGCTCCAAGATTTCCGAGGCCATTTCCACTGTAGAGCAACGTATAGCCCTGGGGCACATGGTCTCCACTTTTAGATCAGCGAGTTTCTTGAAGAGCAAATATATATCGCCGATACTCTTTCATGCACGTGGTTAGGCTGAGGTTAGATTGATTTTTTACGGATGCGGATCGTCAGCCCAGCGATTCAACAGTTTAGTGGCCTCTTACGACAGGCAATGGATACTGTGGTAGTATTCTTGAAAACATACCCCTTGACCACAGGGGCCTCCAGATGAAATAAATGTCGAATATTCAGTAAGAGCCATTGATCCTAAAGATTCCAATGCTCAAAACAAACTGAAAAATTAATATTCTCTTAATTCAATTGAGCCGGCGGCCGAAGTTCGCCAATGCCGTGAAATGTCAAGTTCTGTCGGTTATGAAGTAGAAAAAGTAAATGATCGATCTTCTCATCAATTGCTAACTAAGCTTTATGTTCAAATGTTGCATTGAAATGATAGTGCTAACAGAATTAAAAAATCAATCGGTGCGACTCCTAAAATTACAAAAATTTTAGGATCGAACCGAAAATCTATAAAATTATTAAAGGATTATCTATATAGACATAGATATATAAGTCACAATGAAATTCCACAAATATCGAAACTGATTTTAATCCCAAACCTATTACGAGATATTTGATTTAGAGCGAAACGATGAACAGTCAAAGAGGATAGGTGAAAAATCTGGTTTGAACTGCTTCATCACCAAAAACCAAATAAAGGGCACAAGCCGATTTCTAATGACGGAGGTGGCAGTTGCAAGCCTGAGTGAGCAACATGAGTTATCTCTTCCAAAATCCGAAACCCATTCTTTTGAACTGAGATGGAGCCTAAGACCAAATGTCCCACAACCTCAATTGATAACCTATCGGGATATACAAAGTTTAGATACTCACAAGCAGTAGTGGGCTGTGGGTTTTAAATCAGAGTGGGCAATGTTAGTTTTCATTTCTAGATTTTAACTTTCAATATTAAGATTATTCCAAGACACATAAAGCTAATAATAATAAATTAATTAATTAAAATTTCCAATTTCAATTCATAACGGGTAAAATAAGCTTCTCGCTATGTGCCAGAACTCACGGGAAGGTTAAAACCAGTTTAGAGCCAAGTTTTTAAATATTGAAGATATAACCAAAAATTTGCCAGCAAGAAACATTAGAATTTATCAGTTGTCAATACAAAATACAACAATCAACTTCACTGAAATTAAATTTCAACATAAATCACAAAAACTGTGATGGTAAAATTATCAGTTTGATTAACCTGTCATATAAGAAAAACTGCTGTCCTCTCAATGTGATATCGCCCAGTAGAAGGAATACAGTAGCCAATTTAAAAATTCTCCATACCAAATTTTAGTCAACGTTTTCCAGTACTCACTTCCATATCAGTGCTAGACAATATGTTCTGTGTGTTTTACTATATGAATGCTTGGCAAGCTGAACCTAAATTTGGTATCGAAGTTTTATTTTTTATAAAAAAAATTAAAAAAAAAATTTTTTTACCAAATTTTAGTCGACATATCTAGCACTCACGTAGTAAAACACATGAAAAATTGTCTTGTATTCGTTCTAGAGATTTTTTCGTGAGTTTTACTATGTGAATCAAATAAAATTTGGTAACGGAATTTAATTTTTTTGTAAAATTTTGTTTACTACTATTTATATCGAACATAGCGCCAAGGGTTAAGTTTGCAAGAGTAATATTTGTTTAATGTCAATGGATTTATATTTTTATAAATAAATTTTAGGTTGTATTATAACATGAACAGTGCGTGGACAATAAATGTTTGGAGTTGGCACTGTCCAATACTCAAAATATTTCACACCCTCAACTCAGTCATAAACCTGTCCATATAGTCGAAAGTATCTTATCAATCTCAATACTCTTCCCATGAATTTAACTTATCAAATTTTAACCAACGTGGTCCTGGGCATTCTGAATATGAGAAAAAAATTACGGAATTCAATCGGATGAATGTACGTAGCAACATTTACAGTCAATTTAAAGGTGGCCATAATAACAGGGAATCTCTACTTATTACTCCTCAAAGCGACCATGAGTTATATATAAGTATGGTGAGGAGGCAATATGAATATAGAGAATCATATCCTATGGCTTAACCTTTTCGCGATTTTTTATCACGCCGTTGCCCTAAATCAACACGTACCTATGTGCTATATACAGCCGAATAATAGGTACCTACCGCATATGTCAGATTTAAATCTCGATGAAAGGATAACACTTCACGCAACCCAGATGACAACAAGTTAATCATATATGTTAAAATTGTTCGATATGGGAGGTGTCAAATCTTGGAAAGTAATCCTATGGTAATATGGCATGTTCTATGTTACTTTACCTCGAAATGAGTTTAGGCCTGTGTAATAAGATGTCATATTAAAATATACAATTATCTTCCATTGGAATATCTACGGTTTCCACAGTTTATGTACCGTTGATAGGATGAATACTTATTTTGGAGACTGAGCGTTTGAATTTGGCACCGTTGCTATCCCTAATTGTCACTAATTTCCAGCGCTAGCCTAACCTTATACATTTTTTTTAACAATAAATCTGGTTTTCGATTGGCAAGAAGCGAATTTCCTATTAAGAAGTGGCTTGGAGTGAACACTTTTTCTGACGGATATATACCATTATACCGGGTGTTTCTTTTAAACTGAGACGATCAAATATCTCGAAAAATAGCCACTCTACGGAAAAAATGTTCATAATCAAAATTTAATCATACCGCGGGGGAAATACATTAGTGCAAAAAAAATAGTCCCGCACCTCCGCTTTGTAGGTGGGGCGGGGGTAACTTTTAAACTAAGATAGGAAGCCATATTTTTTATTGCAGATACGGATTCTACGACTAAAAGTACGTATGATTTGAATGAAATATTTTGTTCGGTTCATTATAGATGGCGTTGTAATCGACGAAATTCAATTTTTTCAATTTCTCCTTCTTAGAACACACGCATTCGATTCTGCAATACGTTTGAAATAAAAAACATCACGTTTTCATTGGAAATACTCGAAATTCGTTATCAAAACAATTTATTCAGTTTTGTAAATCTAAAATAAGTGTTCAAAATGATGGCCTGCGACTTCAATGCACTTATTAATCCGCATTTCAAATGATTGTACACAACTGAGAAGTGTGTCTGGTTGAATGTCAGCACACGCGTTTCTGATTCGCTCAATCATGTTCTCACGTGTTGTTGGTTTTTGTGTGTAAACTTTGTTTTTGAGGTAGCCCCACAAAAAAAAATCTTGGGCAGTAAGATCTGGTGATCTGGCGGGCCAATTTATCGGACCAGCTCTACCGATCCAGCGACCAATGAAATCACGATCAAGTATTTCACGTGCCATCAACGAATAGTGTGCAGGACAACCATCATGTTGAAACCACATGTTCCGTCTCACTTCTAAGCTCAAATTTTCAAGTAATATTGGCAGTTCATTATCCAAAATGTTTCGGTAGATTTGACCATTCAAGTTGCCTTCAATAATGTGGGGGCCTATGAGTTTGTTGCCAATTATTCCACACCACACGTTGACAGTCCAAGGACGCTGATGTTCAACTTGACGAAGCCAGTGCGGATTTGAAACACTCCAATAATGCATGTTGCGTCGATTAACCGTTCCATGGTTTGTAAAAGACGATTCGTCGGAGAACATAACGCAACGAAAAAATTGGGGTTTTGTTGTATTTGTTCACGTGCCCATTGACAAAAAGTTACCCGATTTTGGAAATCAACGCCAAGAAGATCTTGGTGTAAAGACACATGATATGGATGATACTTGTGCCGTTTTAAAATTCTCCAAACAGTGGTGAGGGGTAATCCGGAATCGCGAACTATTTCTCGTGTACTAATATGATTATTATGAGCCACTGCTGCCAATACAGCAATTTCATTATTTTCTCCAGTGACTGTTGCCCTACGGGTCCTCTTTTTCGGTTGAACATTTCCATCAGTATTAAATTGTTTGATAGTACGGCCAAATGAAGCACGTGAACGATCCTATCCAGAAAACGTTGAGCGTATAAATAGCAACAGCATTTTGAAGATTTCTGCCAGCTTCTCCATAAACCAGAACAATTTCAATTTTCTCTGGCACAAGTAAACGCTCCATTCTAAAGTATTTTGTCGTTTATTTTGCAATTACGAAAAACATGCAGATAAGAAATAACACAAACGTTAAATGTGATTTACAAAACTGAATAAATTGTTTTGATGACGAATTTCGAGTATTTCCAATGAAAACTTGATGTTTTTTATTTCAAACGTATTGCAGAATCGAATGCGTGTGTTCTAAGAAGGAGAAATTGAAAAAATTGAATTTCGTCGATTACAACGCCATCTATAATGAACCGAACAAAATATTTCATTCAAATCATACGTACTTTTAGTCGTAGAATCCGTATCTGCAATAAAAAATATGGCTTCCTATCTTAGTTTAAAAGTTATCCCCGCCCCACCTACAAAGCGGGGGTGGGCGACTATTTTTTTTGCACTAATGTATTTCCCCCGCGGTATTTTGTGGCTATTTTTCGAGATATTTGATCGTCTCAGGTTAAAAGAAACACCCGGTATACTATTAATGGTTTAGAATTGAGACACGCCTCAATTTGTGTCAATACAATTATGCTGCTGTAAAACAAAGGCTTTTGCAGTCAAACTGAATAATTAGGTAGTGAAAAAGTGCTTCATCATTTAGCTTGATCTGATGGCCGTTTAATATAGACGAGAGAGTATGAGAACAAAGAGAATATGGTATATAATTTTACCGCAGAGTCAACTCTCTGGATCCTTTAAGCTGCGTAAACTGTTTACGCATACAAAACAATTTTAAGTAAATATATTTCGTGCACACCTTTAACCAAAAGTATATAAATCTATATATATAGTGCCGTCAATGTTGATGATTATAGCGATGATGGTGATGATGATGAGTTTGATAATACATATAACGATAACCCAATACAAAAGATATGTTCACATTCATTTTTACGATGTTTACTTAAAAAATTTAATGTAAATGATAAATTTAAGTCATAACTTAAGTGTATACGCATACATATAAATAGTACCATAAAAATCTATTTTGCTTTTTTTGTTATTTTACGTCTATTTATTTACCATAAAAAATAATAATATTATAGTTGTAATTATATAGACATATTATAGATAGGTACTATTTCGGATCAATTTAATAAAATAGCGGCGGCGCATATTTTAACGATTTGTTGGTAGTTTGATGGATCTACTGTACATGTATAAAAATGAAATAATTGCGATATTCGGATATTATTTAATTGAGACATCGGCAAATCGGGGCCACATCCAATCAATCATCCGGCGAGCCCAATTGCCAATTATATAAACCAAAGCTTATATGTGTAAATATATACCAATTGAATGTTGTCAGTTTTATGCCCTAATCATAAATCAATTTATTATATTCGTATATTTACAAAAAAAAATAAAAATATTAATTTAATTTATTGCAAATTGATTTGGTTTATCGTTCGATTGTTGTATATATATGTACTCATGCACAATACTTGGATGGATTTTTAGTACTACATATATATAGTATAAGCGCTATACAGCAATCAAAATAAAAATTATAATTTATGAGCGGGCCAATTTGCACAGCTCGCGTCATTATTGCATCCGATGGTATGTATATAAGTATGTTATGAGTCATAAACTTGTATATACAAAAATACTTCAGTTTGCGTCGGCGTTTGGTTCTGGAAAAATTGCACTCAAAGTGAAACGAGATAAATCAATACACGTAGAACACGGAAGTATTCGACCGACACAATTACTGTTCTCATCAAACGTATCAAAACCGAGCCCTTGATATCATTATCAACGGACTGAACGGAGATTGATCAAGAATGCTGTTCATCTAGAAAACACAAACATTATACCAGAGGCTTTCATGTCTTGCCTGGATATCCAGAATTTGAACTATAGAGAATTGTCGCAATTCATTAGAAAAATACCAACAATTCAGTAACTGCCCCAATAAACTAAATTTTTTCCCGACCAATTCCACCAGATTTCCAGAAAAATCATAACCAAATGATGTTTCCACAAAGGAACATGACACATAACATTCAGCACCAAAACATCAAACCACCAGAGCCAATGGATATTGATTGATCCATTACTACATATCAAGCAAACCAACTATACAAGAACCGTCCGCCGCTACAAAGCCACCAAGCCTTTAAACGAGAAAATTCGTATCACAATGAACCAAGGAAACAGCAAAGAGTTTGCCACATATAGAGACTCAGGAAGAGGAAGATAAAGACGAATACTGTTAAGGGGAAAAACAGAAATCGAAGAACTTAAGTGATTAATACGGGTGCCAATAAAAATTTGGTCAAAATTAGCCGAAAACACGATTCCCACCAATGCAAAATTCAAAATTAGATCGGCAGGAGGAGAATTCGAAATCAGCAAAAAATATGTGGACAATTTTTTAAAAGCATTGACACAATTATAGAAATGTTTGTTTAGCCAGGATTAAAACAATTCGATAGCATATAAATTGGCAATGACACACTGAAACAACTTGATGCAGAGTAATTGATCGAAAAAGTAACATCCTAATACTTGTCTCCAATAGTTTGGTAAAACGAAATAGCACCTCTCTCCCGAATTAAAACAGAAAATTCAACTAGTGAACAAAAAACCGGACGCTTCCGGTGCAGAAAAATACAGAATGGTTTTTGATTTGAACCGATTGAATGCCGTCACCATCTCAGATACTTACCCGATTCCGGTCATCTCTAACACGATCGCGAATCTTGGAAATTCTAAGTTCTATTTACCACAATCGAACTTATACATCGGGATTCCACCAAATTATAAATACTGAAAAAATATTCTCTAATCTCAAGGAAAATAGCTGCTATCCAAAATCTAAAAAAGGAGAAAAATATTTTTCTAATATAGTCAGTTCCAGGGCTTATTTCGAAGGTACATTTCTTCATACCTTTGTGGAGATTAACAGAAATAACTAAAAAATTCGGCATGATTATCGTCAACTTCAGCGAAAAGGTCAATAACTCTATATTGATAAGTTTAAGACTCTCCGAATTTTTTTTTAAATTGGCAACTATTCCTCTGCTATATTTTTACCTCTACACTATATTTCTCGTCATCTTCATTTATTACAAACCCGATTTCTGGTATATAGTTAAATTAAATCCTTGTTAGACATTTCTTCGGGGCTGTAAATTATTTTATCGATGTCTGTAATTACCATGCTTTCAAAATTCGCAGCAGAAGCCAGTTGAACCACATCTTGACAAACATCATAACTTTCATACAAATATCCATTTCTGGCGCACTCTTATTCGGACACTCTTGCCATAAGGTTTTCCAAACGCCATTCATACATGAAAGATTTACTTCATCCCTCCAGAAGAGCCTATATTTTGAACAGCGTTCAAGACATTATTGCTTTTCCAAGATCTGAAACGGTGATATCAAGAAGTTGTTTGAATGGTCGCCTTAAATAATAACTTTCACACATGGAAATTACGCCTTAATCAATTAGTTGTATTAACGCGAGGTTCTATTCGGTGGCATAAATACGAATTTCACTTTGTCTGGTATTGATGTAAATCGGATGACCGGGAGCATTATCGAGCAATACTATAAGGATTCAAAACTTATATTTTTCTTCGTCCAATACTTTTTTATCTCTGGAATGCAGTAGTTTTTAGCCCAATCGCCAAAGGGCAAAGGCACGAATGCTGGCCCTCCATCAGTGTCAAACTATCAGACCGGGAAGAGAGCCTGGCGCATGATCTCTAAGATCTGTAACATTCCGTTGGAGCAGAGAACGGATAGAGACAAGGATACGCTTGCGTGGGCAAGACGTATCACTGAGCCAAAGCAGGAGGGTTCCGTTGTGATCTCACAGCCGAAAAGGCAGAGATCTGATGATGAACCGCCTACGGAGGCTAAAAAGAAACGGGTTCCGGACAATGTTACCAGGCCCTTCAACGAGGTGCTAAAGGATCACCTGATCATGGCAGTCGTTGACAGGGCACAAGAAGATGGGAGCATTACGACCCTTAACTGGAGGAAGGTGGAGAAGGCCTTAGCCGCCATCTTCCTAAAAATCATGAGGGAGAACCCAGGACCTGCTCCGTCCTGCCGAGACGGAGGGTGGCACCGAAGTCACGTAAAACTGACTGCCTGTGCCGATGAGAGGTCTGTGATCCTCTATAAAAAGGCGATCGGCAGCCTGGGGGAAGTCTGGCCGGGGGCCAAACTAGCAGTGGTGACTAGGGAAGAAATTCCCTGCAGGCCAAGGGCACGAGCCTGGATTCCTGCGGAGCCGGGTGATCCTAGGGAGATCCTGGAAACGTTGAAAATCAGCAATCCGGATCTGCCAACGGCCACCTGGAAGATTGCCAGGTTAGATGAGGTAAAGGCGGAAACAGATCACAGATCGGCCGTCATAATCATCGACAGAGAATCCGTGGGTGCTTTGGCAAAATCTGGAGGCCTGGTCAGCTATGGATTTGGAGCGATTACGCTCAAAATCTATAAGCGCGATGAGGCTGACAGACCTGGGGCAACTGCAGCAGGTGGGGAAGCCACTAGTGGTGTCCCGCCTATTGCTGGTGACCCAGATGTCCAAAGCATCCCGGAAGACGCTCAGGAGACACTATCCCTGGACTCGGAGATATCGAGATCATTGGGACTACGCTGTGCGCTCCTACCGGACGAATCGACGTCAGAAGATTCTGATTCAACAGTGGTGGAGGTAAGCAATATCTAATGCTTAAGATCCTTCAGATCAACCTCCATCACTCTAAAGCCGCCTCGGCGGCCCTCCTGCTCAAAATGGAATCTGAGTCCATTGATGTTGTTCTGGTTCAGGAACCTTGGGTCAATGGTGACCGGGTGCTGGGCCTCAGAACTTCCAAATATAAAATACTACATGCGAAGAATGAAGGTAAGATACGCTCCTGCATTCTCGCTAGAAATAATCTGAATATTTTTATACTACTTAATTACAGCAACGCTGATGTAGTGGTGGCTAGCATCGAGATGGATGGGCAAAATCTCTGGCTAATATCGGCCTACCTACCGTACGAGGAGGAAAACATACCACCAGGTAGGTTGGTTAGTGCAATAATGGAGGCTCAAAAACGAAAAGTAGGAGTCATCATGGGCAGTAATGCTAATGCGCATCACTCAATCTGGGGAAGTACAAATATCAACAGGCGAGGTGAGTTACTCCTTGATTTTATTTTAAGTACTAACCTAAATATATGTAATATCGGGTGCAAGCCAACCTTTATTACTAAAAATAGACAAGAAGTGCTGGATATCATACTTGTCTCGGATTTTATTAAGGAGAGGGTATTGAACTGGAAAGTGTCCGAAGACCATTCCTTTTCTGACCATTGTTATCTCCAATACGAAGTGGATACAAAACCCACTAGCAAACCACCCTTCAGGAATAGGAGGAAAACTGATTGGGATTGTTTCAGAACCATTCTGGGTAACTTATTACCGGTATCGGTTCCAAAACCTCCTGCATCTACACAGGAGCTTGATGCTCTAGAACCCAAGCTATCTGATTCTTTTAACAAGGCCATGTTAGGTGCATGTCCTATCAGTAGACCCTTGGGTAAATCTCGGCCACCCTGGTGGTCGAAGGAACTCCCAGGTACTAGTATGAAATGCAGGAGACTGTTCAAGAAAGCGAAGAACACAAATGCTGCTGCAGACTGGGACTGTTACAAGGAAGTTCTCAAAACCTATAAGTACGAGCTGAGAGCAGCCAAAACGAGGGCTTGGAAACTCTACTGTGGCAATATACAGGAGTCCTCGGAGGCGGCCAGGCTACGCAAAGTACTTTGTTCTAGTCCTTCCATCCCGAGTTATCTACAACGACCGGATGGTTCATGGACTACATGTAGTGAGGAATCCCTGGAGCTATTACTAGAATCGGACTTCCCGGAGTGCTCGGTACTAGCTCCGGAGGGACCCATGATAAATAGGGGTGTAAACTCCGTAAGCCATATAGTAAGCAGACGGAATATCCTATATGGGCAATAAACAGCTTTAAGCCATACAAGTCGGCAGGGCCTGATGGCATTATCCCTGCGGATATCCAGCGAACTATTGACCCTGCCCTGGCTGGAAGTTATCTTCAAAGGCAGCCTGGAACTCTGTCACATTCCTAGGAAGTGGACTGAAATAAAAGTAATATTTATACCTAAGGTGGGAAAAAGCTCTCACTGCTATCCCAAAGACTTTAGGCCCATAAGCTTATCTTCTTTTCTGTTGAAAACACTGGAAAGACTAATAGAGGCTCACATTACAGGCTCAATCAAGCCGGGCGAGCTGTCGGAATCTGAACACGCATACCGTAAGGGACGATCGGTGGAAACAGCTCTCCACTCCCTTATTGGCCCGATTGAGAAATCACTTGAATATAAAGAATATTCAATGGTAACCTTCTTGGATATAGAGGGGGCCTTTAGCAACGTCAGACCGGGGGCAATCACTGGGGCCCTTGCGTGTCTGGGGGTAGACGGGTCACTCAGAGGCTGGATAGATCATATGCTTAGAGGCTGGATCATTACAGCTTATCTGGGTGGGACGTCTGCCGCCAGATACGTGAGCAGAGGGACACCTCAAGGTGGGGTTTTATCCCCCCTTCTTTGGAACTTGGTCATAAATGACCTGTTACTAAACCTGGAAGGGCAAGGCTTCAAGGTGGTTGCTTACGCGGATGACGTTGCTATTGCGGTCTTCGGTAAATATCCTAGTACGCTGAGTGAGCGCATGCAGTGCGCGCTTGGCTACCTCTCTGAGTGGGCACGCGGCTGCGGACTGAACGCAAACCCACAGAAAACAGAGCTGGTCCTCTTTACCAGGAAGCACAAGCTTCCTCAGTGTGACCCGCCAACATTAAATGGTACTCGCTTGATCTTTACGGATAGAGCAAAATACCTCGGACTTCTTTTGGATAGCAAGCTAAGCTGGAAACCAAACATCGTAGAGAGAGTAAAGAAAGCTACTATAGCGCTCTACTCCTGCAAAAATGCCATTGGAAAGAGATGGGGTAAGGAGCCCCACATAGTACACTGACTCTACGTTTCAGTGGTCAAACCTATACTGCTGTATGGGGTTGTCGTCTGGTGGCCAGCGTTAAAAATTATGGCCAACCTTAAACTATTGATGAAAGTCCAAAGAACGGCCTGCTTGTGTATAAGTGGGGCTCTCAGGAGCACACCTACTCAAGCTCTGGAGATTCTCTTTCATCTTACTCCATCGGATATTGCGGCCGAGCAGCTTGCATCTTGCACAGCCATTCGGCTCAAATGCATATCTATGTGGACCTGTAACAATACAGGGCACTCGTCTATCCTATGCAACAGGGGTATTCCGGAAGCTACCGACTACGCTATTCCCTTGCCATCTGCTGAGGTGAGATTCCAAACTGAGTTTCCCACCAGAGAGGACTGGGTGAACGAAACGGTTATGGACAATGAGGCGCTAAGCTTCTTCACGGATGGCTCAAAAAGGGATAGAGGGGTTGGCTGCGGGGTATTCTGTGAGGACTAGGGGTTAACCTCTCTTTTCGTCTTCCCGACTTTTGCAGCGTTTTTCAAGCTGAACTGATCGCGATAATGGAAGTCATGGACTGGTTGAAGTATAATGTAATATCTACGAGGAATATTCGCATTTTTACGGACAGCATGGCTGCTATTAAAACGCTACAATCATACTCCCTGACGTCGAAAGTAGCCCAGAACTGTCTGGCATCTTTAAATGAGATGGCTGATCAGTTCAACATCCGCTTGACGTGGGTGCCAGGGCATTTCAATATCGCAGGGAATGTAAAGGCAGATGAGTTGGCCCGCAAGGGTACAGCACGCCTAATAACCCAAAGCAGGCGGGATATAAAGATACCGCTTGCTTCATGTAAACTGTTGCTTCTGGAAGAAGCTATAAAAGAAACGAACGTCAGATGGTCTAACGCCAGTTCGTGTGTAATAACCAGGCAGATCTGGCCTGGTCTTGACCGGTCTAGATCAGACCAACTGATATCGCTTCCACGACACCATATTGGTATGGTCGTGGGAGCTTTAACGGGACATTGTCTCATTGGGATACATGCGCGCAGACTGGGTGTCCCAGCCCACGATTTCTGCCGCAGCTGTGGTGATGAGGAGGAGGAGGAAAATGTGCTCTATCTGCTCTGCACCTGTCCTGGTCTAGCGTACAGCAGAACAAAATTTATGGGGACTTCCACTTTGAACGACCTCACGGATCTTAGTAAGATCGGGATCCGGGACTTTAAACGCTTCTTGGTAAGCTCACGATGGTTCAGCGAGTGAAGAGAAGAAAACTCGAATGTGATACAGCTACGGACCAATTTTGTGTCTATGCTAGTCCTTTAGGACGGCCACCCTTACCTAACCTAACCTAACCTAGCCCAATCGTCGAATAAGGTGCTTTATATAACCTTGAGGCGGTTTTTCAATTTTTGAAATAAAAGTCCTAGTTGGTCGCGTCTCGAACAAACCAGTCGCATCAACGTTGAAGACACGTTTGGCAACATAACCTCCGTCTGATATTAAAACTTTCTGTATGTCTTTAGACCGCTCTGCACCATCAAAATTTGGACAAAGCACTAATTTTTAGCCAAGTCTTGATATAAACTTTTAGCTGTTGCTTGTAAAATATTTTGACTGACATGCAATTTTTTTTTTAGTTTAAATCTCAATCCAATTGGTAAATAAAAATTGTATTTTCACTTACAAAGGATTTCCGAGTTAATGTTTTAGAACCAGAACTTGAGTCTCGTTCATAAATGGTTCGCTGCACCATTTTGTAAAATTTTGAGATTTTCTTGTAAAATTATCGCAAATTCAAATTATGGCAAACAAGCCATAATTTGAATTCCAAAAAGTCACCTGGAACTGACGAAATTTCGCCAAGCCTGTTTAAGGAGTTATCAAAAAAAGCAGTCATTATGTTAACTATAATAACTATGCATAACTGTTTCAAGGCTGCACAAATAGTCAAAGTAGTTTTTAAAACGACTAAAACCAATGGTCATTATGATTTCAAGTTTGGATTTAGGGATAAAGATTCGACCATTGATTAAGTTCTTCGCGTGACCGCTAAGATAAAACAAGCATTTAAAGAGAAGAAATATTGCCCTGCCGTATTTCTATATGTACCACCAGGCTTTCGATAGAGTGTGGCATGAAGGTCTTATCTACAAGATAAGTAAATTAGTGCTACAAAATTACTGCCAACTGCTCGAGTCGTAACTCTCCAAACAAAAATTTAGAGTATCACATGAAGATACATACTCTAACTTTTACCCAGCTAAAGCAAAAGTGCCTCAGTGTAGCGTACTAGGCCTTTTCCTATACCTACTTTCCACTTCCGATATACCAACAACGGAAACAACCTTCATCGGAATCGCAGAACCAAGCAGTTGAATACTTATATACAACAGGCACTCGATAAAATCAGCCAGGCATTGGAAATTAAAGCTGAACGAGCTGAAATCAGTCCATGTAACATTTGCGTTGGGCACAAAAATAGCAACTTCCATACATTTCTCAATGGGATGCAAATTCCACAAGCTGAATCTGCTAAATATCTCAGATTTCATTCTCGATTCAATATTGAACTGGAAACACCACGGTAGACAAAAAGCTGAACAAATTAAAATAAAACAACGTGAAATGTACTGCTTAATAGGAAAACATTCTAAACTTAGCCTTTACTGTAAACGCCTTTTCTACATATCGATTATTAAACCAATTTGGACGTATGCGGTATCCAACTCTGGGGCTGTAATCAAAACCAATTTCTCCGAGCAATAACGAATGCTTACCGCTATGTAACCAACGAGGAATCACATGATGACCTAAATGTTAAAAGGATTGATGAAGTGATCCAGGAATTTGCCATTAAACTTGAAAGAAGATTACTGCAACATACCAATACTCAAGCAATTCAACTTCTTGACCAACACAAGAACTAAGACGCCTTAAAAAAATATACCACATGAGATTCGTTGCTGGGTGCAGAATAGTGATTCCTTCGAAACGGGTGATTAACTCGTTCCACTTATTTGTTACAAATAAGTGCGTATCATCATTCGTAATATATGAACGATGAATCATCACAAAACGAAACAGCTTAAAACGAGGTATTGGTGTATATATGAATAAATTAATTATGCAAATGTGTAGAATCGTTATGACTAGCGTAAATATATTATATATTTTATTCCAAACTATTTCGTGCGCATAAAGCATAACCACTACATAATACCATGTATTTGATTAATGGGATCATACCACGAAAATTCTAAATAAATTTAGTTCACGGCTTTTGAAAAAAGTTTAGCTGTGCCTATAATACTCGTCGTTAAATGGCTCATTAAAACCCAAAAATATATTATATGTAATCTCACGATTCATAAAACTAAACAAAAAAAAAATTGTAAATGTCCAAACTAGGTGTGAAAAAATCTGGTCTCTCCTCTGTATATATATACCTGTACATAACTATATATAGTTACGAATGAATGAATGAATCAAATTTTTATGTTCAATAAATCATAAAATTACATAAAGAATCGGTTCGTTTTTGAGTTACCTATTATATAATTGATACATATGTACGTACATACATAAAAAATACTAAGCGAACCGAAATTGGGACGTGAAAGGCTCCGTACTGCGCGCTTTTACATATACCGAAAATTTTCTATGAACCAACAAATTTAGGGTGGTTATATAAAAATGAAAAGTTTGTTTCCATTTTTTTTTGGTGGAAAACAATAAAAATTTCTTATCAAAAATACTTGAGTGGTGTATATAAAAACGATTGTTATCATTCCAAGTATAAAATGCGAAAAAAAAAATGTTCTGGCTTTTGATGTCTTTATAAGAAATACCGCGCCGTATCATGCACGACGTGCGCGATAAGAAATTGTGAAACGCGCGTTTGTTTTTTTTATTGTTGTTGTTGTTGTTATATGACATGGCCAAAATGAGATCATCATTATGTTTCTATATATATAATGGCGTAGTTTTGTGAAATTTTACAAATTCATGGCATGATACTTATAATTATATTAAACATATTATTCACGCGGTATTTGAAGATGAGCGAGCGCGGAGGTAAATGCATGTATATAACATACATATATATACATATATAAATCTTAAATTAAATAGAATTTAGATTTGTAATATATATTTATTGACAATTTGATATACAATATATATTTATTTAACTTGATAAGAACACGAGACTATATGTAAGTATGTATGTATATAGGTATATGTACTATATAAAGGTCGGGGTGTTCCGTTTGGAACTTATTATAAGTCTCATTCTATCTATATCTGTTTTTAATATTCCTAGAATAATTATGTAAATAATTATTCTATAAATTCTTACATACAATATTATACATAATTATGAGCAAATTATAGCATAATGTAAGCGCGTTGCTTCACATCTCCCTCAAAAAGACAAAGGTTATTTAATCATAACCTTTTCAGGGAAATTGATAATTTACTCATAATATGTAGATTACATTATTTTAATTTTAATTTAATAGCTACATTATGTACATCATGTATATTTTAATTTGTTTTTCTTATTTCTATTTATTCAATTCATTTTAACTTAATGTAAAGTTTTAGCCTCTGCTAAAACTTGGTCGAACCGATTATCAAGATTACTATGGGTGAGGTCTTATAGTGATCGCGAGAATTGAAACAATCATTTTGAAATCATTTTAATTCTGATTTATTAAATACATTTTTTCGGTTTATATAGCAAAATTAAATTAATTTTGTGTACATTTAGCATTTTGCTATACATTGTGTTTGTACATGAAATAGCTAAATAAATTCCTCGTTCAACAAGACTTAAAGAAATCCATTATCCCGAGAAATAAATTGGCCACGAATTTTTTTCTGAAAAATTCGAGTTTGGCCGAAAATGATAAATGGCCATTAACACCCTTTGCCAGAGATTTGGACTCAAGTTCCGATAATACATGAAATAGCTAAATAAATTCCTCGTTCAACAAGACTTAAAGGAATCCATTATCCCGAGAAATAAATTGGCCACGAATTTTTTTCTGAAAAATTCGAGTTTGGCCGAAAATGATAAATCGCCATTAACACCCTTTGCCAGAGATTTGGACTCCAGTTCCGATAGTACATTAAATAGCTCAATAAATTCCTCGTCTAACTAGTTCGAAACGGATCCAACAACCAGAGAAATAAATTGGCCTTGAATTTTATTCTTAGAAAAAGGAGTTTGACCAAAAATGAAAAATATCCATTAACACTTCTTACCAGAGATTTGGACTCAGATCCTGATAATACATATAATTGCTTCGAACATTTCTCGTCCAACAAGTTCAAACGGAATCCATTATGCCGAGAAACAAATTGGCCACAAATTTTTTATCTGAAGTAAGGCTTTATTTAATAATTTATTAAAAATTTGCCATTAACACCCTTTGCCAGAGATTTGGACTCAAGTTCCGATAGTACATGGAATAGCTCATTAAATTCCTCGTTCAACAAGACTTAAAGGAATCCATTATTCCGAGAAATAAATTGATCACGAATTTTTTTTGAAAAATTCGAGTTTGGCCGAAAATGATAAATCGCCATTAACACCCTTTGCCAGAGATTTGGACTCAAGTTCCGATAGTACATGAAATAGCTCAATAAATTCCTCGTCTAACTAGTTAGAAACGGATCCAACAACCAGAGAAATAAATTAGCCTTGAATTTTATTCTTAGAAAAAGGAGTTTGACCAAAAATGAAAAATATCCATTAACACTTCTTACCAGAGATTTGGACTCAGATCCTGATAATACATATAATTGCTTGGAACATTTCTCGTCCAACAAGTTCAAACGGAATCCATTATCCCGAGAAACAAGTTGGCCACAAATTTTTTATCTGAAGTAAGGCTTTATTTAATAATTTATTAAAAATTTGCCATTAACACCCTTTGCTAGAGATTTGGACTCAAGTTCCGATAGTACATGGAATAGCTCATTAAATTCCTCGTTCAACAAGACTTAAAGGAATCCATTATTCCGAGAAATAAATTGATCACGAATTTTTTTTGAAAAGTTCGAGTTTGGCCGAAATTATAAATGGCCATTAACACCCTTTGCCAGAGATTTGGACTCAAGTTCCGATAGTACATGGAATAGCTCATTAAATTCCTCGTTCAACAAGACTTAAAGGAATCCATTATCCCGAGAAATAAATTGGCCACGAATTTTATTCTGAAAAGTTCGAGTTTGGCCGAAAATGATAAATGGCCATTAACACCCTTTGCCAGAGATTTGGACTCAAGTTCCGATAATACATGAAATAGCTAAATAAATTCCTCGTTCAACAAGACTTAAAGGAATCCATTATCCCGAGAAATAAATTGGCCACGAATTTTTTTCTGAAAAATTCGAGTTTGGCCGAAAATGATAAATCGCCATTAACACCCTTTGCCAGAGATTTGGACTCCAGTTCCGATAGTACATTAAATAGCTCAATAAATTCCTCGTCTAACTAGTTCGAAACGGATCCAACAACCAGAGAAATAAATTGGCCTTGAATTTTATTCTTAGAAAAAGGAGTTTGACCAAAAATGAAAAATATCCATTAACACTTCTTACCAGAGATTTGGACTCAGATCCTGATAATACATATAATTGCTTCGAACATTTCTCGTCCAACAAGTTCAAACGGAATCCATTATGCCGAGAAACAAATTGGCCACAAATTTTTTATCTGAAGTAAGGCTTTATTTAATAATTTATTAAAAATTTGCCATTAACACCCTTTGCCAGAGATTTGGACTCAAGTTCCGATAGTACATGGAATAGCTCATTAAATTCCTCGTTCAACAAGACTTAAAGGAATCCATTATTCCGAGAAATAAATTGATCACGAATTTTTTTTGAAAAATTCGAGTTTGGCCGAAAATGATAAATCGCCATTAACACCCTTTGCCAGAGATTTGGACTCAAGTTCCGATAGTACATGAAATAGCTCAATAAATTCCTCGTCTAACTAGTTAGAAACGGATCCAACAACCAGAGAAATAAATTAGCCTTGAATTTTATTCTTAGAAAAAGGAGTTTGACCAAAAATGAAAAATATCCATTAACACTTCTTACCAGAGATTTGGACTCAGATCCTGATAATACATATAATTGCTTGGAACATTTCTCGTCCAACAAGTTCAAACGGAATCCATTATCCCGAGAAACAAGTTGGCCACAAATTTTTTATCTGAAGTAAGGCTTTATTTAATAATTTATTAAAAATTTGCCATTAACACCCTTTGCCAGAGATTTGGACTCAAGTTCCGATAGTACATGGAATAGCTCATTAAATTCCTCGTTCAACAAGACTTAAAGGAATCCATTATTCCGAGAAATAAATTGATCACGAATTTTTTTTGAAAAGTTCGAGTTTGGCCGAAATTATAAATGGCCATTAACACCCTTTGCCAGAGATTTGGACTCAAGTTCCGATAGTACATGGAATAGCTCATTAAATTCCTCGTTCAACAAGACTTAAAGGAATCCATTATCCCGAGAAATAAATTGGCCACGAATTTTTTTCTGAAAAGTTCGAGTTTGGCCGAAAATGATAAATGGCCATTAACACCCTTTGCCAGAGATTTGGACTCAAGTTCCGATAGTACATGAAATAGCTCAATAAATTCCTCGTCTAACTAGTTAGAAACGGATCCAACAACCAGAGAAATAAATTAGCCTTGAATTTTATTCTTAGAAAAAGGAGTTTGACCAAAAATGAAAAATATCCATTAACACTTCTTACCAGAGATTTGGACTCAGATCCTGATAATACATATAATTGCTTGGAACATTTCTCGTCCAACAAGTTCAAACGGAATCCATTATCCCGAGAAACAAGTTGGCCACAAATTTTTTATCTGAAGTAAGGCTTTATTTAATAATTTATTAAAAATTTGCCATTAACACCCTTTGCCAGAGATTTGGACTCAAGTTCCGATAGTACATGGAATAGCTCATTAAATTCCTCGTTCAACAAGACTTAAAGGAATCCATTATCCCGAGAAATAAATTGGCCACGAATTTTTTTCTGAAAAGTTCGAGTTTGGCCGAAAATGATAAATGGCCATTAACACCCTTTGCCAGAGATTTGGACTCAAGTTCCGATAGTACATTAAATAGCTCAATAAATTCCTCGCCTAACTAGTTCAAAACGTATCAAATAACTAGAGATACAAATTGGCCACGAAGTTTTTTCTGGAATGTTCGAGTTTGGCCGATAATGATAAATTGCCATTAACACCTTTTGCCAGAGATTTGGACTCAAGTTCCGATAGTGTATGGAACAGTTCATTTAATTTTTCGTTTAACTTGCTTATAAAGAATCAATTATCTGAAGAAATAAATTTATGAAGAATTGTTTTCTGTAAGTTTTTGCTTTGGTTGAGGTAAATGGCCAGAAACACACCTGTCCAGTTATGTTTACTTTAGTTCTAGTAGTACTTGAAACAGTTTATTTGATTCCTTGGCTAACAAGCTTATAAGATATGTTTTACCCTATAAAAAAATCTTTTAAATTCATTTGTTTTGTCTAAGTTGGTCTTATAATTTATATTTTAGTACTAAAAATTTCAATAGGAATCATATTTTTTTCTTATTGGAATTCATCTTAACAGTGTGATACTAACACATATATAAAATCTGTGAATTTGTGAAAAACTTCACAAGCATATGAAATGTATGTAATATAATATGTACAAGTATTATTATATATAAACTTGTATGACCTGTTTAGTGAACTAAACATACTCCCGGGCGGTTGTGTATATATTAGAGGGGTTAGTTGTTGGTTTTGGCTCGCCGGCTTGGTTGTCGTCTAGGAGTGTCACTAAGATTCGGACTGGAGCTAGATTCATCATTTTTGAGTGTTTTATTTGTAATCAGGGGAATTTTTTGTGTTGGTGGTGATTCCTCTGATGGCTCTTCAATAGGTAATTTGCATAATTTGATTATAGGCCGCTTGTATGTTGCGTCCTTACATTTAACTGTGGCTGTTCGTACTAAATTATCTGAACCAATATGGATGAATCCTTCTGTTGTTAAATTGCTCACTAACTCGATATGAATTGGCCTTTGTAACCATGCACATAAAAAGCGCGATGTATCCCTTATATGACTTGTGGCCTTGGCCCTGGGTAGTTCTTAGTTGGATAGGACCCGCATAATTAATTCCCGTTTTTGCAAACGGTCTTCCCGGCCTTACTCTTGATGGTGGTAATCTGCCCATCAATTGCTCCATATTGGTTTGTATTTTTATTGGTAACTGGTCATCCCAATTTATTCCGGTCATCCATACTTCCTGCATCATAATTTTGGCCATGATTGTTGTTGATGGCAGCCATCCTAAAGGGTCAAATAACTTTGATGAATCGGATAGCAATGATCGTTTTGTGGGCTGGTTGGTAGTTAACTGCAATTGGGCTATATCAAACTCAAAACAGTCTGTTTGAGGGCTATATAAAATCCCTAGAGTTTTGATGCAGTCGTTTAGTTTGATTTGAATGTTTCCATCGGCCAGTTGCTCGTGAGGAATATGTTTTGTTATTTCGATTTTGTTGGATGTCCATTTTCTTAACGGAAATCCACCTTGGGCTGTGAGCTCTCGTAATTCGTTTAGTGGTATTAGTGCCTCCTCCACACTGTATGTGCCATTGAGCAGGTCATCGACGTAAAAGTCTGTTAAGATGATGTTAGCTGTGGGATGGGTACTGGCTCCTTCTTGAGCTAGTTGTAATATTGCTCTTACTGCCAAATAGCTGCCTGCGGAAGCTCCATACGTTACTGTGTTTAATCTGTATGCATTGATTGGCTGAGAAGGATCGCTTCTCCATAATATTCGTTGGTATAGTCTCGGTCCCTTTTGTTTATCCATACTTGACGATACATTTTTTCTATGTCGGCGGATAATTTATTGACACGTGCTTCATTTTTTATTAAAACCAAATCGCCTTTGGTAAACTTAATAGGATTTAATGAACGGTCACATAGTATTGTTTATATTTATCTTTTGAATTTAAAATGTTTCTTCTAGCTATGGTAAATGATGTTTGTAATCTGTATTTCAAATCTTGACAAAAATCAACTAGTGTATAAATGGATTCTGGTTCTTTAAATAATGAAGTTGGTATATATTAGGCTTTGTGAGAAATTACGAAGATATTCACCTAAAGTCTTATGGAACCTTTCAAGGGAACCGTTGCTCTGCGGATGATAAGCTGTTGTACAGAGTTTTCGAATTTTTAGTAGTTTGCAGACTTCAGAAAATACTGAGCTCATGAAATTGCTGCATTGATCGCTTAAAACTTCGTTAGGAATACCATATACGCAAATAAAATGTTCAACAAATGATTTAGCTACAACATTCGCTTCTTGGCCAATGAATATTTTGAAAGGTCGTCCTGCATGGTTAGTATATATTTATTATTATTATAAGAAGATACCATATAGGACCCACTATGTCCAGAAATATTTTTTCGAATGATCTTGAAGACGTTGTAGTAATTTTCATAGGTTCTTTAGTAAATCTGGAGTGCTTATTAGTTTGGCATTGCTTGCATGAAGAAATTTCATTTTTAATCGTTGAGTGCATATTAGGAAAGAGTTATAATATTGTTATAAGTTCTAAATAATCCTTGATGTCCTCCAAGTGGAGATACGTGGAAATCTAGTATAAATTGTTTTATTTCGGCTTCGTTCGTATGTTCACCATATTTACTATTAGAAGAAGTGCTCTCTATTGAATTTGAATGATTTATTTTAAGATCGAGAGTGTTTGAAGAAATGGATGAATCATTTGGAGATACAGCAGTATTAATTGCTGTCTTATTACTAGTAGAAGGAAGGTCCGAATGTACATTCTAAGAAATTTTGTTAAAGTCGTGTGAATCCGGATTGTTAACACAATCATTATCCTTTTCGGTTTCATTGTTGTTTACATTCGGTGTCATCATAATGGTTTCGTCATATTCGGGTTGAAAATCGTTTACTTGCTCATTTAAATTTTTTGTTTGGGATCGTGTAATCGCATGACAATCATAAGTAGTTTCTAAATTATTTATTGCGATTCTGCTTAATGCATCATGTGATTGTCTACATTGTCGAACATGGATTGGGCTAACATCAGGAAGTGTACGAATTTGTAGTGGTTAATAGATCACCCTCTATATGAAAGACGTAATTAAGTTCATGAATTACAGAACTAATTGCATTATATTCTTCCTTATTAAGATGTTGAAAATTTATGGATGAATCCAATGTTTCTAATCGTTTATGAAGTACATCATCCCATTGGTGAAGATGAAATGTATGGTAATTAGATAAAGGTTCAACCTTAAGATTGAAACTATTTAAATTATGATCAGCTTCGGATATATTTAAGATAGAAATTGGAATTGAGTTGTTTTTGATTTTAACGAGGGAACTTGATACAAATACCAAAGAAATTTTCTCTGAATGAGGTAATATTTTTATAGGCTGATCACACTGTAATTGAAGTTCGGAATTTAAGGTTAATGAAATTGTAGAATTTTCTAATGGGATATCGACAACTTGACGTAAAAAATCAATATTACATTTGAAATGATTGAAGAAATTAGGTATAACTTGAAATATTACATCTAATTCATTACAATGAGGAAGAATTAATTTGGCTTCGCATTCACCTATATGGTATGTATTAAATCATTAGAGATTCCTCTAAGGTTACATCTACTATCCTTACGAATTATGGTATCAACTTTTAACAAATTTTCTTTAATAAGAGATACTTCAGCTGCTGTGTCTACTAGAAAGGGAACATTTGAGAATTTGCTGACATTTAGATTTAAATATAAATAATGATTTCTAGAGTTTGTATTACAATCATTGGTTACAGTGTAAATATTTTCTATTGAAGATTGACCGTGCAGAGTATTATGAAATTCATTGGAATTTGGACACTATGATTTCTGGAGCTTCGAGGGAGTGTCTTTTGTTGGCCTCATAGATCTTTCCACATTTCCCGAAACATTTGGATGCGATCTTGCGCTAAGTCTTCTCTACGATCATCACTTTTTTTTTTGAAGTATCATTCCTGTATGTGATGTCCCTTACATTTACAATATGCACATCTCATAATTGAAAATGATTTCACAGAATTCGAAGGCGGTTGCTGATTTTTGAAGCATTGTGCAATAATATGTCCTGGCTTTCGACAAAGTTGGCAAAATTTGTTTGATTGACGATCGAAAGAAGAATCGGGAGCGGATACTCTCGAAAAATTTTTGATTGCGAGTTCTTTTTGAGAAGCCTGATAGCATCCGTTAATTTGTCAAACCGACATGCTTTAATAATATTTTTTATGGAATGGTCTAACCCTTCTTGAAACGACTGTAAAGCGATATGAGAATTAAGATCACGAATGGTTTTGGCAGAATTTGTACCCTGAGCAGTTATACAAGCTTCATTTAAATCATGTGACAGTTAATTCGAGTCTACTTGCATAAGAACGTACATCTTCGCCTTTTAATTGTCTTATCTTAGCTAACTGCATTTGAAGATGACCTATAGAACGACTCTCTGAAAATTCTGATGTTAAAATTTTCTTAAAGTCAGCCAATTAGTCTCTAAAACCAGAGATCAGGTATTTCGTTTTGGACTCATTGGTCTAAAGTCCAACTGAAGCTGAAAACTCTACAAGCGGATCAAGTATTTCTTTCACTCCCTTGCTATTCAGTCCAACCACGCATATGTCATCAGCATATGCAAGCACCTGATTGGACTGGCGAGATAAGATGTTGCGCTGAGGTGTTTCAGTTTTA
The DNA here is from genome assembly GCA_951394425.1 of Tipula unca. Classification (NCBI taxonomy): domain Eukaryota; kingdom Metazoa; phylum Arthropoda; class Insecta; order Diptera; family Tipulidae; genus Tipula; species Tipula unca. The sequence continues at coordinate 188,258,172 of OX596381.1, forward strand.
CGAAAGATGTACTCCAACATGAGATTAAAGAGTAGGGGGGACAGAGCATCTCCCTGCCGAACACCCGAGTTAACTGCAAAAATTGTCGATAGCCTGTTCTCAACTTTAACACAGCATTGAGACGGCGTCACTGTCGTCCTACACAGTCGTACCAATTTTGTTGGCATTCCTAGACCATAAACTCTCTCGATTGATCGAGTCATAGGTCTGCCGGAAATCCAGGAACACCTGATGTACGGAGATGGATGTCTCATAATATTTAGATAGAATCATTCGCAGCGAGAAGACCTGATCAGTGACTGATCGATTCGGACGAAATCCTCCTTGATAGTCACCAACCAAGCCCTCCGCTAGAGGAGTGATTCTATCCAATACAATGTATGACAGTAACTTGTATGCTGTGCAAAGGAGAGCTATACCGCGATAATTCTCACACTTCAATCGGTCTCCCTTCTTGAAGATGGGTTCGCCATACTAATCGAATAAGGTCGAAAATACAGTTCCACAAAGTACCCCCTCCGAGCGTCAAGCGCACCGAATTAATACAGTCCACTCCAGGTGAGTGGTTTAGAGGTTGCTCAACAACAGCCTGTGACGCATAATGAACATCAAGCATCTTAGTAAAGTGTCCATCCTTCGGCAAGAGTCGCTTTGTTTTCCCTTGCGATTGTGAGACGTTGTTGCACTTCTCTCACGATTGAGATAGCCACCGCAATACTTCGGATAGCTTAAGTGGTTAAATTAGATTAAGTGGTTAGATTTTCACAGAATTTTGAAGTTCCGTAGATTTTAAACCAATTTTAATCATTTTTACTGCCTATCATAGAGATGTCCAGGGCTACTCATTTATATTTCTGGATAGTTTAGAACCCTCTGATTAAATTCTGATGAACTTTTAGTGGTCCATCAGATTAAATTCTAATGAACTTTTCCATTTAATTTAAAAGTAGACATATCCGAAACTCGTAGAACTACGCAAGAGTACAACCAACCAATGAATTACTATAGCAAAATAAGAGATGTGATCATGTTTTCTCAAACTATAAATATATCTCAAACAAGAATTGTATATCCTTTGAAGTTCATTGTGAAATAAAGGTTTTTCTAATAAAAGGTTTCATTTTGATATTTAAAAAACGAGTATTTTTGAAGAGAAATCAATAAATGTTTATTTCATTGTAAAGAGGGAGGTATGCAGCACTTCCTTTTCATGAAATTTTCCATGACGAATTCGCACATTTGCGGCTGTATGTCCTCGATAACTTCACTAATTCCATCTTTAGGTCTTGATTCGATTGTGGAGCATTGGCATAGACTTTATCTTTCACGTGGCATCAAAGAAAAAAGTGTAAAGGTTTAAAAAAGTATAAAAGTATAAAAAGTGTAAAAAATTTCGGTGGCCAATTGTGATCACCTCTTCGAGAAATAACACGGTCAGGAAACTTTTGTTGCAAAATTGGGATTGTTTCGTTGCTTGTGTGGCACGTAGCGCCGGCTTGCTGAAATAAACGTTGTCCACATCAATATCTTCCAAATCCGCCCATAAAAAATCAATAATCATAGCTCGGTAGAACAATCCATTCACTGTAATAGTTGCACCAGCCTAATTTTCACACCGCCAGCCCTAAAACCGTACCTAACGTATAGGCTTCGACCTAAGTCCTTATGCAAAATACGGTGTAATGTCGTTTGTGGAATGTCTAATTCCAAAGAACGACGAGGAATCGAAAAACCTGGGTTTTCTTCAACACTATACGGGCTACAGCAGCAATATTCTCAGATGTTCTTGAGCGACGCACACGGTTTAGACTCTTCAGATCACTAACTTGTCCCAACGGCTCAAATTTCTTCACCAGTTTCACTATTGCCGGCCGTGAGAGTACTTCACGACGACCAAAAATTCCTTTAGTTTTGCGAACTGTGACTACAAAAATTTCACCATTTTTGTAGTGAATTTAAACAATTTCAATGCGTTGTTGAAGCGTGTATTATACCATTTTTAGTAATTTTCAAATGTCAAAAGATGACAGCTTCAAAATTGACAGCTGCCCAAATAGCTCCCTATATTACAAATGGTTTCAATGTGATAATTCCAACAAAATGATTTATCAAAATTCAATCCTAAATTATTCACGTAATTTTAGGTATACGTTGTGTACGACGAGTAGTAGACTATATAACGATGCACTCAGTCTTCCAACTATTTAGTTCCATTCTGTTGTTTAGGGACCACGTTGAAATCAGGTAAATGTCGGAATTAATAGTTTCGATACAGTTGGAAATGTCCTTATAGGTTTGCAAAATTTATAAATTTGTAAGTCATCATAAACAGGAAAGGACCTAGCGCACTGATCCCTGTGGAACACTACGTCCTACTTCTAAATTTATTTTAACTGATTGTGAACAACTTAACAGAAATGACAGAATTAAGCGACAAGCCGACACTGGGAATTTAAAATTGTAGTGAAGTTTACTTGAATGATCAATTTTGTCAAATCTTTACTAACATTCAGGAGAGCCAGAGTGCACATATTACCATTGTCAAGAGCTCTATACGAAAGTCATTATTAATATGAGGTAAAGCTGTGCTGGTAGTATGGTATATCTGTGACTGAAGTATTCTTTCGAATACTTTAGACAAGGCCGGAAGTAGGCTGATAGATCGAAAATCCGATAAAGATGTTGGAGTTTTCTTCTTGGAAATGGGCACTATCATAGAGTACTTCCAAGTTCCATGCCGATGGAAAAATAGAAAACGTAATTAAACTATTAAAAACATGCAATAAATAAAGCATGCAAAACCATTGATAAGGCCAACTATATCAATATTGGTAAAACTAAAGTTGCCTTCCAAAGAACTATGACCTCGAGTTTTCGGTCTGATCGTATCAATTGATACATCAGGAATGCCCTCATGAAGTCAGGTGTCAACGAAGCAGAGTATATCAAGTTTCATTCCTGAAATCAATTGTTTGATCTCTTCAATCTTGTGAAGAATGGTTCTAGTATTGAACAAAATACGATGAGTCTACCGACCCTTTTCGTTCGGTCGCTTCTGGACTCTATAGTTCGTCTAGCATCACGTCGTATATAGATTGTTTCCAATGAATATAAGTATTTCTTTCGACATGACACAAATATCAATTTTCTGCGGCTTCCGTTAAAAGAGCACCGATCTCATTTACTAAATCGTTGGGCAAAGTATTTTAGGTCATTGCAAAATGTTCGAAGCGAAACAAGAAACGTTCTATTGGTGGGTCTTCTGAAGTTCCACTAAACGAGAATTTTTTAGTAAATTAAAGCTGTTGATCTGGATACTATATTGGTGGAGAACGGTGTCAAATTTGTTTGGGTTATCATCATCATCTTCACAGGTGGAACGGGATACTGATTTCCGAGACGAATTTGCCTATATAGAAACCACTTTTCGAAGTGCCCGGTTTTCATCTTCCTGTTCCGATGTACATAATTGCTCTGGTTTCCCCTCATTGAATCTTTCATTTAGTTTAGAATATCCTTCACATTTTCTTCTTTTTGCATCCATGTTTGTATTGTATAATCTATCCAAATGATAAAAACATGTGCGCGGTATGGACGTATGGCTTCTAACTCAAATTCTTTTCAACATTTGATAACGCTATATACCTTCAAGGAAGCTAATTTTGGTATGGGTTCCCCCTAAAATATGACGGACCACACATTCAACGTCAAACTCATCCGAACATGAAATGATTAAAAATGAAAGATTGATGCCGTGGATGTTTGGTTCATCAGGTTATCTTTTGCATGATATACATCGGTATTTTTCTCATTTGGACGATACAGTTCATATATGCAACATTTTAAACCGTTCGTAAAACTTTTGCTGTCAAAGAATTTTGGAGATAGTGTGGCAGAGTAATTTATTGATGCATCACTTAGCGAGATTACAAATTTCTATCGTCTGGCTCACAGATATCTCTCGATTACGGCTTCTTAAATTGTAATTGTGTCCGCTCCGTTTATATCAAAATCAATTGGTAGTCATTACCATAAGAAATTTATAGGTTTTGACCGAAAACATTAAAAAGTGCGGAGAGAATTACACGCGTTACACTGTTACATGCTGTATAAGCATGTCCAATTTTAGATCTTGGGTAAAGTCCCAAGGTTTATTTTCTCATTTATAGTTGTATCGATCGATTCGATGCCTTTGGCTGTACTTGAATAGCCATCTCCAGACGTTCAATTCATTCTAAAAGTCTAGAGTTTTCAAGATGAGAAGTGAGGAAAATCAGCTTATGTGTTAATGAGTTAGGGGTATATACAGCTTCCAAATTTGAATTCGATGAAATTTATTGCTTATATATATACTTTACAGAGTTAGACCGGTTGTCTGAAGAATTTAAAATTAATGATTTTGTGACAATATAAAAAATGTAAAAATTTGTGTATACAATCGAATATATAATAAATATATGATCCAATGCAATCCTGATGCAAATACCACAACTATGTATATACAGATAATAATAATAATAGTTAATTATAAATAAATAAATAAATAATAATAAATTATTGTCACGTTCTATTTTATAATTCAAGGCTTATTTTATTTTTATAGTTTTATTATTTTACGGATTTTACAACTATTTTGTGATTATAAATATTTATACGCGCGCATATACACACGAGTATATATACATATATTGTTGCTCGCTGCTATATATACATTATGTTTTATATTAGGTGTATTATAGAAAGCAAATATCTATATAACACACCCATTTTAGGGTATATTTGAAATTTCTATATACCATTATTAACTATTAAATGGAATTTATATATTTGATTAAAATTTCTAATCAATAGTTTGATTGTATATGTATACGCATGTATATCATTCATTACAAAAACACCTTGATTTATTGGCTTGTGGTAAGCCACAGAGATTTATACACACACAACTCTTAACATATCATAAATGCGTATATATTTATGATATAGTTAAATTTTGAATAATGTTGCATGATGGGATAGTGCATAGATATATAGATTTCCGCTGCGCCAGTCTACATGCATATATTTGTCACAAAGTGCTCCAACGATTTAAAATTCTTATAAAAAGCCACAAAAATGTTAATGTATCTCACAAGAAATAATTTAAAAATTTTTGATTGTGATTTATATCACACCTTAAATTTTATTTTATATCTTATTAATAAAAATAAAATAAAAATATAAAAAGACATTAAATTTATTTTTTATATTTATAATAAGAATACAAAAACCTCTTTGAAATATATATATATTTATATATTAAATAACTTAGCCCGGGTTCGACCATTTTATTTTATTATTTTGTCGGCATTAAAAATTTTATTTTGTATTTTTCAAATCCTTTAAATTCTAACAACAAAAAAAACGACGAATCAACCTATTTCACTTTTTTATCAGACGTGGCTAACAAAAATTTCGTTTTGTAGGTATACACAGATATATACGTAATGCAAGGGAACCATCAGGGTCCAGTAATGGGCATAAACACAACGTAATACAATAAAATAAAAATAATAATAATGGTGGATGAAAAAACATGTATGCCCATCATAAAATTTTTTTTTATTAAGGTACATGAGATAAGATCATAACACTCGGTTTTATATAAAAAAAAGAAAAAAGAAAAGTTAAATAATTTTTTTGGTTACTCATGTTGGGCCCTATTCTATAAAAACGTATACATATATTCATATATATATATATATATATATATTTATATATATATATATATATATATATATATATATATATATATATATATATATATATATATATATATATATATATATATATATATATATATATATATATATATATATATATATATATATATATATATATATATATATATATATATATATATATATATATATATATATATATATATATATATATATATATATATATATATATATATATATATATATATATATATATATATATATATATATATATATATATACATACGAGTATATATATAGACTGGACTTTATAATAATTAACATGCAATTAAATTGATTGGGTCGAATAGGAAATGTATATATGAACATAATATAAAATGATTGGGAGATGTTTACACAATTTAAACCACACTTCTCCACAAAATCTGTATATAGAAAGTCAAAAACGAGGATTTTAACTTATACATAACAAAATAGTCTTGTTTAACCCATCGAAGACGAGTGCCTATTTGGAACGATGGATGGAGTTCATTTATGCAACCCTGAAAACATATTATATATTTTGCATTACGCCAGAATGTAGGCATATACAAGGCCTACATACAATATTTTTATTATTTTGTTTTTGTTTGTGGCCCACAATAATATCAACACAAAAGTGTACTATTTTTTGTTTTTGTATCAAAATGTTGAACCAAAATGCTACTAGGATCAATATAATGACCTAAAAACAAAAAATAATAGAATTTTTGTGTTGATTTCATGAATCGCGGCTATACAAATGAAAGGAAAGCATATATGATCTGATACGGATCAGATCATACGCCAAGAACTACGGCTAATGTTCATCTTGACGTTGTATAACTGCACGCAAGCGCTTCTGAGTTATAAATGTGAGAAATATTTCAGGTCCACATAGATATGGATTTGGGCCAAATGGATGTGCAAGATGCAAGATCCAAGGGAGTGAGATAACAAAGAATCTCCAAAGCTTGGATATGTAAAAGTATGTGACTTTTAATTAAAATATATTTCATCATTTATTTTTTTTAATGTAACTTATTTATTATCATGTTTTATATTTATAATTTATTTATTATAATTTATTTAAATTATTTAATTCATTTAATTATTATGATTTATATTTACAATTAATTTATTATTATTAAAATTAATTTTTAATTATATATTTTTGTAATTTTACTTAACCACCTGCATCCAACAAAAATGGATACATTTTTTTGTATTGCGACGTGTTGTCGTTTTGCTTGTTTTCTTGTTAGTGTGACGTCGCCATCGTCTTCCAAAATACATGTCGTATTTACACTATAGTAGTGGTTCGGCTATTGGATAGATGGGGTTAGTGAACGCTCAATTCAAATAACTCGATTTATATTTGAATTTCACTAATTGTTTTGTTGTGGCAGTATCGAATATCGGTGAGTCGAATATTCGGGCTGTACCAGATACGTCTGGCTCTCGAGGGTATCACTTACACAAAATCAGGCGGTTCATTTGACTTTTTTCAATATAGTTTCAGGTTAGCCCTAATTTTTAACGCTGGCCACCAAACGATAACCGCACATACATCAGGGACCCTATTCCTGAATACGAATTCGTATAAAAATTGTACGAATTCGTACCATTGGTATTTTTGAATACGAATTCGAATATTTCAAATACGAATTCGTGTCTACTTGATACGTTATAAAATTTCCCTTATTCTTCAATACGAATTCGAGCCAATTTTGTTCGATTATGAACGGATTTCTGTACGTCGATGAATTAGTTGAATCTTTGTCCTGCGAGCCATTTTTTCAAGGTTGGAAACAGGAAAAAGTCACTAGGAGCTAAATCTGGACTATAAGGTGGATGATCAACCAATTCGAAGTGTATTTCACGTAATTTTAGCATCGTATCTAATGCTGTGTGAACCTGTGCGATGTCTTGAAGAAAGAGCACTTTTTTCTTCTTTAAATGTGGTCGTTTTTCCTTCATTGCATCAACCAATTGATTCAATAATGCACGATAATACTTTCCTGTGATTGTGGATCCTTTTTCAAGATAATCGATGAGCAATATTCCGTGTGCATCCCAAAATATAGTGGCCATAACCTTGCCAGCCGATTTCACTGCCTTTGCCTTCTTCGGAACACTTCCACCAGCTTTCATTGTTATACCCATTGTTTCGATTGATTTTTGGTTTCAGGTGTATACCCACGTTTCATCAACAGTAATTAATCGACGCCAAAAATCAACAGGATTACGCTTTATCATGTCCAAACACCGCTGTGAAGTGGTCTGTCGAACTCGTTTTTGTTCGACACTGAGCAAACGCGGCACCCATCTTGCCGATAGCTTTTTCATATATGCAAATGTTCATGCAAAATGTGGAACCCACGTTCATATGATATGTTTACCATTTCAACAATCTCACGCAACTTGACTCGGCGATCATTCATAACGATATCGAGGATTTTCTTGATATTTTCTTCAGTAAACCACCTCTTTTGGCCTTCCTGTTGATGGTATTGTTGCAGTGCTTCTTCTGCCGCGTTTTAATTCAGCTATCCAATATTTTACCATGTAATCTGACGGAGCAGACTCACCGTAATGTTTATCGAGCTTTTCTTTTGTCTCTTTCGCCGTTTTCCCTTTCAAATAATAGTGTTTAATCACTTCACGAAATTCGTTTTTTTCCATTTTTCAAGAAACACAAAAGTTGCTTACTTCAAACGACTACAACAAATAAACTAATCGATGAATTTGGGTGAAATGTTAACAGCTGACGTTTGACAGATAGCAATTTCTAAAAAACAAAAAATGTTTGTGTTTGTGCTGCCATTTAGCGCTAGGTAGCTTCATTTTCAATCCGCCCTCGTATATGCAACTGGAAAGTGTATCTTGTTGTATTTTTTTGTGAGCCTTTTGTGAAACCTCTTCATCAGTCACGAAATTTGATTTCAAATAAAATTTCAAATTTTATTAAAATGATATCAAATTTTTTAGGAAGACATGAAGGGAATCTGAATAAAATTTTCGATTGCAAATTAGATATACAAAAAACGTTCTCAAAAATACTTATCTTATGGAATTTATTGTATCGTAGTTCGTAAGTGAGGCGATTTATTTTTATTAAAAATGAAAAAAACCGATTCTGTTAAGACACAAACAATAAATGAAACTAAATAGTTTTTATATTCAAACGTCAAAAACATACACAAAAGGTTTAAAATTCATAGAGGTCTAACCATTCAAAATAAATTTCCCAATGAATACAAGTGTAAAAATATTCGATTCGATCGAATTCGAAATATCAATTCATTTTCGTATCGTATAGCATTTTCGTATCGACGCGTCGGTAGTGAGTACGAAATTTTTACATTTTGTATTGGTTCGGATGTTAATAGTTTCTTACATTTTTCGAAACAGTTTATATAATCGTCGTTTAATACGATTTTTGCTGATTTTTGTAAACATGATGTGAAAGGTTCTGTTATTTTCGCAAAGTTTTTTATGAACTTACGATAATAACCGATTAATCCAAGGAAACTTTGGAAACTTTTCCTTTGGTGATTTAGAAATTTTGAAGTTCTGTATTCTTGGGTGATTATATGTCCCAAGAAGCCTATTTCTTTTTTTAGAAAGTGCGGGTATTGTCAATTTGTATTTTTAGATTTGCTTGGCTTAATTTTTTAAACACTCTATTGTGTTCTTGATTTTCAATGTGTTCTTGGAACTGAAAACTATTATGTCGTCCATATAGCACAGCACGTGATTTCCTTGAAGGTCACCCAGAATGTTGTAATCAACTAGAAATTTAAGTTGTTGATTATGCAAAGTTAAAATTACATATATGGTAAATTTGATGTTTGTATTGTAGATTATTTAGTGCTACGAGGCATGAGATTGAAAATCCTCATCATTTACTTCTGATTCTATATTAAGCGCTTGTATGGTTCATTAAATCGTTTTTATATGGTTCTTTTGGTTCCGTTTTTATTTTTGTTGGTGATTTTTTGAAATTATTTTGTTTGTAATATGTTTGAGAACTAGAGGGTAATTGATTATAACTTTGGTAAAATTTTTGAATGGTTTATAGAATTTTTTTTATGTTTGAATGGTTCTTTTATTTTTTGTATGTTATGTTCTTGATTAACAAATTCTAAGGCTTCGGATAATGTTTTCGGTTACCTGGCTCTCAACCAAGATCCTATAGATTCTTGTATACCTCCATTGTATATTGTTAACCCCATTTGAACGTAAAGTACTAGTTTTGCTTCCATCACGCAATTTTCCAATTTCTGTATAGTTTTAATTGGTTGGTTAGCATTGTGATGATATGAGTTATTTTTAGATATAATTCATCGGGCGATAAATTGTTTTTAATTAAATTGTGTAGTTCAAACGTCAACGCTGGTTCGTTCCGTTTGTCAGCGAAATTTAATATTAAAATTTTGTTTATTTCGTTCCAATTGAGGGACGTTGAGTGGGTTAATAGGACGTTACTTGCTTTTCCAATAATTTTGCTCTTTATTCCACTGATGATAATTTCACATAACTTTAGGATATTATCTACATTGGATATGAATAATTGAGTTCTTATCCCCATCAAACGGTCGAATGTGTTGGATGATATCGGATAATTGGAACAACTTTAATGTTTTCTCAATTTCTTCATCCATTATTTGTTTTTCTCTTAATAGTCTGTATTCCCTAAGTCATTTTCCAATTTGTATTTTAGATATCATTTGTTTATGGACTTTGATATCGTCTTGCGACATACACTATATATGCAATGAACACTTATACGAATCACAAAAAAAAAATTATTTTTGTAAAATACTACGAAGATTCGTATATTTTTTGGAGTTACTATAGTTCACACCAAGTGCTTGGATTCGATTTAAAAACAGGGTTTTCTTAGTAACACGATTTTATAATGATTTGAAAAAAAATTAGTTTGTGCGGATATTAGTATATACATGAAAGAAAGTTCACTTACCATGCCAATACCATAAGTATGTAGTTATGTAGAATGTTAGCGTTGATCAGGCACCAAATCAAAATTTACTATAGTTAATATTTTAATATTTATGGGAGCGCGTGAAGTTTCTAACATAAAAGGTGCGTTTTTTTATTAACAGAACTACAAGTTCTATAAGAACATCGGGAATAATACTGGGAAATTTTATTTAGTTTAACCAATATATTTAATTTAAGTTCTATTTATTTGAATAAATTTCAACTTCTAACTATATTTTTTGACGTCTATTATGAAATAATACAGGTATCAAGCATAAAACAATGAAAAATATTTGTTTAAAATATTTCCTTTTAAAATTTCCCTTTTTTTTCGAGTTCGTGTACTATGAATTTATCGCGAACTTGAAAAAACCAATGTTTAAAATTATATATTAATTAATTATATTAAATTTGATTTTATTTCGATAATAGTGAATTAAAATGTGTAGTTTAACATTAAATGTATCTTATTTATTGATAAAAAATTAAATTCATTTGGATTTTACTGAAAAAATGAGAAAATTCTTATCCAGAACTTTATTCCAATAAGAAAATTTTTGAATTAAAAAACACGACTATAGAATGAAACCTTTTTCAATTGGAATGCAACTTTTTCAATAAGAATAATACTAAAACTAATTACAAATCCAATGAAACCTTTTATATTAAGTTGATCGCCTTAATAAACTGTATAATAAACATAGCTGTTCTCAATAATTTAAAATTCGACAAAATTAATTTTTAATTGGTATCAACAATACAAGATTAACTCTTATCGATCTGACGGGAGGACTCATTTTTTCATTTGTTATGTCGCTATTTGCAGAATTTCAGTTGCTGATGTTTTTTACCATATAAAATGTATAAAAACCAAGACATTTTTCGTAATGAAAAACACAATAAAACTGTTGTCTATTGTAATTTTGGTTATTTTGTTATCATTTTTTTTGTTTTTGAACCTCAATAAACTGTTGACACAATCAGGACACAATTTTCAAAATTTGTCGGCAAAACGAGCTAACCGATAGAGATAAAATTCAGCAAGAATGATGAAAAGGGGATTCTAAAATAATTGTTAAATGAGTTCTGGAATATGGCCAATTAGGAAGGAACTTTATTATTTATTAGCCGATTATAACAACGTTTAGCATGTACGATGCAAATGGAATTCTAAAATAATTTTAACAAGTTCTGGAATATGGCTATAATGAAATTAGTATATGGATATAATGAAATTCGGCATATCCGAAGGTACTCGGGTGTTTCTTTAAAGATTTCATTTCGTCTTCATCATAATCAATTCCTTATTTTCTTTATTCCACATCTTCTTCTAAATATCATTTTAGAAACGCATTTCCATTTCACATTTCGAATTTCATCATAATCGGTTATGAAATAACTAAGTTCCTTTTTGACTGACCATATTCCAAAACTCCATGTAAAAAACATTTAAGAACTGATTGGATTCCAGAACTTCATGTACAAATTATATTATTTAATTATTAGAGTCCCATTTTCATCGTATATGAATTTCATTGTAATCGGTTAAGAAATGACCAAGTTGCTCCATAATAAACACTTCGACCTATTGCAAAAATTATCTATAAAAACGTACCGTTAGGTAATGGTTAAACATAAAAAATGAACTCTAGAAATGTATGCAATATTTCGCTAGGGCCTGCAGCAAGGATTTTGACTTCGTCCATTATGAAACTGGAAGTCCGTAGATGGCACTGAATTCGCACTACCTAGCCCTCATATCTTTCACCCAAATTCCGTTCTCTCGTTTAACCTTATGTTCTGTTGTTTAAGGCTTGTTCAATTGGGTTCATTTTACAAACTATTAAACAAACGTTCAACATGGAAGAGTACGGTGATAGAAACCTTAAATCGTTTCTTGAGGTTTCTATTATATAACTTTGATCTGCGCAGTTTTGTGGATTTGTGCATCATCCGTTACAAAAGAGAACTCAGTTCATTAATTTATGCAATGAGTTCTTCAATCAATTTGCAAAATTTACTTGAATTAGAGTTTCAATTAGAGGGAGCGTTTGATTTTTTTTGGAACGGATAATGCCCAAATCTATAAAACTGCGCATTTGATGAATAAAATAAGAACCTCAGGAAGTCATTTAAGCTCCCTACCACCGTACTCTTCCATGTTGAACCCAATTGAAAAATACATTTATAGGCCTTGTTTATAATAAGAAATTAAGGCGAAGCCGGCTTGGTTGGACATTCCGGATAAAAAGACCAAGAGGCTCTATTTTTAGAATTAAATCGTGTACCCGTCTTAATTCTTTATAGTTAGTTTCCTTTCTTCAAATCACACACAGCCCGTGGAAGCAAATATATAGAGATCAATTCTGGAATAATAAAATTTATGCTGTTTTGTTATTTACCTGCTTTCTAAATGAATTTATTTGGAAAAAATTAGGTATATCCGACTCCTCGAACGACATTTCGAAAGCGTCATCTATTACAACGAAACTCTAACTCGTCATCTATTAAAAATGTATTTATACATCATTAAACTAATCATTAGCATTAAAAGCTGTAGTTTTAAAGAGGTCATGGGATTTCTCAAGTGTGTCCAAATACAAATAAAGAAAATTTCTCATGAATTTGGAAGGATGTGTACGAAATCATCAAAAGTAAACTAAAAGCTCGTCTAATTCGCAGGAACCCTCTGAATTTCAACTGGATTTCAATACCAACAAAGTATTTTGTTTTTTGATCAGTCGTTCGTTTGAATTATCGGAACACTCTTCGCTGACGTGTCCCATTCAAAATCGACTACTGCACATTCTGGAAAAGGGGTAATTTCTAAAAAAAGGTCAACAATTTATTTAATAAATTCTGGAAAACGAGGAATTAACCACTTCAAACAAAATGGAGCTTATTTATAGTTAATAAAAGTATTTCTAATTATAAAAACTATGCCCTATTTTCGATGGAGACACATCTACAAAGGCTAGCCCAATTACGTATTTAAAGTAAAAATGGATTTTGAAAAATTAAACTTGTGGAAGAAAGGCGCCCTTTGTGGGACCAAAAACACAAACAGTACAACAGCAAGGGATGAAATTAAAATTATGGAGGGATTTCTCAAATTTGTATCCAAATGTTATCAAAATTTGGCATGTTTTTTTTAAATTTTGCATATTTTTTTTAATCAAATCAAATTTAATTCTTTGTAAATATTTCAAATGATAAAATCTGCGCTATCTCAGAACTAAGTTTTACTACATACCTTGCCAAAAGTTTCACCATTCTAATCTTCACCAAAATTCTGAATGCTTTCCTTTCCAACTTTAGTGTTGTTGATATAGCATATTTGGGACTTTTTTGTTTTGTTTTGTTTCTTAAATACAAAATGGTTATAAAACCAGCACAATTTACTCAAATATTCCTAACCAAATTTTGGTTTCGAAGCAACGCAATCGCGTTGAAATCTTAGTCGGAATATTATCCGCGCCGCAATTATATTCACTAATTTTGTTAATTTATTGTACATTTAAAAAATCGGTACATAATAAAAACTAGAAAAATATTAAAAAACAGAAAATAAAATCAAAATTTAAAAAACAAAAGGTAAACATTTGTTTGTATGTTTGTAACAGAGCTCTCACAATGCAAAAATATTTTACTTTTGCCTTAAGATTTTTTTTTCGCTCGCACAATGAAACAGAAAATTAAATTGAAGCCAACTTCATCTTTATTAAGAATTGTTTACAAAAGTTGTTTACTAAAATTATGACATTTAATTTTCTAACATCTATATAGTTAATAAGGGTTTTTTTGACCTCGTATTTCTTAAAAAAAATTAATTTTGTAATAAAAATTGAAAGTACAATTAATTATAATAGTATTTAGACAGTGTACTAAATAGAAAATTATAAATTATTTTTTTGTGGGGTTATGTTATGCTGACATTTAACGAAAAATCATTGTTGGCGCATATTTTAAAATGTTGTTAACTTCATTCGTTTCAATTCTTAAGGCAAAAGTTAGGAGTTCGATAACTTTTTTAAAAGTTTTTCACCAATATAACGAACATTTTTTTTTTCTCAAAATGAAATTCATACAAACTTGTAAGTAAAAAGTAATAAGTTTTGCATTGTGAGAGCTCTGTAAGGCTTTTTTGCATTTTTATTCGTTTCCTTCTATATAAAATTCTATAGTCGATTGTCGCGCTCTACAATTCGAGCGAGGTAACATTGTAACTTTTATTTTATTTTGGTAATCACTCTATATATAATATATATATACAGATATATTTTTTGTTAAGTTTTATTTTTTGTAAGAAGCTTTTTCTTTGTAGGCGTCGTTGAGCCTCTGATGTAAACCTTTAATTAGGAAAGACCTTCTCCACCTTCCTTCAGTTAAGGGCAGTAATACTCCCATCTTCCTGAGCCCTGTCAGTAACTGCCATATAGTCAGATGCTCCTTTAGCACCTCGTTAAAGGGGCTAGTGGCAGTCTCCAAAACCCTTTTCTGCCTACGTAGACGAGTCATTCTCAGGTCTCTGCCTTTTCGGCTGCGACATTTCGGAATAGCCCATACGACTTGCAAACACAAGCGTATCCTTATCTGTCTCCGTTCTTTGCTCCAAAAGAATGTTGTTGATCTTGATGATCATGTGCCAATCTCTCTTCCTCGTTTATTGGAAAAAGTTGGAATTTAATTGGAAAAGGCTTCATTTAATTTGTAAAAGGTTGCGTTTAACTTGGGAAAGGTTCAATTTAACCTGGAAGAGCTATATATATAGAAGGCAGTTTAACGATATTTTACTGCCCTATAGTAAACTATTCTATAATTCTGAATGTCAGAACTAGGTGAACAAACAAAAACTCCTACCATTTTTATTTTATATATACATATGTACTCGTATATATATATACAGACAACAGCATATTCATTTTTTATGGGCGTATGCTAATATAAATATATGTATATATGTATGTATATAAGGCGGTCAAATGAATTGATAACTGTATAACAAAAAAAATTGTATTCTGATTATTTTAATCAACAAAACGCAAACAAAAAAAATATATCGCGGTATCAAATTGATAACTTGGTTCCCCTTATACATCGCACGCGGCTACATACACTCTTTACAGCTATTATCGCACATCGTGAGTCTTATCGTATACACATTACACACACACATAATAACAAAAAAGATGGAATTCTAATTTTTATCTAATAATTGTGCTATGATAGACAGGTGTGTGTAGATATAAAATCGGGCGGTGTACCTTTGAAATCTATGATTAAAATGTATGAGAAACAATTATATGACGTCTGCTCACGCGGATATCAGTCAAGATGTCTAGTTGGTAGGTTCTATAGTATGGCAGCATTAATTTATGTATGCGCGTATATTCAAAATTCGTTTATGTATCGAAAATTCTAAACATAAAACATTTATTTTTTTTCTACTGTTTTTGTTGTGTTGCCATAAAAAAGGAGATGTACGAGTGTTATTGGGATTTTCACAAGGCAATAAAATTAATTAAATTAAATTTTATTCTTTACAATACTATTTATATATAGGAGAAACAGAAAATTCTTTCGATAAATACATCTTTCTTTTTGTGTCGAAGAACAATAGAATTTAACTTTTATGGCATCTTTAAGAAAATGGTTATAATATGTAAATTAGCCATAAAACTGGTATATCTTTTTGTCAATTTTGTGTTCCTAAATATGGCAACAACACCAAATTAAAATATCCGCCCTATTTCTTCTATATACATATATAATACCCATCATACAAAAGGACTATTTTCTTTCAATACATCTTATATATACATTTTTTGTTACTAATTATCGGCCGAAAAACAAAACTATCGTTTAAAATGTTGTTTAACCGTTTAACGGGATTGAAAAAGATTTTGGAATTTATTTAAAGGCGTTAACGACACAAAAGGTTTTAAAATAATCAATAAAAGTATAAAGTACAAATTTCAGGTAAAGATCCTTTTTATGATCTTTTTAATATATTTGTGCCAAATGAAAGTGAATTTAAAGTTTTAAAACATCAATCGACTTGAACAAAATTTGTTTATGTTTTTATGAAGTCTGATTGATTGAATTTTCATTGTTCAATCGCCGAACATTGTATATACATATATGTGTACGCCGATCTTTTCAAAGCAAACAAAAATTCGATAAATTGGTCTGAGCTTTTGATTATTTTTTTTTGCCAACATTATTCAGATATAGTTCGAGTGGCGGTCTTATTTGAAACATTTTTTGTGAACATATATCGCGATATTTGTTTAATCGATTTTTATCGCATCATTACAAACCCATATATAGGAGCAATAAAAATTATTAATTGTTATCAACAATGTGTTAAATATTTATTGCAACCTTTCCAAAAAGCACTATACGATACTTTTGTAGTATAGATATGTGTGTATATAGGTGTTTAGCAAGAAAAACCAAGATTTTCCGACTAAATCGAGATTACAAAAAAAAACGCAAACATTTCAGTTGTACACATTGTACAAAGGTTGTTTTGTTGTGGTATGGTCCCCATGTCGAATTAATTTACGAGTTGTGCACTTAGTATTTTTTTATTTTCAATTGAACGTTTTGTACACATATTTATACATGTCCATGGCATTGTCAATACGATTATGCTACAGATTGTTAACAAAAAAATCAAAAGGAATCATATAACAATCTATAAACAATGACAATATACTTTCTTGTATACATTATCCTGTCTTTTCACTTTTCATGAATATTTTATGATATACATGTATCTCTCTATGTTTTATTAGTCATCTGTGGCAGGTATATACCAATGTTTAGCTAAATGACAATTTTTATGATGACTCTATATGCACAATATCTAAAATAAGAATATTACTATACATATATAGCTATTGTAAGATAATAGCATTATAATTAAGAATGCTGAAGAAAGACAGGCCACAGCAAGGCCGTCTCATACCTCTCCTCCTTCATACCACTTTCGTTACACATTAAAACATTTTTGCTCATGAAATATTAAATATTACAAAAATTTAAATTACATTTGGTTTTTGCTTATCAAAGAAAGATTTCAAAATTGAGGACGAAGTTGATTAAATAATCGTAGATGCGTTTGCTTTTAGTTCTGCAAACTTAAATCTAACTTTTCCGAGGGTTCAATTGAAATTGTTGCTAAATAATTTTAAATTAACTTTAATTTGGAGAACGATCGTTCGTCTGTTGACTGATATTAGCAATGTTAATAAAATTCCAAGAGCAACAACATGGTTTGGAAATTTTGTGCACAACTCGTTTTCTAAACTATATGCTAAAATTTCATAACCATGCTTATTTGGCTCTAACATATTCTTATAACATATAATTCTTCTTTTATGTCGTTAGCATCAACACTTTGTCGCTTTTATTTTCATCACTCAACTTCATTTAAAAATTTGAAATCATCAACTACATTTAAGAAGTTCAATTCGTTCCGTAAGTGAATAGATTATAAATATAGTGTTAACAACTGTGAAATAAAAATTATGATGTTACGTTATTAAATATTTGAAATGAATCGTAAATTTCACAGATTTTATATCATAATATAAAGCTTCAATTCTACTTTCCCATCTCGTATAACAAACTGGTTTTAAAACAAAATTGTCTTCATTTTTTTTTGAATACGTCAATAACAGTAGCGGCATCGTCCACGACTAAGTTAAGACTGTGTGCGGCAATTTTTCGTTGAAGGCAGTTATGTTTGCCCCTCATTAAATATAGAAATATGTATTGGCTAATTGGAAGGTATTCAGAGCTGTCAATACCTAATAAGTTGCTACTATACCAACAAGTTTTAAAACCTATATGGACTTATGGTATTCAGCTTTGGGGCTGTACTAAGAAAAGCAATATTAAAATAATACAAGCTTTTCAAAATAAAGTGTTACGTGGAATAGTGAACGCTCCTTGGTACATAAGAAACGATAACCTACATAGGGACCTCCGGATGGAAAACGTCAGCGAAGAGATAACAATTCATGCAAAGAGACACATACAACGGCTTGGTCAACATGAAAATGTTGAGTTACGTGGTATGCTGAGTAACACAAATGGAGTACGAAGGCTCCAAAGACAGAAACCGCTGGAATTGGGAAGACTACAATAGGGTGGCCAAATTTTTAGAGACTAACTAATGGGTTATATCTCTGCAAATTGAACATAAGAAAGATAGACAAATTACTAGATGATATAATATGTAATCAGTTGTAATATTTAAAACAAAAAAAAAAAACGAAAAAAAAATGTTTGCCCCTCATGTTGGAATTTTTATTTTCGGTCGATAACAATGTAAGTGGGCATAAATGTTCCAGCCTCTCTTGATTTTTGTATACGGCGAATCTGGTCTAAAATTGTACTCTAAACAAACTAGGAAACCATTTCAGCTGCGTTTCTAATCATTTTAACCGTTGAAGAGTTAAATTTTGACTTGTCGGAAACTGTATGACAACTATTAAACTTGTAATCAGTTCGTGCCATCGTTGTTTCTCTCGATTAAAATGCTCTTCTATAGTAGTAGATCTATAGAGGTTTTATTATCTAGTGCTTTCGCTAAAATTTTCAAACTCGTGTAGTGTTGCACATTAATATAGTTTAATGCACATTACATCTTGTACGGGTCCATGTTGAACTAAAATTTTCCTCACATCTTTTGATAATTGTTTTGGCCAAAGTCTACCATCATCACTTAACTGATATAAATTAGCTTGTGGATTTGTATTTTGGTGCTTTTTGATAAGACCGATGCATTCCATCTCTTATGGAACATGTTCAAGCTGTTTCTTGCTTTATTGACCCGTTGGTTGATGTCTTCTTCGCGGTGCCGCCTGTTCTGGCTACATTATAACCAAGGTATATGAAATTTTCGACATCTTCTATGGTTTCTTGGTTGATGCGGAATGGTGCAGCAACTAGCCTCAGGACTTTTGTCTTCTTAATGTTTATTTTGAGCCCGGCTCGGCGTGCTTGGTTGTTAGCAGGCATATATCATCTGCGTCGTCCAAGACCTTTGAGCTATCTAATGGGATTCCACTGGATGCCATTTGGTGATGCGTTGTTTAGTTTCCGCATGACATTATGCAGTAATATGAGGAACAGTAGTGGTGATAGTACAAATCTTTGTCAGACTCCTTGTGTATTGAAGTGCGTTACACTCTGCCTTCCTTTGTGCAAAACTCTATTTCCAGTATCCCGGTACATGTTGTTGGATGAGTTCGGTTATATTTTCCTCAGGATCCCTATTTCGTATAGTGCTTCATTTCTTTTAATGGAATCGAATGCTACTGTTCAATGATTATAACTGAGTTATTGGGATCTGTACAGCTTCTACTTGGTGTGAAAGTAGCCTGTTCGTTTCAAATATATGTTGGTTCACAGTTAGTGAGAGTCGTTCCAGGACGATTGTTGCTAATACTTTCATTGTATGAAATAGTATACTATTGGGGTGGGAGATGACTCGCAAGATTTATATTCTCTTAATTCGCCTTTCTTTGGAATTGTTTTCAATCTTTGCGGAATTCTACCAGTATTCCATACTTCTATACTAATAGTGGTATGTAATTAGTGCTCGCCTGTAGTATGTTTTCAGCTCCCGCGGCTTTGTTATTTTTCAGCTTCATTATGGCACTTATAACTTCCCGCTCCGTTGGTGGATGGGTGTTAATGGTTTCATTATAGTTGCCATCTGGAAGCTCCTCAAAGACTTTCTTTTACACATTGATGTATTGTGTGCATATTCCTATTTGCTGCTGCTGTTTCGGCAGTCACGAGAATATCTTCTGTGTATTTCCTCTACCATCACTACTGGCCATTTTCCTTAATTGTCGAATGGAAATTTTCATATTTCCTTCTAATTTCTGCCGTATTTCGGTTGCATACATATATATACTTGAACTATTTTCAGTTGGCGGCATTGCTCAATTTTTTTCCATGTATCATCTCTAATCCACGGTTTTCTTGTGTTGTCTTGATAGCCGAGCACCAGTTATAGCAGTTTTCACGTAGGCTTCTTTTATAGGTTCCCATGTTTCATCCATACTGCAGGTTTTATTATCGTTATTAGGTAAATTGAGTTAGGGCGTTTCATTAAAGGTGTTTCTTGTGTCAGTATTACTACATTTGCTCCTTTCCTTGCTCGGACATCTTGTAAGGACAAAAAACATTTCTTATTTACCAGTACATGATCAATTTGGTTACTCGTTCTGCCATATCTGATGATGTCCATGTGTAATTATGAATATTCTTATGTGAGAATTTGCTGCCGCCTATGAATTGCTGATTTGTGACACAGTAATCGATGAGTTTGTCTTCATTGTTATATTCCTTGCGAAATCTAGTGCCATGATTGTCGCCATTCCGGTGTTATCAATCGCAATTTTTGCGTTAAAATCTCCTTGGATAATCTTAATGTCATTATGGTGTGCACTAAATATTGTGGCTTGTAACTGCTCGTAAAATTCATCTTTGTCGAGTCATCTGCATCTTCTGTAAGCGAATAGCACTGTATATGATCGATGTGTTTCTTATTTTCTACTTACAGGTTTCCATTCGAGTAGTGCTTTCTTTCCTTTAGCCGTTGTTAGTATTCTTACGCCTTGTTGGTGTGTTTCTACTCTGCCAGAGAACATCATATAATTGCCTGTGCTGGTAGTTATACCTCCACTATCTTTCCATCTTACTTCACTGAGACCGGGAATTTCTGTGTTGTATTGCTTCATTTCCTTCTCAACTTGTGTTAATTTTGATGTTTCCGTTAGAATTCCTATATGTTCCAGTTTCTGATTCGTATTCGGGTACGATGAACAATGATCGATATTTGTGTTGTTTACTGGTTTGTATTATTTCTTTTGGTATTCGTTTCTGTAATCGTTTTTGATTTTGGATTAATGATTGATTGATCCTAGCCCAGGTCCCATGGCTGCTGAATGAGGCATAACTGGCATGTCAGAGGCAAAGTTATTGGAATATTTTGTAATTCTCAGATTTATTGAAATTGCTTAATAAAACTACGTTCACAAAATACCATCTTACTGTTTCACTATATTTATAAAGTTTAGGATCTGGACATCACTTTTTATTTATTTTGTACAAACTTTCCAAAAATATTAATTTGCAACCAAACGATTTTACAACAAAAAACAGAAATTTTATTTTCCCCAAAAATGAGCAATACCGCACTCACAACTAGGATATGGTCCTAAAGTGGTTTTTGTGTTGTTCAATATTTAAAACTATGATGTTAAATTTGATTATTAATAAAACAAATGCTGGTCGATTGTTAAAAACAAAAATATATTTTGTACAATATAACGAATGATTATATGTTTAGAGGTGTATTCCTATAATCTACTAAATGTTATAATTAGTTTATAGGCAAGTTTCGAGAAAATAACATGATGTAATGAATAAACGTCTAAACACACTGGTTATTGACGAATTTTGTTCTTGTACCATTGACATTTATGGCCGCCCTATGATTCGGCCACCTATTCGTATCACATTGCACCCAAGAACGGAACGGCCATGGGCCACAGTTATACATCAAATCAATTGATACAACAACCAGAACCAAACAACAGAGCTTTTCTCAACGCCATCGTTAAGAATGGGCCATTGAGGCTGCAGTCTAAGGGTGGCACAATACATACTCATAATAATTTTCAAAAAAGCACCTGACTATTTCTTAAACGATTTAAATTAAAAAGATTTAAAATTTGTTCAGGGAAAAATTTAAACTTAAAGTGTTTTTACTTTTTAACTTTGAATTTACTAAAAGTTTTACTACTGCGAATAATATTCGTAATTTAAATTGTTTTGCATTTGAAATTCTTTTAAAAATAATCCTTTTGTCTTTGAAAGCATTTTAAATAGAACAAATGCTTATATTTGTAATATTCAACACTCTAAAAGCTTCATTAGTATATGGGTTTAGTGCGCCTGTATAATTAAGACTAAACGAGCAGCTACTAAAATCAAATATTACCACTAATGGCTTTCTGAAATTTAGTAATGGCCGAATTCGAAGCTTTTAACAGTTTATAAAAAAAATGTAATTCTGTAAATCAAAGCTTTATGAATTGTGAAATAGAACAACTGAAAGCTTCGTTCTGTATTATTATCTTGTAAAGTAGCAGCTAAATGGGATTGGACCGGACCTTGAAATATTGTGTTTTCAAAATATATTTTATCTGCATTAAAACAATATAAAGTTTCTTAAATATTGAAATATATTAGGAATTTAGTCTTAAAGCTTTTATAGATATTATATTGTGGTTGTCATTACTGAGCAATTAAATGTGATTCTAGTTGAAAGTTTAATAATTTTTTGTATGAGCTACAATTGGAATTTACGAATTTAAGTCTGAAAGCTTCTTATTATTAAATACAATTTATTAAAACCCGTTTTCTATTACTAAAAGCTTTCTGGTTTAAGCGCAATAAATACAAAAGCTGAAGTAATGAAATAAATGTTCGCGCAGCTACTGAAAATATTATTATTAGGATGCATTCCCAGAAGTTAAACAAAAAGCTTGAATGTATATATAGTTTGTGACTAAAGGGAGTTTACAGATATTAGATTATTCTACTTTCTAAATTTTATTTTGTCAGCATGACAAGGCAATATAGATTTAAAAGCTCCGAGATAAATCCATAATTTTGATGAATCTTGTTATGTTTCCATTTTTTTCGGTTAAATTATTTAGATTTTCAACCTCAAAATCAAGCGAGTTTGAATTTTACGTCTTATATATGTTCTCGAAAATTTCATGGGGTAGAATGTATAACTGATTTTACAATAGAATAATTGAAGATTATTATGATATGGTTCGGTATACGAATTTGTTTCTACAATGGCGTTTAATATTTAATACAGAATAGGCCATCTGTTAGTCCTTTTTCTATTTGTAAATAAAACACATAATTTGGGATGAAAAGTCAATTTTTTTTATTGATAATAAGAGCTGATTCTATGCCATTTATGTATGAAAAACAATATCGTTCATATGCCCACCTTCGTTTACAGGTCTGCATCCGAACATCAAAAAGGTCGATAACTTTTTCCAATAAAACCGAATCAATGACCTCAATTTCAGCTCGAATTATTGTTTTTAAGTTGTTGAATTGTTTGTGGATGATTAGCATAGACTTTACCTTACAAATAACCCCACAAAAAAGAATCAAGTGGTATTAAATCCGGACTTCTTGGTGACCAAGGGACAATTTCTTTAAATTATGCAATCAGCAAATTTGGATGACAACAGATGGATTATTGCACGATTTGCGAGGCATGTCGCACCGTCTTGTTGAAATCAAAGGTTTGGGCCACAAAAAACCAGTTAACATTTTCATTAAATGTCTAACAGCTGAAACTGCATCAGGAGTACGAACTGGATGAACATGTTGATACAGTCTACGACCTTCCATTGAACCAGTTTCTTTAAAACGATCAATAATTTTGCCAGTTGCACGCTGAGGACCACCATATCGACCAAAACTCTCACGTAATTTACGAAATGATGTTTTTGAACGATTATTTTCATAATAAATATGGACAATCAAAATGCGTTGTTGTGTTGTTAGCGACTCCATGATGATAAATGGCATATTTTTGACTTTTTATATGTCAAAGAATTTTTTAGAATACATAACATTTAGTACTAAAATTCATTGATTGGAAATAACAGATGGCCCATCCTGTATAGATACAGAAGTGGCTTAATGTGTATAAAAATATAGCTTCTACCGAAATCAAAATTTCATAATTGCATTAAAATTCGTGTCTCGAAATACGAGTATGTACGAACAACGATGCGTAAAATGAAAAAGGCTCGATAAGATGAAAATAAGTGGTAAAATGTTTTCAAATAGTGTGGACGGATTATACGAACACTCCTTGTGGGTGAATTATATTTTTCATTATTTTTTTATTGTTAACAACTTAAATAGAGTACTATAGTTAAACTTATTTGTATATCGTCTATTCGTGCGTTTATCCGTTGTTAACTCAACTCTATCAACAACTATTGAAATTGAATTTATTTTAATGTTGTCTTTATCGTTCATATAAAAGCTCCCATAAATAATACAAACCAAATTCTAGCTCATAATTTTGATATATTTTCAACGAAAATAACCGCACTTAGATTGTAATTGTAACATATAATCACAATTACAAAAGCCCTATATCTCACAGCTACAAGCAATATGCAAACTATGCAAACTATTTGGGCCTCGTTTTATAAGTCACAGTAATAAAAAATCTGCAGTATACGGTTTCAATTTAAACTCTCAATCAAAATCACTTTTATGCTGATATTGCCAGGAATATTTAATTATGTTTGGTTTGACACGGTATGGTGAGAATATGAGAAAGTTTAAAAGGTTCATTTTCTTCCTGTTTCAAACGGATTTGACAGATACATTCATAGGTGGAGCTTTTGAAAAATAATAAATTAATTTGAATGAGGTTGAAACTCATTTGATCAATTAAAGAAACTATACTTCAGACCGAACGGCGGCAAATAAACAAAACTTTGTTAATATATTAGCTTTTTTTGCTATTACCAATTCATTGGATGCGCCAATCTGGATTATTTGATTTTGAACAGCTCTTGTTAAAAAAAAATCTAAACTTTTTTGGTTGTAGTATTATGACTAAATTAGACTAAACGAGGCTTTTTTTGACATTTTAGTTATGAAACGTTACACGTAAAAATAACGCATAATTATTGTGAAATCACTTCGGCGTACATATATACATATATATATATATAATCATAAGACATCCGTACATTTTAGTAGTGAATACTATGTCGTCTCTCGTTAAGAATCGCAAGGTTGACTAAAATTTGATATCGACAATCTATTTTTTTTATTATTTTTTATTAAATAAAGTAAATAGAATATTACAAAAAAATTAAATATCGATACCAAATTTTAGTCGACCTTCCCAAGCACACATCCTAATTCTAGACACGAAAAATTGTCTAGCGCTGATTCAAGACAATTTTCTGTGTGTTTTACTATGTGAGCGCTTGGAACGGACGACTAAAATTTGGTATTGATACATTTTAGCGTTTTTAATTTTATTATCGTTCTATTGATAAAAATTTCACGTAAGCTAAGGAAGTTCGTGTTGGCCCTGATCTTCTTTTTAAATGTAAAATTATAATTTTATTTTTAACACAGGCGACTGTTACTTTACCTGAGGTAAACTTTCAGTAATTCATTAAAAAAGTTCTATTTCCTAACCCGGTCCTTGTAAAAAATGTGCAAAAAAGATCCTGTCGTTAAAGATCCTGCTAAATTAAAGCAACAACTCACCGATCAACATTTATATATATATATGTATATAGGAAGTATCCTATATATACGCAGTTTCCTTGAAATAAATTACCTTATCGCATCTTCTCTTAAATCCTATAATGACGTGTGATATTTTCAAATTATGTATGTATACTCGTATATGGAAACTAAAATACAGTTCTTATTTTTTTGGTTTTAGTGTTTAGACAGCGCAAATAAGCAATAAAATTTATTATAATTTTTTTTTATTTTATTTTCATTTTTATTTACACTACAATGTTTATAGTGATATTGTTGTTGTGATATGAAAGAAGAAACCTCAAGTAAAACATGTGAATATGTGATGATAACAGATGAAAGGAGGAGTAAATAAGATTTGATTTTGGCTTTCAACGAATTTTGGTAACCCTTTTACGGTCATTTTTAATAAAGCAAAACTTTTCGAGGCCCACACACCGTTCATGCTAGGGTTAATGCAGTAATTTAAGTATTTTGTTTTTTATCGTATTTAATCTTTAATTGTTTAATTATTTAAAATGTAAGATAAAAGCAAGTAATGTGTCTAATGTAAATGAAATTATTTTGATTATTTAAATTATATTTTCATTTTTTTTTTATTAAATATTTGATTGAGACTTTAAGCGCTCTGGTAAATGCGCTAAATAAGATATTTATTATATGTCTCGCAATATATACTATATATATACAAAATATATATATATAATATAGATAGTATAGTAGACAACAATATAGTTTTTAATGACAATATAATGTATACACTAATCGCTACGCACGTGGCCAGCAGAATAGCACGCAAGATCCAATATTTATTCTCGTATTCCTATATAAAATGTGTAAAGTTCATGTTATATAGACACCCCCCTCTCTCGTAAATTAATTAACTTATTATATTAAAACAGCAATAAAATTATAATTTAAAAATAAATACTACATAATATTAATGTCTAAATTAAAAATAATAATATTTGCGTATAAATTAATAATTATTATTTTTTTTTTTTTGGTAATTTTCTAATTTTTTTATTCATTTGGTCGTGGCCAATTAGGAAAGGTAAATTTAAATTAAATACGAGAAATATTGAATAAATAATAAAAAATTAAAAATAAATAAATGCTTGTTTAAATTAGACAAAAAAAAATCTTTTTATTTATTTTGATTATTTAATTGAATAGTGGTGGGTATAATTTATTTGCTTTAACAATATATTTAGTTATCTATTGAACAGAGTTAAGTATACACTAGAAAATGTTATAACTACATAATAAGTACGTCGCCATTCTGGTAATTTTTTTTTAAATTTTCTAAAACTCAGCTAAAATTATAGGCGATATGATTTGGATTCCTCTTCATCCTTTGAACTTTAGGCATGAATTAGATTTCTGTATGAACACTTGGATTTTGAAATAATTGAGTCATATGGAAGATTAAAATTAAGTTTGGTATCCAATAAAATACCGAGGTATTTGATATTATCAACTCGTTGTAGAGGCTCGTTGTTTATAAAATAATCAAAACTACTAATATATATTCCTTTTTACGAGTGTAAGTGATAACAGAACATTTTTATGTATTCAAGTTAAGCTTGTTGAATTTGCACCATTCATCCAGAATTTGAAATCGTCAGCAAAAAATTGATGATTAATTCCAGATAATTTAATAGATAAGTCAGAAATAAAAATATTGAAGAGTAGAGGTCCAAGAAGAAACTGATACTTCATCAGAATGCACATATAGGAATTTAACTCTTTGTATTCTATTGGTGATATAACATTTAATCCAATTTAGTAACGTGCCCCTAATGCCTAAATAATTTAATTTTAAAATAAGTGTATTTGCTCTGAAGCTCAAAAGCTTTACTAAAATCAGTATATATAGCATCAGTTTGGACCTCGTTTTCCATATTTGAAAATATATTGACGTAAAAAAGACAAATTAGTTATTGTGGACCCATTTTTAAGAAATCCATGTTGTTCATTATTAAAAGAAGGAGATATAAATGTCGTGGAAATTTACCTGAATTGAGTGATATTTTGAAAATATGCAAAAGTGGTGTAGAAATTTCATAAGCACAATTGATTAAAAATGATTGATGAATTTGATCAGGTCCTTTGTTCGAGTTGAGTTTTAAAATAGCTGTTAAAATTTCCTTCTGAGATTCATTCTTGAGATAAGTTCTGTTTTATATTCCAGAATAGTAAAGTCATTGGGGTTGTAATGCTTTTCTCAACAATATAAGAATTTTGAAAATGAATAGCAAATAGATTACTAATGTCTTGTGGAATAGAGGATGATGAGTCATCAAGTTTCATTTAGATGGCAAATCTCCACATTTACGCTTAATATCTACAAAGTTTTCTTAATGACTTTACATCGGATGGGAGGTGAATTTTGGTCGATGTTGTTTTTGTAATTAAAACATTATTTTTTATATTTTATCATAATTTTATTTTAATTAAATTAAAATTAATTTATTTCTAGCTCATAGATATTAAAACCGGGCAACCAAAGAAAAAAAAAATTATAAAAATAATTAAATTGGGCGCTATCAACTTTTCCGATAATATGTTATTTCATGCATTTCGAATTTATGTTACACATATAAGAACAGCTCGATCGGGCTAAGATCAGGCAAGTATGATGGTTAAACCAAGAAATTTAGCTTTCGGTGGCGAAATTATTGCTGCAGGTCTACCTTAAACACATTAGATGAGTAGATTGTGAATCAGTATTATACTAATAAATAAATCGACGATCTCTTAATCTTAACCCAGATATGCGGTTCTCCAGTATCGAGAGATACTGAGAGAAAGTAACCCCAAATCATCAGAGAGCCACCTCCGTGCATAACTGTAGGAATAATGACACAAATTGGAAGCATTTTTCCGCAGGGACGTCAGCTAACAAAACTCTTCTTTTTGGCCCAAATATATTTCCAACTTCAATTCGTCGGACCAAAAAACTTTTTTCCATTGCGAAATTTACCATTTCTCGTGGCACTTTGCCTAATTGAATCGATTCTGGCGGTTTGTCTTCGAAAGCAGTGGTTTAATTACAACACTTCTGCCATTTAGTCCTTGATCTTTGAGGCACTTTTTAACCGTAATCAATATTAACTTATTATTCACTTATTATTCATTTCCGACAATCTCCAAAGTGCCACCAACTTTCTATTGCGGTTATGGATAAGATTCTATCTTCCTATTTCGCGGTGGTGATTCATGTTTGGCCACGTCGAAATTTGATTGTATTTCGCGCAGTTTGATTAAATCGCTGTAGTTTGGATTGCACGGCAGAGTACCCTTCGTCACGTAACGTGATAATGGTTGCGCGTAATTCGATATTCAGTTACAAGTTTACGTCCATTTTTTTATACTTTCTGAAAGCTTTTTTCATAAAATCCTTTTTTCATCAGAAACCATTTTTTTCAACAGAAACCAGTTTATATTTTTTTTAAATATAATTTAAATATTTACTGCTTAACAACAAAACTTAAAATGTTGAGAATATTTAAATATTCAAAATTTAGGCTTTTCGGTTAAATCAAATTTCAGAATTCGAAAGAAATTCAGAATATATTTATTAATTCTACAATTAATTCTAAAATTTATTATTTCTACAAAATATCAGAATTAAGTGAAACTGGGAACAGAGAAACATTTGAGAATTTGTTGGTGATGACTTGCAAAACGGTACGCGTTTTTTAAATCAGATGAAGCAGGTGTATAGTAATATACTATTTCTTATGTAACTGTCCTTTAGTTGAAAAGATTTTGTAGATTTTGTTATATAAATGTCTGGGATGGATATTATACGTTTGTGTTGTCTTATATGTGGGTATTAAAATTAAAATTAAAGTTGGGCGGATTACTCCAGCACTCAATGCCACTAATGGGCCCATATACCCAGACAAACATACATACTTACACATTAAAAACACCCAATCGTGATTTTTAGTCACCACCGTGAATTTAACCCGAGACTCTCGAATAACAAACCAAATACGCCACTTACTGTGCCAATGAGCCATAGAGGTATAGTTTTTAATTTTCAGGGGATGAAACCCTGGGATACGTTCAAGGGAGTTATACAATATACAGTTCATGCCTCAGCTTTTGCTGTCTTTTTTACAAGGTTGCGGCTATTTTAAAGTATAATTTATTCCAAAACATATAGTTATATATTATGCTATTCATAATGTTGATTACAATTTTAACTTTAAAGCCCTTTTTGGTCAGTACCATAAATTTCTCCAGGTGTCACTGTAGGTGGATTCGAGATCTTTTGCCACGACAGTGGCGTTCTTCATCCGGTATAAATGTGTATCATTTGTTATTTCTTTCCAGAACTTCTACAATTTTCTGTAGTCAGTAATATCTTTTGTCGTTTATTCTTAAAAAAAAGTCACTATTCCTATTTGTTAAGCCGATAGCATCCTTAATTGTATTAAAGGAGAACTTGCTTTAGAATTTCCTTTCTCTTCTTGGCATTTCGCACAGCAAATAGAAGAAGAAGATCAGGAAAGATGATATTAAAACCTATAATAACCTGAACCAACATAAACAGAAGTCTAACACGAAAGAGGATTTGTGCTATGTACAAAGCGTTAACGATAATAATTGACCCCAATTGACCAATTGGAACAAAACAAGGCTAAAATTTCAAACGCAAAAGCAGTCAAAGGAAATTTATAAAACTATAAGTATTACCCTCAGCGACCAATACGGCTTTCATGCTGTAAAACAAGGATACAACTTTTAGGTTAAAATCAAAACCAAAACTGAACGAACTTAAAACTTAGCTGCAGGTTATAGTGCGACAAAAAAATACCATTTGCTTTGAAAAGGAGGCAGGCAAATGCATTATCAAATCCGCAGTTTATTGCCAACCAAACCGCTCAATTAAAATGTAAGGAGGTGACTACAACTCTAAACGACCTCAATGGGTGTGAAGTTTATATTACCAAAATGTAAACAATATTGTAGGAATGTATTCATATAGCAAACAGAAAATAAACATTATAATCAACCAATTGAAAACAGGAAAGGAAATGGATGATGCCATAATAAAAGCATTTACCATCTCAGCACAAACAACAGCTCTTAATGTTAAAATGTGCGCTGTAAGGGAATCTAATGAAAAAGTTCAAAACTGTTTCACCGATTTCACAACCACAGAAGCAACAGTCTCTGTCGACCCTCCGATTCTCTGATGGGAATTGGGCAAAATGCGATTGGGATAAAGCAATAATATTTACACAACACCTCAGTAATGTTTTTACATCCAAAGATCAAATTAGAAACCTATATAGAATTACACAAAATGAGGATCATAAAAAGTACGCTTACATATACAGAAATTGGTTCTTCAAAACATGAAGCCAATTTTGCATGAGAAATAAATTATAGCAGATCTTCTTCTTTGAAAAGTTCTTTCCAGCAGCATTCTTATGAGAATCTATATACATATACATTATTATTCAAGGGTTTGAATGTATGGCAAGAAGGAGAGCACGATCCATAAAATTAGAAAACGATTTCCAACAAGTTTTTATTCAATCGCTGAGAAATGGAGTAATTTCAACAATTGCAAATCACTTTAACCAATTTGGACTTATGCGGTATTCAATTATGGAGCCCTGCTTTCTCTTTCTATATAATAAAACACACCGAAGCTGTATATCAGGTACAATAAAGAAATACAGAAAAAAGTATCAGTCAATATTACAGTAACTGGCCCGGGAATTAAAAGATTAGAGTAACATTACTGTACAATAATAACAAAATTAGTTGTAAGATTTGGAAATTTCCGGTTAGTACTGAATTGGAAAAATCAAGAATAAAAGCCAAAGGCAGTGTATAAAAGAATATTTAGGGACTTTTGTTTATTAGCAAGAATTTCAAATATATATAGGTTATTCCAAAGAACAGAACTTTGTTTTCCAGTTGAACAGAAATTTGAACAAAACTATAATACAACTTTTCTTTGATTTGAACAGAGACGTCAGTAGGGTTAGTTTCAATTTTGGAGGTTTGTTACAGGTTATGGTAAATTCGAAAACTGAGCCAAATTCTGGAATCAATTCTGGTTTGACGCTTTTGTAAATAACAACTTCGTTTATTTTACACATTAACTATAAATACAATTAGTAATTTCCATTTACTATAATTTATAAATAATTATTGAAAAAAAAAAAATTATTTTCCAAATTTTAGTCGGCCTTGCAAACAATCAATAGTAGAACACACGCAAAATTGTTGTGCATAATGCTAGACAATTTTTCGTGTGTTTTACTACGCCAGTAGTTGACAAGGCCGACTTAAATTTGGTATCGAGGAAACTAATATTTTTTTGTATCATTATTCATAGTAGGAATTGCCGACCTTCCTTAATATGACAGGTCGCGTCTGGGCTGAACGTTCTTCGTTATTAGTAATTCAATACTAAATTTAAAATAGTTTACAATAAAGACAAACGTCCTTCTATATACATATATGTATATGGACCTGCAATAAATTATTATTCATAATCCTCAACAAATATTATTCGACAGATCATGTTTTTATTATAGCCTGTCAAATTTATAATCTGAGCACGGTGCATTTAAGTATACATGTTCTTAAAATGTAATATGTCTCTGTATGTATCATATACACATCAAAACCGCGCGCTATATATTTGATTACGTAACATAATATAAAATTATGATATATAAAGTACATTTTTAAGTACATAAATTTTTTTATACATATATTTTCATATATACACATAATTATCTTTGCATTTTATGTGTTTTATTACGATAAACAAAACAACAAAAAAAAAAGGTTAGAACTCTATGTATTTTTCTAATCTCGGTCTATGTTTATGTACATACATACTCGTATATATAGATTGAAATTGTTGTGGTGCGTCTCTAACCAAACAATCCAATTTATATATAAACGTATATAAGAGGTTTGTGGTGCGATTACAAATTTATTATAAATTCTACTATTTAAACAATAAAATCTTATATACAAATAAAAAAATAGCGAAGAAGTTAGAAATAGATCGCGCGATGAGTCATTTATACAAAAGGGGTTTCAAAAGATATATGTATAGGTAACACTTCTTAATAGTGTTTTAGAATCACTTTACTCTTCAAAAAAAAAAAAAAATTATGTATCGATATTTTATGTATGTATATTGAGAAGTAGATGTAGAATTAACCAGTTTTTTTTTAATGGGATTTCCATTTTTTACTTTGAAACATTTCTATCCGATAAAATGTTTTATAACTATGAGCGCTGTAACGCCTACACTAAAAACAGAAATTTCTATTGACAGAGTGCGCGATAAATATATTACATACCTGAGAAAAGTATGTGAACGTATATAGTTATTCAAAATTAGAATCGACTTGATACATAAATAAACACGGAATCTGTTTTAGCGTACCGATTATGTGTGTGTACGTAATTTAAAAAATATACTGCGTATTGACAACATGGCATTAAGTTAGAACATAATACGTACAATAAAGGTTTCGTTGAACAAACCTATAATTTAGGAATTTCAGGCCCTATTCGCCACTCTCTCCCTCTCGCAATCATTTACCCTAGTCCTCCAAATAAGCACAACGACAATATGCATCCGGATGCAGGATATCCAGGCCATGCTTTATGACTGTTTCGTTTTTGTTTATGAAACAACAAATTTAATACTACAAATAA
The DNA here is from genome assembly GCA_951394425.1 of Tipula unca. Classification (NCBI taxonomy): domain Eukaryota; kingdom Metazoa; phylum Arthropoda; class Insecta; order Diptera; family Tipulidae; genus Tipula; species Tipula unca. Next base: position 188,292,005 of record OX596381.1, read on the forward strand.
AATTCTACGAATTCGTCAGCCTTTTCATAAATACGAGTATAAATATATACCTATTTCTGAAAAGATTCAATACTGCTAATCTCAGTGACTAACTTTAAAAAAAATTTAAAAAATGGTTTGAAAAATTGGCTTCACAATAACGCTCTTATATTATTCTTATGCTAATGCTAAATGGGAATTGTTTCTATTTTGTCCACTAGAGTTGAAATTTATAAAGTTTTCACAATCAATATTGATCATATTTTAATTCATGGATTCTTGAAGTAGACATCAACTATTTGTTTAACCTTTAACAATGATTTAGTGATGATACCGCGGTTTACTTGCCCCTTACTGAGTCAACAATCTGGCTCTCCTTTCAGAGATCGATGCACAATTCGTTCTGGATCAGCACGAAGAACGTGACCGAGCCAACGTATACTCGCTAGGATCCTTATTCCATGTACAAAATCTTCATCAGATGTCTGATTGCGATATTTTACAGAACTCTGTATGTATATCATCTACTTCGCGTGTATTTATATACTTCTCTCAAATGTAAGGAGCCATCTCTTGTACTCATCCGTCAGCTTCCAATTTTCACATCCAACATAACAACTGGTCTGATCAACGCTATGTAAAGCTTGAGCTTCACGAAACTTGATATAGGTGTTTAGATTTTAGCAGTGGCGTTAAAGGATACAAAGCACGAGTGCCAGCTGCCAGCTGCACTTTAATATAAGTGCGTCTGGCATAGCTGTATTATAATATAGCTGTATCATAATATTAACCCACACTCCTATCGTGAGTGATTAGAAAGCCCAAATGTTTGAACCTACTCACTCCCTCAAACGTGTAGTAGTTTTGAACTCATTGATCTAGAGTCCAACAGAAGGTGAAATAATTACATGCGCAACACGTATCCTAGCAACAGCAGCCTTGTTTTTCGGCGCAATTGTGAGATGTTGTTGCACTTCAATATGGGCCATATTTTGTTGCTGCAAGACGACACTCGTCATCAAACCAATCATTTTTGGACTTTTTTTAACTTTTACTAGGACCTATAGTAAGTTGAGCAGCACTGTCAACCGAAGTTTTTAGTACCTCTCAGACACAGTTCACACAGTCCGACTGGCAATTAGCTGCCCCAATGTTGTCGCTGGCAAAATCCTGATATCGTTTCTTTTGATCTTCATTTATTGGACCTCCACACTCGAAAAGTCCCATGTGTTTCGCTGTGTTCCCAGCCTTGAAAACATCCATCGTATAGCTGTGCAGGGATTGAATGATGATCGCTGCCTGCTTACGTATATGGTTGCTGACCGATAAGTTCTCACATTCTGCCCAACCCGAGCCCGCACCCTTTAGAACCTAACACATGGTCATTTTGGTTGCATGAAGTTCAGCGAGGATGGGTCCATGTTTCTAGATGCATCTGTTTGTCAAGGAAGAACGTGCTTGCTACTCTAAGTTCATGAGCAATTCCAAAGTACATCAATCTCTCAACATTATCGGTCTCAGTTTCCTTTCGGGAGTAGAGACCTATGTTTTCACACAAGTCGGCCTGATTTCTGTCAGCTCTAACATTAAAGTCCCCAATTACCATTCTAACATCGTGTTCGGGTATATACATCCGTAAAAATTTTTGTAAAATGAGTTTTTATCTTGGAGCTGGCTCACTTCTGTGGGCGATTAAATTTTGAATCTTGTAAGCATCCTAAATACGTATATGTAGTTGGATAGAAAATCGGCCATTATATAGAAATGAATTGATTTGTGAGAGTCGCCGAAAGCCCAAGTTGTTGATATCGAAAATATAATTTTAAAAAATAAAATGAATTCACATTTTATATGAATTTAATTATCTTTGGAAAGACGAGAGACTTTTAAGTGATTTTTGTTCTAGTTTACAGAAATTTCAGAGCATTGATTTTTGAGAGACGGTAGAACGCATGTAGACGGTATAACCATAAAGAAAGTATACTGTATAAGTATATGTATATTTTCTTTATGGTATTTTCTTTATGGTATAACGATAAATGACATCGCCTCCGAGCTCCTTTCGTTTGATCCTCCACTCTTTTTCATATCGTCAAGACCTTTAAAAATAGAATCTCGTCAAATTCACTGTAATTCCTACATTTTCATAATTTAAAAAAGAAAAATTATTTTTTGAAATTTATACGAAATTTACAGAATTGAATTTTACTTGTTCGAACATTTTAGTTTTTGAAGTTTTCTAAATCCAGTATATATTCTATATATGAAGTCTAAATTTTTAAAAATGGTAAATTTTTCTATTTATTAATTTAAGAAATTTTAGAGATATCAATCAATTCTGTGAACTTCCTGTAACGGTGTGATTAAACTTCATGTACTGCATCTTTCTTCACTGCATCTCTTAAAGTGAAACTATGTACTTAAAATTTATAGTTAATTTAATTATTCAGAATTTTCCGGCATTATACCCGTAAATATTGAGTTCTTCCAATGTTGAAATTCTGTAATCTTCTTAAATTATTAAATTAGTATAATCACATGAATTTTCTAAATTTATAGTAAACTTTATGACATTGTAACGATTATGCCCAATGTTAAACTCAATAACATCAGTATTATCGTTAGTCTAATGGTTAGAGTTGCAGCTACAGAGCATGGTGTGGTAACAATCGATGATTTGATCTACACCAGGGTATTTGTAGCTTTTAGGGTGAATATTTATTTAAGTCGACGACCGAGGGTGATGCGATTAGTTGCAAAAGTAGAAAGATCATTATTTTTCAGTAAAATACCACAATGTTCGAGAAGCAAGGCGTGAACAAGAAATGAGCAAAGACGCTGCAAGAAAGAAGGAATCCAATTAATGTTCAAGTTACATTGATTACGTCACAGATTACTCTCGAATAATTGCACGCAAATAGTAAAGTTCTCTAAAGTCAACCAGTGCACTGGTTCTCATGAGAAAATCCCTTACGAATTCGTAACACCCCAAAATTCGTAACATTTAAAATTTTATTTTGATTCAGAATTTTATGTATAGTTTTTTCATATGCGGGTATACAGAATATTTTAACAATGTTAATTTAAATGGTTGGAAAATTCAATAATACATCTAATTTTCGGCGATATGACTCTGATTTCTAATAATTTAATTATGTAGTTCAGGTCAATTTACGCCGTCTTGGAGTCATAACTATATATAGAGTTGACAAATTGAAGATTGAGCCTTTCTGCATTTCGTATAGATTTTTGAATAAATTCCATAGCAATTTTTACAATTTCATGTAAATTTGAATCGTTCCGTACTCTTTAATGTGTCGTATAGAGATGAACTTTATTTCAATAGGTTTAAATTTATTTGCAAAAGGATGGAATTGATTTGCAAAAGAGTGATGTCAGTATATACAAAAGAGCGGCAGCGGAAAGGTCTACAGTTCATTTTAAATAAAATTTATTTTGTTATGAAGGCTTACATTTTTCAAAAAATATTTAGAAATTTTCAATTTCGAAAAGTATGAAACCAATAGAAGATATGTAACCTTTCTGACATAAAACCTGTTCTCCTAAACGGAAACAAAATAAATTCATTATTCTTAACGTCCGAAATGAAATGTATACGTAAATAATTATATAGCTACACATTTATCATCCCTAATATAGAGGTGTAGACTCCTATACAACCTACAGATATTCACCGTTTACCAAAAAGCGCTATCGTCGATTATTCGGACTATATAGGAAAACATTGAATGGTATATATAGCTTTCCATAAAGTATATATATAGTGATTAAATGCAATAGCGGCCGTTGGGTTTTAAACCATAGAATGGACAAAAAACATTACCTAAAACGATTTAAAACACTCAACACAATAATAATAACAAACAAAAATATTAAAATTTCGAGATACCCCATTATATATAATTGACCTTTCCTTGCACTCATATAAAAACACACCAAAAATTGTCTTACACCAGAGCTAGATAATTTTTCGTGTGTTTTAATATGTGAGTGCTTGGGAAAGTGGATTAAAATGTGATATCGAATAATTGAATTGTTTCTTATAAATTTTCATATACTATTATTTGTAAAGACTACTATTTGGTTGATGTCGATGGGCATGGTGAAATGAACGTTGTGGATATACTAATTGCACGGAATCTTGCCTAATATATGATGGACCGCGTCTGAAGAAATTTGTTAATAATTTTATTTAAGATTTTTTTTTTAGTTTATAGAAATTAATAATTTGTAGAGTTAAATGGCTTTTCTTATTTGTGTCGGTTGAGAGATCAATACCAGAGCCGATTAGCGCATATAAATTGAGTTCTGAATCATTTCCAAGCCAATATGTGGTTTACCGTCCGCACCTCAAACAAGAACTAAGCAAATTGGAGGTGATTCGTAGCCATCGACATATTATTATCAAACGAATTATAGTTGAAATATCCAACCTGTACATTGAGCAATTGTATGTTCAAATTGCTATCAACAATAAATCAACATTCATATATACGTTGTATATATGTATCTTCTGCCTGACTGACCGATATCATTATCACAATTATTGAAGTCAAAATGCTGCTGATCCATTTCTATGGAAACTGTGCTAATTTTAATGATTGATTAAACAGTAAGCACAAAGGGATTGCCAATTTTTTGAAGTATTTTTTTAATTTTAAAACTGGAGCAAGAGATGTCTCGTATGTTATAGAGGTATGATATATCAACCTAACCTATTTAAACTGATTCTATGCAACTCATTCAAAACATTAATTCCACGTTACGTTTCACATTGCCACAGCATGGTTTTATGCCAATGGTGCGATGTACATGACCTTTGCCAAAGCTTTTGACTCCATCAGTTATTGCAAAACATTGGAAATGTATCTGAACAGTTCGTAGCCTGGTTTAAATCGTATTTGTGTAACCGCTTTCAATATATTGAACTATAGGAAATAAAAGATAAATTAAAACAAAGCTACCCCCGGTGAATGGGATTACCAAAGTAATACAGCATTCTATAAGATATTGATGTTTGCAGGCGATCTTAAAATCTACAGAACGGCGGAGACCATTGGTGCTACAAATAAACTGCAGGAAGACATTCTCAATCTTACGATTTAGTGTGAGTCTATATAATCTTCTTCGTATAAATAAGTACAAGGCACCTTATCGTTTCTTTAGAAAATGAATCCAGTTATATACAACAATATCAAATTAATGGCATACTTTTATTAGAAGTATAATCGAAATCAAGGACTTAGGGGTTACCTTTGATGAAACCATACGTGCTTTACTATAAGCACATTGAAAGATGCGTCGTTAGAGCAAATTCCACGCTTGGTTTTAATATAGGCACTGACCTCGATACAATTAAGATCGTGTATGCTTGTCAGATCCCAACTTGAATATGTCGCCAATATATTATGGTGCCCTTTTCACGACAAACTTATCCGCAGCATTGAGAATTACCAAAAAAAACTTTATATATACCTGGATTGAACATCTACAACATGAAAACACTTCAAAACAGGCTGCGTTGATTAAATCGGTGCACCATCTATCAATTAAATGCGCACCTATATATAGTATTAATTCGTTAGGACAAAGAGTGATTCAAAATTATAATGAGACAGGGTTTCTTATATCTAAAGCTAAATTTGGACGACCGTGAAAGTTGATTGTTCGCACGAAACGCGTGAAGATGTGAAACTATGTATAGTTCAGAGATCAATCCGAAGAAAAGTGCTCAAATTAAATAAATAAAAATATTAAATTACGAAACATATCCGTATACATATACTTTATTATAAAACTCTTGACCCAGGGATGTGACTTTACTACAATTGTATAGTAGATCTACTAGATTCCTATCGTTTTATAAATTAAGTACGTACTAGCCAAATTCTACTCCACTTTCCTCATTTGCAAATTTTATGTCGTTTTCGATTGCCCAAAAAAAACTAAACTCGGTGAAAAAAACTAAAACTTGCTAATGACTTTTTTTTGCAATCGAAAACGACATTATATTTGCTTCAGGTTTTGCAATGGTATTTTATTGCTTAATGGGTTTTGAAATATGTATTTCTCTTGCTTATATATAAATAGTGATTTATTGTAACACCAAATTGGTTTATGGGATTTTAACAGACACTTTTTTGGTTTGCTTTTATTTTATTTGAGTCGGGACGAGTTACAGATTCTTAATACAATCGCACCAATTTTAAAATATTTTCCATGCTATATACATAGTTCTAATTCAGAAATCTATAACAACCAATTCAGACGATTAATTGGAAATCATGAAGTTTTAGGCAATTTTTATGGGGATGTAGTGGTGTTTTGGAGAAAATTAAAATCATATAAAGATATTACGGATGAACCAGCATTCTCAGAAATTTCATCTTATATATGCTACAATTATATGTTCACTTCCACAAAGCACTGCAGCAGCAGAACGAATTTTTTCACGGTTTAATTTAAACAAATCTACGAAATAGAATAAATATTAAAACGGTCGAGAACTTAATGTATTCAAAAGAACTTCTGGTCAAAAATAAAGTTTCCTGGGAACCATCTGATACACCGGATTTACTAAAGTATATATGCTGATAAATTTGTATTTACTATAACGAATAGTTTAAATTGAAATAATCTGAATTATTTAACAAAAATATCCTAAATTTAATAGCTTCGTTGATGCTTTACTACTCGTATGTCGTAGTTATAATTATTGTGTATTTGAATTGTTTACAAAATAATTATTATATTTTATAATATTTAAAAGTTATTTTATAAATTTAAAAAAAAAACTGAAATTTTAATTTATTTTGTATTAAAGCAATTGAAATTATTTCTACTACACAAATCTACTACAATTTTTATTCAAAGTCTGCTAGGTCTTGAAACTTGTTTCGAAATCAGTGGTTTTAATCATTGCGAATGTTTTGCGATGTTGATGCTTTTTGGTATAGTTTTCAGTCAGCTTGGAGGCAATTTTAGGAGCACTTGGAAATTGGATTAATTTTGAATATTTTCGCTACTTCTCTATAAGGTTTAGATAGAAGAGATCCTGTCTCATGATAATTTTGAATCACTATTTGAATAATATATAGATTTTGGTTTATAAACATTTCATCAATTTTCCTAACGATTTATGTTGTTTTCTATAATATAATAACGATTCTCACTAAGAAGCTTACAGTTTCGAAGTGACGTTTTAATTAAATTTTATTTGATTTTATAGGTGTTGTTAAGTTTCTGGTAAAATACCGATGGATAGCTGTATGGAAGGACTTTTAAATTTATTAGGTTAACCATTATGGAAGAAATTTAAATAAAAAAAAATGTATTGACATTTTTTGCAATGTTTTATAGGTCTAACACACAATTTCTTACTTACTGGAATAATGTTATATGGAATATGACATTAATGACAATAATATATTATCAAAAATCTGCTCCGGCTTTCGAACTCCTGGCAAGTATACATATAATTCGTTGTTAAATTAATGGTTTTATGAATTAATCAACGCTTTTTTAAGTATCCGCACACCTTACCATCTAAATTCGAGATAAATCGTATGCAGCTGGTCAATAACGAACTGGTGTTCGTTATTCGTTAAAGTTTCTGAGTATAATTTAATCCAGATAAACCAATTACCTATAAGTATATATACATACATACATATATAGACTTCCTCATCAACCTGTTTGATATAATTATCTTAGATATATATCTTTCGGCATAACATATTTCGGTACATATATATACATATAATATACATACATATATATAGGAACAGGTATATAGGTATTTTACATTTTAATTAACATACATCTGCCATTTAAAAAAAATGGCCTAATCATATAACTGAAATTTCCAAAAACCGCCATTCTACTCATATATCAATCCAATCAATCAATAAAATTCCATCCCATAATTTCATTCATCGCGCAGTGTCACATATAAAATAAAATATACCGCGCGCCCGATCAAAAACACTACAATATTTATGATAACGGATCAATATTGTCGAATATATGTATACATATATATGTATGTATTATGTAGCAGTAATTGTATTTGTATAAATTTATTCATTATCAGTATAAAAAAACATTCTAATTATTTTACTAATACTTCGTACATTGTAGGTATTGTATATATATATACTGTATGTAGTTTCGTTATATATGCTATTTACCAGCGCGCACCAAAATTATATACTTTGATTGGTCCCGGTGCGGATTAAATATTTCTCTATAAAACTTTTATAACAGAATCGAAAGCACATGATGTGTACGATGATTGGCGCAGAAGACGGTTGTAAAATAAAATGACTGTAAAATTTGTAACTCCGCCCCTTTCTTTAAAAATTATATGGTGGTGTTTTTGTTTCGTTTTGTTTTTTTGTTGTTCTTCATTATCAGTACCGTATTTTCATTCCAAAAAGGTTGTCTGAAGAAATGTTTCGAGCAGCAAACGAAAATCGAAAAACAAAAAAAAATTGTTTAGTTCAGTTTGAAATGGACGTTTAGTTAGTTGTGTGGCGTAATTTATATCACAATATACACCTAGAGATTAAAGACGAGAGTGTGCACTTTTATTGTATACAAGATTTTTTTTTATTATTTTATATATCTTATTAAAATTTAATTAATTAATAAAAAAAAAAGTGAAAATAATAGTTTTTTAATAAATTAATAAAAATTTACACGCACGGATTAATATAATGATGAACAACCGTAATAAATTCAGTGATTTATACAACAATTAAAAAAATTAAAATAAAAAATGTGTATCAGTTTAAATAAATATTTTATTATTGTTGTGAAAGAAGTGGCAATTTATTGAGTGAACAAAAATAATTAATATATTTTGTGAATAATTAAAACCTAATTATATTATAAACAACAGTAAATTTAAATAAAACAGTTTCAAATATGGTGTCCTATTATAATTTTCCCATGTATCCAAAAAATCATGGAACCAATTTAACATACACACCATCGCCGTCATGGTATCCCGGCAATTATCATCATCAGCCGCCAAATCAATTTTTGGGCGATACTGAAACCCCGCCGCAAACCATGTACTATCATCATCCGATGTTTCAATCGAGCCCAGATTGGGCGGCACATGAAAATTTTGGCGGTCCACAAGGTACACTACTACCGCCGACTAGTAATGGCGGTGGTGGTGGTGGCGGCGGAGGTGGTGGTGGTGGTGGTCCGAACGGAAATATTGGTACAAATGGTGGTCATCTAGGTAATTCAACAACACCAGGAACTGGTGGCAGTGTTGCACACATAAATCAAAGTGGTAATAATGGTAATAGTAATCATATAGCGGAAGGAATAAGTAGTTTACCATCACCACCGATCACTGTGTCGGGTAGTGAAATGTCGAGTCCGGGTGCACCCAATGGGGCATCATCACCGCAGACGGCAAATAGTCGGCAGACACCAACAAAAAATTCATTTTCATACGACTGGATGAAGAAACCGTCATATCAAAGTCAACCAAATCCAGGTTAGTTTTGTTTTTACATACACATCCCTTATAAAAGTAATAAAACTATTAAATTTTACGAGACTATACATATATATAATCCCTTTAAAAAAAAAAAAGGTGGAAATATTTAAACGATACAAAGATCACAAAATGTCGATCTTTTTTTTGTTATTCTGACAGATCGCATATACATACAAATATAAAGATCATCTTAACAGTAAAACTCTAAAAAATTTCACATGACAATAAAACCAGTTTTTATAGCTAATTTTAAATATGTACATTCATATATAGATACTTTTATATATGGCCAAGGTTACGATTACGAACCGTATCATATACACACTTGAATTAATCCGAAATAATCAAATCCTACGATCAACAATTTTAGTTTATTATTCTGAGAATTGATTAAAAATTGATTCCGCACGATTGTATTCAAAAAAAATATATATATTTTTCAATTACATGTCGTAAATATATATAGTGTGTTGCGTCTATTTTAATCGGACATAATATATTTCGATATATACTTAGACATATTTTAGTATATATACATAAGTACAGGCAGTTTTTTAAGACACACCCCCAAATTGTATAATTAATCAATAACGGATCGTATATATGAATTTATAAATTTTGTTTTGTTATCAAAGACCGTCGCGTATATATACTAATCAAGATTGATTACAGTTAGTTGTTTATATAGTTTGGCGAGTGAATCAATTTCCGAAGCCTGTTGTACATATATGGAATTAAATTTTTTGAAAAATTTAAATAAACTTTGGGTTTTAAAAGTATTGCGCTTTTCAACAATTTGTCCAGACATTTTTAACGTGCGAAATTGGTTTAAAACGAAACAATAATATGAAAATTTTCATGTATAGGAAATATTGAATATATAGGAAATATTGAATATATTGAACTTGAGAGTATACTCGTCTAATAAATTCCATTGATTCAAACTAAAGGCTATCTTTGATGGTCAGATTCGTAAATGAATTTGAAAAAGGCGATTTATTGAAATTTTCCAGGAAAGTCCGCTACCCAAATTACAAGATTGCGAACAGCCCTCTTCGGAACGACTATCCTTCTTGGGAATAACTCATCATTCCCAAATAGTGTCCTTTCTCCTTTTTTAATTAATTTTAAAATTAATAACAAATTTTCTACAATTAGTTACTCATAATCACGAATATAACCAATCTGACTTTTAAATATTTATTTTGAAAAATCGAGGCTGGATCCAGTAGCACTTGTGAATTTTTCGTAACTTTAGAACCCTCGAAGCACACGGAAATTTTGTTATTTGAAGCAATTTCCTTTTTCTGGTTCAGGAAAGAGTTGTCAACACAGAAAGAAATGTGAGTTGGCAGCTAAGCTCCCTAACTAAATTCCAGGAGAGGCCTTGAAAAATTTTGTTATTAGAAGCAATTTTTATTTTCTAGAATAGAGGTAACCCGATAGGGCCACCAGAAAATTTAGTTTTTCTGGATTCAGTTGAATTTTTAATTAGATCTCTCGCGCACGCTTGGAGAACTCAGATTTTCAGAAATATTTTATATTTGAAGCTGTCGGGATCCAACCAAATTTAAATTTTCAGTTTCAACTTTTCATAAATGTCTTTTTTGAATAATTGGGGCTCTACCAAAAATGGAAATCTTCTGGATTTAGAAATTTTAAGTAAATCCTTTACAATTTTAACAGTGCTCTCACAATGCAAAACTTTTTACCTACCAATTAGTATGAATTTGTATTGAAAAAATTTTTGTTCGTTATGTTGGTGAAAACCTTAAGGAAAAAGTTAACAAACTCCGATATTTTGCCTTAAGAATAAAAGAATAATGTTAATACCATTTGAAAATAATTAAAAAATGTCAACAATACAAAAACACAGATTTTAAAATAAAAATTCTATTGTGCAGGCAAAATTAATATTTAAACGTACTGAAATTGAAATTTAATTTAAAATAAAGAATAATTATATAAAGGTTAGGAAACTAAATGTCACGATTTTTAAGTTGGCTTCAATTTAACTTTTTCTTTAAAGAAATTGGGCGAGCTACATTAAAACTAAAGTCTAAAGTGAAAAGTACTTTTTTTCCATTGTAAGAAAATTGAGAGACCTTATAAATTTGAGAGACTTTATAAATTTTTACATTTTATTATTGTTTATAAATTAGTTTATAGACATAAAAATATTTATTAAGTTTCTAAGTAGCTCAGGATTGTGAAATATATTATAACGTAGTACTGGTTCCGAATGTATATGGTATCCCAAATGCGTTCGACCGTCCTCTTTAGATCGATCCAGTTTGGCGTAAAATGAACGAAATCGAAAAAATCAGAATTTTTCGAACTTAGTTCAAATTATACGTGAAACCATGAGTAATCATAACATAAGTATGGAACTTGGACTTGATTTACTTATATACTAATCTAATAATAAGATGTAAAGATTTACGAAATTTTCAAAAGTCCGTGAGAATTATAAAACATTTTTAAAATTTGTTTAGTTGTCTTAAGTAATCTAATCGTTATCAAATCTTTGGTGGTCTTTTTAAATGTTTCGTGCTTTCAGTGCTTTCAACTATTTCGTTTTGAAATATGCAAAGAGAAATTCACTTTACGTATAATCGCAGAAATGATTTTATTCGAGAATTACTTACACTGTACATTTCGAAATGTATGAAGCGCGTTCAAATTAGTAAAAAGTCATTTAATCGGTTAATCGACGATCTTCGGCGTATGTGTCAGAATAGTTTCAAATATTTTAGGCATTTTGTTATAATTTACCAAAATCTGCCTTCCACGATTTTTACAAGTCGGACCGTATCAGGCTTTCATCTGAAAACTACAGTGGCCCATCATTGTTATTTTTTTTTTACTTTTGGTCATTATTCCAGTTTGCAAGAGTACGATAAAACGACAGGTCTTGTAGTGTGGGAAACGCCGTTCTAGTAATATTCGTTTCTCCCGTTGAGACTGGTTCCTAATTTCCTTGATTTGTATATTTAAGTATAATCTTCGTGATAAAATGTGACAATTTAAATCGGCCCCAATTCATTGTAGGATAGTCGGCTTACAAACATTTGGTAAACAATGGAACAAACCCCGATTGTTCCGAGATGCTACTTTATACCTAATAGTTTTATGAGCATGTAATACCAATTCCATTAAAATTCCCAATGAAGATTGAATATATACTTTTCGCAAGAACAAGGATTGTGGACAGATACAGACAAATGTAAATCTCAAAATGAACTGGATTTGCTTTGTTTGTGATTAAAATTTTAACCGTCGCCTATGAGACAATAGCGAAAGCTTAAAAAAATTAGTTTAATTAGTTTAGCCTCCTGAGGCACATATATTATCATTAATTTCGTTTCTAATAATTCGAATATATATAACTATATTTATGCATATAGTACTTGAAAGTAAATATCTAATGCACAAAACAGACTCCAACCTGGCAAACGCGTATATAGAAAACGCTCAATAATTTCAACTAAAGTTTAATAATTTGTTCAAAAATGGACAATAAGTGGATAGGACTTGAAATTAAAAGACTCGATAATGTTGCTAAGTAGCAATTTTTAGAGTTCGCAAATAAAAAAACACAATGATTACACTAACGATAAAAATTGAATTGAAAACGTTGAATTTCTATACATATGAAAATTACTTGCTTGGTCGCATACGCGCACGAAAAACAAGTTCGAGTATTAATATTTTTCTTATATACAGTATTACAGTAGGCGTACGATTGTTTTTAATTTTGATTTTTGTTTTCAAAATTTTATAAAATAGAACGCATTTGTTTTATTTTATCGGTATATACCAGGAAACGCTAATTGAGTGTTATTGGCGAAATAATAATTGTACAGCATATTTGGTTCCATACAGTTTTTTGTTTTAAAAAGATAAAATGTCCATTCCAGCTCCACCGGAAGTCGTATATATGATAAGGTCAATGATAAAGTTTTGGTGTACAATACATTACGACATCTCCCGCGTTTATAATTAATAAAAGTTATAAGTAAAATTAATACAAAACAAAACAAAAATTCACACGCCCGATCTTCTTCTTATTATTTATTTGAGTGTGTATATATATTACACAAGTATATTTACATTTCCTAAATTAGTTTAATAAATTAATTTAACCATACCGTAAATTTATTAGTTATATACATAATTAAATTTAAAGCGCGCACCAATATCTCTATATATGTATATATATATATATAAATATATATACATATGTAACATATGTATACTTCTAATATTTATAATATATAACAATAAGCATAATAAATTTAATTTTTATTTAATACAACATAATATAATTTATAGTATGGTACTTAGATTTTTTATTATATGTAGTAAGTTGTAATATAATTTATAATCTAATTTGAGTTGTGATTTTTATTTTTAAATTTATTATTGGAATTGATTATAGAACGAGAACGAGATAAAGTGTTTAAGTAAATATATTTTTATTTTTTTATAGCTACATATATGTATATAGGCAATCGTATATATTCTTCATCATGAATGTGTTAATTAAGAAAAAATTTTAGCGACCAAATTCTAATTTTCACTTCCGTCTTCCTTTCTAATTTGGTTAAGAATTTTTATTTTATATTTCATATAATGTACATATATTGAAAACGATATGTAATTATGACCTGAACAAAATATAATTACCTACGTGACTTATATGAGTGCGCTGCGCATTGCTATCATATACATATCGCGTATATGTACTTTTGTATATATACATATATAGATAGCGAGCGAGCTACATATATAGAGAGATAAAACACAAAATGTATAAACACTTATCAATCATTCACAGTGCGAGCTGTTTTATATATTTAAAAAAAAAATTTAATGAAATACAAAAAATAATATAATTTTGATTGGAATCTAACATATGGTTTTTAATATATACGTTTGGATCCTATTGGGCGGATTACAAATCCAATTTTTTTTTATTGATAACACAGGTTTAAAAAAGTTCATGAGTATTTATTAAAAAAAATGAAAAGGTCGAAACGATGTGTCTTATATTTATATATATATAAATTATATATGAATCATTTTGATTGTATATCGATTGTATTCGTACATAATATATAAAAATATTAAGCGACAGATGTACTTAAATATTAATAAATATTTTATAACTAATTTAAGGTTCAATCAACAACATAATATGTTCAGCACCCTCACTTGATGATTTCACACCATTGGAACAATGTGGTATGGAATTTGCACGAAAATTAAATCGTTAGTTAATTTTTTTTATACGTTTTTTTTTTGTTATATACATACATATAGAAGACACAGCCATCTACAAAGCATGTTGTTGATGATGGAAGTATTTTCTTTTGGTGGAATGCTTTTATGTTGTGCTTTATAATTTTTTTTTTTTTATCCAATTATAACCGATTTTTAGTTTTTATGTCTTAATTTAATGGGAGAAACGATTTTATTGCGGCTTAAGAATTTCTTACCTACCTTAATTTTATTTTATACCCAATTATTATATATCCTTATATACCTCGGATTCTAATTTATGATGCTGAAAAACCAACGCTGTGTTTTTTTTATAATTATATATTTTATTCGTTTTAGATTTACAACGACAAAATGGTGGGATATATACATGTACATAATATACAAAATAAATAAATAAAATGTTGCGTGACTTTATATATATGTAAACATATAAAGAAATGGACGCACTAAAATTAGATTTTTATCTCTAGATGTGTTTATATAAGAGCCAAACCCAATTTTAATTATTCGTAAATTAATTTAATCAAATGGCTGAATATATATTTCCTGTCTCGAGGATTAGGAAATTTTTTGTTGTTGTATAAATTACGTATATTTTTGGTAAAATTGGATTATAAATTATGATTGGGTTTAGTTATCGCCCCGTCTTATGTTTTGTATATATTTGTATATTATAGAGGTACAAAAAATGGATTAGTTAATCGATCTGCAGAAATATAGTGTTTCGGACAAAAATACAAAAAACTATTGAAGTCTATGGTAATTTAAAACACATGTTAGTCCATAGGGACTATCTTTCATATTGGCCCCTTCTTACACTCCTTGGCTGAACCAACTTTTATGAGACTTTTATACACTCCTTGAAAGATATCATCTCGTTTAATTGTATTTTGCTTTAAATTAGTTTTATTTAAATTCATGCTTGTTATCGAAAATTTTAAATAGTACAATAGTTAAATAATAATCATGAGCACCCCCAAAATTTATAATTCTGCTGCACGGATTATATTTTTTCACTGGCCAAGTATTTATTGCACAATTTTGCTGACCGAAATACTGGGTTCCGTAAACTGTTATAATATTTAACTGACTATTATATACCTACGTTTTTGGTTTCTTTCGCTGGTTTCGTATATTTTTTATAGCAGAATTCAAATACTTAGACTGCGGACCAAATGTCGGTCTAAAAGTAAAATTCGAGTTTTAGTATTTTTAATTAAATAAATACGTGCTTTTGTTTATTCTCAGCTTACTCAATCCATAGATCCTTAAAAATTGATGAACCTAAACGTTAAACATTTAGTTTACTGTACTCGGTTTACCCTACTTTTTGATAGGGTAAATTAATTTACGGTAAATTAAAGTAAAAGTCGATTTTTACCCATAAATTGGTCCGCAGCAATAGAAATTGTAATCGCTACTTTGAGTAGTTTGCCACTTTTCTGGTTAATTTAGTCAAATAAATAAATGTTCAATTAGATTGGGTTAAGTTACATTTATTTTCTATTTTATAGCAACATTTTATGGAGATATTGTATCATTAATACTTTATTTCAAAATTGTTTATGACAATTATTTTTTCAGTATTTTTTACTGTCATATAGATTACTTTTTCTCCCACATGTTTCATTCGCTGTCAGTAAATTTTTACAATGAAAGGCTTAAGTTGTTTTAATTTATCAATTATTTATCCGATTTTTTTTAATTAAATTGGATCCGATATGGCTAAACTAATCAGTAATCACAATTAATAAAATTCGAACTGTAATAGTATAAACTTATAGAGGAGAGCACAAGTATTATAGCTAAATTGCTAGTATACGGTATCCAAGTTTTAGATGTGTATATAATTGGCAATATAGTCAGGGGCAACCATAAGCTTCTGCATAAGGACGCAATTAGGCAAGGAATCCAGAAAGTAGTTTTTGGATGAATCATTTTGAGCTCTTTTTTTAACCGCATACATCGCAGAAAAGTAATATTTAATGTTCAAGCTTTCGGCAGACGATTGATCATTTCGATTTCAAATTGATTGGTTCCAGGTTCAGGGCTCCCATACTGATGTTTGTAATAAATTCAATGTATATGGATTACATCGCAAGGAATCCACATTTAGTAAAAGTTTTCTTGCTGGATGCCTTTAAATTGTTGCTCCAGGAACTACAATACAAATTCAGTCATGTCCTTTTCTAACTAACTTTTACAAATTATAGAAAATTAAAATTTGGTACAATTTGGTTACAAAGCGTTATTTAATGTGGAAGGTTAAGGGGCAGAAAACTAAAAGCTTTACCTGAAAAGTTGTATCTTGGTAATTTGAAATTTGTACTTTTTGATTTAATGGAATGTTTTCTATATTATAGTGATTCTTGTTTATCTGTAATTTAGATTGAAACTCAACATTACCTAAACCAATTAAAATTTTATTTTCGTACAAATTTTGAAATATCCTAGGCTGCAAATGGATTATGGGCTGCTGAAATTCGACTTTTTTTTACCTATTATAGTTAATAATTTAAATTAATAATTCAGCCAGGATTTTCTTTTAAACATTCTATTAATTTGTTATGGCTTAATAAGCTTATAAGTCAAACTTTAATAAAGTTTCAAATGGCGTTTTGAGTAATATTTTGAGCGATTGATGCTTTGTCAGAATACGTTCCTCCTTTTATGGTATTTTACTTGCAAATCAATTAAATTATAAAATCTGTACTGTCTTAAATGGGGGTTATGTTATTCTTATTAAAATCTGTTATCAATATAATATGTCAATATCAGACCAACGAAATTTGTTTAAATTTAAGGTTATTTTGGGTCTCTTAAATTTCGCTCCAATGCAATATCCACAACAATTTCTCTTCTTCTTGGAATTGGATTGCTAATTAGATTATTTTTCCAATCGATTATAATTTGTAAAACGATTTTATGAAACCTCGTACATATACATAATTACATTAAATGGCGCAAATTACAAAATTCTTCAAATCAATTTAATTTTAATTTTTGTAATTTTGTTTTTTTTTTATATTTTTTAATCTAAACTTCAGAGCATGAAGCACAAAAAATATACGTTGCATGTCAAACGAAATATTTTTTTGTACAGTGTGTTGTGTTTATAACAATAATTTGCCGCAATGCGGAATTAAAATATAAAGGAAAATACAAAATAAGAAAAATTGTAATTTTCATTAATTTTTCTTATTTTAATTTTTTGTTTTTTTGTTTTTTAATTGGATACGAGAATTCAAATTATAATTATATGTATTAAAGTTTTCAATTTAAAATTTATATTTTTTTTTGTTCGTTTTATATATTAAAATGGAAAACTTATTATACAAAATGGCGTCACCATTGCAAGTTTTTCATTTTGTTGTTATTGTGGTTGTTGAATTTTTTATTACTTTATGGTAGTAAAAAATAAAAAAATTCAAACCAAAAGTTGGAAATGTATAATTTTTTTTTATTCCATCGCTGGGTACATGTATTTTTTTTTTGTTTTGTGTGTTTACCAAGAAGACACTTTGTGAATGGGAATTATAATTTTAGTTTGTTCGTTGTTTTCTTATTATTATTTTTATTGATTTTGTCTTAGATTTTAACAGTAGAAATTTATACTTTTAAATTATGTAAAAATAACACTTATACGCTACATTAGCACCTTTTAAAATATTTTGTGTTGTGGCATATATATGAATCATATACATACATATATAGATTTAAAACTGAAACTTAATAATTCATTCCCATCTCGTCGTAGCCACTTAATCATTTCATCATCCCTCTTCATTATTTCGTATGTAAGCGATTTGCTATTTGGAGAGATAAGGGAGAACTTTTCCCTCGGGGCCAAAATTTTTTGCGACTCGATGAAAAAAATATTCGATGCGCCAATATAATATTTTGGTTGTCGGTGTTTTATAACAAAAATTGAGTGCGCGTCACCGACTAATATTTAAATCTTAAAAAAATTTCATAATCTACATTCTACGAGTATATACACAACAACAATATCTATAAAAACTTCCGTCAAACGAATTAAACCACACAACAAATAGATTTTGAACAAATCCAAATATTAAAAATACATTTGTGTTAACGCGCGGTTGTGTGTCTATATAATATATTTTCCCTGATAATGATCAAAACATACCGACACAGTTCTGAGTGGATGGATGGATTGATAATTCTGTTGTTGAGAATGGATTAATAGATATCTAAATCTCTATCATACGATTTTAATTTTATTTTTGGTATTTCATATATAGTATGTTCGAATTCTATTTCCATTTATTTAAATATATGTTATGTACTTATATTGTTGACCTTAAAATATAATTTGACTACATGGTTTGGTATGCACGACCCCCCTCTCCTTATAATACGCATGTATATAGTTGATAAATTCTTTCGAGCAGCCGATTTCTGATAAGAAAATGTTATCAAGGGATTATCAAATGCGCTTGAGGATTAAGGTGTAAAACGTAATGTTTGTTTTGTATTTTACTAGACAAACTGACTTCTTGAAATAAATATTTTAAGTACTATCTGATTTTGGATGGGCATATGGATTTACAGCACGGTTATTATGATGCGGCATTTTTGTTTAAAGAGAATAATCACATTACAATACAGGCATAATATTTTTGGTTTAAGTCTTATAAATATATGTAATGCTACATAGCTGACTGACTATCTTGCAGCACTATCTTAGAGACTTAAACTTTAGCCTAAATATATTTTATAATTTTTCCCATTAATCTACTGACTTTTAAATTCATTCCATGACATAAGATATAATTAGCATTCAATATAGCTATTTATATAACATATCTTGAAAAACTAAGCCACCAAAAAATATGAACTCAAATCAAAAGATAATTTATGCTAGGTCATATAGTATAAGTTCAGCTTAATTGAAAATGCTAACAAATTAAATCTTCAGCTAAAGTTCATTAAAATTAGGATTAATTTACATGGTTACTATAAGGGAAGTTTAAGAAAGCCAATAGCCCTGTAAAGTTTAAATCAAATAATTACTGTGCAAATATTGCCATTAATTTTAGCTTGCTCGAGTCATATTTCATTTAGTCATATTTGAATAATGTATATTATGCAAGGCTTAAGTGAAAATTCTGGTTTAATTTTGTTTTGTTGAACTTAATAATTCTTAATATTTAATAATTAATTGATAGATTTGGCTTAAGCCAAGCAATTTTACATTTAATTCAACCTTATTGGACCATTTTGAATATTTCGAGTAGATTAATATTAAAATTGGCCAGCTTAAATAACTGCGGTTTTGGATTAAAAGTTATTTTAGAATATTTAGTTCTGGCTTAAGTAATTTCACTTAAGCTCATCTCATGATATAAGATATACATAATTATCATTCAATATTTTAGATAATAACTTATCTTGAAATTTGGACCCACATCTACAGATAATTTTGGCTTAAGTCACATTATAATTAAAACTTAATTGAAATAAAATGCTCCGGTAAAGCTCAAACCAGATGATAATTTACTTTTTTATTATGAAATGTTTCAGAAAGTTATTAAAAAATAAATACAAATTAGCACTTTGCGGTTTAAGTCAAATAAATATCGCCCCCATTAATTTTGAGGGAAATTTAATATGTATATTTATTCTTACCTCTAAACTATATTTTAATTATGCTATAGTACAAGGCTTAAGTTCCATAAATTTAAAAAAAAATTGAGTTAAGTCACATAAATTCTGATTAAATGTAATGGTTCCTACTTAACCGAAGATGTTGGTTTAACCACATAATTATTTTAACCGATAGATTTGGCTTAAGCCATACAGTTTCACATTCAATTCAAACTTATCCGACCATTTTGAATATTTCGTGTAGATTAATATCAAAATTGGCCGGCTTAAATAACTAGTTTTGAATTTAAAGGTTATTTTGAATATTTAGTTCCAGCTTAAGTTATTTCTTCCTAAAGTCTTCTGATGTAAGCACATCTTTTAACGTAAGATATAATTATCAATCAATATAATTATTTGTATAAATTACCTTGAAAAATTAAGTCACCAAATGGACTAAAATCTCAAGTTAATTAAAGCTTAATTCAAATAAAATGCTCCGTAAGCTGATATCGATCTTAGAAAATAATACAATTTAGCCCTTTGCGGTTAAATCAAATAATTATTGTGCAAATATAGGCCCCATTCATTTTTAGAAAAGTTTAAATAATATTTTGAATTATGCTATAGTGAAAATATTGGCTTAACTCACATAATTTCTGTTAAATTACGTATACATATATTTAATAATTCCAACTTAACCAACTTTCAGAAAATTAACGTTAATACTTATCTAAAGATAATAACTGTTGATTAAAATCATTTTCCCGATATAAAAATATATGGCTGACTTGAGAATTTAAAGCGCAACCAATAAAATGGAAAATGTTATTTGATTTTCTTTTCAATATTGTTGCAGCTTTTTTTATTTTAGTTGTATATATATATTCCAAATGTTGTGTCATAAAGGGGCAACACATTAAATTTTTTTTCCCACATATGCCTTCCATTATTGCCATTAGGCCAAAAGATATATATGTATATATATATACATATATGAATTCTTATCATTTTAGTGTATATATGTACATATAAATTTATATATGTATGAATGTATATATCCATAATTGAATAAAATGTATATATCTAAAATAAATAAATAGATAACAAATAAGGGTAATAAATTATATATACATATAATTTGATTGGAATTTAATTTAAGTTGTGTGTGTGTGTGTGTGTGACGTCATAAATATTTTAATTAAAGTTTTTGTCAAAAAACACTAACTACACTCAGTATTTTTATTTACCTAATCTGTGATGACCTCTAATTTTACGACCAAAATTAGCGTACACATATAATAATTTTATCTTTTTTTTTTTTTTAATTTGATAAATAATTCAATTGCTGGCTATAAATTAATAAATATACAAAAAAAATTGATTATATAGAATTTTGATAACTTCGCGCAATGTATTAGAAAATCTTTAATCTATATTTATGTGTATATAGAAAAACTCCGCGCAAATATTTTATGGTATTTGAATATAGCTATAGCACATGATTTACTTCGGTGATGATCAAACAGATTTCGTAACTTTTGTATTTATGTAAGTACATAAGTATGTATATAAATGCGGTTGCCATTTTTCCATGACAAACAAACAAACCTACACTTTTACTATATAGTAAAATGCCGCCACCTTTTCTAAAAGACCTTCAATTTTCATTAATTTACACTAAAAAAAACAATAATAATAATAATTTCTTAATTCATTATCGTGAGAACTCCAAAAATAGACAAAACAATAATGTACCACAAAAAGCTATATTTAAAAATGCAAAAATTAGTCATCTAATTGAACAACCTGAAAAACCCGCAGAAAAATCGAAAGTATCTTTGTTTCGGTAATTAAGACTTTAAAAAATATAATATTTGTTTGTTTGTTTATTCAATACGTCGGTGTTACATCCAAAATATACATATGTAGCTATAATATGTATATGATACAACAAACAAATAATATTTAAACCTTCTTTCTGTGTGTACATATAAATGTTAACCGTAACAGTCATAACGAAACGAAAGAAGATAAATGTTGTCACAATTTAACATAAAACAGTTGTCACTTTTCTTTATTTAAATAGATTAAGTGTAAGTAGGTATCACTTACAATCAAATGTTTTTTTTTTTTTTTTGGTTTAGTTTGGTTTGGTTTGGTGTGGTAAACTGCGGAGCGAAACAATTAGTCCCCTGGGGCACATTTCAACAATTATCTATTATTTTTGTGTGTGGGTTTTGTTTTGCGTACGAAATTTAAATTTTTTTTATTTTTATTTTTTTAGTAGGGGTTTGAGAAGGATAGGCGAGATATGACAAATTTGCGCTACTGTGTGTGCTAAGGGTGTGGGTTGAATTTTTGATTTGATACGGTTGGAATTGTTAATTTTTTTTTTTTTTATTTAAAAACTCGATTATGCGGTCGAAATTGTCCTAGCACTGTCGATACACCCGAAACCAAATATGAAATTGGACTCGAAAATGAATTGTATTAGTAAGTCAAAATTTGATAACTTCGAATTAATTGTGATTTAAATTTTAAAATAAAAGAAAATTACTAACTTGAATATTTATAATAAAATTAAAAGTTTACTATGAATTAACTGAAAACTGGCTTTTCAAAATTTGAGTTAAATATGAAGAATTTATTTGAATAAAGTTGAATCATTTTGAAACAAATGAAAATAAAAATCATCTGGTTGAATGGAATTTTAATAAGTAGAATTTGACCATAAATTTAAAACAAAGCTTATTAGTACATAGAAAAGCTATACTGTTCACATACTATATAACCTTTGTTATACGTTTGTATATAAATGCTCTCGAGAATTGATCATAACCCAAAAACCCATGTTAGAGCAAGGTCTATGTTATGGGACTATAGGGGCATTGGAATTATCGCGTTTCTATAATACTCAAATTATATTCGAAACTCTAAAAATGTGTGGAGGCTATAGTATAACAATTAATATTGTAACAGTATAACAGCGATAAAATCTTAAAAACCTGATGTTGTATCTGTAAGATTAACAGTGCCAGAGCTATACGCAACAAACATTCATTTTCTGTTTCTTATTCTGATATATACCTTTTTTGTAAAGTTGTATATATCAGAACATGTACATACATTAATTAGAGATTCTTCGTCTAGCAGATTTAGTGTCCTTTGAAAGCTGAACAGTATCCCTATTTTGTACACGGATACAGGTCCGTCTTTCAACTGGCCATCTCTGCACACTGCATAGATCCATGCTAGCCTGTACTAACATGAACGATGGGTCGGCCCATGAGTTCTACATTCCAACAGAGGGTCATAGATATTTTCAATTTAATTACCGATCGTAATCGGGAAAAGAAAAATCCCTTCCGCCTCGGTTGAAATTCGAACCCGGTACCTCCCGATCAAACGTCGCAGCTTTAGCGCTATTTGCTCGGTTAAGTTTCATGGCGTAAGCGAAAAACAAAATCCGCGGTAACTAATAAAAAACTAACTGATTAAAAACTAAGGCAGAATTTTGCTCCTTTGCCGCTCTGTATGTAAATTGTAGATTAAGGATAGATTGAGTTTTGCGAATTACTTTAAGCTTCTGACTGGAATTTTAGTTGCGATTTGTATCAAAATCTATAAAAATTTTGTTGATGTTTTTAACAATTGTACACTTTCCATTCACCTATCTTGCCGCCATTTTCTGCCAAATCATACAAATTTTCAATCAGCCATTATTCTGATTCTGACACTACTGATTGGACCTGTGTTTTGGAAAACACTGACAGTAGCACTATTTTCAAACAATTTAGAATTTGACGTTTGGTACTGAGGCCTCGGAGCAATAAAAATAAAAACTTTAAAACCAATTTTTCAATTATAATACATAGCTTCAACCTACTTGTCACCAATAATTCTAAATAATACAGTATAGCTCTTTTCCTCAATGTTTTGAAGATTGCTGTTGGTTTTTGTTTTAAACGACAAGGATCTATTTGACATGTTTGTAATAGCATATTTCGACCCATCCTTTGCTTCGTGAAAACTCATAATAAGATTTATTTGGTGGGCCTGTAGAGCACAGATTGACCTATACAACACAAAAAAAATCAAAAATATATGTGACTAGACCGAAACCGTAAAACATATAAACCGAGATATGGGAGAAATTATGGTTTCGTGAAAAAATGAAATGAAATTTTTTTTACATATAATCCAAGCATAATGATGAATTCAATTTGTTTCGATCTGCACACAAATAGCGCCTACTTTAAAATCTAAAATTGTCGAATCTCACTATATCGAGTATCGAAGTATATGAGCTCATTAATCGTGTTATTTACTGATATTCGTGTTTAACGCTAAATTAACAGATTTTTTGCTGAATTCTCTAAATGGATGTTTGCAGGTGGTAAAGTACATATTTTACTGACGGCATAATCCAAACGCGTTTAGATTATACTTAAAGTTTTCAGAAACCAATATATGTGTATATCAGATGGGAAAACATTAGAAAATCATAAACTCTAAAGTAACTCTAGCAGAAGCCTATACAATAGAGCTGCCATTAAATTTACATAAGTGGTCATTAACACAACAATTTCCCAAGCTAGACGTTCCACAACTTGCAAAATAATTATTTTGCATTTGAATCGTAAGAATATAGAATAATTAAATTCAATAAAATTACAATAATTTTTCTATAAAGGTACTATTCCATGCACTGATTGACTGACTCAGTTAATTTAAAGCAAGAAAAGAAATTATATTTTGTAGTTGTACAAATGAAACAAAACATTTTTCTCAGTCAAAAAATATTTGAGTGCTAGCAGTGTGAACTGCCATAAAAAGTATCAAATCGAATACTTTTTATGGCAGTCAAACAAACAACATACCTAAAATTTGCGCATGGAAGAGAATTTTACTATAAATTTTGTGTATGGAAAAGAATTTCACTATAAAAATAATTTTTGAATGGAAGAAAATTGTAAATATCAATTTCAATCAAAGTTGTGATTTTGCAAATGTCAGTTTTTTCTTTATAAAAACAATTTTGAAACTTCAAATTTGGTATGTCTAAAGGTACTATTCCATGGACTGATTGACTGGATTGACTGAAAAGATGATAGCATCAAAATTACATTAGAGTAACAAAGACAACAAATAAACGTTTGCTTTTATTGCAAAATAAGTTAACAGCGTAGTTTGGTATTAGACATACCAAATTTGAAGTTTCAAAATTGTTTTTATAAAGAAAAAATTGACATTTACAAAATCACAACTTGGATTGAAATTGATATTTACAATTTTCTTCCACTCAAAAATAATTTTTATAGTGAAATTCTTTTCCATACACAAACTTTATAGTAAAATTCTCTTCCATGCGCAAATTTTAGGTATGTTGTTTGTTTGACTGCCATAAAAAGTATTCGATTTGATACTTTTTATGGCAGTTCACACTGCTAAAACTCAAATATTTTTTTACTGAGAAAATTTTTTTGTTTCATTTGTACAACCACAAAATATAATTTATTTTCTTACTTTAAATTGACTGAGTCAGTCAATCAGTGCATGGAATAGTACCTTAATACTAAACTACGCTGTTAAATTATTTTGCAAAAAAAGAAAACCTTTATTTGTTGTCTTTGTTACTCTAATGTAATTTTGTTGCTATCATATTTTCAGTCAACTCAGTCAATCAGTCCATGGAATAGTACCTTAACATGTCTATATTTAATATGTTTATTTATCAACGAAAACTAATTTCATTTTACTTTTCACGGAATGGGAATCGATCGTACAGTACAAAAAGAACTTTTTGTATTGTGATTTGAAAAAATTAAATTGGATGACTAAATGTACATAAATGTACAAATTCTAGGAGTTCTGAATTTATTCTTCAAACGACAATTTGTTAAAACAATCGATTAAAGCTCCAAATTTGTAACATAAACATTACAGATAATTCAGAATTTCTGGCTCTTGAAATACTACAAAATTTAATTCCTATGTCAATTTTCAACAAAACCAAATAATTCCAATCCAAATTTAAGAAAAAAAAAACAAAAAAAAATTTAAAACTTTACTTAGTTGTCATGACTCTGATACTGTGGTATCAAACCAAATATTTAATTTTAAAAACTCAAATAATGTTTTACATTAAATATATGATGTAAACATGAAAAATTATACAATACCAGAAAAAAAATTTGATAACAAGATAAGAAGTTAAAAAAAAATAAAAATTCGAGTTTCGAGTATCTTAAACAAGTTGAGATAAAATCTTTCGTTTTATATAAAGTTTAAAGTTTTATTGGATCATGACGGTACGCGCAATCATCAATTTTATGTCTAAGTGGTTATATGAGTATCCGTTCGATATTTTTTTTTATAATTTTTTTTTTTCAAAATACGTACATATATATTGAACGAACAACAACAACAGAAATGTTCTTATCACACATATTTTGGATTTATCACATCAAAAAAATTTTACCGCGCTCTATTATTAATCTAAACACATTTTATGTGTGTGATAAGAAATATATATAACGATGATAAAAATATCCACCTATATATTATGTTTACGTGTGTGTGTGTATGTGCATATGGGGGTTTGAAATTTATATACATATTTACACATTTATTTATAAATATTTTTTTTTTTTGGTTAAAATAAAAATGTCGGTCTTTTAATTTCAATAATAATGAATTAATTTGATTATTATTGAAGATTAAAGGATTTATGTGGTTGTGTTGCGTGTGTAACGCGGAAATATGCCGCATGACTAAAATTTTGTTAGATGTGTGTAGCATACGCATTTTTAAAGATTCGAAATAATACCTATTCGATTACTCGTTTCACGTTTAGTCATTTAGTGGGCCCGTGTTTGCAGACATTTTAAGAAACACTGGTCTACGTCAATGATTTTTTTTATTTTCTAAATTTAATTGTTTATTTATTTATAAAATAAATAAACGTTTTTATTACTGTTAACTATTATATTATGATGGTTATCAAACTAAATAAACAAATCTAGGTTAAGATCAAGATACAATTTTTGTGTTGGGTATGGTGTATGTGTGTGTGTGCGTTGTTCGAGGGACGACAAACGTAAGATAATTTGTATGGGTAGCGGAAATGCTATACACATTGCTAATTCTAACCTGCTTAGCACGATTTTTCTATATAAATGTATAGTTATCATGACATTTCGTAACGCATCAATTTTATTCAAATCCCTTTTTGTTTTTATGTGTTGTTTGTGCGATGGCATGTACATCAATCAAGCGTGGATAAATCGAGGGATTTTTATGCCACAAATATGCAAAAGCCCCGCGCTCACAATTTAATACATTTTTTTTTGTTTGGTTTTGTTGCGTATGTTAAATTCTAAGTTTGACATTGATTGATATGTGTGTAACACAAATGTTTAATTGAATTTTATTTTTTCCGCTTATTTTCAGGAAAGACACGAACAAAAGATAAATATCGGGTTGTTTATTCAGACCATCAGCGTTTGGAATTAGAAAAAGAATTTCATACGTCACGCTACATTACGATTCGTCGCAAAACCGAGTTGGCGCAATTTTTACAGTTGTCGGAGCGACAAGTAAAAATTTGGTTCCAAAATCGTCGTGCAAAAGAGCGAAAACAAGCTAAAAAACGTGACGACAATCCAAACGGTGTAAATGGATCCCTGCCTCAACATCATAATGGTTCGCTGTTGGACGTTAAACCAAAACTAGAACCAGGCTATCATCCAGCACTGCACCAAATGGGCGCCATGAGTATGGGAATGACGACAATGGGGCTACACCATCCACACCACCACCACCATCCATTACACAGTCATTTGAGTGTACCAACATCACAAGTTGGTGCAAGTTCGGTACTTGGAATCTGACCAAATGACTACAATAATTTTAGTAATAGCATCATAAATAGTGTTAATAATAATAATAATAATAATTTAAGTTATAATAATAATTTTCAACATTAAAAAAAAACTTTATTTTGAGATTAACAAAATAATTATATAATTAATTATATTTTTATGGCTTGTGTGTGTGTATTTACTTAAATAATTTTTAAAATAAAATAATAATAATATAAATTTAATTATATATACATATATACATATGTATATATACAGTGAAATTAAATAAAAAGCCTTATTTAGCAACAAAATAAAAAAAAACATTTCAAAAATGTTTATATAAAAAATAAATTATTTAAGTGTTATAATAATATTAATTATCAACATTCCATCAAATAACCGTCCCATTTATAATTTTGTTTTTTGTAATTATATATATTATTATTATTATTATTTAGAAAAAACAATTAAAAAATAAAAATAAAAAATATTGAAATTAATAAAAAATAAAAAATAAATTAAATTTAAAATTGAAATAAACAATAAAAAAAGTGCAATGAATTAATTAATTAAATTTAATTAAATTAAATTAAAATAAAATATATATACATAAATACCGACCTATACATAGAAAAATTAAAAATAATTTTAATTTTTTATTATAATTTATAAGATTTTATTTTATATGATTAATTAATTATTTTAAAATATGATTTGTGTAATATAATATACATTATGTATAATTATATATTTATAATATGATTGGATTATTATTTTTAATTTAAAATGTTAATTAAATGCGATCGCAAGCAAACAAAAAAAAATATTTGTAAATAAATTTTAATTTTAAGAAAAAAAACAAAAGATTAAAAGAATTAAATAAACAAAACAACAACAACAGAAAATATTAAATGAATAAAAATTTCAATAAATTAAATGTGTTTTAAAAAAAGATAATTTTGATTTTTTAAATTTATTTAACGAGTTTTGCTGTTTTTTGAGGTGAGTTCTGGATATTGAAATAATTTTTAAGTGTTAAACTATTATTTTTAATGCTAAAATAAAAATTAATGCGTTGCAAAGATGCACAATAACCGACGGTATTGATAATCTCTTATTTTGGGTGAGATTTATTTGCATGGTTTTCTTATTGCCTTTGACTTTCGTCGAGTAATCTTTGTTTTGTTTTCATATTTATCAAGAAAGTTTGATTTACGTTTTTATTTTCAATGTATTTATGTGAAATTATTTTGACCCCAAAAATTAATTTTATAGCAAAATTCATAATTTTTCTAATTAAAGTTACTGTACTTATCTAGGTATATGTAGTATTCCTAAAAATTTGAAGACATCGTTTTGGTCAAGCATTTAGGGATCATTTCTTATCTCCTAAATTTTTTCTTTGGTTTTCTAATTTTATACCCGTATTATGATTCTCACCTCTCACCATGACATATACAGTGGGGCGAGTCAAATTTTATGATTCTCGATTTTATTTGGATGAGTGACGTACGCGTGATATTTTAGTTTATTTAATTTAGTTGTTATCATTTTGCGAATTTTCCACATTTCGTCAAATGCAAATCTGATACTTTCACACTACCGGATGACTAGTACTTATTAATTGATATTTAAATGTATTTTTTAGCATATTCTAAAACATGGTGTTATACATTTCTTGATTTACACGCATTTTTCATATAAATGAAGATGGACTTTCGTATCTATTGGACAAACTAGAAGGAAAATTTAAACCATCAACGAGTTTTGCGAATTGTTCGCCATTAGCTATTTTCGGTTTATTTTTAGTTATGAAAAATAAATCTTTTTATAATACATACAACAATAATATTATTTATTATAATGCAACAATTAATATTTTTAAATTATTAATTATTGTAATACATAAAAAAATATAAAAACTTACCATTTTGCCTTCCATTTTGTCTAACGTAAAACATACTATGTAAGTATATCAATGTCAAAAATTATTTTCTCGCTTAGTCTCGCCACCAAATTGTAGATGAGGATATGTGACATTACACTCACTCACGGCGAGAATCGTAATACCAAAATTGAAATACGGTGACGTCGCGTCACTCGATGACGCGTAGGTGAGATTCATAATAGGGGCATTAAGTACGAGTATATTAGTGCCCCTTTCGAAACCCTAAAATTTTGCAAGTTTTTACAATAATTACATTTTACAATTACGATTTTGTTCCAAATCTTTATAAGAATGCCAATCTGTTGCTCTGAAATTTTTAAATTAGATTTTTCGAAGAAAATTATGTTTTCTATATAAAATTCAAAAATTTCCATTTACTAACTATCTTTACCCATACAAAATACTAGTAATTTCCTAAATTTATTCATTATACATATACAACCCTACACATATAGTGAATGTGATTTTATAACCAAACTAAATCGACTGGCCTTGTGGTGGCGGTACTTAAATCGGTTTTAAATAATTCTAATTTTTCAAAATACTTTTCTTAAAATCAACACACACATACCCACAGTCACAGACATAGTCACACACTCACACTGAAGGAGTTGAGACGCTTGAGCGATGGCAATCTCAATCTATGGTTGAGAATGAAGCGGATGACTAGTTACCTCTATCTTCCGGATGAAGTAAATAGAGCTCCAAAGGCTCTAGGCTAAGGGTTCTCTATCGTCCTAATTTCCAACGAGAACGTTACTGAATTTCCATATAATTTTCATATTCCCTTCTTTTGGATTTTACGCCATTATTGACAGATATACTTCGGTCGAAGGATCGCGATACATTTGGGATTTTATAAAATTGTAATTAACAAACATGGCGTTGGCGAAGAAGCAAAAGATTGGTTCATTCTAAGTTCAATAATAGATATCGGACATTCCTACTCACATAAATAATCAATTAAAAAATTAGTATATACTCGTACGTATAGCGATGGACAAATAATGGGATGACAAAATAAATGAATTCGAATATACATATGTATGTATGGTATCCACATCGATGTGTTGAATCGTGTCAGTTGATTTAAACAAGAAAATAATATAAAATATAGATATAGCCTTTCTTGTGATATTTAGAATTTCTTGCGCATAAATTATCGAAACAGAAAGACATATTTTTAAAAGCTTAATAATAATAAAATAATAACAGTTCTTAAAGGCCACTTCGCCTATCATATGATGGCTCTCATTTCAGAGAGCGCTGCAAAATTCGTTCCAGATCAGCACACAGATCATGACCGCGCCAGTGTACGTTTTTAAAAGCTTACGATCTGAGGGACCAAGTTGTTCTCTACACCGTAGAGTCATCGCCGCCTGCAAAGACCTCTGCGCCTACCATATGATGGCTCTCCTTTCTGAGATTACGCCAAATTCGTTCCGGATCAGCACTCGGAACGTGATCGAGCCAGCGTACTTTCATTCGTGAAGCATTCGCTTAATCACCAGAAAATCTTGACAGAAAATTCGAAATCATTTGAGTATATAGACCGAGCGCTAATTAAAATTAGCAATTCAACACGTTTTGGAATTTGGTTGGCGCGAAATAAAATTATTCCGTTTTGGCCGTTTCATATTATTTAATTGTTTATAGATTCATAATTTGATTTAACTTAACAGACATATTGTGAGTACGACTACAGAGTCGTGAATCGGTAACCATTCCAAATTTTGGAATTTAAAATTGACAACGTGTTGTTGTAATTTATGGAAATTAAGAATTTCAATAATTTTGTATACGTTAACATAGCGTGTTCGCTTGAAGAAAATATACGTAGGAGAAGGTCACTCAATATTTAAGGAATTAGAACTGAGCATCAACGAATATTTTGAAATTTCTGAAATTGAATTGAATTTGAAATTGAAAACAAAGAAAGAAACCAAATAAATCAAAATCTAACAACAGCAAATTTGTTGACCGTATACATACAGGTTGCTTTATTTGATATCAGTCCTTGTGTCTACTTTAAAATATGTTTCGGCATTCTGCTGCATTGTTGTTATTTTATGTGTAAATTTATCCGTCCGGTAAAATTATCCAACCGGCGTGCATTATACCGCCATATTAATCTTGTATATTTACTATACATACATATTTTGAATAGCAATCAGCGTTAAAAAATTGATTCCTTTAATAGAGAATGTGTTACATGGTAGATGCTCGCATTTTCTCAAAATGTCCTTAATCTATGTATATTAACAAACATTTTATATCAAAATCGCACACACCTTCGACAGCAGTCACCACATTCATATTGTGATGTGTCCAATAATTGTAAATCAATTTATTACCTCTATATCCACCGCATCACTGCTTTCAACTCCCCAACCATCTAAACCGCAGTATGCTTTTGAGTATGGCTAAATACTATATATTCTGTCGAAGATCCTGGTTATTAGTTCATTTTACTTTCGATACACAAAATATAAAAATTTATGTCACAAATAAAAATGAACTTGAAAATAAAATTTAAACAAATACGACTACTCGACACAAAAGTCAAAGGCAACTGTGCGATTATGATCATTTTCATATATAGTTGCGTAAATATACGGTCTTACATGTTTGAGATATTGTGGAGTTGTTTAAATTCGATATACCAGCAATGGAATTGTGGATGGGTTGATCTGTCGAAGAATAAAAATGAAGGTATCTGAATTTGGAATTTCATAATTTGTATTTCAATTCTGCGTTTGTGACCAATCTTACACAGTCAAAAGTATAGATTTAGCAACTCTCAACTGATGTGCCGTGATCATGACGTAGCTTTTTCGCTATAGAATGCCAAAAAATGGTAAAAAGAAATGATTTGGGATTTAATTAAATTTTTATGTATAAAATGACTCCTTTCAATGGAGCAATTTTTCACCACCTTCGGTTGGCATATAGTTTTGAAGAACTGAAATGCATGTTGTGAATGCTGTTCGAGAGGATGTTAAAATGACTGTTAACCCATGTCGATATTTGGGGATGAGTCTGTCCTATATGCAGCAGTTATTATAGCGGTTTTTTTTATGTATACTTGATATGTGGGCGGGTTAAACCAAATACGGTATTGCATAAAAAATTGGAGTTCCGTAAAAAGTTTAATTAAATTTAGTGGACCGCGGCCACCAAAAGGATACTGGAACCAATGAGCACGAAAGCTCTTTCTCATCGGTAATTCTACTATTTCTCCAAATTTTCAGAAGCTAGTATTGTATTTGATTGAGTGCCTACTGTTTGTGATGTTAACGGTTTTCTTAGTTGGTCTCGTAGTGAAATTCACTTACATGCGGCCGACCCTGCAAATAATAATGACATATAAAAAATAAAAAGCTCCCATAAGTGTAAGGATCGATCTACCTAATCAATATGAAAAGGTTTAAATTTGCCTAACCTTCCTCAAATATTGTAGAGCTCGGTTAACGCATCAAGCTTAAGTCCTGACAACTTAAATAAATACCAACACATACATACATACATTAATTAGAGACTGTTCCGCTACAGGTCACTCTTTTAATTGGCCATCTATCTGTACACTGCATAGCTTCATGGTAGCCTGTACTAACATGAACGATGAGTTCATCTACATTCCAACAGAGGGTCATAAGATGTTTTCAATTTAATCGATCGTTTGAATAATCCCCTTTGCATACCCTGCCTCTGTTGGGATTCGAACCTGTTACCTCCCGATCCAAACGTCGCTGTTTTAACCACTGCGCTAGTTGCTCGGTGATTTGTCAACTTAATTTACACATCTGTTTTTTCGACAACTTCGCAAAAATTTCAGTGAGGTGTTCTTTCTATTTTCTATCTTCTTTATAACATGACTCCTGGTCGAATTTCACCCATGAGAATGTTGTCCTATTTTCACAAAGAATTATCTTTTTAAATGGAAATTTTGAGACAAAAAAATTCTGCTCCTTTCAAATTAAAAATTTCCATAACCAATGCAAAAGAAAATATTGTCCAAAGGAAAATTGCCCATACATATTTTGGTTTAGGTTTAACTGCCTTAATATATATTTGGAAATTCAGTCTATGTTTTGTTAGGTTATTATTTTTATAATAAGGAAGTTTGTTATATACTAAAAGGTCGAAATTCGGCTTAACTTTTACGTCGAAGCGAAATCATTTCCTGATTACGTGCGGTAATTAAATTGTAAACATCTACGGAATGTAGAACTAATGGATCGACTCATCTTTCATGTCAGTGCAGTACAGGCTGGCAAGCAGCTCTTTAAAGACGGAACTGTATTCGTGCACAGACGAACCTGTAACGTGCTACCGTTAAGTTTTCGAAGTACAATAATGTTATTGTGTTGTTATTTAATTTTTATTAGCTGAACTATAACATAATTTAACAGATTTAGTAAATAAATTAAATGAGAGCCAGAATTGTAAATGCCTT
The DNA here is from genome assembly GCA_951394425.1 of Tipula unca. Lineage (NCBI taxonomy): Eukaryota > Metazoa > Arthropoda > Insecta > Diptera > Tipulidae > Tipula > Tipula unca. The sequence goes on from OX596381.1 coordinate 188,326,693, forward strand.
AAAATTATATTTTTAACCGCGCTTATACATATTTCAATTGCCGACGGATTATAATATTTTAGGCTCAAGAAAAACGCACTTCTTAAATAAATATATGTATTATGAAATTCCGTTAAACGCCAACACTAATTTTTTACCCACGCTTATTAAAAATATTGTCTTCAAAAATACATGTTGATGAGCACAAAAAGTTAATGAACTTTTTTTTTCTTTTGTTTTTTTATAATATATCTTTGACATTTTGCGCGATTGTAAATGTGCCATTGCAAAATAAATTAAAACTGAAAAAAATAAAAATAAACTTTGAAATGCAAATAACCAAAACTATACATGAAAAATACAAAACTATATATAACTATTGGATTCGCGAATCACAAACCACACACTATGCATATACATATATGCCAACAACAACAAGAAAAATGTTTCAGCCAATTAAGTCATAAAATAGAAACGAGATTTTTTTTTGTTTTATTTAAGTTTTGCGTTATTTTCACATTTCAAATCACAAACTAATTTACCGACAATTTTAATGAAAACATGGATATCTATATTGCCTATATACTATATGTATGTACATACGTATGTACATCTATATAGCTTTGTTGATTGTATGTCTCGAGATCATTTGATTTTACGTACAAAACAACAACAAAAATATGTTTTGTGATAATTAAGCCTCGATTATAGCGAGAGGTATATACGTATATATGTATGTAATACATACAACGCGAAATCAAAAATGGAAAATGTTAATTAGCAGGTATAAACGTTATAACTTAATACTCTGTGTGTTTGTGTATAACTCTTATTGCAAAATCCGGGAATGCATTCAGTTTTAGCCGTGTGTCGACGACAACGGCAATGAATAAAAAATAAAAAATAATAATTTTTTTTTTTTTTTATAATTAACGTAAATTAATATGTAAACAGTTTAAAAAAAAATGTCATTATTTTTATATTTACCAATCCATTGATATGGGGTTTTCATTGTTTTTGATGTTTTTCAAGAATCCCGCGACGCGATGGATTTTATAATGCCATGTGAATCATAACACTGTGCAGTAGATATATCATTATCTATTATATGATGTATACGTAGTTTGAGTTGGGTTTCGATGAATTATTGAGAAATTTGTTGGTTTTACGGTAATTAAGTGTTTTGTTTTGAATTTTAATTTAATTATTTAGATTTCAAAATTACCTAATGATTGTTTTGACCAGAGATTTGCCTAAATTGGACAATATTATTATAGAAAATAGAAAACGTTGCGGCATACGTATGTATATGGCCAATTATTTTGAATGAATAAGTATAAAAGCAAAAATCGAGTTATATATTCCTAAATATACATATGTCAGCCAACTAACAACCAAATGAAACTATTCAAATATGCCTGAAGGAATAGGGTATTTATCGACGGAGGCTTTAATATTTTTGATTAATCTGCCATGCTTATAATAATGCTGGAGTGATGGATTAAACAACTTCACACAATCCAGTCAATATTTAAGTTGACTGGATTGTGTGAAGCCAATATTTTAATTTGTCTATATTGTTAGAAATTCTTTACAGTTTAGTACGCCTTAACACTATAGTAGGTGATGCACCTTAGAGGAAACTACTGTAATAAGTGCAAAGTGCAAAATATCTAGAAATGAACCTATAGGTTCCAAACCGCGATGGAATAAGGTACATCCGTCAAGAAACTGCGAAGCGCTCCGATTCAAACACTGAAAATTGTATTAACTTTTGGGCAGAAACTTTCATTGTTATAATTAACAATAAACTGATGCTATATAAGCAGATACTGAAACCCATATGGATATATGGCATTCCTCTTTGGCGTTGTACCAAACCAAGCAACCTAAATATCAACCTAATAAATGGTATATGTCTACGTAATAGCGACCTCCAGAGGGAACTTCAAACGGAAATATTCGCCAAAGAGGCAAATAAAGCTGAACGAAAGCATTTGGAGAGGCTTCATAACCACCCGAAACTCGGGAGCAACCAATTGCTCGACCACCGCGAAATAACAAGAAGACTCACAAGGACGAAACAATTTGAGTTAGTTTCATATAGTCAGCGAAATGCAAAAGCAACACAATACTCGTCAAATCGAGTTCTACATCCGTTAAACAATGCATTACCAGGTCATTTCCGCTTGCATTCGAGCATGTTACAACATTCTAGCCGAGATTGAAATTATAAGGAAATTAGGATTATTGTCAGTGTGATGTAACAATATGTACCGGCAAATCGATAAAAGTTTGTTTTGACTTATGCGAGTAAAGCGCTTCATGAGGGTATAGAGTGAGTGAATTGCGGGACCGAATTTTTATTTATAGAATTTTAAATTTCGCACAGAAGACACGGAGAAGCAAATTTATATGTTTCTCTATATGTTTAAATTTGAACACATGTTCACTCATTCGAAATTATTTCTTTTATTGCGATCTATGCTTGCCAGACAGAAATGTCATCCTATCTGTTTCGATTTGCATTTAAATGTATCACTCGTCTGTCAGCATAGATTTTAATTTTAATGTTGATTAATGTTTCAAAAAATTATGGGCTGGCCGGACGTGATGCATAACATAGCTGCAATTTGGTTTTAGTGGGTGACTTTCCAATCGTACATGTGGGTTTGTCGATGGCATGCATATAATAATGATGCAGCTTTTTTTCGATATTTTTTTATGGGTCAGTCTGAGATTTTAGAACGGACGCGGAGATCTTGCCTATAAACTGCTGTTGATGTATAGGAGATAACGTTTACGGCTTGAGGCTTGCTTTATCAAAATGTACATATAGCAGTACCGCGGTACTGCAGTTAACAATTTCACAAGATAAAGAGGGAACAAAAGATAATTTTCGCTTTGTTATCATCGTTCCAACATCGTTCATTTTATTGTACTGCAGTACAATTTTTAAAGAAGAAAAATATTTTAATTTGTTATTTTGACCAGCAGTACAGATGTACCGCAGTTCACTGTCGTGAACTGCCGAAAATTAATAATTACAATTATTTAATGATGAAAACATGTAACTCGGTTATGTTGGCTGGCGGAACAGATCTATTCAGTACCTTTACGTAATGCAAGATTGAAGGACTGGCTGATATAACACCTCTGCGTCGTTAGCCTGACAATAATGCTGAAGAAGCATTTAACTGAGGATACAAAAAAATCTTTTTCTTCCTTATGGTCCTTAGCTCATCAGGTATGCTGTGTCGTTTCCTATCTGCCGCGCTTTTAGGAGCATTTTGACCAATAATATCAATGTCGCTAAATTAAAGATTTTACGAAAAAATTCTACATAAAATTATTTTTAAATCGAGGCCAATTATACGGTAAAAAATATTAATTTATTTTCTGCCCATATACAGTTAAAAAAAACAAGTAGACTAGTCGATCTTTAAAATTCACAATTTTCCATTTTATTTGATCATAAAAATAAAAGGTTATATGCTAATTAAGGAAACCAAATTAGTTCATTTAATTATCATTTATTATTAATAAAATATCAGAAACCAATTATTATTCTATAAATGGTATTTCTTACCAATGTATATGGGAGGTCTAACTATAAATATTTACTGGAAGGTAAAGTAATAATAGTAATAATAAACAAGTAAAGTTGGTTAAAAGTAATTATAAAAATCAATTTTTAATTAAGTTACAATATTCAAGATATATCTTGAGAATTGTTTCTTTCTAAAGAGTTTGTCGCAGCTGCTTGTGGTGGTGATCTCACATGACAATTCCTCTATAATTATATAATTCCATTTGGATTGCGACATTCTATTTTTTAAGTTGTAAGGCATGCGCTTGTAACAAAATTTAATCCCAAGCCTAATTCATTGGTCAAATAAAATACAACTTTTGCCCCTTTTTGATTGTTTTACTAGTGTCGGTATATTGTTGCTATTATACGTTGCAAATACATTCAAGTTTGTCGAACCATTGGGATAGTCCGAAGTTACAATATGAAGCAGTATTAACAATATGGGGTGAGGAGGATGAGTTGTTATAGCACTTGAAAATTGTGATAATCAATTAATATACAAAATTCTACTTTAACCCGTATATTATAAGTTGCAGTGATTTTTTGCAGAGTTAAAATTGAATACGATGGATTACGTCACAAGCATTGATGCTACACATATTAACTAACTGTACAGTCGAGGGAAACGGTCAAGGGAAATTTTGTATTCACAACTGACCATTTTTTTTTTTTATTGAAGTGGTCGCATTTTGCACACTTACACCGGCGATGGTCCGTTGTGATACCACATTTTAATCACACATTCATTCAACTCATTCACCCTCATTCACACAACTACAGTGTACCAACTGCGTAATACATAGCTAGTTCTAAATTCCAACTGTGATAGATGTTCAGTTAAATTAGTCATCTCCCCGTAATCGGCATGAGATGAAAAATCCCTTTTCGCATACCTCCCGATCCAACCGTCGCAGCTTTAACCACTGCGCTATTTGCTCGGTCATCAATAAGGGATGATGGTTTTCCTCCCATCCTGATTGGAAATTGCGCGGAGAGCTTGTGTGATCGCGTTACTGTTATCTTTAATGAAAGCCTTCGAAGTTTTTCCAGATCCGTGGAAAATATCCTTCATAGGTCCCATATTCAAATCGGGTAAACGAAGCGAGATCATCAACTATCGCGGGACTGCCATATACTTTCTATCATTCTAAAGCTCTTTGAATCAATGGTTCATCGATTTTTGTTTTTGCATACAAAAAGGTATATTTCGTCTGTGCAACAAGGTTTTTTTGCGGGAAGGTTGACAATCGCAACCCTAGTATTTTTCAGCGGCCATCTCTTACCTATCAGATCGTTGGTAATTTGTCATGTTATTCGATTAACGTTCTCGTTTTTTCAGTGCAACATCCGGGGTTCCTCAAGGCAGCCACTTGGGACTATTGTTGTTCTCACTCTTCGTAAACGATGTGGTGAACTGATTCAAATTTTCAAGATTTCTGCTCTACGCTGATGACATGAAAATGTTTACTCCAGTTTTCAATTTATCAGACTGTTTGATGTTTCAAAGCGATTTAAACAACTTTTGTGAATGCAAGCAAATGTAAGAATCTTTCGTTTTATAGAATCCGATGACCAGTTACTTCATCAGCATTTCTTAAATGATATGCTAATTCGATGCTAAGTCGAATTTGGTTGATCTTGGAGTAACGTTCTCTTCGAATCTAACATTTATTTGTTTTTGTTTTAATTACTGATAAACCTATAAAAAATATTTTTTTTCTTTTGAGACTGTGGTTGGAGTGGCTGGATTACACCCAGGTAATGAACCTCAGGAGGAAATTATCTTTGAAACGGACACGTCGTACCAGGAGACCCAACCATACCCAAAATTACAAACAATCGGTAAAGTCACAACAACCACAGTTGTGACCATTATACCCAACCATACCCAAAATTACAAACAATCGATACAGCCACAACAATCCACCCCCAAATACAGCGACAACGTGTCACCGCCATAAATCGATTATTCGAGGAATTAAACCAGCAGGAAAAGCAACGAAATGGTTAATTTAATTAAACAAGGAAATTTAATTAAAAGCAAACGGTAATTGGTAGAGGAACGGCGGTTATCGATGGCGGAAATGAGAATAGCTTTGAAGAAGGCAGAGCGTGAGCGACTTCAATTAACCAAAAATAAAAAATACACACAAATTTACAATTTATCTTCGATAAAGTGTTGCCACGTTGACGTTTTATTTATAGTTGAAAAATTTACAACATACGAATGTCGACTTTCGAAATTCAATTCGAATCGAAGTGATGGTACAACATGTCACCCCTGTTTGGACCCGAAGAGAAGTCATAAAACATTAATTCACTTTTCAAATTTAATTCGTTGTTAAGCAAAATTAAGTTTTTTTTTTCCAATGATTTACTATAAATTTAAATAAATTTGATTAAGGTTTGATTCAAAGTTAGAAGCTTTACAAAGCGTTGATCAGGCCCGTTATGTTTGAATGTGAAAGTTGGGCGCTGACGGATGAGTACGAGAGATGACTCCTTACATTTGAGAGAAGAATCATGCGGGTGATTTACGGCCCAAAACGCGAAATAGATAGTACATACCGAGCTCTGTACAATGTCGAGATCAGAGATCTGATGAATATCTCCGATATTGTACATGAAATAAGATCGCAACAAATACGCTGGCTCGGTGACGTTCTACGTGCTGATCCGGAACGAATTGTACAACTATCTCTGAAAGGAGAGCCACCATACGGTCGCCCAAATTTTTTCAAAGTTTGTAATTCATTAATGATTTATAATTTAGTTTCTATTCACACCAAACCCAGAGGATTTCTTTATAATATGCATACAATGGATGATCACTTTGGGATCTCATCCCCACACTCAACATTCGCGTCTTTTAAGGAAAAATTTCGTCGTTAATTTATTGAGTCATAAAAGGATTATTCATCCCACCATTTTTCATAGTTAGCGGACGGTTCCAAAGAGTATTTTAATTGTGTTGGAAAATTACAAATTTTATTTAGTCAATCCGCCCATCGCTCACGTATAAATTCCAACGTCTAGATCTAGACTAATCAATTTACGTTTCTCATATGGTACAAATCAAATTTATAATAAATTCCGAAGGAATTTTTAAATCCAACAAGTATTCTAAAATGAATTGTTGTCGTCTCGAATATGTTATTTATTTAACAGTCAACAGTTTATTTAACACACCTATCAATATCCTATAATAATACAATATAAATTCCCTTATTGACCTATAAACAGTGACATGCAGAAAACACCTTAAATTTTGTATTTCATATACACATACATATGTATGTACCCTCAGAATTATTGTGTCACACACATATCAATACCAAATTGATTTCGATTATCTCGCACATATAGATAAACCCACAGATGTGATCAAAATCAAGTGGTATAATAAAGAAATCGTAACAATTTTTGATACATGATTGAGAAGCCAAATCTTTAAATTGCTCCCTTCTTCTGGATCTATGTACTATGTGCTGAGAAACGAACAAAACTACTTTCTTGAACATAGCATATAGTTATACACCGTACATATACATATTATAGTTGTAATAAATTCAAATGGGATTTATGTCAAGAGACAGAAAATATGTGTGTGCAGATTCTTCGGTTGTTGAATGGGATTGTGTAGTACTATAATATCGCTAGATTTTATGTTGTTTTTTTTTTTCGTTTGTTAGTTGCGAGATTTAGAGAAGATTCACCAACACGACATACTTTTGCAATTGGACCCAAGAGATTAATAGATTCAGACAAGTAAAAGAATTTTTTTTTCTGTTTCGGAGTTGTTCTGTGATTTCAAACATTCGTGCAGAGATAGTTTGAAATATCTATCTTCTTTAAATTAATTGTATTGTTGTTTGGTGTTATTGGTTGCGTTGATTTTCTTTTTTCTTTTTTTTGAAGGGGGTTGAGACGAGAACTTATATGTTAATATGATAAATGATTTTTTTTGTTTATTATTAAATGCGGGGTTTGATCAGCTTGTTAGAATTATAAAATTCAAATTATTTTAATTATAGTAAACGAAATCCTCAACAAGAGACTAATAATAAATGACTTGTTAATAAATTTATATGAACTCAAAAGAATCCAATTTTTGAAACACTCCAAATATATGTATGTATATATGTACATATATGTATTAGGTTTACAGCGCATATGTGTAATATAAACAGTAAATTAACCATATATAAACTTAAAGACGCTGTGGACACAAATTGTCCGAGTTATATATGAAACAACAAATTTTCGTATTTATAGTAATATTATGGTTAAACATAATACATAATATAGTATTTGAACAATACCCTAGGCGAGGTTTTTAGTTGTTGATTTTGTTGATATAGTAAAAAGATATAAACATTAGAAAATCACATTTTCATCTCTTCATATTATCTACTCGTATAGTTTGTGGTTTGATATGAAAACGAAAAGAAAATATTTATACTGTATACAATAAAAAGTCATAACATAAATTTTAATGGCGGTTGCATTATCATTATTGATCATTTCTTTCATTGGGAATTCAATATTGTATAATATACATATATATAGAGAACGAGTTTCCTAATTTTATCATTCAAAGAATTAACAACTTTTATTTAGTGACCTTGGAAAATATACCGCCATCATTATGATTATCTCAAAAGTTTATATTATGTTATGTACACAATAAAGACGTTCAAAATGTGCATCGTGCACAAACGAGCATGCAAAATAATATCCATAGATGTATGTTTCTACCAAATATTTTATGACTTCATTAATTTGAGCCGCGTACCGACAAAATGCATTTCTGCCTTTTTTATTTTTTATTTTTGTTGCCTTCCTCCAACGATTCGTTTCAGAACAAAAAAATTCTACACAAAACGTTTGTTTATTTTGTATATACATACTCGTATATGCATGTCGGCAAAATCAATCGATCCCGTATATATCCTTAAAGCACAATATTTTGACATATTTCCAACGAATTGAACAAAAAAAAGGATAACAGATACAAAACATCTTATATACATTTTCCTCCAATCGTAAGGGATAATATTTTAAAAGCAGTAACTATATATATAGCAAATACACAAATGGGGGCATCAATAATTTTATGGTTATTGTTGTGTAACATTTTGTTGATTGTAAAATGTAAATTTATTGGAAATAAATTGAAAAATATTGCTAAGTGAAAGTAAATTTAGGTGTTGAGTTACAAAAATTAATTCATACACCTTTGGTGATAATGGTGGTGGTGCGGTAGTGGTTAAGTTTGAACTAACATCATTTAAACAATTTATTGGCTGAGACAATAAAATAAATTGTAGGTATTATATCTAAAATGATAAATTAATAATAAGCAAATTTGTAATGCAAAGATTATAAATGTTAATGGTTTGCGTGAGAATGAGAACAAGAAAACAATTTTTAATATATTATAAGCGATTCAAGGTTCACGATTCAAAGAAGTTCCTATAAATTTTCGTCTATAAGATGTTTTAGATCTATAGCGAAACCCATATTCGATTTTAAATTATCTGCTAGATTTAGAGCTTATCTCGATAAATCGATCCACAACTAATTTCAAGACGCGATTCATATGTTCTTTTGCCGACAAACTGCCATCTCGCATTATACCTCCCGCAAGCATTTTCCGCCGCCTTCTAATCATCAATCAATGTGAATATTGCACATACTTTTTCTCTATATATGTACATCATTTTAAATTGCGTCCTCACACATTTCATCGTGAACTTATCCTAATGTTAAGCGAAATATGACACTTGAACTTTGAAAAATAAGTTACTTTTAAATAGTTTTTAAAATTATAAATCAATAATTTCACAAGAAAATTTTCGAAAATTAAATTTCGACAGGACATTAAATTTGATTGGAACGAGAGGATTGAGTAAAATTCGAACGAAAACTGAAATAAATTTAATAAAATTAAAACAGTTTTATGGTCAATATATAAAGTCAACAATATATATGACACCTTCGAACCAACCTTATATATATACATATTTGTCAAATTTGAGACCCTATATATTATGATGGTAGCCTCGGATGGTGGTGGGAATGGGAAATATATTCGCGTACAACAACTAACTGCGTTGTAACAGTTGGATCTAGAGGCGTTCTTGACGATGGTTACATATAAACACAAAATATATTGGTTTTAAATTAACTAACAGATTTTGATCTATCCCATTAAAGGATTCAAAATGGCGATCACTTAAAACCGTTTAATAAATCTTGTATATTTAACGATTGATGAGCAACGACTTTCGGAATACACAATACAATACATATTTCATAAAGCCTTCTTATCAGTATATAATTCATAACTGCAGATATTCGCTAAACACAATTTTTTGTGATTACAGCCCTTTAGATGTGAATACCATTGCAGCATTTGGTAATAACTGGTAATCAATGGCGAATACGCTACATATTACCTTATATCGCTCAAGTTTATATGTCTAAATGGTGCTAGAATGACTATTACGGCGAGTAAAACGCATATTGTCGACTAATGTTCTGAATATCAATAACTAACCAACAACTTATTTTAATTTAAACTTGAAATTTAATTGTTTTTCATTTAAACACTTTAATAAAAGTTTATTATTTACAACGGTCTTTTTACGTCCGAAAAATAATCCTAGGTTTGGTAAAATGAATCTTATTGTTCAGCCTTGAAAAAATTTTTTCATTAAAATAAAAAATCAACTTAAAGTATTACAATATTTTACTTTGAAATTTTACAAAAATTTTAATGTTTTTTTGTTTGTTCAGTTAAACATAACCCTAAAACTAAATACCTACAGAATTTTTTTTTCCAGCATTAACATATCTACTCCATGTGATATTACATTTTTTGCAAAACTGATACCTATGTGGAGATTTTTCTGTTCATGGTGACATCCAGCACGTTTTATTTTTTATATACTCGCCAATTTCCAAAACATCTTCATATTTTTTTAAAGAAGATAATATTTTTGGTTGTGGTGTTCTAACATAACCTTTGATGGGTGAATTTGAAGATATTTTTGTACCTCCAATTACTACAAGTGCTCTTTGTTGAACTGGTCCGATTATTTCCTTAGCAATGGCATGACTTGCTTTCTCAATACAAAGACATTTTTTTAATTTCAACCTTGCCACCTTTTGACAATTTTTGAAAATTGACAATTGATAATTGATGATTAATGTATTCTCGAAAATTCTTAGCCATTGGCGAGTATACTGTTCGTTTGATGTAGATGGTGTCCATTTTTCAATTCCATCAATCTTTGGTGATATTGGTCATATGACGAAATACGGAACTTTTAATCTCGATTGGCTCATCATTTCTAATTCCCTCAAATATTAATCTACACCCTGGATCAAGCCCTATTTTCTTTTAACAGATTTAATTTTGGATACGTTTACTTCATTCTTGGCCACAGAAAAGGAAACGGCAACTCCATCATTCATAATAGAATAATATAATCCAACTAATAATAATATACCAACTTTTTATTTTTAGTTTCATGAAAGAAGAAATATTTTCTCCATTCTCAAACTCGATCAAATATGTAATTTCCATGGTCCTTTGAATAATTTTTGAGAACATAACAATTGATATAAATCCATTGAATCCATATCTCACATGATGTTTTCCATTTTTTAAAATTGGTACTAATGAAAGGTTTTTTAGCCCGCTCTCTTCTTTAATTCGGTATAATTGATAAAAAAATTTGATATATTTTTGATATTTTAAAATATTAGTTAATTTATTAAATTTGATACCATCCCTTTGTAATTTGTCTTGAAGGGTTTTTATCAATTCTGGATCTGGTGTTTTACCACTCTTTTCTCGAAACAAAACATCAAGTGTAATTTTCTAATTCTTGAATATGCATGCATCCAAATATTATTATGAAATATTGGTTCATATTTATTGGCTTCGGCCACAAATGAATTCGATTTATAAGACTTGTCGTAGAGCCTATTTCATTATTAATCTCTATTTTCAGCATATAATATATATTTTGATTTTGATCCATCCAAAAGATGATAATAGAAATGCTAAACTTAAATTTGTTTAAAATTTTCATTTTCCCATTGTCTTGCATTTTATCGAAAAAATTTTGATTTAAACATTTTGACTTTATACCACACTTTACATTGACTATTTTTGTATTTATTAATTTTTCACCTTCGACTCGACGTTTGGGCATCGTGCGTTTTATTTTATATCTGTTTTTTTTAAATTTTAATCATATTAAGATCTAGTTCAAATATAAAACAATAAAACGGTCTTTAAATATAAAACAAAACACTTGCTATAAAATGTTTTATAGCAACTGCTGAATCAAAGCAAAATGTCCGCCGTAAATATTCAGCGTTTGAATTATGTCAAACTTCGTTCAATAACAAATAATTTTTTATTCGTCGAGTCATTTTCATACAAGAGCCTAAAGTATTTCCTTTATATTCGATCAATTAAATAAGTTAAATTAATTTAAACTAATTAATTATGGCTGATACAGATGTTATAATGCCAGATAAGGTAAATATCTAAAATATATTGATTAATTTATGAACTACACATTTATATTGTATGATTCGCAAAGTAAAATGTCACTCGGATGATGACAAAACAAAAAATTTGATTAATTAAATTTTATTAAATTAAATTTTCAGGACGAAGTGGTCGATCCAAAACCAGTCAAAGACGGAGAAAAGAGTGCACTAGACGAATTGGATATGGAAGATTTGTATACAAAATATAAGGTAAACTTTGTAATATGCGGTGTGTATAACCTCACAATCTAATTACTGGATGTTTGTTTTATCGGTAGAAATTGGAAAAAACTCTAGAATTTTTGGAAGTGCAGGAAGAATATATCAAAGATGAACAGCGGAATTTGAAAAAAGAATATCTACATGCCCAGGAAGAAGTTAAACGAATTCAATCAGTACCACTGGTTATTGGCCAGTTCTTGGAAGCAGTTGATCAAAATACTGGAATTGTTGGGTCTACAACTGGATCCAACTATTATGTTAGAATCTTATCTACAATCGATCGGGAATTATTAAAACCATCAGCTAGTGTGGCTCTTCATAAACACAGTAATGCATTAGTAGATGTACTTCCACCAGAAGCAGACAGTTCTATTTCGATGCTTCAACCCGACGAGAAGCCAGATGTAAGTTATGTCGATATAGGTGGTATGGATATGCAGAAACAAGAAATTCGTGAAGCCGTTGAACTTCCATTAACACATTTTGAACTCTATAAACAAATCGGTATTGATCCACCTCGTGGTGTGCTAATGTACGGTCCACCCGGTTGCGGAAAAACTATGTTGGCGAAGGCGGTGGCTCATCATACAACAGCCGCTTTTATTCGTGTGGTTGGTTCAGAATTCGTACAAAAATATTTGGGCGAAGGTCCACGTATGGTTCGCGACGTGTTCAGATTGGCCAAGGAAAATTCACCAGCTATCATTTTTATTGATGAAATTGATGCGATCGCCACAAAACGTTTTGATGCGCAAACCGGTGCAGATCGTGAAGTTCAACGTATTCTACTTGAACTATTGAATCAAATGGATGGTTTCGATCAGACTACAAATGTTAAAGTTATTATGGCCACAAATCGTGCCGATACGCTAGATCCAGCTTTATTACGTCCTGGTCGTTTGGATCGTAAAATTGAGTTTCCACTTCCGGATCGTCGTCAAAAACGTCTTATATTCACAACGATCACGACCAAGATGAATCTATCCGAGGATGTTGATTTGGAGGATTATGTTGCCCGGCCCGATAAAATATCGGGGGCTGATATTAATGCCATTTGCCAGGAGGCTGGTATGCATGCTGTGCGTGAAAATAGGTATATTGTGTTGGCAAAAGACTTTGAAAAAGGCTACAAAAATAACATTAAAAAAGACGAACAAGAGCACGAGTTTTATAAATAAGCTCCGTCAATTTTTGTATTATTTTTGTGGAAATTTTTAAGTTAAAATAAATAATTAATTTCAATATAAAGTTTGTCGTTTCATTAATCGCTGATTCTAACGGTGCTTCACTATGAATTCAATTATGTTGTGAATTTTATTGATTATTAATAAATTCAATTAATGTGAAATTTATATCCTAATTGTTTCGAAAGAGTCATCTATCGAAAAACGCATCTACCTTCATTCAATACATACTGAGGAACACATATTTTATATTTAGGTACACGTATTTTATATTTCTGATGGAGGCTGCATCTTATATATTCTTATTACCTAATATAAAGTAACAATTGAAATAAGAAAACAGAATATAAACATTGATAACAACTTGAAATAATATTTAGAAACGAATGACCTTTCGAGACAAATAATTATTTAGTTAAGAAACTATTAGTAGTGCGTTCCAAAGATTTTTGTAAAATTCAGTGACATCTATGTATAAATAGTAAAGCCTGAAAGGATCGAGGATTCTAACCTTTTAAAATGTTTGCGGTTTCGTTATTCGATCGGACAATTTCTTTTTCGCATTATGAAAAGCAGAAATGCACCAAATTCGCATCTAACCTACTTACAATCGTCTTATTTCAAAACATTGATAAGAATTTATTTTGCTGTATGCATAAGTCTGTTTAAAACTAAACATGTAAGTAGCAAATCGTACAAAATTTTGATTAAAATTTGTAATTCTAAACCGTTTTGTAGGAACTCAAAGCTCACATTGAAAAAATTGAATGAGTTAACACCTCGACAATTTCATGAATTATTTGGAAATGTTATAGAACGATGGCCCGAAGGTGCTATATACGTATCAGCATTGCTGCCATTCAACTCGATCGATATGCTGCTCAACTCGTTCGAACGCTATTTGCTTCAACTGAATATTCAAAGTAAAGTAAAAATATTACGATTACACCCGGATTTGGCTGGAAAATTGGCCGACAATGGAGATTTAACAGCAGAATCAACGTACGAACAATCATGTGCCGGACTAAATCAACTCACGCCAAACGATAAAATCAAGCTAAACGAGTTGAATGAACAATATAAGAATAAATTCAACTTTCCGTTTGTAATTTGTGTCCGGGAGACCAATAAATTTCAGTTGATTCTCAGCGAAATAGAACGCCGATTACAAAACAGTGAACTGGACGAAATTAACATGGGGACCAATGAAGTTATGAAAATTTGTAAACTTCGTGTACTGGAAATTGTTGAGACAAATTAAAGTTTATAAATTTTATTGTTGCTTAATCATCCAAAAATACATGTTTTACTTGTGTCTGACTGGAGATCACTTACAATATTTTAAAAACCTTCTCCATAACAGCATGGGGTTGTTGGTAAGTCTCCTCGAATCGTGTTGTTCCAATAAAATCTTCAAATTCGATAACTTCATCACGGCCAGTTAGTACTTGAAGCGATGGATTGCGTGATGGTAAAAATGGATGGCGTCCCATTTTTTTGACGGCATTGATCTCCATTGCGAACTTTAATGGGGCAGCTAGGCCGAAATTATTTCGTAGCAATGCAAAATCTAAATTTAATTTTTGTTGATCATGCTAAAACAATCGATATTTTAGATGAGAAACCATTTAAATTATGTTAATGTCTTAAATACTTACATGCATTTCAGACTCCTTCAATGGATGTACCACGGCCAATTGTATACCACAAGGTGTATCGTGAGGCCCGATAAATTTATCAGACACCTCGAAATCATTCGGCATCGATGATATATGACGAGTGAAGGCCTAGATAAAGAAATAACTAATTTTTATTTTGTTTATTAACTCGGTGCCCCAAAAAATTGTTATTTGAGGTTAAATTGATAAAAAATTTAGCTGTCATTCTTTGGCATAGTAATGTATTATATTTCATATTTACCATTGTTATTTATATTTTATCACTAATAAAATGTTATTTAAAATCGAATTTAAATGATTTATTCGAATTAATCAGAAAGTGTTTAATGACAAGCAACTTTTATTGTTTTGCGCTAGTGACAGTCTGAGCAGGAGTACCAACATAAAAATCATAATTGTGCTATAAAAGATGGATTCTGTATCAATTTGTAAAGTTACTAGTATACGATTAGTAAAAACAATTGTTTATTTGGTTATTAAAGAAATAAATAGCTAAATTTTTACTAAATCAGGTCATTCAAATGTAGATAAAATAGAGTAATTTATTGTCCAATATTTAATACTGTATCCTTAATTATGAAAAAAAATTTTATAGTCAATAATATTCAGATGTGTACGATGTGCGAACTTTTATAGCAACGTGACAATTTTACAGTAGACGTAAATGTGTTTTGTAAATAAACACTTTGTATTCCGAATCAACTATATTAAACAATGAGTAATCCTACATTAACACCTGTAAAATGTAATGTAATACGTTATTTAATTAAATACCGGTCTAATTTATTTTATTTTAATCAGTTTCAAGTCCGGCGAGCTATAAATCACCAAAGGCCAATCCATCAGCTGCTCTGGCCTATCAACGTCTTCTATTGATCGTTAAACAGCTTCTGGCCAATTACGATAAATGGAATGAGTTACAAAAACGTGGTCTATCCTTGTGTTATTCAATCGAACGAGTGAAATCTAAGTCGATCGAAGCGGCATCAAAAGTTGAATCATTGTATCCAGAGGAGATGAAACCGAGTTGTGAGAAATTACGATTAATTGTAGATAATTTATGTAGTATTCGAGATCATTGTCCAATGGTTCGGAAACAAATAGATGGCTTAAAACAGCTGAATAGTGGTTCAATCGAGCCTATATATAAAACATGGAATTTTGATGATTTTCTCGGGTTTATCGATAAAGTAGGCCGCCGTTACGAACAGGAGCTAGAGATTAAACGAACTGTTATGGAGAATATAGCACATGCGACAACAAAGCCAATGCTGGTGATGCACGTCTCCGTCTGGGAATATCCAATGTACACGAATTTGGAAATGGATCTACTATTCGCCATACTCGCCAAAGAATGTCTTTGATTTATGTCCCTCCTAAAACCACTCAAGCCAAGATTAGATCATAAAAAATTTATTTTTATTTAAAAACTTTTCTGGTCTTTGGAATTTTTATTGGAAATTTGTCATAAAAAGTTTTCCTATTCTATTGTTTTTATGATGATTTTCATCTTAAAGGAAAATGAGAAGAACGACGAAAATAAAAATTTACTATTAACGAATTGATGATGATGATGTTGGGAGGGACAGACATACTATGTAAAGGGAATTTTTCCACTGGCCAATGTGGAATTTGTGATTTTTTATTTTTTATGATTTTTGGCAAAAGTTTGTGTTATTCGTTGGAAATTAATCTTTTAGAAAATAAAATAGAAACAAAGAAAACTAGTAGATAGAATAATTAAAATTTTGGGTTGTTTTATTGCCGTATCGATCGACAAAGGCTGCCGTACGAGGTAATCTATTTTTCGTAAAACAACTTTTGTTAAGTCAGGGATTCATAACCGGCGTGCTCTGTAAATTCTGTAATCTTGCATCAAAATTCGTTAATGGGAATGTAAAAGTTGTAAAATTAAAAATTTCTAAGTTACACAAATTTTGAATTGTGAAAATCCGTAATTCAATTTATTGTGTTGAGTAAAATCTAGTTTTACAGCAAATTCTACACAATTTTGTATGTCCTCATAAAACCTAATTATTCCAGATCGAAACAAACAACCGTATATATATCTGTTGACTATATAAAATACAACATAATTGTGAAAAACAGAGCAATATTTGTTGGCAACAGTTCAAAGTAGCAAATCGATAATTTGAACACACAACTAAAGACCTTTAATTTTCCGAAATTGACCAAGAAAATTCAAACCTAACACAGAGTTAAAGTAAATAGAATTTTTCAGTAAATCATAAAATTTCTTGGCAAATGGATTCACATCAGTTCATAATAAAATGCCAAACACACAGACGATACAAGTAAATTAGGTTATCTCTCTCGATGTTTTATTTGGCACGCAGAGTTACTGTGTCTTTGTATGATACATAATAATCAATTCTATGCCATTACATTATAATATTATGTATAGCGTGTGTCACGTAAGCTCGCATAGGGTTAAATATTTTGTATATTGTATCGGATCAATATTTTGTACATATTTTTATTTAATTTAATGTTTTGTTTGCGGGACAATAATTTAATTAACTAAATTATGGTTACGTTAGTCTAAATATAGTCATAAATTAAAAAAACATGCAAACATCTGTGCCTATTAATAGAAGCGGTTTTATGTCAACGAGGATGGGTTGGAGACGAAATAGTTTGAATGAAATAGTTTTTTCTCGATAATGTAAACATATTTTTTCGAATATGTACTGAGAAAAATTACAATTTGTGGGATGGGTCTGGATGAAATTTGTATATAAGAATACTTGTTGGGAGGGGTTCTGGTTCCCAATTACAATATATATTATGTAACTGTGTCTTTTTTTAGTATTTAGTATTTAAGCTAAACCAAACATAAATTTGAGTTATACCACCAAATTAATGTCAAAGCTCAGCTATCGGAAATTTGAGGACGACACGTGGTACGTCTGGTATCTCAGAAAACCTGGCTCGTTGGTGTTGGATGAAATTGTTCATTACTACAATAGCCATCCTAGACTTTTGAATTATGATGTTTATGATGAAATCTTAGCATTGTTAATTCGATCGCTGGATGCTGATTCTTAGTAAGTGTTAACGTCTATATATAAGGTCTACCTTTGTATCCTAACACATCGACTTATGCAACTAAAGAAAGATTACCAATTAAGTTGAATAACCAATTATACACTAACATACGAAAACATTCAACCGAAAACCATTTTCATTCACATTGTCTATTTATTAAAGCCATTTCATGATGATAGTTGCTGGCTTGAGAGGAAAAATTATAAAAACTATCACCATATAGATATCACTGGTCGCTCGTCCTGTCGCAACAATGCATTTTCACACTGTCCCGTTTGGCTAAGGCATCTAGATATGTAGTTGAGAGAATTTTTCGGCTTTTTCTGCAATTAGTTCAGTTTCGGCCATACTAGCTATGTTGCTCCTGCAACAAACGTGATGTCTGTCCCAATAATTTCATGACGCTACTATCGCGGCTACTGTCATGAGAGTACTTTCGCCTGAGTACTATTATCGTGAAAACGGGGATTTACTCAAAGTTGAACAGCGGAATTTGAAAAAAGAATACAAAAATATAAATGGGCGATGGTCCACGTATAGTTCGCGACGTGTTCCGACTGGTTAAGAAAAATTCACCAGGTATAATTTTTATCGATGAAATTGATGCGATCGCCACAATACTTTTTGATGCCCAAACCGGTGCGGATCGTGAAGTTCAACGTATTATTAGTTGAGCTATTGAATCAAATGGATGGTTTCGACCAGACTACATAAACGTTAAAGTTATTATGGCCACAAATCGTGCCGATACGCTAGATCCAGATTTATTACTAGTCAAAACGTTTTATATTCACAATGATCATGACCACGATGAATTTATCCGAGGATGTTTATTTGGAGGATTATGTTGCCCGGGCCGATAGAATATCGAGGGCTGATATTAGTGCCTTTTCTACGTTTTAGTTTAAAAATTGCACCAAAAACAGAAGCTTATGCTGCAATTAGTTCAGTGTTGGCCATACTTGCTGTATCGCTATAGCAACAATACCATCGAGGTCACTGTCATGAGAGTAGTTTCTTAAGAATACTATTATCGTGAAAATGAGAATTTACTCAAGGACATCTTGAGAAATAATAATTTTGTTTCGTTTATGGTTTTTTGGAACCGTTTTTAGTTTGCATATGAGGCTGTGATTTTCCCGCCCATAAGCTTCATCTCAATTTAACTTGTTACTTCCACTGTGCTTACTTGCTGCGCTTACATCTCAGAAAAATTAAAATTCATACACAAGTTTTAGAGGCCAAATTGACAAGTTCTAAAGTCAAAATAAATAAATATAAATTGACAATCATCTGAGTTTAGCAAAATATTTCAGAATTTCATATAACCATGTTAATAGTTCCGAGAGTTCATTATTTAATTTAAAAATTTGATAATCAGAATTTGATAAAAGTAGAACTTTTAGAATTTGTGTGATAATCATAAGAGTTTTCTCAACTTTAGAAGGTGTTAACATTTAAAAAATTGATCACTATTTAGGGTGGCATCGTGCAAGTATTATATAACGAATTTTTGTACAGGATTAAAATACATATAATCATTATATTCGAAACCGAATTATGATAATTCTAGATTTTATTTAGTTTTTTACAAAATTTGGAAAATTTTTCAAACTGACCCAGCTTTGAACGATTGAATTCACAATGCATCTCTGATATTTCATACTGTATAGTTATTACAAAATGAATAAAAACTGCAGGCAGGTTCTGCTGAAAACTTACAACTATAAATATAAACATTATGTGATTATTGTTATTTGAAGTTTTGCAATTAAGGCAAATATCTTACCAATGTACTTTTGAACTTTATACAAACGGAAACTGTTGCGTATAATCCCGACGAATATCTCTATTGAAAAAAAAAATTTTTTTTTGAAGCCGCGGTTCGCACCTTTCCAATGAACGTGGTATACGGCTAGAATCCATCATATAAACTCCCGGTAGCATCATTGTCAATCTAAAAAAGTCATTTTCAAATTTTTAATCTTACAACCGTATCTGGGGAATACAGTTCCCCAAGTCATTTTTAACTAATAAAGCCTTCTTCCATACACACCGATAGCAATCACCGATATAATTGATGTTATAGGTCTTGCGATAAATGGATGTATCAGTCAGATTGCTGTATTTGGTAAATCGTGGTATAGAAGGAATTCCACCGAGGAAACAGAATTTCAAGCTCGTTGAAACGCGTACCTGGACAGTGGAAATGAAGACGTGGCTGTGACTACTCAATTTGAGGCGAGCGACAACAACCGAGAGAGTGATCTACCCGACCTAGATGGTCCGTACGTAAACGAACCTCCGCTTCCAGAATTACGGTTGCAAGCATTTGATTCGGATGAAACTGATGTTCCCGTTTAGTAGAGATCATAAATAATGAAGAACCCGACAATCGTGGATAAAAATACAAAGGGCAAGGTAGATGAGATAACACTATTTGATGGTCATTACTCAGTCCGACAGAAATTGCCAGGACGGAAAATTTAGCGACAAACAGAAAAGGGTTCAAACCATGTGCTTTGGTAACATTTATAGATAAAAAACAGCGTTCAAACGACTTATACCTGTGTCTCTAATAGAGTATATTGTTTTGGAAATGAATCGAAAGGCAAAGAAAAAGTATGAAGAGAACAGTCGGTCGGAACAAGCAAAAAAACTTCGGCCATGGCGCGACACAAACGCAAACGCATATATTGCTATAATTATTTTTACTGGTGCGGAGACGTAGGTTTTGTAGCAGCTAAATATCTTTTTGATAAGCCACACATCACATTTTACAGAGCAGTAATGTCACTGGAAAGGTTTGAACAGCTCTCCAGATTTCTACGTTTTGTATAGATACTAGGGCCCACCAACCGGTATTTGGACGATATTTCACAATAATTTAAATGAACCTTTCTATCATCAAAATAGCTAACAGTTGATGAACAATTGGTCTCTACAAGAGGAAGATGTTCTTTCCGGCAATATATACCGTCAAAGCCTGGAAAATATGGTATACAAATATTTTGGCCAGTAGATCCTAGAACTAACTATCCTATAATTGGTGAGATTTACTTGGGCACCCATCAGATAGTACTACGTCTGTCGAAACAGTTTTTGGATAATGGCAATAATATAACTAATGATAATTTTTTTACAAGTTACCCACTTACCAAAGATTTATTAAGCCAAAATACCACTTTAGTTGGAATAGTACAACCAAATAAACCAGAAATAGATTTGAGCTGTATTGGATTTAAAGTTAGTACATATCCGTCTTCTTTTCCTGAAGTTAGAAGTAATACCAAACTTAAACGATGCATACCATGAAAAGCCCCACGAACCAAATTAAAAGATACAAAACCCATGGCTGTCTGCGATTTGTGCTCTAAAACCACATGCTCCAAGTATTATATTCGGGTCTGTGAACATTGTTACATAACAAAATGTACATTTTCCAATTTAGATAGAGAGGAGGAAGAGTATGAATTTTCATCAATTGATGTTTCAAGAGCAGGTACGTCAAGCTCCGGAATTCCTGCGACATCTACAGCAGAATGGAGATCACAGACTTCTTCATATTCTACTGCACCACTTCCCAAACAACGTTGCGTTACCACTGATTTTGTTTTAAATTTAGTGAATTAAAAAAATTTAAATTAAAATTTTGAAAATATGTCAAAATTCTATGTAACTTTCTCTAAATTTGTGAATTTTGAATTTAGCAAAACATAGGAGAAAAACTGTTAAATTCAAATAATGTCTGCAATAAATTGGTTCAAAATTTAAAAATTCCAAAATTCGAATAGTATACGCCAAAAATTAGCTCGAACCTTTTCGAATTTTAGAACTTAATTAAGAAATTTAAAAGCTTTCAGAATTGTAAATGTCAAATTTGATATTGAAATGATTTAAATTTGCATTTTTTTCAATTAGTCTCGTGGCAAGAGATCAATCACGTCTGAATCATAAGTTCTATAGTATACAGCTTTGATTGATTAATATTTTAAATTAAATTTTTTAGGAATTTAGCAATATTTTATAAATAGATTCAATATTGTAAAATTGGAAAATTGTTAGACACTTCACAATGTTTTAAGTAGACTTGTTGCAGGGAGAAATACCTCAGTGTACAAATTGCCAACAGGTAGGACACACGAAGAACTTCTGCAATAGGCAAGCCAAATATGGCAAATGTGCAGAGAATTATCAAACTAAACAATGTCAAAAGCCGCGAAATGTTATACCAACTAGTGCACTGTACCGAGAAAATCGCCATCCGGCTGGTTTTAAAGGATGCTAGGTGTATCAGAATAAGCTAAATGCTCAGCTACTGAGAAAAACAACAGTAGTTCAGCACCTACAGTAAAAGCCAAATAAACAATATGATACTATTAGAGAAGGGTTCTCCTACGCCCAGGTGACCAAATCCTTAAATAACGTATTAGGTGAGAAAGTTGTACAAGAGATCAACTACCCCCTGAAGATTCGAGAACTGATAAAAGAAAGTAGTAGGAAAAGGCGCATATGGCATAGAATCAGAAATATGATTGACAAAAGAGAATTTAATCGAGTAAGTAATAAAGTTAACCGATTAGTTAAAGAACATAAAGAGGCTTGTACTGAAAATTATCTGAAAGGACTGGGTCCTGAAGCTGACAAAAACTATTCTCTGAAAATTTAGAGTATCACATGAAGATTCTTTATACTTCCGATATACCGACAACGAAAACAACCTTCATGGGAACTTTTGCTGATGATACTGTAGTATTGACATCAAGCGAATTGCAGAACCAAGCAGTTGAATAATTACAAAAGGCACGAGTGTTTGTTTGTTTATTTTTAGTTCTCTACTTATGTGTCCTGCAGTTAAAGGCTCTCCCAGCTATTTCGCGGGTTATTTATTTGCGTCCTTTGCCCTAATGCTGTTGCCAGCCAAATCGGGTATACACATAGTATACATGACCAATGGATGATCAGCCCATGGATTCTGCACTCTGCATTCATCATCCCTGCCCCTCGCGTGCGATTCCAGCTCGATACCCCTTGATCCAAACATCACAGTTTCAACCACTGTACTAGTGGTTCGGTATGTCGAATTTAATCGGTTAACAAATAGCCTTCGTAGTTCCATACTGTTTTGTACTTTATCTCGTTTTAAAATATCCTGTTTCAAACATGATGCTATTTCGTACCGATGTGTAGTTTAAATGTACTATTCATATGCTATTTTTGAAATGGATTTTTATACATATAAAAGTCGCAATCAGATGGTATATGCATCACCCGAAAATTACACATCATCAATAAGTAATATATCAAATACTGATAACAAAATGTATGTACAGATGATATTTGTACATTATATGTACGTGACAAGCATTAAAAATGGTATCCGCATCCATATAATATGAACGAACCGCACATTAAACTTACCCCCAAAGAGCACGATAGTTAAAATGTCATTATCATAATATTTTTTCAATGTGTACAAAATGTACATGTAAGTAATGACATCAAATTATCTTATATCAATAAATAAATAAATTTACATTTTAAAATAAAAAAAAAATATATTTTCTGAGTTTGACGATAAGAAAATGGAAAAGTAATAATCCAAGATTTTACTCTCAACAAAATTTATTGACACATTATATTATTATACTCGTATGTCCGTATCTATGTATATCTTGTCTTATTCAAAGAATGTCTAATATACTCGAAGTTTTAAGATGTTGTAGTGTTGTATGCACAAACATATACAGAATAGAACTATTTTCCCATCGTATATACGTATGATCTCTTATCATCAATTAATGGCTGATGGATCACATTTTGAAAAATAATAAACGATCTACAATTATTATAGTTTACTGATCATTACTGACTGTGAATAGGTTGGGTACAGTGAACGTTCTTAATCTAAAATTAAAATAAAAATAAAAAAAATTGTAAAATGAACAATGAAAATACTGTCGCGATAATTATTGTGCTTATTTTAGTGTTAAATAGTCAAATAGGTAAGAAATTTAATTAATTTAAGTGTTTAAATTTTTCACAAGCGATAGATCGCATGTGGAAAATTATTAAACGTAGAGAACGTAGATAACGTGGATATCGTGGATAACGTAGACAATTCGAAGAAAACATCGATAATGCAGACGATTGATGGAATGATTTAGTGTTTAGTATTTAGGTTTAGTGTGATTCGAGTGTGATAGTTTTAGAATCTTTTTCAATTGTAAATTAAAATATTTTCATAATCTATCTTTTAGAAATAGAAATTTACAATTATGTACATTGTAATCTTGAATGTTCACATAATAAGTTTTGTCTGTTAATCTGTTATATATTTTTTTTTGATTTCACAACAATTAAAACTGAGACGATGAAATAAATAGTCTCAGAAAAAGGTGGTCTTTATTTTCGTGATTTTAAATTTATTACAGCGCAAGTACATAGCAATAATAATTATATATAACAATACATCGACTAATACATAATTGCAACTGTTCATTTTATATACATACAAATATTATAAATATTGGTTGGTTTCGTCGTTCATTTTGAAGTTTAACTGGTATCAAGAGGCGTAATCGTTGTGCTTTCGTCTACATAATGCCTTAATAAGGTGCCCAGGGTTTTATGTTGTTAACACTTGCGATGATTAAATTTCCCATAAAATTTTGGATATGATTTTTCTCCTGTGGCGAATGGACACTTCTTGATGGCGACCATATCTCCAACGTTATATTTCATGTATTCTCTTTCGTTTGTTGTTAAATGTTCTACGGGTTTCTTGTTGAATTTGAAATATGCTTTCTGGTGCCTGATCTCGAATGGCTTCTCTCTCGTTCATAAATTCGGTAGCAATTTCTTTTTGTGTTATTTCCGCCAGGCGTAAGTCTTCAGGATTGGCATCTTCGTACCAAACATGACCTCGAATGGGGTGCGATTAATACTTCTTGGGATGGTAGAATTAAGGAAGCGTTGCAGAGTGTTCACGTACTTAAACTAGTTTTCCGGCCATTCAATAGACAGTTTAGTGAGTGCTGGTATTATAACTCGATGAATCCTTTCCATTTGCACGAGGGACTCCGGTCGTTGTTACTGTGTGATGAATTCCTTGCTCTCTACAAAAGTCTTGGAAATTGTTTGATGTGAACAAAGTGCCACGATCGGGGATTATTGTGGTTGGATTTCCAAAGTTGTTCCTGTACTGCTCCATTTTCTGATGCACTTGAAAGGTTATGGTTTTATTGCTTTTTAATGCTTACCTAACTCACTTTCGGTATGTGAAATAGCTTTCTCCCATCATATTGTTGTTTGAATATTACACCTCGTTCAATGGTATAATCCTCGTAGGGTCCAATAGTTGTGCAACCAATTGCACATTTGTATCTTTCTTTTGTGCACATTTTAATTTTTCCATGAAACCCAATTCAATCGCCGTCTCTGTGCTCTAATGTATATTGAAATTCCTGTAGCTGAAGGGCCCATCGATGGGCAATGGTTGCAGAAATTTCATTTTTCTCCATCGTATATTTAAAGGCGCTAGTCAGTAATGATTGTAAAACTTATCCCAAGCAAGTAAACGTGCAGTTTTTTAAGTGTATGAACTATTGCAAGCACCTCCAATTCATATGAAGAGTACCTTTCTTGGGTAGGGAATGTCTTTCGTCTATAATAATGCGTTGGGTGAAACTTTAAATCGTCACCCTTCTGTAGAAGTACGGCACCAAATCCAAACTTTGAAGCCTTAGGTAAGGCCTAAGAAACTTTGTACCTTGTTTATGCTATTCAGTTCCGGGAATGACCTAACACACTTGGTTTTCGATATTGAAGGTTTAATAACGCCCTTGGGGATTTCATATCCCAGATACTCGATGTAAGGTTTCCAATTGATTCCTCCGCAGATTTTGCAGGTATGATTATATCGTCCATATATACCATTATGTACGCGTTTACGATAAATGATCGAAAGGCACAGTTGATTTATCGTTGAAACACTGCTGGAGCGATGCGCATAAACCAAATGGTACTTTGTTAAACTCGAACTGACCACAATGCGTAAGAAAAAATCCATTCTAATCCAATTCTAAATTAGCGTCGTAAGAACTGAAAAACCGTATAGTTGGTCGATGTGATCCTCTATTATAGGCAGCGGGTAGCAATCCATGATAATTTGTTTGTTAAAACGTCGGTAATCAACGAAAAGTTGTTTTGAATTATCTTTTTTATTTGCCAATACTATGGGACTACCAAACTCCGAATTGCTTAGACACTCATTTATTTGTCTTTCAACTTCAATTTTTTCTCCTGAGACACGCCGAGGTGATTGGTATACTAGTGTTTCGTTTTTAAAATAATTTTCAGTTTCACAGGGGAGGCAAAGACTATACATATAATATCTATATTTGATGCTATACTGCTGTCACTTTCTTGATTTCTTGGATTTCTTCACGTCCGACAGAAATTTCGGTGCCGGTTAACACGTGCTTACCGACTATCATCTTGGCATGTAACAAAATGTAACAGTAGCCGGAACCACTTGAACTTTAGCATCAAATTCAGTGTCGACTATATATATTTTAGAGTCAAAATATATCATAGTATCGGCATGACCATTTGCGATCCTATTAGCTTCCATTCATCTTCCCTTATAGTATTGTTACTTCACTCCCTGTATCTATCAGAGCTTTTGCTCACTTACGCAACCGGTAGTTTTAATATTTTTGGGACATTTTTCCGAAATTTCAGTCCAATCTGTACGTCATCTACAGTTTTTTGATATGTGACCACTCTGTCCGCAATTTTAACAAATTGTACTCTTCTTCAATTGTGGCACTGATAAAGAATTTGTACTTGTGGTACCGCTTCTAATTTTAAACGTTTAATAAATATCTATATATATAGATATTTTTGAGTTTTTAGTATAAAAACACTTTCTTATTATGTGATATATTGAACTAAGAGTTTTAAACAACATCTGATGATGAGCAGATAAAGCTCGAAACTAGTAGTAAAAATATAAATTAATATATCACATAATAAGAAAGTGTTTTTATACTAAAAACAAAGAAGATATACTAAGATTTTCATTGATATAATAAGATATAATAAGATTTTCATTGATGAAATAAACTTGAAAATATCAAATTGTTTAGACCAACGCAACAACAACTTTTCACAACACAAGTCTATTTTATTTTCAGAAGTTTTACAGTGCAGAATTCATACATTATATTGAAATGTACAATTTTAATTGCGATATTCCATGTTATCATAAGGGGATTTTGATGCCTATACTGTATATAACTAAAATATCAATATAATAATAGAAACAAACGAAATCCCTTCCTTCTTCTTACAGATTGTTTTCAATAAAAAAATGAAAAAATTTTTGTTTTCATTTCATTATTTAAAATTAAAATACAATCGAAGAAGGTAGGGATGACGTTAGGTAGGGATAACTTTATCCGATTTATTATAATTTGTTATGTTGATATTTTGCTTATATACAGTTTAGACCCTAAAATAAATATATACTCGCATATAAATCGTACATCTCAATATAACATGTATAAGTGCTGCACTGTAACATTTCTGAAAATAACTCAAATTGCGTTTTGAAATGTTTTGTTGGTCTATTGTTGTGATCTATTTGCCACCAATACCAATACATTATAATTCATTAAAATGTTATTTTTTATGAAATTTCTTTTCGTCAACCAATTGGCTCACTATTATTTTTTATTTTGCTGTGTTATTCAAAATGTAAATGCGAGAAAGAGACATGACGAAATTGTAATAGTATCTCGTAAAATTGCAAAAACAAAACTTAAATAATATGAAATTATTTTATTTGGGTATATTTCTCTCATACAAATAGTGCTTCTATTAGTATATCTTCTTTGCTAAAAACTCAAAAATATCTGTAAAATCTGTGATAAAGCGTGAAAAATTGTTCTTCTTTTTTAAAAAGATGTCAATAAACATATCTATATAGCTTTTCTCGAAATTCTGCGACAGTTCTAGCTCCATATAATAAACCTTTATTTAATGTAAGGTCATCAATTCCATCAATTGTGTATTGAATAATAGCTGGTACGCCACCCTGACCACGAGCTGCTAGTCCTCTCATCTCGAAAAAAAATTATAACGTGTATAACGTGTCCGTTCTCGCCTTTTGCCGTTGCATTAATAACCGGTCAACATTAGCGTTATTTTCATTACGTTTGAATTCACTTAATAGGTGTGGTTTCAGTTCTTCAAAACAAGTTAACCTTATACCCGTTCTCAATGATGTTTTGGTGGCACCTTTTAAACATTGTCGGCCGTAAATATAAGTTTTGCAGCGGATTCCAATTAAATATTGTTGCAGCATTCTCGAAATCATCCAACCAATTCTCGACCGGGTACGAGTTAATTCAGTGAAAATCCGGTACGCATCCGTCCAAATCTCATTGCATGATCCATCGCCACAGCGCCTGGATTAGTCGCCTCATTTTCGATCTTGTTCTCACTAGAAGAACGTTCTGGTGATGAACCGTGATTTATCATTCGCTCAATAATTTACTGTAAACCTGCTTGAGAACTTTGCCAGAATTCGGATTCGTTGAATGAACTTATGGTACTATCACTACTATTTGGCTTATTTATCTTTTTTCGATGGGTCATTTGATTTTATAAAATAAATACTACAATCATTAATTATTAATCTTTTTGAAACAAACTAACGTAAATGCACCACACTAGTTTGTCGGTCAATGCTCTTGGCCGTTAATCACGTGTATTCGCGAAAAAAAAAATTTATTTACTTTTACTTACGTACATACTGTTATTTGTTCCTAATCGACGGCAGCCAATATTAATTCGCGGTCGTCATTAGCAATCAATATAGTATGCGATGTCGCCGTTTTGCATGCAACCTATACGTTTGCTCACAGTGCTCTGCTTCTTCTTTGGCTAGACTAGACAATTTTAAAAATAAGTAACATCGGGTCAAACTAAAAACAAGTTTCTTTGCAAAATTTTACCAACTCAACAAAAGAATCTTGCAGAAGAAAGAACTAACTTCATTCATTCTTACCTTCGTTCTCCTCTCATTCAAGCATTCAAATTTTGACGAGTTCCATAAATAAATTTTGAATTTGGAATGAGTTAGAAACAAACTAATTTAGAAATCGTATTTAAACTGTATAAGGGATTGGTAAAACATCTAATTTTGCAAGACAATTTGGCAGATCTATATAAATAAATAAAGCTTGATGTTAGCAATACCTGTTGAACTTTTAAATTTGCTTTAAAATATTAAAATATATTGGGAAATTAATGACCTAAGCAGGGTACCGTATCAAGCAAGGAATAGAGGGACGGGAGGCTACATTTGCCCTATAACGGTTGTCCAGAATACCGAGCACAGGGAAAGCGATACTGAGGAAAACTAGAAAATGAAAAACATTGCTCTGAAATCACTTTTCAAAATTTCATATTTTGAGTGGATTTTTTTTAGTGATATTCCAGGTAGAATTATACTTTGGAGTTGAGTTAAATTTTAAACAAGTTTTACAGACTTTTTAACGTCTAGATTTCAACACTTATGAGTGCATTTTAATTTTGTTTGAACTCAAACATTGGTTAGAAATCAATATTTTGTTATATTTGATTGTGATCGAGTACACTTTGAATAATTTGAGTGGAATTTTTTAAGTTAAATTCAATTAATAAAGCAATATTGCGCTTTGACTTGAACAAAATTTGAGTGCATTTTAAATGCGAAATTTCAGTTAAAATCCAAACATTGAGATGAAAAAACCATTTTGTCTTATTTCAGTTTGCGTCTGGATTTTGAATTATAATTTAAGGTATAAGAAATTGAAAATTTTAAATTCACATTAGAGTGAAATTTAAGTAGATTTGACACAAAAACATATTTAAACTGCACTCAAAAATTGAGTTTAATCGTATTTGTATTTGAATAACTATGTTGAGTGAATTTTCTTAAGTAAAATTCTAATATTGGCTTGAGTCAAGTTTTAGTTATTATTGTTTAGGAGTAAATTTTTGGTGGCTACAACAAGTTGAGAAACAACGCCCTTCAACCGCGTTAAAGTTTGGTGTGGATTATAGATATCAAATTGGTTTGCCCTATATTGTAAAGGGTGGCAACTTTTTTTCGATGACTCGACCAAACATTTCGACGGAAACGGCCGATATCTCTCGTTCAATATTGGTTCTGAGCTCCTCTAACGACGCTGGTTGGTTGACATAGACCAATGATTTAACGTAGCCCCATAAACAAATGTAGAGGTGTTAAATCACACGATCTAGGCGCCAGACGACAGGTCCATTTCTGGGTATAACACGTTCATGGAATTTAGTTCATGCAATTGACCAACGAAATAACGTTGCAGCATGTCTCTGTAGCGTTCTCCATATTGACTCTAACTTGACGGTCATTGTTATGAATGAGAAAAACGGTCCAATGACACCACCAGCATGAAAACTACACCGTATACTTATTTTTTGTGGATGAAGTGGTGTTTGTTGAAGCACATGAGGGTTTACACATGACCAATAACGCATATTCTGTTTGTTGACGAAATCGTTTAGCCAAAAATGCGCTTGAGCAAAAATTGAAATTATCGCTCTTGAAGTAGCGGTGACCGATTCGGAATTTTTGTACTAAATTTTAATTATTTGTAAAACGTTGTTAGTTCGTGATGACTTCACCATGATGAAAATGTTGTCTTTACTGAATGTTTTGACACTGATAGTTTGGTTATTTGTTTAACGGTCATTCACAGTGAAAGTTCAAAATTGTCAAGCCCTAAAGTACTGTATCGGCAACCCGTTTAAACAACATAAACAATATCGAGAACGTAGACAACGTCGATAATGCAGATAGTTAGTGTGATTTTGTTAAATCAGATTTCTTTGGGATATCAATGCGATGCGGACGGTGACAATTTTAATCTAACTTATCCACTCTGCAGAAAATTAAGTTGGGTTACAAAACTATATTACCATAATTTATCTAGAAGTTTAGAATTTCACTAATTAACCTGAATGGTCTGTTTTATCATCTGTTACAACTATAGAGGAAATAAAATTAAAACTGAAACAATCAAATTATTTATTGTTAATTTTTAACGTTCGTCCTAATATTTTGCAGTTACCTGATACACTTAAAAAATATGCTGCATTTGTTAATAAACTAGTAAACAAGTTTTTATGACATAGTTTTATTCGAGTTCAAAACGCTAAAATGTCGTAGGTTGTTGACGTTGTCTTAATTGTCGACGTTGACAAAAAACATTGCCAAGAAATCTATCTAATATTTGACGTGTCGACAACCGCGTAGATTACATGGCGTAATCTACCTCGCCCATCCCTGATCCCAGCGCATGCATAACATAAGGTCATGCCATAATCATATAAAAATGTATAATCATAAAGTAAATGCAAACTTATCGCATACACGAGTATTTTATATAAAGTTAATCTTTCGCACACAACGCGCACTCGAAATTCCGAATAGATTGTAAAAAATTATCAAATTTGATTATTGATCTTGAATCTACTGTACAATGGAAAATAAAATTATCAACATCATGATTTCTTATAATTATAAAAAAATCGACCATTATACGCGCAATATCTTTAATCATCACATCTATAATTTTAATTGAACCGCGTGCGTATAAGAATTTATTGTTATCGTCTATTTTGGGCCTTAATCTTAACGATTTGTTATTCTTTGTTTAAAATATTCGATAAACGAATGGATTAATGATAAAATTCTAAGATTTTTGGGGAAATTCAGAAAACATTACGTTAAACGTGACGCACAAAATACGTATCGTTCGTCGACGATTTGGGCATCGTTTAAATCCCGACTCAATCGGAACTGTTATTTTGATTTTATTTTATTTTGCATTGTAGTCTTTCTTTTTTACCTTTAAAGTAAAAAATACAACTTAAATGTCTACACGACTAAGATTCAATATTTATTCTAGAAAGTGACGTATCGTTGTATTTAGCATCGTGTAAAACTTGGAGACAGATTAAGTGGAACCAAAAAGACGTTCTTCAATTTGGTTCACCAATAAAATTTTTTTTTACCTTCTAGAGGTTAATTTGCAGTCGAATTCCAACAATATCAACAATTGCGCAATTGACGTTGGAACGCACAATACATTTTAATTTTTTATGTATTACTTAGAGCCAACTTTTGCTTTGTCATAATTTTCATTTTTTGCAGTTGAAACTTCAAAATTAGAATTTTCCCAACACATATTTACCTAATACGTATCTACAAAATTTGATTGAAGTTTTAAATTGATTAACACCGGTAAGCTGTAAAAATTGATTGAAATTAAAAATTATCAAACTACATCAATATTTAATACTTAATCCAAAATTTTCCAAAAATACCGGTATTCTAAAATTAACATTCTTCATAATTTTCAATATTCAAATTCACATTAAAAATTTTGAATTTTATACGTGAGATCTTAAAATCCAAAAATCGCCTTTCAATTTTAATCTTGAAAGTTGTGTAACTATATTTCGAAATGTCCAGTAAATTTAAAAATGGGAAATCTTTAAAATTCACTTTTTAAATTTATACGTAAAGATCTTAAATTCAATTTGAATACACATATTTCAAAATTCAATAATCGAAAGACCCGACAAATGTGAATTTGGAGAAATTCGTCTATAGGAGCTTTAACGCAATGCGGACCTAAAATTTCAAATCTGGTGGCGAGCCTTTTTAGGTCGTGACCCATAGTTTGAGAATAGCTGCTCTACTTTATGAAGAAGTTACAAGATTGTCGAGCAAAATAGATAATTTTTTTTATCAATTAATCGATTATCGGTTTATCGCTGCAATCGCTACTAGCGGTTTATTATTATATGAATTCTTCAAAAGTATGTATAGTGCACTCTTATGTATGCGAAGTGGATTGAGGATACATCGCATGGGGAATTCCACTAAGGTCATGTAGAAACCAAAAGGAAACCGCTTACTTTGGGTGTAATTCATCAATTTGGAGCCCTTTATATTCGGTGGGTAGACTTTGTAGAACTGTCTTTTCGACCTTATTCAATTAGTATGGCGTGTGATAGTTATCGCGGCATAGCTCTCCTAAATACAGCATAAAGGTTACTCTATTTTTTATTACAACTGATATTGAATTTATGAAGTAGTTTTAGTTCCTTAATGTGACGCTTTTAATAAACTTAAGCCTATTGGCTACAGGATTTATTCGAGCTGATCATCTTGATCCATTAGGTAAGTTAATTTCTTTTTTTGCAAGCGTCTTACTCCATCTATGGTGTCCAACATACTACGCACCTGCACATTCACATGTTGACTCGTATACGTTGTCTATGAATCACCGCCCGTTTTTGTATTTCTTCATCAACCGTCTCTATCTTTAGATTCCTATGCAGATCATCCCTCCTTATATACACCACGGAACGTTAACTATGCATCGTTGAACGTTGTTTTGAAAGGTTTGTATCATTTTGATGTTTGTTTTATTCGGAAGGCGTCATAATTGTATAATGTTATCCCTAAATACTTAGCTGTATTTGCGAATGGAATCTGCTGTCCATTAATAATTACAGGCCTCCAACAGATTTAAAAAAAAATTGAAAATATTTGTTTGTGGATTTTGATTGTTAAGCCTGATCCGTCCATTATCACAAGCTTTTCGTAATTTAGTTGTGGATTCCTCAATAATGTCCGCAACTGCCAGAATTGCAGTATCATCAGCAAATGTTGCGATAGTAGAATCGTTCATGCGAGATAAGTCTCTGGTGTAAAGCAGGTAGAGTATACACTACCTTGCGGGGCTCCTTTCACCCGCAAGTGTCGGTCGTTCAAATTTGATTTTAAGATCATACAAAATTGTTTTAGTAGATCTCTCTGAAGTTTAGGTCTTTAATTGAAGTTTACCTCTTTAATTGTTTGTCCTGTTATCTAGCCGTCAATCTGGAGCTTTCTTAGATTTTAGATTGTTGATTTCAGTTTTTAGGTGTAGTGTTAGAGGTGTTATATCATGAGAAATATGTATTCTAGTTATATTGGGAATATTTTTATATTCTGTTTGTCTGCATAATGGTTGGAAAGTTCCTTCGAGGTACATAGCATTGTATGGTTTGATTGAGACTAACCTGTGTTATGGTCGTTCTAATTCCTTTACTAGCCCGTTTTGCCGGGCACGAGTACTTTTCCATTTTTTCGTGCTTTTCGTTTTTCCGGGACAAGGTCCCTAACTTCTATTGGATATATTATTGATTTGTCTTGCCTGAATAACAGTTTTGGGGTGCTTTCTCATGCATCCGATTGTATGACATTTATGAGTCTGCTAAATTCATCTTCTATTTCATTTTCGATTGGAGTTCAGTATTTTCTTCCATTAGCTGCATGGAAAGATTTTTTAATTATTTGTTAGTTGTGGTGGATCTCCTTTTGGTATTACGATTTCACTAATATGTATAGTTACAATAATCGGTGGAT
Organism: Tipula unca; assembly: GCA_951394425.1. Classification (NCBI taxonomy): domain Eukaryota; kingdom Metazoa; phylum Arthropoda; class Insecta; order Diptera; family Tipulidae; genus Tipula; species Tipula unca. The sequence goes on from OX596381.1 coordinate 188,361,511, forward strand.
GAGCAGATATTTTGTTTGTGTCAGTTTTCTATGTTCCTGAGTGAAATCACAGTTTAATACTTGTGCCACTGCGAATAGTTGTTTGACCTTTGGAAGAAGTTAGTCTAGAATATAACTCCAATAATGAAGACTTTCTGTTGTCTTGAACAAATACACGTGTTCTTCTTAACTTAGATTATACCGTGGAGGACAATATATTGCTGATATTGTACATAACTCGCGGTAATCCGGTTGTACCTTTACTGTAAGAACTTGCATGCTCCCTTCTTCTATATTTTTAAATTTGCGTGATGTTTAATGTTCTCCCTAATAAATAAAACATTATCTTGCTCGTTCCGCTGGTTGTAGAGCATGGTAACAGATAAATCCACGAATGTTTGCAAATGAGATTCTAGTAAGTATAAGTTTTAAGTTGTCCTAGTAATTTTAGTTGATCAAATATTAACTAGTTTAATTTTTTTTGCTAAAGACTATTTAGAATTGCTTGAATGTTATAATTCTCATGTTTTCCGTGGCATTAGTATCATTCCCTGAGTTTTTACTTCCCACTACCTGTGCAAATGTCCTTCTTTCTTTTCACATTGGTTGAACGACTTCATTAATTGTTGCGCTCGACTTATTCATCGATTTTGTGGCATGGTTTGCACTGTGGGATTTTCTTCGTAACTGCTTTGATTGCTTCAATTTTCACTCTCATGCCAGTTATACTCGTATTGGATATTAGTTTTTGAATGTTTTCGGATTTATTACAAATGTAAGCGTAAAGAAGGAAAGCACTATTTATTTTTAGATCATCAATTATATATCCTTAATTGCACAAGTTGCGTGTAGTCCTCTAAACATAATTTTGATATGGCAAACATTTATATTTTCGAATGTGTATCACTGATAACTATAAGAGATAACACGTCAGATCGACGTTCAGGTTTCCTTTTCTTACTTCTTTGGTTTGGGTTCCTTTTTTTAAGGATCCAGCTGGTTTCTCTATCTATTCCTCATCTTTTAGGTATTCACATTTGTTTGTTTTTCTTCGATTTCTCCAACCTTCATCTTCTGAGTCTTCTATTTTTTTGGTTTCTAAATTCACTTTGGAATTTTCTTGTTGAGTGTTGTCATCTTGTTGTTCATTCTGGATATTATAGATTACATTTCTTGCAATTTTCGTTTTAATTCTCGGTTTTCTTTTTCTAAGTTAGGTTAGATTACGTTAGGTTGAGTGGCTGCTACAGCACACTTAGTCCGGTGACGGTCCATTGTGATACCACAGGATCTTACTTCCCTGTAACCCTTATGTGAACCAGTTTGAGCTACTTATGTTGTGTTATATATCTCGCACCTTACAGTTTTCGAGATCAGAGAGGCTGTCCATTAAGAATCTACCCATATATTTATGTTTTCTGTGTGCCAAAGCCGGACATGAGCAAAAGAAGTGGACTACCGTCTCTTCCTCCTCCTCGTCCATACAGCTTCTGCAAAAATCATTTGCTTCTTGACCTAGCCTCCTCGCATGTTTTCCAAGTAGGCAGTGTCCTGTGAATATCTTCACGACCGTTTTTAATTCACCTCTACGTAGGGAGATCAGTGTCTTTGAGCGGGTCAAGTTAAGAGTGTTAGTCCACCTTTTGTTCGCTGAGGCTACTGACACCATTTTAAGCGCTGTCTAGAGTGCCTTAAAAGGCCAACCCAAATTTGCCCTTTGCAACCCAGACTATCTGAATTTTGAAATATTCACTCATCTCACTCTCAGACACAAGTGGCAACCCAACGCCACCCTAATTGTCAGAAAAACTGAATCCAGCGACCTGAATGCCGCCTGACCGTGTACATAAACTGCGATATCAATCGAGAATATCAGGATTATGTCTCAACCAATTCAAGACCTCCTCAATCGCTATCACCTCTGCTTGATGCACACTGCAGTGAAGAGCGAGACGAACTGATTTATCTATATACTTCCAATTTATCACAGAAGACTCCACCTCAGTTTTCGATAACGACCCGCTCTTCCAAGATTCCCTTGAAGGGCAGGTAGTTCGAAACCCTTTCTCGAAGTATAGTGTTGGTATAACGTAGTCTAGATTCACTAGTTCCTTCCTTGGTGATCTAATTATCGTCAAGTGTCCTGTCTGAAGACATTTCCACTGAGATATGGCTGATAGTCGGGTGGCCGTAATCGCCGCCATCTGCTTACCATCAGTATCGACGGGAAGAAGGTAACCTCCAAGGCGCGTGTTGGTGTTTTGTTCAGTGCCCTCTTATAAGGATGCAACCCGTTCTTTACACCTTCTCGATCACCTTGCTGTAGGTTATCTTATCAAGAACTGGCCACCACACGCTCACCCCATACATAAGTGTAGGTCTTACTATAGTAGTGAATAGCCAGTGTACCAGCTCCGGCTTCAGACCCCATCTCTTTCCGAAGGGGTTCCTGCTCGAGTACATGGCTATAAGCATGTTGAGACTGTACCCAGTCACTAGGTTGTATTTTTTCTAAGTTACATTGTCTAGTATGTACGTTGCTAACGGCACCGGTTAAATCTGGGTCGGTCCGTTGCGTGTGGAGCCGGAACGAATCGTGCAGCGATCTCTGAAAGGACGGGACGATTGGCTTCTTCAGATTGTCTAGGACAGTATGAAAACCAAGCTCAGGACCGAAACCGCTGCAGTTAGATTGTTGGAGGGCCAATAATGGCCTTTATACACTGTTAATAATCATATTGTATTCGAAGTTGTTATAGGAAGTTTCTTACTATAATATCGACGTTGCTTATAAAATATAGTTCGAAATCGTACCAACGCTAGCGTTGCAAATTTTCATTAAACTCTTTGTTTAATATGCAGAGACACAGTATGTCGAGTATATTCTTAGAAATATGTACAATCTAGATCATAAAAAAAATTGCTGTTTTTGGCATTATCTTTGCCAATAATTTATTCCAATTTTTAATAATTCGCCTAAATGCAATCATTTTATTTGCCTGAACAGTAAATAGTCATAAAGCGTTGTTGTGTATTTTTTTTTTAATATAAACAAAAACAAAAATATATTTTGTGATAAGATTAGCAGGTTTGATAAACGACCTACAAAACCAATCAATGAAAATATTTCCGTGTTATATGATATTAAACGTTTATGTATATACTCGTATGTAGTTATATGTACTTGAAAATATCGGTATTTATTTTTTGATTGCACATACTCATACGCATATATATATAAATATTTTTGCACAGGTGAATAATTTATTATATATAGTTCCATGGTCACGTAACAACTTTATTTGTTTGATTTGTGAGACTATCGCAAGTATAAATCGCACTCACTTATATTTCCTATTTTTAACTATGTACGTGTAAATACGACGCTTAAACTGATATATAAACTGATAGCATTATTTCGGTATTATCAGCGACAAAAATGTCATGCGGCGAAGAAAACATTCCGATTGCATTAATACGACTACTTAGTATTTTTAGGCTGAATCCAATGATAAGGTGCGAATTAATGATAACAAAACGTAATTGCGCTTGATCGCCTTATAGAACATTACACAAAATGCCAATCGAGGAAATTTCAAATACATACCAAAAAGATTAATTGAAGAAAGTTTTATATAGGAATAGGCCGAAAACATTTTAAAATCTATTATTGTTGAGTGCCATTACAAATATTTCGTGGAGTGTATTTATAGTATCAAACTAAGTAGAAACTTAATCGCATTCTAGTTATTTGGCCCAATTAAAATTTCCCAAGTATGAGAATATTTGAACTCGATTTAAAGGGACTTGGACTCTTTTTATACAGTTCAACATAATCAGCTTCACCAAAAAAATTCAGAATCGTCTGGATGGCGCCATGTTGTTGGAAGAATAGTTCGGCAAAACCAGTTGTGTGGTGGAAAGTTGTAGGGTCACCATTTGTGGGGTCATCATTTGTGGGGTCACCACAATCATTTATATATAGGAAAATATGCGATCACGTATACAATTTAACAACAGATGGTTATATATTTATATGAGTTCTTTTTCCAATTGTGTCTTATGACACGTAAATTGAGAGTTAACCCTGCAAGTTTATATAATAATGGCCCCGTCCTCCCATTTACACTTATATACAAAAACCTTATACTTTGTATACCCTATATACACGTCGTCGATATTATTTAATATTACATATTCTTTCTCGATAATAATAGCGATATATATACATATGTACTTGTGCTTTTGATTCAAGTCTTATCGAAAAAAATAAAAACTTTGTATATAAAGCAAATTCGTGTATATCGATTATTTACCCGAATAGAAGTATATAACTTATATATATATCTTTCCAAATCGCTAATTAAATTTATAAAAATATTCAAGTGCTTTGATTGTTGTAACCGTGGACGATTGTATAATAATTATATAATAATTAAAACAAAGTAAACATTATATCTATTACAAGATATAAGCGATTCTTGTTAAAAAAAAAAAAATACCGGAAAATAGGTGCACGATGTCGACAAACAAACACGAAATTATTTACGATTAAGTGCCATTTATCCACATAATATTCGCGTATAAAGTGTACAATAATACATATATCTTATCTGCACTAAAGGTATAAAAATATTTTAAATACGGAAATTTAATTTGACAGTCACTCGCAGTGTGATTTAATGCTTTTAGGTATGCGTATGTTTAGGTAAAAATAGCAATTGTCAGCTGATTTAATATTTTAAATCGGATCTCTAACTTAAAATCATCGATCAATGTTGTATTTTTATATTAAAACGGAAATTGGAATATAATTTGTGTCGTTAACACCGCACTTACATTAATTAACTTTGTTATACTCTAATTGAGTATCTATATGTTTTCATAGATAAGATCATATTTTGATTTATTAAATAGTGAATATACCTATATATGTATGTAAGTCAGTTATTTGAAATTGATATTCTGACACCATCTTATCAACATTAAAACTATTTTTAACACTCATGTAAGTTTTCTAATCAATGATCTGGTTCAATCTTCATTACGGTGTTGTATTTGTATTCTAATTTAATGTTAATTAGAGATCTAATGATATCTTAACAAAATAAGCAGCATTCTTTGAAGCTTGGTAAACAAATAAAGAATTCTATAATCGTCGGTAGGAGTTGAATTAACAAATATTCGATTAAAGCACGGCTAATAAAAAGTAGGAAGTTTTTAAAAACTGGAGCGCTTTTCATGCCCACCGTAAATGACTACTTATTAGAAACACTCGAAAAAATTCGGACACTTCGATATGTATTTAGGTTTTGTTATACTATGAACCAAAATAGTCTAATCCTAAGTACCTGAAAGCCTATATTTTGGAAAATCTGAAAGGTTTTCCATTAGACTAGACCTATTGAATCATTTTTCGGCTATGATGGCTCCTAATTAGAAAAACTCAAAAAAATTCAGACACTTCGATATATGTATTTCAGTTTTGGTACTACTAATTAACATTGCAACATGTGTCTGTAGCGATCTCCATTGACTAACGTAACCGTCATTTTCATCAACGAAAAACCGGTGCAAAGACACCACCAGCATGAAAACCACACCGTACAGTTAGTTTTCTATTTGTTGACGAAGCTGTTTAGCCAAAAATTGGAATTAACACTCTCGAGGTTGCAGTCACGGACTCGGAATTTCTGTAGTAAATTTTAATTATTTGTAAACGTTGTTCATTCGTGTACTTCACCATGATAAAAATGTTACCTTTACTGAATGTTTTGACACTGCCAGTTTGGTTATTTGTTTAAGGGTGGTGCGTGCAGTGAAAGTTCAAAGTTGTCAAGTCCCAAATGGAAAACCCGATAGTACCTGAAGTTTATATTTCGGAAAATCTGAGTTGCTTTCCGTTAGACTATATTCACACCTATATATATAAGCATTCTTCGGCTATGATGGCCCCTTATGAGAAAAATTTGAAAAAAATTCAGACGTGAGTGTATTTCTGTTTTGGTACTATGAACCAACAGAGTCCAGTCCTAAGTACATGAAAGCCTATATATTTCGGAAAATCTCAGTGGTTTTTAGTTAGACTTGAACCATACCTGTTCAAATATTTTTCGGCAATATGGCCCTTAATGTAGGCCCTAAATGTAGGTCTAGTCTAATGAAAAACCGTTTAGATTTACCGGAATATAGGCTTTCAGGTACTTAGGACAGGAGACTTTTGGTTCATATAGTACCAAAACTAAAATACATATATCGAAATATCCGATTTTTTTCGAGTGTTTATAATAAAGAGCCATTATAGCCGAGAAATACTTGAAAATGTCTGGGTCTGGTTGATCGGAAAATTACTCAGATTTTTCGAATTTTTTTTATTTCCTATTTTTAACTATGTACGTGTAAATACGACGCTTAAACTGATATATAAACTGATAGCATTATTTCGGTATTATCAGCGACAAAAATGTCATGCGGCGAAGAAAACATTCCGATTGCATTAATACGACTACTTAGTATTTTTAGGCTGAATCCAATGATAAGGTGCGAATTAATGATAACAAAACGTAATTGCGCTTGATCGCCTTATAGAACATTACACAAAATGCCAATCGAGGAAATTTCAAATACATACCAAAAAGATTAATTGAAGAAAGTTTTATATAGGAATAGGCCGAAAACATTTTAAAATCTATTATTGTTGAGTGCCATTACAAATATTTCGTGGAGTGTATTTATAGTATCAAACTAAGTAGAAACTTAATCGCATTCTAGTTATTTGGCCCAATTAAAATTTCCCAAGTATGAGAATATTTGAACTCGATTTAAAGGGACTTGGACTCTTTTTATACAGTTCAACATAATCAGCTTCACCAAAAAAATTCAGAATCGTCTGGATGGCGCCATGTTGTTGGAAGAATAGTTCGGCAAAACCAGTTGTGTGGTGGAAAGTTGTAGGGTCACCATTTGTGGGGTCATCATTTGTGGGGTCACCACAATCATTTATATATAGGAAAATATGCGATCACGTATACAATTTAACAACAGATGGTTATATATTTATATGAGTTCTTTTTCCAATTGTGTCTTATGACACGTAAATTGAGAGTTAACCCTGCAAGTTTATATAATAATGGCCCCGTCCTCCCATTTACACTTATATACAAAAACCTTATACTTTGTATACCCTATATACACGTCGTCGATATTATTTAATATTACATATTCTTTCTCGATAATAATAGCGATATATATACATATGTACTTGTGCTTTTGATTCAAGTCTTATCGAAAAAAATAAAAACTTTGTATATAAAGCAAATTCGTGTATATCGATTATTTACCCGAATAGAAGTATATAACTTATATATATATCTTTCCAAATCGCTAATTAAATTTACAAAAATATTCAAGTGCTTTGATTGTTGTAACCGTGGACGATTGTATAATAATTATATAATAATTAAAACAAAGTAAACATTATATCTATTACAAGATATAAGCGATTCTTGTTAAAAAAAAAAAAATACCGGAAAATAGGTGCACGATGTCGACAAACAAACACGAAATTATTTACGATTAAGTGCCATTTATCCACATAATATTCGCGTATAAAGTGTACAATAATACATATATCTTATCTGCACTAAAGGTATAAAAATATTTTAAATACGGAAATTTAATTTGACAGTCACTCGCAGTGTGATTTAATGCTTTTAGGTATGCGTATGTTTAGGTAAAAATAGCAATTGTCAGCTGATTTAATATTTTAAATCGGATCTCTAACTTAAAATCATCGATCAATGTTGTATTTTTATATTAAAACGGAAATTGGAATATAATTTGTGTCGTTAACACCGCACTTACATTAATTAACTTTGTTATACTCTAATTGAGTATCTATATGTTTTCATAGATAAGATCATATTTTGATTTATTAAATAGTGAATATACCTATATATGTATGTAAGTCAGTTATTTGAAATTGATATTCTGACACCATCTTATCAACATTAAAACTATTTTTAACACTCATGTAAGTTTTCTAATCAATGATCTGGTTCAATCTTCATTACGGTGTTGTATTTGTATTCTAATTTAATGTTAATTAGAGATCTAATGATATCTTAACAAAATAAGCAGCATTCTTTGAAGCTTGGTAAACAAATAAAGAATTCTATAATCGTCGGTAGGAGTTGAATTAACAAATATTCGATTAAAGCACGGCTAATAAAAAGTAGGAAGTTTTTAAAAACTGGAGCGCTTTTCATGCCCACCGTAAATGACTACTTATTAGAAACACTCGAAAAAATTCGGACACTTCGATATGTATTTAGGTTTTGTTATACTATGAACCAAAATAGTCTAATCCTAAGTACCTGAAAGCCTATATTTTGGAAAATCTGAAAGGTTTTCCATTAGACTAGACCTATTGAATCATTTTTCGGCTATGATGGCTCCTAATTAGAAAAACTCAAAAAAATTCAGACACTTCGATATATGTATTTCAGTTTTGGTACTACTAATTAACATTGCAACATGTGTCTGTAGCGATCTCCATTGACTAACGTAACCGTCATTTTCATCAACGAAAAACCGGTGCAAAGACACCACCAGCATGAAAACCACACCGTACAGTTAGTTTTCTATTTGTTGACGAAGCTGTTTAGCCAAAAATTGGAATTAACACTCTCGAGGTTGCAGTCACGGACTCGGAATTTCTGTAGTAAATTTTAATTATTTGTAAACGTTGTTCATTCGTGTACTTCACCATGATAAAAATGTTACCTTTACTGAATGTTTTGACACTGCCAGTTTGGTTATTTGTTTAAGGGTGGTGCGTGCAGTGAAAGTTCAAAGTTGTCAAGTCCCAAATGGAAAACCCGATAGTACCTGAAGTTTATATTTCGGAAAATCTGAGTTGCTTTCCGTTAGACTATATTCACACCTATATATATAAGCATTCTTCGGCTATGATGGCCCCTTATGAGAAAAATTTGAAAAAAATTCAGACGTGAGTGTATTTCTGTTTTGGTACTATGAACCAACAGAGTCCAGTCCTAAGTACATGAAAGCCTATATATTTCGGAAAATCTCAGTGGTTTTTAGTTAGACTTGAACCATACCTGTTCAAATATTTTTCGGCAATATGGCCCTTAATGTAGGCCCTAAATGTAGGTCTAGTCTAATGAAAAACCGTTTAGATTTACCGGAATATAGGCTTTCAGGTACTTAGGACAGGAGACTTTTGGTTCATATAGTACCAAAACTAAAATACATATATCGAAATATCCGATTTTTTTCGAGTGTTTATAATAAAGAGCCATTATAGCCGAGAAATACTTGAAAATGTCTGGGTCTGGTTGATCGGAAAATTACTCAGATTTTTCGAAATATAGGCTTTCAAGTACTTAGGATAGGACATTTCTGGTTCATAGTACCAAACCTGAAATACATATATTGAAGTGTCTGAATTCGAGTGTGTCTATAATAAAGAGCCATCATTGCCGAAAAGTATTTGAATAGGTATGGGCCAGGTCTAACGGAAAACAATTCAGATTTTCCAAAATATAGGCTTTCATGTACTAGGCCATGGACTGTTTTGGTTCATAGTACTAAAACTGATATACATATAGTAGGTATATAGAATTCCTTACTTGTTAACCCCACTTGTCTAAATTTTGAGGAATGATATCGTTTTTCATTTTCTGTCAGGAACCCTAAAAATGGGCTCCATATGTAAATTTTATTTTCCAAACTCGAATATTGCACATATACATATATGTATATGTATGTATGTATTCATACTATATATGTGATTCTTCGAATTGTGTTGTTTGTTTAACCTGATTTGATAAAACCACACTTGAAATTCCAAAAATCAAAAATCGAGATAAATACATCCAATACCATTTACGACGTTTAATTTATATAAGTATGTATACGCACATACATGTATATACAGAACTCGATTATTAACTCGCAGGCTACATATTGTTGAGTTTAAGCAATTTCATATAATTTAAGACATTATGGCAATAGAACTACTGTATTAGAATGTATTGCTCTCGAATACAAATTTAAACCAATTTATCTCTTCTATAACTATATGAATAGTTATGTTGAGAATTTTTTCGAAACTACACTTAAATAAATAGAATGGCCATTGTTTCAACTTAAACTTAAAATTACAGCCTGTTAAAATATAACTAAATCAAGTCAATAATTAATTAATAATTGCCGTAGAAGTCTAGTACAGTCTAATATAATTCTAGTGATATATCATGTTCGCTACCGCATTGACAAATTTAATCCGTTAAGGTAAAAAGCACCTAATTAAAGCCAAGAAATGTCGTTATGTATAAAAAATTAATTAGTAAAAATTTTAAAAAATTTCTTGTAAATATGTCTGCGAAATACGTCAGCTTGTGAATAAATTTGTCGTCTACCTCGATTTACTTATTTGACGGAATAGACGACAATACCATACAGGAGCATGTAAACTATAAGATGTGTGATAGCAGTTATATATACAATATATACCAGAGGTGTCCAACTGATTGCGTATGCACGACGGTAATTTAATTGCTGCAATTTTAACAAAATTTGCAGTGGTCATACGATATGGAACATCAGAATTAATCTGAATGCCATTAATAGTATGATAAACAGCAAATGTAAAAGGTATATTCCAAGATTGATCGACGTGACACAGTTCTTGCTAGTCACAATGGAGTTACGATAATGGAATCAATCAAACAACTTATAACAACAATGCCATAAATATTCAATACCATTTTGGTACAAATAATATAGTAAATATTCGTCAATACCTACTTTTTACCTGATATTGAAAAGCTAATACAGTTTGTAAAAAAATGTATAAAGTTAAGTCACAAACCAAAAAATATATGTATTGAGACTACCTCTCAGAAATACTCAAATGTATGTTAGACGCAAGTGTAGTATTCTATAACATACATTCATTGGTCTTCGAACTTTGTAATTTTTATTTTCTTGATTCAATTTCAATATCTACCTATATGCTCAAAATTGGTTTTGTATAAACTGCGCATAATATCACCGACTGTTGAATTTGGTGCTCACTCCAATGTTTACCACCGAAGTCGATTGAATATTCATTTTGTGTTCGCTTAATTTCAGGAACATATAAAACCTCAGGAATTCCCTCAAATATAATACTAGGGTCACAATACGGGTCAAAATTGCAAGTCGATAAATAAGGTTACTAAATCCATTTACCACGTAAATTTTGATTTCAAATTATTTTTTCTAATTTTTGTTTTATTTTTGCGATTGCATACAGCCGAAAACTTGATAAAGTTTATAACAATTATTTGAGTCGGCACAAGTAAAACAAGATAATGAATTCTATCGATAAAAATTGAATTAAATTATTTTGTTGTTTCGTATGACCATTGCTTACTATAGCGTACTATGAACAATCGAGTATCTAAATGCCAAAGGTGGTTTGGTAAAAAAGATTTTATTGGAAAAGTTTTGTACAGTACCTATACACCTGCCAATACCCAGAATTGAGTCGTTTGTTCAGCAATAAAACAAGTTTGTTAAAATTATCTCCTCGCTCAATAAAGTGCTAATCGAAATGCCCAAAATCAAAATGATTGAGTATAATATGGATTCCAGACAATCGTAAAAACAATCTTAATGGAGTTGAGCAAAACAGATTACGGCATAAACTAATGCAACCGCGAAACAGCTTTGTTTCAATGCAAGCAAAACATCATTATTTAAAGCGACGTTACATCACATCAGGCCGGATCTGAAACGTTGAATCCCTCAATAATCATTATTTGTTGACTATATTATGTAACAATGGTGCACGGTAGAATGAATTAAATTGATTATTAGTCGATATAATGTTCTAGGCAGGGGTGGGCGAGATAAATTACGCCGTATAATCTACGCGGTTGCCGATATGTAAAATATTACGTAGATTACTTGGCAATATTTTTTATCAATGTCGACAATTAAGACAATGTCAACAACCTACGATATATTTAAGCGAGATGAAATAAAATGCGGTATTTTGTAAAAGGGCGATTCAGTTAAGCCGTAAGAAAAAATTAAAGAAAATATTCAAATTAAATTGGGAATTACATATGTATATCATACTATAATTTTGGAAATATATGTTGAAATAAAATGACCAAAAGCATAGAAATTAATTAAAGAAAGTTTATGCACTTTGAGAACAACATCGTTCGGTTTGGTCTAAATTTCATATTTTGTTATAGCGGTTAAAGTCAAGCACATGTTGTTCAATGATCCCCATCAGATTCTACACAATTTTTGATGTGACTTTGGCAGCATAATTTATCATAAGCAATTCATTGCAAGCAATTTACCGTTACCATTTCAATACACGAGATTTGGAGTACCTACCCGAGATTGGGTGGGTATAGGCTGTCTCTTGATCGATTATAATAAATCTCAACATATTGAATTGAAATGCGGTTTTAAAGGAATTTTTGAATAAAGTTCTGGATGACCAATTTTGATGAAACTAAGAAGAGCCAATGGGATTATAAAATGATTTTAGAATGAAGTTCTGACTTACCTATACTGAAACTTAATTGAGTTATTTCTTAACCGATTCTGATGAAATCCGACAAGTTGGACTGAAATGGGTTTATACATAAATTGATTTTTGGATAAAGTTCTAGAATATTATTAATTGTGGGGAATAATAAATCGTTTTTGTATCATATTGTGGAATATGGCCAACTGGAATGAAACTAGGATATTTCTGTGAAAATTAAATTAAAGTAAAACATGATGTTTTTTTTCAATTGAAGGCAAACCTCTCCCAGATAATATGTATTATCTATACTGGGTCTATTTTTTAATTCACACCGAGCGAGCAGTACGCTGTCAAAAATGTGCACTGCGTTTTTTCATTCAACCTGTGTAATTTTACTCCACACACTGTATTTTTTAATATGAACTGAGCCTACTCGGTGCACACACCGAGTGAAAATTTTTGCTCTGACATGAATGTAAGTGTTAAGAATAAGCAAAACATAACTTTAGTTGTAATATTTTTATAAAAACAGATTACAACAAATTTATTTTTATAAAAACATTTTATTTATCCACGCTGTTTTTACTCTGAGTACACCGACCGATTTGAAACTGAACTCTGTGTACACTGGTTGAGTAAATCTACTCGCTGAGGTTGAATTAAAAAATAGACCCACTATACGAGAATTCTTAAACTTTGGATTTCCGTCCCTTAAACTCCTAAGACGGAGCGTGCTAGGAACGTGATCTTGGACATTTTGGAAATATCTCTTGATTTCTAGGTCAACTATTTTCAGCTCTTCAAGTTGAGTCCTAAGGAGTTACGGACATTTGAATTTTCTAAGAGTATTATTGAATTTTGGCCCCTGTGGTCGGGGGGCACTCACATGTCTCGTAAATCTAAATTGCACGAACATGTTTCCTAAGAATACCACCACAGTATCCTTTGTTTGTCGTAGGAGGCGACTAAACGGTTGGACCGCTGGGCTGACGACCCGCATCCGTAAAAAAAAAAATCAACTGTTTATAAAATCAACAAAAAGAAAAATGGATACCGCCAAAACAACACCGGACCCCCGCTCAAGTACCCGGATACGAGATTTAGGATCGGCAGGTGGAACGTGCAATCACTTAGAAAACCAGGAGCGTTGGAGGGTCTAATCACGTGCATGAAAGAGTATCGGCTGGAACTCGTTGCTCTTCAAGAAACTCGCTGGCCTCAAAGTGGAGACCATGTGTCCCAGGGCTATACGTTGTTCTACAGTGGAGATGACCTCGGAAATCTTGGAGCTGAATTTCTTCTTGGGCCGCAGGTAAAGAAGGCTGTTTTGGATTTTCAAGCAGTCAATAACCGATTGTGTATGCTTCGCCTGCGCATGAAGTTAGCCAACCTGTCGATAATTTGTGTACATGCGCCCACAGAAGTCAGCCAGCCCCAAGATAAAGACTCATTTTACAATGACTTGGACGATCTGATGGGATCTATACCCGAACACGATGTTAGAATGGTAATTGGAGACTTTAATGCTAGAGCTGGCAGAAATCAGGCCGACTTGTGTGAAAACATAGGTCCGTACTCCCGACACGAAACTGCGACCGATAATGGTGAGAGAATGATGTACTTTGCAATTGCTCATGATCTTAGAGTAGCAAGCACATTCTTCCCTCACAAACAGATACACCTAGAGACATGGACACATCCTCGCAAAACATCCCGGAGCCAAATTGACCACGTGTTAATTTCAAAAGGGCGAGCTCGGGTTGTGCAGGATGTGAGAACTTATCGGTCAGCAACTAAATACGTAGGCAGCGATCATTATTTGGTCGCTGCAAAGCTACGGTGGAAGTTTTCATACAGGTCGGGGAACACAGCGAAACGGATGGAACGTTTCGACTGTGAAGGTCTGATAAATGAAGATCAAAAGAAACGATATCAGGATCTTGTCAGCGACAACATTGAGGGAGCTAATTACCAGTCTGACTGCGTGAACTCTGTCTGGGAGGTACTGAAAACTTCGGTTGTCAGTGCTGCTCAACAGACTTTAGGTATAGTGAAAGTCAGACCCAAGAATGATTGGTTTGATGACGAGGGTCGTCTTGCGTTTGAGCAACAAAATATAGCCCATAATGAAGTGCAACAACGTCTCACAATCGCAAGGAAAAACAAGGCAGCTCTTGCAAGAAGGGTAGCTAAGCGGATTTGTAGACGGAAGAAGCGAGAATGGTGGAAGGCCGAGGTTCTGAAAGTACAACAACTCAGCAAAGAACGTAGTTCACGTAATTTCTTTAAAGGAATTACTGGATTGCACCATACTTTCAGGCCTTCGTCAACCGCCATTCGGGACCGGGATGGAAACCTCTGTGTCAACATCGACGCAGTACTTGACGCATGGAGTGGACACTTTACTAAGCTGCTTGATGTTCATCATGCGTCACAGACTGTTGTTGAGCCACCTCTAAAACAGTCTGCGGAGATTTGCACTGAGGAGCCATCCCATGAGGAATTCACTAAGGCCATGCAGAGAATGAAACGAAACCGCTCACCTGGAGTGGACTGCATTAATTCGGAGCTCTTGATATTCGGAGGGGATACTTTGTGGAAGAACTGTCTTTACGACCTTATTCGATTAGTATGGCGAACCGAAGTTATGCCTGATGAATGGAAAGTGGCCGCGATATGCCCCATCTTCAAGAAGGGAGACCGCTTGAAGTGTGAGAATTATCGCGGTATAGCTCTCCTTTGCACAGCATACAAGTTACTGTCATACATTTTATTGGATAGAATCACTCCTCTGGCGGAGGGCTTGGTTGGTGACTATCAGGGAGGATTTCGTCCGAATCGATCAGTCACTGATCAGGTCTTTTCGCTGCGGATGATTCTATCTAAATATTATGAGACATCCATCTCCGTACATCAGGTTTTCCTGGATTTCCGGCAGGCCTACGACTCGATCAATCGAGAGAGTTTGTGGTCTGCCCTGGAATACCTAGGAATGCCAACAAAATTGGTACGACTGTGTAGGATGACAGTGACGCAGTCTCAATGCTGTGTTAAAGTTGAGAACAGGCTATCGACAATTTTTGCAGTTAACTCGGGTGTTCGGCAGGGAGATGCTCTGTCCCCGATACTCTTTAATCTCATGTTGGAGTACATCTTTCGTAAAACTGAAACACCTCAGCGCAACATCTTATATCGCCAGTCCAATCAAGTGCTTGCATATGCAGATGACATATGCGTGATTGGACTGAATAGCAACGAAGTGAAAGAAATACTTGATCCGCTTGTAGAGTTTTCAGCTTCTGTTGGACTCCAGATCAATGAGTCCAAAACGAAATACCTGATCTCTGGTTTTAGAGACAATGGCACACCAGATTTTAGTAGTGGCCACCACACGTTTGAGGGAGTGAGGAGGTTCAAATATTTGGGCTCTCTTATCACTCACGATAACAGTGTGGGTGAGGATATTAAAGTGCGGCTGGCAGCTGGCAGTCGTTCTTTATATCCTCTAAGGCCACTGCTAAAATCTAAACACTTATCAAGTGCCGTGAAGCTGAAGCTTTACAAAGCGTTGATCAGGCCCGTTGTTATGTTTGGATGTGAAAGTTGGGCGCTGACGGATGAGTACGAGAGATGGCTCCTTACATTTGAGAGAAGAATCATGCGTGTGATTTACGGCCCTAAACGCGAAATAGATGGTACATACCGAGCTCTGTACAATTTCGAGATCAGAGATCTGATGAAGATCCCCGATATTGTACATGAAGTTAGATCTCAGCGAGTACGCTGGCTCGGTCACGTTCTGCGTGCTGATCCGGAACGAATTGTGCAGCGATCTCTGAAGGGAGAGCCACCATATGGTAGGCGCAGAGGTCGTTGCAGGCGACGATGGCTCCACGATGTAGAGAGCGACTTGGCCTCTTCAGATTGTCTGGGACAGTATGAAGACCAAGCTCAGGATCGAAACCGTTGGAGCCAGATTGTTGATTCAGTAAGGGGCCAGTAATGGCCTTTAACACTGTTATTATTATTATTGAATTTTGACATTTAATTTTAATTTTTAAAAATGTAAATTTATTCTTCGTAGTAGGTAAAGCTTGCGCTTTTTAAAAAGAGAAAAGGTTACTGTAATATATGGTGAACGGAATTGTCTGTTTTTGTTTGGCATGAATTTTCAAATGCAATTCACATTTTAGTGAAGCAGTAAACAGTCATTAAAAGTCATTAAAAATAAAATAAGAAAAAACGAAACTGCCCAGAATGCGACGTGCTGTATTTAATCCAGCCCGTATTGATACGAAAAAGAAAAAAGTATCACGCGAAAAAGCTCTGAAAGTAAAATGCACGTAGAAAACAAACCTCATTTCAAAACGAAATTATTGTTCAAAAGTCCCGACCGTCTTGAAACAAATATAGACAAAAGAACATCAAGTCACGGCAACTCGAAACACCTGATGTACGCATGTCCGCCTACAAATACAAAGGGAGCGACAAAGAGAATTGAGAGCTAACAACTGGCTTTACCTGAAAGAAGAAGCATTTCATTATGATTCGTCATTGGAATACATGAATTTTCCGCAAGTTCTTATTGGTAAGATGGACAATAAATGTAATTTATGTGAAGCAATCAAATTTAAAGAAGAAACACCCGGTTTATGTTGTTCCAACGGAAAAGTCAAGTTGCCCAACTACGACAAGTTGACTAAAAATAAACCTGGGCGAAGGGCTATATTATACTAATTTGAAGGACAAATTTTCACAACCAGGACATATTTTGTTACGTTAAGCGAACGAAGATTCCAAAACATATCTCAATGTCATGCTATAATTTTCATTTCAACCGAACATGTCGAATTACATAATTCGGCCAAGAAATGGATTAGCCCTATTCCATTTGGCCATATTCAAGAACTGTATTAAAAAAATATTGATCCCACTTTTCATTATAATCGCGTCAAGGATTACCCTAGTTCCGTTCAAGTTTGTCATTTTCCACATACCTTTAAAATTTCCTTTATATCCTACATGTCGAGTTTCCATCCAATATGTCGAATTTGATAATAATATAATAATTAATTGCCGCGCTGAATTGCCATCACGATTGAATCACTGGTGCGATGAATTACTGCCGCGATGAATTGTTATCGGGTTGAATTGATTGCGATAAATCGGCCAATCCAAACTTTACTGGTGAATCGTGTTAACGAATTAAAGTCAAAATTCGTTTCTGTAGCCATTCTTTTATGAACACATTCGACACCACTGTGAAGAATGACACAAAGACCTGGCATGAATCGACAACTGTAAATCGCTTGCATCTTAAATCAATTTGCAATTTAAAGTTGACGTGCTTATATTTATCGGGAGCGTATTGTCACTAGTTATGGCAAGATATATATTTTGACCTGCTAACCTGTTTCAAATCCAATTTCACGTAAGTTTCATCATGACACTCATTAAATTTTGTCAAAACTTAGTCATAGAGCAGTATGGTACGTTAAGTGGACAAAGTTCTGTTTACTCGGTAGCTCATATAGGCTTCCTGAACTCGAATTCTCTTTCTACACTGAAACCATTTTATACTATTTTAAAACACTTAATATCGTTGTACAGCATTGATCGTAAAGAAATTTGGTCACCGTATAGTTTAGAACTATTCACACGGGTTGTCGACACGTTGATGTACGTCCATACCAACTATAAGAACAGAAGATTTAGCGACATTGACACGAACAGAAATGACAGCAATCAAGACAATGCCGATGCCTTTAAGACTTAAATTACACTCAAATCGCTATTATAAATCTCATAAACTTAGCCAAACACCTATTTTTCCATTTAGACCAAAACAAAATATCAAAACGTGGTGTGTTTCTCGCGTTTCATCTGTTCATTTACAAAATGAAATATTTTCTTTCTCTGTCTAGCTTATATATTTTTCAACGTTGCATCTCAACTTTTTTCTAGATAAACAATTAAATATGAGCTTTCGTCTAAAAGTCTAATCTTTAGAACATTTATCAGAACCAAATTGTTTTCAGATAGTATATATGCACTCAACTTTAATTGAGTCATTTTGTATAGAATTTCACTGTTTTAAAGATAAACTATTTCGTTTGTATATGTGCGTATAGTAAGTACCAGATAATGACTGATGTTTTCATTGTCTACGCAAATCTCGTTTAACAATCTTCTGAAAAACAGATATAATATTTTTGTATGTGAGGTACACGAACAACAAACCACTTGACAAAAAAAAAATGAATAATTTCTATTAATTACAAACTATATCAAATCACGAGACGTATATATATATATTCAATTCCTGATAATTTTTCAAGAGCCCATGCGTATACGTGATATACGGGGATTTTTAGGTCCGGAAATCGTCATAGACAGCGAACGATAATAATATGTTCCTTTGTGAGTGCGGCCACCACATTTACTCGTACATATTAAAGAATGGTGTAAAGTCCATTTTCATATCAACATTTTATTTATTGTTTATAACAATATAATATTATACTATTTATAAATATAAACAATTGATGATTTGACAACCGATAAAAGTTCAATTATTATGTTATGTATATGTATGTATGTTAATGATTAATTCAATCTACCATCATATCGAAATTATCATATCGTAAATAATTCGCCACCAATACCGAATGACATAAAAAATAAATTAAAAGTTTTCACCATTTCGAGTAAAAACAATGACGTCATATTTAAATATATAACTAATGTACTTTATAATCACGTGTTAATCATTACATCTATTATATATAGATGTATATACGTATTATTGTATAAATAAACTAAAAGTACATATAGTGATAAGAACATTTTGATTTAGTGTCAAGTTCGAACGAAAATAAACTAGAATTCGTTATCGCCTATATAGCGAATTTTTTAAGGCCGATGTCATGGCGTGATTGTACATTGAATTTCTGCGGAAAAAGCTATAAAAAAAAATGTTTTATTTAACAAATCAATTAATAATTAATTATTAAGGTGTGGTTTATTATATTAACAAGGAATGCATTAAATAATGACTCTCGATTTATATGGCACTTAATTTGTTGTCGGATTGATTAGATATATTTGAAAATATTTATATAGACGACTATTACCTGTATATACGAAATAATTTATCACGATTTTTGATGATTTTTTTTTTTTTAAATTTTTTATAGTTCATACAATACGGTGTTATCAATGTAATTCGATAACGGATCCTGAATGTGCCGATATATCGAAACATCGGCCGAATGAGGTGAATCATTTTCTGAAAGAGTGCGTGGGAAGTTATAAGGGATTACATCCATTTTGCCGGACAATCGATTTGACAGGTAAGTTTGATGCAGAAAACAGCGAATTCACCAAAATATTGGCGTATGCGTAAAATAGATAACGTATAGTATCTCATAGAATCAAAAAATTCAGGATTATATAATATATTGTTATCCGTGATGACTGGAATTATAGGTATATATGATTCATATGTTGTTGTTATTTTAGTTTTTGGATTTACATTATCGTCTTTTGTTTAAACATTTCATAACATATATTTCGAGATATTTGGGTGTCGTTCATGTAAAGGTGAATCTTATTTTCTGTTGACTTAGTCGAGCTTAAATATCACGTATACCGAAAAGGTTTGATTTTAATCGATCTATATACTGTTAGTAAATTGCTTAAATATAGCTGCTATATCTACGGAATTTGCAAATATAAACTTAAAGCTAGTGAGGTTACCATTTAATGCTTAAAATAACTATAATTCTTATAGGCTTACGAGAATATCAATTTAATACTTTAACGACGCGAGAGACAAATCTGATTTTCAACGTTTGATTTACCTAATAAAACAACTTCATGCTGTCAATAAAAGTTTACCAAGTTCATTGAATGTGTCGAGTTTAATCGAAGAAACCGAAAATCGGTTCTTCGGGTGTACAACGAAAAATGTAAGGAGATAAAAAAACATATACCGGGCACGTCCAACAAACTGCGGAAATGCTGAACCAAGTAAGTGTTAGACGATAAGGACAACGACTCATTTTCAGTGCTTAAAGCTGCCCAAGCAAAATCAGCCCGCCACAGCGAAACCTAACTCATAACTTATTACAATTTATTACACCCGATTTTATTACACTATTGCCTTTCGAAGAAGAATTAAACCGTGGGCGGCGTAACATCAAATTGAATCTACACCGCCTGTAACTTTTGATGTAATTGTGATATCGAGATAAAACTTAGGCCAGACTTTATTACAAATTAGTTACAGTTACACTGGTAAGACTCCGAAAAATAAAATGTAATTATTTTGTGTAAAAATCAACTTAGTTTAATAGAAACCTATTGAAATTCAAAGAAACATACCAAAATGTCGATTAAAATCACCTGTAATAATTTATTACACCTGACCACTACCATTTTGGATAGAACTGGCTATTGTTTACACTACACGGTGAACATATACTGTGTAAAGCGGTGTAATTTATATATATATATATTGGGTAAAATCTAGTTCAAGTCAATGAAAAATACCAAAAAAGTCAATTTTATCACCTGTACTAATTTCTTCACCAGACCGCCACCATATTTTGAATAGAACTGGCTATTGTTTACACTATACGGTAAATATATACTTTGTAAAGTGGTGTAACTTAATTATTTTGGGTACAATCTATTTCAAGTGAACAAAAAATACCAAAAAAGTCGATTGTATCACCTGTAATAATTTATTACACCAGACCGCCACCATATTTTGGCAAAAACTGGATATTGTTTACACTATACGGTATTTATATACCACTTTACAAAGTATACGTTTTGGTATAGTGTAAACAATATCCAATAAACAAATAGATTTTACCTAAAATAATTAAGATACACCAATTTACTAAGTATATATTTACCGTATAGTGTAAACAATAGCCAGTTCTAACCAAAATATGGTGGCAGTCTGGTGTAACAAATTATTACAGGTGATTTTAATCGACATTCTATTGAAATTAGTTGATTTTGACACAAAGTAATTATATTTTATTTTTCGGCGTATTACCAGTGAACTGTAATTAATTTGTAATAAATTCTGGCCCAAGTTTTATCTCGATATCAGAATTACATCAAAAGTTGCAAAGTGGCGGTCTAGGTTCAATTTGATGTTACTCCACCCACGATTTTCTCCCGAACGACAAGTGTAATATAAGATTGGGACCTAGTGTAATAAATTATAATAAATTATGGGCTAGGTTACGTTATGACGGACTAATTTGGCCGGTGCAGCTTCAAGGCACTATCCATTTCATGGATATTCACGAGTAACCTGTAAACATATAGGTGCAATGATGCATGCGGCGCGGTGCAAATGAGGTCGTTCGAGTACTAAAATACTAGTATAATACTAAAGTATACTAATGGTTTTACCCTTCCAAATTAATTTTCACAAAATTTAAATATTTTAAACACTTTTTAAAATCACTAATTTTATGAACTTTTAAAATTTCTTTTTATAAATGTGTGTGCCAATCGGTTACAAAGTTAAATACTCGTATTTTAACTGTGGTAAAATAAAAAAATCTCTTAACTTGAAAGTAAGAATAATTAAAGTTTAACTCATGAACATTTCTCGATCAAACATTTTGTAATCGTATTACAAACAAACTATTATTACGAACAAACCATTCTGGAACTCTGACCTTAAAAGGTTAAGAAATCCGCGAAGAAACTGAAAAGCAGAGCTAAATACTCTAATCGACAAATTGATTGGGATATTTTCCTAATTGCACAAAAAGAATACATATATTTCGACAACACCGAAATACCGGTATTTGGGATGCCTAAAACCGGTATTTCAGTATTTGGTATACCGGTATTGCAAGCCCTACTACTCGATGTAAAATGAGATCCAATTACACAACCGGTCAGTTGCTTATTACTCCAGTAAACACGTTATCAAGTCCTTCAATTCATTTGTGCGAATTTATATTATATGTAGAATAACATTCACTTACTATATACTTAAGGAGATTGACATATACATAATCTATATCTTTCACATACGCACAAGTTATAGGTGACATTTTGATCACATATTTGCAATTTATAGAACCGATCAGAATTTCACACTAACCTAAGCAAAAAACCATTTAATTTCTTTTTCGATTTTCGTTACAGCTCTAAATGACAATAAACTAAGCATAGTGCGGACATGCGGCTGGGAATTATCAAAACATCAATGCATTCAGGGTGATATACGCATGAAACGAGAATCGGTGTGTCAATGTTTTTCAGATGCTTGTAATCGATCAACCACGGTTACGTCACCGTTGATTGGCATTTTATTGCTAGTCATAGCATTTATATATCGAAATATAATTATAATTTGGGGCTATATATAAATAAAATGTAAACCAGTTGTTTTATTATCGCATAGGTATAAATTCACCATATATATAGCTAATATGTTCTATGTAACTTTTCTTTCGACCGATAATACCACTTGAAACTTAAATACAATGTGACCAAATTAAAAATGCGGACGCTTAAATCGCAATATTTTGTCGGTATCTATTTATGGCTATATACATATATAAATTGAATAATGGTCAACAGGCTATACGGCTAATCGATTGGAGAACAATAAATCTGTACGGCTTCAATAGAAAGGTGATATTTATTTGCCTAGTTCTTTATTTTTATTTTGGAAGAGACAAAATAGTTTGTTGGACTTGGTCCAAGCAAAAATATACTATTCTGTAAACAAATGTTATAAATTGTCCATTACAACCTACCTGTATTGATTTATATATAGGGTGTCAGGAAATTTACAAGTTTTTTTATAGATTGAAATTAAATTAAAGCACCAACAATTATAGTTTATTAAATGTATTACTCGTTTGTTTTTAACATTCCATTCAGTGCGATGTAATATTTGGGAATCACAGAAAGGTATATAAGTATTTTGGTTGTGTTCAAATTCAAAATTGCTATCGTCAAATCAATATATAGATAAATATATTATTTAGGTTAAATGACAGCTCAATATAAACATCTACGTGCGAAATAATCCATTCTTTTGAAAACTTATACAGTAAAACCGAATTTTTATTTTTATTGATTACATTTTATTACTTATAATATATTATACGAGTTGGTAACATGATAATTGCGCGCACTGGGTGTGTTTATGACCAAGACCCTAGCCAAAAATTATTGAATGATCGAACTTTGAGTCAAGCTTGTGCAATTATATATAAAAAAGATTTTTTACATACTTTCATTTTGTGTGTTGGGGTGCGCTCTAATAGGGTAGGAGTTGATCGTCTATAGCCATAACTTTCGTGCACTATATTCGAACTCTGCAACTATGGAGAACCTAGACAATGTGTCTTAAACATTGGTTAAGTACTAGAGGCGAGTGGATTACACTATAAATATACAATATGCAATGAGCAATCCACTCTTTGATGAGACTGGCACTAAGGATTCAGGGGGAGAGCCAATCCTTGCATACACAAAACAAAAAGAATATAGAAATAATAAGCCGGTACCAAAGGCTATAGAGAGTGTTACTAGATCTTCTGAGAAAACTTTAAATTTCTGATTCGAAAATTATATGGACGCAACAGTGGCACTCCAACAAGCAGGCATAACAACCTCATATAATTATAGTAAAACATCTGTTCTTGAAAGTTGTGCTTCAGGAAAAGAGTGAATGTTATACAAACAATGGTAAAAAGTAACTATGATGAGAAAAATGTATTATTCTCAATTTACAACAACAAATTGGCGAACTAAAAAAAGATAAATGCAATTCCAAGCTAAGCTATCAATGAAGCAGAATCAGAATACCAAATTCTCAAAAAAATGTTAAAGCAGTCATAATTGTCAAACCGAATCACCAATGATACAGAACCAAAACACCAATTCTAATGTTAATAAGAACGTTGAAAATCAAACCCTTGAGGAAAACTTAGCTGAAGAAACAGAATGGATTCGTGTTAAGCCTCTAATACACCCTCACCGCCACGAAATCCACAAACATTGGATATATCAAAATACTCAGCCTCAAAAGGTTGAGACAAGCGTCAAAAAAGATTTTAAAAAAACCACCCCCACCACCTATCATAGTAGATGATGTTAAAAATTAGCACGTCTTCAATGATATAATTAAGGCGAGGGTTTCAGAAGAATCATTCATCACTAAATTGATGAATCAAAATAAAATATGCATTAACGTAAATAGAGGAGATGCATATAGAAACGTAGTGAAAAGTTTAAGTGAAGGCTCATTTATCTTTCACATATGAAAATAAACAAGAAAGACCAATCAGAGTCATGGCAAGGAACTTACATAATACATGTAGCCCAGAACGAATTAAACATGCAATTTATCATCAAAACAATTTAAAATAATCAGCGTAATGAACAAAATTAGCTGAAGAAATTAAAAGAAGCTATATATAGACATTGTTTGTACTAACATTCAACCACTTAGAAAGTCTAAACTAATTCCGCAATGCAAAAGATGTCAAGCATATGGACACACTCAAAAATATTGTGGACAAGGGTCATCCTGCTTAACAAATGCAAATTTATTTAGGGCCGTCAAAACTAATAATTGAGAATAATTTCAATTTCTTAAACACCCCTGTACGTAACTTAGAAAAAGCTCTTTTATTATAACTCGGTAAAATCTTAATCTTATAATTTAACTTTTAAATATAAAAACGATCTACTAATTAGTATTAAATAATAATTTTCGTAATTGATCAAAAAATGTATTGCAGTAGATTACTTATAAAAATACGTTTCATTTGATATGTCACGCATGCATAATCCAAATTAAAAATTTTAATCTATCATCCAACATTTGTGGTCCAGGTGATTTTTTACCAACCTCTAATCCGCATTTTACAAAACTCCACGAACACTTGTGAAATCCAATTCCAAGTAACAAATTTTTTTCTGAAGATTTAGCATACAAAAAAAAAATAGTTTTGTAGAATAGATTAAAGGAAAGCAAGTTCTGTCTTCTGAATATAATCGCTTGGACCATAGATGCTGGATGATGGGTTAACATTTTTAATTTGGATTATCTCATGTGATATATCAAATGAAATATATTTTAATAAGCATTATAGAACAATATAGAACTTTCCTATATACAAGTACTCAGCACTTATATTTTATGAAAAAAATTTTGGCATGCATATGACATATGTTTTTTGGTCATACATACATCGAAGCTAATAAATTAACAAATGCATCACAATAAATTTCCATTGAGTTTCACAAGCTGAATAAATTTTTTAATAAATTTTGGTTACCCCTCCTTTTTAAATAATGACATATTGAAAATCACAATATTTGATTATTTTGTACAAATAGATGGTGTTGTCAATAAAATTCTAATCCGTTAAATCCTTTCTAAAAAATCACCGAAATCGAAGTTGCGTCTAACATTATACATGAGTTAATGAAACTAAAATCAATCTGAGAAATCGGTATAGATTTTGGCAAATTAAAAAATTCGATCTAAATAATGTGATAAAGAACTAACGAACAGGTAACAAATTGCCCATATCGATCTAAACGGGGAGGGTCTAGCGACTTTTATTTGTTGTAAATATATTTTTCGCCACTAAAAATATGGCTGTTGGTGTAGGATTTTTGTATGAATAATTTAAAAACATGTTTTGGAGATACCAGGGTATAATTAATACAAGGGTTTTGGGTACTCAAAAATACAGAAAAATATCCGGGTATATACCATGGGTACTCGATACCCGACAATATCCAAGCCCTATGTGCGATTTTAATCATAAGTTAACAGTTTCAGATATAGCACGCCGAAAGTTTTAGATTTGTACGATTTCTCAGCAAAGTACATTGATTTATATATTGTTATATAAAATATCAAACAGCTTATCGATATTTTCACATTTTTAGATATGTATTACTCAGAAATCCGAAATATTTATGAAAGCTTTCTATATGTATACATTTTTAATTTTTATACGAACATTTTATATCCCATCAAAGTATCAAATTCACTCTATACAAAAATTGGAACACAGTAGTTTTGAACACGTCGACGTAGAAATTAACCGATGACGCGTAAATCAAATCCCTGGTCTTGGAATGCTAATATCATGGTTTGTTCCGGCATCAACAAGAACTACAAGCAGTCCAAACATTGAGAATATAGATGTGTGTTTATTGTATTTTGGAAACACACTTTACCAAGCAATCCTACATAACATTTAAAGGCTATTGCGTATATTACACTATTCATTCAGATAACTCAGCCAGAGGAGGAAGTGCAGTCATCATTTAAAAAAAATTCCAACATTTTGAAGAAGCAAAGTATGAAAATGAAACAAATTCAGGCAACAGTGGTTTATATAAAAACCAACAACTTTCCTATTATTGTCTCAGGATTGTACTGTCCACCAAGACATTCTATTAACAAAACAAACAATATACTTAGGAAGAACTTCAAGCGTCTGGGTAAAAGATTCATGAAAGGTGAAGTTCTGAAGTAACTACAACTGAAGCAAAATAATTAAAGAATAGATGTGAATTCATTTCATTAGGAAAACCAACTTGTTGGCCAACTGACCTTGCAAATCGTATGTACACAAGTTACTCGAGCCAAATGTCCACTATTTAGAAATATTAGTGTCTATATGGCAACAAACCGAGCAAATAGTGCAGTGGTTAAAGCTGCGTCGTTTGGATCGGGAGGTACCGGGTTCGAATCCCAACAGAGGCGGGATGCAAAAGGGATTTTTCATCTCCCGATTACGATCGGTGATTAAATTGAAAACATCTATGACCCTCTGTTGGAATGTAGAACTCGTGGGCCGACCCATCTTCCATGTCACTGTACAGGGTGACATGGAGCTATGCAATGCGCAGGTGGTATACTGTACTTGTGTGAATGGGATGAATGAATGGATTGAATGAATGTTGTGTGAATGTAAGGTAAGGCTATGGACCGTAAAAGTGTCTATGCCAAGTCCTTTTTTAAAAATATAAAAAAAAAAAATATGGCAACAACTCTGAGATTTTTGTACTCGAGTTTAAGATTTATCAGCGAAGTCCAATCCTTTTTATATTAATGCCCTATGCGAATTTAGAACGGTCCACTATTTAAAATTATTAGAGTTTATGGCAAAACGGCTTTGGTTTTTGTGCTTGAGTAAAATTGATAACCGTGAATTTATTTTATGTTTACACTGTTAAGAAAATATGTGCACTCGCAGTAATTTGTATACTCGTATTTTGTGTAAAAATTTCACACCGATGTCTAATTATAGGTTTTTCAGATTAAATGATCATTAAAATTGCATTAAGTTTTTCCCCCATAGAAATAAAACTATTTACAAATGGAATAAAACTTACAAATTAACAATATAGTAAAAATAGTAAATCAACTCTAGAAATGTACGGCATATATCGATGGGAGTGTCATCATCAAATCCATTAAGAAGTACAATGTCTGAATTCACACTACTGCTTATAAGTTACAGTTTTCCACCATGCTCTTCTCTCGTTGAACGCAATAAGATTTTCGCCTTTGCTTTAATTGAAATTCACAATGTGATCTGTTGAAAAATAATATTAAAATATCTCTAATTTTGCAACGATTTCTTCAATGAATTGGTAAACCTTTATTATTTATTATAGATTATCAAATTAATATAAAAGGTTTCATTTAGTTTGCAAAATATTTCATTCATTCTGAAAGTGTCAATAAAGCACTTTTCATATATTTTGCCTCGGCTTTGTGCTGCGAATTTTTTTTTTTATTGTTTAAAGTATTTAACTTTATAAATTAGATTTATTTGGTTAAACATGTTAAATTTTATAGAAATTAATAAAAATAATTATCAAATAATTAAACTTTAATTGATAATTTTGAAAACTAAAAATATGATGTAATGAAGTTAGCTACGAGCCGTACGCAAAGCGTTCCACACAGCGATCCACACTTGACTTCAACAAATCAAAGTCGCACAAGGCGCAGACATTAACTAAATTATATTTGACAGCTGCAAAAATAAAACGACGGAGCGTCGCTCTAATATGAATGAGTGATAGGCATGGTATTTGTGGAATATGAAAATGTCGAGGCGAGGCGGTAATATGTTAAGTACTTTTAGTTTCGTTCTAGATTTCCTACTTTTCCCATTCTATTTCTCTCGCACATCAAGCGAATCTATATTTTTGTCCCATTCTTTCCCAATGGCAAGTAGACTTAAAGTAGAAATGGTTTCATTTAATTTGTACCATATGAATTTTGTATATCCTTGGGATTTTGTGATTTCGAGATTTTGTAGTCTCGGGATTCTACGACTTACGAATTTTCTCAAACCTTCGGAATTTTGTATCTTCTAGATTAAGAACATCGGAATTTTTGTCCCCTTACCAAAATTGTTGATTTTTAAAACAACAAATGATAATTTTTTTACCTTAACTACCTTTATGTTCAATTATTGCAATTTCTAATTTAATTTTTAGTATAAATGTAATTTCTGGCTGTACCCTTGTACTTAAGCTCATTGACATCAATAATGAATTGATCGTTTGAATATGAACGAGAGATGGAGTTTGATGAATTCAACAAGGTTGGTAGTTGAAATTGAAATATTGTAGAGTAATATAGAAAAAGTTAGAGAAAATAGTAAAGTTACAGTTTTGCGGGGTCTTATAACCGTCTCACTTGTAAAAGAATTTAGACACTTTAAAGAAATATAAGTTTCGAAGATTTAACATTTTTGAGTTTTTAAATAATTCGAAACTATACGAAATTGTAAATTTTACGAGCAGCATTTTTTTGCACAACCGATGCAATCACTTTAGTTGACTCATCGAACTTGTCAAACCGATTATTCATTGATGTTATTGTGTCTTGTAAATTACAGTAGATTTTATTCATCATGCTTACATCATCGGTTTTTTCAAGGCTATTTTCATTCTGTTGCTTAGGAAGCGCGGTGACTCATCATTCCTGGTTGACCGTTTTATCGATTCACAATCCGAACCACAGGAACCAGAGTACAATTTGCGATGTCATATTATATACCGTTTAGAGTTGAAAATTCTTATATTATAGAGCAAAATAGTTCATAATTTTAACCAAGGAATAACAATTCATCAACACTGTGATGGATATGTATATATTATTTGATATATTCATCGCCAGAGCCAATTAGGTAAAAGTGTCGGACTAAAATGGTTGTGAGCGAGCTTTAAGCTTTAAGCTATACCCATTTCCTATATTTTTAATTGTTTCAGCATTATTTTTAATTGTTTCAGCCGTTTTATCGCCTTCAGAGCCAATTACTTAAAAGTGTCGGACTACAATGGTCGTGGCCGTGCCAATTTAGCTTTAAGCTGTAACCATTTCATATATTTTTCATTATTTTTAATTATTTCAGCAGTTCCATCGCCTCCAGAGCCAATTAGGTAAAAGTGTCGGACAAAAATGGTTGTAAGCGACCTTTAAGCTTTAAGCTATACCCATTTCATATATTTTTCATTATTTTTAATTGTTTCAGCCGTTCCATCGCCTTCAGAACCAATTACTTAAAAGTGTCGGACTAACGTGCCAATTTAGCTTTAAGCTATAACCATTTCATATATTTTTCATTATTTTTAATTGTTACAGCAGTTAAAGCTAAATTGGTTAGCTCACGACCGTGGAAGTTTTTCGAAACGAATAGGAAAAATTGGTGGTTAGTATGCCAATCTTAAAAGACACCCGAGCTAGTCCGATACTACCTCGGGTGTTTCGATGTAGTTGTTTTTGTTTGCCAAGTTTAAAAAACACCCCCCAAAACAAATTATTTA
Source organism: Tipula unca (assembly GCA_951394425.1). NCBI lineage: Eukaryota > Metazoa > Arthropoda > Insecta > Diptera > Tipulidae > Tipula > Tipula unca. Next base: position 188,391,923 of record OX596381.1, read on the forward strand.
ATGGTAATTTTCATTTTTTTTGATACTTTATTGAGATGGTTGTGATTTCCTGGGCTGATAGTTGATATAAAAGTGTCGCTTTAGTTATGGTGTTGCCATTGTTGCAATAATTTGTATGCGCATGTCCAACGTTTGATTTTTAAATACACACAAATATTGTAAATACAAATATTAACGATTTTAGATTACTTTTCTGTTTTCTTAATTCATTAATTCAGTTAAAAACTACTGCCAACCAATTTTTCTCATGGAATAGTAACTTTAGCCTTCCTAACCCTTATGTTAAAACCGCTTAAATTAATAAATGTACATAAATTTATAAAGTTAGATAGGTATTGTTTATTTCAATTTTGTTATTACTTAAATTTTAATTAACGTAAATAATGATTTTATAAAAATTAATTTTGCTGTACCCTACCAATTTACTTAGGATGATTTAGTTTAATGTGTGATCTCAGGCTGCTACCAAAATTGTAAGCTTTGTTACATAATACACATTTATAAGGTGGGTCATCTGGATGAACATGTTCATGCATTTTACATTTCATGTATGCAGGTGCTGGTGAATAATCAAACCAGAATTTCTTGAAAATGTTTTACCACAAATATCACAACTATGTGGCTTTCCTTGTGTGAGTACGTTTATGCATATTTAATTGATAAAGTGTTCTAAAACCTTTTCCACACTCATTGCACAAACTTGGTTCGAATTCTAATCTAATTCAGTCGATTCAGCTCAACATTGTTCAAGAACTTTTTATCACACAAGTGACATTTTTTAGGCCGTTCCTCCATTGGCATATGTATTGTAACGTGTTCACGTCGTCGATCTTTAGTTGTAAAATTTTTTTGACATGTTTCACATTTAAAAGGAAGTACATCGGAATGTGTAGCCATATGTCTTTTGCCTTCGTGCTTTTGTATATGCGGCTTTAGATGAACAACTCGTTTATTACATATTGTGCATATGAGCTCGGCGATGGCGAGCATATAGGACATGACGTTTGAACACTTTATTGCAATCCTCACAATTTATACGTAAACCACCCCTCTACAGTCCACTCTTCTTCCTCATTACTCTCAGATACTGACTTTGATTCATCACTTTCAGAATCATCTTTTATTACTTCGATATCGTCGTCATTTTCCAATTCTTTTTCATTACCTGAGATTTCTAAACTGTCCGTAATATTGAACTCTGTTTCGAATATATCTGGTTCAACTTTAAGCTCTACATTTTCAACTGTGGATCTATTCTGAATTAAACCAAAAATATAATTAGCATTTGCTTTTTCAAACTCAAGTTCATCCTTGGCATTATACGTCCCATAACAAAAATGCCATCAAGCTCTGGAGCCCACCCACTACACTATTTATCTAAAAACAATCCAATTTGTTTCAAATATGTTGACTGATACGCGTAATTGTTTACGGGTCTCAGTGTCATCATATGCCAAAATTCGTTTTATTATTGGGTTTTGGCTTTGTGGTGTATATGGCATCTTGTTTCGACTCAACAACCTCCTGGTATTTAACCGTTGTTGTATGTGAACATAATAATAATAAAGAACCATTAAAAGGATTATCGGAACCATTATTTTAATATTAATTTTTGTAAATTTTCTGTAGAATTTAGTAGTTATCACAACAAATTTGAGGTTATGAAAACTAAAATTGACATGTATGACGTGGGTAAAAAACTTATGAGGTGGGGAGATTTATTACACATTTCGGACAGCATAATAAAAAATCGTGAATGTAGGGGAATAATTATCAACAAATGTCAACAAATTAATTCACGATTTTTTATCACAGGTTTCGGACACAGTCTAAAGACCATTTTTAATGGCATTACTGGACTTAAATAATGAATTTTGAGGCGTCCTGTCGAGTACATAACATTTTATCAAAAGCTTAGATTTAGTGATGAACCCTTCGATTTATGTAACTGAACATTTCCTATCTATGAAGTTAATACCAAAACAGATCCTCGTAACAAGAAGTTACACTGTTAAATTTTGTTATATTTTCCAATTGGAACTTTATTCACACGAAAAATGTTAAATAAGGTTGGAGAAAGTGTAACACGCCATTAGTATTTAATCCTATAATGAACTCGTTTCCAGTTGGTCTAAGCTAGCAACATTTACAAATTATTTCAAACTCCATTTTTCGTATAAAAAAGTAGCATTTTTAATACCCTAAATTAATTTAACAGTGTATTTTTAAGTATTAACTTCACAATCATTAGTGGCTGGAAATATGTGATTATGATCAAATCCAGTTCGCATAATTTTTTTTAAACAAGTTTTGTCCCACATTGCCAAATAAACTGTTGGCTATAGGAGTAGTAGACAATGTAATAATATTTTATTATACGATGACATACATACATATTACATATACCCCAATATTATTCACACAATTTTTGATAAAATCATAAATCCAAATTGTATGACGTAAAACCTAGATAGATAGATAGTATATTTGCTAGATGTAAACAAAATATTTATTTTTCATGGTCCATACACGACAATAGAAAATCATAAATTTACATAAAAGAATATAACCAAAATATCAAAAACTTCATCATTTTCTATAATATTGGAAATATCCTACAATTAACCTTTATTCTATATTCAGATTACGAGCAGATCAAAAGAATTTATACGAGATAATAACCTTCAACTTCTACCAAACTACAAACTTACATATACAAATTCAGCGTTCATCCGTCAAAAAATTAAAATCGAATTTAGTTACGCACAAGTTGATTAAGATTGAAAAAAAAAATGTTCATAGTGATTTGCATCTTTTGATTATCAGGATAAATTCAATAAAACGAAATGTTGCGAACCGAATATCCATATGACTTCCCTCTATACGTACATTCCAATATAGTACATGCTAACCTCCAAAAATGTATTGAGATAAACCAGATGAACCAAAATAAATTTGAGAGCTTGAAAAAAAAACCAATATGAAAATATTGTTCCTCCTCTTTCGTTGCATCCCTCTTTCCTCCCCAACAAAAAAAAAATAACTTTGTTGCTTTTCGTGATGTGCTGTGTGTGCGGCGGACGAGGCGAGGAGAAAATAAGAAAAGGGCGCCAATTTGACAAATCCATTATAGATGTTGCGTCTTTGCGACGCCATAATAACAACACACACAACTTAAAAATAAACCGTATAAGAGATAAATTTATTTTATTTATTTCAATTTTGTATTTTTAGTTATTATAATATGCGTTCTGTTGTTATTTCGGATTTAGTATGTAGAATAGTTTATACAATAATATACATAGTTTCCGTAATAAATTATCAATTTTTAAATGTGCATAAACATACATAATTTAGTTGAGATATTGTTTTGGAAGAATTTACCGTTTCGTAGATATTGTAAATAGTAATACACAACAATATAGTGCCTTCAAGCTGCACCAGCCAAATCAGCCCGCCACAACGAAACCAAGCCCATAATTTATTACAATTTATTACACCAAGTCCCGATTTTATTACACTTGTCGTTCGCGAGAAAACCGTGGATTCTGGCCCAAGTCTCATCTTGATATCACAATTACTTCAAAAGTTACAAAGTGGCGGTGTAGGTTCAATTTGAAGTTAACACCGCCCACGGTTTTTCGCGAACGGCAAGTATAATAAAATCGGAACCTGGTGTAATAAATTGTAATAAAATTGTAATAAATTATGTGCTAGGTTTCGTTGTGGCGGGCTTTTGGCTGGTGCAGCTTCAAAGCACTCATCAATATGTGTGTTCAACATATGACTAAATTTGTTTCGGTACATCTTGGAATATAGTTGTCTATTTACGAAGAATTATGTTCGCTTTATCGAAATCTAACAAAGAAAGAAATACCAAATTTGTGATAGCAACGTGATTGACCTATTAAAAGTAGATTAGATTGTAGAATTTACGAATTTGCGAATTACGAATATGATAAGTGCTTCCTAAATTTGAAATACGGTTTTAATTTAACAATTAATGAACTTTACTTTTTAAAATATTTTTGGAAAGTTAAAATTATAAATTCAAAAATCACTTTGTTCATTGGTGACCATAACAATTTATTTCCATAAAATGATGTTTAATGTAACAACAGTTTTTAATAATGATTTTACCGTGTAATTCATCCGCCAATTATTTATTAAAATTGTGAGAGAAAATTACTTTCTCTGCCCGTTTGGTTCTGGAACTCTTTGGTACACTGGTATAGACGCAAAATCAATCGAATTTGTTGGAGGAGGGTTTAAACCACAATTTAGGTTATAACTACAAAATTCAATATTTCTACTACTCCAATCGAAAATTGGCATGTTTTTAGAGAATAAAAAATTAGTTGAATTTTTTTTTTTTTTGATACTGCCAATGGCTTTATTCTTGAATCTTTCTTTATATACATCTAAGTCCTTAACCTATGTTAAATTCTTATTGTTGGTATAAATTTAATTTATCAATACATTAGATCTAGTGGATCTACTCTGCATACGAAGTCGTTTATAGGTGTATTTTGTTGAGGTTGTTAGAACAACAATTGCACTGATTAACTTCTGGCATGAGTTAAATAACTCTAAAATATTTCTTGAGTTATTTAACTCTATTCCGATTTTAATTATGATACCTGACACCAGATGTACATTTTTAATGTTTTTCTTCAATTTCACTTTCGAAGGTTGTCATTTTGGTAATTAAATGACATTTCGTAAGCGTCAATTTATATAAAGTTTTAATTATTTTTGTTTCATCAAATTTTTCTTGTATTTTCAATGATATTATGAAAACCAATTTTCAAAACTACTACCAACTAATAAAAAAAAATTAACTTAAAAAAAAATTATTTTGTTGAGAAAAATTAACTCCGTACGGATTAGAGTTATATTGTTCTCAAGTTGTTCATTGGGATGTGTTTCCAGTTTCGAAAGGTACTCCACAAACGTATATCTTTGACCGTTTTAATCTCAACGTTATTGGATGTTGCGACTTCGGATATACCACGGAGCATTTGTAATACAGCGAAGTATTTTTGATTGCATTCGTTGCAATAAATCTATATTTGAAGCGCTTGTAAATGGCGCCATATGTCCATATATAGGGATTAGGACCGCTTTGTACCTTGCCAGTACAATTTTAAAAATTGTATTTTTATTTGGCTGCGCTTAGGATCAATGTGCTTTCTCAATGTCAACAAGAACTGGTCAAGAAAAACACCCAAATATTTGACGTTTGTTTATTGAGGGATGGTGACATTGTGTTCACCGCTGGATATGTAAGTTTATTCAACGTAAATGTTGTGTGTGTCCGCCAAGTTCTTTGCCTATTCTAAATTTTGTTTAAGTGATCTTGCAATTCTCTTGATGCAGTATAATGATTTTTGGGTGAAATCATATTAGCTGTGTCATCTACAAATGTTGATGTGACAACATTATTAGTTGTTGGTAGATTGGAAGTATACAGCAAATACAATACTGTTTCCAGTACGCTGCCTTATAGAACTCCTGCATTTATATCATTTAGTTCAGTAATGGCAGAATTATGTTTAACCTGGTATTTTCTTTGTAACAAGTAGCTCCTCAAGGACTGCACGTAATTTTTGCGGCAGATGAGTTTTAATTTAATATTTACGGTCCTCATGGTCTATAGGAAAATTTCCGAACAATATTTCGTTTCTTCGAAGGCGAGTATAACTGTGTTTACAACCTGTCAACCTACTCTATAGTACCATGCTGGTCTCGAAACCCAAACTGGTGGTCTGGTATAATGTGTCTTTCAGATAATATTGGTTTTAGTTTTTGTAATACCATCTTTTCAAAAAATTTCGAAATTATCAGAAGTATGCTTATTGGCCTGTACCTAAGCAACTTGTGTTTAGTCTTTTCCAGGCTTTGGAATCAATGTAGCTAGCGGTATTTTCTTTTTGTAGGGAAATACCCGCATCTCATAATCGCATTAAAGATATAAGTATGTTTTTTACATTTATCAGGTGATTAATTTCTTAAGGTAACTCTGAATTCCTTGGCCTTCTTCTTGTCTCAATGCTCTTTTAATAGCTTTAATAGTCCTATTTAATTTCCATTTTAGTAATGGAGATTTTTGCTGCAGCCATACCCTACGTATTGTCCGTTTTTCTTGGATTAACTGAAGGTTTATTAAATATTTCAGAGCTGCTTATATCAGAGGAGTGCCCTCTTTCGCTGCTATTTCCACTACATGTGTTAAATCATTGGTTGCCGCATGAATATCTTCTGGAGTTCAAAGTTGGCAATTGATCAGTGATGACAAGTCATAGCAATATTCTACCTCAGCATTGGGGCATGCAATTCATTTTGTTATACAGAAATCTATTAAATCAGGTATTTTCTTTTTATCTGATGGCCAGTAGGTTGGGTATCTGCAAAGATAAATAATATTTTCGTTAATTGCTTCATATAGCTGTTGATTACATGTTTCTAATTACATGAAATTAGGTTTTGTTTCTGGGGCAGCAATTTTTAGGATGTTTGCATATGCAACTTCTGGTTGTGCAAAACTGCTTGTATTATTGGCCATTTTGTGTGGTTAAGTGTACATTCATTAGTTGGGTAATTGTACTTCCTTGGTTGTTGCCTGATTGCAAATTTGGGTTGGTCTTACGCCTTAAATCTAGATATATCGTGCAACCTTTGTAGTTTTCTGCGGTATTTTCACCACAATTACTACATCGTTTTACTCATGATGGCTCATTTCTCGGCTTATGTCATTTTTTTGAATCATGAAGTTTGCCACAAATAACGCAAACAACACTCAACGTGCAATAAGCTTTCGTGTGCGCCCGTGCTCTTGGCACTTGATGCCTTGTACTGGTCTGGTTCTCTTTTTAGGTTCCTCTACAGTAATTTGGCGGTGTAGTAAATATCTCAAATTATATATACTGTGCTTTTCTTTGTTTTTTTGATCAGGCTTTAATTCTAGCGAAATATCTAACACTTTTAAAACATTTGCAATAGATTTGGCAAGGAGGCCTTGCTCAGCGAGAGATGAATGTCGCATTCTAGTGTGGTCGAAATGGTTGACAATTATCCCTTTTGAGCGGGGCGATATGAAATTTTTAGTCGTTAACGTGTCGCTTATACTGACGAGTTCATTGTTTGATCTCTATCTTAAATAAATTGCTACAAAATTTGTTAACTAGAGGTATTTGATCAGTACCAATTTCCAATCTTGACGCTTTAGTTTTGCTAGTCAACGATGAAATTATTGTTTTAATTAAGTTCATTGAACTGGGTCCGTTATTTTTGTTTTCATTACGTAGTATGTAGTGGCATTTATTATTCCCCTTGTATTTTGATTCTAGATAAACGGCGCCGGTATTACTAAATTTGTCGTCCTAGCACTTTTTTCGTTATGCGCATAGTTGTATTTTGTTTGTGGTTATATGTTAAATTTTACCCATTGCGGATGGTTTGGTTTCACTTTTTGCTAAATATGCAATTGTTATGTTTAAGTTCAACACGGATATAAGGATAAAAGTAATTGTATTTGTTTAAATTTTTAAAGTCAAGCAAACAACAAACACCCTAATGAAATAATAACAAACAATTTTTTGTCATTCACAAAATAATATTTGATGCCCCGTCATGCGTAGCTAAATTAAAGGTACATCAAGATTCAAAACCGGGTTTAAAAGGAAACGCTTGTGCTTAGCCTATAAATGTCGATATAGGCAATTTTGTACATCAAAAGTGAATATTATTCGAAATTCTAGCTTTTAATTGCATATTTCTTTGTCCTGGATATTTGGGGTGTGTATAAGCATGATATTTTTCTTGAAACTTTGAGAATATTTACAAGAGTTCAACTTTGGTTGTCTAATTTTTAAATTAAGAGGATCGTAGTAATGAAACGCATATCTTATTCCGATGTAGGGCATTTGTATATAATTTGTCATAAACTTTATCTAAGATTTACATATTCCACCAAATATGTATCCAATAAACATTTTTTGCACAATCCAAATCGAAAGCCGCAATTTTGCGAGGAATAAAAATTTGACTCTTGTACCTTATTTTGCGCACATTGTCAACTTTCTTTATACTTTCCAGAGGTTCAAATGTACTGCAAACCTAAATTTTGTATAACTCTAGTTGTCGTATTTTCAATATTTGACAAAAACTAAAATAAGGGATAATAATAAATGAACAAAAGGAGTTAACGTAAATATAACTCTCTTTAAAAATTTGAAAATTGTGTTTTAATTTTTCGGTTAAGTAAAACTTAGGTAAGCTACCCTACTGACTAGGGTTACCATATTCCCCTAAACAAAAAAGAGTACAAGAAAAAAAATCGAAATTACATTTATGTTTGTTGATTCTTCACTCATTTATAAATTATTTTGTCCTTGGTAAATGATTGTATTTTAATATTTTCAATAAAATATTCTTTTGAATATTCAATAAGAAAATATTGGCTAAATGTAAGCCACAAAAATTAAAAATTTGTTAAAAAAAACTATATTGTCATTTTCAATTTTAGACAAAACTGTTATTCCTATTAATTAACGACTAAATTATTTAAAAAAGTGATTCGAATTTGTAAATTCCTCCATGCGTTACAAACTCCTCAATGAAGAAAAAGTATATACCTTTCATCGGTTGACGAAATATAAAAATGCATTTCCTGTAATGAAAGTTTTGTAATTTTGGCAAATCGCTATAATATTTTAATAGCCTTTACAATTTCGAACTATTTTTTAATTATTTCCAAATTTTAAACTTAACATTTTTTACTAAAATCACAATTGTCGGTCTAGAGTGACGGCTCGAACTGTTTTCATATAAGCAAGCGCTTTTATAAATTAAGCAAATTCAGGTAAAAACACTTTTTTTGAGAACGATTTTATCGTTAATGCAATATTCATAAAACTGCTTGCAGATAATCTCTTTAAAATTATATTGAGTCAATATAGAAGATTTTTGACTGATTCCGGCAACAATCGATTTCTTTCATTCGTCCACTGAGCATTCATTAGGCAAAAAATTCATTGAGTAAAAAAAATTGGCACATCTTAATAAATGCAGATGATGTTTCAGTGTTTCTTTTTTTGAAATATTTGAGGCACACGTACCTCACTGTCTTGATCCATTTTTTGAATAAACATTTTTAAATTGTGAAACTGATCTATCAGTTTGCAGTCTATTATGTTAATGCCTTTTTCATTCAGAAACTCAATACATATCTCAATCGAACTCCATTTAAGTTCATCCACGAAAATGTTTTGTACTCTTCGAAAGGTTGCATCCATTTAGATAAATATTCTTCGCAATTTTTATAAACGACACTCATCATTTTTTTTTCAAAATAAATTTTACCTTGAGAGGTAAAAACTTAGTTTCTCGTCTTTCCATTAGGGTATTTAAGATAGAATCCAAAATTGAAATAATTTCTAGAAGAGAGTTGTTTTTGTTTTCCATTTTTAAAATTTGATTTCTGATTGATATACATTATCGAATGTAAAAACCATAAATAACATTCATGGAGTGCATACTCAAAAAAACTTTTTAAAATAAATAGCACTCGATTTATGCAGGAAAATAACGATAGCCACCTTGGTTTGGAGTGAAAAATCAGCTTTTTATAGTCAAGCTGTACAAAATCACAGAATCCTTTTAATTCTTCAGTACAGACAGTACAAATTGAAAAGTAATTATAGACTTTAAAAATAATTGATTCAATGTCTAACGGCCATTTACGATGGGCATCCGATTTCGATAATTTGTTTTTCAAACTGATTTCGTAGTCGCTTAAATACGCTATTTCCTCCTCTTCTGTCTATACACCACCGAAGTTTGTATTACAATTGTCACCAGTAAATGCAACACATTTTTGAACTAAATTTAATTTACTGAACGCAGACAGTAGTACATTAACAGATTTAAATTTTAGAAGCGACTTCTGAATTGCTAAATAACTCTCTGTAGAGTTTTGGGGTACAGTCACATTTATAGCTTTGATGTTCTTTAACGGTGTGGAAAGCAAGTGTAGCTTCTACAGCCAACATTTTTTCTCGTGTGAACAGGCAGAATTAATTGCTCGTCCAAAAAATGTCGATATTCGAAAATTTGATTTCAGGAACTTATTTAATTCAATAAGATGAGACATTTTTAATGTACAGAGTACAATATAGTACATCTACAAAAAAAAAAGTGTAGCAAAGAGTAATACTTTTTGTATATTTGCCACTGTTATCACGGACAACATGCGTTGTTTCGCATTATGACTAAAAATGGGTTGCTATCGCGCTTAAAAATCTAGACGACACAATATTACTATCTAAGTAGTGTACTCGCAAATGATGCACTAACCTTGGTGTTATACAGCTTCATTTATTTTATAAATATTCACTACTTTTTCCAATTTGAATATCCTAGTTCTCGGGTTGGATTTCTGATGGTATCACTTTGGTGACATGTAAATATACGCTAGATAGTAACGTCCGGTGCCGTCAGCTTTGTTTTGGTAAATTTTTATAAACGTTCGTCATATAGATGTGACAAGCATTACAGAAGCGCGAATGAAGATAAACGTAACTCACATGAAAATTGAAATGATACTGAAAACAAAAGTGAAAACTGTTACTACACGGATTCGATTGTTTCATTTCAAAACTATTTCTCTGTGGCCTACTGAGGCTTAAATAATTTTCCAATTTGAATATCCTAGTTCTCGGGTTGGATTTCTGATGGTACCACTTTGGTGACATGTAAATATACGCTAGATAGTAACGTCCGGTGCCGTCAGCTTTGTTTTGGTAAATATTTATAAACGTTCGTCATATAGATGTGAAAAGCATTACGGAAGCGCGAATGAAGATAAACGTAACTCACATGAAAATTGAAATGATACTGAAAACAAAAGTGAAAACTGTTACTACACGGATTCGATTGTTTCATTTCAAAAATATTTCTCTGTGGCCTACTGCGAGGCTTAAATAATTTACATATTTGAGTAGTTGAAAATTCCAATATGTACACACTTAAATATAATCTATTTGTATCAAGATTGGAGGATCACAATAATAAAGCACGCAGTTTGACGTATTGTATGGAAATTGACATCCGATTATATATGTATATAATTATGTATTATATATTACACAAATCACAAAAGCCATTATGCTTGTATATTTTGTTTTTATTTTTCCCACAAGAGGCGCTTTTTCTAATTTTACAATCGTCATTAGCATAACAATGACTTTAGCTTAGAATCGAACTAACTCATATGCTGTACGTACGGAAATAACCGGATCGAATAATCTATTAAGTGCATTTACTAATTCCATTTATTTTTATAAAGTTTACTGGATTTTCTATTCAAACTCGGTTCAAGCGCATTCAAATGTTATCATATAATTTTAATTCGGAATACACGATTTTATTCAAAATTTAAAATCAAATCAAAATATTCTAAGCGATAGTACTATAAATTTTGCTTAAATTTACAAAACATTTAAACCACCAAGCTTGATTCAAATTCACTTCAATGTTCAACAAATGTGGTCGTATCAAATCCATTTCAAACTTATTAATATTTACTTTAAAGCTATTTACTCAAATCCTCAGATAAAATCCTTCAAATATCTATTCAAACTTAATTCAAATTTATCTCAATTTTCATTCAAATTTGGGAAATTATTGAAGCGCAAAATTCTGATTTTCTGCATTCTGTGATCTCGGTTTTGCGTGCTTTTGAAGTATGTTTTTAAATTAAATAAAAATTTTAAAAATAGGTCGCAGATTTTTAAAATGTTTTCTCGATTTCACCTTGATTTTACACGTTTCCCTATTGTCTTTCGTGACTCACTTTAGTCACAATTTAACACTTTTTATTTTATAAAATAGTTGTACCATTTTGGTTGTTTAAAAGAATTTGGAGTAGCCTCGGGTTAAATTATTTGTAAACGATTCAATCGATCACAAATTTCCACATTTTCATGTTCTAAATCAGTGTTTGTGCCCCATATTCCCGATCCCACCCCACACATTTGATATACGGTAAAATAAACAGATTTTCCTTTTTTGTTATTAAATTTATTACAATGTGGTGTGTAGTAAACTTTTATTGTGTATTGCGTGCCGGTCTGTCTTTGGTGGTTTTCCTTCCGGTGTTTTTTTATTACTATTTCTTATTATATGTACAATAATAATAATGCTTCTAAGAAGGTTTAAAGCGAACGATATTATGTATATGTATAGTGTATATGTTGGTTTATTGTAATAAAAGTCTATTCTGTCATATATACCACAGTTCATGAATATATACATTTTATGTAGCTATATAGCTTGTGATGGTTTTTGTTGTTGATGAAATCATCACATTTTCAATACAGCATAATACGTATATATAGTCTATTAATATGTTAATTAGTTTAATGCAGAGTCTCATATGTACGAGTATGTCTTTATACATAAATTACACTACATATAATTTTATGAAATATTATGTTTACTCATGACTATACATATATTATGTATAAGAGTATACCTATATACATTGATATAATTATACCGGATGTTTGTCATCTATACCTACCTTTGCACCAATTTATATTTTTTACTCGCAAAAATAACAGAAACAAAAATAGAAAATTTAATTTCCGCTAATTTTATCATAGCATTCGAGTAGCTTGGCGATAAAAAATTTTTCGCTTAAAATTAGCATTGTCTTGATTTAACAACGACATATTTCTTATCATCTCCATAATTCGACAGTAATAATTTTTCTATTTTCATTGTATACGTGTTCTGTTTACTTGAATCATTTGAGTTTGCTATATGTGTTACAGATAGCACTGTGGAAAAATTTAAAATAGCCGACAAAAATATTTTAGATATAATTTTAACACATTCATTGGTCTGGAATAAAATCCGCCGATATAGAATAGAATTTCGGTTTTATGCGCGGTGTACACCAAACGGATAAGACATGAAAATATTTTTAAATCGATAAACTTAAATTGTCATAAATACGTGATCGACAACAAATTATGTTAATTTACGTGTGTATATAGAAATATGAGAAAATCTGTCGAATTCTTGTCATTCTTGTCTGCAGTATGTTTTCCCAATAATTTTAAATTAACTGCTTGATGGGATTTTTCATTTTGAAAGATATGTGCGGGCTCAAAATTTCCTGCGAAAATAAAAGTAGAATTATATGACGTTTATCCCAGAGTTATGTGAGAGGTATGGTACATATGACTTTACAACTCTAGATAGGTGTGGTTTAGCTAAGATACAAATTCATCAATTGTTATATTTATATAAGGATTCAATGACAACCGCATGGTTGTTAAATTTCATGGAAATCCAATAATGATTATTGCATTTTCATTTTTTAGTGGCGCCTGTGATGTGACAAACATACCCCATATACTCGTACATTCCATTTTATTCTATTATCTGTTTTCTTCAAAATTCAATAATCACTGATATAGATACGAGATAATATTAAAATCGGATACCAGATGTCAAAACATTGAAAGTTATACTATTGGATTTTTTTGTCTTCAGGGAGGTGTGCTCTCACCTCTGCTGGGCTTTTGGTACATTGCACAGAGCTACGCTGATGATCTTGTTTTGACAATCTCAGGCAAACATCTCAGTGTTTTATTTGACCTAACTCAGCATGCTTTAACTATTGTGGAGGCATGGTGTGTTGAGAAGGGTCTTCACGTCAACCCTTCTAAAACTGATTTAGTGTCTTTACAAGGAAGAGGAATACTCTTGAATTATCTGTTCCCTCCCTTTTTGGGAGAATGATCACTAAATGTGACAACGTCAAGCACCTTGGTGTTGTCCTGGATAGTAAACTTTCCTGGAAGAATCACCTGGACTACATGCTTCAAAAAGCTACTGCCATTTTCTCCATCTATATAAATCACTGGTCCTACCGCTACTATCGTACGCCTCTATTATTTCATTCTTTCCTTGCCTCAGTTACGCGCCTTTATTTTAGGAACAGCCTATATTCTGCAGCTTATCGTCTGAGGTGCATTGCGGCATGGAATTTTTTCGGTTCTATCGTGGGACATCGACAAATTTTCAGTAATTATTCTTCATGTTTACCAGAAATCGATATGGTTAATAACAGACTACTACCCGAATTCTATTTCTCAAATCTTTTCTCGGTGGCTTATCCTTCGAGAGATTTGCGGAGTTCGCAGGTTTTTCTAACCAAATTAGAAGAATACATAGAATCCATTTTATTCTGATGGCTCTCGTTCTAACCTCAGTGCAGGCTTTGGAATCTACTGTCCTTGGGCGGATCTGAGACTTTTTGGTAGTCTTGGTTTGCATTGTACTGTTTTTCAGGTGGAACTAATAGCGCTGACACGTAGTGTTATTGAGGCTTTAAATTTTGTTGTTAAAAGTAAAAGTATTCTACTGCGTATACAGATAGTAAATAAGCTGTATTTAACTTTTTAAGAAATCCCTTGACTTGTTCTAACAATAAAGTTACGGTCATGTGGGTACCGGCTCATTGTGACATTGTAGGCAATGAGATCGCGGATTGTTTAGCCAAAGGTGGCTCCCAATTAACTTTAAATGGTCCTGAACCAGCGGCTCCTGTATCATTCAACTACGGGAAGAAAGTTATAAAGGATTACGCTTTGAAAGACCTAAGGTCTCAGTGGCTTGTGACTTTTAGTTGTCGTAAGGCGAAGTACTTCATTAAGGAGCCCAATGGAGGGATATGGCCGTTTTAAATCACATCTACATCGTACGTGTTTAGCTCATGATGTCATTTGCGAGGACTGCCTTGAGGAGGGTGATGACTCCCTTCACTTCGTGAGCAGTTGTCCTGCGTTCAGTTCTATATGAGTTCAGCTTTTGATAAATTTTGTATAAATCATACAATTCTTGTCCAGAAACTTTCTATGTACGGAATAGGTACAAACGTAATCAAATTACTAGAAAACTACTTAACTAATAGATGGCAATTTGTTAGAATAGGAAATCAATCTGAAAAATTAACTATCTCGTGTGGTGCTCCGCAAGGTTCCAATCTTGGTCCTACTCTATTTCAAATTAACATTAATGATATCATGTGTTATGAGGCAAGTCGGTATTATAGTTATATCCATTCTCATTTGACTTATTTCATTCAGATTTGGGGTGCCAGCTCTTCCACACATTTAAGTGATCTTCAAGTTCTCCAAAATAGAGCTTTGTTCTTAAAGGGTTGCCTCTTTTAACCTCTTCAAAGTCATTGTATAGTGAGCACATTCCTACTATTCAGCAATTAATTGATTATGAATATATCATGCATTTCGCGTCTATAATTTGTGATAGAAATGTTGAGATGAGAAATTTTGAGGCTATAGAAAAATTGATTCCTGAAATAATTATATTCGAGTTTTACTCCAAAAACCATAAAAAAAAACATTATTTTTATGCTCCTCTACTTAAGGCAGATATTCATTCGAGTAAAGCGATCCTTTCTACTTGTTTTTATCCTGAAAAAGACATGGACGGACAATTTACAAGAACTAAACTATAAAAAATTATGAAATATTTACAAATATACCAAACTTTAAGCAGCCGCGATGTGGTCCCAAAATTACGGAATATGTTTCAGAAATTTTCAACTTAATCTGTACGTGTTTTAACATTTCTCCAATTGTTGTTTGTGTTATGGTTATTGGGAACAAATTTTTAAAATGTAATACATGTAGTTTTAATTGTGACAAATCGGACCCGGAAATAAACATCACTTGCCAAAACCGGCCTAGCATCAATACATACAAGTCTACGTAATGTTGCTTTTAGTACTGAATTATTGCAATCGAAGATCCTTTAGGGTTCCCTAACAATTTCTAATAAAAAACATGAACTACGTTGTTCATCCACCATGTCGAATTTGCTTTTACTTCTACTTGGTTTGAGGCTCAAGGCACCCTCAAGTCTCTCGAATATAATTCGCATTTCGTTCGCATCCTACTTCTATTGGGATTCGAACCAGGTACCTCCCGATCCAAACGTCACACCTTCAATCACTGCACTAATTTCTGATATGCTGAATCTTAATTTCGATTGAAAATTCAAAATTTGAAAAATTTCCCAAAATCCTCCTATAGTTACACTTTTTCTAAATTTGTGAATTTCGATTATTGGAAAAATTGGAGGAATAGTCTAAAATTGAAAAGATGTCCATAATAGAAATTTTAAACAAGTATTTTACCAATGTCCTTTTGAACTTAATTCAAACATAGATATTTAATGCCCTTTCTGACCTATCCAACCAACTTGGTAGGGATTGAATTTTTTAAATTCAACTAAATTCACTCAATTTTAAATCATGTACGAGACATATTGATTCCATAAAAGTGTTATAAATATTGAAGTATCCGTCAAAATTCTAAAGAATTGAATACGTTTTACAAAATTAAGATTTTGCTTTAATTATTAATAAATTTATAAGTATTTTGGGGTTAATGAAATTTATTTAAAATGGAAGTTTAATTAGTTCTGTTCTAAAATTGCTGCTATCTTGACTTTATTGGTGTGAAAATTGTTTCATTTATAATCCGCATCATCCAATAAGAAGTAACATTCTGGTGGAAATTTAGCCGTTCTAAATATATAATAGGCTGTTAACCAATATTCGTTGGTCATGCGCATTGACCCCGGATAATCTTGATTAGTTTATAGTTTGTATAGCAAACCGCTTGCATCTGAATGGAATAGTCCAATTTTCTGTTGATCGTATAGAGAGACGGCTAGATATTTGATTATAGATCCATGATACTACATTTAACTTGTAAACAATATTTAAATTAGAAACAAACTTAATCAAATATTTCTTGTTTCTCGAGAATCATGATTGTCTGAAAAAATTTCCTACGTTTTCCACTTGGCATGGTGTCCACTAGCTGTGATAAATCGTTCAACGCTAGCAGTATGTTGTATCTGTCGCAATGGGTTCATATGTATATGGCCCCATATAAGAAATACGGATTTTAATTAATGGTTTTCGAGAACTATGAGTGCCGGAAAAATTTCTTATGTTTTTGACCTGGCAATGGGCTTATACGTATAAGGCTCCATATCAGAAGTACGTATTATAATTAATGGTTCTCGAGAACCTGGTAAATTTCTTATGTTTATGGCATGGTGTAGGCCCTAATGTACATATGTGTATGGCCCAATATATGTAAAATGGATTTCAATTAAATTGCTCTCGAGAACAATGAGTGCCGGAAAAATCATTGGGCATCATGCCGAGTCGGAAACATAGGGAACTTTTTCCGTAACTCATGATTCTCGAGAACCATTAGTTAAACTCCTAATTTTTTGTATGGGGCCGTATTCATATGAATCACTGAGCCTATTGTGCCAATTACTTCTTACGGCAAGATTACATATATAAGCTAACACGTTGTTTTAAAACGTTGATATGAAATTTTGGAATGATTTTTATAATCCTGGGATGAGATGAGAATGGTATTGCCTGATGAACATTTTTTTATTTTTCTCAGATGGAATCCTGTGATAGCTTGATACACTTACTCATTACCCCTGAAACATTTATCTTGTGAACATGTTGATATAGATTTCACATATGGAATTTATCGCAAGCAAAGTATACTATAGGCTATTTATTAACCGATTAAAATGAAACTCGCGGGATTTCAAAATTTGGCCAACTGGAATAAAACTAAATTCTCCTTCATTGACTATGATGAGATTAGACAATTTAATAGGGGCGGAGAGCCGAGCACATATAAAGGCAATAGATTAAAAATTGTTATTGATAATAAACGAAAATATCTTCATTTTAAAGCCATATAGTAATTTGGTAACGTGGTTGAAACCAAGCATTACGTGTAAAATCTAGTTTTCCAAAATTTGCCCCAAGAGACGTTAGAGGGTTGAAATAGCCATTCCGATACCATCCCAAACAAATATTAAAAGCATAACTTTTTTATTTAGGTCAAAACTCATAAAGTCATAATCATAAAAATCTTTACCGCCTCACAATTGTGGCCCAAACTATACGCGTATAAACAACCCTTAAAAACTTATCAAATATTTAATTAATTTTATTTTTTGTTTTTAACTCGATTTAATAGATTTTCCATTTTCTTGTTGCCAAATTTTCGTGCTGTGTATATATATTTGTGTAGATATACATATTGTAAACGATAAGAGCTTTTTTCGAGGTTTTCTTTCGTTTTGCAGCTTTCATAGTACAAATTAAATTCTCCATAAAAATGTTTAAATTAAATTTCCATAAATTTAGTGGGGCTGCTGTTGCCTTCAATAAAAATGATTAAAACTATTAGTACATAGACTACTGTATACGTATCTATTTTAAAATCGATGTTCGACCCTTATCAAAATTTATACCGCAAACCAAAAAACAAAAATTTAATATAATTACGATTAATGTGGCGTCAGTGCTTTGTGTGTGTAATCTGCTGTTTTGCTATTTGGTTTAAAATTATGCCTAGTGAATTTATAAAAAGCCAAATGAAAATAAATTTTTTGGGGAATAAAAATTAAATACATTTTTAGCTTGGGGGGGATGAAATTTTCAGGGAACAAAATTGTCGCAATGTTGTTTTATAGTTGTGTGTCGCCCATTCAGTACAAGCTGCACAATCAATAAATTAATTATATAACCTTGTCGCGCGTACTAATTTAATGCAGATGACCTTAGACTAAAAATCAAAAATATTTGTTTAAAACTTTAAATATACATATATTTGAACAAAATAAAGGGGCCACTTATTTAAACCACATATTCAGGTAAATAAGTAAATATTTAACATGACAATTATTGTTTTATCAGATAGGTATGTTTATAAAGAAACAAATCAAAGTAAATCAAGGTGCGTGTCAATGAGTCAATGAAAATCGTCTTCTGTTGTGAAATTTATGATTATTTTAATATATAACCTAATTGAGGTGATTATCATTTATAGATTACATAAATACATATGTACATTGATATACTTACAATACATATACATCCAAATAGATAATATATATAGATATAATAGCAAATAATAATTCATATATAAGTTTAACGATTATACCTTGAATTATGAGTTTTAATAGCATATCCATTAATAATTGGTTTTGATAATCGAACAATTTTATTTTTGTATAATAACGTGGTTCCCAGTGTGTTCTTGAAATTATTTCTTTAGATTTTACCTTCCATCACTTTTATAAGTTTTTTTGCACTTTGCGCTTCTTCTCGTCTAATAAGCCACCTGTCTTTAACTATGATCGATATATTATGTTACTATAAATTTACGAATTTGTCCCAGAAATGGTTAACCTTGGCTGAAGAAATCTACTTGAGTGAGTGCAAAGCAATGAATAAATTGTTAGATTGTCTTGATTTTATTTAGCATTTGACAATTTACACGTTTTAAGTTATAAATGGCGTCAGACAAGTTTCCTATAGCGGTTACAAACATTTGAAACTTGGCTTTAACTGATAATTTTGGAGTTTGCTACTTTCAATCAGCATTTACAATAAAATTGAAATCAGAAGATTCTAACAACTGTGGAACCAAACTAAAACATTTTTCAGAGTTTTACAGTAACTTACAAGATTTAATATTTTATTTAATTCTGTTGGATGACACATCAGTAATTTCCTCTATTTCCTCCTTTAACCAGTGCCTTGCACTGCTTTTAAATATTTTCAAATTTATTTATTTGACAATTTATTATTTTTGACGACCATTAGGAGTTGTGTAATTTTGCTATATGTACAAATTTTAGAATGATTCAAATATTTGTTAAATAGTAAAATTAGCAGAGTATCCATTTTTAATTTAACTCATTGTGTATACGAAAACACGGTTGAGTGTTCGAAATCGTTAGAAATTGGTTACCCCAGGTTAAAGTACATATATATTGAAACCGTACATCTAGACAGAATATGAAAACCCACATCTACCTACTTCCCAATTTTTGGATACGAAATTCAGATGCTCACTACAAATAGATTCTATGTACGCTATATTTGCCTATATAATAAACCCAGGAGTGGATTTCTACGGATATCATAGTCGAAATTAATTTTGAATGGCAATTCTAAAATTTACAGGTTTAACTTTGGTAAATTTGTCCACAAGGCGAAATAATTAATAAGAAGACCTACAAATCAGAAACAATATAACGGATAATAATAAAAATTTTATCACAGCGCACTATTCTGGAAAAAATTAATCGTAGTTTCAATACTATTTGGGAAGTTGCATAACATATTCGTTATAGCTGATACGTGAAATGTTTAGTTACAGAAATAATAATTCGAATCAAATGGCTATATATAAAAAAATTAGAGACACATAACGAATTGAGGATTGAATAAAAAACTAATTCAAAAATTTTATCACCATTCTTTGGAATTTCGTTATTAATGAGCTGTTTAAAATTACAAAAATTTAATTAAAGTTGGGCGGATTATTCTTGTGGCCAAACAATTGATCGCAAGCACAACTATAAGGCTGTAATCCGTCCCCACCTGTATCCGACACAAATCTATTATGCGGGAGGTATCTTTGATATTACCAACTATACGCTTTCCCATCGCCATCTTTCGTGGCGAAGTTAATTAACTGAGATTCATTCCAGAGTGGACTGGCTGAGTGAGACAGACATGAACGATGAACTGCTGAACTTCATCATGGATGATTCAAAAAGCCAAAGGAAAGTCACTGAAGGAGAACCTCTCGTGACAGCTTTCGAAATTTTGTCAATCTGATTGAGGCATAACGGAATATCTATCTCTCATCTATAAACGATATGGCTTATCAGGGAATCATCCATCTGACGTTAGCATTTTAATGAATCCTTTATTGTTGTTCGTATACCCAGCAAGAATATAGGAAGGCCAGTGCTCCATTTAATTGTATTTATTCGCTTTAAGCGAAGCTTTAAGTTGTCTTAAATAGGGTATGCCTCAGGCTAACGAGTAAAGCAATCGACAATGGTGAGCACAAATGCAGAACCCATATTTGTTCGAATCACTCAGAAGGCAGTTTAAACTGTCCGATTTTTTACTTTGTATGTTGACTTACCTTAACTGAGTATTTTATCTCTGTTGCTGAGAGCTTTCGTATTCAAAATCCCAAAGGTTGCCAACAATCTACATTCCATTGGTATATAGGGTGATTCGGCTAGCTTTGGAATTAATCGTTAGTACAGTGATTGACCATTCCGACGAATCGCTGAATTTGTTGGATTGGAATTAGTGGGGGTAATAGTGTTATGCCGTCTCGGATAATTTGGTGACTGAGGAACTCGAGACAGGAACACCGAAAACACATTTTTAAATTTGAAGATTCCCATGTTAGAGATGATATTTGTGTTCCTGATCATTTTGACTTGCCGGTATGTCGTCGATGTATAGATGAATATAAATTCCAATTCTTTGACCACTTCATTTATGGAGCGTTGAAACGATTGCGCAGCGTTTCGAAGACCGTTCCTTACGACTTCAAGTGCAGTTGAGATAAAAAGATAATTTCAAGAACACGTTCCCAGGAGGTCGAACCTTTAACATATCCAAGGCTGATTCTCAATTCTTTATAAATTATTACTATATCGGTATATGCTTAACCAGGTTACACTCATATCTATCTACTGCTTAAGATGGTACCACCAAATTGCTTGAAAGAGTTGAAGTTGTTTGGCAGCATTAAAGTAAGTTTACTTGCCGGCCACACAACCTTTAATAAGCAGTCTATAATAAGTAGATCTCTAGGCTCTTGAGCTAGATCACAGTCATAGAGGATGTGTTCTATGGTATCCTCGGCCTACCACATTCACAGGTGCATGGCTCTCATAAATTATTGATAAAGTAAATTTAGCAACTCGTCTCAGCACAGCGGAAACCTTCTTACTTTTTTCGCGACTCTTTTGACATGTGAAATTACTCCAAGTCTTTCATCGAAGTCAACTCCCAGCCATTTAACAGTTTTCCCCATCTTAATTCTTTGGCCATTTATGGAAAAAACTGTGGTCTGCTAATGTCCAATGAACCTTTAAGTTGAATCATAACTGTAGTTTTATAGAAGATAGCTCCATTTTGTAACTTTTGCTCCGGTCTACCATCATGTTTATGGCTAATTGCGCTTTTACTTGAATACTTTGTCTTGAGTTCCAACCAAAGTGCATTACCTTATCACCTGCGAATGTTACTTCTTGGACTTCTTGGTTCATGCTTCCGTTGAAGACAATATTCGAAAGGTGTGGCCCAAGGATGGAACCTTGCGGACATCCTTTATTGACAATTTTTTCTCTTTATAGCTCCAATATTATGCTGGACCACCACAGGTTGTCGAACGCACCATATACATCTGGGAAAATTCCAAGATTGTATACTTTTCATCCGACTCTTTGACCATATTGATCAATTTAATCATTGCGTCCTCTGTCGACCTATTTTCTCTAAGGCCATATTGTTTTTTCACTATAGGTGCTACTTTTTTAGAATATGTCCATTAACCTGACGGCAATTAATTTTTCAAATAATTTTCCTAGGACTGCCAACAGCATGATAGGTCGATAAGATTTGGAATCGGTTTGACACATATTCCACTGGATCGTCTGGATTAACTTCCTAAGTTAGATCTCACATCTACACACACACACACACAGTGTGTCGCAGTACTGTGAAATTTTAAGAACCTCAAGATCGTTGTTGAGGATATCAATTGCTGCTTTAATATTTTCATTGTATCCAATGTTTATTCTTGTGGATGTAGTCGTTCCACCTATAACCCCTTTAACCGCGTATGGTTCCTGCATGCAGAGTATGTCTCTATTTCAATAGATTATCTGATATCATGCCCAACTGCTTTAGCATTTTATATAAGGATAAGAAGATAAGCTCTAACTAAATCAATTTTTTTGAAAACACATCATACCCGGTTAGGTGCATTGAATAATTTTGAAATTGAAGTGTGGAAATTACCGCCGAAACCCAATGTTACATTTAGCAATTTAGTCTCGTTCGTCTGAATTACTGAACCATTAGCGACAGACAGGACTAGGTCAGAGTCTATTAAAGGCGCATGGAAATGTTAAAGAAACTGGAGTTTATTATAGTTGCGTTTGTAAGAAATAAGCAGAGGTGTAGTTGTATCCGATGCGGCTATATACACTCGCTATCGGATTATTCGTTTGCTTGTTTAGTTTTGGTAGATTATGGTTTGTTGCCGTTACAGGTGTCAGGACACTTCAACATTGCTAAATCTTAATTTTAAAAATTTTAGTATCACCTATAAATATGAAATAGACAACCTATATCCATAAAAATATTAAACATCTTCAAAATTTAAACCAACATAAATGAACAGTCAAATCTGAATAAACTGAAATTTCCAGTCCCTATTGATAGCCGCCTCCTGACTCCCGTATCCATTTCTGTATATATAGTACAATAAATAATCAAACAGATCAAATTTACATCAAGCCCAATAAGGCAGATTAAAATATACTGTGCCAATACCAAATTAGGTAGGCTATACGCAACACAAATAAAAGATCCATCCAATCTTATTCAAATCTAATAAGTTTGCTGTTCAACCAGTGGAGAAAATATAAAAAAAAAAAACGATCGTCTTCTTATATTTTCCCAACATTTTTTCTATCGTATTTTCTTTTAATAGAAAATTGTGTATATAAGTATATACACACACACATAGACATATTTTATATATTATATACGTACTTTAGTGTAAAACAAAATAAAAATTATTTGGGAAAATAAGGAAATTTCCAACAACAACAATCCGAAATATATCCCAAATTTTTTTTTTTTTTTGAAAATCATAAATTTATTTTTATTTCACACAACTTTAGGTATATATGCATGTATATGTATACGATATACTCGTGTAGTCGTATCTCGTATATTTAGTTGAGGGTAAAACTTTATTCGGGCGAAAGATATTTTTCATCTAAATTATCATAAAAAAAATGATATGAATGTAAAGGGAAAAGCATTCAAAAAGCTTTTTTTATACCGAACAATATACATCTACATACATATCTGTATATGTATGTATATAAACTAGGGGTTGCTTTCAATTATTGTGTTCTATTCTATACTTCTAAAACAGTCATAACTCGTACCCCCCTCGCACATTATTAATGATTTTGTGCTGTATTACAATAAATCCGCAAAGACCAAAAAGCATATAAAAGCTTGTATATTGTAAGTATACATACATATACGAGTATATGACGAATAACTTATGTACAGATTCAAACGAAATACCTGGTTATATGAATTTTATAATCTTTAAAAATCTTGCAACAGTTAACTTTTACTTCTCTGGATTGGATCCAATTTCAATAAGAAAAAAACTAAAGAAAACTTACGTGAATGACAAATTGTGCTTAAAACTAAAAGTTTTTCGGTATACGAGAGATACGAGTACCATGACAAAATGGGATAATGTATTTTGTTAAATTTGCTTTTTTCGGTTTTTTTTTTTTGATAAATTTACGTTGATCCCATTAAATCCTTTTTGTTATCATTTGGAGTATTAAAAATTTGTTGTCTAAAATAAAAAAAAATTCCACAAGTTGGTAATCCAATTGGATCAGAATTGAATATGAAAGAGAGATTACAGTGTTTTTATGGTTTTCGGGGGCTGTGAGCGCATGCAAAATAAATTAACTTATATAGTTTTAGTATTATGTGTGCGTATGCGGGTAAATAAACCAAAATACTGCATTGTAATTTGTGAAAACTGAAAATTGATCGTAATCTAGTAAAAGTATATATGTCAAGAAGTTTAGCTACGCCAAATATCCAGACTAAATAAATAACAAACACAAAAATAAAAATTGTTGACGATTTCAAAAGAATTTCGTGTCCACAAATCTACCATAACATATTTGTTATTTCCGTGGTACTATTTTAGTTTGGTGTATATACGACAGAAAAAATAAAAATAAATCCCTGTGATCCCCACCTCCCATGGTGTGTGATGGTTTTGGTAAGGGTTGACTTATATATTTATAACGATTGTTAAAAGAATTATATCAATGTTTGCATTTCGTTGTTTAAAGGAGAAAATATTCGTAATTGTAAGCAAATTTACATATTTCTGTTTATAAACATTGAGTAGCCAAGGAGATGCCATATATATATTTATTGTGTGTATTTGTGTATGTGGAGGAATTTCTTACTTACAAAACCGAAAAGTATATGAAATAGTTTTGTTGTTTTTATTTTTGTTACAGATTTTAATATTTTAAGTCAGTGGTGTTCCACTATTGTGCTTAAACTGAAAAGCGTATAAACTAAACCATTAAATGCATATGGTGCAAGCTATTTATAAGGTTTGGTGTTGCACATGAACTTACACGGGTTGCACAAAAACTAAGACTGTTAATAATTGCGTCCATTCATTGTGAACGTATAACACGTAACGTAATAGCAACGTAGAAACTGCAGCCCAATAATTTATTGCTTTGCCCAAACAGTTTCTATGCAATATGATTAACATTAAGTAAATGATGCAAGTACCAACAACCGGTGATTAAATTTGCCGAATGCTAACAACGGTCCGGAAAGAATCCGTGTTAACGAACGTTAATACAATGTTTATACACTGCGAGAACTGTTTTCGTGGATCGGTCTGACGTTTGATATTTTAAAATACATTTCTTTGGCTCAGGATACCGATAAACCGTTATGTAGAACTGCGTGCACATAAAAACAATCTTTCTTTTATTTTAATTCGATACACCTTTGGAATTTGTGTGAAATTCATTTTGAAAATGCTGCTAAAGATTATTTTCGGGTTATTTGACTTATGTAGGTCGTTCAAGTGTAGGTGAAATTACTACAATCAGAAGTATATGTAATACGCCAACTTTTATAATATTTATCTAATTTATGCTTGAAAAAACTCCATAATTAGATCGGAATAACATAATTTTTGAGTGAAAATTTAATTTGAGTGGAATTTATAAATAATTTGTATCTCAATCGAAATTGGATATAATAGTTTTAATATTGAGTAGAAATTCAGACAAATTTGAAAAAATCATTTCAGTTGAATTAAAATCTAATTTGAGTGAAATATATGAGTAATTTTTTTCTAAGTAAATTTCATTAAAGTTTTGATGTATTTAGTATAATCGATTTACGGCCCAATACGCGATATAGATGGTACACACCGAGCTCTGGACAATATCGAGATCAGAGATCTCATGAAGATCACCGATATTGTACATAAAGTAAGATCTCAGCGAGTACGCTGGAGCCACCATATGTCAGGCACAAACGTCGTTGCAGGAGACAATGGCTCCACGGTGTAGATGACTACTAGGCTTCTTCAGACTGTCTAAGGCAGTATGAAGACCAAGCTCAGGATCGAAACCGTTGGAGCTAAATGGTTGACACAGTAAGGGACCAGTTAAAAATTGTTTTATTATTACTATTATTTGATGTAGTAATTCTAATATTGAGTAGAAATTAAAACAAATTTAAAAAATGATTTGAGTTAGTTTTAGTTTAAGTTGAGTGAAATATATAAGGTCCGTCTTTTAACTGGCCATCTCCACACTACATAACTCTATGCTAGTCAGCACTAATAAGAACGACGGGTTGCCCATGAGATCTACACCGATCGAACTTGGTACTACCCGATTCAAACGTCACAGCTTTAACTACTGCGTTATTTGCTCGGTAAATTAAAATGTGTTTTAAGCTTTAAAAATTGTGCAGCTTAGTTTTTTAGCTAAATTGGATTTAAAACAAGTGCGTGATGAGAATAAAATTACCAATGAATATTTGAAATGTGAGTGGAATTTTAAATTAACTTTTATCAAATCTGAGTTAATTTGATTGTTTTTTGAAAAGTAATTTTATTTATAATTAAAACTTGGGTCAAAAAAAGTCGATACTCCAACGGAAAGAACTCGGTAGAATGAATATCTCCAATCTTAGTTTTAAGTTTATTAATCTTTGAACGATGAAGATTACGGAACTTGCGAACTAACACATCTGGAGGTCAAATATCTTATAATCTCCGGCGTGTAATATACTGAGATGAAAGTGGCAATATTTTAGGGACTGGTTGTTGGTTTTGATTATGGCTTTATTAAGTTTAAATATAGTCTATACCTATATTAGGATGTAAGAAAGATACGCGGTTTCGTCATAAGAATCTCAAGCGTGTACTGGTGCGGTGTCTTGACAGAGTACCTGGTCACCATTTCTATACTTTAAAAGTAGTTTTCAACAATTCTTTACATAATATTCTGAACTAATATTGTTCCAGAATCATCCTTCATTTTTTTTAAACGATTTCTCGCGGCTTAAGTGGCCATCGACATTTGTTACATGAAACTGTAGGAAATTGCTATTCGTTGAATATTGGGAGTGAATGATTGGATCCAATTTACCTACATTAATTTTTTCTTGTAGCACAACTTATTCACTGAACTGTTCAAGTATGGTACTGTAATTCTGCTTTGCACTGTACCATTCACAAGGAAATACAAAATGGAATGAATGGTTTTATTAATTCCATTGTTCACATGTTACTGTACCCCCCTGCGAGTAGATTCCTCTGGAACTGTATGAAAACTGTGAAAACAAATAACAAGAAATAAAGGAAGCAAAGGGATTTGGAATCGAACTTTTTTTCTTGGATGAATTTGGTTTAAATTTGCTAGAGCTGAGAATACCATTCGCCGGCCTTAGTCTGTCGATGGAAACATTTACGTTTCGACCATTTTGATCTATAATGAAATGTTTCCTAAAACGACGAATGATTCTATACGGTCTCTCGTACGGCGTTGATAGGCCAGTTCGTACCTTGTCGATACGAAAAAAACGAACTCGTAACGTTCTAGTGTTTTCGGGATATAAATTGCCGTGGAAGTTAACCTGCGAGTTTTAACAGGAATAATTTTGCATGAAATTTGCAAATTCTGGAGAATTTTGACTTGGATCCGGAGCGCTGTTTACAAAAAATTCTATGCTCGAATGAATTACATTATCACGAGCAATGTTCAACAATACCGTTTGCCTGTGGATGGTAGGCGGTGGTACCAATCCTATGTGCGCCTAATAAACGCGTTAACTCAGAGAAGAGTTTTGACTCAAACGGATTCGGTTAGTTACAATTTCAAGGGGTATTCCAAACTTTGAAACATACTGCTCGACAAAAGTCTTCGTAATAGTGCCAGCGGTACTATCTCGAATGGGGTATGCCTCAGGCAATCGAGTGAATCGATCAACTATCGTTCGAATATATAAATATTACCTTCGAACTTTGCTGCTGGTAGATCAAAATTTCCCGTTTGTAAGTTCGTATGCAATTGTACCTTGCTTATAGCTGGCATCCAACTCAACTACGAACCCAATTCGTAATGCCGCTCTTCATATTCGGCCAAATATACCTACAAGAAATTAATTTTCGGGTTGCGCGGAGTGCTTGGATGAGAGAAACCGTGTAGCGTTCATCATCAGACTCTTGAGCCTTAGCTAAATTATGAAATGTTAGCTTCGAAAGTTGGTCTATTTTGCCAACATGGTCGCGACAACGTGTTGAGTCGGCCGTGGACTCTTTTCACTCAGTGAGGTGATTGCCGTGGTAAAAGGTTTTTAATCCGTGTAGACGGTAAATTGCCTACCTTCTACGAAATACATAAAATATTTTTTTGCTAGATATATAGCAAGCAGTTCTCTATCAAAGGCTGAATATTTACTTTAAAGGGTGCCAACATCCTTCATTCATTTATTGTTATACTGCTCCTATATGGGCTAACATTGCTACGTTAGCAAGTGCACATTTTATTTTGACAAATGACACGTTGCAGACGTCCGGCCAAGAGAAATGTTTATTGTTTTTTGGCATTTTATTCAAAGTTACCAGGTGTCCATAAATATAGGAAACATCAATCTGGCTAGCTTGGGAATAAATCTATGATAATAATTGACCATTCCCACGACCCGCTGAATTTGTCTTATGGTTGTTGGAGTAGGAAATTCTTGTATGGCTTCGACTCGCCGTGGCGAACGTAATATGCCATCTGTAGTATTATGGTGGCTGGAGAACTCTAGAGCGAATACTCTGAATTCAAATTTTGAGACTTGCGGTTGTTTATCCCAAATTGAGATTAAATTTGTGCTTGTCCTCATTCTTACTAGCCACAAGTATATTGTCTATGTAGACATACACAAAATCTAAACCTTTGACCACTTCATTCATAAAGGGTTGGAAGCTCTGCGCAGCGTTCCGAAGGCCAAAAGGCATTCTAGTAAACTCAAATAACCCAAATGGTGTGGTAATAGTCGTTTTAGGCACGTCTTCGGGCGCAATGGGGATTAGATGATACGCTCTCAATAATCGACGTACTGTAATATATTTTTATCATTATAGTGCGGGAATGGCTTAAAAGTCGAAAAATTGCCCTCCATTTATGCCGCCATCATCATTCTAAAGTAAAGTCGAAAAAATTTTGAATTTGGATTTTAAAAATACATGATATTTTGAAAACAGGATTTTGAAATATATTTTGTAGGTAAAAAGTTCATCAACAATTTTAGTCTATACAATTTTTTGTCCCACAACGTCACAAGCTTCTTGTTCCAAAATTAATTTAAAAAAATTACCGTTTCGACAAATCAAATTCATTATATACCCGAAACTTACTGTGAGTTCATACCGAGATATTCTTGTTAATTTTGTCAAAACGTCATGACAATTTTAGTTGACGAAGCGAAAATGATTCAAAAAATACCATTTTTTAACTCTCCATTCAACTACATTACCAATGTAATACAATTTTTTTTTTGATTTAATAATTTGCGCGCATACCATTTCAAAAACTATACACTATCAGTATCCCCATAATAAATGATAATCATTCAATGCTTCATTGAATTTATGAGAACACCAAAACCAAAGAAAATTTATTCAACTCAGCGTAAATATTTTTTTATTTAAGATTTCTAGACGAATGTATACGTATACATATATAATAACCAAACGAAGACGACGACGACAACAACGACGAGAGGGTTCACGCACAAGGCGAAGAGTAGAACACAACCAAATTATAAAATATAAAAAAAAAAATATCAAAAAGGAAAACCATTTTCAATTCGATTTTCATGTGATTCATTTTTTCCTAAAATTTTCTATATTTGTTTCCTATTTTTTCAGTCAACTCTTAAATTTCGTTAAGGATAGACGAACAAATTTTTTTCTTGGTTTTCGTCACCGTGCACTACATACAAACAAGTGGATTTCGTTAAATTAATTAATTTGTATATATCCGATATATGTACATACGAGTATAAACAGCTATATCCGACACACGGGTTCTTAATTAAATTTGTTGTGATTAAAAAAATTAAATTTTTCGTGTACAGTATAATTAGTAAACATGAATAAATTTCAAATTTTATTTTTTCTGTTTGTGGCAATTTTTATAAAATCGGGTTGGTGACGGAACAAATTTGTTTCAAATAATTAATTAATTTAAAAGAAAAAAAATGAATTAATTTATTTAATTTTTGTTTTTATTTTATATTGTGTGCTCAAATCAAATCAAATTTATCAATGTGCCGCAAATGTACATAATTATTAGGATACTCGATTCGATGTTATTCGTGTGAATCACCCACAACACCAGGATGTAGTGATTTAAAAAAAAACAAAAATATTCAATCAGAGGTGAATTTTCTTATTAAAAACTTTTGTGTGACTGTGTGTGTGTGTATGTGTGATTTTCTCACAAAAGTCATAAAAACAGCGTGACGCACATTTTCTTATCTACAGTTGTGTTTTTATATATGTACATAAGTAGTCCTTGATTTTTCTTCATAACATATCTATATATTTATCACATTCGAATGGAAGCTGCGGGTTGATTCTGCACGGAAGAGAGGATTAATATGCCAAACCAAATACAATTTTTCCGTCATCAATGTGAAATGTGAAAAATTTAAAGTGGATTTATGTACGCAAGAATAAAAATCTGTTAGATTATGTATGTACCCTGATAAGAAAAGAACATTTATATTTGTATGTACTACAAAGTTAGGTGATTTCTATGCAAATTTAATGGAATTTGCCGAATTTATTTTATACTCGTAGTTATTAAATTTTGTTTTTGTCGTTGAAATTACAAGTACGGTACAGTGTACTGCTGTGTGTATCATGTTCATGGCATAATAGATTAAAATTCGTTAAATTGTTTTAATTTTTTTTCTAATCTATTTTTACCACCATATCATCATCATGCGATGACATACATATACATATATGAATATGTATATATATATGTATGTATGTACATATGGCAACAAGATGAAATGATTTTGTCGGCGAATAATGTAAATCGTATTGTATAATACAGAATTTTTTTAATCAATAACAACTACTGCTCTCTATAATATATACTGTTAAGATGAGTGTCGCCGCGATCCAACGAATTATGATTTTTTATATACATATGTTTATCTATATACATACATATAGATATTCAATATATAATTATGTAGTTCATTTGAGTTCAATACCATAAAGACATACTGAGACTTAAATAATTTTGTTGAATTGAGGGCGTTTTAGCTTGATAATGCGCCCTTGGCTTTTTTAAAATATCGTACCAGTTTCTAAATAATTTATTACCATAGCAAACTCGTCCCAGTAAGTAGTTGGCGAGTAAATGTTATTTATTACATTGTAGTGGTACCTATAATAGTAGTGGTATCAAAAATATATAAAAATTTGATGGACAAACCAAGATCCTAATTATTCAAATTTTTGTAAGTCGAACTAATAATTTAAAATTCTGAATCATAAAGAAATAAAATGCATACAAATTTAACATATTCGAAATTTCTAAGATTACATTTAATATTGAAATGTTAAATCAAAAATAAAATTTTACCAAATAAGATTAATTGACTTTGGATTTTAAAAATTCATGAATCATGAAGAAATTGGTAGAGTTTAACAATTTTAAAAACTGAAGAACAAATTTGACTGGGGCCTATCGTCGGGCCCATTACATTTTACCTATACTTAAGAATGAATAATACAATTTCATTCTAAATCGAATTTGCTAAGCTACATTTGGGTGTTGTAGATTTAGAACTAAGGAAGTTTGGGTATAGTTGATGTAAATTTCAGATATTTAGAATTTCAGATGCAAACATTTTCAACACTTCAAAGTTAATTTCATTCTTTTTTATAAATTTTAGAATTTCAGAAAATTTGGCGTTTCTTTCACATTTTTAATGATTTTTTAATATTTTGTTGAATCTGGGCTTTCTCTGCGAATTTGAAAATCTTTCACAAAATTTTTTAAATTTCTTTTAAAATCTTAAATAATTATCTTGAATTTTCTACATTATTTTTCAAATATCCCTCAACCAAAAACTTGAAAGATCATTTCAATATATGTAGCTAAATTATTAGCCAAATTAGACTCCCAGCAATGAGTCAACTAATAATATTCTAAATTATTTTGGACTTTGAACCATATAAATTGGAGTGATCCGCGCAACTTTAATTTTTTTTCTTTATTTTAAATCCAGGCAAAACCAAGCCTTGCATTAGAGATTTAATTGTGATGTATGAATTTTAAACTTAATTGAGGTTTGATTATTGTCGTATTTTATATTTAATTGTAAACTTTACAAAAGATTAAGCCTCAAATCATACATCTTACTTTGCCTGTAATAAAATTTATATTTTTTAAAGATCAGATCTGTAGCAAACTGAGTTGTTCAAAGTTAGAATTTAAAAGAAATGTTTTTATTTTAAAAGAAAAAATGTTGTTGTTGCTCTCGGCCAAGTATCTGTTAGACTTCTAATATTTTTTTTTTTTTTTTTGGGTTTTATTTAATATTTTAAATAAACAATTATTACAATCTATAGTCACCTGGACTAATGAGCAATTTTATTCTAACTTAATTTACTATGTTGTATTAATCTATGGCTTGTTGTTGTTCGAGCCTTTGCCTATGTCCCAGTGCATAATTTTGGATTTCCTTTGAAACAGTGTCCACTTTAAGCTCCCTATGGAGGTCTCTGTTTCTAACATACCACAGTGCATCAACGATGTTCCTTAATACTTTGTTTTGAAATCTTTGCATGATTTCTGCGTTACTCTGTTTGGTACAACCATAAGTCCAAACCGGTTTTAATATTTGTTTATTTAATAGAAGTTTGTTGTATGTTGATAGAGCGGAGCTCCTTCCTATCAGCCAATACTTCTTTCTATATTTAAGCCCTGGTTCTTCGCTTTTCTTTTTGACGTGTGCCCTCCATCGTAGTTTTGCAGCTAGTGTCATGCCAAGATACTTAGCTGTGTTGGCATACGGTATTATTTCTTGATTAATTGTAACCGGAATATATTCGAGTCGTTTATTTGTAAAATTGATGTGAACTGATTTAGTTTCCTTAAGTTTAATTCGCCATCTTTTGGTGCAGTTATGTATTTGTTATGTAATAGCTAACTGTAAATCCTAAGTTGATTCTTCGTTGCTATCTCCAACAGCTAAGATTGCCGTTTCATCAGCAAAGGTCGCCACAGTGTTGTTTTCTAATACAAGGAGATCATTAGTGTACAATTGGTATAGGACCGGGGACCTAATACACTGCCCTGCGGTATAACTCCTGCCTTCTTTCTTTCAATTCAGAATAGGAATCGTCTAATTTTACTCTAAAGAATCTATCTTTCAAGTATGATTCTAATATTGTAGTGCATTGCATTGGTAGTACAGTTCTTAACTTATAGTTAAGCCCTTCGTGCCAAACTTTATCAAAGGCCTGTGCAACGTCTAAGAATATCGTTGAGCAGACTTTTTTCTCCTCTAATGTTCTTTCAATAATATTAGTTATTCTGTGTACTTGATCTAATGTTGAGTGTTGGTTGCGAAAACCGAATAATTGATGTTTTGGAATCAGATTTTTTCTCTCAATTATCGCGGATTAAGCTGTTTTACTAATAACTTCTCAAAAAGTTTAGATAACTGGCAATAACGCTATTGGCCTCTAAGATCCCGTTTTGTGTGGTGGTTTCCCAGGTTTATTAATCATAACTACTCTGCACAGAAATTTGTTTTCAAATATTGAAACATTTGGAAAAAAGAAATAAGTCTATTAGGCTTCAAATCCAACTATCAATCTATAAAATAACGCTAAATACTATAAAATAACGCTGAATACTTATATTCTGAGATGGGACAAACTCATGCGGATATTGAAAAACGTGGATTTAACGAGATTGAGTGGAGACTATTCAAAGATCAGTGACTGTTCACATTTCGGAAACTCAATTGATGAACAGTTATGGGTGTGTTGGTAGGTCCAGTTATTGTAGTTCTTTTTTACATTGGTTCATTCTCAATTTACTAATTCTCTCGAAAATTTCAAATTACTTCTTTTCCGAGCCTCATAATATTTTGTGCTCCTCCTATTAAAACTTTCCATCGCCACCTACCTATTCTGAACCACTCCTATAGTATAACGCGTTTTGTTTTTGTTTTATATTCAATTCTTCAGAATTCGCTGGATCGATTCTTATAAAAACGAAATTGGATACTCTGGCTGCTTAGTAAATTTTAACGAGAATGGTGTAAATTTTCGTATCATCGAACAGTCGAGTAAAAAGGTCGATAATTGTGAAAAGATAAACATAACCTTGATACCGAGAAACGGTTTCACCAGATGCATATGAATGTGGTTAAACCCATTGATTCACATTTATTGACAGTAATACTTGACATTAACTTGAATTTTACTGACAATATTTTACAATAATTTGAATTTAATTGACACTATTTTAATTTTCTTTTTTGACAATATTTGACTTAAGTGTGACATTTAATAATATGTATTGTAGTTGACAACCAAATGTAACATTTTTCTGACAATATTTACATTTTTTAACATTTATTGACCACTCAAGGTCAACATTTATTGATAGTATTTGAATTTTTGTTTCGATATTGACTAAATTTAACATTTATTGCCAATATTTAAATTAATTTGATATTCAGTATTTAGTGATTGGTAAAAGTTGACATTAACATTCCACATTTGTATTTGATTTTATTGAGAATATTTCAAATTAATTGAACAATATTTATTGTCGATAACTGATTTTTTGTTTTTATATTTCGGCTTAATTTGACATCATCGGCTGTCGTCAAAATCACACGATCTTTGACAATGTCGAGCTCGACTTCTAAAATGATAATGGCAGAAGCATCTGTGGGATATTTTGACAACTCAATAATTTTTTATTTTTTTTTTATTTACAATCTATTAGCTTACGAGACTTTCAGTAAATTTTTTGTCCTTTTTACATTGTAATGATTGGTGTATTTTTATCCATGGATAAAATCTCACTTACATATACATAATTAGTATAAATTGATATAACAAATAAATTTAACTATTATTGATTCGATCCCCTAGAGGTATCAAAAATTAAAAAAATTAAAAATTAATGTTTATAGGTAGGAGCTACTCTTATATCTAAGACATATTTGGCAGATCAACATTTTTGTGATGTTTTAATCTTTCCCTCGTTGTGGTATAGTCAGAAGTTTGTTCACCAGTTCATTTGGATGAATTATCAATTTTGAGTGATACTTGGCACTGGACTCCCTAATTTCTTCCCTTATTGTTGGAACCTTTGAGTAGGTCTTTTTGAATTATATCGTTTGACACAAACCAAGGTTCGTCTACTATGATCAAGTTTAGACTGGAACTGCTGAAGTATGCCTCAGTTCAAGTTGCTGGCCGTTCCCCACAGCCGTATGCCATACGTCCAGATAGATTTTATTATAGTTTTATAAAGCAGTAGTTTATTTTGAATCGATAAACTTGATTTTGTGCGTATGAGCCAATAATATATATTTTTGACAGTTTTATTCCCAATTGCTTTCTTTTTGTCCAAATATGTTTACGCCATGTTAGACGTTTGTCGAGGTTATATACCTAAATATTTTACTTCATCAGCTTGGGCTATATACAGGTTATTCATTTGTACAAGCGCTACTTGAATTACTTGAACTATTCTGTATACCTGCTCTATTGTTGAGTGCTCTGGTCTAAATCCAAACTGATAGTCCGGAATCAGTTTCTTCTCCAGCAATATAAGCCTTAGACGCTTAAGAAGTAATTTTTGAACATAATTTTGACATCATTGGTATCGGTCTGTACGACGTAACCGAATATGATGTTGTGGTTGTTTCAGCTTCCTAGTCGCTTTCCATAGTGAATACACCAATACCTCAGTTTGCGTCGATGTTTGGTTCTGGAAAAATTGCACTCAACGACGTAAATCGAAACAAATTTGTTCAAACAAATGTATGGAAAATGCAAAGATCGGTTCTGATTATTTTTTAAAAAAGTGTATAAATTGTTATCTCGTACTAGGAGAAAAATATTTGTCTAATGTGACTTAAACTGGAACTGGCTTATTTCGATGGTGCATCTTGATACCTTTGGAGATTAACAGAAATATCTCTGCGAAACATAGAAAATTCGTTATCGTCAATCTCAGTGAAAATAGCTCTACTGATAAGTTTTAGACCAGTTTTGTTTTTAATTGGCAACTGTTCCTCTGCTTCTACCTCTACACCATCTTTCTCGTCATCTTCATTTACAACAATCTTCATTTGCAGTTCAATCAAATCCTCATTAGACATTTCTTCGGGGATTTAAATTATTTCTTCGATGTCCGTAATTTTCGTGCCTGCAAAAATCACAGCAGAAGCCAGTTCAGCCACATCTTAACAGACATCGTAACTTTCAACAATATCTATTTATGGTGCAGTTAATATCCATATATCGTGCACTCTTATTCCAACGCTCTGGCCTTAACGTTTTCCAAACGCTATTCATACATGAAGACCTTAGTTCATCTCATAGAAGAGGATATATTTTGAACAGCGTTTGCGACATTATAGCTTTTCCAAAACGCCTTCATTGTCATATTGTCACCTGAATCGGTGATATCAACAAGTTATTTGAATGTTCGCATTAAATAATATTTTTTGAATGTGGAAATTACGCATTGATCCATTCGGTGGCATAAATACGAATTTCACTTTGTTTAATATTTCATTGATGTAAATCAAATGACTGGGAGCATCATCGAGCAATTCTAAGACATTAAAATTTAAATATTACTTCATACAATACCGTTTTATCTGGAATGCAGCTGTTTTGTACCTAATCGTGGAATAAAGTAGCTGTCATCTATGCTTTTTTCTTCGCTGGCCAATAAACCGGAAGTTCGTTTTTCGACATATTTTTCAAGGCCCTTGAATTTTCCTAATGATATAGATTAACAGGGCCCGTATTCTTGACTTCCACATCAATTTCCCCGTGTGGACATCTGTCAAAATTCCCCATCCAACTCCCATAGTATTTCGCTGTGCATATTCCACATGAAACCAAAAGCCGTATTCTTGAAAAATTTGAAATTTTTTATTCTCCACTGTTAAATATTAAATTCACCACTTTTAAATTGTGACTAACTTCATAATATAGTAGATTTATTGTAGAGAAATTTCTATGTTATGATTGTCAAACTGACAATTCTAAGCTAATTCTTACTTCTAACTTCGAACGCTTGGTTGTTTAAAATAAATACAGCTAGCTGTCAAAATTTCCTTTGGGGAATTTTTTTCCACATACATATACCCATTCGGAAATTCAAGAATACTAGATTTAAAATACCACATAATTTTTTGAATTTTGACAGATATCCACACGGGGAATGTGATGTGCAATTCAAGAATACGGGCACCGGGCCCGTATTCTTGAATTCCACATCAAATTCCCCGTGTGGATATCTGTCAAAATTCCTCATCCAATTCCCATAGTATTTCTTTATGCATATTCCACATGCAACCAAAAGCCGTATTCTTAAAACATTCGGAATTTTATATTCTCCAGTGTTATATATTAAATTCACCACTTTTAAATTGAGGCTAGCTTCATAATATAGTAGATTTATTGTAGAGAAATTTCTATGTTACAATTGCCAAACTGACAATTCTAAGCTAATTCTTACTTCTAACGTCTAACGCTTATTGTTGTTTAAAATAAATCCAACTAGTTGTCAAAATTCCCTGTGCACTAGGTTTAAAATATCACATATATTTTTTTGAATTTTGACAGATATCCACACGGGGAATTTTATGTGGAATTCAAGAATACGTGAATAATGAGTAGCGTATTTTGTTCTTTAGCCGCTTTATAGCCTTGAGCCTATTTTTTAGTCTTTGAAATAAAATCCTCGACTTGCCTCGAATTTTTCGAATTTGGATACAACACTAGTGGAAGCGTTTTCATTGCACGTTAAATTTTTAGCCAAGTCTTGATATAAACTTTTAGCTTTTGCTTGTAAAATGGTTTGACTTAAAGGAATTTTTCTTTGAGTGTGATTTCAATCCAATTTCATTAATAAAGGATTTATGCAGATCCGAATGTATGTATCTGTTGGTGAGAGTCGTGATAATTACTCTTGAACTGATTGGTTTATTTCATTGAGCAGTAGTTCTTTTACCTCTTTGACCGCTTGGTTTAACTGGAGTTGATCTTTCGTTAGTCGATATCGTCTGTTTTAATTTTCTTTTCTTCTTAATCTTTTTTTTTGACAAGAGTTGGACATTCCCCATACTTTTCTTTCTCATTTTGTACTGAGGTGGAGTTCTAAGCTGCCGACTAAATACATTCATTAAGATGTTCCACTGCTTGATCTACATCACTCTCCGTCTTTAATTTAATGTTTGCGTTTAGTTTCTCTGTTATCTTATTCCTAAAGTTGTTCCAGTCAGATGTATTGTTGCTTAACATCGGTTGTTTCTGTGTATTCATTATTTATGTACCCAAAGTGATTAAGACAACTGAATGATGGTGATAAAATGTTATTGTGGTTTCGTGCGATGCTGTTGTATAAGTTAATGCTCTGATTGATTTAATAATACAGTTGCATCACTTTTATATAGTTTGATTACAAAAATAATTGGTCACATGTCCACCGATTTCGCATGGCCTGGTATAGCGTTTCCATTTAATTTCAATTCATTCCGGATGGTACATTCTATAGATTTTATAATTATATCGTTATTTTATAATATTTTTGTATTAACTTTCCAGGAGTGCTCACCAAGTAAAATAGGACAATCTACTGAATCGGGACTAAAAGATATAGCACATATACAATATTTTAAGCATACCGAAATTGAGGTGCTCATGGTTTGTCAAAAAATTGTAGCCACAAATAATTGTAAGTATATGTTAATTTAATTGTGTACAAATCAGGTATTTGACTAAGGTCTTGTTAGCAATGGATCAAACTTAGGGGTCATTTAAAGGTCAACCTGATTTATTTTAATTGACTTTAAAAAAATTAACGTTGATATTCCAATAACCCCTAAATTTGATTCAAGATCAAGATTAAGGACATACCTTTTTATGTTTACACCTAATAATCGTCTTCGAGCTATTTCATTGTACCAGTATTCTTAACTATTAACCTAAACTTATCCACACTAAATATAGATACAAAAGAAACAATCGTTAACCGTGGATGTCAATTGGACGGTGGCAATACCGATTTATGTGCGGTTTTTAAACAAAAAGCGAAACCAACCAATTTAACAATTGATTATTGTTCGGTGTGCAATCAAAGCGATTGTAATAGTTCGAACAAATTACAAGTCGGTGTGACCAGATTACAAATGCTTTCGATATTTGGATTTATATCAGTTTTATATAAAAATTTTATATAAAAATTTATTAACTAAATTTTATATAAACATTTATAAATAATCGCTTTTATTTATATTTTAATTTCGGGTTTTTTTTACATTTTTTTTTTTTACAAACAAACAATCACGCATTTGCCTTTTTTATTAATTTTTTATTTAATTTAATATAATTTAATTATGGTACATAAAATATATATATAATAAATTTATTGTTAAGTGACATAAATTAATGATCTATATATAATTATTATATATATGTATGTATAGTTAATTAAGGACAATGTTAAGATTTATATACAACAACAAATTCAAATATAATAATACATACTTGCTTCAATTGCAAAAGCACGGCAATTAATTTACTAATTAAATTTGGGTCGGCAATTACTCGTATGTTAAGAAATTACATGATTGAGACAATATTTGAAGTCTTACGAAATTCAATCTTTTTCAAATTTAAATCAAATTTAATTTATACTAAAATTCCTTAAACTCCCAATTAGGTTTATATTGTTCAATTTAATTGTGTTTTATATGGTGCTCGCGAATTTCAAATCATCTGAAGATCAACCTGATTTTACAAAAATCAAACTTAGAGATCATCAAAGGTCAACCTGATCTTTTAAATGGATTTTAATTATATCTATACATAAAATAAAAAAAACGGAAAGCCAAATAGCTATTTATGAATTTCATTTAATTCTGACATGGCTATTCGACAAATTAAATTGCCCAAAATTACGTTAAAAAGTAAATTTCAGTCCGATGAATTAACACGATGCGAAGCGAATGGGGGCCACCCAAAACCCAAACAAATGAACAATAAAAAATGAAGCCTTACGAAAATGCACCAAATAATTAAAGCGTAAAACTCGATGTACTTTAATTTAATTAACCGATTTTTAATTTTTTGTTTTAATTTTGTTAGAATTAAGTGAATGTATATATAAAAAAAAACAAATCTAAAAAGCAATATATTGTTGTAATTAATTAATTAAATAATTAGTTAATTATTATATAATCAATAAACAGACACCACACCAAAAATAAAAACTTGTAATCTAAATCGATATAGCGTCAATTTGTATATGTACATATGTACGGGCTATAAATGTTAAAAAATAAATTTCTTATTTTGCATATGCGT
Organism: Tipula unca; assembly: GCA_951394425.1. NCBI lineage: Eukaryota > Metazoa > Arthropoda > Insecta > Diptera > Tipulidae > Tipula > Tipula unca. The sequence continues at coordinate 188,432,878 of OX596381.1, forward strand.
TATAACAAATATCCCGGATCTAGGAATACGCACAGATCCCAGAGGGTGTTATAATTATTAATATTTACTGTAAATTGTAATTTAATAGTGAAATTTAAAAGATAAACCAAAGTGAAATTCAAACAAAAACCAATCAATAAAATTTTCGACAATAAAATTTGTTTTAATTATTTGTTACGGACAGCATTTATTGCTGCAATTATATCCATAAAGGTATGATAACCGTTTGATGTAAAAAAAACTCGCGAATTTTGTCAGTATCGTTCACTAGATCGGCACATACAAATATTACACGATAATCCATTTTAGAGAGGCGCGACTGACTTTCCAAACGCTTATCCAGTTTAGATAAGCAAAAACTGAGTAGACTACCAACATTCATTTCGTTAGCTATTGATCATCGAACAAGTGACAAAATTCAGTCAATCAAGTGTAAAAGTGCAAAGTGTAAAGGAAAAACAAAGGACAAATTGTGAAAAAACACGAAAATGTATTCGCGTGTGGCTATAGTTTTGTTAGTGATCAGTGTGGTATGCCGGACAGGTGATAAATTTTATTATTTTAGTACATACATACGAGTATGTGTATACGCACATAAATATCGATTATTTAATAAAAGTGATCAGATAAGTGAAATTATTTTTGTTGTAAAATTTAAAACTCCCTTATCCATATATTTTATATATAGGGTCTGGACAACTATCGTGCTATGACTGTGTTGACTGTGAATTTTTCGATATCGATCTATTTGAACCACAGAAGTGTATACCGCCGATTGTAGAAATACCCGCCATCACAACAACGACAACTACAGAAACTGCAGAAATTACGCAAACGACCACTGATTTGTCTACAACGACAGAAGAGTTGACAACGACTGGTGATCCTACTTCAACGACAGAAGTTAGCTCAACTACTACAACAAGTTTGTCAGAGTCAACTACAACAACAACAACAACAACAGAAGAAACCACAACGGTCGAAGAGTCAACCAAACCTGAAGATACGACAACGACTGAAGAATTAACTACAACGGAAGATCTAACATCTGAGGTTACTTCTACAAAAGATCTGACCTCAACGACACAGCCAAGCAGCACGACCGAAGATTCTACAACTAATACAGGATTGTCTACAACCACTGAAAAGTCAACTACAAAACTCTTTTTCACAACGACAGAGCAATCGTCTAGTTCAATCACAGAAGTTAGCCCAACTACCACAACAAGTATGTCAGATCCAACAACAACAACCGAAGAAACCACAAAAGTGTCAACCACACCTGAAGGCACGACCACGACTGAAGAGTTAACTACAACGGAAGATCCCACATCTGATGTAACTTCTACAACAGAAAAGTTTACTTCTACAACAGATCTGATCTCAACGACAGAACCAAGCACAACTACCGAAGGTTCTACAACTAATACAGGATTGTCTACATCTACTGAAGAGTCAACTACAACAATACCCTTTACCACAACGACAGAGAAATCATCAATTTCGACAGAAGTGACGACAGAGCAATCATCTAGTTCAACGACAGAAGTTAGCCCAACTACCACAACAAGTATGTTAGATCCAACAACAACAACCGAAGAAACCACAACGGTCGAAGAGTCAACCACACCTAAAGGCACGACCACGACTGAAGAATTAACTACAACGGAAGATCCCACACCTGATGTAACTTCTACAACAGCAGAGTTTACTTCTACAACAGATCTGATCTCAACGACAGAACCAAGCACAACGACCGAAGGTTCTACAACTAATACAGGATGGTCTACATCCACTGAAGAGTCAACTACAACAATACCCTTTACCACAACGACAGAGGAATCATCAATTTCGACAGAAGCGACGACAGATCAATCGTCTAGTTCAACGACAGAAGTTAGCCCAACTACCACAACAAGTATGTCAGATCCAACAACAACAACAACAACCGAAGAAACCACAACGGTCGAAGAGTCAACCACACCTAAAGGAACGACCACGACTAAAGAATTAACTATAACGGAAGATCCCACATCTGATGTATTGTCTACATCCACTGAAGAGTCAACTACAACAATACCCTTTACCACAACGACAGAGAAATGCTCAATTTCGACAGAAGCGACGACAGAGCAATCGTCTAGTTCAACGACAGAAGTTAGCCCAACTACCACAACAAGTATGTCAGATCCAACAACAACAACAACCGAAGAAACCACAACGGTCGAAGAGTCAACCACACCTAAAGGCACGACCACGACTGAAGAATTAACTTCAACGGAAGATCCCACATCTGATGTAACTTCTACAACAGAAGAGTTTACTTCTACAACAGATCTGATCTCAACGACAGAACCAAGCACAACGACCGAAGATTCTACAACTAATACAGGATTGTCTACATCCACTGAAGAGTCAACTACAACAATACCCTTTACCACAACGACAGAGAAATCATCAATTTCGACAGAAGCGACGACAGAGCAATCGTCTAGTTCAACGACAGAAGTTAGCCCAACTACCACAACAAGTATGTCAGATCCAACAACAACAACAACAACAACAGAAGAAACCACAACGGTCGAAGAGTCAACCACACCTAAAGGCACGACCACGACTGAAGAATTAACTACAACGGAAGATCCCACATCTGATGTAACTTCTACAACAGAAGAGTTTACTTCTACAACAGATCTGATCTCAACGACAGAACCAAGCACACCGACCGAAGAATCTGCATCAACTACAGCATTGTCTACATCCACTGAAGAGTCAACTACAACAATACTCGATACCACAAAGACAGAGGGATCAATTGAGGACACCACACCCACAGATGATACCACTTTAACGACAGAGATTAGCCGAACTACCACAACAAGTATGTCAGATCCAACAACAACAACAGAAAAAACCACAACGGCCGAAGAGTCAACGATTGAATCTACTACAACGAAAGATCCAACAGTAAATGCAGTACGCAAAATAAGGTCGACATCAAATCCCGCCACGTACACAGTTGATCCAATTCCAGGTAATCAAAATAAACAAAATACAACATTTTTCATCATAATTATCTATAACTAATCTAAATTCCAGTTCCACGTATATTCCGTTATCGGCGCTCTTTATGGTCAGGCGAAAAAGATGGACTTAGTCGCTGCTTCAAACTAGAACAATCGATAAACAATAAAATTAGTGTGTCGCGAGGTTGTGTCACCTACTTAGGCACCGATGCAGAAACATGTTATTCATTAAAAGATCCCGGTTCTAATCCAGACTCTTACTTCACGTGTCATCTTTGTAACTTCGATAATTGCAATTCATCCTCGTACGCATATTTATCCCGGATTATTTTAACTGTCACAATCGCAATAATTTTATTTGTTAATTAATTCTTATGTATTAATTTTATGGCTTCACGACGAATGTAATGATTTTTTGTTTTTGTAATATTATCAATTTTTTTGTTTATCGGACATATTGGTCCGCACCTGATAAAAGCTATAGGTTTATCCACCAAAAATTGCAACAAATGTATATTCGATTGTCATACATTTTTCTCTTCAACTGTCTTCATAACGCTATATTATGCGTGCACATTTCGATTTATAAAACTCATTAAGGGCTGACCTTAACGAAATGCATTTTATAAAAAAAAAATTAATGAATCGAAGATAAAATTCTAAAATGGTTAATTGGTTTATAAACAATAGCACAATAAATATTTGAACATAATTATTTGTAAATAAATAAATTAATTTAAAATTAAATTTAAATTCTTTTTTATTTGAACGATTGTGTGTTTAGGCAAGAGTGATGCGGTTTCAAGCATTTGGTGGGTACGAGAATTTCCACAAAGTCATTCATTTATTTGCCAACAGATTGCCACTTTTTGATTCAACGAAATTTGCCAGATGCTACTTCCAACTAAGTAGCATCTAACAAAGCCTGGTAAAAGACTCGAAGGTATCGAGCGATATCGATCGAGTTGAACAAATAATAACAAAATAAGTAATAATAACATAGTAACAAGTCTTAGTGGTTTCCGGACTTAACCGAATCATGAAAATTGATTCGTAAGTTGCGCAAGTTATATCAAAGAAATAAAAATCCCGAAACTCGGGAAAGCAAAAGGCTTAAATAAAGTATAAGAGACAGAAGCCAAATGAGCTTGAAAGAGTTCATCTCGGAACATGGTATAATACTGAACCGTGGCACTGGTAAATTGAAAACGAATGAGGTACTAAGTACACTGGTGAGCAGTGGTGGACAAACAACAATTTGTTGGGAGGATTCTACAAAATGCTTGCTTAATACCTTACTACCGAACGACTATGAGGAAAATGACTCTGAGAGGTAAAGAGAAATCCTCACCGATCGTAACTCTGCACCAACTACACCAAATGTGAGCCACTTCAGTGATGACGAGGCCACCTTGGGTATCATTTCTATGAAAGCTGGTAAAGCGCCAGGCCTAGACAATATCGAGGTCGAGGTGATAATACGTGCTTGGCACATTATAGAACCCTGTATCACGAACTTTATGAATATACTTGTCTTATAGCAAAGGGGTATTTCCCAAAGCTTGGAAAAATGGTAAATTAGTTATCATTAGGAAAACTGGAGATAGATCTCAAATCTTATCGAACTATCATGCTATTGCCTGTCCTATTAGGTAAATTATTTGAAAAATTAATTGCCGTCTAAAAGTGACATCTATAGTGACAAACAGTGGATTTAGGGAAAATAGGTTTCCATAAATGGCCATAGAATTAAGATGATGAGAACTGTTAAATGGCTGGGAGTCGACTTCGATGAGAGTCTTGGAGTAAATTTACATGTCAAAAGAGTCGCGGAAAATAGTAAGAAAGGTTTTCGCTGATAAAGAGACCTGGGATCTCAAGCAACAAAGTACGTCAATAATATATGAGGGCCTTATGGTCTCTTCATTTACATACAAGTGCGCAGCATGGGCAGACAGAATGAACTGTCACCATCGGCGTACAATAGTTCGTGCCCAAAGAGGTATCTTGCTCGGAATTACCAAGGCATACAGAACAGTGTCATCTGACTCCATTCCTGTTTTGGCTGATTTCTATTGATATACTCTTAAATGAGAAAATTGTCAACTACAAAATAAGAAAAAGACAAGACGTCAGCTACGGAAACGTGATAAATAGTAGAAAGCGATCAAATTCGGCCAAACCTCTTGGGCTCGCTCAAGAGGAAAATGAGAAAAGCGTTTATAACAATATGGCAAGATAGATGGTCGCATTCATGCTGTAATACAACCTCGACTCTTTCAAGAAATTTTATGATACCGTCTTGAGCGGTTGGTACACACAAGATTTTTATTTTAAGTAAAAAAATTTTAATAAAGTTAGTTAAATAGTAGACGAATATGCGCCTCCTCGTTGGCAAGGACGGTAACAGGGTAACCTGACTTAGCATACCGAGTAGTAGTAGTAGTATATAAGGAATTGAAAGTCAGCGTTGGATATGTTAAAGGCTCGACCTGCTGGGAACATGGTCTTCGCATCAAAGTGACTCCTGAAATGAAATGAATTTGTAACAATTGGCTTGTTACTGATTATCCATTAGACTTAAATCATAAGGAAATATCGCTCTATATGAATTTCATTGAAACAGTTTTAAACATTTATAAATATTTTTGTGCAGTGTGACGGTAACTTTACCTAATTTGAATTTTCTTTGAACTCTACACAACCTGTAAAGTATAATGTTTATTGGTACACAATGCTGATTTATTGATTGTATATGCTAATTCCGGTTTTTCTCCTACGCTCTTTCTCTGCAAGCAATAACAATTATAAAAATTATTAACTTGTTTTTTTTTGACGACACATCATTCTTGATTAAGCGTTTGGACATGATCATTCGCATTGAAACAGTGTCGATAAAAAGTGTGGCGACGAAAAACTTAAATTAAAAACATAAAATAAAACATAAATTTTATACGAAATCACGGAATTTCATCACATCTTTATAACAATCTTTGATTGTCTTTAAAAAGGTAAATTTATTTGATAATTCATTTGGCTATAGTGGTATAGTATGTTATTTGTGTTTTCATTTTTAAATAAAGGATAAATCCATAATCTGCTGCCATATAAGTGTGTTGGACGATCGAATAAAATAAATAAGCATAGCTAGTCGCCACACGGCTTTTCCGCGATTTTCGTGGAAGCTAAGCTTAAATTTAGACGCCGCGGAAACAAAAACAAATTACAAGATCGTTTTGGATTTACAACTGTTATTGCTTGCAACGGTTTTTGAGGACCATTTATGCATTATTATGATTATACGTCACGCTTATGGATCAAATCTGCAGCATTTTGCATCTATAAAAATTATTAGCTAAGTGATTAACTTTTTACACGAAAATATGTTTATATACATATACTAAATTATGTTTTAATACATATACTAAATTATGTTTACTTATATTATTTATTTAAATACTATTATTTATTTCTATACTTAAATTATGATTTTTTAAACTATATTATTTTATTACATACTAGGTTTCTTAATTATTAATAATTTCATTAGATATTATATATAAAAAAAAATTATCATTAAGGGAAGCGAACCGGTTCTGCATGTGTTCTATATATTTATTAAACTATTTAATTAAGTGATTTATGTATAGTTAATTTAAATTTATTACCGTTACAAAAAAAAATATAGATACATATTGTGATAACAGTTTGTGAATGTTTCAAGAAAAATCTTTAGTATCCGTTTAATTTCAATGTTGTCGATCCGAAGTTGGTTGATTCGTTTAGATTCCGAGTTGTTTAATATTAATCAATGAAATTCAGTGTTCTTATAAATTCATTTTATTAATTGAGTAAAAATGTGTATAGTGATGATCTAAGTGAATTAGTGATGCAGTGATACTCAGCACGAGCCCAAGTTAGGGGCATACCCAGAATGTCGCATGGGGTATGCAACGGTAGGGTGGGATGCCGTGGTTATACCATCGAAAACCACACACACACGTACCCAGGTATGTATATGCGTATGCATTAGTGAGCTGTGATTAAACATCTGTTATTTATTAATTTATTCAGTGCCGTCCTGTTTAATTATGTTCCGTACTATTCAAATCATACCGTACTTCGTATAATTAATTTTTGATCCTTGCTTTGGCCGCGATATTTCAACGATCAGCAGCACTTTCAAGCTCCTTGTGACTGGTGGCAAAGAACCTCCCCAATCCGCTGATACCTAGTTGGCAAACGTGCTGCAGCCACCATAAAGTCATATGGAGATTCTGTTAACAAGCGTTTCATTACAGCAGCGTCCAACGCGCTGTTAATGAGCGTTTCGTTACAAATTTCTAGGAAGGTAATACTAAAAAAATGACAAAAGATTACACTGTTAAATGTTGTTGTTTTTCCAATTTGAATTTTATGTATATTTACGAAATTTAGAATTTGGTTTTACATTTTTACAATCTATAATCAGCTTACGTCGAGATATTCAGTACATTTTTTGTCGTTTTTACATTGTCATGATTGGAGTATTTTTGTCCATATTGATAAAATCTCACTTACATATACATAATTAGTATAAATTGATACAACAAATAAATTAGAGGTTTCAAAAATTAAAAATTAATGTTTATAGGTATAGGCACTCTTATATCTAAGAGCTATTTGGCAGATCAAAATTTCTAAATCCAAACTAATGGTCCAGAATCAGCTTCTTCTCCAGCAATATAGGCTTTAGGCGTTTAAGCAGTAATTTTTCAAATAATTTTGGCATTATTGGTAACAAACTTATCGGTCTGTAGGACGTAACTTCTTCTGGGGACTTGCCTGGTTTTAGTACATATTAATATTACTTGTGAAACCTTCCATTGTATTGGGAAATATCCAGTTCTAAGAATTGTGTTGAATACCTTGATCTGGCAACTGTTGCAAAAGTTTTCCTGTATGATTAGATCATATCCTGATGCCTTTTTAAGGTTTAACTCTCTCTGTATCGCTGTTTTTCCTTTTAAGATAGAAAACTTCGGAATTGTATGATTCATATGCAACAGAGATTCCAATTGATTTTTAATGTTGTTAATTTCTTCGTCTGTAGTTTCTGATCAATATATGGTTGGAATTCTTTTTCGAAATGGTCTGCAAATACCTCAGCCTTTTATTCATTATAACGTCACTTTTATACGTATCGGCGGAACATGATGTTGGGGTTGTTTCAGCTTCTTAGTCGCTTTCCATACTAAATAGTCTGTGTTTTCTATTGGTGAGAGTTGTGATAAATATTCTTGAATTGATTGTTTTTTTTCATTGAGCAGCAGTTTTTTTAACTGTTTGTGGGCAGTGTATGGCCGAAATTGTTATAAGACCTAGCCAATCTTTTATTAGTAGTAGCATTAGTAGTGCTACAGTAGTTGCTTGTATATGCTACTTCTCGTACTTTCCATCTTCATGGTGTTTGATTATGTTTTTGATTATAACTGCTGTGCCACCATGTGCTGTTCCATCAGGATGGTTTGTGTCATAGACGGTGTATCTTGGTGTTTTTAGGAAAATTCTGCTGGCGTTATGCGTTTCGGAAGTTACACTTTTAACACTTAAGTTCTTGTCCATGTTGTGACAAGCCGTTGGCATTCCAGATTGCTAGTTTAAGGCCTCTGGTGATTGAATTATTTGGAAACAATCGTCATTAAAAGGTTAAGGATAGTATCCATTTTGATCATTAACTTTTCCATCACATTATACCAACCGTTGTGTGGAAGGCTGCTCAGGCTGCTGGTTATGAGTTTTTTTAATTCTCCTTTGAATTTAATATTTCAGTTGTCCCACTAACTAATTGATGCGATGGATTCGGATTTGTAGCGGGTTGCGACTTCTGCACAATTTTTTCCCTGAGAGGGGGAAATCTGCGGGTTTGAATTTCTTCGTAGACACTGCAACCTTTATAGTTGGCTGGATGACTACCATTACAGAGCACACATTTCACCTCTGGACCCCACTTCTTCTTTTCGCATGGATTTGTGATTTTTTGTTGACTTGAAACAGATTTTTACCTAACCTAAAACAATTAAATTACACCACTTGACACGATATATATAAATAAAGTATAATGTAAACAATGGCCTGGTCTATCCAAAATATGGTGGCAGTTTGTGTAATAAATTATTACAGGTGATTTTATCGAAAGTTTGAAAGTTTTCAATGAATTTCTGTATATAGGTTTCTGTTAAACTAGGTTAATTTTTACACAAAATAATTATGTAAATTTTATTTTTCGGTGTCTTACCAGTGAATTGTAATTAGAAAGTGGCGGTGTATAGGTTAATTTTGAAGTTACACCGTCCACGGGTTTTCTCGAGAACGGCTTATTTTGTAATAAATTGTAATAAAATTGTATAATAAATTATGGGCTAGGTTTTGTTGTGGCGGGGTGATTTGGCTGGTGCAACTTCAAATTCAATTTAAATTGAATAATCGATATATCGTCACCTGATTATTTAAGTGTTACAAACGACAAAAACCTGAAATCGAGATAATCAAATTTAAACTTTCAATATCTCCAAATTAAAGGTTTTTCAAATATTGGTAAAAAAAATTAATTTTATTTTTAATATTCAAGGTCATTTATCTTACATTAAAAGGAATTTTTCATTATACGTATATTTTTGGTTTAAACCGGAATTTAAAATTTTGAAAATTGCATATGTATCACAAATGTTTATCGTTTGGCTTGAATATGTACTGTATGTATAGCTTTTCCAGATTAAATTGAACTTTTTCCAAGTTAAACGCAACTTTTTCCAACATAAACGAAACTATTTCCAAATTAATGGCAACTTGTTCCAAATTAAATTAAACTTTTTCCAAATTGAATGCAACTTTTTTCATACTAAATTAGATGACAAAAGTTGTTTTCAATTTGGAAAAAGTTTCAGTGAATTTGGAAAAAAGTGTAATCTGTTTGGAAATAGTTTAATTTAAATTGGAAAAAGTTGCGTTCAATTTGGAAATAGTTTCGATTACTTTAGAATAAGTTGCGTTTAACTTGGAAAAAGTTCAATTTAACCTGGAAAAGCTATGTATATCAGTATTCCATACTTTTATGTATCATTTAAATATTGAACAATTATTTGCGTACGAACCATAATTTCATAGAAAAGTTAATAATAATGCCTATTTTAATTTGAATGTAAGTGTAGTTTTTAGGCGTAGTTCATTATAAGAATTCGGAAATATAACAAATTTCAAGTTTACTGAACACTCCTAACGCTTGGAACAAAAACAAGAAAATAAAATGGTTTTAATAACTCTAAAATATCAAACAAAATTTAGAAATTCTTACGTCCTTCTTGCAAGATATTAAAATAAAATATAATACAGTCTTTAAATATAGTTCATTTATAGTTAATTTAAATTTAAATTTTTTTTAAATTTGTTTTAGTAATAGTTTTTTTAATTTGTGGGGTAGATCACGGGGTAGTTCTACGAGATGGAGGTGTTTGTAAAGTGTTCGTTGTTCTTGGAGAGCGGGTTTCTATATTCGTAGTAAATTTCTTACTGTTCAGTACAGTATTGAAGTAAACTATATCCACTGTGCCCATATATTTTATCATGCCTTAATGTCTTTTCATTGCTGAATGATTACAGGTTTTGCCACTATATTTGAAAATCATTAGCATTATGCGCAAATGTACTTTTTCATAATTCAGGTTTTATAATTGTCTTAGCAAACTGATAGGGCTATAAATTGCCACTCCTCTCAAATGTCTCTCGATACCGCTGTGTACTGCAGCAATTTCCTGTAGCAGTGAATGTCCAGGCTCGGAATATTTGTGAATGATGTACTTTATTCCCTTATTTTGCTGTAGACATTTTATAACGATGGTGGGGGTTACGCGATTTTTGATTTTGTGGAACTCAACTGTCAGACTAAAGGATAATTTGGTTATTATTAGGAAGATCAGCAACAACAGAATTTTATATAATGCACTGGCCAAATCATTACCAGACCTTCTGCTTTGTGCTTCCGTCCATATGCTGCAGTATATTTATTTGCCTGTATCATACAAATACTGAATTCACCTTTTGCATTTACGCTTATTTTAAACATTGATTGTATGTTTGTATCAGTCAAATTCTGAATTTGCAATTTGGGTAAATGGTTAAATTGAACGTTCATTGTATGTTTGTATCACAAATCCTGAATTTTCCATTTGCATATATAACTTTTTGTTATTTTAAATGTAATCGTATGTATGTATCACTTAAATATTATTTAATTTTATAAAAAAATTAATACCAAATTATGCCATTCCAATACGATCAGTTTATGTAACAGATATATACTTACTTTTTGTTATCATTAAAGCGAATGTATCACTTGTTATACTGGTATCTTTTGAATGGAACAAGATAGGACAATTCTGACATTCTTAATCGAAAGATCTGGTGTTTTTAAGTAAGATGACAGTCTTAACTCGAAAATGGCAAAAATGCGTTTATAACACTTAAATCCTCAGGTGACGATATGTATATTTATATTCAGATTCTGCCGAACTATTGTGCTATGAGTGTATAGTAATTGTGAATTTGTTAACTTCGATATAAATCAACCAGAAAAATGTGTGCCACCACAAAAACTCCTATCCACAATAGACAGAACTCGAGAAAATATAACTAATACACCTGAAATTACCACTAAGTATCCACAAAATCTACCACAATTGCATACACATCGACAGACGAGGCAACTATAACAACAGCGCAAACCATAACGACCAAAGATTCAACAACGAGAACATGTTGAACTAAGTTTAGTACAACAACTGCAGATTCTACAACGATTTGACAACGACTCCAGATTCTACTATGACAGAAGTAACGACAGCTGAAGATATACCACTACAAAAGAAGATACTTCAAGTTCAACAGTCTTGACCTCAAAAACAGCACGAAGCACAGCGAGGAGTCGACAACGATTAAAGATTGAACAATTACAGCACATTCAACAGTTCAGTTAACCAGTACTGACAGAAGAGTTTACAAGTAAACAACAGAATTTCCCTCAATCAAAAAATCAGGAAAACAGGTTTGACCACAATGATAGAAGTTAATTTAATCGCTACACAACAAATGAAATGATTTTTGTAATATTATCAATTTTTGATAATATTACCGAATCGAAGATACAATTCTAGAATGGTTGGAAATCGAATAGTTTTGCGTAAATTTAGAAAAAACTTTTTTATAAACAATATCACAGTATGTATAGAAGTCTCATTTGAACATGTTTGCAAAATAACACAAAAAGAGAATTGCTCAGATTGATTTTGCTGATTGGTTGATAGGAAAATATAAAAATTTAATAACAAATTTCGGTCAACCTTGCACGGCACTCACCTAGTAAAACACACGAAAAATTGTCTAGGACTAATGCGGTACCATTTTTTGTATGTTTTACTATGTACCTACTTGAAGTAAGGTCGACGGAAATTTGGTATCAAGGAATTTAAACATTATTTTTAGTACATAAATATTATTGTATTGATTGTATTTTGTTATATTTTGTTGGCTACTCTATTCCTACTAATCACCCGATACTACGCAGTAATGTGTTTTGCAACAATATTTAAAAAATGTTGCTCGCTTAACTATTTTTATTCGTCTCGTGAGTGCTGGTGTATAGCGAAAAACTAATTCTTCCCTAAGGTATGTTGCCCATCCTGGCCGCGCCTACCAACTTTGTATTTAAAAAAAAAACGAGAATTATACAAGTTTCACTCAAGTGTATAATTTCCACTCGAGAGAGAAATGTGGCAACCCTGCGCATATAAGCTTCTTCTAATACAAAACTGCTCCTGCGTAGATTAATTTTGAAAACAGATTGTCATACTAATTACGAACTTATGACAATATAACCATGATGAATTATCATAAAATATTGATTAAGTGAATATACCATAATATAATTTACTCAATGAATATTTTATGATAATTAAGCGATTACCGTATGAGTTAAACATCTTTTTATAGATATGAATTGAAATTACAACCTGTAATTTGGTATAATTAAATTGGTTGGTCGAGATTCAATTTTAATTTATATAACCAATATAACATCAAGTGTTTATACAAATTTCACACACTTGAAATTCTGATTGCGCACACGGTGGCAACATTTATATGTATATGATATGTAAACGAAGACAGATTCAATAAATTATAAGATATTGAAAGTACGATTACAATCGTTAATATGCCGTTCTTGTATAGCCAAAATTTACTTGAGCACAAAATATAATTTTTATTGATTTCTTTCGCTGTTATTGTGCAAATAAATAATTAAATATTATCATGGAATAATGGTTGTACACTATATGTACATATATCTGCGTTATCGTTATCATTTTATGCATATAGTGTTATCTATAACTATAATTAAATTGAATATATATATATATATATATATATATATATATATATATATATATATATATATATATATATATATATATATATATATATATATATATATATATATATATATATATACTAATTCTAAACACCTGTACATGGATTCTATACACATAATAGAAAAGCCCAATCGAAATCGAATAATATGCGGCGAACCACATGATAAGAGTGTAGCAAGAGATGACGTCATCATACATTTTATTTGACAACATGTAATAAAATAATGTGATTTACTTAGTCCGGGGGTTTCTCAGTTTTCTTATCTTTATCTTAAATATCTTTTATAAATATAAAATCATCTGCAAGTGGAAAGTACCATGACTAAAATTATACAATCAAAACTATAAATACGATTATATGAATTCCTGAATAACTGTACATACATATATGTATGTATGTAGGTATATAAAACTGAGCTTATCGTAATGAACTTATCGTAATGTATGAATCCCCCCTATATAGAAAAATTACGAAATATAATTATCGTCATACAACGAAATACTGATACTTGATTGGGAAACATTTTGAAATTTTCGTTCCTTTGAAAGGTTCTGTTTTGGAACCGACATAATCCTTTTAGTATAATTGAAGAACTCCGGTCACTTCATTCATTCACCAATAATTTGAAAAACTGACGAAAGTTATGTAAATATAGTGGATCACATTATGCTTCATTGCAAGTTTAGTTGGTCAAGTTAACGACCCGTGTTTCACCGACTATGGCATAGTCCATTGGTTCACGAGGTAGGATATGTACCCTATAGCTATTTACAAATTTCTTCCATTTCCCTTGTTTCAAGTTTAATTATTGTTATCATATGGTCGGATGTAAATAGCTAGGATAAACATCAGACCTCCCGAACTCGCTTTGATAGTGTAGGAATTCGAATTTTGTTAGACGTAGAATGCTTGTATTGGATAGCCCAAGCATTTCATTCTTCGAAATGTAGTTAGAATTGTTTAACTTTTTTGAAGTTGGGCATTTTATGAGTTGTGGAAATTAATGTTATTCAATTTAAAATTATTCTAAATTCTTGATATTCTTTCTATGTTCTATTGAAATTACTAAAAAATCTTGAAGCACCTACTTTAGATCTCAACACTCTGGAACGTTTTTAAAAAAATTGTATAATAATAAACAATTCATGAAATTCTTAAAATTTACTGAGGTTCTTGAAAGTCACAATTGAATTTCTTAAAATATATTTTCAACTATATTAAATGAGATTTGACTTGTAAAATTCTTGACCTTCTTAAAACTATTGAAATCCATAAACAATTGTGATATACTTACTCGTACTTCTGGATAATCTATTTAAAAGTATTTAAATCTAAATTAAATGTTGAAAATCTTAATTTGGTGATATTCTGCATTCGATAAATCTTAACATTTTTCTGATTTACATACTTAATTTCGATTAAGTTCCAGAACGATTTATAGTTTAAAATTAATTTAATTTCAATTTTAAATAATCTTTAATCTTTTTTAATTTTTAACTCTTAATTTAACTTTTAATTTTTAACTCTAAAAAATGTTGAAATTATTTAAATTCATGGAATGTTCTGGATTTTTCTAAAATTTAAAAATTCTAGAAGTAATGCAATGTCGGTATATATATTTCAAATCTTGCATAGTTCTGGAAATTTTAGATATTTTAAAAGTTTTAGACGTATTTACTCAAAAATCTTGCAAAATCTTAACGTTCTGCAAATTAAATTCCTGTAAAATTTCACAGAAGACCTCCCGACGAATTTCTTGAAATTATTGAAAATAAATCTTTAAATTTTTTGAAAGTTTCAGAATTAATCAATTTTTTTTTAAATGGTTCTAAAAGTTTCTAAGAATTTTTGAAATGAACTTGATGAATTTCTTGAGATTCTAAAAATGATTGAAAATAATTAAATATAAATTGAAATTCTTTATTTCGATCACCACAGAATCATAACTCAGGGCAACGAAATGTAATCATCCAAATTCTCACTAAATATTTTTAACTTTGGTTAGTGAAACCAAAAACTAAAACTATTAAGAAAAAAAACAAAAAATGTTCAATTAAACCTTTAAGTGAAAGTTTAAATATATAACTTTTGACATACTGTCAAATCCACCTCGATCATCTCATCTACATACGTTCAAATATTTTCCCGAATAACGGAACCATCAGAGAAATCCAATTCTATCCTTACTATGAGTGTAGAAGGCTGGTTTGATATACGAAATAGAAATTCGAAAGCACTTGAACCATTTCAAATTTTAACCCATACTAACCGAGTAAAAGAATTTCAAATTAACATTAGAGCCCCGGCAAATATATACATCCAACATTAATTCAGTGACGTGACAATCACTGACAACCTTTTACTCATATCTATTGTTTGAATAATGGTGACTACTTTTTTTATTAGCAATTTAAAGCCTGGTCTCGATCGGCAAACGTGCGCCCCCAGGTACAGATGAAATTTCATGCCAGGTTCCAAATTCCACTATAACCAAATATTTTGTTAATTTTGACTCAAACTAATTTTAATTACAGTTGTATAAAAGCATTTTTACACCGTCCTCCACTGATGAAAGAACATTGTCCTTCCATTACGTTTGTTAAAAAAATTAAAACTAGATTTCGGGAGCCGTGGTTCAATAATGTCAATAATGAGTTGGTGCATCTCGAGAAATGACGACATAAGCACCATTCCTTTTATATAGGTTGTATTGGGTGGAGTATTACTCCGATGTTGATAATGCGATGGAGGAACTGGCATCGAGTTCTAAAGAGTTCGGGAATTTTATGAATTTTAAGAGAAATGTAGTTGATTTTCCGTCGTCCATGACTTATCAGAGCCTGTACATATAATAGAGCACCTCAATATTGGATTCTATACACATAATAGAAAAGCAAAATCGAATAATAAATGACGTCATCATTCAGTTTGTTTGACAAAATGTAATAAAAAAATGAGATTTACTTAGCCGGGGGTTTCACAGTTTCTTATCTTTATCTTAAATATAAATATAAAATTATCTGCAAGTGGAAAGTACCATGACTAAAATTATACAATCAAAACTATATATGCGATTATATGAATTCCTGAATAACCATATGTACAGAAAACTGAGCCTGTCATAATTAACTTATCGTAATGAATGAATCCCGTATATATAGAAAAATTACCTGTCTGAACCGAATGACTACTTACTGATATTTGATTAGCAAACATTTTGAAATTTTCGTTTCTTTCAAAGGTTCTGTTTTGGCACCGACATACTCTGTATTAGTATAATTGATGAACAGGATCACACCATTCATTCACCAATTCGAAAAATTGACGAAAGCTGGGTAAACATAGTGGTTCGCAGTATATGCTTAGTTTCGAATTAAAAATATGACAGTTTCGAGTTAAAGATCCGTGTTTCACCGACTATGGCTAATGGTTCACGAGGTCAGATATTTCCTCTAGCTATATTTTCAAAAATCATCCATTTCATTCCATCTTTCAAGTTAAAATATTTTTATCTTACTCGCCTTGATAATGGCAACAAGGATTTAATTCGTATTTTGTTAGACGTAGAATGCTTGTATTGTAGTTGAAATTGTTTAACTTTTTTGAAGTTGGGCATTTTATGAGTTGTTGGAATTAATGATATTCAACTTAAAATTATTAAAATTCTAAGAAAATCGTAAATTCTTAAAATTTTTAAAACTATTGAAAAGTATGTAATTCTAAATTAAATTTTGAAAATTTTAATTTATTGATATTCTGCATTCTATAAATCTTAACATTTTTCTGATTTACTGAAATTCTCTTAAATCATGAAAATTTAAATTTTTTTCGTCGTATTCAAATTTACGAAGTTTTCGAATTTCCAGAACGATTTTGAATCGAAATTTTTTAAAGTTTAAAATATTTTAATTTCAATTTTAAATATTTTTGTTTAAATTTTTAATGCTCAAAAATATTGTTTTTTATATATTTAAATTGGAATGTTCTGGTTTTTTTCTAAAATTTAAGAGGAAAATTAAGGGATATCCGGTAACTATGCATTTGAATGGGTCCTGTGCATCAGAACCCAAAGAAATAGCATACCTATTCTCATCATTTTTTCAAACAATTTACAATCCTGATTATTCACCTTGTAACAATCAACCTACCAGCTAAGGTAATTATGCAATACATACCCAAACCATTTCTGAAGAAGAGATATTAAATGTAATTAAATCACTTGGAAATGGCTGTGGACTTGATACTATCCCTTCGTCCATCATTAAATTATTGGAAAAAGTAGTTTGCAAACCATTAACTCATTTTTAGTAAATCATTCCAAACTGAAAGTTTTCCTAATAAATGAAAAATTTCGAGACTTACACCAATTTTCAAATCTGGTAAAAGAAATTAAATATCCTGCTATCGGGGAATCATTTCAATTTTACCTAAACTATTTGAAATATTAGTCTGCAACTCCTTCAAGAAAATACTTCAAAGCCATCTATCGTTTCATCAACATGGATTTACGAATGGCAGAACCACACCTACCAACCTAGTAGAGTTTACTATAGCATCACCACAAAAGCTTTAGAAAATCATCAGCAAATTGACACTGATTTCAGTAAAGCTTTTGACTCCATTCGACATCGACAGATATTGATGAAACTTGACAAGTTTGACTTTTCCTCAATTTTTGTCAAATGGTTTCAATCGTACCTAACGGAAAGATACTGGTGAAAAGTCGAATCCTATTTTGGCAAAATCTGCAGATTAAACACTCTTCTGTAATTTTGGTTGCTGATGATCTTAAGATATCCCGACCTATTAATGACGCAAATGACACCGACAAGCTTCAAGAGGATATTGACAAGATTTGTACTTGGTGTGAAGTGAACCACTTAATTAATATTCAAAAATGCAAGATAATGTCATATTATCGGAAAAAATGTCAAATAATTTCCAATTATAATATAAATGGGGCATTAATTGAACGCGTCACCACAACCAAAGGCCTCGGTGTAATATTTGTCAGTGATATTTCATTCTCCACCGAGATTAAATATCTAAATGCACTATTTGCACTATACTTCGCACACATAAGATATCAACTAGAATATGCAGCAGCATTTTGATGCCCTCATAACGCTGACCACATTCATAGAATTAATGGAGTACAAAAGCGAGCTTTACTCTTTATTATGAAAAAAAAACAAACTGGAAATACAAAATTTATCATATCATGAGAATCTGGCCATTTTACCACCTTACACTGTGGTACGTTATAATGCGTATAAGATTGCGACATTGGAAAGACGCAGGCTACAACATTGCACAATAGTGCCTGGTGAACAGTTTATCTGGGGATAGAACTACGAGATAACTGTACACACATTACCCATCAGGATTGTCATGAATGTATTTGCTTTACATCACCCCGCACCGTTTATTTCAACATTTATTTAGAAAAACATAAATCGATCAACATCAAACATTGTACTGTGCGTGATTTTAATTATTTATTATTCATTAAATTTTATAAAAAATTAAAATTTCGATACCAAATTTTAGAAGACCTTGCAAGCAATTACAAAGTAAAACACATGAAAAATTGGCTAGCGCTGATGCAAGACAAATTTTCGTGTATTTAACTATACAAGTGCTTGAAAAGGTCGATTAAAACATAGTATCGAAAAATTTTAATATTTTGGTTTATCGATTTGTCTATATACAGTACAGTGGTTATTTGTACCTGTAAAATTAATCTGAAATTTTGATAAAATAAACAAACAAATACTCAGAATTATTACAATTCACGGCAAGTATCAGATATTAACGTTATTAGAAACCAACTTTAAGATATAGATAATATGGTGATTCAAATCGAAAAGATTACCTCGGTATATGTATTGCGTATGTATACATACTATTCTCCCAACTTACGATGATATATAATCTTATATCCATCAAATATAACGTATTTGGCCAAGTGTTTGTCATGTGCGATAACATAAAACTGCATATACCAATATAATTTAACTGATAACGTATACTACTGTATATAGAGGTTGAATTACCCTCGTTATTTTTATAACTGACGAACAAGTTAAGTTGTCTAATTAAATTTGTTGTTGTTTTCTGATATTTTCTTTTGGATTTGTTATAAATACTCATGTTAAGTCGCGAATTCGACACAAGTGAGCGAACCGTTACCGAGGATTATATGAATATATAATACCTTAAGGAATAAATTATAAATTAAAATGAAAATTATTGTGACAATATGGCTAGTAGCTTTGGCCAGCACAGGTAAGCGCATCACAAATATGGAGTTGGATTACTTTAATTTGGATAATTTTGGATTTAACAGTGATTATATGTGAAAGTGATTATGTGGAAAACAAATTTTTGGACTGACGTGATTAAAAATAATATTTTTTTTTTTTTGTGTTGCGGTGAGCCTAAAATGTGGGTCGTCCAAGTGGAAAGTGAATGTTTTTCAAAGCTGCCACATTCATCCCACTTTTGACTTGCCCTATTTTAATTTAAAATTGTGTGATTTCTTTGGCTCAGAAATTCGCAAAATTTTTAAATTAAACATAAATTCTATTTATATATTCTCAAAATTCAATATAATATTCCAATTTTCAATCCGCGCCTTAATAAATATTAGAAATATTTATAAATTTTGACTTATATTTAATGTCACAATCTTTATATATTAAATTAATATGGCCAGTGGAAAATTTGCGATCGCCTAATAATGACTAATTTAACAGTTGGTAAAATATAACAGCCGACAAAATTTATAATTAATAGTTAGCAGACAATTTATGTACAGGCATATAAATGTTATCATGAAAACTTAAAACTATATATATAGATGTATTTGCGCGGTGTTATCTATTTCCAATAAAATTAATAATATTTAATAAAAATTTCTGCACATACTTATGTATATAAATTCTATGTACAAAATTTTTTATGTATATTTCTCATAGTCGTGCCAATCAAAATCAAATAAAAATACGCGAACTGATAATACCGCAAAAATATGGCGTTTTATTCAAAATATAGGGACTTATTTCGCAATATATAACATTTTAACATTCTTATATATGACCTCAGCTATACAGATATAGATATAAGTCTACATATATTTGTATAATTAAAATATTAAACAGAATTATATACACTCAGACTCAGATATCCCGCACTTTAAAGCCTATTTCCAAAGTACGCAATTATTAATGAAATTTTTTTTTATAAATTAATCGATAATCAATACATATGAATATTAGATAGAAAATATTATATATAACACGTAGGTGTACTATTTTATCATTATCGCAATCCACAAACTAGTCCTATCAATCAGCACCGTTTCTTAAATATATACGAACGATCTACATACGATATACAATACGAAATTTTAGCGCCTCAGCTATGGTAAGCTTGTTATGAATTTGATAATTTTGGTAGAAACCAAACCCAAAAAACCGACACTTATTTTAAATTATTCAATGAATAATGTGAACAAGTACAAATAATTAATGAATTATGTATGAATTACGCCATTAAAATGTGTGTGTGTGTGTGTGTGTGTGTGTGTGTTTTTTTTTTTTTTTTTTTTTTTTTTGTGGGGTTGGGTAACGTGTGGAAAATCTTCGGAAGACGATGCGTCGGTGGGACAAACACCTCAGCAACAGTGGCGGATTCCTACCACCTAAAAACCACACACCCGCCGCTTTCACATCCTCCATGCGGAACTATCGTTAGACATTACTTCACATGGAGGTGACCAGCCATTTGGCTCATTGTTCTCCCTGTAGCGCCTCAATCTTGGATTGAGTTTGTCACCGCTATCAAATCACGGCATGTTGTTCTGCTCTTGCACGCTCTAGGCGCCTCAGCTCATTCAGTACGACTGTCGCCATATGGCTTACAGCATTCCATCCTTCCTCAGAGTCAAGCATTAGTTGCACTATGTTTTCTGGTGTTGGACGCTGCCCTAGGACAGCTGACAGTTCCCTTCGAGTATCCTCAAATCGTGAGCATTGGAAAAAAATGTGCTCCACATCTTCTTGTATACCTCTGCAAGCAGGACAATCTGGAGTATCAGCGTGCTTGAACCTGCATAGGTATGCACCAAAACAGCCATGTCCACTTATCAGTTGCGTCAGGTAGTGGTTAACTTCGCCGTGTTGCCTATTTAGCCATTTTTCAATGGATGGTATGAGACGGTAAGTCCAGCGACCCTTTTCCGAACAATCCCATCGTCTTTGCCATTCTATCATTGTTGAGGCGCGTTCTAGTGCTCTGCTTCCTGGTTGTACACGATTGGGGTACCATTTCTTCCTCTCCCTCGCAAGGAGTTCAATTGGGATCATTCCCGCAATAACGAGTGCCGCGTCAGTAGATACTGTGCGGAAGGCACAAGTCACTCTGAGTGCACTTAGGCGATACACCGATACCAATTTGCGTCTATATGTTTCGAAGTCCATCGCATCACCCCATACAGGCGATCCATAGAGAATGATGGAGGTTACGACGTTTGCCAGCAGCATTCTACGACATTGTCTAGACCCTCCAGTGTTCGGCATGATACGGGAGAGAGCTGCAGACACACTGGCAGCTTTCCTGCTCACTATCTTTATGTGCTCCTTAAAGTTTAAACGCGCATCTATTTCCACACCCAGATATCGTAATGAATGCTGTGAGTGGGTTAAGATTCCACCTACATCAATTGTTACGGTTTCTTTCACCTTCCTACTGGTAACTAGAACTGCTTCGGTTTTATGATCAGCAAGTTCAAGCCCACATGTCATCAACCACCTTTTTATTATTATGATTGTCAACCTACTTATTTCTGTTATTTCATCTATAGTTTTTGCAACCACTACGACTGCAACATCATCAGCAAAACCTACGATTTCCACATCATCAGGTACACGGAGCCTTAGGATACCATCGTACATGATATTCCACAGTAGCGGCCCCAATACAGATCCTTGGGGTACACCACCCGAAACATTGTATGTCTTCACACCGTCATCCGTGTCATACGTCAGCATTCTATCATTAAAATAGTCAGCGATGATACTTCTTAGGTACACTGGTACTTGTAACGTCTGCAGTGCATTTAGAATACAGCTCCATTTGGCCGAGTTGAATGCGTTCTTAACATCCAAGGTGACAACGGCACAGTACTTTTTTGAGCCTCCTTTCCATCTTTTCCCATCTGTGGCGTTCTTGGCTATTTGGACGACGTGTTGGATGGCGTCTATCGTCGATCGAGCCTTCCGAAACCCGTACTGCCTCTCAGCAAGATTTCCAGCATTCTCCACAGCTTTCTCTAGTCGGCTGTATATGATTCTCTCCAGCACTTTGCCAGACGTATCCAGCATGCATAATGGTCTGTAGGAGGATGGTTCACCCGGCTGGTTCCTGTTTTTTTTCAACAGGACCAGACGCTGTCTCTTCCATCGTTTAGGGAATACTCCCTCTCTAAGACAGGAATTATATAGTTCCTTAAATTCATCCGGTCTGGTTTGTATTGCAACCTTTAGTGCAATATTAGGGATATTGTCAGGCCCAGGAGCCTTTGAATTCCCAAAACGTTGACACGCCTTCGTGAGCTCTTCTGTTGATATCGGCGGTATTTCTTCCATGCCAGGTACTCGGATCACGTCAGGGATCACATCATCTTGCTGCGGAAATAGAGCAGTCACAATTCTACGTAGTATCGCTGGGCAGGTGGGCGGCGATTCATTTGCCTTTTTAAGCTTTTTCATAACGATTTTGTAGGGTCTCCCCCATGGATCACGATCCACTTCTTCGCATAGCTCTTTCCAGCATTGGCGTTTCCTTACTTTAATGGCCTGCTTAAATTTATTACGGGCATCCAGGTAATTTTGGTGCAGGCTAGGATAGGTCTCTGTACCCCAAGCACGTTGGTGTTTCCTCCTTGCATTAAGGCATTTCCGTCGCAATTGTGCAATCTGCTCAGTCCACCAGTATGCTGGTGGACGACGACTGTCTAGCCGCCTTTCTACCATAGATGCACTGCAGGCGTTGGTGATCATGTTCATAATCTGTCCCGCTTTTGCATTGGCACATCCCGAGAGGCCCGGTTTCTCCAATGATAGCATAAATAAGTCCTCTTCAAACGTATTTGCTTTCCAGCCTGCAGATTCCCTTATATGTTTTTTCTGATTACCTTCCCTAGCCAGTTTTATTTCGAAGAGTATGGCTTGGTGGTCACTATGCGTGTAGTGCTCACTGACTTCCCATTTGGTCAACACTCTCAACAAGCAGCTGCTACCGAATGTAAGGTCAATTACGGAGGAGGAGCCACCTTTGCGAAACGTCGGTGTATCACCAGTGTTGAACAACACAACGTCTATGGAAGAAAATGCCTCGAGCAGTGCTGTTCCTCTTCTATTCGTTTCTTTACTGCCCCATTCAGTTGCCCAGGCATTGAAATCACCAGCAATGATAACAGGGCTACGCGTTCGCGCATCGGCGACCAGTTGGTCCAGGAAGTATTCAAACTCCTCAATTGTAGCGCTAGGTGGTGCATAGCAGCTATAGATATGTAAGCCGTCAACATCTGCTCGTACGAATCCTGCGGTGGAATTACTGCTGTTCTCCTGCATGATCCGTCTGCTATAGGTCCATATGGCAGCTTTACCAGTTTGATCAGTTGCCCAATTGCATCGCTCCATATTTTTGTGCTGTTCGCACAAAATGGCGACATCTACTCTTGTTTCATGCACTGTTTGGGCTAGTACTTCCTGTGCAACTTCACAGTGATTTAGGTTGAGCTGGACAAACTTCATTGTCGTCGTGCTCTTCTAAGTGCCAACATGTAGGCCGTGCACCGGCCACTCCCTGCTATATGATTATGGTTCGTCCTTCGCTGGCAAAGCATACAACTCGCTTCTTCCTTGCATTCTTTTACTTTGTGGCCATTTCTTCCGCATTTGTAGCAGAGGCCAGAACGATCAATATCACTTTTACATGACTTGGCCATATGTCCATACTGCCAGCATTTGAAGCACCTTAAAGGTAACGCTTTTTCACGTATACGACAGATCACCCATCCAATTCGCGCTTTCCCTTCATTTTTCATCACTTTGGCTGTCGAGGTTGGTACAGTCACCACTGCTGTTTGGGTGCCTCTATAAGCAGCTCTCAGCGACTTGATACATTCTATCGGGAGGTCTTTCGCACCCTCAAACTTGGATGTGATCGCCTCATGTATCTCTTCCTTTGTTGTGGTCTCATCAATATCTTTAATTTCGACTACAACCTCGTCAATCTGCGTAAGTGTTTGGATTTGTGCATCACTACCAAGAGAGTGTTCTATTGCACTTTGAAATCCAAGTTCCTTGGGATGTACATCTTTCTCTAACTCTAGAAGAAGATCGCCTTTTTCGGTTCTACGAATCCGAGCTACCTTACCAGAGAGGTCATTAAGATTTGGGTCCCCTTTCAATTTTTTTAGCATATCCGCATACGACATTGCTCCAGTTTGGGTAATTTTAATAGCATCAGGACGATGCCGCGGAATTCTTTCACGTGGTTTCCTCTTTTTTTTCTCCACCACCTGCCAGCCAGGGTCCCTTACATTATCAGGCTTGTTGGGTTTATCTATGCCTGGGTTTGGATTTAGGCTCTTAGTTCCCAGTGCTGGGGTTTCGCCAGCTCTCTTCTGTTTCCCTTTCTTTTGTGCATGGTCATTGGGTGAGTCTTGTTTCGACCTCCTCCTTTTGCTATTGGTTGCGGTCGTTATTTCACTATCCAACAGAACAGTTTCCTCATTATTTCTCTGGTTAGATATGGTTGGGGAAGTCTGGGTCTCACAGCACACAGTTATTTGCTTAGCCAATTTCGCAATTGTCTGCGTTGTCCGACGCTCGTCTTTCCCTCCACCCTGTGCATGTTCGACATACAGATTTTTGATTGACGTGACCAGCTTCTTTATTTCATGGTGCACGTTATTCCTTCCTCTGATGTACTCGCAGAGGCGATCAATTTTCGCACCCATCCGAGTAAGAGGATCCGGCTCATAAACATCCGACAGTGAATCAGACGTTTCATCGTCTACAGTCCTTGGACGGAACGTCGCAGGCGATCGGGGAGGCCTACTGCTTTTTTGGAATGGCCTCGGTAAAGTGTTTTCCTCCGGCCCTGTAAGCTCAGAGAACGACAGGGACATCTTCTTTTGGATGTTTGGAGGCGATCTCTGGAACATATGGCTTTTCCTAAATGGATCTATGTTCCCGGCACCTGTCACATACACAGGTACTTCTCGTTTCGAAAGTATAAACTGGCTTACAGCTCCCGTTTCTTCTTCAGAAAGACTTCCAACACTTGTAGTTCTATGAACTTCAGTAGCCAAGTTTCCCACTACTGAAGCACTGCGGTCGATGGATAACGACGGCTGGGAGCCCGCTTGCTCACTCCCGGAAGCCGCCGGCACTAAGGTAATCACCCTTTGCGCCGTAAACGAGTTTTCATTTCTCTCACTCATTTTTGGTTTCTTATTCGGGGTAGCCTTCCCCTATCAGTTTCTGTTCACGGATGGTATTTTATTTCCCACCTACCCG
This sequence comes from Tipula unca, assembly GCA_951394425.1. Lineage (NCBI taxonomy): Eukaryota > Metazoa > Arthropoda > Insecta > Diptera > Tipulidae > Tipula > Tipula unca. Next base: position 188,458,961 of record OX596381.1, read on the forward strand.
CCGGCATGCCGGTTAGGGCCTTCCCCTATCCGCAACCTGGGGACGCGCCCGATGGGAGATCCTGCCACTCCCCACGGGTGTGTGTGTGTGTGTGTGTGTGTGTGTGTGTGTGTGTGTGTGTGTGTGTGTGTGTGTGTGTGTGTGTGTGTGTGTGTGTGTGTGTGTGTGTGTGTGTGTGTGTGTGTGTGTGTGTGTGTGTGTGTGTGTGTGTGTGTGTGTGTGTGTGTGTGTGTGTGTGTGTGTGTGTGTGTGTGTGTGTGTGTGTGTGTGTGTGTGTGTGTGTGTGTGTGTGTGTGTGTGTGTGTGTGTGTGTGTGTGTGTGTGTGTGTGTGTGTGTGTGTGTGTGTGTGTACATACGGCTTTAATTTAAAATATGTGCGATCATATTTTTTGTTTTAATTTTAGTAATAATAACTAACGATTTTTTTTATTTATTTAATTTGAAGCGTACTCTCAATTATTTTGTTATGAGTGCACGAATTGCAACGACGCTAGTGATGCTAAATTAACGCAATGTGGATTATTAGAAGGATCTACACCTGATCCAACTGGTCCAACTGGTTCAACTGATCCTACTGATCCAACTGGTTCAACTGATCCTACTGATCCAACTGGTTCAACTGATCCAACTTGTACAACTGATCCAACTGATCCAACTATTCCAACTGGTCCAACTGATGCAACTGATCCAACTGATCCAACTGATCCAAGTGATCCAACTATTCCAACTGGTCCAACTGATCCAACTGATCCAACCACAACAACTACCGAACCCCCACCACCAGTGATTGTACCGGAAACAAAACCGACCACCACCACAACAACAACAACAACTACTGAACCCCCACCACCAGTGATTGTACCGGAAACAAAACCGACCACCACCACAACAACAACAACAACTACCGAACCCCCACCACCAGTGATTGTACCGGAAACAAAACCAACCACCACCACGACAACAACAACAACTACCGAACCACCGCCACCAGTGATTGTACCAGAAACAACACCAACAACCACAACCACAACAACAACTACCGAACCCCCACCACCAGTGATTGTACCGGAAACAAAACCGACCACCACCACAACAACAACAACAACTACCGAACCCCCGCCACCAGTAATTGTACCAGAAACAAAACCAAAGGAGCCCGAAACACCAGTGATTGTACCGGAAACAAAACCGACCACCACCACAACAACAACAACAACTACCGAACCCCCGCCACCAGTAATTGTACCAGAAACAAAACCAAAGGAGCCCGAAACACCAGTGATTGTACCAGAAACAAAACCATCCTCATTAAGTAAGGAACCTAAATAATTAAAAATAAATTTACTCCATTAACTAATAATCAATTACGAATATTTTATTTTCTGTTGTTTCAGTTCCAAAAGTATTTAGATTCCGGCGCCAAGCGACAGATGGCAAAGAATATCGATGCTATACAGCCGAAATCCTATCAGGTGAAAATATTCGTGTAGACCGGGGTTGTGTTGAATACGAAGAATCCGAACAGAAAACATGTGAATCGCTGAATGATAACAAGTACGCTTGCTCGCTGTGCAATGATAATGAATGTAACACGGCAACCGCGGTATTGACATCGGCGATCTTAATTTTAGGTGCTCTAGTGATTAGTTTACGATTATTTTAAATTTTTTGTTGGATTAAAACATTTGTTTATTTTTTTGCAAATTAAATTATAATTAGAAATTAAGATTAAATTAAATAGTTTTAAACAATTAAAAATTAGATACACATGTTAATTTATAAAAGATTTTTATTCGATCGTATACATGTACACATTGAATACTCTTAAGTTGGACTTGAACCAAATAATTGTTTGATGCGCAGCAACCTGACAAAGTAGCAAAAAGGCCATTATAATATCGGAAGTCGTAGGGTAGTAGAATCATCGCCATATAATCTGATATCAGTAAAAATATCCGGTCAAGGATGAATTCCATGCGCCGAGGGTTCTGTGAGCAGTATACTTTTTAATTGAAATAATTAATTTTATTTTCAAATTATATTTATTTTTGTAAATAAACAAAATAAATGTATCTGAGTTTTGAAAGACCAATAAGACTTCTTTTTCAGATTTTATTTTCTCTGAGAAATCCACGCATCACACCGTTTTAAAATTCTATTTAATGTTCAGTGTAGTTACTTTTAGGTACTGCTTGTATCAATCCCGTCCATTGAGCCGTATCAATTAACACACCCTTTACACATTGGCATTTTGGAGAAAAAGGACGTTTCTGGTATTTATTGTATCCAGAGAAGAATAGGGAAAGACAGATTCCTGGACGAGACTTGGGTACTGAAAATGTTGAAAGGTTGCCAGAATATATTTAAAATTTCATCGAAATTTAGAAAACCTTGAATTTATTGCAGGTTTCCAATAATCGTATTTCAAAAACAAAATAGAATTTCAAGGGCTTCAAAATTACGAAGGAGTTACTTAAAAGTTCGATCGAATACAGACAATTTCAAGTGCGTTGGTGTAATCAAAAGTTCAAATGAATCCAATTAATTTTTAGTTTTTTTCCAATTCGTGTAGGATATGAAAATTGCTTCAAATAACAAAATTTCTCTGAATTTCTAAGCTCTCCGAATGTGCGAACCTAATCCAAATAATTTTAATTTTCTTGGTTTCCAATATCAACATTCAACATTGCTTCAAAAAGGGAAAATTTTCTGGAGTTCGAAACCCCTCTGAGTTACAAAGGGGCTTACTAGTTTTCAAATAATTTCAAAAACAACAAAAAATGATTTAATTTTGGGAAAATCAAATTATTCCAGAAAAGGACAGTTCTTCTCAAAATGGGACTCAGCCTTAATTTTGGCCAGGTATTGAAAAAAACTGAAGTTTTACGAAGTTAAAGTCAATCATTCTTCGATTGCTACAAAGCTTTTACCCATTTATCACTCGGTAATAATCTCGAAAATAGTAGGCGAATTGCATAGTATGTAGAACCCCTGGTTTCTCGAGATATCAAATATAGAAAATTAAAACAGAGAAGAAATGATAATATTTAAAGAAAAAGAGCGGACTGAAAAAACAGAAAATGTTTTCTTTTAAAGAGACCTTCTGGGCACCCTATCACCAGGCCGATGTTTCCGCATGTTTCAACGTCAATTTCGGCCATATTTCATTACATAGAAACGTCGATTATCTTATCTTTAAAACAAAGAAAGCTCCAGTGCACGATTTTGTAACCGGGAAACTCATAACTTATATCTTTAATGCGATTATGAGATGTGGGTATTTCCCTAAAAATGGAAAATATCTAAAATTACAATCAATCAAAAGCCTGGAAAAGAAGAGACACAAGTTGCATCGTACATGCCAATAAGCATACTTCCGATAATTTCAAAACTTTTTTGAAAAGATATAGGTATTACAAAAAAGTAAAACCAATATTATCTGAAAGAAACATTATACCGCAGACCACCAATTTGAGTTTCGAGGCCAGCATGGTAATGTAGAGCAGGTGCACAGAGTTGTAACCACAGTTATACTCGCCTCAGAATAAAAGAAATACTGTTCTGCAGTTTTCCAATACATTGCGCAAGCTTTCGATAAAGTTTAGCATGAGGACCTTAAATATAATATTAAAACTCATCTGCCAAAATAAATTGATGCAGTCCTTGAAAGCGACTTGTTTCAAAGGAAGTATCAGGTTCAACATAATTCAGCCATTACTGAACAAAATGGCAGCGAACTGGGACCAATATTGTATTTGCTATATACTGCTTATGCCGATCTACCAACAACTGTCCGGGATGTTCTAACATCACTTCGATTCGCTTCGATAGACACTCGTGTCTCTTTTTTCACGAACAAAATTGTATTCTATTTCGCAATTTATATGTATTGTGATCATAGCCTACTCGATTCTATTTCTATAAATTCATTCGATAAAATATCACCAACATTTTTATTTTCGATAGCAAGTGAGCAAGAGATAGTTTGCAAATTTATTCTAACAGGCTGAGATCGCAATAGACAAAACGTAATTCAAAAAACGCAATGGAGCACAATTTTATTCGTAAAAAGAGAGACACAAATATCTATCGAAGCGAATCGAAGTGATGTTAGAACATCCCAGCACTGATTAGATTGTCACATCAACATTTACAGAGAACAGAGTTATTATGTTTTCACACAGAAATCCAAAAACTGCATCAAGAGAATTGTAAGATCGCTTAAACATAATTTAGAATTGGTAAAGAACATGGCGGATATAAAAGCGGATGAAAACATATCAACACATATGGAATTAAACAAAGTTACCATCCCTCAACAAACAAACGTCAATTAATACTTGGGCCTTCTCCTAGGTCGAACTAAAAGTTTATGAATTGTTGATTGGAAACTATTTCTAAATCTTCACCCGGCTATAGCTCCGATCAAAGAGATTGGCGACTGACACGTGATTGCTGTATCTATTGGAGATTTAATTTAATTTATCCCATATCAGGTCGAACTAAAAGTTTAAGGATTTTTGATTGGAAACTATTTCTAATTTTTATTGAAATTTGATAATCTCGATCTAATTTGATCTCGCGCGTCCTTTTTAATTCTCTCCATGTAATCGGGTGACGTATTTGTATGTTACAAATGCACTAGCCACTCGACCACTGATGAATATTCTAGAAGGGTCCCTCCGAGCTTTTAATAACGATACATTTCTCGTTTATGGTCACTTCTGTACTTTCGATCCAATGCCTGCATTACTTAGTTGTTATATTATCGATCATGTTCCGGAATGGTCTGTAATGTCTCAGCCGCCTCACCTTTAAATGCTACTATTAACGGAGTTCCACGATTTGCGTCGTTCCAACAGTTTTGATTGATAGTTGTCTCAAAAAGAAATTAGAATACTGCGAAAGCTGTTCTGTCATCAAATATCAGTGCCTTAAATTTCATTGCGCGGATTGGCTGAGCTACTGCCGACGCTGTTCCGTTAACTTCGATATCTAGAAGCTTTTTTCTCGAAGCCCAGAACTTTCTCCTCTAAATTTTGCACTTTTTCTCTCCCGTTAACAACTTTCTGTTCCAACCCTTGGATGTTCATTTGTAATTTCTGTTCAACTTGTTGAACCATTGATTGCATTTTCTCTACTTCTCCATCTAGACTGTAGAGTGTTATTCATCTCTTGAAATTTCTCGTCCGTATTTTGATTGATCTCCTTTTTCAATTCCTTCATGCCTTGATTTGCCCGAACAGCTTTTCATTTAATGATTTAATCCATTACTAACTTCCAGAGTGTATCGGTACAATCTCTACCACCTCCTCTTTATTTTTTTTCTTTCGTCTCTTTCTGCTTGGTCTGAAAATGTTGACTCATCGGAATTAGAGCTGTCTCCAAAGGTTGCATTAATCGTTGTTGCAATACGTTTTTCTGACCAGCAGTTAATAAACAACGCCGCTCCAACTCCTCCTTTAATTCGAAAATCTTCTCGTCTAGGATCATTTCATTATTCAGAATCTCACCGCTGTCATCAATTGTTACGTTTTAGCCAATTTAATTCGAAATAACACTAAACTTATTTATTTCCGAATTATTCCAAACACTAATTTACTTAATTCACTTATTCACGATTAAGACTAACTGTTTCACTTTTTACTTTCTATTAACGCTATCGCGGTTAAAATTAAACTAATTAACTCCGACCATTTCATACCGTATTTATATCACATATTCTAACCTTCTAGAATATTCCACAATATTCGAGAGTGTCTAGACTATTCCTGAATATCTGCAGTGAATTCCTTACCTGTTCTATTGATAAGGCAATCAATTGTTCATCCTTTCAGCAAAAATAACACAACTGTAAATACTCACTTGAATCGGTGACAACGGTAAGCTGATAATCGAACTGATCGGCTGTAGTGTCCGGGTTGGTAAAACTGATGGTTGTGTTGACTAAAATGTAAGTAATCAGGGCAACTTTATAATTTCAATATAAACTGCGTCAAGTATGATTATTCGCAAGCCGATCATATCTCAATAAATAACTTTTTTAAGAATAAGATGGTAACCGTTCAGTTATCTAGTGTGAAAACCATCTGAAATTTCTTTGCTGAATTCTTTAGAAGTGTTTTTGTAAAGGATATACTCTAATTTCAAAATTATCGTTTTCGAACAATCTAAATATTGTTTTGGTGAGTATGACGTATTGAAGGCTTTGTTGAACCTGAATGTTTCCAAAGGTCCTGATTATTTACCAGTGTCCTTACTCAATCCTTGTGCAGTAAGGAGATACCGGTCCTTTATGTCTTCTGTTTAACATAATTTTAAGCCAAGGCATATTTCCCGATCTTTGGAAAACATCTTACATTATACCTAAACCTTCAAAAACGGGTCCCCGAGGTGTCTGTATAGTAATTATCGCGGAATTGCAATTATGTCTCGCATTCCAAAACTATTCGAGTCAATGGTCAACGATGTGGTGTATTTCCATTCTAAACATTGTATTAATGAACGCCAACATGGATTCTATCCGGGTCGTTCAACGGTTACCAACTTGACAGTTTTCCAGAATAACTTAATTAAATCGAGCATCATCTCGAAAGTTCATGTTGATGTGGTTTATACCGATATCGCTAAGCCTTTCGACAAATTTCAGCACCAGTTACTGTTACACAGTTTTAGTGAACTTCATTGCAACTGTATTTCATTAGATTGACTAACGTCAAATACTTATCAAATAGGAAAATGTATGTAAAAATAGATCTATAGGACGTTACTCCACTTTAAAAATCCTGTTGATTAGTGTGTTTGTTGTGTCGTGTTGTCTTTGGAGAGGGAAAAGCTGCGTTAACGGCGGTTAACATTGCACTTTTCGAGTGCAGTGGATTTAAATTATTGAAGAGTGTAAGTTCGAATGATATTAGTCGGATGGCGCGGTGTTCGCGCTAAATAATTATAGTTGTTGGTTCGACTATTGGATGTCTGATTAGTGAACGTTTAGTGAACGTTTAATTTAAAATTTATATTTGAATTTTACTAATTTGTTTGTTGCAGCAGTTTTCAACATCCGTGAGTCGTATGTTCGGGCTGCTATACAGTACTCTCTCCAGATGAGAAACCATATGTTTTGAGACGTTATACGTTGAACCGGATGGTTTTATCTCGTTTACTGGCTGATATTTGATAAGAAGAAGAATAACGTATGGGGGTTTCAATCTGTCGATTACGATTGAATGGTGCTTGTCTTTGATTGAGACAATGAACTGCTTGCGTAAGCGGCGTACAACTTTGTATGGCCCATCGTATCAACCCTGACAAAGACGTAATCGCAATTATTGACCGATTTTGGAACGAATATGTTATTTTGCTTGGTTGGTCTTGTTGTTGTGGGGATAAAATTTTGGATGGTGGTGGGGAGTTGGTCGATGACTGTGTCGGCTGTGGGTTGTTGGTTTGACCGTAAACCATTTCAGGTGGTAAGCACTCCAAATCCTCTTTGACCGTTGCTCGAATACCAAGTGGAACGATTGGTACTTCAGTACTCTAGTGAAAGGTGCAACCTCGGGCCTTGAGAGATGCCATTGGCTTGCTTGCGAATGGTAAGCCGTTGTACGTATCCGATGTATAAAAAAATTTAATCATAACGTAGAATCATTTTTTTGTACAAATTTAACGTAGAGTCAATTTTATAGATGTTATTGGATATGCGATGGGGTTAGTGGACGTTTAATTCAAATACGTTGATTTGTATTTGAATTTCAGTTATTTGTTTGTTGTACCAGTTTTTAATATCGGTTATATACGTTTCTTACTCCAAGAGTTTTGTTGCATCGTTTGGGGTGCCTCAGGGTTTTGGTCCTCTTCTATTTATATTGTTTATCAACGACGTCATTGATTGTTTTGAATGTGTAAATTGTATTCTGTTTTCGGACGATATGAACATTTTTGCTAACATTTTGGTAGTTTGGATCGTGATCTTTTCCAACGAGATTTATTAAATTTCTGTAATATTGTTGGTCCAATAGTTTTTGTTTTTGAATGTGGACAAATGTCAATTAATTACATATGCTAAATCTAGGCTATACAAAAGAGTTATCATAGTTAATGATTTAGGAGATTCTGTTAGCTCAGACTTAAAGTTCAACTCTCTCAATTTTGATGATATTATTAAAAGAAACTCAGAAGACTTTCATGATACGTAAGCCATTGTATACTTCACTTGTTCGCTCGCAAATCAAGTACGCAAGCGTTAGGTGGCCTCGATTTTACGACTCTCACTATAACTATATACTTTCACCTTATATAGACGTTTGCCTCTTTTGGGGTCTCCAGGCACTAAGTCATAGATATGCCAGTGCTACATTTGGACGGGATATTGTCTGTGGTAAAGTAGATTATACGCATATATTCAACGAACTATAGGCTAATCTTGGAAGCCATAGCCCAGATTATGTAAGTCTAGTTCCAGCAACATTTTGTGAAGTGATGTTCCCGATATACGGATGTGTTCTTTTATATAACGCTCATTGCAGGGTACTAATTTTCTGTATATTTTACAGTTATAATGTTTAACCAACGTTCGTTCTCGCTCAAATATGAGATACACATAAGATTAAAAATATTTCTTTCAGTTTTGGTTACATGCAGTTTCCTTACACAAAATCATTTCGGTATGATGTATTTTTGTGCACTTTGTTTTTATCCTGGCCACACTATTTAAAAGAAAGTGCATGCCAAATAGTCATCCCAACACTGTGAATCTTCTAGTAAGTCATTATTGGCATCGCCAAATATTATTTTATGTTTAGAATTATTCACATCCATAAAAAAATCTAAAAATATAGTTCCTTTAAATATAAATCACTTGCAATAAAAATGTGATCGTATACTACTGATAAAATGGTGTATTCACGATTTAATATCATTTATGACAAGTTGTGTTACGGTATTTCTAGTCGATAGGTCAAACAAGATTAGGTATTATTACCCCAATTTAGAATTCGTTGATATTTTAGATCCACTAAATATTACGTATTTGTTATGTGCGAAAACATAAAACTGCACATACTAATATATACCACTGATAACGTATATAATATTGTACATAGAGGTTTAATTACCGTCGTTAGTTTTATGATTGACAAACAACTTAACTTGGCTGTTAAATTTATTGTTTTTTTTTTATTTTCGATTTGTTATAAATACTGATGCTAAGCCGAGCAGACATCACAAGTGTACGAACTGTTAGCTGAATACCTTAAGGGATAAATTATAAATTAAAATGAAAATTATTGTGACAATATTGCTAATAGCTTTGGCCAGCACAGGTAAGCTCATCACGAATATCGAGCTGGATTACTTTAATTTGGATAATTTTGGATACAACAGTGATTGTGTGAAAGTGATTATGTGAAAAAAAATGATTGGACTGAAGTGATTTACAATAATTTTTTTTTTTTTGTATTGGATGATCCTAAAATGTGTGTCGTCCAAGTGGGTGTTTTAAGGCTTGCATTCGGTCCATTTTAGAAACTATCAGAAATTATCAAAATTAAATTCTGAATATTAATCAAAATTGTGTCTTCGATATAATTAATTTCGAATTAATAAAAACCAAAAATATTAAATTTTGAGAAATAGACTTTTGTGTGTCTAGTGATGACACTTTTCTGAAATTTTAAATTAGTTTTTTCTTTCTTTATGTGATATTTTGAAAATTTTTAAAAAAAAATTTTTATGTCAATTTTTTTTTAGGACTAGTTCGCGCAATGTCGAGCTTTGCCAATTTATGAAAGTTGACAAAGCGCGTCATGAGCGAAACTAGTCCTTTTTTTAAAAACTAAAAAAAAAATATTAAAATTTTTAAAAATTTTCAAAATATCACATAAAGAAAGAAAAAACTAATCTAAAATTATAATAAAAACGTTTTTTAAAATTTTTTGATAAAAGTATTTTCTTTATTAAAATATAAAAGTCCGATCATATAGTGATATTAAAGCACAATGGCCAACAACATTTATATTTTAGTACTGCACATAGATTTATGATTATTTCACCCTCGAAATCATTGATAAAGTGCATAGCTTGGATTACCTGTAGATTAAAAATAAAAAAATACTGTCAATGTTTTTTTTATTATTAAGTAATGACGGCATTGTGCATAGTAATTAATCTGATAATTAAAATGTACGAGATATCTGTTGAATTATTTTATCGATTTACTGCTCGAAAACAATTTATCGTATAACAGTTTAGTTTTAATAATTTAATTTGTGTCTCGGATTTAATGATGAAATTCGGTTTGTTTCTTGAAAATTCGATGGAACAAAACTTTTCGTAAAGTCCCAGTGATGAAATTTGGTTTGTCTGATGGAAATAGAATTAAAATCCTTTGATTGGTAAAAGCTTGAAGTGGTTTAAATGGTGAATGTGGTAGCACTCTGTTAGTAATGATTTTTTGTAAAGAATATATTGTTTAAATAATTTATATACCGCTCACTAAGTGCAAGATAACTTTAAGTCAAAAACGTCGTTTTTCAGGAAAACCCATAAGTTTTAATAGTTACCAAGAAAAATTTTTGACGGAACCTTACCAACGCGATCCTGCACTCGAAGCAACTACTGGTGATGCTTAAGAACAGCTAATACATCTATCAATTAATATTTTATAAGAAAAAAAGCAAAAAAACTGATAACGAAGCACTAGTCATTGATAATTCCGGATACACTATCGGAATGTAGTAAACTTTCAAAAAATGCGTGGTAAAAAATATAAAATATTTTTTGCACAAAAACATTAAATCTTGATATTTTGCTTCAAAAATCGGTTCTCTATAATTATACACAATATCAACGGTGTCGCGGTTAATAGCCTTTTTTTGTCTTCCTCCTCCTTTCGCAGTAACCGTTTTTTCATATTTATATGGTAATGTATAAGGTTGATCTTTCGGCCGACATATGGATTTCTCTACCTTTACTGATATTAAAAATGGTTCAATTTTTGAGTTTTTTGTGGAATAAATTCCACCACCAACACACAAAGATTTTTTTTTTTTTTTTTTTTTTTTTTAATCACCTTTATTGGTATGGCTACTACAATCTTAAACATTATTAATTCGTTAAATTCATTAGTAAGGTTGACATTAGTACTTATGAGATAAGCATAAGCTTGTGTGGGTTTGCTGCACCAATGTCCAGTTCCCCTGAGGTATGATATTAATTCGGTTAGCTCATCTGGTTTGGTTCGTTTGAGCCGTCATACTAAGTTTGTACTATCCAGTAGTTGTACGGCCTCAACGTTGGTGTGGATGAGAAGTCTCTTTTCATGTTTGATGGCACATTCGCGGATTACGTCATCTACCAATTGTATTTATAAATCATTGTGTATTTCCCTGTTAGTCACAAATCGGTAAGCGTTGGTGACCATTCGAAGAAATTTATTTTGGCTACGTTGGATAATGTTTCCAATAGAGAACTTATGAGTACAACCCCATAGCTGCGCACCATACTTCCATATTGGTTTGAAGATAGTCTGGTAAATTAGTATTTTGCAATACAGGTTCATTTTGGAATGATGCCCAATTAACCAATACATTTGACGTTGTTTTAATCGTATCTGTTCAGCTTTTTGTCTCACGTGGTGTTTCCAGTTTAGCAAAAATAAAAATAAAAAAAATAAATTAAAGGTTAAAATATCGCATACAGTTTTTTGTCTAATCTAATCTATCTTATATTCGAAGTTCACTGTCCTTAAAACCAGAGCGTCCATTTATATTTCTAATGATATTGATGCCGCTCTTATTATTAAGTGCAGCACGGCTGATCTTGCCATTGCATCAGCCTATTTACCCTATGATTCGACCTCGCCCCCTCCTTCAGAGGAACTGATGAATCTTTTAATGTGGAGTAGACTCAATAAACTACCTCTCGTGAATTGGTTGTGGCGCTAATGCTCATCATACCATTTGGGGTAGTTCGAATACCAATAATAGAGGATCCTCATTGTTCAATTATATTTACTCTTCTCAGTTCGAGATTCTCGATTGATATTAGTTTGTGTGATTGATATTAGTTTGTGCTCTAGGACCATCGTTGACTTGATTCTAAATTGGAGGGTGACGGATGATATTCTCATTTGTAGGCAACTGTATTAACGAAAGCAATCTCGACAGAAAAAGCATAACAAACCCTGGTGTTCTGAACTTAAAAAGTTTAGGAAGACTGTGCGTAAAATTAAAAATAAAGCCAAAAATACGAAACTCATTTCAGATTGGAATCGATTTTTGGTAACTCAGAAAGCCTATAAAAAAGGTCTAAGATCCGCGCACAGGGCTATGAGGACAAACTTTTGTGAGGAAATTGTTAGCTTATCTGTTCTCTGACATTTTTGTCGGTACGCGAACTTAGCCCGTAGACTGATCACTACTGATGTTCTACGCTGGAGTGTTTTCTTGTTTGCACCGTTCAAATCGAGTGGTCCAGACGGCGTTTTCCCTGCTAAATTACAGCATGGTTTTCTACCCATTAGTCCGATCTCTACTTTTCTTAAAGTTTTAGAGAGGATCATCGACAGATTTATTAGGGATAACTATTTAACTACCTCCTCTCTCAGTAACATGCAGCATGCTTACGGGCAAGTCCTGCGAAACTGCTCTACATGAACTAGTAACCAAAATCGAGAGATCGATTGATAGCACTTGGTTTTCTTCGATCACGAGTGCGTGTACCAATTTTAATATTAATCAAACCATTGTTAGATTAATCGATTCTATGATCAAGTACCGCATAATTGAACACCATTTATATAGTCGAAGTTTGGTATCTTGGAAAGGGGTTGTACGTCAATACCTTTAAAACTGATTTGGTTGTCTTTACCAGATATCGAGACAGTGTATTAGCACATATCTGTTCCCACTCTATTTGGTAAAGCATATTATACAAGGACAGAGCACGTCAAGCATCTAAGTGTTATTCTAGATAGTATAAACTCTCCTGGAAATTTTACTTTGATTCTAAGCTGAAAAAGGCCATTGCATCAATTGTATGGTGGCCAGTTGTTAAACTGACGTCTTCTGTAGCGAGGCTGGATGGACTGAAGATGACAGCTTGTAGGGGTATAACCGGTGCTATGTTGTCAACTCCCCTTCTTGCTATGGAGTATATATGCTTACCCGAATTGTAGTCTTACATTCTTGGTAATGCTGCGTTTCGACTGAGGTATATTGGGGCATGGAATGCCTTGGGGACCTTGTATGGGACATAGACGGTCGATTTTTTTGTGGATGGCTCTCGTTCAGACAGGGTTTGGATTCTATTGTCCAAAGTATGGGATCAGATTCTCGGGTAGTCTGGGTAAACACTCCACGGTTTTTTAAGCTGAATTAATTGCACTTACCCATACTGCGATTGAGGCGTTTAAGATCTGCACGGATCTGCATCTTAAAAATCCTTTTTAAGGGTATTTTAACTGGTACCCTTGTCCAGGTGGTTTGTGATTTCTAGTTGACGTTCTATATTTTTCCATCTAATAATCAGGTATCAGCTTTACTTAAATCGTCTTTAAAGCATACTGAACTCTTTTTCTGACTACTCTGCAGGAGGTTTTAGGCATATTAATCCAAAAAAACTCATAAAATAATTACATTTCATGTAAGAAACGAAATTATTAACACAATAAGTAAGAGTAAAAATACTTTAGAACGCTAGTGTAAGTAGTTAGGGACATCACAATCCACTAAGCTTTTACAAAGAATTCATCGAATATAAATGAGTTCACTCGAGATAATATGCCGCACTTTATAAATGATTATTAGATAGTTAATATTATATACGACACGCGCAGGTGTATCCCAAACTAGTCTTATCAATCAACACAGTTTCTTAAGACTATACGAATTAAGTTAAATGTTAATATTAAAATTATTATTACAATTTTATTGATAATAATAGCTGCTACAGCTGGTAAGCTTAATATGGATTTGTTATTTTTGATAGAAACCAAACCCAACAGACCGATATTTATTTTGAATAATGTAAACAAATGCAAATAATTATTGAAGTAGCGTGAATTAAAATGTTAAAATGTTTGTGTGTATACATACGGCTTATATACCTTGTTTTAATTTAATTAATAATAACTAATTTTTTTTTATTAATTTAATATGCAGCTTACTCTCAATTATTTTGTTATGAGTGCGAGGATTGTAACGATGCTAGTGGTGCTCAAATAACGCAATGTGGATTTTTAGAAGGATCTACAACTACAACTGATCCAACTGACTCAACTGATCCAACTGATTCAACTGATCCAACTGACTCAACTGATCCAACTGATTCAACTGATCCAACTGGTACGATCACGCTACCAAATACGCCTCCAACCAAGCCTTCAACCATACCGCCGACAACACCTCCAACAACGACTCCAACCACCCCTCCAACACCACCTCCAACAACACCTCCAACAATACCTCCAACAACGCCTGAAACCACGCCTACAACAACGCCTGAAACCACGCCTTCAACAACGCCTGAAACCACACCTTCAACAACGCCTGAAACCGCGCCTCCAACAACGCCCGAAACCACGCCTCCAACAACGCCCGAAACCACGCCTCCAACAACGCCTGAAACCACGCATCCAACAACGCCCGAAACCACGCCTCCAACAACGCCTCCAACCACACCGATAGCATCACTTCCAACAACGCCTGCAACCACCCCTCCAACAATACCAGCAACAACACCTCCAACAATACCTCCAACAACGCCTGAAACCACGCCGCCAACAACACCTGAAACCACGCCTCCGACAACGCCTGAAACTACGCCTCCAACAACGCCTGAAACGACGCCTCCAACAACGCCTGAAATAACAACACCAACAATACCACCCACAGAAACAAATAAACTCAAAATAAGTAATGAACCTAACTAAATAAATAAATTAACTCCATTAACTAATCAATATTTTAGTTTCAGTTGTTGCCGTTCCAAAAGTATTTAGATTCCGGCGTCAAGCCACAGACGACAAAGAATATAGATGCTATACAGCCGAAATTCTATCAGGTGAAAATATTCGTGTAGACCGGGGTTGTGTTGAATACCAAGAATCCGAACAGAAAACATGTGAATCGCTCAATGATGGCAAGTATGCTTGTTCGCTGTGCAGTGATAATGAATGTAACACGGCAACCGCGGTATTGACATCGGCGATCTTAATTTTAGGTGCTCTAGTGATCAGTTTACGATTATTTTAATGTTTTTGTTGAATTAATACTTTTTAATTTTTTTTTTTATTTTGGTCGTTCAAATTGTAATTAAAAATTAGGATTAAATTAAATAGTTTTAAACAATTAAAATTAATATACAGTTGTTTAATTTATAAAAGATTTTTATTCGATCGTATCTATGTAGGTATTAAATTGGAACTTCCACGATTTAATCTTGAAACTAGAATTAGTTGACAAATTTACAAGTACTTTTATGCTGGATAAACGGAATCTTCCGCTTTTCTGAAATCGATATCAGAAGTCGTGGGGTAGTCGATCGCAGCAAAAGAACGGCCTATAGCTGGCATCAATATAAAATTATGGGTTGAATGAGGGGGAAGAGAAAAGACCCCTAAACTAACGCGCCGGATGTAGCATCTAATTTCCATAAGGTAATAGAATCACTGTACTCTCTCCCGCAAAAATTTCTAAAGTTTGTTTAACTGAACTTGAAAATATTTAAATATAGTTACTCAGGGCGCTTTGAAATGTACGAGTATCATCCAACAATTGAAGTGAAGTATAAACTAAATTATTTTTAATTCAAAAAAATTAATTTTGATTAGGTAGGAGGTGAAACCAAAACATAAGATTCTTCTCTTGAAAAATAATTATGAACATCATGCAGGCGATTTTTCTTTCAAGGTATGTTCAATACGCA
This sequence comes from Tipula unca, assembly GCA_951394425.1. NCBI lineage: Eukaryota > Metazoa > Arthropoda > Insecta > Diptera > Tipulidae > Tipula > Tipula unca. The sequence goes on from OX596381.1 coordinate 188,474,886, forward strand.
AATATATTTTCAGAATGAAAATATTACTGGAGAAAGTTCATTTTGGTATTTTCAAATGTTCACTGGAATAGGTATTATAAAAAGATTTTTGAATTTAGTTCTGGAATATGGCCAACTGGAACGGAAATGGAACAACATTTTGTTTAAATTGATAATTGGCGAAAAACTCACGATAATTTTTCGTTGTAATATTTATAACACAATTTAAAGTGTTACTTCTTAAATATAATTGAAGATCCACTTGAAAACATAAATATGCTACAGTATCTTCTTGGATGTAGCTCATAAACTACACCGATATGTACCAAGACAGTTTTATACACGATCTTAAAATCTTACATGGTTGATCGACACTTTCGAGTAAAATACGAAGAAGAATACTCTGGATTAAAGAAAATATCAGCAGGAATACTAAAAGGTAACGTTCTGGGACCAATTCTGTATCTTTTATTCGTATATACCAAAGATCTACCAACTACAGAAGAAACAATATAGCAACATTTGTGGATGTTACAGTAATCTTAGCAATTGGTGACAACATAAATGAAGCAATAGCCAAACTGCAGAGAGCCACTAACACAATGAGTAACTGGACTAAAAAAGATTATTAAGGCGAAATAAGCTCAAAGAGACGAAATCAATACATGTAAATTTTACCAATCGAAAAGCTAACTATTTACCATTTATGCTTAACACCCAACAAATTCAATATGCAAATACGGCGAAATAGAGGGCGGAGTGAGAAGTCTGGTAAAAATCTGAACAAACACAAGCAAGGAAGAATATTTTCGGCCAAAAAGAAATTTATTTTTCAACGTAGTCGCCTTTTAGCTCGATACACTTAGACCAACCTTTTTCCAATTTTTCGATCCCTTCCGAATAATACGATTTCCGCTACCCTTCAAAATAGGCGTTTGTTGCATCGATGATCTCCTCATTATAGAGCCGAATTTCTTTCCGCCTATAGCCATTTCATCAAGTTGGGAAACAGAAAATAGTCGCAAGGGCTAAGTCTGAAGAATATGGCGGATGTGGAAGCAAGTCGAGGCGTAATTCATGGATTTTGGCCATGGCAACTACACACGTATGCACACGTGCATTGTCTTGATGGAAGAGAACATTTTCATCTGAGATGCCTACTATCTCAGCTATCTCGCAAACTTTCACTCTGCTGTCTTGCAATACCGTATCATGGATTTTGTCAACCATTTTTCATTTGGGCGTTCAGAACGTTCGGCATCAGGGGTGATCAAGTATACAAAGGCATTGGAGAGAAATTAACTGACTGTTGTAACCAAGAAACCAATAGTTTCGGTGGAGGTTCAATAATAGTTTGGGGTGGCATAAGGTTAAAAGGTAAAACAAAGCTAGTAGTAATTAATGGCGGATCGATTACGGATGAAAAGTATGTGAACTCGAGTTTCACACCCCTCGTCAAAGTTTTTGCGGATAGGTATGGTTCCTAGTTTATCTTAAAGCCGGATAATGCTAAACCTCATAATACCGACACTTCGAAAAAGCCTATTATAGAGATGAAAAGTTTGTGGCAATGAACTGCCCAGCGAATATAGTCCAGACCTAAATCCTATCGAGCAAATGTGGGATATTTATTATTTTTTTATTATTTTTATCTTCTCTTTTTTGATTTATTACATATAGGATTAAAACTAAGATATAAAAAGTATTTAAATATTTTAAAATAAAAATTACACAATACAACAAGCTTATGATTTAAATACAAATATTATGACATGTTGTATTGAAATCATCTTATCAGTTTCTTATCCGGTAAAACTTTTGTTTCTATATGCTTAAAAAATTAAAGCGAATTAGGAAATATCTGTGATCACAAAGGATCAGAATCGATATTACCATCGAGAGTAATATACTAAAATTAGAGAAGCAGTGGGGAAGCTTCTATAAAAAACAATTTAAAAATACAATTCTAAAATCGACAGAATTTAAAATAATTCAGTTTTGAACTTCAATCAATAAAATATAGTTTCAATTATAACTAAAAATGTAAAGGAATGTGGTTTCATTTCAAAGTGTGAAAGAGAGTTTCAATATCATTTACTTTCATTAGCCATGATTTAACACCCTTCAAAAAGGTCAAATAAACAGGAATTTGTTTTAAACTATCTGATAGCTGATTATAAATTTTAGGCGCCACAGAGCTAAAAAAATGTTTAAAATGCTCCTTTCTTGGTGGTGGGCAATTAACGAAGTTTGCATTACGTAATGTATAGTTAGTAACTTTTAAATTCCTGTGACCACTGCGTAAAAAGAAAATTTTTAAAACTTTATAAACGTATAAATGTCTTAACGGAAGTATGTTTAAATTTCTAAATAAAGGTAGGGTAGAAGTTAATCGTGGTTTGCAACATATCGTTCTCATTATAAAATTTTGTGCAACTATTAGGGCCTTCAAATTGGAATAGTAAATTCCACCCCAACAAGTTAAGCCATACTGAAGTTTTGACTGCACAATGCCAAAATACACTGATCTTAGTACGGGTTTAGGACAAATATCACGTAGAAGGTATAATTTTCTATTACATGCTAACAAATAATTTTGTAACGACTTAACATGACTCTTAAAACTAAAACGCTTATCGATTGTGACTCCTAAGTATTTAAACGACTCAACTACATCTAAAACTTTACAATAGTCTGAACATGTAACACTATTATTTAAACAGTCTGAGGAATGATATACAACATCAGTTGGATTAGACACGACTCCAGATAATTTAATATATAGAATATTCGTTTTAGAACTGAGAACCATGTAGTGTAGGTCAAACCAGCGTCTCAGAATTCGAAGATCGTTATTAATCTTCTGGACATTAGTATCATTATCCCTGGAGCTATATACCATCCCTACATCATCAGCAAAGCCAACTGAATGCCCATCTAACTTTAGTTCGAAAAAAGAATTAATATAGATCAAGAATAAGATAGGTCCTAAGACTGATCCCCGTGGCACTCCACACTTAATTTTTCTAAATTCGCCAATACAATTCCCAATTTTTACCGCCTGCTGTCTATCAGAAAGGTAAGACAGAAACCATTCGTTTGCAATGCCGCGTATCCCTGCTTTATCTAGCTTCAATAATAATAAATTATGATCAACAGTGTCGAACGCTTTTGTAACATCTATAAAATTTACTGCAGCAGATTCATCGTTATTTAAAGAAAATATAATTTTGTTTGTGAGCTCTAGCAGAGCATCTTCCGTACTTTTACCAACTCTGAAACCAAATTGGCTATTTGAAAAAAAATTGAATTTTGCCAAAAAGGAAAGTAATCTTTTCTTAATTATTTTTTCAAATAGTTTAGAGAAAACGGAAAGCAGAGAAATTGGTCGATAGTTACCCAAACTAAGTGTATCTCCCTTTTTATGTAGTGGTATAACCACAGCTTTCTTTAAGACTTCAGGAAAAATACTGGTTGACATACTAAGATTAAAAATATAACTAAGAACAGATGAAATAAGCGGACCAACATATTTGATCAGAGAGTTACTTATTTTATCATATCCGCATGCTAATGAATTATTTAACGAATTAATGGTATCAAGTACCTCACAGTACCTCACAGCTGTCAGTTGGATTAAAGAAAAAAGTTTTGTCTTGTGTCTTTTTGAATAAATACTGGGATTCTTCTAATGCCACTGGACTTGTACACAAAATAGTATCTTTAAAATCTTCAGCAATGTTGGCAAAATATTTATTAAATTCATTTGCAATATTTACTTCATCGTTTAGAATATTATTATTCTGAGATCTGATGGTTTCAATAATAGGTTTCTCACTATTTCCATTTAAAAGTTCATTTACAAGTCGCCATTGAGAATTCACATCGTTTTTACAGTTATTAAAACGTTGGTAATAATAAAGTTCTTTTTCTATTGGAATTGCTTCACTTATTTTATTCTCTAACTTCTTTATTCTATCAATTAATTTAGTATCTCTGGGATATAGAGTTTTTAAGAGTTTATTTTTCAAATTAATCGTTTTGGACAAAGAAATCGAAATCCAAGGGCGAATTCTTTTAGTTTTTTGCTTGTGAGAATGTTGAACTATAGATATAGAACAGTGTGTAATGTGAGTTGACAAAATATGAAAAAAACTGTTGTACGCTTCATTTGGATTTTTTTGCATAAAAACATGAAACCAATTTTCCCTACTCAAAACGTCATTTAACTTAGACTGATCAATCACCTGCCTAGAATGGATACTAGTTTGTCTATTTGATTTTTTAAGGTTATTTTTTGTGATTTCAAGCGACAACATACAATGGTCAGATAATTTATAATCTAAAACCTCCGCATTTGTAACCAAATTCGAGTTAACATTAGTTCTACAAAAAATGTGATCAATAGTGGTCGAAGTAGTATCAGTAACTCTAGTGAACTCTTGGACTAGAGAAGTCAACCCAAAGGAAGACATCATTTGAAGATATACACTAACATTAGGATTCGTAAGATTACACTCTGAAATATCAATATTTAAATCACCCATAATAATAAGATTTTTATTTCTGATACCATTAAGAAAAGTCGAAAATTCATCAAAAAACTCCAAGATTGAACAAAAGTGAAAACGATATTCGCAAACCACACAAAAACTCTCAGAGTCGAATAAAATATTTAACCTCAAGACGTCAGCGGTTTTTAATGTATTAGTAACAAAATTGAAATTTAGACCAGACTTCACATAGCCAATTATACCTCCGGATGAGTAAGAATTGTTACAGCAATCAACCAAATTAAAATTAGGAAACCTCATTACTTCCAATCCAAATCTCTGTGAAAAATATAATATCCGGCAGGTTGGAATATGAATTAAGATGTGCAAATATTTTATCACTATTTTTTCGTAAGCTACGAGAATTTTGGTGGATTATCCACAATGTACTTTCATCTTTGGATATAGAGGAATTATGTATTGATGAGAGATTTACCATTTGATCGTGACGACTACAATTTACAACAGACATTTAAAATTTAAGTTATTTAATTTATAAATTGAGCAGGTCTTCTTTGTCCTTGATTTCTAGTCTCTCACTCCCATCAATTTTCCTCATGAAAATTTTAGAATTACGTACCCAAAGATGTTTATATCCCTTTTCCAGTTGCAATATTTTAGCCTGATAGTGCAATTCCCGCATTTTGAAGCTCAATGACTCGTTGATGAATATAGGCTTACTCGTTTGAAAACCGCATGATGTCCCCTTAAGATTTCTTTTCAGCTTGGATTGAAGCATCTCGGATTTCGTGTTGCGACGACAAAACTTGACAAAAATTTTTCCAGATGCAGCTGAATTTTTACTTTTTCCGCGGTATGAAAAGCTTATGTCAGTCGCCTGAATCCGCAAACCCAATCCGTCATTTAAGATACGCATCACAACTTCATCAGTATTTTCATATGGCACGAAAGGAACACCAACCACATCAATTGAGTTTTGGGATTCAAGCTGCTCCATAGTATCAATTTTTTGCTGCATAACCTTCACTTGGCATTTCAATTTGGCGTTTTCCTCGGTTAAGTTTTTAACAATAATTTCAATTTTATCGTTCAAGGCTTTATAGTTTTCGGCAGATTACTTTCTAAGCTGCTTTAATTCTTCATACATCATATCCATGACATTTGATTGACTGGTCAATGTTGAAGGCTGCTGTTTAGGTGATGCTGCGCAGGTGTCATCAATCCGGTTTAACTTTTTTTTCTTTTCGCATTCAGAGCAATTCCACTTGGTTTTTGTTTTGATTAAATATGCTATATCTATATCATTCAAAGACACGCAAGTTCGATGAAATAAAAAGTTACAACTACCACAACTGATAACAGCATCTGAATCCCTGCTGACTTTTAAATTACACGTGTAGCATTTAGACATGTTTTTATTTTTTAAACTCTTTATATAGTTCACAAAATTTGAAACCAAAGTACTATAAACCGTACAAAAACAATTGTTTATTTTATTATAGCTAATTGTTCAAAAAACCTGATAACCAATTCACTTTATTGATGACAAACACATTATTCACACAAAAACTGTTTAATTGTCAATTTTTTTTACAAAACAACAAAAAAAAAAAATAAAAATATTTTATTTAATTTTAATTTTTTAAATTATTGTTTAGATGTTGCTTTCCCCACTTCACAACATTGAATGATCCAATATATATATATATATATATATATATATATATATATATATATATATATATATATATATATATATATATATATATATATATATATATATATATATATATATATATATATATATATATATATATATATATATATATATATATATATATATATATATATATATATATATATATATATATATATATATATATATATATATATATATATATATATACTGAATATACTGAAATCCATCTTATTTGTGCAATAGTAACCACTCCATTAAACATAAGCTGATTAAAGCTGTTTAGCTTGAATGGAGTCAAATAACTCAAGAATGTATCAAAAGGCTGCTAAGGAACCTCGACCAGCAGTGTTTGGAATGTGTTCGGCTTAATAAAAGATATTGAATTCGGTTGAATTGCGGTTGTACACAAAATTCAAATTTTAATTTGTTAAAATACTACCTGTTTCCAATTTATTTTTGCTGTTGTTTTACGGTACGGTTAGCCGGATTCTGCAGTTATGTGAAAGAAATTTGACTTTAGACATTATTCTATTAACAATAGATTAGTACAAAATTTGACATCATTTTTGGTAAGTGCTTCTTATTTTATTTTGAGTAGTGTAGAGTTTGGAAGTGTTACAGCCAGATATTTCAAATTCAACCGTTTGCATAATGGAGACGACTTATTTATTAACAAATCAAGATGAAAGCTAACACCTGCTCCATAATAAGGATGGGCCATTAAAAGTTTAAATTTAAAACTGCAATAAAACAGAAACGGTTTGAAATTTTGCCAAATGACATATACATATGCCGGCCAATTGACATCACCATTTCAGCTAAGTAAACGGCCATCAAACGTTTGACGCAATAAATCGATTGTGGCATGAGATGTGTGGCAAGTTCCACCATCCTGTTGAAACCAAACATCGTTGACATCAATCCCATGAAGAGCGGGCCAAAAAGATCGATTATCGCGTGAGTTGGTGCGTGAAACGTTCAATTCTTGAGAACGATGACGAGTTCCTGTTGATGGATTCTCACGCACACTCTCAACCACAACTTCGATATTTTCGGGTGTAGCACTGTACGAGCACAAACGCACAAACAAAAAACGAATTGTTATGTTAATTACAACAATTGGCTGGAGACTTAATGAGCCTATCTACTGATTAACTAAAGCATGTGAACGGGATGAACGTAGTATTGCCTGCGATGAACAGTTCTATTTTTTTTGGAATAATTTCACATATATTTCCCGCCAGGATTGTAATGGATGTATTTGCTTTACACCAGTATTTTAAGAAATTTCTTTAAAAAAACATAAATCAGGCATAGGTCGATTAAAATCAAGCATCGAGAATTTTTTATTTTTAATTATGATTTATCAAGTTTTAGAAGAAATTGAAATTTCGATACCAAATTGTATACGACATTGCCAAGCATTTACTTAGTAAAACACACGAAATATTGTCTAGCGCTGATGCAAGAGAATGTTTCGTGTATTTTACAATGCGAGTGCTTAGAAAGGTAGGTTAAAATTTAGTATCGGAGATTTTATATTTAATATTTTTGTTTATCGTTTTGTCTACTGTATTTATTCTACTCAGGTGATATTACAGTTTTTGTGAAAACTCAATCAAATGAAAAATGTATATTTATCAACTGTAACATCTACATATATAATAATAGAATGTTGTCCACTCTAATCTATTTATTAATAATAATAAATTTCAAATAAACAAAAAGATTGTCTTTTTTCGCTAACATTTTACCAGTACAAAATACTGTCAGCCAATTTGTCATAATTGAATACAGGCTTGACTGACCAGCAACACTTTAAGAATTTTTCATTCAGTTTCGGTTAGATTAGCTGCCACTTGGAAATGATAAAATGTTCAATTCACGTTTTAATATCATTTACGATAAGTTTTGTTACGATATCGGTATAAGATATGTCAAATTTGATTTAGAAATGTCAAATTTTTCGTATAACGTATTTGGCGAAGTTTTTTTTTAGCGCGATAAAATAAAACTGCATATACCACTGATAACGCGTATACCACCGTATAGAGAGGTTGAATTACGCTCGATATTTTTATTACTGACAATCAAGTTAAGCTGTCTAATTAAATTTATTGTTGTTTTTATTTTGGATTATTTTAAATAGTTATGCTAAGTCGAGCAGACGGCACAAGTGAGCGAAACCGTTAGCAAGGATTATATAAATATCCTTATAGTACCTTAAGAGATAAATTAAAAATTGAAATGAAAATTATTGTAACAATATTGTTAGTAGCTTTGACCAACACAGGTAAGCGCATCACGATGATGGAGTGGGATTACTTTAAGCACATTATATATGGACAAATTTGGATATAACAGTGATTATGTGAAAGTGATTACGTGAAAAAAAAATGTTTGGACTGACGTGATTAAAAATAATAATTTTTTTCTGTGTTGCGGTTACCCTTAAATGTGTGTCGTCCAAGTGGAAAGTGAATGTTTTTTAAAGCTGGCATTCATCCCACGTTTAACATGCCCAATTTTGATTGAAATATTAGGATTTCTTTGGCTCGGAAATTATCAAAATTTTGAGGTGAAACGTAAATTCCATATACATATTTGTATATATTCTCAGAATATTAATCTAAATTGGGTCTTCGATGTATTATTGCAATTTTCATTCCGAATTGATAAAAACTAAAAATATTTATAAGTTTTGACTTATACGCTTAATGACTAATTTAACAGCTGGCAAAATATAACGCAGTCAATAAAATTAATAATTAATACTTAATAGGCAATTCGTGTACATATGCATGATGTGATGCATAGCAGCATAAGTATCAAAACATCATTCCATATATACAATTGGAATGCGCGCGGTGTTATCTATTGCTATTTAAATTAAAAATATTTAATTAAAATTTTATATATTATATATCTTTCAAAGTCATGCCTATCAAAATCCAAGACATATTTATTATAAGTGCGAACTGATAATACCGTAAAAATATGGCGTGCAAAATATGAACAAAAGTGTGATTTACTTATGTGTATGTGTATAAGTAAATGTAGGGACTTCACAATATACACATACTTTGCTAAAATTCTTATATATCTTGATCTTCATCGCTTTTTGGGCTGTAAATCACACGCATAATTCTTCTCTCAGCTGTAAGCAGCCGAACTACGCTCATTGCTTAGTTGTGGTATAGCTATCCTCCTATAGCAAGCGCAGTTATATTTGGGTTATATTTTGTAGCTCGGTCCAAGACGACCCTCGTCATCAAACCAATCATTCTTGGGTTTGACTTTCACTATACTTAAAGCAGGCAGAGTTCACCAGAGTCAGACGAGTAATTAGCTTTCTCAATGCTGTCGCCGATCCTGATATCGTTTTTTTCTGATCTTAATTTATCACACTTTCACAGTCCACCGTTCCAAATGATGATCGCTGCCTACGTATTTGGTTGCTGCCTGATAATTACCTACGTCCTGCACAACCTGAGCCAGCCCTTTCAAAATAAACGGGATGGATCCATGTTTCCAAATGTATCTGTTTGTGTGGGAAGAATGTACTCTCGTGATCGTGAGCAATTGTAAATTACATCGTTCTTTCACCATTAAAGAATTTCTTGAAGACCAACGAGTTCCAGCCTTCATATACAGGGATTAGGTCTTCTAACGTTTGTGGTTTCCTAAGTGACTGCGTTCTTCGTGCTGATCCTAAATCTCGAATCTGATTACTTAAGCGGTGATCTGTGTTGGTTTGGCGGTATCCACTTTTTTTTGTTGACAAGCTTAGAACAATGTGGTGATATTCTTGGAAAACATATTCGGGAAATTTAGATTTACGAGACATGTGAGTGCCTTCCGACCACATATATACTGCATATGAGTATTAGATAGTAAATTTATAGTTACTTCGCATACAAATCAAAATATTATATACGACACGCAAGTGTATATTATTTTATCACTATCGCAATCCACGAATTAAGTCTTATCAATCAGCAACGTTTCTTAAATATACGAACGATCTACCCCAATACATAAAATAGGAAATTTCAAATAAATGTTAATATAAAAATTATTATTACAATTGTATTAGTGGTACTGGCTGCTACAGCTATGTGGCCAGCTTGATATGAATTTGATATTTCTGATAGAAACCAAAACCAAAAGGCCGACACTTATTTTGAATTATTAAATGAATAATGTGATCAAGTACAAACAATTACTGAAGTATTAAAATGTAAAAATGTTTGTGTGTATACATGTCGCTCTAATTAAAAATATGTGCGGTCATATTTTGGTATTAATTTAAATAATAATAACTAATATTTATTTATTTATTAAAATTAAAGCTTACTCCCAATTATTTTGTTATGAGTGCGAGAATTGTAACGATGTAAGTGATGCTAAAGTCACGCAATGTGGACTATTAGAAGGATCTACAACTGATCCAACCACGTCTACAACCACAATACCAACAACAACTCCAACAACGCCCCCCACCATACCACCAACTATACCACCAACAGAAACCACTGAAAAACCTCCGCCCCCACCAGTGATTGTACCAGAAACAAAACCAACAACTGAGTCCACCCCACAACCACCAGTGATTGTACCAGAAACAAAACCAACAACTGAGTCCACCCCACAACCACCAGTGATTGTACCAGAAACAAAACCAACAACTGAGAGTACCCCACAACCACCAGTGATTGTACCAGAAACAAAACCAACAACTGAGAGTACCCCGCAACCACCAGTGATTGTACCAGAAACAAAACCAACAACTGAGAGTACCCCGCAACCACCAGTGATTATACCAGAAACAAAACCAACAACTGAGACTACTCCGCAACCACCAGTGATTGTACCAGAAACAAAACCAACAACTGAGTCCACCCCAGCACCACCAGTGATTGTACCAGAAACAAAACCAACAACTGAGTCCACCCCGCAACCACCAGTGATTGTACCAGAAACAAAACCAACAACTGAGAGTACCCCGCAACCACCAGTGATTGTACCAGAAACAAAACCAACAACTGAGAGTACCCCGCAACCACCAGTGATTGTACCAGAAACAAAACCAACAACTGAGACTACTCCGCAACCACCAGTGATTGTACCAGAAACAAAACCAACAACCGAGACTACCCCGCAACCACCAGTGATTGTACCAGAAACAAAACCAACAACTGAGACTACTCCGCAACCACCAGTGATTGTACCAGAAACAAAACCAACAACTGAGTCCACCCCACAACCACCAGTGATTGTACCAGAAACAAAACCAACAACTGAGACTACCCCGCAACCACCAGTGATTGTACCAGAAACAAAACCAACAACTGAGACTACTCCGCAACCACCAGTGATTGTACCAGAAACAAAACCAACAACTGAATCCACCCCTCAACCACCAGTGATTGTACCAGAAACAAAACCAACAACTGAGACTACTCCGCAACCACCAGTGATTGTACCAGAAACAAAACCAACAACTGAGAGTACCCCGCAACCACCAGTGATTGTACCAGAAACAAAACCAACAACTGAGAGTACCCCGCAACCACCAGTGATTGTACCAGAAACAAAACCAACAACTGAGAGTACCCCGCAACCACCAGTGATTGTACCAGAAACAAAACCAACAACTGAGACAACTCCGCAACCACCAGTGATTGTACCAGAAACAAAACCAACAACTGAGACCACCCCGCAACCACCAGTGATTGTGCCAGAAACAAAACCAACAACTGAAACCACCCCTCAACCACCAGTGATTGTACCAGAAACAAAACCAACAACTGAGTCCACCCCACAACCACCAGTGATTGTACCAGAAACAAAACCAACAACTGAGACTACCCCGGAACCACCAGTGATTGTACCAGAAACAAAACCAACAACTGAGACTACTCCGCAACCACCAGTGATTGTACCAGAAACAAAACCAACAACTGAGACTACTCCGCAACCACCAGTGATTGTACCAGAAACAAAACCAACAACTGAATCCACCCCTCAACCACCAGTGATTGTACCAGAAACAAAACCAACAACTGAGACTACTCCGCAACCACCAGTGATTGTACCAGAAACAAAACCAACAACTGAGAGTACCCCGCAACCACCAGTGATTGTACCAGAAACAAAACCAACAACTGAGAGTACCCCGCAACCACCAGTGATTGTACCAGAAACAAAACCAACAACTGAGACTACTCCGCAACCACCAGTGATTGTACCAGAAACAAAACCAACAACCGAGACTACCCCGCAACCACCAGTGATTGTACCAGAAACAAAACCAACAACTGAGACTACCCCGCAACCACCAGTGATTGTACCAGAAACAAAACCAACAACTGAGAGTACCCCGCAACCACCAGTGATTGTACCAGAAACAAAACCAACAACTGAGACTACTCCGCAACCACCAGTGATTGTACCAGAAACAAAACCAACAACTGAGACTACTCCGCAACCACCAGTGATTGTACCAGAAACAAAACCAACAACTGAGACTACTCCGCAACCACCAGTGATTGTACCAGAAACAAAACCAACAACTGAATCCACCCCGCAACCACCAGTGATTGTACCAGAAACAAAACCAACAACTGAGTACACCCCACAACCACCAGTGATTGTACCAGAAACAAAACCAACAACTGAGACTACACCGCAACCACCATTGATTGTACCAGAAACAAAACCAACAACTGAGTCCACCCCGCAACCACCAGTGATTGTACCAGAAACAAAACCAACAACTGAGTCCACCCCACAACCACCAGTGATTGTACCAGAAACAAAACCAACAACTGAGACTACACCGCAACCACCAGTGATTGTACCAGAAACAAAACCAACAACTGAGAGTACCCCGCAACCACCAGTGATTGTACCAGAAACAAAACCAACAACTGAGACCACCCCTCAACCACCAGTGATTGTACCAGAAACAAAACCAACAACTGAAACCACCCCTCAACCACCAGTGATTGTACCAGAAACAAAACCAACAACTGAGACTACTCCGCAACCACCAGTGATTGTACCAGAAACAAAACCAACAACTGAGTCCACCCCGCAACCACCAGTGATTGTACCAGAAACAAAACCAACAACTGAGTCCACCCCACAACCACCAGTGATTGTACCAGAAACAAAACCAACAACTGAGACTACACCGCAACCACCAGTGATTGTACCAGAAACAAAACCAACAACTGAGAGTACCCCGCAACCACCAGTGATTGTACCAGAAACAAAACCAACAACTGAGACTACACCGCAACCACCAGTGATTGTACCAGAAACAAAACCAACAACTGAGAGTATCCCGCAACCACCAGTGATTGTACCAGAAACAAAACCAACAACTGAGACCACCCCGCAACCACCAGTGATTGTACCAGAAACAAAACCAACAACTGAAACCACCCCTCAACCACCAGTGATTGTACCAGAAACAAAACCAACAACTGAGACTACTCCGCAACCACCAGTGATTGTACCAGAAACAAAACCAACAACTGAGAGTACCCCGCAACCACCAGTGATTGTACCAGAAACAAAACCAACAACTGAGACTACTCCGCAACCACCAGTGATTGTACCAGAAACAAAACCAACAACTGAGACTACTCCGCAACCACCAGTGATTGTACCAGAAACAAAACCAACAACTGAGAGTACCCCGCAACCACCAGTGATTGTACCAGAAACAAAACCAACAACTGAGACTACTCCGCAACCACCAGTGATTGTACCAGAAACAAAACCAACAACTGAGACCACCCCGCAACCACCAGTGATTGTGCCAGAAACAAAACCAACAACTGAAACCACCCCTCAACCACCAGTGATTGTACCAGAAACAAAACCAACAACTGAGTCCACCCCACAACCACCAGTGATTGTACCAGAAACAAAACCAACAACTGAGACTACCCCGGAACCACCAGTGATTGTACCAGAAACAAAACCAACAACTGAGACTACTCCGCAACCACCAGTGATTGTACCAGAAACAAAACCAACAACCGAGACTACCCCGCAACCACCAGTGATTGTACCAGAAACAAAACCAACAACTGAGACTACTCCGCAACCACCAGTGATTGTACCAGAAACAAAACCAACAACTGAGACTACTCCGCAACCACCAGTGATTGTACCAGAAACAAAACCAACAACTGAGTCCACCCCACAACCACCAGTGATTGTACCAGAAACAAAACCAACAACTGAGACTACCCCGCAACCACCAGTGATTGTACCAGAAACAAAACCAACAACTGAGAGTACCCCGCAACCACCAGTGATTGTACCAGAAACAAAACCAACAACTGAGACTACTCCGCAACCACCAGTGATTGTACCAGAAACAAAACCAACAACTGAATCCACCCCGCAACCGCCATTGATTGTACCAGAAACAAAACCAACAACTGAGTCCACCCCGCAACCACCAGTGATTGTACCAGAAACAAAACCAACAACTGAGTCCACCCCACAACCACCAGTGATTGTACCAGAAACAAAACCAACAACTGAGAGTACCCCGGAACCACCAGTGATTGTACCAGAAACAAAACCAACAACTGAGACTACACCGCAACCACCAGTGATTGTACCAGAAACAAAACCAACAACTGAGAGTACCCCACCAGTGATTGTACCAGAAACAAAACCAACAACTGAGTCCACCCCACAACCACCAGTGATTGTACCAGAAGCAAAACCAACAACTGAGAGTACCCCGCAACCACCAGTGATTGTACCAGAAACAAAACCAACAACTGAGACTACTCCGCAACCACCAGTGATTGTACCAGAAACAAAACCAACAACTGAATCCACCCCGCAACCACCAGTGATTGTACCAGAAACAAAACCAACAACTGAGTCCACCCCGCAACCACCAGTAATCGTACCAGAAACAAAACTACCCAAATTGAGTAAGAAACCTAACTAATTAAAAATAAATTAACTAAATCAACTAATCAATTTCCAATTATTCAGTTCCAAAAGTATTTAGATTCCGGCGCGAAGCCACAGACGGCAAAGAATATCGATGCTATACAGCCGAAATCCTAACAGGTGAAAATGTTCGTGTAAACCGGGGTTGTGTTGAATACCAAGAATCCGAAGAGAAAACATGTGAAACACTAAATGGTGGCAAGTATGATTGTTCGCTGTGCGATGGATATAAATGTAATTCGGCAACTGCGATATTGACATCGGCGATCTTAATTTTAGGTGCTCTAGTGATTAGTTTACGATTATTTTAAATTTTTTTTGTTTTTTGTCAATTAAATTGTAATTAAAAGTTAGGATTAAATTAAATAGTTTTAAATAATTAAACTTCATATACAGTTGTTTAATTTATAAAAGACCAGCTGCACGGAGGCGATCCAGATTGATCTGCGACGCTTACTCCTTTGAGGCACGACGTGCTATTTACTAAAATATTCAGCTGTTTTCAAAATAAATAACGAAGCAGGAAATGGTGCTGCGAAATATACGGGTACTTGACTGAAATAGAATATCAGAATAATTCAATGGGATGCGAGGAATTATAACTTTCTGTGGCGGAACCAGTTAGAACTGAATAGTTTCTTCTTTACAGTTTTACGTGTTCTTTGGTTCCGTCAAATAGTTTTTGCGGATTAAGGTAGCCCGCTGATTTTAAGTTCAGAGTGAGTTAGTTAAAAAATTGCCATGGGTTATTGCATTATTGGAATGCGTAGTACACTGATAGAATTCAAGTGAATGTTGTAGCTAAATCATTGAATAAGGACTTTGACGTGTTAACTAAATGTATAGGAGCTCTTCATTTTGATGACCTGAAAACCGTTTTGTATTAGAAGAAAAATTACATATGAAACTTGTTTATATTTTGACTCTAGTTTGGTCCTTAAAGTGCTCTACAGTGGCTTATCGACAAACGTTATTTGCTTGAGATACATTCAGACTATATTCAGAGACAAAAATCGTTAGATTTGAAATCAGGAATACATATATCGTAAATCACTTTGTATCAAAGGTTCTTCAATATCAGATATAAAATTCAGGTATTGCTACGGAAAATACCGGTATATACAATTAAGGATGGTTCGAGAAACCTAAAAACCGTCAGAATCTTCATAGCGTGAACATGAAAAGTTAAGCTGCCAGCACCGATATCGTACCTGCTAACTATAATATCCAAATATTAAAAAAAAATATCGAACCTGTTCAGAGCAAGTTGTCAATGTAGAGTTATATACCCATTGACTGTTATTTCAATTACAAGTTATCCCCATTGACCGTTAGAATTGAGAATTTGCCCAAAATATATTGCCCAGATCGTGGTAAAAAGCATGAGAGAAACAATATTGTCCGTGGCTCTGATGGTAGATATTCAATTGTGTCAATTTTCTTTACTTTCCACACATCATCTAGTGATCAAAGAAAGTAGTTCCACTACTAAATTGCGACTAGGAATTTAAATGGTTCATTTACGTCAGTTCATAAGAACCCAGATATCGCCAAAATGAGTCAATTCAGTGCTACAAACATGATACGGATATACTTATACGGGATCACGTGCTAGCTATTGATGAGGTTTTGTCGAAAATGTACTATTCTGAACCATGTGGAGGTTTCGAACTGCAGAAATGATTTTCAAATCACAAGTCAATTTTGTCTGATGAATTGAAACAAATGTCAATCGTAGGGATTACCTGCGACACACCGAAAATGATAAATTTTACATTTAGGTATAATTTCAAAACCAACAGTAATCTAATCACCAAACGGTCTGAACTTTCAGCAATATCAAAACTGAGCTATATCAAAACCTTGTCGAATAATGGAAGCATGGAAGGTTCTCTGCATAATCAACTTTGTGAGTCTCAACCAACTAAAGTAGATTCAAGTGTGTTCTTCCAGTATTATAAAACCCAAACAAAACTGTATTGGTCCTCTGAATTGATTCTCTAGGATATACAAACTTCCTCCTATAGATACTCACAATTTAACTGGTATCTTGACCTTTACTGATAATTAGAAATATCTGGGCCTAATTTTGATTGGCAAATTAAATTGGAACCCTATAATATATTGTAGCAAGTGTCAAGAAAGCTACGGTGGCGCTGTATTCTTGGAGAACTGCCATTAAGAAAGGATGAGAGCTAAAGCCCCACGAGATGTTTTTACTAATTTTCTTACTAAAACATTTCGTAAAAAATTCTCGTTTTGGATGGCGTGAGTGAAATTTTTGCGAATTTGTCACGTTCTTCTGTATATGTATTAGTAAATATTACCTGTACGTCAAAATTGACAAAACCTCCGGGATCAGTTTCACAGAATTTTATCTATAACCAAAGTAATTATTTAGAAGGATACAATAAATGAACCAGGTTGAAATAAATAAATGAACCTCAATTTTGCGAAAACTGACTGTACCTTAACCATAACACCAGTCACAAAAAAACGAATTTAATTGATATTCGTTTAGTCGATATCTGAACTTTAGTTTGCGACGAATCAAATCCAAGTTGCGTCACATTCGTGGTAATCGTTTAGCGTTTTCTTATTATTTTATGTTGAACGTAAAAAATTGTGGAACATAATAACCGCGAGATTCTGATTCGGCCTAAAAGCGAAAGGAACTCTTTAGTCTTAAAACACAGTTTGGTAGTTGATAGTGGAACCTTTATGTGGAACATGTTATGTACGGTGATGGTCATACAACGTGCACAGAAGTTGCAAAATTAACATACAATAAGAGTCAACATGTTTTGAAACCAGATAATTTGTGGGACATGTTAATTTTTTTCAATACATGTATTACGATTCGAAAATAGTTAGTACGCGTTGAATTTAAATTATTTTATAAAATTCAAATAAATTAAACTAATTGTGGAACATAATGTTAAACAAACGTAGCTCACAAAATTTGTTAGATGTATGTGTACATATACTTCAGAAGAATAGCTCAATGTTGGAATTCATGTAATAAATCAACTCGAGCAAAATGTATGCCAACTATAAAATACTTTTGGAATCTAAATCTATCTTTCTAATATAATGTTGCATTGGCAACAAATTTAAACAAGTGGGATGAAAACGTACAGTTTAAAAAAAATGTGGAACATAATATAAAAATATTTTAAATATTTTTGATTCAACAAAACATAGATAAATTTACTGAATATATTGAAAATCTACCTTATTACAGTACAAGGTATGTACAATGACTCAACTGTTGGTCGAATAGCTGCGAAACGAGTCATATCTTACAATTTTCGTTACATCATTTTATGTCGAACGGTACACAGTGTGGAACATAATAACTAAAATATTCACACTGTGCCTATAGAAGCGAAAGTAATTCTTTTGTTGAGCGACATTGAATGGTTCAAATGCATGCAGGACCGAAATTTTACAAAAGTCTTCCAGTTTTGAAGAATATTATAACAATTTGTGGGATATGTTCGATGCTGCAAATTAAAATAATGTTGTAAGTGGAATTTCAATATTCACATCTCTTTGTGTATAATCATATAATGAATATTTTTGTTGCACTAAATAGGAAAATTGTGGCATATAATTCAGAATTAGTTGCCGAACAAAATATTTAGATCTGTAGCCTTGTTGACTGTAGTGGAACTTATTATTACATTCAGCATTTGTTTAAGCGGATTTTAACCAAATAATTGAAAAAGTTGGGAGTTTGAAAACTGGGGTGGCATTTTATAGCATTATCATTTTCGATATTAGAAAGACGTTTGTGTCTCTTTGTTCAAGAATAAAATTGTACACTATTTCGTTTATTCAATTACGCTAGCTATTCGTTAGCTATCGAAAATTAAAAAAATTGATGAATTAAATGTGAAATAGTGTACAAATTTGTTCTTGATAAACGAGGTCAAAATGACTATCGAATATCAAAAATGGTGAAATTACAAAATACCCCCCTGAACTCTAGAACCGGCCTATTCGTTGTATATGCTTCTTTCATTTTATGTTGAAATTATACTTGTTTTGCCTAAAGTCGAAAAAAACTCTTCTACTGAGTATAGAACTGATATACCTGATATTTCTGATCTCTTTGCGCCTATAAACCACTTTGTTGAACGAAATAAAAGAATTGTGGAACTTATGTTCAACCGGCTTATATAAAATAATAATAATCAGATTTTAAAGGCAATTACTGCCTCCTTACTGAGTCAACTATACGGCTTCAACGGTTCCGACCCTGAGCTTGGTCTTCATACTGTCTACGTCAATCAGAAGAGGCCAAGTTGTTCTCTACATCGTGGAACAATCGTCGTTTGCAACGACCTCTGCACCTACCATATGGTGGCTGCACAATTCGTTCTGGATTAACACGCAGAACGTAACCGAGCCAGCGTACTCGCTGAGATCTTATTTCATGTACAATATCGGGGATCTTCATCAGATCTCTGATCTCGATATTGTACATAGCTCGGTATATACCATCTACTTCGTGTTTTGGGCCATAAATCACACGAATGATTCTTCTCTCAAATGTAAGGAGCTATCTCTCTTACTCATTCGTCAGCGCCCAACTTTCACATCCAAACATAACAACGGGCCTGATCAACACTTTATAAAGCTTCAAATTCACGGCACTTGATAGGTGTTTAGATTTTAGCAATGGCCTTAGAGTATACAAAGCACGACTTAATGCTGCCAGCCGCACTTTAATATCCTCACCCACATTGTTATCGTGAGTGATAAGAGATCCCAGATATTTGAACCTCCTCACTCCCTCAAACGTGTACTGGCCACTACTAAAATATTCTGTACCATTGTCCCTATATAACCAAAGATCCGCTGAGGTGTTTCAGTTTTACGAAAGATGTACTCAAACATGAGATTTGAGAGTATCGGGGACAGAGCATCCCCCTGCCGAACACCCGAGTTAACTGCAAAAATTGTCGAGAGCCTGTTCTCAACATTAACACAGCACTGCGTCACAGTTATCATACACAGTCGTACCAATTTTGTTGGCATTCCTAGGTATTACCTAGGCAGACCACAAACTCTCTCGGCTGATCGAGTCATAGGCCTGCCGGAAATACAGGAACACCTGATGTACGGGGATGGAAGTCTCATAATATTTAGATAGAATCCTCCACATAGAAAATACATGATCAGTAATCCTCCTTTATAGTCACCAACCAAGCCCTCTGCTAGAGGAGTGAAAGAGAGCTATACCGCAATAATTCTCACACTTCAAGCGGCCTTCCTTCTTGAAGATGGGGCATATCGTGGTCACTTTCCATTCGTCAGGCATAACTTCGGTTCGCCATACTAATCGAATAAGGTCGAAAAGACAGCTCCACAAAGTATCCCCTCCGAATATCAAGAGCTCCGAATTAATGCAGTCCACCCCAGGTGAGCGGTTTTGTTTCAACCTCTGCATGCTCTTAGTGAATTCCTCATAGGATGGATCCCCAGTGCAATTATCCGCAGTCTGTATTAGAAGTGGCTCAACAACAGTCTATGACGCATGATGATCACCAAGCAGGTCAGTAAAATGTCCACTCCATGCGTCAAGTACTGCGTCGATGTTGACACAGAGGTTTCCATCCCGGTCCCGAATGACGGTTAAAGCAGGCCTAAAAGTATGGTGCAATCCAGAAATGCCTTTAAAGGCATTAGGCGAACTGCACTCTTTGCTGAGTTTTTGTACTTTCAGAATCTTGGCCTTCCAGCAGTGACCACCGAAGTGTTCAGTACCATACCCAGACAGAGTTCACGCAGTCAGACTGACAATTAGCTTCCTCAGTGTGGTCGCTGGCAATATCCTGATAAAGTTTCTTTTGATCTTCATTTATCAGACCTTCACAGTTGAAACGTTCCATGTATTCTCAGACTTGTACAAAAACTTCCATCGTATCTTTGCAGATTGTACCCAAATGATGAGCGTTGCTTACGTATTTGGTTGCTAATCTATAAGTTCTCGCATTCTGCACAACCCGAGCTCGCCCGTTAGAAACTATTGCTTGGTCAATTTGGCTGCGGGAAGTTCCGCAAACGTGCTTGGTACTCTTACATCGTGAGCAATTGCAAAGTATATCACACTGTCATCATTATATCGGTCGCAGTTTAGTGTCGGATGTACGGACCTATGTTTTCACACAACTCGGTCTGATTTCTGCCAGTTCTAGCATTAAAGTCGTCAATTTCCATTCTTACATCGTGTTCGGGTATAGATCCCATCAGATCGTCCAAGTCATTGTACAATGAGTCTTTATATTGGGGCTGGCAGACTACTGTGGCCGCATGTACACAAATTATTGACAGGTCGGGTAACTTCATGTACAAGCGAAGCTAATCGGTCATGGACTGCTTGGAAATCCAAAACAGCCTTCTTTACCTGCGGCCCAAGAAGAAATCCAGCTCCGATGATTTCCGAGCTCATCTCCACTGTAGAGCAACGTATAGCCTGGGACACATGGTCTTCACTTATAGGCCAGCGAGTTTCTTTAAAAGCAACGAGTTTCAGCCGATACTGCTTCATGCATATGGTTAGGCCCTCCAACCCTCCTGGTTTTCTAAGTGACGGTATTGGTTTGGCGGTATCCAATTTTATGTTTGTTGACTTTATAGACAGGTTATTTTTTACGGATGCGAGCTTCAGAATATTGCTGCTGTAGCCCGTAGTGTTGTAGAAAACCCAGGTTTGTCGATTCCTCGTCGATCTCTGGAATTCCATAAACGACATTACACCGTATTTTGCCTAAACGATTAGATTTTAAGGCTTTTAAAGTTCACTTAACACTAGAACTCAAGCCGGTCGATCACCATAAACGTCGTATCTTCGCTGATTGGGTCCTTCAAATGCATCAAAACGATCCGGATTTTCATCGAAAAACCATCTTCAGTGATGAGGCCCATTTTCACCTCGGAGGGTACGTTAATAAGCAGAATTATCGTATTTGAGGCTCAGAAAATCCAAGAATTATTGTTGGAAAGCCTCTTCATCCTCAACGTGTCACTGTTTGGTGCGGTTTTTGGGCTGGCGATATGATTGAACCTTTGGTACAACTGTTACGGTGAATGGATTGCACTACCGAGCTGTGATTAATGATTTTTTATGGCCGGAATAGGAAGATATTGATGTTGACGACGTTTATTTTCAGCAAGACGGCGCTACGTGCCACACAAGCAACGAAACCGAGATCTTGTGATTTAACACCTTTAGACCTTTTTCTTTGGGACCACGTGAAAGATAAGGTCTATGCTAATGCTCCACAATCGATGCAAGACCTTAAAGATGGAGTTCGTGAAGTTATCGAGGACAACAGCCGCAAATGTGCGAATTGGTCATGGAAAATTTCATGAAAACGATATGGTGCTGCAAGCGTAGCCGTGGTGGCCCTTTACCTGATATCGTTTCCTCCTTTTCCTTATAATTTTATGTGTTATACAAATGGAGGAGCATAAGAAGTTTAATATTCTCGATTGTATATTAATTGTATTTTTGTACATATATACAGTATCCCTTCTACTTAGGCGATCTATCAGTCAGAGTAAAGCAGTTTTTAATTTCTCTATATGAATGTTCAAACTGATTAATAAAATTGATAATACTCGTATTAACCATCAGTAGGATGGACGCCAAAATCATCCAACGATTCGTCAACATCTCAAAATAGATTCAATGAGTAGGTGTAGAAAATAAATATTGTGTGTATATGCCTGAAAGAAAACTTGTTCTTTTCACATAATTTATAGCTTTTATGTTTTTCCGCAAAATATATTCGGGCGCTGATCAAGTTTTAATGTTGTTAGCGCATAATCGTTCTTTTTATTTATAATGTTAAAGTCGAACATTTGTATCGCAGTTTCGAACCGCTATGAATGTTTTCTTTGGTAGCCAATACGAGGTATGATATTACCATTAATGTTTTATATATTGTTAAGTAACAGTTGTCTTGTTGTTTTTAAGAAAAATTCAAGAAAGTTCATCTACTCGTATATATAGAAATATAACCGCACTGAACGTGTGATGTGTTGAAGAATAAATTTGATTTACTGAAAAAGCTACTAATGGTTAAATACCAATATATAAACGAAGTTATATGGCCGCCAAAACTATTTCAACGATAATAACGTCATATATTGAGACATTAACCCAAACACAAATCGAACTGGCTTTAAACTATAGAGGCTAAACAATTTTTCATTTTTCATTTATTTTCAGGGTGGATTAGTTTCACTTCAGCACCAAATATATACGTTTAGAAAATTAATTTTCGATTTTTTTTTACACACAACTCTAACATTTTGATATCCGTTATCCACGAGCTTCGGCAACCAAATAACGCTCGTACACTAAGTATGTACTTGAAAAATAAAACAAATTTGAAAGTTTGTTTCAATTTTTTTTTTTTTGTTCCCATTGGTCTAAACTCAAGCATACGTGCAAACTACATAATATATTATGATTGATAAGATGACATCCTGTGATAAAGAAAATATATGATCGAAGACGGCTAACAATAAAACCATTCTGGCAATTAATTTAATTAAACAAATTATTTTATCTTCTATCGCGATATTTACTAAACTAAATAACGAAAATTTCGAGTACATAGCCAAAACTCCACCCCTATTGATTGTTTTTTTTTGATTAGAATATATGTATTTATTATCAATAGGCTGTATGTGTACATAAACATTATTGTCGAATGTACCTTTTGGCACGAGTACTTCAATTTCGGAAATTTTACTTTATATAGACCCAACGCAACCAGTTAGGTTATATTAGTAGACAAGTGAACCTTATTGTGCTAGCAATTGGATTATTACTGCAGCTCACAAAAATTAATTAAAACTACAATAATAACATAAATATGAAATTATTAGTTGCAATTTTATTAGTGGCTTTCGCCACACAAGGTGGGCAAATAATTTTAAATTAACCGTTTGCAATAATTTGTGAATAATATTACATCAAAGTATTGTGCTAAAATAATTGTTTTGTGATTTTTTTTTAGAATAAATTGTGTTACAATAAAATATAATTATTTAATTGAATTTAATTCATTTTTTTGTTTTGTTTCTGCGTTTGAACATAAATGTTATGTTTATATAGCATATTCACAACTACAGTGTTACGTGTGTGAGGATTGTGAAGAAATAGATACGGATAAAGCAACAGCAGTAACATGTGAAGTGCCTACAACTACTACGGAGGATACTAGTACAGTAACTGGTGATGAAAATACAGGTACTGGGAGCTCCATAGCATCTGGGGACACTACAACGCCTGGAGAAACCACTCCAGAACCTAATGATAGCTCAAGTGATCCTAACGAAAACACAGACACTAGTACCCCGGTGACAGGTACTGGCGAACCGGAGGTTACTGACAAACCGGAGGGTACTGACGAACCGGAGGATACTGACGCACCGGAGGTTACTGACGCACCGGAGGGTACTGACGAACCGGAGGATACTGACGCACCGGAGGGTACTGACGAACCGGAGGGTACTGACGACCCGGATCCAGAAATGAAATTAAAACTTATGGCAAAACAGCAATTGAATGATCCACGAATCATTCCACACGTATTCCGCCAACGAAGACAAGCGACCGCACCAGAATTCCGTTGTTACAAAGTCGAAGTAGCAGATGGCGAGAATATTAAAGTAAATCGGGGCTGTATTGAATATACAACCAGTGATGATGCTACATGTAAATCAATTTACGAAGAAGAACCTAAAAATTGTGATTTATGTAACGAAAACGAATGTAATTCATCATCAATGATTGTTGCATCGTTACTAGCAATAGTTGCATCTATTTTAATTACTTCACGATTATTGTAGTTGTTTTTTGAAATAAAAAAACAAAACCAACAACAAAAATTTGTAAAAATTAAATAAAAAGTCTTTAATTTATTTTAAAAAAATTATTTGAATTTGTTTTAATTAAGATAATTAATTTTACATATGTACGTCCCGTTGTCAATAGATAAAATATATAATTGTTGTTGTTGCGGCTTTAGTTGTTGTGTTTCGATAAAATCATCAAACATCACTCAAAAATTAAATTTATTATCGATATATAAATTATGATATCGATTAACACAATTCAATCAATTTAAGTTTTTATGTATATTTTTGTTGTTGTTATATATTTTTTTATCTCTGTACATACATACAATAATACCATAAATTCTTGAGTGCTACCTATATATGATAACGCAATAATAATAATATTGTGCTTTGTATCCAAATGTTGACTAATTTTTGATTGTGAACTAAAATTATCAGCCTGCATATATATAGTCACGAAAAAAGATCGATCGGTCGGATATGTCATCATTTATTTATTTCTGAAGATATAGTAAATAGTCCAAAAAACATTCCGATCGGACCTAATAATATTGCTTCAACCAGTATGAAAAGCAGACCTTATTAATTATGGCATATTCAAACAGATACACAATGTGCATTGCCCCGAGATCATAAATAAATTATCCCGAGAAAAAGCTAGGTTGGGTAATCCATATCTCGTATGACTTCAGACGACTGTAAAGAGAATTTGGCCAATAGAATTTTTTTCAAGCTTAAATTAGCCTAAATTAAATTTAAAGAAAAAACAAACAAAAAAAACATATATACATACATAATATATCTTTATATATATATATATATATATATATATATATATATATATATATATATATATATATATATATATATATATATATTAACAATAACAATAATAATAATAAAATACTAGTTCTTACTTTGTACTTGGCATTACTCAAAGTAATTTTTTTTTTTTTTGAAATGATGCTGCTGTGGCACAACGAGTACTGTCAACTGACAAAGAATTCCACAAACTGATTCCCCTCACAAAAAAGGATGAATTCATTAGGTTTGTACTATTATATGGGATCCTTATATAGTCTGGAGTCAATTAGAGTTTAATTTTTCTAATTTATTAAAAATATATTCAGGCCGTTTATCCTTCAAGAACTTAAAAACCGCCAAGCATACCCGAAACTGATAATATTCATGGAGCGAACAGTCAAGTAAGATTTTTGTATACTGAGAGACATGATCATATTTTATTAGTCCAAACACGTATCTTATGCATGATGAGTTGAATAATAACGGTAAATAATTGAAATATTGCGTCTGAAGGTCGAATATTACAATGTCTCCATAAAGCAAATGCGGTAAGATGTACGTCTTAACAAGTTGTAAGCGAAATGTAGAATTGAAATATTTTGTAGTAGTTCTTAATTGTCTTAAGAGGAAGGTTATTCACAGTATCGGAAAACTTTTTCACTGTACCGGCTACTACAATATTATGGAAAGATTATCAGTATTGCGATCTGATGAAGCGATCAATATACATTGGGTTTTATTGCTGTTGATGTCCAACCTTGTAACGAAATTCTTGTCTCGAGCCTCGCGGTAACACGAAACAGAACCGATGAGTTACCACAAGGCTCGAGACAAGGATTTCGTTACAGTGGCGCCCAATGGTATTATAAAGCAAACATCTTTAGTTGGCGTTTTCCAGTTTGCTTTGGCATATTCATTCTGGTTTTTCCGGCTTTTGCTGTTTGATGATGCCGAATGCATGTGTCAAGGCAAATTTCTTTGTCCCTCGAGTGGTGTCACTGAGACCCCCCTCTGTTTCCACTTCGGTGTTTGATTTCAGAGGAGGCTCAACCACACTACTCCGAGCATAGAGTTCAATTAATTTCCATTTTTTTATTTTTATTCCTCCCGTCTGTCTAGTTTAGTTTGCTGTTTTAGGAGCCTCTCTCTCGGAATCCACTTTAAGTGTTGACTTCCAAAGAGTGGTTCCTATCCAGAATTTTTTGTTCATTCCATTTTTATCGCTGGGTCACACCGCAAATTAATTTCCCATTTTTTTTGGTTGTGATTTTGGTTTGGGGGATGGCTTAGCAAACTAGTCATTTCACTTTCTTTTAGATTCAGTTGTGCATCGACTCGGCGTAGCCACCGTAGGCATCGGGCTTCGCTCCTGCAGCATCCTACATTTTTATTGTATTGAGAGAAAAGAAAATAGCAAAAGTTCATCGTTTAATAATTAATCATCTGGGGGGGATGCTGAAGGGGTAAGGTCCGACGAGTGGGTGCGCGATGTCGATGCTGTTATTGTTGATGTGGTTCAGTAGTTAAGTTCTGCGTTTATTCAAGCTCCGGGGTATGCTTTGAAAATACGACCATTCCTTTGAGCCTAGCCAGCTACCCATGCCGCAGCCAAAGCCCCTATCCCGGAGAAAATCTGTTTTCGGAATCTTTGGTTCTCTGAGCCTCAGTGGCGGTAACTCATCGGTTCTGTTTCGTGTTACCGCCAGGCTCGAGACAAGGATTTCGTTACAACCTATTATTTGTTGACCATTGAACAATGCTCTCAATATCTTGGTTTACTATCTCAATGCAATTCGGGATGTCATTTACACCGCAAGATTTATATATTTGCAGGTCGTCAGCGAACAGTGGAGTGGAGAAAAACTGTTTGGCGACGGTCGTGGAGATACGATGAAATCAGACGTGATGCAGGCAGAGAAAATAAAAAATAATCGCTTAGCTTATAAATTAGCAATTTATGATCAATCTTATCAAATGCCTTGCTAAAATCCAATAGCACCAATGTACTTGCCCGTCCATCATCGACAGCCCTGCGAATGTCTTCGCTAATATTTAGTAGAGCATATTTATAGAACTATATGATTAGATCTGAAGTTTGTTTAATTTTGAAGACGTTTGTTTAATTTCAACCATTGAACAGCAAACATTCAAATTCATTTTGTGCGATAATAAAAAAAATTAATAAAAAATTTAAAAGTGCAATGTAACCAAACACCAATGCAGTGTTAACAAAAACCTCAATAAAACATTTAAGTGCAGTGCTAACAAAAAGTGTTTGAGCATTCTAAGGTGTTAATGACCTAGATTTTAGGTCATTGCACATTGTAATGATTGAATTTACTAAAACATCAAAAACTCAACGAACTCCACCACCTACTCGTCAGCTTCAATCAACAGGAATGTATACGAATGATTCAGAATTAGAAAAGTCATCAACATCATCCACGTCAAGGCAACAATTAATTTGTTCTCCTTTATCACCAAAACAAAAAATCCCGCTAACACCGCAATTATTGCCTCAGCCGGAACAACTTCAAGGGTCAAATGTTCCAAATGTACCCACGCCGTCCACATCTACGATGTTAGATAACGAAGGATGGGCCATGGCCAACAAAAGAGGTAGAGTCACGAGTCCTTTATCCCCAAATACCAAACGCAAACAGATGAAGATAAACGACTACTGGTTGGCACAACCAGTGTCTTTATCCACACGCTTTAACAGTTTGCCAGAGGAAACCGAAGAACTACCCCAACCCAGTCAAGCAACAAAAAAAAATTTAGCGCCTCCAATATTCGTGTCAGGGGTAGAAGCTATTCTCCCTCTGACTAACCTGTTAAAAGAACTGGCTAATGACAATTACGATCTAAAAGTAATTGGAACTAGCCAGGTAAAAATCCAATTAAAAGACGTCGAGACATACCCGGTTGTCGTAAAAGCCCTGGCGGATCGAAATACAGAGTTCCATTCGTTCCAAGCAAAATCAAACAAAACCTACCAGGTGGTTATACGGAACCTACATCCATCAATTAACACTGATGATTTAAAAAGTGAGTTAATTGAATTAGGCCACGATGTTGTCAATATTAACAACATTAGACAAAGTGGCACAAAAAAGCCACTCCCACTCTTCAAAGTAGAGCTTCGAATGAGTGAAAACAATAAGGAAGTACATTCGATCAGCAGACTTATGCATTCAGTTGTGCAGGTTGAAAAGCCGCATGTCAAGCGTGAAGTAGTCCAATGCACTAGTTGCCAAAGATACGGGCACACTAAATCGTATTGCAATCACAAGCCCAGATGTGTGAAATGTGCAGGGGAACATCTCACAAATAAGTGTGAAACAAAAGTGTGGGGTACAAATGTGAAATGCGTGCTCTGCAACGGTAGTCATCCCGCCAACTATAGAGGTTGCACTGTTTACAAAGAAGTGCAAAGCCGGAGATTTCACCCTCTCAGAGAGAAGATAGTGGCGAAGCCGCCGCCCGTTTCAAACCCGAATCCATCGTATCAATTAGTTACCGGGACAACATATGCGCAGAAGCTCAAAAATTCAATTGAAACTGAAACTTCGGAAGGGAGTCGTACCAAAGTAAAGCATTCAATGGATAACTCAAAAAATCAGGAACAACAGCCGGAGCAGTCTTCCACACAACGGTTGGAAACTATGATGGAAAAATTAATGACCAAAATGGATACTATCCTTAACCTTTTAACGACCATTGTGTCCAAATCATTCAATGTCCAGAATCCTTAAATTAGCAATCTGGAATGCCAACGGCTTGTCGCAACATGGACAAGAAATTAAAAGTTTCCTGATGGAACAAGAAATTGATGTCATGCTAATATCTGAAACGCATAACACCAGTAGAAGTTTCCTAAAAATACCAAGATACAGCATCTATAACACAAATCATCCTGATGGAACGGCACATGGTGGCACTACAGTTATAATCAAAAACATAATTAAACACCACGAAGTAGAAAAGTATGAGAAGGAGCATCTACAAGCAACTACTGTAGTAATAGAAGATTGGCTAGGTCCCATAACCATTTCGGCCATATACTGCCCACCAAAACATACAATAAAAATGGAACAATTTGATCATTTTTTTAATTCTTTGGGTGATTACAATGCAAAACACCAAGACTGGGGATCAACACTGGCTACAACAAGAGGCCGTGAGTTATTAAAGTCAATCCAAAAAAATAATCTTCATCATGTTTCAACCAGTGAACCTACCAATTGGCCTAGTGATAGGAGAAAGATCCCAGATGTCATAGATTTCTGCGTCACCAAAGGAATCGCCAGTAATTATATTAAAGCTGCGCCGTGCTTGGACCTGTCATCGGACCACTCGCCAGTCTTAATCACTTTGGGTACAAAGATAGTGAATACAAAGAAACAGCCGATGTTAAGCAACAATAAAACTGACTGGAACCTCTTCAGATATAATGTAACAGAGAAACTAAACATAAACATCAAATTAAAGACAGAGAGTGATATAGATGATGCAGTTGAACATGTCAATGAATGTATCCATTCGGCAGCTTGGAAGTCAACGCCAGAACAAAATGACAAAGAAAAGGATAGGGGATGTTCAAATATTGTCAAGAAAATGATTTAAAAAAAAAGAAAATTAAGAAAACAGTGGCAACGATATCGACTAGCGGAAGATAAACGTAATCTAAACAAAGCAACCAAACAGTTAAAAGAGTTGCTGCTCAATGAAAAAAACCAATCAATACAAGAATACTTATCTCGACTATCACCAACAGAAAACACAGATTATTCATTATGGAAAGCGACCAAGAAGCTGAAACAACCACAGCAGCATGTTCCACCGATACGTAAAAGTAATGGTCACTGGGCGAGAAATAATGAAGAAAAGGCTGAAATATTTGCAGACCATTTTGAAAAGGTATTTCAACCATATCCTTCAGAAACTACAGACGAAGAGAATAACAACATTCAAAGCTATTTGGAATCACCATTGCAAATGAATCTGACAATTATGAAGTTTTCTATCTTAGAAGTAAAAACAGTTATACAGAGAGAATTAAATCCTAAAAAGGCGCCAGGATATGATCTCATCACAGGAAAAGTTTTGCAAGAGTTACCCGATAAGGGTATACGATATCTAACTTACATATTTAATGCAATACTTAGAACTGGATATTTCCCAATACAATGGAAGGTTTCACAAGTAATATTAATACCAAAACCTGGAAAGCCCGCAGAAGAAGTTACGTCCTACAGACCTATAAGCTTGCTACCAATTATTTCTAAATTATTTGAAAAACTACTGCTTAAGCGTCTAAAGCCCATTTTACTGGAGAAAAATCTGATTCCGGGCCATCAGTTTGGATTTAGGCCAGAACACTCAACAATAGAACAAGTGCACAGAATAGTTCAAGCAATTCAAGAAGCTCTGGAAGAAAAAAGATATTGTTCTGCTCTATTCATGGACATAGCACAAGCTTTTGATAAGGTGTGGCATGTGGGATTACAATACAAAATCAAGCAATGCTTACCAAATGATTTCTACAGAATATTAACATCGTATCTAATGGACAGACATTTCATTGTAAAACATCAGGATGCATACTCAAATATCCGTCCAATTAAATCTGGTATACCACAGGGCAGCGTGCTTGGACCAATATTATATCTAATATATACCGCAGATATACCTACAAGCAATCAAGTAACTGTAGCAACATTTGCAGATGACACGGCAGTACTCTCATCACATGAAGACCCCAACAAGGCAGCAGAAGTCTTGCAGGAGAATATTAATAATATCCAAGTATGGATGAAAAAATGGAAAATTAAAGTTAATGAAGCAAAATCTAATCATGTAACCTTTACAATGCGTAGAGGCACATGTCCATCAATACAGATGAATAACCAGGTCATACCTCAATCTGATGAAGTAAAATATTTAGGTATACACCTCGACAAACGTTTAACATGGCGTAAACATATATGGACAAAAAGAAAGCAATTGGGAATGAAACTGTCCAAAATCTATTGGCTCATATGCAGAACATCTAGTTTATCGATTGAAAACAAACTATTGCTTTATAAAATGATAATAAAACCTATCTGGACATATGGTATACAGCTGTGGGGAACGGCCAGCAACTCGAACTTGGACATTCTTCAGCGGTTCCAGTCTAAAATTCTAAGAATCATAGTAGATGCACCGTGGTTCGTGTCAAACGATATAATTCATCGGGACCTAAAGGTACCAACAATACGTGAAGAAATTAGGAACTCCAGTGCCAGGTATCAGTCAAGATTGTCAATTCATCCAAACGAGCTAGCGAACAAACTACTCAACTCCACAACGAGGAAAAGGCTGAAACGTCACAAAATTTTGGATTTGCCAAACAGATCCTAGTCACAAGCAAACACATTAAATTTTAAATTCTCTATATTCAATCGACCCAATCGTAGTTAAATGTGTTATATCAATTTAAACTAATTATAATGTAAGGAGATTTTTATCAATGGGTAAAAATACTCCGATCAAGACAATGTAAAAAGACACAAAGTTTACTGAATGTCTCTTAAAGAGATAGATTGTAAAATAAAGGAACCAAAAAAAAAAAAAAAAAAAAAGATCTGAAGGCCGATTGAGCTTTGGATAACATTTTATGTGACTTAAGTGATGTAGAATTTGAGTTTGAAGTATTTTTTCTAGATCCTTGGAAAGAACCGGTAGCAAACTAATAGGCCGAAAGTCAGATAGACAAAAGCTATTTTGCTTTTTAGGAATCGGTATAACTTTAGAGTGCTTCCATTCGTTAGGGAAACTAGAGAAAGTGATAATGATATTAAACACATACAATATATAACCATCTATATAGGGTAGTAGCATTTTGATAAATTTTAATGGCAGTCCATCCACACCAGCAGAATTAGATTTAACTGATCTAAAGGCTTCATTTAAGTCTACAATTTCAATGTTACGAAAACTAAAACCATTAACCTCCAGTCAACTCAAAACCGTCTACGTTACCAGGTGTTGATTGTTGATTGCAAAAATAATTATTCAGATCGTCTGCTGAGAAGTTGATGTTTAAGTTATTTAGTTTATTGGATAATCCAGTTATGGAATTAAGATGTTTCCAAAATGTTTTAAGGAAAAGAGAGGATCGAGACGTTTAGCAAAATACTGAGTTTTAGCGTTTTTAAGAGAATTATTGGACTTATTTCTAATTGATTTATATTCCAGATAAAGCTCTTTATTTTTAGTACGCTGCCAAAGATTGAAAATTAAATTACGTAATTTATAATCAAACATAAAATTATGATTATTGAACCAGGGTGGGTCAGTAGATTTTCAAAGAAATGATTTAATAGGAACAAGTTTTTCAAACAGATGCCAAAACCATTTGGTTAAAAAGCACTTTATCATTCGGTTCATAAATCGTATATATTATATCCCATGGTATGTTTGCACATTCGCGCATATAAGACCAGTAGTGTCAATATTTTTGTAATCTGGGACACTAATCGAGGACTCCATTCTGTTGTTGTCGACATCATATGAAAAAAATATAAAGTCACGATCCGAAAATCCCACCGATATTTGATTTAGAAAATTTACTTTCAAACTAGACGAAGTTCTTGTGAAATGCGTTGTGAAATGGCTCACTGTTTTGACATAGACAACCAAATCTTTTCAATACATAGTCTACCAAACTTTTTAGGTGTAGGTTTATACCATTAGGGTCACAGTTGAAGTCACCGCATATTATAATATCACTATATTTTAATGAATATTCGGCGAGAATTTTTTCTAGATCAGCACAAAATTCGCCGAGGCGCGATTTGTAAACAACCATTAATAATATTACGACAGATTATGTATCCATTACCTAAAAACTGTCTCATAATGTCGTCGCCTCCAGGTCGTCGTTCGTTATGAACGAATGGGTAAAAGTAACCTAGGTGTGGGCGGGTCACGCTAAATGACGGCAAATGGGCCGGTTTAAGATGTTACGCGACCCGTGCCAACAAAATACCAGGCCGGGGGCCCATTTAACAAAGCCCAGTCTCAAACGGAGCCTTCTGGATACCTGGCGACCTCCAGTTGTAAGTAGCCTTACCTGCGTAAATTAAATGGATCTCTGCGAAGGTGGATCAAATTTTCTCCGACACTCGTTGGTCCATAATGTCTAAAAATAATAAAAACAGCAACAAAACCGATACCGCCACGCTCCAAAGGCCGGAAGCAACAGAAGAGAGCTCAAACCATAAAGGTAGGGCGCCCTCAAAAACACCAGAGGGGGGCGGCTCCAGGGCACCAAAACCAGGGACTAGCGGAACCCAAAGGAAATCTACAACCCCTGAGGGGCAGCTCACGGCTGAGCAAAGAGAATCCGTGGTATGGGCAAGGAAAACGGTCGAGCAGGCGATAGCTCGGAGAGGGACCATGTGTCGAAAAGACAGCGATCCCAGGATATGCTAGAACCTGTCGACACAAAACGGGCCAAATTGCAGGCGGAGAAGGAAACTCCTCACATGGTTATGCCGAAACACAAGTCTTTCTGTGGCATTGTGAAGGAACGTGTTTTGGTGCTAGCCGTCATTGACAAGAGTCATGAAGACGGGAGCATCACCATGGAAAAATGGAGGTTAGTGTACAATGCACTAAACGCAGTTTTTCTCAAAGTCCTAGGTGAGAATCAAGGACCCCCTCTACGAGGTGCTGCCAGCATCGGGGAACCAAGTTCCGTGGGAGGATTTATGGGAGACACCGGCGATTCCAATGGAACCGACAGACAAAGTGAAAATAGGTAAGTATGCTCAACTTGGTGAAAATAAAAAGAGAATTGATAAATTTGAGATTTTTATGCATTTGGCACGATTGTCAGAGAAGCGAACTTATCAATTTATTTAAAAAAATATATCAGGTATCGTCCCTATCTAGAATGGCAAATCTTTGACAGATAGTTAGTAAGTAAAGTAATGTTAACTATAACATATGTTGTCCTTGTTTTATTCATCAGTGATGCCTACACATTTTATGCGAAGAAGTAATTTGATTTTGCAACTCATCTGCAACGTAACAACACCATAAATATGTATTCAATTATTACCATAAATCGTGCAACCGCAGGCCAACA
Source organism: Tipula unca (assembly GCA_951394425.1). Lineage (NCBI taxonomy): Eukaryota > Metazoa > Arthropoda > Insecta > Diptera > Tipulidae > Tipula > Tipula unca. The sequence goes on from OX596381.1 coordinate 188,509,900, forward strand.
TTTGAATTATATTTGGTCTGTTTGCGATTACTTTGTGAGTTGATTCCTGAAACTAATCGAATGTATATTTTAGCAGAAAGCGAAGTTTCCTTCACACCTGATCCATCACAGACGTATATATATATAATATAAATCACATACAATTCCCCTTGAGTTATAGATCGAGCTTCCCAAACTGCTTGCGATAAAGTCAGTATAATTGGCATATCCTCAATCACTTATAGAATTATGTATAATCTAGCAAATTAGATATTATTTAAATTTGTCAAGCAATTTCAACGATTAAATTACACTTCAACAAAAATAGCACTCATGACAAACTTTTAATATCTGGGCATCTTTTTTGACAGAAAATGTACTTGGAGTTTTCAATAGTTGAGTTGTTTCAAACGAAAGAAAACAAAATACTCCACTTGTTTAAGCTAATAAGTGGAAAAAAAGGAAAATAAGTGATTCGCTTATCATTCTATATAAAAAAACAAGCAAGATAAGAGCCACTGTTTGACTATTAATTTATTTAACTAATAATAGCGACAACAAAGTCTTATTTCGAAAAGATAGAACGTATTCAAGATAATTAGGGGGATTCATTCATTTTGCCAGCTAAAATGTTAAACTCTGTTAAATTGACAACGTGTTTGTTGAAAATCATAGCTAGATTTTTTTTCAACAAATTTTAATAAAAAGCTTTGTATCTTAAATTCAAATAGCAGTTCAAGCTTTGATATTTTAAAGTTATGTATAAGTTTTTATATTTAGGTTGTAAACATCGACTCGTTTAGTGAGCTTTATCTTCACAATTCGAAAGAAACAATTTTCGATATTTTCGCGCAGTTGTAAATTTGTTAATGTACTCGTAGTATCTTAATCTGAAATATCATAGTGCTTTCGAAGAAAATAATGTACACTCAACTTAAACCTAATCAACAATTCAACTAAACGCTCGACTAAAGCGAAAGCTTTTAGTACACATCAAACTGAAAACTCTAATTATTATAATGATCAAATTTATTAGCACGATTTACGTAAAACTTGTATTAAAGCTCAAATTTTTCTAAGCATTCGTATCATTAGACTTGGTAGGCGAACTAAACCTTCTTTATGTTTATTTTCCAATCTAATTTAATTAAGTGAACTTAATTCCAATCAAATTAAACCTCGGTGAAACCGAAGAATTTTTTGTACAAATCAAATTGAAAAATTAGCTTTGCCAATTTGGCACTCGAGGAAATATGTAGTTAGTAAATTTAACTTACTGTAATTTATTTTCAACACCAACTTGTATTAAAACCAGGGATGGGCAAGCTAGATTACGCCATGCAATCTACGCGGTTGTCGACACGTAAAATATAACGTAGATTACTTGGCAGTGTTTTTTGTTAACGTCGACAGTTAAAATAATGTCAATAATTTAATAATTTTTTTTAATGTCAATAATTTTAACGAATCGAAATCGAATACGCCAGTTCATGGAAGTATTTTGTAAAAGCGTTCATCTAGAGGTGATTTTTTCATTTGTGTCTTTTTGACTGTCACATCGTATTTTTATTTATTCAGTATTGTTTGCCATTTCATCATGAAAATACTGAGCCCGGTATAGCGTCTACAAATTGTTCAGCTTTATTACGAAAGCGTTCTGTGAGGAATGTATTTCGTGCGCTTAGACCAAGTTACGGTTGACATAATCGGCCTATCGAGACCACTATTTGGAATACCATCGAAAAGTTTGAATCCCAGTTTATAGTATTGGATGATACACGGTTTGGTGTGGTAAATGGGCCGGGTCTGTGAAATCATTCGTTCATATTTCTTCAAAAAATAAGACGGCCGGGAGGTCTCTGTGAATAGTGCTCGTTATTGCGCCATGATAACCGAATATTTGCTGACTGAAATTGACGCCCGACCTCGACGACATTTTGTTCCAAGAAGTCGGCACTATTTGCCATATAGTGCGTAAAGCAACGTACTTATTGAAAAATCATGTTGGCGAGCAATTAATTTCACGGTTCGGATCGTTAAATTGGCTATTTACATCGTGTGATACCTCTAGACTATTTTCTTTGGGGCTACGCAAAGTCCGAAGTCTATGTGAATAAACCAGCACGATTTGAGGCATTGGAAGCCAACATCACTCGTGTCATTTGCCAAATACTCGATATTCTCGAACAAAAAGTCATTAAAAATTAGACTTTGAGAAAGGACCATCGCAGTTCCTGCCATCATTTGAAAGAAGTAATCTTAAAAAAATAAATGGCAAGAAATGTTCTTTCGAATGATAATAAAGTTTCCATATACGATTAAATTGAATTTTTGAGTTTTTTTAATTTTTGCACAAATCATTTCGATAGATTTCGTTATTACGGATAAATCACGCACATGTTGTTTGATGTTCCCTATTTCTGGCATAACTGCCGGTCTGACTTTTGCACTTCAGCACTCTTTCAACTATAGCCCAAAAATGTTTCGATAACCTGTGGACTCTTTTAGATAACATTGTTTTCATTAATCTCGTGCAATTTTATTGCTTCTGCTGGCTCAACAACTGCAAATTGCAGGCCAAATCATACATTTTTTTGCAAATGTATCTAACTTGAAGTGTTTCAAAACCAATTTCATGTACGTTTCGTCATCCATCAAAACACATCCACTAAATTTTGTGAAAATTTTATTATCAGTCTGCCACACATTTTATCGAACAAGTGTTGGTTATCTCAACGATTTGGGTTTTTAATAACTCGGTAGCCCTTATAACCATCCTGAACTCGAATTCGTTTTACCATGGAGTGGGGTGTGCAAAATTTTATGACACAGTAAAATAGTCAAATTTCCCCGAATTATTTTTAATGAAGGTTATAAACCTTCTTGTAAAGATTTCTATCAGTTGTGCCATGTAAAGATTTCTATCGTTGTTCAGCATGAATTTTTAATTGAACTAGAGTTCAAGACTCGTCAGCGCAAACACTTTTTTAGTTTAATTTTTGCTGTAAAATTGGTTCAACACAGCTTCTGTTGAAATCTACATTCAATTTCTGCAAGTATAAGAGCCATCTCTTGTGTATGGCCGTAATGAAAATATACGCGGTGATGGTCAAATAAACATAATCCATTCCTGTTGCTAAAATTTTGAATTTTCTCTATTGAATTGGCAAATTTAAAAGATTTACTTAGCAGCAGATTGAAATACGACCGTGGTGCAGTTAACAGAGTCATTGCTTTTGCATTCGTGGACTCAAGTTGAATTCTCGTCAGAGTCAATACTTTTTTAATTTAATTTCTCGGAGCCATCTCTTGTGTATGACCGACCGTAATGAAAATGTAAGAGCCTTCTCTTGTGTATGACCGTAATGACTGTCCATAAAAGAAAACATAAAAGATTTGTATAGCACTAAATTTATATACGCCGGTAGTCCAGTAAGCCGAGTCGTAGCATTTGGAAATGTGAACCTGAGTTCAAGCCTCGGTTTGGCGTACAATTTCATTACCGCATTATAAACAACCCACCCATCCATATACCCATCTTTTATACTTACCAATTTTATTACTTGGAGAATATTAAAGTTTCGGATAGAAGCTGAGTTGGATTGGATTATTTTTATTTCACCATCACCTATTTGACAGGAAAAATTAAATCAAAAAATGTTTGGCTCGATCGAGAATCGAACTTAGATCCATAATACAAAGTCACTGACTTTGCTTACTGTACCACCGCCGCATATATATTTCATGCTATACAAATCTTTTATATCTGTGATTTGAATAGAAAATATTGAAAATGTTAACACAGGCAATGTACTGCGTTTATTTCACCATCGCTATATATCCATCTTGTATACATGCCACTTAAGTAGTGGCACATATATGAAAATTTTTAACAGATGCACTGTGTTGAACCATGAATACAGAAGAAATTAAATTAAAATAATACTGTCCGCTAATGAAACTCGAACCTAGAACCACGAATCCAAAATCAATCACTCTACTACCTTGCCCACCACAGTATATACATATATTTGGTGCTATGCAAATCTTTTATACTTTCCAATTGAATTAAAAACTTGGGGGAAATTTTTTGTAGAAACAGAAGCTGAGTTGAACCAAAAATGTCCCAACATTAATATCGTTTGAAACTTCCAAGCAGTGTATTTCGAAGAAGTTAAAAATCTGACCAGCTATTCCTCCTTATTTTCTTAAAAATTATAAAACTTCCGTTCCAGTCAATGATGCTTGAGGCGATTTTCTAGGCGGGCCACAATATTTTGCCTGATTTTTTGTGAGCTGTTTCTTCCGATTTTTCTGCGAGCTGTTCTATACCGTTCCACCGTTATAAACATAGCCTCATTCTATATAACGCTATGTATCGTTGTTTTGGGTCAATTTAATATGAGTTGGAAGTAAATTGTGGTAAATTAGATTTGAACACTATAGGTACATATTTATTAAAATGTCAAGGTTACTAAACCAGTTTTTCAGATTGGTGTGTGTTCTAAAAGCCTTAATATTTGTAATTACTCAACTAGTGGGCGAATTAAATAACTTTTGGAAAAAAAAGTTAAGCTTTTTTCCATTTTAATTTGGATGGGAAGGCGCTAATTAAATCAAATTCGGTAACTTTAATTTAACTAAAAGCTCAGCGAAATTGAAAGCCATATTTTACCATAATCCATCACTCTTAAAAACTGGTTTTGTCTACTTGACAGTTTATTATAGCAATGATTACAATTTTATTTTATTTTACTCCTCTAGCCTGCTAAAGTGTAAACCTACCACAGTCACAAAAATTGTCGCAATAGTGTGCTGAGTATATAGGTTCGTTACAAACTAGTATTGTGTTTATAAAACGAGTGCTACGAAAGGGCTCTTTAGGCACTATCATAAAAACATTTCTTTATATCGAGACAAACAAAATTTCCAGGTGGAGATGAAGAAGATTTTCAATGTTCCAAACATCGTTATTATATTCCCGTCAAAGCAGCTAACATGCGGGGTAAGCTGAATTTATTAACTGAACGTTGATTGCCGTCACGGAACACATGCCAACAGTCAGGCTCTTCACATCGGGTGCATCGGTCCAAAAAGATTCAGGATTTTATACAAAACGTCAGTTAAAATGTTTCCGGTTACCGAAAAAATGCTCTCGGCGTCAAATGTTTACTCTTCAAATTTCCAATATATTTTAGAAATAATAGTGGATGGTACAGTTAAATTGTGGTAAGGGTTGGAAAAACGTTGCTGCAGTTAATACATATATTGTTCTAGAATTACAGTGAGAGTTGAGGTTGTGACAAAAAAGGTTTTTTTTAGTACATGTTGACTTTTATTGTTTTGTTTTAATCGAGCTTGGCCTCGGAGGGATATCGATCAAACTCTGACCCCGTAGACATAGACTACACATTGAGATCCAAAAACTTTGGATCAAACCCCAAGAGGTTTGACCCCAAGAGGGAACCAAGTACCTTGTGGTTTTCAATAATACTTTACAAACATTACTCCATTAACGACGTTGAGCCAGAATTCTCTTAGATTTTAATATTTTTATTTATTTTCCCCAAGTATAAATTATGATTGAATAAATACGAACGCTCAGCTAACACTGGTGTAATCAAGGAAAGCATTATAAATTATTACGACAATATTCGGCTCACGCGTATGTGATCAAAATCTCTAAACCTTAACGCAATCAATCAATTAAAACCTGAAACCTACATTTAATAGTTAAAATTAAAACAATCTTATCAAATTAAATAAATTTACAAAACGTCAAATGGAATAATATATTATTATAATTTAAGCATAAGATAACAAACTTATGACCATCGCAAAATAAAAAGCTATAATCATATGCTATAAAATATTGCCGGCGATTTACTCATTTTAAGCTGCCATACTTTAATTTATAATAAATAATAGTGAAAAAAATTCCCAACTATCTACTTGGTATCGATATATGCAAGTAAGCCAAAACATATGTATTGCACTCGAATATAAAGGGTCCGCCGCATGCTCATCAAACTCTTCTGTTCTCAATATCGAAAAGTTTACGAAGGTGACCAATAATTCTAGAAAGCTTTATCAAGGCCATAAATGAGATGTGGAATGAGATTTTACTAGATCATTTCGTGCAGTTCGGTGTATCTTCTAATTGAACTTACACCGCCAATTTGTAACTTTGAATTCGATGTAATTTCGTGATTTTTCATCAAACATTTACTTTTATTTATAACTAACCGGGCCTGTCCGATAAACTTGAACTTCACTAGCAAATGAGTATTAATGGTATAGCTCCGGGAAGACTGGGTAAAGAACACTGAAGTTTTGTAAATAAATTTATTTGACATTTTACACCAGTTTGCTATTCTGTGTACGTTACGTGGTATTGAAAATCCAATTCTATTTAAAGGCATCCATACAAATTCTCGGCCTCATATAATAGTAATTTTATGTTCCATTCACTAGATCAATTGGTTTGGTCCTTTACATATGCGGAGCATTTACAATATTCCCCTCCTTACCATGGAGCATTTACAATATTCCGAAGTACTTTGTTTTGGAAGGTCTGTATCATCTTGATTCGTTTCTTGGTACAAAGCTGTATACCATAGATCCATACCGGTTTCAGTATTTGCCGGTATAAAAGCCATTTATGATGTATGGATATAGTTCAGAATGTCTACCTAATAGCCAATACATCTTCCTATACTTCATGTTCAGCTCTTCCTTTTTTTTTTGACATGTTCTTTCCACCTCAACATGGCATCCAGCGTCATACCTAGATATTTCACCATATCTGCATAGGCAACTTGTTTAGAGTTGATTATGATTGGGATTCTATTAGACATATTTTTATTAGTAAGGTTCACATGCACAGATTTAGTTTTGTTCATTTTTATTCTCTTCTTCTTCTACATTGTTCCCAACTGCCAAAATCGCAGTATCATCAGCATAAGTTGCTATAGTTGCATCTTTCGTTGGTGGTATATCCCGAGTATACAGGAGGTACAAGACAGGGCCCAATACGCTACCTTGTGGTACTCTTGTTGTGAGGGCTATGGGTTGGTTGAATTTCACATTTCACATTTGATTAAAACACTTCGAGCAAGATTTTATATACATACTTGGTTTATTAATATATATTTAATTCAATTCTATTAAATAATTTAAACTTAGTTAATTAATTTTAATGAATTAATTATTTGTTACAAATGTAACTATTTTATTGATTACAATAATTATATTTTAATTTAGAAAAATTGGAATTAAGTAAAGTATATGTTTTTTTTAATTTAGGAAAATGTTAGGAAATAATTATCAATTTTTATCTTATTACCATCACGGTCCAAAGCTGATCCAAAATTAGAGAATATATACTGGGAGATTAACAGATTGATGTACCATCGATCAATAATTACAGTCGATCCAAAGATGAGTGATACATCACTACACTCCTCCCTCCATAAAACAAAAGGCGACCTCTGGTTGACTTTTGAGTGAGTTATCTGTGTGCATAAGATAAGTTGCTTTGACCATGAAAATATAATATTTATATTATTTATAATTACAATTTTGTTTTATTTATTTATTTTCCAGTCCTTGGCCTTGGCTACCAAACAACCACGGTAGCTGGCTGGGTGCTCTTCATGGCAGTTTGAGCACTTGGGTTTGTTTGTTTTCGGAATCGTGCAGTCAGCCGTTAAGTGCTTACCTGCACATCTGACACAATTAGCTTCTCTTTTGCAAAATTTCACTGTGTGGCCGAAGCGTTGGCATCTCTTACATTGAGGAATTTCTCTGTTCCTTCTTTTGGCTTCCATTTTAACTTTCATATGATATGTCTAATATCAAATATTTTCTTACTATCCTCCATGTTATCAAAACAAAAAACATAAAAAGTGGTAATGGAACTAGTTGGCTTCCTTTTTCTTTCACTTTCTTCGTGACATTAACCACATTAATTATGTTGAACCTGTAGCAGCTCGAATATTCGACTCACCGATATTCGATTCTGCCACAAACAAAACAATTAGTGAAATTCAAATATAATCCAACTTATTTGAATTAAGCGTTCACTAACCCCATCACATATCAATCTATCCAACCAACACTATCTAATAACCGAACCATTACTATAAAACATTTATAGTAAAACCATCGCCATCCAACCAACATCACCACGAACTAACAATGTTCGGTGATGCAATAATAATCCACTGCACTACATAAGTGCAATGTCGACCGTCGCCGGCGCATGTGTTCCCTCTTCACAAAACGAAGACGAAGGCGACGTCATACTACAACAAAACAAAACAACACAATATTGTCGTCCATTGCATTTTATTACCTCTACGAACAAGTACATGTGTAAAACGGTGGTGAAAATAATAAAATTAAAATTAAATAAATAAATAATTAATAAATTTATAAAATAATTAATTAAATAAATAATTAATAAATTTATAAAATAATTAAATAAATAATAAATATTGCTGTGTGTGTACATGTTTTCATTTTTGAGAAGTCCGCACCGTATAGACAAAATAAATAGGAACGATCCTATAAATTGGTGACCTCAACGTCGGTTTTTACCGAAAAATAAAAAAAAAATAACAACCAAGTCACGCAACCGCGTGGGAAGAAAATAAAACGTGGTGTATCGGACGGCCCACCCACACAACGCGGGAACCTACTAACATAAAAATAAACACAACCATCCGGAAGATTATAACGTGCGTAGGGCGGACCCACGTACCAACGAGGGAATAATATAAGTATATATACAATATACACGTGGCGAAGGGACCGCAACCCACCCACGCAACGCGGGACACCGTGGGACAACGCAAACGGTGAAGCGATCCACCCTCACCGCAACGAAGCAGCAGCAGCAGCAGGAGAAACAGCAACAACAACGGAAATAACAAAATAACCGGTAACAAGTTTTTTTTTTTTTTTTTAAGTAAAATATTTTTTTTTCTCTTGTATTAAAAGTATTTTTTTTGCAATATTTTTTTTAATTCAATCATTTTTTTTCATATATAAACTTAACGTAGAATCATTTTTATTTTCCAAAATTTAACGTAGAATCATTATTTTACTGTACAATTTATATATTTTTCACCACCACGTGCACACCCATCCATAGTCTCACACCCTGGTCGTTTTCTCGTTTCTTAAGTTTATTTTTACATTTATTTTTTTTTAATTAAAACGAGCCCCCCCAATATAAGGTAGGACGAAAGGAACTCCATATTCGGGGGTTTCTCACAGTATAGTGTTGTATTGTTGTATTTTTATTGTTTTATTGGTTTGTGCAAAAATGTCGGATGATGAAAAAGATCAACCACAAAAAATGGAGACCACGCCTCAAGGCGCTAGTCCACAAATAGAGATCGCGGCATCACATCAGCGAATTACAATACAACCTTTCTGGCCACAAAGAGCAAACACATGGTTTCAGCTCGCCGAAATACAATTCGGACTGCAAGGTATATACGCTGATAAAACCAAGTACCTGCAAACATTATCAGCCTTGCAACCAGAAACGTGCGATGTGATCTCGGATCTCCTCCTCAATCCGCCGACAACCAACCAATACAACACATTAAAGCAAACGCTGCTAGAACGACTAGCACCATCGGGCAAACGTCAGCTAGAACAATTGCTTTCAGGACAGCAATTAGGCGACCAAAAACCATCTGACGCTTTACGGCACATACAAACACTGGCTAACAATAATTTTAATGAAAATATCATTAAATCTTTGTGGGTACGTAAAATGCCGGAGTTGATTCGCATAGCGCTGGTAGCACAGCCCGAATCCTCCACGACACAAACGTTAGCCAAGATAGCCGACAAGATGTATGATGTCATAAACATCACATCTCAAAGCGTCAGTCAAGTCAATGCACCATACCGGCAATCAAGAGAACGCAGTGGAGACAGAACTCCCCGTTCAACACAAGCACCAAACACACTCGAAGCAAGACTGTCGAGAATCGAGTCTAGACTCGACGGGCTACTCAGAGGTCGAAGCCGTTCGCGTGGGCGACGAGCTCCCTCACGAAATCGAACCCGCAGTCCCAGCAACAACACTTACCAACATGGTAAATGCTGGTTCCACACAAAGTTTGGTAGAGCCGCCAGAAAATGCACGCCACCGTGCAATTTCACCACGTCGCAATCATCGACGTCCACGGCCGCCGTAAAAATGAACATTGACAATTCAAAAAACTACTAAAGTCACGGGTTGAGAGTATCACACCTCCCCTGACACCAACCTACACGTCACGTTTGTTTGTGTACGATAGACACAACAAACTCACCTACTTAGTCGACACTGGCGCTGACCTTTCGGTTATTCCAGCAATGAATTACAAATTGAAATATTCATTATCAAATCGAAATTCAAATCTAGTCTTATCGGCTGCCAATGGTTCAATCATCCACACGTACGGCACAAAATTGCTTAACGTGGATATCGGACTCAAACGTACCTTGACGCACGCTTTCATACTAGCTGCAGTGAACCGTCCGATCATTGGCGCCGATTTTCTAAGCAAATTCGGACTTCTTGTCGATGTCAAACACAAACGGCTGATTGACCCAGCTACAAAGCTGTCAATAAACGCCACAATAGTTCGTGTTAACACACCAACACCGATCCATTTTAACATCGACAACGGCTACGGCACTCTGCTCAAAAAGTACCCACTACTTACAGCAGAGCCGAACTACAAAATGCCAGTCCGACACAACGTGGTTCATCACATCGTCACGGAAGGCCATCTTCCCGTGTCGAGACCACGCAGACTAGATCCGGTGCGTCACAAAGCTGCACAAGCAGAATTTCAACACATGGTGGAATTAGGGATTTGTCGAACATCGACATCTTCCGTCTCTTGTCCACTACACATGGTCAAGAAGAAAGATCAAGACTGGAGGCCATGTGGGGACTATCGGCGTTTAAACATGGTTACGATACCGGATCGCTACCCGATACCCCACATTCAAAACTTCACCATGCACTTGCATGGCTGCAAAGTTTTCTCCAAACTTGATCTCATCAGAGGTTATCACCACATTCCCGTGGCACCTGAAGACGTTTTCAAAACGGCAATCACCACACCATTTGGCCTCTTCGAATACACCCGAATGCCATTTGGATTACGCAATGCCGCACAAACGTTTCAGCGCTTCATGAACGAAGTCGTTCGAGATCTCGACTTCGTTTTCGTCTACATAGACGACATTCTTGTGGCATCACAAACTGAGGAACAACACAAACTCCATCTGGAAACACTTTTCCAACGACTTGTCGAGTTTGATGTTCACATCAAGAGCTCAAAATGCGTCTTCGGCGCATTCACTCTTGATTTCCTCAGCCACAAGATCACCACTAATGGCATCCTTCCGTCACAAGACCGAATCAATGCCATTAAAGAATTCCCAGCTCCAACCTCAATCAAAAGTATTCAGCGATTCATCGGCATGGTCAACTACTACCACCGATTCATACCAAAGCTCGCTGAAATACTCAACCCAATTCACAGCCACCTGGCAGTACTACTACGTAAGCCCAAAACCGCCAAGAACTTCTCTTGGCCTGACGAATGTCAACACGCATTCACGTCACTCAAGGCTGAATTGGCACGCACAACACTCTTGTCACATCCACTGAGCGACTCAAAGCTCAGCATTACTACTGATGCATCAAACACTGCTGTCGGAGCAGTCATGCAACAGTACAACGACAAGTGTTGGGAGCCCCTGGGATTCTTCTCAAAGAAGCTCTCGGATGCCGAAAAGAAATACTCTGCATTCGATCGGGAATTACTCGCAATATATCTAGCAATCAAACACTTCAGATATTTTGTCGAGGGTCGGGACTTCACAATTTACACCGACCACAAGCCTCTCACTCGAGCAATTCAGTCTAAAACTGAACGCAATCCAAGGCAAGCACGCCACTTGGATTATATTAGTCAATTTACCACGGACATCCAGCATGTTCAAGGTACCGAAAACGTTGTCGCGGATACACTTTCGCGCACAACAGCAAACGAAACGGCCACAGTCGAGACTCACTTCGACTGCAACAAAATCGCACAAGCGCAAAAAGCAGACTTGGAACTTCAGAATTTACTTTCTGGTTCCGCTTGTCACGCCAGTTCATCACTGAAACTGGAGCTTTTCAAACTACCTGGCCTCGAAATCTACTGCGAAACATCTACGGGTGCAAATCGCCCGTACATCGCAGAGCAACTACGTCGAACCATCTTCGACACACTACACGGTATCTCACATCCTGGTGTCCGCGCAACTCGTAAATTGATTACTGCTCGATACTTTTGGCCCAGCATAAACAAAGACGTGACCCATTGGGCACAATCCTGTTTATCCTGCCAAAAATCGAAAGTCCAGCGACACACAAAATCGCCTCTTGGACAATTCGCAATTCCACCTGGTCGATTCGAACACATTCATTTGGATGTCGTAGGACCACTTCCTCCATCCAATGGATACTCATATCTACTCACCTGTGTCGATCGTTTCACTCGATGGCCAGAAGCGTACTGCATGAGCGACATGTCTGCAGCAACCATTGCCACCACATTCGTACAAAACTACGTATCACGATTTGGCGTTCCACTTGACATCACCACTGATCAAGGAACCCAATTCGAGTCGAAGCTCTTCTCGGAGTTAACGAAACTCCTCGGCTCGCATCGTATACGTACAACGGCTTACCACCCACAAGCCAATGGCATGGTCGAACGCTTCCACCGCCAGCTCAAAGCTGCTCTCAAGGCTGCTCTTCAGCGATTCATCGGCATGGTCAACTACTACCACCGATTCATACCAAAGCTCGCTGAAATACTCAACCCAATTCACAGCCACCTGGCAGTACTACTACGTAAGCCCAAAACCGCCAAGAACTTCTCTTGGCCTGACGAATGTCAACACGCATTCACGTCACTCAAGGCTGAATTGGCACGCACAACACTCTTGTCACATCCACTGAGCGACTCAAAGCTCAGCATTACTACTGATGCATCAAACACTGCTGTCGGAGCAGTCATGCAACAGTACAACGACAAGTGTTGGGAGCCCCTGGGATTCTTCTCAAAGAAGCTCTCGGATGCCGAAAAGAAATACTCTGCATTCGATCGGGAATTACTCGCAATATATCTAGCAATCAAACACTTCAGATATTTTGTCGAGGGTCGGGACTTCACAATTTACACCGACCACAAGCCTCTCACTCGAGCAATTCAGTCTAAAACTGAACGCAATCCAAGGCAAGCACGCCACTTGGATTATATTAGTCAATTTACCACGGACATCCAGCATGTTCAAGGTACCGAAAACGTTGTCGCGGATACACTTTCGCGCACAACAGCAAACGAAACGGCCACAGTCGAGACTCACTTCGACTGCAACAAAATCGCACAAGCGCAAAAAGCAGACTTGGAACTTCAGAATTTACTTTCTGGTTCCGCTTGTCACGCCAGTTCATCACTGAAACTGGAGCTTTTCAAACTACCTGGCCTCGAAATCTACTGCGAAACATCTACGGGTGCAAATCGCCCGTACATCGCAGAGCAACTACGTCGAACCATCTTCGACACACTACACGGTATCTCACATCCTGGTGTCCGCGCAACTCGTAAATTGATTACTGCTCGATACTTTTGGCCCAGCATAAACAAAGACGTGACCCATTGGGCACAATCCTGTTTATCCTGCCAAAAATCGAAAGTCCAGCGACACACAAAATCGCCTCTTGGACAATTCGCAATTCCACCTGGTCGATTCGAACACATTCATTTGGATGTCGTAGGACCACTTCCTCCATCCAATGGATACTCATATCTACTCACCTGTGTCGATCGTTTCACTCGATGGCCAGAAGCGTACTGCATGAGCGACATGTCTGCAGCAACCATTGCCACCACATTCGTACAAAACTACGTATCACGATTTGGCGTTCCACTTGACATCACCACTGATCAAGGAACCCAATTCGAGTCGAAGCTCTTCTCGGAGTTAACGAAACTCCTCGGCTCGCATCGTATACGTACAACGGCTTACCACCCACAAGCCAATGGCATGGTCGAACGCTTCCACCGCCAGCTCAAAGCTGCTCTCAAGGCCCGAGGCAACACAATTCACTGGAGCTCCGAAGTACCAATCGTTCTACTTGGTATTCGAGCAACGGTTAAAGAAGATCTGAAGTGCTCACCAGCTGAAATGGTTTACGGTCAAACCATCAAGCTACCCGGTGAGTTCTTCGTCGAACATCCTCTACCGTCTCCATCCACAACCGACACAGTCATCGACCAACTCCGCACCACCATGCAAAATATTATCCCCACGGCAACAAGACCAACGAACGAAAACAACATATTCGTTCCAAAATCGCTCAACAATTGCGATTACGTCTTTGTCCGGGTTGATAAGATTCGAACTGGATTACAATCTCCATACGATGGGCCATACAAAGTTATACGCCGCTTACGCAAGCAATTCATTGTCTCAATCAAAGACAAACACCACTCAATCTCAATCGACAGATTGAAACCGGCCTACGGTATTCTCAACACGGCTGATCAAATATCAGCCAGCAAACGATATAAAACCGTCCGGTTCACCGTATAACGTCTCAAAACCAACGGTTTCTCATCTGGAGAGGGGGTACTGTAGCAGCTCGAATATTCGACTCACCGATATTCGATTCTGCCACAAACAAAACAATTAGTGAAATTCAAATATAATCCAACTTATTTGAATTAAGCGTTCACTAACCCCATCACATATCAATCTATCCAACCAACACTATCTAATAACCGAACCATTACTATAAAACATTTATAGTAAAACCATCGCCATCCAACCAACATCACCACGAACTAACAATGTTCGGTGATGCAATAATAATCCACTGCACTACATAAGTGCAATGTCGACCGTCGCCGGCGCATGTGTTCCCTCTTCACAAAACGAAGACGAAGGCGACGTCATACTACAACAAAACAAAACAACACAATATTGTCGTCCATTGCATTTTATTACCTCTACGAACAAGTACATGTGTAAAACGGTGGTGAAAATAATAAAATTAAAATTAAATAAATAAATAATTAATAAATTTATAAAATAATTAAATAAATAAATAATTAATAAATTTATAAAATAATTAAATAAATAATAAATATTGCTGTGTGTGTACATGTTTTCATTTTTGAGAAGTCCGCACCATATAGACAAAATAAATAGGAACGATCCTATAAACCCTTTATTACTAAGCTCTTCCTTAATCTCATCGGGCTTACAAGTCGGATGGAGTCCTCTTGCCATTACTCTAATTGGCCTGGTGAGTTTATTTTCATAAGAATGCCATTCAATGTCAGTCTTATTAAGCAGTTCACTTAGATTTCTGTAATCGTTTTCATCATCCACGTTGATCTTAAGTTGCTTATTATTCAGCAGCTTTATTTCATGTTTAATGTTTTTTTCGCTCAGCATTTTTTTCACTACGTTGAAGTCATCTACGTTACTAAGAATTACCGGAGGAGGTTGAACTTTCCTTCTTGTAGGCGTTTCATTTTGGACAGATTTTTCTACTAGTATTTTGTTATAGGTTAAGGTTGCCCGTTATTAGTTTCCTTCTCTGAAGTACTGCTGTTAACTTCTGGTGAGCCGCTCGCTTTTCTTTTCTTATGATTCTTTTTTGTTTTCTTCAAGATCCAATCAGTTTCACGCGTAAGTTCCTCCTCATCAGTAACGTACTGAGGATAAGTTTCAACTTCTATTTTGTTGCCTGATTCATTTCGTTGCTGAAGTTCATACGAAAGCTTGAGGTTATCAGCTTTCAACTGAGCAATTTCTTTTTTAAGCTCTTCAACAATCAGCTCCAATGCACTAATTTTATTGCTTGTAGCAGAGTTTTGTGCTACATTTACTTTCTCCTGAGAAGTCACAGTCTCATTTAATTCAATCCCATCAGCTTGGGAAGATTTCACTTTTGAGTATGATTCACTTTCACTGTCACTGCGATCCTTTTTGTTGAAAGGATTAGACAGATTTTCAAGTTTCTGATGAGTTGTTTTTATAATTGGTGATCTTAGTATACCTTTTCTCTGGAATGGATTTTCATCATCCTTATTACGAAATGGTTGGTCCCCCCCAGAATCTGTGGGACCGGCCTCCTTGAAGGATGGATTCACCAGATTGTCTGGCTTACCATCTGGGGTAATAATTCCTTTCGTTTTACTCATTGCAGTTAGTTATATCGGGGTACCACCCCTAGTTGGTTTAGGTCCACGGGTGGTATTTTATTTCCCACCTACCCGCCAGCAAGCCGGTGAGGGCATTCCCCTATCCGCCACCTGGGGACGCGCCCGATGGGAGATCCCAACAACTCCTCACGGGATTGTTGTTTGGTAGCCAAGGAATTGAAAAAAAAGAGAAATATAAATACGAAGCAAAATCAGAGGGGAAAGCCCGAGCTACTTGCTACCTCAAAAACAGTTAAAGGTTTCACCTATTCTGATGCAGTGAAAACCGCATCTAGTGGCCCTGGTACTGTGGATAGTGTGAAAGAAAATGATAATACGAATATGATAAGCTTCATAGAAAGAATGATGTCCATGATGGATAAAATTACGTCAAGACTAGACAGCTTAGAAAGCAGGTATGCTGTTAAGCATACAAACAACATGCCTTGTACGTCGAATAATGGTAGATAAAAAAATTAGAATTGTTACCTGGAATGCCAATGGTATTCTCAGCAAAAAGCTTGAGCTTGAACTGTTTCTTCATGTCCATAATATAGATATATGTCTCGTATCTGAATCGCACTTAAACAATCAACATAAAATAAGTCTTCGAGGTTATAAAGTATATAACGCAGCGTACCCAAGTAATTACGGTATGGGAGGCAGTGCTGTAATTGTGAAGAATGACATAGATCATTACGAGTTTGGAAAAGTGGAGAACCCAGACATGCAACTTGCAATAGTCACAATCAATTCAGCCAAACAAAAGTTTAATGTGTGTGCATTATATTGTCCGCCCGGACCAAAAATTACATAAGAAATATACAAAGATGTAATAGCCCAGTTCGGAGATAGGTTTATTCTTGGAGGTGACTACAACGCTAAACACACCGACTGGGGCTCCAGATTAACGCTCACAAGAGGTAGACAACTACGAGAAGCAATTAGAGATCTAGGATGCCGTTATCATTCAACAGGAAAGCCTACGTATTGGCCAACTGATACAAACAAAATTCCTGATTTGCTGGATTTTTTTATAACAAAGAGAATAGCTGAAAATTTCATTAGCATTGATGAAAATTATGACCTCAACTCTGACCACTCTGCAGTTATGCTAACGTTAAGTGAAAAAATTGTCAAAAAAGCAAGTAAGCCGACTCTTTGGAATTCATCCACAAATTGGTTGGGCTTTGAGAGAGACTTAGTTGGAAAAATAGACTTATCAGTCCCACTAAATAATATTGAACAGCTAGAGCATGCGGCCGAAGTCTTTATGCTGAATATTCAGAACGCAGCATGGAGCAACTCAAAAGTGGTAGAGCATAGAAACGTTAGTAATAAGTACCCAGCTCATGTCATTGAGATGTTAAGACTGAAACGCAGGGCTAGAAGAAAATGGCAGCAGTCACGTCACCCTGATGATAAGAGAATCCTAAATAATAAAACACAGATTTTGACCAGAGAAATAAAAAGGCTAAAAGAGAATTCTTTTGTTAGCTACATGGAAAACTTGTCTACAACTAAAGAATCAAACTACTCGTTATGGAAAGCTACAAGTAATGTGAAAAGACCGGTTTCTCACATGGCACCTATCAGAAAAGCTGTTGGCTCATGGGCGAGGAGTGATTTAGAAAAAGCTGAAGAATTCGGGAGTCATCTTGCTGAAATCTTTACACCTAATAATATAGACTCTGATTTTGTGTTGGAGCAAGTAGAAAACAGTCGTGAAAGTAACATACCTCAAATTCGAGTAAAGGAGCTTATCTGAAACTGAACAAAGCTCCAGGCTTTGATCTAATAACAGCAGACATATTAAAGAATCTCCCATCCAAAGCTTTAACATGGTTAAGCTATATAATGAATGCGGCCCTAAAGTTACGATGCGTTCCAGGCATATGGAAAGTTGCTGAAATTATCATGATAAATAAACCTGGAAAACCTGCGCATGAAGCTAAATCGTACAGACCGATATCGCTGCTTCCCACGATGTCTAAACTTTTTGAAAAACTATTGCTTAATCGAATACAGCCTATAATAGAAAGTTGTAATATTATTCCGAACCATCAATTTGGGTTCCGTGCAAAACATTCTACCATAGAACAGGTTCACCGAATTATTAATGTTATAGAAAAAACACTCGAAGAAAAGAAAATCTGCTCCACAGTTTTTCTCGATGTGGCGCAAGCCTTCGACAAAGTTTGGCATCCAGGTCTCATTCATAAACTTAATTGCTTTTTGCCTAAAGGTTATGTAGAAATCCTAGAGTCATATTTATCTGAAAGATCGTTTAGAGTGAAACAAGGAAATGAATACTCTCCATTAAAAGAAATTAATGCAGGAGTACCCCAAGGCAGTATATTGGGCCCAGTTCTATACTTGATTTACACAAGTGATATCCCACAAACAGATAATGTAATGCTTGCAACATTTGCAGATGACACTTCAGTAATGGCTGTTGGCTCGAACATCAATGAAGCTACGGATAAACTACAAACAGCTGTTAATATGCTAATTGGACGGCGCTCAAAATTATCGATATACAACAAAGTTTTGATTTACAACCAAATTTTAAAACCGGTGTGGACATACGGTATTCAACTATGGGGCTGTGCTAAGCGGTCTAATCTTCAAAGTATCCAAACTTTTCAAAACAAAGTACTACGTAATATACTGAATGCACCTTGGTATGTTCGCAATACTGATATTCATAGAGACATCAAAATCCCATCAGTGGTGGAGGAAATAAAGAAATTTGCTGCAAAGCATATAGTTCGGCTAAACCAACACGTTAATGTGGAAGCCTCAAGTTTGCTTCGCAATCAAAATGTTGTGAGGCGACTTAAACGGACCAACCCGTTAGAGTTGGGTTAAATTTAAAAAATTTTAGTAGCGCTGGAAAACTAATTAGTTTTTCAACTGTTTAAAATTATTTAGTACTTAATAAGAACTGACACGAAAATTAATAGTTAGCCTATCAAGACTAGTTTTAATACTAACAAGGGAGGAGGTTTTTAGTGGGTGTGAGTCCCACAGTACCCACATTGGGTCTCTTTCAAGATTTTCCCCCTTCCCCAAAAAAAAAAAAAAAAAAAAAAAAAATTATTTATTTAATTTACACAAATTTCAATATTTTTTTTTTTTTTTTTTTTTTTTTAAAAGGTCTTGGCATAGACACTCTTTTTTTTGGTCCATAGCCTTACCTTACATTCACACAACATTCATTCGATCCATTCATTCATCCCATTCACACAAGTACAGTATACCATCTGCGCATTGCATAGCTCCATGTCACCCTGTGACATGAAAGATGGGTCGGCCCATGAGTTCTACATTCCAACAGAGAGTCATAGATGTTTTCAATTTAATCACCGATCGTAATCGGGAGATGAAAAATCGCTTTTGCATCCCGCCTCTGTTGGGATTCGAAACCTGGTACCTCCCGATCCAAACGTCGCAGCTTTAACCACTGCGCTATTTGCTCGATAATATTTTTACTTCCATTTCAAATAATTTTTTTATTTGTTTTTTTTTTTTTTAATTAAATTTTATTTTACTTTATCTTAAAGATATCAAAATACAATACAAGTAATATTAATTTAATTAAAAATTCAAATGCATATTTTTATTTTATCTTTTTATTTAAACGCATCAGGAAAATATTAAGCGTGACATAATTTTAATCTATTGTTATGAACAATTTTTTCTAATCGACCTATGCGAATTTTGGAAGTTTCGGGCGAAATAATTTGCGTTACTAAATAAGGACCCAACCATAATGAATCTAATTTATGTAGATTAAAAATATTTTGAAGCTTAAAATTTAGATCGTAAAAATAATCATCATAATTGTAGAGAAGATCTACATTTTTAGAAAGTGAATCGGGTATATTAGGTTTATCACCAAAAACTAGTTCATATGGCATGTATTCTGTAGCTGAATGTGGACTAGTGTTGTAAGAAAACATAGCAAATTGTAACCATGAGTCCCAATCAAGAGGATCGATCATTTTTAATATAATTTCGTAAATACACCACAAGAGTTTTATGTCTGCGTTCAAGTGCGCCATTTGTTTGTGGATGATACGCACTACTATTAAATTTTTGAATTTTCAACAATTTGCATATGTGTTTAAATAACTTTCCCATAAAGTTCGAGATTCTCTTTCAAATCGTTGTGGGGTTTGGACGTGGAATTGGTGAAGTAAGCGATAAAATTAAAATAATCAAAAAGTGCGGTGTTTTTTTTTTTTTTTAATTCATTTTATATACACTCCCGGCCAAAATTATTGGGTCGATGGGGAACATCAAATCCGGTCGGTAAAATGAGTGACGACGAGGAATCATTTTCTTTCCATATAGGCGCTCTAATCAGAAAAAATCCCAAGATACGATGAGGAATTGTAATATACGAATGAGTGAAGCAGAAATGGATAATATCGATCTTTTCCAAAAGAGTCAGGTTCTACCGAGGTCTCTTACGAGAGCCTGTAGCACGTTCACCACGAAGATTAACAAAATAATACCTACAGAAGTTGTGGAGTTACCGAGAAATGCTTTTCCAGAGGACAACAATTGTTCTAAAAAAGAAGAAATGCTGTATCAGGAATTGCGTAAGGCCAATGCTGCATTGGATGAATCTAATAATTTAAATAAGCAATTAAATGATACAATTGCTTGGATGCAGGAACATATAAGGATTCTTGAAATCGAAGTTAAAGCCCTTAAAGCAAAGGAAAACGTTGATTCTCCTCCTACCCAAAAAGTAATGGAACAAGAATACCATACGGATGAAGAAGAATTAGCTCACGATCGAAAAAAAGCTACCCTAGTTTAGTAAATAAACACACAAATTGGGAATACTTTAGACTGTCTTTAGAAAGAAAAATTAACTTAATGGTTCCGCTAAGGAGTGAGGAGCAATTAGAAAAAGAAGTTCACAAGTTCATATGTGACATACAGCAGTCAGCTTGGGAAAACACTCCTGAAGTTAAAAGGAAAATTAAGCGAAACAACTACACTAGAGAAATTAGAGAGCTTTTGGCAGAAAAAAGAAGGGCAAGGAGAATATGGCAACAAACTTCGGCCCCTCAAGATAAAACTAAGCTAAACAATCTGATTCAGCTACTTAAAAGGGAAATCAAAGATTTGAAAGACGAATCTATCAGTAACTACCTCAGAAAATTATCTAATGATACTAGAACTGATTATTCTCTCTGGAGAGCAACCAGAAGAATTAAAAGGCCAATAATGCAGATTCCTCCAATCAGAACAGAAGATAACAAATGGGCCAGAAATAACGAAGATAAAGTACGAAATTTTGCTGAATACCTGGATAAAATATTTGAACCACATGATGACCAATCATTGGAAGCCGAAATAATAACTGGAGAGGTTGTACAGGAAAGTGAAGAAATCCTACGAGCAACACCAAAAGAAGTCATGTATGAGATAAAAGCAAATATGAATCCGAGAAAAGCGCCAGGTTATGACCTTATCACAGCAGAAATTTTAAAAGAACTACCAAGGAAAGCATTATTAAAGCTCACCAATATTATAAATGCCGCCTTTCGATTGAAATATGTACCCAGAAAATTGCAGAAGTAATTATGATTCCTAAACCTGGGAAACCACCACACAAAACTGGATCATACAGGCCAATATCACTATTATCAGTGATGTCTAAACTCTTTGAGAAGTTATTAGTAAAAAGACTAAATCCGATAATTGAGAGGAAAAACCTGATTCCAAATCATCAGTTCGGTTTTCGCAACGAACACTCAACACTCATTAGATCAAGTACACAGAATAACTAATATTATTGAAAGAGCATTAGAGAAGAAAAAAGTCTGCTCAACGATATTCTTAGACGTTGCACAGGCCTTTGATAAAGTTTGGCACGAAGGATTTAACTATAAGTTAAGAACTGTACTACCAATGCAATTCACTACAATATTAGAATCATACTTGAAAGATAGATTCTTTAGAGTAAAATTAGATTCATATTCTGAATTGAAAGAAATCAAGGCAGAAGTGCCGCAGGGCAGTGTATTAGGTCCTGTCCTATACCTATTGTACACTAATGATCTCCCTGTATTAGAAAACAACACTGTGGCGACATTTGCTGATGACACGGCAATCTTAGCTGTTGGAGTTAGCAACGAAGAATCAACTCATAGTTTACAGTTAGCTATTACACAAATACATAACTGGACCAAAAGATGGCGAATCAAACTTAACGAAACTAAATCAGTTCACATCAATCTTGGCATGACACTAGATGCAAAACTACGATGGAAAGCACACGTCAAAAAGAAAAGTGAAGAACTGGGGCTTAAATATAGAAAGATGTATTGGCTGATAGGAAGGAGCTCCGCTCTATCAACATACAACAAACTTCTATTATATAAACAAATATTAAAACCGGTTTAGACCTATGGTATACAACTTTGGGGTTGTACCAAACAGAGCAACGTGGAAATCATCCAAAGATTTCAAAACAAAGTATTAAGGAACATCGTTGATGCACCATGGTATGTTAGAAACAGAGACCTCCATAGGGACCTGAACGTGGACACTGTTTCAAAGGAAATCCAAAAAAATGCAGTGAGACATAGGCAAAGGCTCGAACAACATGTTAACACTGAGGCAACTAAGCTGTTAAACAACACAGATATTGTACGCATGCTCAAACGAACTAAACCTTTTAAGCTGGTGTAATTGCTAGTGTAAACAGCATAATGCTGATCTAAAAACCATAATAACGATGTGGTTTAACTCAATTTATCAGACACTATGGAACACCAGTGGGAAGAAGCCATAGATTAATACAACATAGTACATTAAGTTAGAATAAAATTGCTCATTAGTCCAGGTGACTAGATTGTAATAATTGTTTATTTAAAATATTTAAATAAAATAGAAAAAAAAAATAAAGTTCGAACCTTGGTCTGTTAAAATTGATGAAGGAGAACCAAAGATACAAACAAAATTTAGAACAAAAGCTTTGGCAACTGTTTCAGCCTCTTGATCTGGTAATGGAATGGCTAAACTAAACTTAGTTAAATCACACTGCATATTCTTAAAATGAACTTATTATTTTTATGAGAAGATGCAAATGGTCCAACGATATCAAGAAAAATTTTTTCGAAGGATTTTGAAGACGTAGTTGTAATTTTCAAAGGAATATTTTTATTTACTAAGCCTTTATGTTTTTGAGCAAACGCACAATTTCGAATATAATTTTCTATTTTTGCCAACATTCTTGGAAAGTAATAAAAATTTCGTAATCTTTTAAATGTTCGGTAAATTCCTTGGTGCGCTCCTAAAGGTGCATCATGTGATATTCCTTGATTATGGTGTTGATATCATCTTCATTTGTTAATGACATAACTTTATTTTTATTCTCAAAATTAGAGGAAGTGGTACTATTAGAAATTGGTGAATTTTGAACGTTACTCGATGACGGATGACGGATTTTTTCGGACACAACCAAATTAATGGTTTATGATCACTAATAATTTTAAATTTTCTACCATAGACATATGGCCTAGAAAGACCTGTAGCCCACATTATAGCAAGAAGTTCTTTTTCTTTTCCTGAATAATTTTTTTCAGCACTGTTCAGAACCCAACTAGCATATACGACGGGTAAATCAGCTCTGTTTGTCTCTTGAGACAAGACTGAACCAATCGCAACATCACTAGCGTCACAGGTGGAAATTGTAAAATAGGAGAATTTACTAATAAATCTTTCATTTTCGAAAAAGCTTCGTCACAAAAAGCATCCCATACGAAAATTTTATCTTTTTTTAGAAGGTCAGTTAAAGGTTTTGCAATGCTAGAAAAATTTGGAAAACTTTCTATAATATCCAACAAGGCCAAGAAAGGATTTTACGTCTCGAGTGTTTTTTTGGTTGGATAATTTTTTACTGCTTCGATTTTAGATGAATCAGGTTTAATGCCAGAATGAGTTATTATATGTCCTAAATAATATATTTCTTTACAAAGAAACAAAGAAATTTTGATTATGATCTGTTAAACTTTTACCGTATATTACAACATTATCTAGGTAAACTGGGCACTTTAACCCATTTAGTCCACATAAAACGTTGTTCATAAGCCTCTGAAAAATATTCGGTGCATTACGTAGCCCAAAACTCATTCGAGTAAACTGATAATGTCCGGTTTCAGTACTGAAGGCAGTTTTTTCACGGTCTTTTAAATCAATCGGATCCTGATGGTATCCATGAGCCAGATCGATAGTAGAAAAATAATGAAAACAACCCAATTTGTCTAAAACTCTAAAATATCCGTAATATTAGGTAATGCGGAAACACTTCAGGAATGTTAATCTCACTTAGTTTCCTATAATCAATTACAATGCGCCATTTTTTTTTCATTTGTTTTGGATTTCTTAGGGACACATAATAATGGAAAATTCCAAGGAGATTTAGAATCTTCTATTATATTATCGGATTTCATATTACTAACTTGATTATTAATTTCATTTTTAACAGAATGAGGCATTCGATATGGTTTGCAAAATATTGGATTAGAATGTGGTAGAGTATTGATTTGATGAGAGGTTGCATCATTAAATGAACGACATATCGATAAAATAGAATTTTGCTCCTCATTGTTCAAATGACTTAAATCAATTTTGGTTTCGCGTAATGATGATAGGCGATTTTGAATATTAGGATTGGAACAATTTATATTAAAAATATGAAAGTTTTCTAGAGCTTCGGATTTAATATTAAGATTTGATTGTAGTTCAATATCATGATTAGACTTACAAAAGTAAAACCGTTTTTAATTTTTAAAATAGAATTTGCTATATATACCCCAGGAAGTACTTCTGTAGAATAGCAAACATGTTCTAAACTATCAGGAAGTAAACTTGGTATTTTGATAGATGTTTCTGTTCTGGCTAGAATTGTATTTTGCATTGGATGTTTTGAAAGAGTGTAATTTAATATTTTAGTTAATCTTTACCTAAAATGCCGGAAAATTGGATTGGAAAATCATTTCGTATAACTTGGAAATTTTGTTTAAATAAATTTTTGCAATCAGAAAAAAATATTTTATATATTGCATAATCCAATTGTATCAAAGGATTCGTTTGAAATTCCAGAGATTTTACATTTGGAATCAGGATAGTAAATAGTGAATCTGGATCCAAATGTTCTATTTTAATTATGCTTAGATCTGCACCAGAGTCTATCAGAAAATTTAAAATTTTATTTGTATTATGTGGTAAGGTTAATTTCAAAAACATTGAAGAATTAGAATCGGTATTAACATTGTTTAAGGTTGAAATTATGTATGATTTTTTTAAATCGGATGTGTTGGTTTGAGAAATTTGAAGATTGGAATTTTGAAAGATTAATTCAGAAAAATTTAAATTTTTATCAGTAATATTGGAGTTTGGTGTTTTAGAGCTAGATTTCATTGAATTATTAAAATGTTGGTCCTCTATTGATAATCTTGGACCCGTTGAGGAGTACCTGACTGTTCGGATCCCTGCAAGTTTCCCGTATTGTTTGAAGAAGAAGTTATAACATTTTGTTGATATAACTTTTTCTTTTCGTTAAATTGCCTCTTCATACAATTTTGAATATGGTGCCCTATGTTGTGGCAATATGCACATAATGAGTTATTTGGTAATTTTGGAGTATTATTTGTTGAAAGGTTTATAGGTGAATTGAATTAAACATTTGGTTTAGGGTTATTAATTGATTTCAATTTGAAACAAGTAGAAGCTTTGTGACTAATTTTATCACAAAGTTGACATTTCATAACATTTGAAAACTGTGAGGAAAATGATTTGGAATGATGAAAAATTGATTTTGAAGAACTAGAATTAGACGAATAATTTGATGGAGTGGAATATTTTTGTATTGCCTCTTCTTCTACGGCTTTCGTTATTGCTTCTTTTAAAGCTAGAAATCTACATGCTTTTACTAATAATTTCGTCAGTTCCAACAACCCTTCCTGAAATGATCGAAGAGCCATTTGACTATTTAAATTTTTTATATCCTTTGGAGATTCAACATTTGGTTCTGATAAAGAAGTTGATAAAGTAGCTTTTTAATGCGATTTGAGAAAGTGTTCACAACTTCAGATGGTTTCTGTCTTATAGAATTTATTTCTAATAGAATAGACTCAAGTGATTGTTTTGAGGTGAATTGAGATTTGAGTGCATCTTTAAGACTTTTCCAATTTTTAAATTCTTCAAACTTCTCTACTTCGTAAGCTTTTCCGATCAGTTTGACTCTAAGAAT
The DNA here is from genome assembly GCA_951394425.1 of Tipula unca. Lineage (NCBI taxonomy): Eukaryota > Metazoa > Arthropoda > Insecta > Diptera > Tipulidae > Tipula > Tipula unca. The sequence continues at coordinate 188,536,453 of OX596381.1, forward strand.
TTTTTAAAATGACTCAATTTCGGTATTTTTTAAAGACTCGTGAACAATATCACAACACGGTTTGAATCTATGTAAATTTTCCGATGAACCATCGAATTCAGGGATTATTTTTAGTGCTAAACTGACGTTCAATTCTGCCATTTTAGAGTTATTTAATGGTTTAGTATCAAGTATTTGGTTTTCTGATACTCGTATTGTACTATTTTCGGACGCAATTTCTAAATTTTTTCTTGAATGAATAATTTCATCTAAATCACTATCACAATCGCTATTAATAATTTGATATAAATCACTGTTACAATCACTATTTCGCTGAATTGCACGACCGCGTAATTTAAGAATATTTGTTTTATCGGATTCAAACATAAATTATGATACAATTTTACAACAAATGAATTCAAGATCAGACTAAAGTGCCTTACCCATAGGAAAACGAAAACGAAAACTGATTTTATATTTTTTGCTATAACTCCAATATAATTAGTATGTACAGATCGAATTTCCGAAAAAATTAATTACTTTTAATTGACTTTTTAAATAAAAATAGCTTTGTATTATGTTTACGAATAATTTTTATAGAAGTAAGATCTGTACATACTAATTATATTGGAGTTATAGCAAAAAATATAAAATCAGTTTTCGTTTTCGTTTTCCTGTGGGTAAGCGCTTTAACATAATTTTCAGGATTCTTTTTGTTTTGCATTTTGATAGTTTATTGAATATGAAATGTTAACTATAGTTTTTCCAATCGAATTGTAATTTATTTTTGGATGAAAAATGTGGTTTCTGGATTGAAACCGATGACGGATAGTTATGATACAATTTTGGTTTAAATTTTTTTCCTGCTTCAAACTGAAAATCACTGTATAATATTTTGACTGCTGATAAACTCAAATATTGCTTGACAATCCACAATAGCAAAATAATTACAGACATCATTAAAATATACATGATCGAGTTCCAACACTGACTCTACATCCCAATGAAGATATAGTAACTTACCAATGACTATATTGCGCTCACCTTTATATTATTGTCTTATGAAAGTTGTGTTTCGCGAATATGCAGCGTTAGTTCTAAAGTATAGAAATGTCACCATCAAATGTTTACTCAAATACCGCAGCGCGTTTAAATAAACCTATATCATAAATACTTGTATACGTCCTAAACAAAAAAAAATCCAAACAATCGTATTTGTTATTTATTTCGATTCACATATTATCGACTCATTTACTTATCATTTATGTATATGTTATCGGGCCTTATCACTAATGCAAATCAACTTTAATTCAAAATAAAAATAAAAATCAATCAAGGTATTGGAAAAATCGGCGGCTAGCAGCATATAAAAATCAAAATATATACTCGCGTATTCAGTAAAGGGCCGATGTGAATCACCTCAAATATGAAGGACGACATGAAATTTAGTTGGATACGTCACAAAACTAACAACTTGCAACATCTAATAATAAAATGAAATAATATTTACGAGCATACAATTTTACCGTGACATGATTCATATTCGAATTAAATTAAAATTTTATCAATCTATATACAGCTGATAACAGTATGTGTTTGTACTCTGAATGGATTTGTTTTTTATCGATTTACCAAAATAAAAGGTGACAAATTCTAATCAACAATATTTTCACAATGAACGTAATAAGTTAATTTGGAATTTAAGAAAGAATGACTTGCGATGAGGGTGTTCGTCTATAGTAAAATGTTCACCGCATGGAAAGTATTTTTTTTTATAACCGTGTGCTTTTTAACACTTCAATTAAATGTCTATTCTAATTGACGATTGGAGGATCACAAAGGAAGATAAACACCTCGTTTGATGATTATGATTTATTTTTTATCAATAAAAATAAACAAACCAGTGTGAAATTTTTGGCAAAGTACGTTTTATGTATTGAAGCTTAAACCCGATTATGTATAATTATTTACTATTTCTTCCATAGTCCATTTACCAGACAAATCGCAAATGTTATTTATGCACATGCAGATTCATGGCTCATGTACTTATAAACTATCTCATTATTCAATCCCATGTTACGTTATTTTAATGAAAAATTCTATCAAGAATTTAATTGAGTTTGATTTTACAAAATCGAACTTCAGTGCGAATTCTGTAAAATAGTACCCTTAAACGAATTTCAAAAACAATATTTTAACAAATAATGGGATTGGATTTCAAGATTCTGTATATAAATTAAAATAACACTACAAAAATTCTACCAAATGAGAATTTTTAAAACCAAGGTTCATGATTCTAAAATTGTAAAGGGTTTTCCAATAAGGACTTGCCAAAATCGACATCGTTCATAAGTCCACCACGGGCACGTTTACAGGTGTCGATTCGTTGAACCCAATCTTCGATGACTCGGCCAGACATTTCGACGGAAACGGAGCTCCTCTAACGACGGCGGCTTGTTGGCATATATCAATGATTTAACGTAGCCCCATAAAAAAAAGTATAGATGTGTTAAATCATACGTTCTAGGTGGCCAATCGACAGGACCATATCTGGATATAACATGTTCATCGAATTTACATTTCAATTAGTCGATTGTTACAGCCGCTGTGTGGCATGTCGCACCGTCTTATTGAAAACACATATCATTAATGTCTATAGTTCATGAGCGAAAAAAACGGCCCAATGACACCACCAGCATGAAAACCACACCATACAGTTATTTTTTGTGTTTGAAGTGGTGTATATGGTTGGAACCAAGTTTGAATAAAAAAATTCGATATGTGGATTCATTTTCCAAGAAAACGCGCCAAAACGAAGAGCATACGCCATTGTCTTATTTTATGTAATTCAAACATTAGTTAATTCACAAATCTTATTTAGATTATATAAGCTAAATATATACTAATTGAGTTTCATTTACAAATAAGAAAAATATACGGATTTCTGTTAAATATTTATGAAACGACAAAATTATATCGAACTAAATATCATTAATATTTTTTTTTATCATAAAATGGAATTAAGATATTTAATCAATTTGTTGAAATTGTTATCACATACGAGTATTTCTCTGCCGTTAATTTTTATTTTTTTTTTTTTTTTTTGGGGGTTAGGCTAATCCCTTTAAAATTTCTATATAAACCAATGTTACTTCTCTCATCAAATTCATTTAAATTAAAATTCTTGAAACGAAACTAAGTGGCAACCCGTATATAGTTCGAAATTGTGATAGTTTTTATTTATTTCAAAATGATGAAATTAATTGTGGCCCTAGTACTATTGGTGGCAATGATTGCACCAGGTGCGTGTTTTACAAGTTATAATTAAGTGTTTAAGTGATTTTGCGTATATTAAATTCACAATCAATATTGAACTGGATTATAAAATAATAAATTAATCAATTTTAATTATAGGATATGCGCAAATAAGATGTTTTAGGTGCGATAATTGTGTACAGCCTTTTGATAGAAACGAGAATACTCTAGAAACATGTTCTTCTGCAAATACAGCTGTACCACCAGGTGGTACAACAACCCCTGGATCAACTGTATCACCAGATTCAACTGTATCAGCAGATTCAACTGTATCAACAGATCCAACATATCCAAATACACCATCTACAACACCAATACCTACTTCACCAGGAGATACCACGATACCTACCACGACACCTACCACGACACCTACCACGACACCTACCACGACACCCACCACGACAACCGTCGCGACCTCGGATGGCGGAATCACCACTCCTGAACTTACAGCCACACCACCACTACAACGAGCTAATGTGGTGAACCCAGGTCTACGTTGTTTCCGAACTGAACGTACAGTTGGTGCAAATACAATTGTCCAACGTGGATGTGTTGCATGGGCAGACACAAGAGAAGCGACTTGTGCACAAATTGCAAACGCAACGCCAGATAATTGTGAGATTTGCAACGCAGATGAATGTAATGCTAGTACAAAAATGATTTCATCATTCGGAGCAATTTTGGCCGCATTATTAATTGTATTGAAATTTTATTAGACCAATAAAATTTAATTAGCCATTTTGATTTTACGCAAAACAAAAAGTACATTATAATTTATTTATTTATTTGTTATAAAGAAAATAAAAAAAAATTGAAAAAAAACAGATAACTCAACAACAAAAATATTAAATTTGTATTTTATCTGCTAAGTCGCAGGCCACATTAAATGATTAAAATTTGCATTAAATCGTATTAATTCAGGGGGATTAATTGATAAACTATATGTGTAACTGTCACTGAGTCCAATCGAACGAATGTATGTCTGTATACCGTATACATATGTACCTAAAAATTTCAAAGTTAATTTAATTTATAATTTTTTTTTTACAAATCACGTAGTCAACAACTTCCCACACTATAAACACCGCCAGATACAGCTTTTAGATAATGATGAAGGCCATTTGGTTAGATATCTATCTATATGGAGTATTTAATATATATACATGATAATTTAGGAAAATTTGGTGAAACTTTGATAAACGTACCCTAACAATATTCTCCTATCAATAATTCCATTACAATTTTTTAGTTTGCTTATCAATAAAAATGGAATTGCTCGATTACTGGTTTGAAAATATAATTTCATTGCGGTAGAAAATCGTTAAAATTTAAAATTATTCGAAATTCATTTCGATAATATGATTGATGACAAATCACAGTGCAAACTAAAAATCCAAGCCCGACAATAATTTATCCCGCAATTACGATAATATATATTACTGTAATTTTTAATAAGATGGGCAGAACTTGGAGGGTGCACGGGGTTTTATACAATTCATATTTAAAAATTACGATTGACGTACAATATGATTGATTAGAGATTAATAAATAAGAATAAAATCGAAATGATAACGTATTAAATCCAAAAAAAAATTAGATTATTCATGAAACATCTATTACGTACTAATATGTCATATATTATGTTTGAAGTTCAACCTAGGACCTAGCTTATCTTTCACTAAAAACGGAGTCAACTCATCTTGTAGTTAACTCAGCTCCACAAAACAAATTTATAGAGTCGAGTCGAGTTAACTCTAAAAAGTGTCAAAGTCGAGTCGAAAAACAACAATAACTAAAATATGAATTTTATTTCTAATTTCTGTCCACTGGCTAAGCATTATTACCATCATTTTCAATGTTTTGTTTGTGAGTTTTTAATTCTGCAGCATAAACACTAACGATAACTCGGATTTAGTCCAAAGTTTACTACAAAATAACTCGACCCTAAACGTAATATATAATTACAGGTACATCAAAAATGAACAATTTTGAATTGGAATAATAAATTATATACAGTTATGTTTGTTAACCTTTGTTTTTATAAACAGTCAAACACCGACTTGGCCAAGATTCAAGTGCCCGATGAATCATTGCGAGAGGAATATTCCTAATCTCTCGCTTTATCAATCTTTTTAGTTGCGCAATATTATCAACTTTAGATCTAACCAATTGTGACTTCAAGTAGCCTCACAGAAAATAATCACATGGTGGTAAGTCGGATGATGAGGGAGTCCATAAATTAGGATGAACAAATAATGAACGAATATGGGTACTGTTGTGTGAAAATTAGATATGCCTAAGAATACCATAAAGCCTTTCGGATAAGATGGTTTTGTGAAGGGAAATAATTCCGTCTTAGTTTGCTCGCGACTCAAATATTGACACTTCTTTCGCCATCGGCATTTGTTGAATAAAACCAAGCCTCGTCGACTGTGATATATTTCTTCCATTTATCGGATTCGGTTGGTGTCTTTTGGTAATTGCTTGTGCAGACTTATTGTGCCGCTTCGCCTTCTTCAAAAGTCTTACTCCCAATTATTCTTTTTCAGAGTATATTGTATGACCCCAACCTTAAGTGTTAAAATGTTTTGCCAAATGTTTGTGCGTTGGTGTACCATGATGAGAACTGACATTGAAAATAAAATTGTATTTGGAATATTCTATTGTTTTGTTTAATGCTTCATTTTTACATATACTGTACCTCTCTCTAAAATAACGGTGCTCTGAGTTTTTGGTATTTCAAATCGTGCATTTTCATTTTTGATGTACCTTACAATATAATAAAATTTACCCCCTGTGGTCGGAGGGCACTCAAATGTCTCGTAAACCTAAATTGGACGAACATACATATTTTCCAAGAATACCACCACAGTATCCTTTGCTTGTCGTAGGAGGCGACTAACGCATCCGTAAAAAACCATAAGTGTTTGTAATGTCAACAATAGAATAAATAGATACCGCCAGACCAACACCGAACCCCCGATCAAGTAGCCGGAAATCTGGCGCGTTAGAAGGCCTAATCACATGCACGAAGAAGTATCGGCTGGAACTCGTTGCTCTTCAAGAAACTCACTGGCCTAAAAGTGGTGATCATGTGTCCCATACATGGAATTTTCAAGCATGAAATAAGCCAACCTTTCGGTAATTTGTGTATACGCGACCGCGGAAGTTATAAGTTCTGCAGGATGTGAGAACTTATCGGTCAACCAAATACGTATAGGCAGCGTTCATCTTTAGTTGCTGCACAGCTACAATGGGAGTTTTCGTACAAGTCAGGGAAAACGGCAAAACGTATGGAATGTTTCGACTGTGAAGATCTGATATATAAAGATCAAAAAAAATGATATCATAATCTTGTTAGTGAAGCTAATTACCAGTCTGACTGTGTGAACACTGTCTAAAAGGAACTGGAAACAACGGTTGTCAGTACTGCTATGCAGACTTTAAGTATAGTGAAACTTATAACCAAGAATAATTGGTTTGATGACGATCGACTGCACAATCTCGAGGAAAAACTAGGCTACTCTTGATAGGAGGTCAACTAAGCGGATTTGTAGATAGAAGAAGTGAGAATGGTGGAAGGCCGAGGTTTTGAAAGAACAACAACTTATTATGAGCGCAGTTAGCATAATTTTTTTTAAAGGGGTTGCCGGATTGTGTCATACTATTTGAACTGACTCAACTGCCATTCGGGACCAGAGTGTCAACACCGACGCATGGAATGGATACTTTACCGCCCTGCTTGATGCGGATTGCAATAAGTTCATGCGTAGATTAAAACGAAACTGCTCACCTGGGGTGGGCTCCATTAATTCGGCGCTCTTGATATTCGGTGGGAAGTCTTTGTCTGTCTTTTCGACCTTATTCGATTAGTATGGCGAAGCGAAGTTATGGCTAACGAATGAAAAGTAGCCACAATATGCCCCATCTTCTAGTAGGGAGACCGCTTGAAGTGTGAGAATTATCGCGGTATAGCTCTCCTTTGCACAGTGTACAAGTTTCTGTCTTATTGCCTATCAAGGAGGATTTCGTCCGAATCGCGGATGTGTCTATCTAAATATAATAAAACATCCGTCCCCGTTCATCAGGTGTTCCCGGATTTCCGGCAGGTCTATGACTCGATCAATCGAGAAAGTTTGAGGGCTGCCCTGGAATATCTAGGGATGTCAACAAAATTGGTACGATTGTCTAAGTGCTGTGTTAAAGTTGAGAACATAAACTATCGGGGAAATCCGCAATCTTTCGTAAAACTGAAAAACCTCCGGAAATCCGGAAATCTTTCGTAAAACTGAAAAACCTCAGCGCAACATTTTATATCACCAGTCCATCATTTGATTGCATATGCAGATGACATTAGCGTGATTGAACTGAATAGCAACGGAGTGGAAGAAATACTTGATCCGCTTGTAGAGTTTTCAGCTTCTGTTGGACTCCAGATCAATTAGTCTAAAACACAATACATGATCTATGGATATAGGGACAACGGTACAGCATATTTCAATTGTAGTCACTACACGTTTGAGGGAGTGAGGAGGTTCAAAATTGTGTTCTCTCTTATCACGCACGATAACAGTGTGGGATGCGAGGATATTAAAGAGCATCTTTAAAGGCAGTCGGGCTTTGTTTTCTCTAAGGCCACTGCTAAAATCTAAGCACAGCTTTACAGAGCGTTGATCAGGCCCGTTGTTATGTATGTAGTTAAAAATTGGACGCTGACGAACAAGCACGGGAGATGGCTCCTTACATTTGAGAGAAGAATCATGCGTGTGAATTACGGCCCAAAACACGAAGTGGATGGTACATACCGAGCTCTCTTCAATATCGAGATCGGAGATCTGATGAAGATCCCCGATATTGTACATAAAGTAAGATCTCAGCGAGTATGCTGGCTCAGTCACGTTCTGCATGCGAATTCGGAACGAATTGTGCAGCTGAAAGAAGAGCCACCATCTGATAGGCACAGAGGTCGTTACAGGCGACGAAGACAATTTAGATTATTACAATCAGCATTCGAAAAATTTCCTAAATGATGAAGATAGAAGTAAGCTAGTTATAACAATAACATTAGATTGAACAATTAGGGTCAGCTTTGTTATTTAATTTATAAGAACACCTACAACGCTAAACATGTTTAATTAGTTAGAGAATAACGGTATCTTATCCACTGGACTACATTTAGATGGTAGTAATCTTCTAAGCGTAACAAAGGAAATTACGCATACGAATGATAAAGATTACTAAGATTTGTCTTATGAAATAACGGCAACAGAAAAACAGATTAGGGTAACAAGAAAAATAAAAAATTTTGCAATACAAAGCCCATTAATTATGTGTCTCCCGGAGTACAAACGGGCGAAACGACAAACTGGAAAAATGTACAAAATTCAACGCTATTTGAATTGTGAAAAATAAAAATTTTAGAAAAATTGAAATCTCTAATTCTCCTAACCAATAATGTTTTGTTAAAAGAAAGTAGAGATAAATTATTGGAAACAATATTTTAGAACTTGGTTTTAAATTTATTTACAATTCGAATATTGTATTTTATTGTTACTTCAAGAGGACAAAATCATTGAAAATAGGTCAAGAATATAAACTACTACATAACTAAAACTCACAAACACAAATTTTAAACTTTAATCGGATATATTTTCACTGTCAAACTCAATATCATACAGTAGTTTTTGAATTTTCATGCGAACCAATGAGTTTTTCCGTTTCGGTAGTCTCTTCAATATTGGCGAACAGCTCAATAGAAATTGATCGTTCGAATCGAGCAAATCAAAATGGGCCGCATTTGAAATCGACTGAATTTTTAAGTCTTGTTCCTTTGAAGTCACTTCTTTGGTTTGTACTGATGTTCCAGCTGCGCCAGCTGCCAAAGGATCCATAGCCGTTTGACCCAATGTGTTGTCCGTGGAAACAACATCCGTATCATTTTGTCCATTTTTATCGTTTAGCGGGAAATGTATTAATTCATTTGTATCGTATAAATGTTCTTCTGATTCGGCCTCCGCCTCGATACTTTCGTCATTTGGCAGGAATTTAATTTCTTCAATTTCGATTTTGGTTTCTTTTAGTCCAGCATTGCTGTTGTCGTCATAATCGTCGCTAACCGAACTGTAAATGGAATATACAAAAACAAAAACTATTATTTTCTACGACTCTACTTAAGACTGTTTGCATCTTGTAATTAAACCACGCTTTACATTAGTATAGACTGTACAGTCATGCGGTTACTCTGTTTACGTCGCAGCAAACGCAAAGCGCGGGAACCACCAACTTAAATCTTCGATACGTTATGCGAAAAATGCTGCATGTACATATTTTAATCAATTTTTATATTAATTAACCTCTGTTGAATTACCTCTGTCCAGTATGTGTGATGTATGGCATTAAAAATTGCATTTGATTAAAAAACAACCATGTTTTCTTCTTCACCGATTTATTCCCTTTAAGTATCCAGCGATGCTGTTTCATAAAAGCGTCTCTCAGACTTCGCCACCTTTTTTTACATTCCGCGGCTATAATTATTGTACAAATTAAAATATAGCAAATATAGCTAAAGGATTAACTTTACCTGGAAAATTAATTTGCTCTCCCACCGATAACCACGCATTTTCTCGCTCTACAGGCTTCTTGTATCCTTTCAGCGTACGATCATACAATATTTTGTGAAGTTCCACCGCCGCAATTAAATCATTTTCATTTAAATCTACATAATGCCGTACTGTGGACATGGTTAACGAATATAATTTATATAAAAAAAATAAGAACAATGTGTATTTTCAAAATTCAACAATAATATAATTAGCGTGAATTGATTTGTTTAACTATATAACGCCATTTGACGTATCTCGTCAAGTATACGTGACGTGACTTTCGACTGCGTTAAATCCAATGGAGATAGATTCTAGTATACTGCGAATAAAATTTTAAATTTATTTACATTAAAATCATAATTTTTTCATAAAATGTATATTTTAACTGAATTACACTACTAATTAGTAACAAATTTGAATAAAACTATTAATATATTAATCGTAATTTTTCAGTTACACGTTAAAATAAAATAGTTGTTGGCCAACCCTGTAAGCATTTCGATATAAAACAAAACAAAAAAGTTTGACATTTAGTGTTTTGACAGAATAGAGCAGTGATGTTGTATTAGAAGCAGAACTTTGGACAATTTTTATTAAATTAGAACTGTTTTCATTTTCTAAAAATTAAATGAGTTCGGTAAATATATCCGTTGAGGCTCCGGTGGAAAATCAAATACAAGAGATAACATACGATGGAACTGAAATATATCAACCGTAAGTGTATAAATTGTTCGTAATTTAACAAGAGCCACCATGATCCCCCAATATTTGACTTACCTTTCAGGCCATTAACTTTATCCGAGAGTTTATCAAAATGTGCGGCCCGCATCGATTTTAGTAAATCATTAACCGATACGGAGACTGTAAAAGAGGATCCCGATAAAAAGGAAGACGATACAAAAGATCCAGCACAATTTCAATCGAGTTTGTGGCCATGGGATTCGGTTCGAAGTAAACTGCGAGATGCGTTTACAGAAATCTGCGTACTTGTGGATGTTTTATCGGTGGCTAAAGATAAACGTTATATGGTATTCGATCCGGTTCCATTAGAGCCAGCTGAAACAAAAACAATGGTGCAAGTATATGCACGTAAGAAAGCGTTGGCTAATGCTTCGAATGTTTTGTTAACGGGAGCGGAACGGCTACGGAATTCACATAGTGAACAAAGAAGTAATCGAAATGTATCCGATTTTCATATAGAATTGTTGCGGCTCCGGCAAAATTGGCGGTTAAAAAAAGTTTCGAATTCAATTATTGGAGATTTGAGCTACCGTACAGCCGGTTCGAAATTTATGCATCCTGGAATGTTTGAAGTGACAAAAGCAGAAGAGGAAGCTACTACGAGTACATCGCCTCCCAGTAGCCCGGTTAGTGGAACTACAGCAGGCAATCCTCAAACTCCAACAAATCCAAGCCCAAGCATCAATTCGGCTCTCAGAGTAAATGTTCCATCGGAATTGCAGGGCGTTGCTTATTTAAAAGTAATTACACAAAAAGACCAAGAGGATTTATGCACAGCGACTGTCAACTTAATGGGACACGGTCCAGCTTTAACTCAACCTGTCGGTGTTTGGCAAAAAGCTTTAGAATTTGCTCAAAATGTTTTGTTCTGCAAAGAACTGTTCAACCAACTAGGTCGCGAAGCCATTCAACTTCAAGCTCCAATTCCACATGTTGTGGTCGGAAATCAAATTCGAGCCACGCTGCTTCCCGGCATTCAACTAATAATTAGTCTATGCCATTCCACAACATTTGATCCGGTTAATACGAGTCCTATAAATGATCATGACCATGTCCTGGAGCATTCATTACATCAATTGCTCAGAGAGGTACATCACAAGAATACACACCATCCATTTCCTCATCCGGCGAGTGGGCCACTTGGTCCAAGTAAAAAACGTATGTTGGCCGGACCCATGGCAGCCGATCGATATGAGCTTCTGGAAATGACCAAATCTCAAACTCTGCTCGAACAAATTATAGCGCAGGCACAGCATACCTTCATGCGTAAACGGACCCAATACGTTTTGGACACATTAGCGCGTGACGTGAAAGATCCACAAATCATATCGCATTGGAATGCCATGAATTCGCCAACAATGTCGTGCGTCAAAATCCATATAATGACGCATGGCTACGATATAATTTGGCGCACGTCAATTGTGATTCACGTTAAAGAACGTTCGCTTAAATGCATCTGCCGCGATGGTAAAGTTATGCACTTGTCATACGAACCTCAAGAATTGCGTGATCTAATCTTATGCCAAATAAATCAGCATCAAATCACAGGCCTCCAAAACGTCGCAAAATGTATGGCTTGGCAAATCCTATCGAATAGCACACACTTAGGTATCGGGTCAGTTGAACCTCTCGGCAATGCGAGCTCTTGTGTGCTAGCTTCACCTAGCGGAGATCGTCTTCTGGCTGTACAAATACGTTGTGATCCACAAATAGATGTTAAAGTATATATGGCTCAAAGCCCACGAAAAGATTTCTTTCCCGGACCGCTTGTGCACGGAAAATATTGGGAACACTTGGGTGGACATTTCAAGGAGGTGCGATTTGATAAATTAGAAGGGAAAAATTTTCTGAATAAAATGGAATTCTTAATGGCAAGCCTTTCATCGACTACATAATTCGTAAAACTTAAAATTAATTTATTACAAATAAAATTCGCGTATTTTATACTCCAAAACATAGGTGGTAGTATATACAATTAAGAATAATTTGTGTCTAGACTAAATTTTATTAATAAATAATTGTTCTGGAATTATAGAGTTTATAATTAGTATCACAGGTAGAATAAAATTAGTTCGTGTTTCAGTGACAAATTTTAAAATGCTTAATACACAAAAATGGTTTTTCCGGACATCCAATACAATACGTCGATACCTGCTTGGTGTTTTTCCGTGCTGCAATAACACCCTTTAACTGAGATTCCTCCCGATAGCACAATTTACAACGTTTTCGTATTTTTCGATTATTTTTGAGTCGTTCTTTTGTTTCCACTAATTCATGACGATCCACTGACTTTACATTATCCGGAATATCAAGATCAATAATTTTTATGTGCTGCACTTGAGGCTCAGATGCCACAAGCGATTTGATTAGAATTTCGATAAATGATGTAAGGGGCATTTTATCTCCAGACAGTTGATTGTAGATTATAAGGCTATTCACGACAGCCGTTTTCATTAAAATCACAAATCCCACTTTATGAAACCATTTCATTGTTTTGCGTAGTTCATTCTCGCGCAGCTCATTCTCTTTGGCCATGCTGATCACCATATCGTACGTGTATCCATCCAAATCGATAAGCTTAAAAAATTTGAAATTATATTTAAACCTCTTTCCTGGGATAAATTCACTATTCTTAAGTCGCCCACGAAACGGAATAACAGATTCATTGATTCGAAAATTTCTCACCGGTTTTCGATATTTTTGAAATTTTCGATTTACAGTGCCCATAATTTCATCTATCTTATGCGTTTTGCTATTATAATTACTCATATGCGGATGTGTAAAGTGCAAACACTTCAAAATCGTTTGGAATCTGTATTGCGACATAATTTTATCGCAAAATTTCATCTCATACAATTCATCGTGACGCCAATAATCTGATAATTTGGGTAAACCCACTGCACTTGTATACAAAACAATTCCAAGAAATTTTTTCATTTCAACCGCAGTCACATTATACCATGTGCGTGTGAAAAAATTCATACGATCATTGTTTCGTATATAATTCTGGGCGAATAAATTCGTATAGGTCACAATCAATTCGAGAACATCATCGTTCACAAATAATTGATACACGGAAATTGGTGTAATAGTGATTAAATTAATATTTGAAACTGCATCATTCGGATTGTTTGAGAATTTAAACCGTTTTGTTGGTGGGGTTGGTGCATCATCTGTATCATTTTCATCATCGGACGAATCGTATTCCAAAATTCGATCGTTAATTTCAAAATCCTCTTCCAAATCATCATCGATATCGTTCAGCTCTTCATCGCTAATTTCAACGTCATGCATTTCCATCACGTTCGGCCACTAATAAAATTGGCATAATTTATTATACATGTGAATATTATGTACCTATTCTTATCTCTAAATGTACTTACAATTTGCATTTAGAATATAAATTAAATCCACAATGTGTTAAATTTTCTTATACAACTTTATAGTCTACACTCACACACAACTAAATGATGACTGAATGAATGAAAGTGTACTTCATAAATTTACAATATACATTATACACACAAATTGTAATGCGCGAGATGGTGACTCACGAGACTTAATAATAAGAAAAGCAACAACATTACTTACAGCCTACATATGCGCTACGAATGGATTATAATTATTTTATCAAAAACGCAAAAAAAGAAGAAACGCGAAAATATTTTAAGTATTTTTTCTTTTTAATAGACGAGTGACTCACCACTCGACTGCGACTCACTTAAAAAAAATCGTATTTCGTCATCAAAATTAACGCGTTAGTCATTTTCTCAATGAGTGATTTTTTGAACTTGTGTTTTGCATAGTTGTTGCTGTCCCTGTCTGTTTTATAATTTACATATACGAGTATACATATTGATAGTTATGGCAAGGTCGACATCAAACGTTTTGAATTGGGCACAAACCACTAGTTCGTGTATGCGCTATATTAAAAATGTCCAATAAGAATAAAATAATAGACATATCCACCCCACTTTTCAGCCCCAGTTATTCACTAAGGACTGTTATAGCTATAGCTAGAATACATAATAAAATGACCAACTGCCATTTAGAGTCAATTTAAATAAACCACGTTCTCTAAAAATGTTGGCCAAATTTAAACTCATTATATAAATTTTGATTAAACTTTGAAATTAATAAATTACACGTAACTTCATTTTTCAATTAGAAAATGGAGAGGAATTTGAAAGGATTATGCAATTACCACTCAGAAAATTTTGATAATTTACTATTACCAAATTACCATAAATCCATTTTCAAAGTAATGTTGCTCAAAATCAGAATTGTAATGGGATTCGTTCAAAATATGATAATTTCGGGTCAAATGCCGGATCAGTTTAGTTTAAAACAACAGCCTGGACAAATATTATTAATTAAATTACAAATTTGTTCAAAAACAATTTCTGGGGAATGCACGAGCCATTCAAGCAAATAAATCGTCGGGAATATAGAAGCTATGTTGGCATTAAAATAATTATTTCACTTGGCAAAACAAGACGTCACCAGTCAAACGAATTCATTACTTGACAGTATTTATTCCAATGCCAAGTTGAAATCAATATTAAAAAATGTTGCACAACGTACCGAACACATATGTGATATGATAACATATAATAATGTACTAGAACGAATTAGAAAATTAATTAAGGTCGGTACTATAAAATCTCTAGGTAGATCTACAGTTAATTCTTCAAAATTTATTAAAAAAAATTCCACACAAAATATAAATTAGGTTTTAGGTAAGAGTCTTATCCCGGGTAATTCCTAAGGGATTGAACGTAAAAAGCTTTACTAATCAATAAATAGTTTATGTAGAAACAAGCTTTTAGAAACAGACTAACTAAATTTAGTTTCTAGCATATCTGAATATACCTACTTACTTACCGGTGCACGTCAAATACTTGTGGTGCCTGTGGAAGTATTTTATCATACACTCGATTTCTCATATTCTTGATAAATTATACTACAGGGTATCGAAAAATGTCAAGGCGTATGCAAATTTGAATAAAAACTATTTTATAATGAATCAATTGAACGTTATTTTAAATTCGATTTATTTCAAATATGTATTTATGTACCTTATATTTTGTCTTGAATGGTAGTTTGAGTGTAATGAAGTATAATTGAAATATAATTTGAGTTTAACTTATATTGTATTTAATTTTAACGCTCTAGTTCAATAGATTTTAGTTGACTATAGATTAGAAATTGTGTTTTATTAGTATGAAGTTATCTATTGTTACAGCATTTGGAAAACAGAAGACTTAATTTGGAATTTCAATGTAACTGCATCTGCAACTAATTCAATGTCGTGACCGAGTTACAAATTAATACATCGCTGGTGATGGACATTATTTATGGGAAAAGATATGTATGTATATTAAAATGTTTTTTGTTTTTCTTTATTTGTTCTTAATAATTTACATTTACAATTATATTTCTTTTAACAATAAAATTTGTTGTTTAATATAATATATTCATATAATTAAGATTTTGCTTTTATTAGTAATTAAAATAATATTTGTATTTCAATTTAAAAAATAAAATAAAAAATTTAAATCACTCACGCAGAATTTCACGCACACATCTAAATATGAGTTTGTTATTTATTAAAAGTTCCAAAATAACTGGACTTACGAATAAGATTTTCAACCTTAGTTTTTTTTATACATGAATGAAATAAATCGAGTTTATAGGTTAAAACAAAAAGTATAGTAAATTATATAAAATTAAATATTTTTATCTAGACTGTAGTATTGTGGAATTACTTAAAGCTAAACATGACTTAATTAAACCGTCTTCCGCCGCCCATCGGTGATCTTGATCGATAACGACCACCACCACCACCTCCGCTGCCACCCCCACTTCGGCTACCTCCTCCAAAGCTGCCACTATCACGCCCTCCACCAAAACTGTCCCGGCTATAACCACCGCTTCGGCCACCACTGTAACCATCATCATAGCTTCCACCACCACGACCTCCTCCGCGGCCACCTCCTCTACCGCCGCTGCGGAAACCACCGCCGCCTCCACCACCACTACGGCCGCCACCGCCGAAACCTCCACTGCGCCCACCGCCAAAACCACCACTACCTGAGCGGTTATCGCGGAAACCGCCACCACCACGACCACCTCCATTGAATTTACCAGCGCGTTGATGTTTTGGTCGAAGTCGTGAAATTTCAACACGAAGCTTTGATCCCAACGCCTCAGTGCCATTCAAAATGTCGCATGCCTTTTCCGCCTCGTCGTGATTCTCAAATTCTACGAATGCAAATCCTGGTGGATTGAATGCCACCCAAACCGATGTAAGTTTTCCATATTTGTTAAATTCCTCCTCCAAATCCTCTTTCTTGACCTTGTCGGTTAGATTGCCAACATATACTCGTGTGCCTTTTGAGTCACCCATTATATCGTCGTCGTTGTGTAGTACTCTCGTGTGTAAACGCGTAGAAGAATTCGACGATTTTACTGTGGAATTTATATTTTTCGTACATCGATAATTATTGGTTGGATTAATTGTGAAAATATAGTGGTTTGTATTTTTTTTTTTAATATGTCGAATGTGACTGGAGTGAGAAGGTATTGCGTCGCCCCCATTTTGAAAAATAAAGTTAAAACAAAATATATTTTGTATGACTGTAATACAACACAGGGTGGTGATTCATTATTTCTCTTCTCAGTGCACAAACGTAGTTTTTATTGATTTGAAAATTATATATTAAAATATATTTGTTTTATGATATAAAGCCAATAAGTACATTAAATATATAGGAGCAATTATTATACGGCAATCAAAAACAAAATAATTTTGTGATACGGTTTTAATTTCTTGATTTGATTGTAAATTAAGTTAAGTAGGTGATAAGAAATTAATGTTTGATATATTATCATGCATTTTTTATAAAAAAAAATGTGTGTTAAAAAGTAAAACCTCCATCTTGTTTTTTATTTTCTAAAATTGGCTTTTTTTATGTACTAAGATATATATATTTTACTATATTAAATAATTTTCTACGTAGGCGATTTTGTGACTTGTTATTTAGAGTATATATTTTTCGCAAACAAAAACAATTAAAAAATCATCTTTATTAAACATCGAATCGGATGCGACGCTCCAGCGTAAAATTTATTTCACCTTGCTATTAAAGGCATAACAGCAAGGCGCCATTTTTTTTAGGTTAGCGGACGGCATTTTTAGATGCATCACAATCGAATATGATGATGTCGATGAATTTGTAAATTTAATTAACTTGCAGAACATTGATTTTATATGATTGATATTTAAGTAAAATTAAATTATGTAGTAATTTGTAGTGATACAAATATATAAATTATAATACGAAATTTTTTTTTTTTTTTATATATGGCGTCTAACACAACAAGGCACAGGCACTCCCTTGTCTAATTATATATAGATTTTTTTTTATTTAGACAAAGAAAATCAAAAAACTGATAATACAAAAGCTTATAAATACGTTCGTAGGATATTGTGAAAATGTTTACCGTAGCGTAGATTCTGAAGCGATGCGTAGAATTCGTCGTTAACACTTGATTTTTTCTATTTAATTTTTTTGATTGAAACTTTTAATATTTTTTTTATTTTAAATAACTTGGAATCATAAACTGTACGTCCTACGACGAAGAGATGCAGTTTGTGATAACGAAGGAAAAGGAAATCGATTCAGCGGCCGGTGAAAAAATGGTTTGGTTAAGTTTTGTTGCGTTGGTATCAAAACGAGATTTTTCGACTTTACATACATTTTTTTGATGAAAGAAAAGGTGAATATATTTGAATTGAAAAGGCTTTTTAAATTATTTTTATTTAAAAATGGCAGATATTGCTTCTTGTTACTTTATTAATTGTTATTATTAGAAATCGGCACTTCAGAATAGTAATCCAATCGTTTCCTTACAGTTTCTTGATAAGCTGTTAAGTTAAACAATGTTTGGCTGAACAGGCTTATATTTACGATTTAACAAACTTTCAAGTCTGTAATTGAAATTAAGAAATAGGTATGTATGCATACCTTACTTTGCGCTCTAGTTATCAAAAATTTTAACATTTCAATGTAATTCTTGGGGATCACGCAATTTTTTTTCAATTTCCAGAAACGAAATCATTCGACAGACAGTTACCTCAAGTTATAATGCAACAGCTTTGTTTATCGAACGTCTCTTATTCATTAGAGAGAAATTTAATACTTCAGGTCAAATGGTCAATAAATAAACTAATCCGATAAATTTGCGAATATATATAGAAAACCAATTTAGTGGTGAATAATAGACAGAAACAAAAATTCGAAAATGTTATAACACTACATACATGTGAAAATTGAAGAATCATTAAATTAGTAATTACATATACATATAAAAAATATTATGTAAAATTTAATTTGAAAAATATTATGTAAAAAATTTGTAAATTTTAAATTTGTACCTTTACTTCAAGATGTAGAACACAGATGGCACTAATTCTAATCAAACGAAAAACACAAAATTTTTAATAAAATACACATTAGTTATAAAAAAAAAGCATACTATAATATGTAAAATACTTTTATTTCATGATTATAATTTAACTCGATGGTAAAATTATCTTAAATTAAGTTAAAACTTTAATAAATCATTCCTATTCTCGAAAATTCTCGACTTGATACCAACCTAAGAACGTAAAAGCCTACAAATCTTTCAAAATTAATTTGAGAGGTGTTCATGCTAAAACATTGCTGCGCTGGTGCTGTATTGATTTGTATACATATTCCTAAAATCGCATCATTAGCAATTTCTTCTGCAATCCCACATTAAATTCATCTCGTCGGACGTCTATTTTAATTAATTTATTTATCGTTTATATATATATATATATAACAACTTAATGTGAAATTTCCTTAATCAAAATTCAAAACAAGTGTTACAACTACAACAAAATCAGCGAATCCGACGAAGCTCACAAACTCTTTCTACGCTACGGTAAAAATTTTCACAATATTCTACGAACGTATTTTATAAGCTTTTGTATTATCAGTTTTTTTTAAATTTTGTTTGTCTAAAAATAAATAAAAATCTATATAATAATTAGACAAAGGAGTGCCTGTGCCTTGTTGTGTTAGAACGCCATATATATTATTAAAAAAAAATGTTTTTCTTATGATTTTGTTTTGTATTACTACAAAATTAAACTATGTACACTACATATATTATGTGTTTAAATAATGATCTTCAAATTAATTAATTGTATTAGATCGTCTTCGATATCATCATAAATTCGATTGTAGTGTACAACAGACCGTCATCTAACACAAAAATGGCAACACTTCTGTTATCCATTTAATATCAAGTTTAAGTAATTTTTTAAACTGCGATGATTGAAGATGGTTTTTAATTGTTTTTTATTGCCGTTAAATCAATTTAAAAATATGTACGCTAAATAACAAACCGCAATCTCACCTATTTACATACAATATATTCGTAGACATTTTTTTAACATAGTAAAATAATCTTAGTACTACCTATCTACATATAGTAAAAGCAAAATTTAGATAACCAATTCAAGATTTAAGTTCTTATCTAACACACGTCTTACGTAATGAAAATGCATGAAAATTTATATAAACAAAATTTCTTTTCATCTATGTTTGTATTTGTTATATACTAGTACTATCTAATGAAAATATAAAAACGTAAATCACATTCTTTTTTAAATCAGTTATATTTAATGTACATATTGAAAAGGATTGGCTTTAAAAATCATAAATACATATTTTAATATAGCTGCATACTTATATAATTTTCAAAACAATAAAAACAACGTTTGTGCACTGAGAAGAGAAATAATGAATCACCACCCTGTGCTGTATTACAGTATGTTAAAAGTATTTTGCTTATCTAGAAAATTTCAAAACGGGGGCGACGCAATAGCTTCTCACTCCAGTCACATTCGACAAATTAAAAATCCTAAATATTACAATTAATCTACCAATAATTATCCATGTACGAACAATATAAATTCCACAGTAAAATCGCCGACTTTCTACGTTTACGACTAGTAAGGCACGCAACTACGACAGCGACGTTATAATGGGCGACTCAAAAGGCACACGAGTATATGTTGGCAATCTAACCGATAAAGTCAAGAAAGAAGACTTGGAAGAGGAATTTAATAAATATGGCAAGCTTACATCGGTTTGGGTTGCGTTCAATCCACCAGGATTTGCATTTGTTGAATTTGAAAATTGCGACGAGGCAGAAAAGGCATGCGACATTTTGAATGGCACTGAAGTTTTAGGATCAAAGCTTCGTGTAGAAATTTCACGGGGCCGACCAAAAAACCAACGTGGTGGTAAATTTCGTGGTGGGGGCGGTGGACGTGGTGGTGGCGGCTTTCGTGGTAGTCGATCAGGTGGTGGTGGTGGCGGATTTGGTGGTAGCCGCAGTGGAAGCTTTGGCACTGGTAGCCGAAGCGGTGGTGGGTTCCGTCGTGGCAATGGAGGTGGTGGTCGAGGAGGCGGCCGCGGTGGTGGCAGTTATGACAATGGCTATAGCGGTGGTCGAGGAGGCGGCGGTTATAATCGTGACAGTTTCGGTGGAGGTCGTGATGGTGGTGGCTTTGGCGGTGGTAACCGAAGTGGTGGCAGCGGAGGTCGTTATAGATCCAGATCACCGATGGGTGGCGGTCGACGGTTCAATTAAACCATTTTATTTTTATGTTTTCCACCAAATAGACTAGACAAAATTATTTATAATTATAATATTTAAACAATCAATCGATTTAAAAAAAAAAATATTTTATTGATGTGTAAAGTCGTAAGGTTGAATTTGTAAATTATTTTAAGGTGTATTTTCTTTGAATTCATCATGTGTTTTAAATTTAACCGTATTTTAAACCAAAATTTCAGAAATTACTTGTCTAATACTTTATGTATGCACTATTATAAAACTACATAAATATGTATTACAAAACTTTGTTTTCGCAAAAAAACTACTCATATAGTAAATATAGGCGTGAATGATTTAATTGATTTTATTTGGGTTTTAATCATATTAAATTGTAATATTAAAGAAACTTATTTAAAACAATAAATGTAAATTAAATTGAAAATAAAGGACACAACTTAAAATATAAAGTTTATGAAGCGGTTTAATGAAGATTGTAGTTCTAAATTCGCTCAAAACTGATTTAACCGCCATCTTTGCTTGACAAAGCTGAGGTTAGTTAGCTGGGTTATACAATTTATGATTATACAACTCATGATTGTTGGTAGTTTTGATTTAAATCCTAATCTTTGATTGGAACTCCATTCGATAATTAATGAATTTAATTCAAAAAATAGAAATGTCGATATAATTTTGTATAGGTAAGTTTAGATTTCCACAGACAAATTTTCAAAAACAAGTTCATTCTAATACTCGTAAATTAATATTATAATATGTAATATGTATGTTTAGTTAATATAAGTAGTATTTACTACAACTATTTTGATACAAGAACGCCTTTCAAAAATAATTGAATTTGAAGTTATTAGCCGAAAGTTAACTTTTATTTTCGAAGAAATGGAATTTCGCAGAGAAATTCCTCTACATCAAATAATAAATTTAACACAATCTATAAAGATTCATTTGGGAGGTAGAAGCATATTATAAGAATGAAACCTAAAATAAGCGCATATTAGAAGAATAAAACCTATACTGAGCAACTTCATAAACTGATAAAATTAACAACTTAAAGCAATTATTTTAAGCTTGTGTACTGCAGAAGACTTTGATAATGATTCACTACCATTTGCATAAAATGTTAGCAACCTTTAACTTCACTGATCGACACTATATTAAATTATAAAATGATAACAAGCTTATTCAATTAATTAGATTAATTTATATAAATGGATTTTAAGGGTCATTGCAGGCCTGTACCGTGTCAATAATCTGGCTCCATTAGTTTCGACTCTAAATAAAAACTTCATATTGACATATAAACCAAGTTATTTTTACATCGATAAGCCACCAATGGTCGCTACTGATCTCCGCGCCTATCAAAAAGAGAATCATCTTTCATTTCAGATACTGCAATAACTCCCTAATTTCAGTTGATAATAATTCGGTAAACACCATCATTTTCTTCTCATTGAGTTTCTCTTTCGCACATCTTAGATCTCATATATTTCTTTAATGCACTTCAGCTAAATTGTTTTACCACAAGTTCAACGATATGTAGCTCAGTAAAATATTTATTTCACGTGTCGAATATGTTTTTTTATTGAATGGATAGTTATCATCCCAGTCCCGAATGACAGTTCGAATATGTCTGAAAGTATGATGTACTCGTATTTCGTTAATTTCTTCAAACTTTATCTAAAATAAAAAATAAAGAAATGACTTAAATTTCCGCATGACATTTTTATGAAATTAAATCTAAACTGAGATCAAATTCATTTACAATGTAAATGGAACCTATAAACTTCGCATTTAGCCCAATATTATTCGAAGGTTAGTTTTAAGTTTACAGTTAAGCCTAAAAAGAAACATGAAAGCATGCACTATACTTCGATTTATAAAGTAACACGAATACATGCGCTATTCTTCGATATATGGTGACGAAGGAAAATCACCTAAATAGAAATATGTAGTCCGGAGTGCTTAAAATGATTTAAATACGATGATAAAAAATGATATTCGAATGAGTTTGTCTTTCTTGGTGTATCCTACTTAAATAATAACGATAGTTTTTGTGCGAAGATTAATACTATTCACTTTACTTGAATTAAATTCTCTTGGAAAGTTTACAGTTAATATTTAATGGAAGTTCTGATCGAATGCACTTTGAAAATTCTCTTTGTGAATACAACTACATATTCCAATATAAACAATAAAATTACAGGTGAGCGTCATTTTCTTATTTTTCTTTCATACACTATTTTAATGTAAAGAGGGGGACGTTTCGATGACGTACCGTAGTCATGTGACCACTAGTTTAACAGCTTTTTTATACCTTTTGTGTTTAATAAGTTTTAGACCGCACCTTTAGTATAAACGAATAGCTTTTAAATTGCGGACGCGAAGTTATAGTTTTTGTTCTTAAAATTTTATATTAGATCGATTTAAATTATAAACAATAGTAATAATGAATAAAATTTAATAAATTGTTTAGTTTACATTACAGTTGTATCGAAATAAATTATAGAAATAATTACATTAGTGATTAGTAAAATAATACAAAGTGCAGGGGTGTACGTGCATAGCAGCTTATTAACATAAAGTTTGTTAAATACAAATTATATATGAAGTGAATTTATATATTAAAGTTTATAGTGTCTGTTAATTATATAAGATGTTCGTGTTATTTATATAAGTGTATTAAATAAATATAAATGTTTTTGTGCAACTATACAAAAATAAAATATTCTACGCCGCTGGATAATTACGCTTTTTAAAAGTTATTTCATTGTTTCGTTTACAACAATAACAAATCAACAAAACTAGCAAACGCGAAAGGAGAAATAGCCAAATACACGCAAAGATATTGGGTTTGTTTATTTTCGTATTTCTTAAGCTTTATTGTAGGAGAGGAGAGAAAGTTTGTTTTGAATATTTTATTTGTAAACTGAGAATATTAACACGAAAGTTCGCAGGTTTTTGATTTGGTTTAAAAAAGCATAATGTCAGTGAATGTGGATTGGATGTTGAGATGTATTTCATTCCTCTATTCCTTTATTTAGCTTAGCAAGAAAAAAAAACACCAAATTTTGATCATCTTAATCTGTATTTATGGACTAATTTTGGCCTCGAATATCTTTTAATCAACTTATTCTCGGTGTTTCGTTGTTTTACAAGTTTTTGAGTGAGCATTCATAAATGATTCGATAAAATAATTTTGCTGCAGAAAGATTTGAGCATAAAATTATTAGGAGTTTATGTTTTCTCAAAATACAACTGACTTTGTGTATCTTACCAAAATTAAAATCTTCCATTGACCAAAATAAGCAATGAAAAAGCTAAATTTGTAGTTTTGCGAACATGATGTGGTACTTGTATTTGTAATTGAAGGAAGGCTGAGAATATTTTAACTCATAAAACTAACATAATGTTGAATTTTTAATAGACTTTATTATGTCATGCATTGCAGTATCGTGCGGAATTGGTGGGAATTCCAAATAGTCGAGAATTAATTAAAGGTTTATGTATAAAGCAACTGGTCTCAGTCAGAATTCAAAACGGAATATACAAAACAGTATATATGACAAAACAACAGTGTGAAATACCAAACATTATATTTTAAAAGTACGTATCACAATGGGATGGTCCTAGGCGATATTTTTAACCGATTATTACGAAATTCCACATATCCGATGGAAACAAAATTCTAAAATGATTATTGGATATACTTCTGGAATAGAACTAGGCTATTGAAAGTTTAATCATATTTGAACAATTTTGAATTAGTGTTCAAGAATAATATCGATTTTTACTATCTTTAACCAAAACGGCGCTTTCGTGCTTTATAGCTTTAATATCCCCTATGTGGATGAGGATTGTCAGGAAACATATAACTAAAAACGCAGCTGGCAATATTAGTGTAGGGTTGTGAAAACTCTTTATTTTCTCATTTCAGTGATGATATTGGTTGTAATAAATATAGATAAGTTGTACGACGAAATAGATGTTTTGATGTGAATACTTCTTAGATTTTTTTCACACGTCATAATGTTCCCAGAACCCAAATTGAACATTTTTTTTAAAATGTCTGTATTTGTCCGTAATAAATGTTCTGTCAATGAAATTTTAAAATCTACTAAAGATGTTTCAAAGAATTATAATATATAACATCCTTGTGTTTAAATGCAGGTCAAATTACCCAAGGAAACTCGGAAACTCAACATGTCAATATAAATTGGCATGAAAAATTCATAAATTGAAATTTCATTTCACTGGAGCTTTGTAGAAATAGAGATTAGAGGATAGAAAGTAAAAAATCATCTGGACCATAGATAAATGAATATTTGTAATTTGGGTTCTGTCATGTGATATATCAAATGAAACGCATTTTTATAAGCAATTTAATATGAATTATTAATTTACATTGTGTTTTTATATTTATAGTTTTTAACGAGATAATATGCACATTGTATAGATTACATTCAGATGATATTATAAATTAACAGCTGTAAAAAATTCGCTTTTACAGAAAGTAATTAGCTAATGTATATTCTAAGATATTTGTTAAGCTTGGTAAAATTGATCTCCATGTGTACAGTCCGTACGATAAAGTCAAATGCACTATTTTTTCGAATATGATTGTGTATATTATGCACCTAATATGTTCGTAAAACATATTATATAGTATTCCGCGCATTCAGAAACGTTGGGAACCACTGATATAAACTATTTTTACGATTTTCAAACTAGTAATGGTTCATCCAGAATTATTAATAAATTTTTTAACATAAGTTAAAAGGCAAAGCGGTTTTCAGTAACTCATCAATTAAATAATAATCAGTTTATAAAGGACATTACTGGGTCCTTCCTGAGTCAACAGTCTGGCTCCAACGGTTTCGATCCTGAGCTTGATCTTCATACTGTTTTAGTCAATCTGAAGAGGCGATGTCTTTCATTAAACCGTGGAGCCACCGTCGCCAACCGTGGATCCACCGTGATCAATGCTTTTTAAAGCATCAGCTTCACAGCACTTCATAGGAGTTTAGATTTTAGCAGTGACCTTAAATGATACATTCATGAATTAGTCATCAATAAAAATTTTGGTGTTGTGACAAATGACCAAACTGAATTTTATTTAACCAGCGTTTGCTTTGAAATGAGAATCAATTTTTGATATCTAAATTGAGCTTTTTGAAATATATTTGTTTTGGTTTATCTCCGTTTTATTAATATAGACAGTTGGTATACTCTTTAGGCTATAATGTTGGACCGTATAGTTAATACATAAAAGGCCGAAAAAACTTTTTAAGCAAGCACGCTTGCTAGACCGATAAATATAATAATACAATTTGACGATTTCATGTAAATCATGCTATGCTATTTCATGTGTTTTATATATGTATCTTGTGTACATACATAAAAACAGTCATAAATTCAGCTTACCTTTAAAAAACTACTTGACCGCCAATTTTCTACTATATGTACATATATAGTTAGTCCGTTACAAAATAAAACTGGTTGTCTTAAGCATTTCTTATATTTACGTGTATTCTCTCTCTTTAAACTTATATCATATACATATACATACTCGAATTTACATAAACAATTTTTTTTATATTTACTATGTATATATTATTGTCTTATACTCAATTCACTTGTCTTCTTTTTATTATTATCTTCTTATATAAAAGCTTTTCTTCGTATCGAACCGAACGACGACGCGGCGGCGTTAACGTATTTTATTTTTATTAAAAACAAAAATTAGAAAACATATACAATATATTCTTATAAGACATTTATAAGTATACAGTATGAGTTATAACGCCGGTGTGATAACATGCCAATGAGTTTGTTATTCGATCGAAAGCGATAAGTGAAATTTTTTAGTATCCCGAAATTTTGTATGTAATCACGATTTAATATAATTTATAGTTTTGTGTGAATCATTTAGAAGTGAATTTAGTCTGTTTGAAATTAATTGTACAGTGAATTCGAAAATTTATGCACTTGTCTATATAATATGTCTAATACACCCATGCCTAATCTTTCGTGTGCATGTTATCAATTTATCATTATGCAAACACAGTATATCGTTACATATATGATTCATAGTTTTAATTAATTTATGTGTATAGGGAAAAAATAGTTCTCTAGCTTAATAGTGTCTGACCTCATTAATTGTGCAGTGTTCT
Organism: Tipula unca; assembly: GCA_951394425.1. Taxonomy (NCBI): domain Eukaryota; kingdom Metazoa; phylum Arthropoda; class Insecta; order Diptera; family Tipulidae; genus Tipula; species Tipula unca. The sequence goes on from OX596381.1 coordinate 188,563,934, forward strand.
GATGTTTTATTTTATACATGTGTTGCAATATTGATTTTAAAATATAATTAGTGAAATATACGATAAATACATTAAGAAGTAACCACCTGTTGAGTGGAATATTAATGAGAATTTTATTTACATAATACTTACTCATTATGCTCATTAAAATCAAGTGATTTGGATTTTGGATATACGTATACATACATTTATATTTATAATTTTGCAGTAGTGGAATTTCTTTAAGCGAAGGGTGACACACCCCAAATGTAAGGATAGTTTTGTGTATATGTGCATGGATACATCATAGAGCTTTCGTTCGGTGAACTATTTTATATTTCTATATGTATACTTTAATTGCCGCACCTGTTATCAGTCTATATCATTATGATTAGATATGCGAGTGATGTCATTAAATAAGGGTGGTATTTCGTTGATTAAAAATAGCTAAAGTGCGCTGATAACACTACGCTTGATAAAACTGAATAAATTATTCAACACTACTGCGTCTATACAGCAAAGTGAACTTGTTTTATTATAAAACAGTTCACAAACTTGGTATGCAATAGTAATTTGATTAACTTTAGCAAGGCGATTTAAGTAGATTAACTGGATATAATATATTTGCGGCAAATTATAATTAATATTTTTCTGTAAAATGAATGGAATGCATTCACAATTAATTAAGACGAAACGTATAAAAAGATTAGAATTTCAACAAAAAATAAAACATTTAACTGTTTTTACCGTACATAATTTTTAATGACGGTGTTTTGCCAATTTGATTGCACTCGATTAAATTCTCTATTGAAATTTTGAAATTAAATATTTGAAGCGTATATAAGCCCTATTTAGAACTGTACGTTAACTGTAGCCACCAAGTTTCATAACTTAATTTAAAAAACTTAAGTATCAATGACCCCGCTCGTCACAAACAGTAAAACACTAAAAAATCTTTATAGTTTCTCCCAAGAAACTATACGTCTTACTATATTGTGTTGTCTTTTCATTCTTCCATATTATTTGTCTTTTTTACTTTTTTTCAAGAATGGTATAACAAATTTAAAAAAGAAATATTCAAAACTCAAAAAATTATCAACACCATGAAATTCTAAATTCTTTCTTATATAATTTCTTGTAGTGAATTAAGACAATAAAATATTCCCAGCTTATAATTTAAATTGCATCCAGTATGGCAAATTAATTGGTTTAACTATATACAAATGTATATGAGGAGTAATGTTTATTTCCTGAAATGTAGGTTAATGGTTTTAGATTTTATTCAGTGCTCTAGACGAGAAAACGATATGATTGTAAATTATGATTTGCAGTTCGCCCTAATTTTTGAATTGATCATTTTTGAAACCAAACCAAAAAAACGGTCAACGACTGTTTGATGACCAAAACGCAAGGCTTAGTATTCTATTTAATTAATATCTATACCTGAATTGTTCGACTAACAATTTAATATTAAACACGTCATTTATATATGTACAAATGAAATACGAAATTAGTCGTGAAGTAATGGTAATTTAATCATTACTTCACGATCAAATTTTCAACCTTAAATAAACTAAGTACTTACTCTTACGCTCGAGTTCTGCAATAGTTTCGTTTCCGTTCCGTTCCTTTTCGCTAGAATATCGTTACAAATTAATTTGTTATTTTTTCATAAAATTCTGAGTCCGTTAAAAGATATCTTCTTTAGAATTTGTCCCAAACATTACAATAAAGACTTATAATAACGATAATCACAAATTCACAAACGTTTCGAGAAATGAGATTTGGCACAAAAACCAGAAACTAATTTAAAAACAGGCCGGTTTTGAGCAAAAATAAACGTATATATACAACTAAAAGGAAATTTCTAGTAGAAGATGGTGTGTTGAAGAAAAGTCATGAATTTTATATTTTGTGAATAATTTATTAAAAATTGAATTAAATTGGATAGTTTAATTAAGCTATCATAAGGTAGTGATACTTTTTTATGTACCTATTCGCCCTTAAAGAGTTGTAAGTGAAATGTCGAGAAAACCGAAAAAAGCGTGAAAAGTTCAATATTGTCGCAGTCCTGGGAGTTAAACACAATAACTTCAACGAGAAATTCAATAATTCAACGAATTCTTCAATTTATATTGAGAAATAGCAAAATGTAATTGTGTTGTACAACTACATTTTCAAAATGTATATCTTATTCTGTGGTTCAGCTTTAAAACATTAAAGACACATATATGATTATGGTTAGGTCACTTAATGGTTCTGGCAAATTATAGTTACATAAATATTTTGTTTTGGTACTTTAAATTTCGAGATCGAAATAAATATATATCAGAACTAAAGGCTCATCTGCTATTCAATCATTCTGAAATGAAAGTGTACATATGTATTTTATTTAAGCTAATAATTTTGAAATTTGTCCGGATCGCACAACCATTCAATATGTAATTTTATAATCGTACATACAAACATAGACGTGGATTGGCTCCGTCAAAAATTAAAACGTAATTTGTAGATTTTCTGGGAAATATATTTATGTGCCATGTTCAAAATTGCGCATGATTAAAATGACAAAACAAACAACCCTTATTCCAAATTTCATCTCCCCAACTTATTTTCATTGTATTCATTTCGTTTTATTTATTTTCATTTTAGCCGAAAAACTAAAGGAAAACTAACAAACAACCCCAATAACAGACGTATAGGCAAATATGAGTTGACCATTGAAGACGCCAAACACGCAGCAATAAAATGTCAAAATTAAAAAAGTGCATACGAAAAACTTACAAATGTTTACGAATAAATTTTATTTTAATCCTAGTGCTATTTTTAAATTTATTACAAAATGTGAATACCGTGGCAAGTGCCATCAATAGTAATGAAATAGTGGAAATAAGTGAAAAATATCATTATAAAAGTGATATGACCGAGTTAGATGGTGATAGTCGAATACTTGGTGAACGAATAATCCGCGCCAGTGATAGTCCTTATTTGGTTCGAACGGATTTGGAAATTGAAAATGGTGGTAAATTAATTATTGAACCAGGAGTTCAAATGTATTTTGCACCAATGGTTGGGATTATAGTGCACGGAACATTACATGCTGTGGTAAGTAGTTGAGAATTATTTTAAATACATATTGTAGCTTAAACACATGTCATAATGTATAAAGAATTCCATTGTTTAAATTAACTTATGCATATCGTATATAGTATGTCTACTCGACAACATAATCATTTTTACTTTCTTACGTACTTATTATCTATATATGTAGATAAACATAAAATTATTAATTCCATATATGAAATTTAATGTTGAAAATATTTATTAGTTAGGAATTCTAATATTGTCGGTCATTGAATTATCGAAAAATTCTCTAAAAGAATTTCAAGGTTAGTACAAATATGGTAACAATATATATAATTATTTAATTTAGCTTCAGAATTATATGTATCAATTACCGCCAAAGCATATTTGTATTTAGAACTCAAATCGTTTATATATTTCAAGGTAATAATTTCATGTACATACCTAATTCCTCTGTATATACTATATTTATACATTATATTGATTTAAGGGAGTTATCAGTCATAACATCAATATCTATATATTTACATATACTGTGTTTGCGATATCATATCTTATCATGCCACGTAATTTGTTTTGTTTACTTCTTATCAACAACCGCAAAAAAACATAGTGAATTGAGACACCTTACGCGCGATATTCAAATAAATCGAACAGGTTGACGAATTAATGTTGAAGCATGCGTTTTATATCTTATTTATCCATATGTACTTTAATACATATATATGTATGCATATATAGTTCTCGATTCGTCAATATTGATTGGGTAAATATCGTCATGTTTTGTTCGTTGTGTTTATCAAAGTAATTCTATATAGAAATACTTGTATAATGATAACCATAATGTATTTTGAGATCAGTATATACATTTATATATAAGAAGAAATAAGTATTGGAATTTGAACAGATGCATATAATGACACAATAAGTACAGTAAAATTTAAATAATGCATAATAATATCAGATGCGATCGATTAAATATAAATTCTATGGACACTAACGATCATCTGTCAAGAACTCAAATATAATATTAGAGGGCGTAATTTGAATTTTATATGCCATAATTTGATGCCGAGATCGATTAGGCCATCAACACTATATGATTTTTCTGTACTTTGGTCCTAATGTTAAATGTGGAAATAAAATGACTCGGTTAATATTCTAAAAACTGAATAAAAAAGCCTAAAGAGATTGAGAGCCCAATTAATTGAGAATCATTTCACTTATGCATTTATATATAGTGCTTGGAATGTACATATATTAAAGAATAACGACAATCCTGTGTATAAAGGTTATTTATTTGTTGTGGAATTTAATTCATAATTTGTTCTGCGAGAGTGAACATAATCCAGAAGTATGATTCAGAGATTTTACAGGGACTTAATATTCTTAAATACTGTTATGTTTTCTATAATTTCTATTATGGAAATTCACCTGGTTCGAATAGATTTTACGTTATCTATCGTTACACATATATGTATGTAACTGTATATATAGAAATCAATTTAGTCATCCAATTTGTTCGCGATTAATGATTAAACCAAAAATTGTTATCATAAAGTGCAACTCCTATTTATAACGTTACTAATCTATATATATGATTAATGATTATGAATTCGTAGAAACTCGCGTAATTCAACGATCGTATATAATTATGAAACATAAGAAGTCACGGCAATAAAATAGAAACTAAACAAACAAATCAAGAAATACCTTATAAATATTATTCATTTACCGGAAACTTACTACGTACCTGTATAATAACGAATTGAACACATGCATGCAACATAAAAATATCCGTTTTAATACTTTTAATCACCTTACTTGTATTATTTACTTATTTATAAAAGTTATTAACTTTATGAGCATATGTCCCTCTGTAGCTATCACATATCTATAGTCGGTTATGTCTTTATGTGGTTCTAATAGGGCTTGTTTGTGTGTATACTGTATATAGGAATGGCTAAAGAGGTTCACAATGATGATTATAAAAATATTTGATAAGGAAATCGATTAAAAAATTCCAATTTATAAAATGATTTATGTATACGTACTTATGTGCGTTTCCTATGCACAGGAAGTCATATCGGCTGTAAATTACACCTTTGAATTACGACTCGTTCTTATTTTATGTATAGTATGTACGTACGTATACATACATAAATAACATGTTATTACAAGTCATTGTACATTTTATTATTAAATCATCTAAAATTTAATTTCAAACGTTATACATATTATATGGAAGTTAATAAAATTGACATTTGACACATGACCTTAGCCATATGTAGTTTATGCGTTTAGTTCGAGGCTGATTGGATAAATCGATGTAAAAAATATTTCATTCATAAATTGTTGTAAAATGTACGATTTAATTAATTAATTGATACTAATGTATGTAGATGCATCGCAAATAGGAAGTGCATCATAGTATTTTTTACTATTCACATTCTTGCAAGGTCGAGTATTTTGCTTATATGTACAAATGCGCGTTTAGTAATAAAGTAATAATAATAATACCTAGTACCTACTGACATGATTTCGTTTCATAAAAAACGAATTTTGCTTTTTTACTATCAAGCAAATTTTTTTTTTAATTTGTTATTGTTTATAGTAAATTTTAGTTCTCAGTGTATACATTTTTTATATTGTTTGATTACGATTTCAGTTTTCATTTTTTATGTATGTTTTAAATTCCATAGTCGTAGATATTGGATGCAGTGAACCCCAAGCTTGTGCACTTGAAATTTGCTCGCCTTAATTTTGATTGGTTTAGCTGAAAATATAGGATTAGTTCAAAGTCTTTACTTTATACGAAGTACTTTGTCAGAAATCATTGTGCTTTCTTTACGTACCATCATCTAAACTTTCCAACAATTTGAATGTAAAAAAATCAGATGATTCATAATTGTTTCTGCTATGCTATTTTTGTCATTGTTTATCGTCGTTAAGCAAGGTAATAAACCTCAAAAGAGAAGGTGTGAATGTGTAAGTTAGTTATATATGACTATACTGATTTCTTTGTGTTTTATATACCATGCGTAGACTATTATATTTCTCATCTCCACTAGTTAAAACCAGTTTAGTCACTAATCCTTCACTTGTGGACAATAACAGCAATAGAAAAAAAGAGATTTATTAGATCTTTGTTAATTAAAATTGGTCAATGTATCTCAATCTGAGTGGGTTAAGTTCTTACATATATCATTCATTCGCTATTTAGTACTCTACTTAAAAACCAAAGCTAAGTTCTATCGTGTGACTTCATCTGAAGTTATCTAATTTAATGGACGAACGATTTAATTCGACACGTAACTGTAAATTGTTAAATCTCCAAGAATTTAACAATAAGTAACAAAAATGGTACTTACATATTATTAAAATTTGCCATTAAAGCTTTGAATAAATCAGCTAAAATTTCACCTCCACAAAAATATAAAATTATAAGTGAGAATAAATCAAAATTTTGTAACAGTATTTTCAAAATTTAAAATTCTAGACCATTTTTAAATACTTAATTGATAAAACGGAAAGTAATTATTAAATTGTTTCGTGTTCGATTTTTAATATTTTCTCAAATTTTTCGACTTACAACTTACGTACAAATCCAATTACTAAACGCACTTTCGAAAATTGAAATTTACTATGTGAAAGAATATTGAAGCGAATTTGAATAAATTTTGATTAGTGTTCGATACCAATTTCGGTAATTAAAGTTTTTTTTATCATAATTTATACTTAAAGACTTGGAACGAAAATTAAAATTTTCATTAGTTTACGGTAATGGGAAAGTAATTGGATTAAAAATATAGAATTAGATTGAAATAAATTAATTTAAATCCAAATTACTCTCGCTTTTCTTAACAAAATCATTTGATTTAATAATCGATTCAATTCGAGATTAATTTTCGGTTCGCTTTTTTATGGAAGGAACATGCAGACACGTCGATATTTAACATTATATAGAATGCATCAAGTACCAGCCAACCAATTATATTTATGTCCAAATGGATTTTTTGATGCCAAAATTGTAATTTGAGATGTTTTGTAAATTCTGTGTCGATTCTAGAAATTTTCACATACTTTCGGTTATAGCTTTGAATAGCTAGCAATTCCAGTTAAGTATAGAAACCCTAAGGTTAGGCTAGTTTAGTATAGACACAATTTGGTCTGTAGCTATATACCACATTTGAGTTTCCTCCTTCTTTCTCATCGTACCATCCTGAGCTTACCAAGAAGCGTTGAAGTGCTCTGACGTTGATCTTGCTAATATCCGTCAGGTCATCAAAATTGGGAGCTCCTATAAGTTTCATTCTGATGTGCGCATGGACTTTGAGAGTAATCGCTCCAAACTCATGTCTAACCAAGCCTCCAGTCTCTGCTATAGTTTGATAACGGGCGGTCTGTGATCCGCCTTAGGTTTCTCCAGCTTGCCAATCCTCTAGTTGGCTGTTAACAGATCTGCGTACCTTTATCTCTGTCCGTTCTTTGTTCTAACGGAATACTGTTAATCTTGGTGACCAAACGACAAGCTGTCTTTCTCGTCGTATAAATAGATGATTGTGGGCCAGCATTGGTGCGTTTGCCCCTTGGTTTAGAGGTCCCAGCCTCATTTGTGCCTTTTAGTGCTTTGGAGACCGGGCCTAAAGGCCGATGTCCACGTAGCACTATTTTCCGGCTTTTAAGAGTGCCAGACTATGCTTATTTTTTAATATTTCCATCCGTACTTGATGTCACGAGTAGCGGAAAAAGGAAATCCACCTGTGCAGAGATACGCAATCCACAGGTAAGGCTATATAATACGGAGGGCGCCACATAACGTTGTGTGCTAGTTACCCGGTGGTCATCGCGTGGAGGTAACACGCACACTTGTGAAATGGTACAGGTGTCTGCTTCATTCCTACAGACAGCTTCACACCACCCCACCATATGCCCGAAGGTACTCATACACATTTTCGCATAGTTTAGATTGACAAACCAAATTAAATTCTGCTATAGCCATGACAATTTTGTTTACAGTATATTTAGAGGTTTCAACTTTCAAACAAACTTCTTCGGGGTTTAGATCCCTTTATGTGCTTGAGTGAGTCTTCTATATATATATATTCTGTGAAAACTATAGTAAAGCACGTCAGAATTTAATTTCGTTTATATATTTACAGAGAACCTGCGGCCAATAATAATAATAATGTTCTAATTTAACCTATTGCATAAATTTGACTTTATAGAAATTATCGAAATCTCGCGAAAAGTTTTACTGGCCTTTAACAGTCTGGTGAACAGATCAACAAACTATTAATCGTTTGAAAATAACCATGATCTTGCAGTTATAAATGTGGGCTTTATTCCATTCCAATACGAAAATTACAGCAAACAAATCTGAATAATTTCAATTAATTCATATTAGTCACATTTCATGCGATGAGTATGAATAATAATAATAACTATGACAGACATCGCTTAAACTATCGTTACGTATGTATGATCACCAGATACCAAATCTGAATTTTATATTGTGTCACAATAATAATGCAACTCAGTTTCATTTCCTTGATTTAGTTAGTTTTTCCATATAGTGTGGTAGGTATACATACCTACATATATAATACCGATTTATTAAAAAAATTATCGTCGATCTACTATTGTACACAGGTTTCACCTACACATCCAACTAAACATGTTTATGTATAGTAATTTAATTTAAATATGAAATAGCTTTTAATAAAAAGTAAAATGTCGGCACCGTAAAATAATTACAGTTTTTTGTTGTGTGTTTATGATGTTGAAAAATTATTAACCCGAGCGTAGTCGTCTGTAAGAATTATAATTACCGGTAAAAATAATTATGTACGAGCGCATTATAGAGTTGTTAGTTTTATATACATAATACTATCACACGATCGAATCGAGAAACCATATAAAACCTGTACATATAGTTATTTAGTATTTTTTCACATATTAGTCGTTAAGGCTCGAGTTATCAATTTATTCCTCCAGGTTTATGTTACGTTTTGTATATGTCAATCACCCCTCGTGTGTTTTTTATCTCTCTCAAACAAAGGTATATTATACAGATTACATCTCTGAAATGGCTTCGTTTAAGTGCATACATTCATATATTATAGTTACGGATGATATTTCAAAAATATTTTAATTATGTTTATTGAATTAACATTTATATAATTTTAATTTTAATTAAAATTAACCGTATATAGTTTATAGTTAGATTAGAATTACCAATTATACGAATATAAATTAGATTCAGATACGATATTAACCCAACACCGTATATTGTGTATGTTATTCGTTTGTTTTTTTTTAATTTCCAGTTAAATTTCTAATTATTCATTTCAATTACCAGTAGTGTGTCAGTAAATTTGTTCTCTTTTTGATGATAGCGACAAAAATTTTAATGAACATGAACATTTCTTTTATTTTTAAACACTGTGTCTGTCTTATTGTATTTAATTTAATTGTTGTTAAGTTTAATTATTATTTAATTAATTGAAAATTTTGAAAGTTTGTGTTTTTTCGAAGCATATATAGAGAATATATTATAATGAATATGACATTCCTGTTTGTGTACATAATGGCAAAGATCATATTTTGTGTCGTCTATAAGTATATGGGAAGTAGTTAACTTTACAATATAAGAATTTATTTCATGACGAAATTGGTCATAAACTATAATCACGAGTTAAAAATATGTACCTTTAAAAGTGAAACTCCCATGAAAGCAACTTTCTACTTTTTAAAAAACAAATGGACCAATTACTTAGGTACTCCTAACATTTTCAGAAATTTACGGGTTACAATTTTCAAATATTTTTGCCATTTTATTGGTTCCACTTAATTATTCGTATAACCGTTCCATGAGTAGAAAGCTTGATTTAATATGAATGGCACACAATTTGGTTGGCGATGATTTAATATAAGGATGCGAAAAGCACAGTGCGAAATGGTTTGGGCCAGCTTCAAATTCAGACTAGGATGTAGAACAGTTGTGCAAAGGTAGTTTAAACCTAGAATCAAAATAGTATTCGGCACTAATCGTCTATTACTAATCGTCTATATTTCGAAATCTATATATATTTGCCACTACTAATTAAGACATAAAAATACACCTTATTGAAGCAATTTTCAACTTTTAGAAAATTATAGGTTAAGTTTTCGAGTTTTAATTTAAGCCAAATATTTTTAATTTAAATTGGATTAACTCTGGAAAATAAGTGTTGATAAAGCTAAATAACTAAAACTTAAAGTGTGTTATGAAAATTGTATGCCTTAATTTAGTTTTAGTTGACTTAAGTTTAGACTATTCGTGCGAATGAGTTTTTATTATATCTGAATGATGGAAAACGCTAAGCGCTTAGCCCAATATATTTTTGAAATAATTAAGAAAATTTAATGAGATGAGTGCATTGGAATATATGCAACTTAGATTTAATAAAAATGTCTAAAAAATCCACAATCTAAACTCTTTCAATAATCTCAGAATTCAGTAGCCCTGAGATTATAATTATTTTATAGACACGGCGGCTATTTAAAATAGTTCTAAGAAATCAGAGAGAAGTATGTATTTATATGTACATACATGATTCTATCTACATATAAATACATATATGATTCTAAAAAAAATTAAATATACAAGAAAAATAAAACGTCAAATGTTTGTCGAAGTTCATAATTACATATACCAATATTTTAAAATTTAAAGATTTATAGAAAGAATCCCCTGTGGTCGGGGCACCCATGTCTCGTAAACATTTGCACAAACATGTTTTCCTAGAATACCACCACAGTATCCTTTGCTTGTCGTAGGAGGCGACTAAACGGTTGGCTCGCCGGGATGACGACCCGCATCCGTAAAAAAATAAACTGTTTATAAAGTCAACAAAATGAAAATTGGATACCGCCAAAACCGGACCCCCGCTTAAGTACCCGGACACGAGATTTAAGATCGGCACGTGGAACGTGCGGTCACTTAAGAAACCAGGAGCGTTAGAGGGCCTAATCACATGCATCAAGGACTATCGGCTGGAACTCGTTGTGTATAAGCGTCGCTTGCTCATGAAGTTAGCTAACCGGTCGATAATTTGTGTACATGCGGCCACAGTAGTCAGCCAGCCCCAAGATAAAGACTCATTTTACAATGATTTAAACGATCTGATTGGATATACACCCGAACACGATGTTAGAATGGTAATTGAGAACTTTAATGGCAGAGGTGGCAGAAATCATATCGACTTGTGTGAAAACATCGGTTCGTACTCCCGACACGAAACTGCGACCGAAAATGGTGAGAGAATGATGTACTTTGCAATTGCTCGCGATCTTAGAGTAGCAAGCACATTTTCCCATCACAAACAGATACATTTGGAAAGATGGATCCATCCTCACAAAACTTCCCGCAGCCAAATTAACCACGTGTTAATTTGAAAAGGGCGAGCTCGGGTTGTGCAGGATGTGAGAACTTATCTATCAGCAACCCATGGGTCCATCCCATGAAGAATTCACTGGGGCCATGCAGAGACTAAAACGAAACCGCTCACCTGGAGTGGACTGCATTAATTCGGAGCCTTTGATATTCGGAGGAATTACTTTGTCGAACTCTCTTTTCGACCTTATTCGATTAGTGTATGGCGGACCGAAGTAATGCCTGATGGATGGAAATTGGTCGCGATATGCCCCATCTTCAAGAAGGGAAACCGCTTGAAGTGTGAGAATTATCGCGATATAGCTCTACTTTGTCCTACATTATATTGGATAGAAGTACTCCTCTAGTGGAAGGCCTGGTTGGTGACTATCAAAGAGGATTTCGTCCGAATCGATCAGTTACTGATCAGGTCTTTTCGCTGCGGATGATTTTATATTTATATATTATGAGATTTCCATCCCCGTACATCAGGTGCTCGTGGATTTCAGGCAGGCCTATGTCCATCAAGTACTTGCATATGCAGATGACATACATATGCGTGATTGGACTGAATAGCAATGGAGTAAAGGAAATACTTGATCCCCTTGTAGAGTTTTCAGCTTCTGTTGGACTACGAAATACATGATCTCTGGTTATAGGGACAATGGCAGACCAGATTTTAGTAGTAGCCACTATACACGTTTGAAGGAGTGAGGAGGTTCAAATATTTGGACTCTCTTATCACTCACAGTGAATAATAGTGTGGGTGAGGATATTAAAGTGCGGCTGGCAGCTGGCAGAATTTTATAGAATTTTATAGAAATTTTGTAAATTTTAACATTTGGACCGTCTTACTTTGACAAAATTGTATTATTGTGTTTTTTCCCTAATTTTTTTTCTGGAACCAGGTTCCAATTATTTCAAGTAATAAAACTTGTATGACTTCAAACCTTTTCAATAATTCAAAGTTTTCAAATTCAGATTTTAAGATAACTATTCCTAATTTTGGAGGTTCTGCATATCTTAAGAAAATTGACTGCCTCAATTATTTGATCATTTTAGTAATAAAGGGAGCTAAAAATGGTGTTGTTGGTTCATAATATATAGATGGTTACAGTCAATGAAAACGAGGTATATGTTATTTTCTTAAGTGGTAATTCCCATATTACACTTCATTCTTATTATGATTCCACTTCAGAAAGCATAGACACTGGTTCGATTTTGTTGCCTTTTTGAAACAATGAGACTACGAAATATTTTGTATACATACACTGTGTATAGTATTAAATATTGTTATTGTGTGTTGTCATGAAATGATCAGTCCGTTCCGTTTATAATGTTTCAAATGATTCGTTTATTTTATAATTAGTTAGAAATAGTGCTGAACCGTAGAATAAGTGGAGCTGTGTTTCGATGTTGAGGCACGAAGTGTCAAACATAATCAGAAAAATAATGTTACAAGTAACTGATCTAATGTTCCTCGACAAGAACATTAAATCTATTCTGTCGTTTAAAACTCAGATTATTGAAATAAATCAATTTGAATTGGAGATTTTCATAGATATAAATGTGCTTAGTCGAAATTAGTCACGAATAATAGATTCAACATGTATATATGGTTGGAATCACATAGACAAGCTCTATAATATCTCCCTTTATCAATATAGTGAGTATGCCCTTAAGCTCGAACAATTTTGACTAATCGAATAATTTTGATAAAATTGGCCGCTGGGAACAATCCTAACACATTATTCCGAGGAAAATGATACATACATATGTATATAACCTAAATTATTATTATTATTTGTGCTTATCATATTAGCAAAGCAAAATATCGATTTGTATTTTTCTTTAAGTTCACGCGATTTCATGATGTAAAAAAATATTTCCATTTAATTTGTGTAAAATCGAATATTCGTGATTATTTTACATTGTTCAAACTTGATTTTCGAAATATCAAAAGTACTTATGTTGTAATTTTATTAAACCAGGAACTAAAAATCATCTTATGCAAACAATATCGATTTTAATTTATTATTTAAATAAAGTTCAAATCTTCTTTATTATTATAAATGATTAATGGCTTAATACACACCGCGTATAATTTTCAATTGAACTCAATCATAAAACTATTAAAGTTTAATCACCCACCATTAACAATAATTATTTACTGCATATACCATAATATGTACATACTCGTACATATATATGTACCTTCCCTATTAACTAACTAAATTTTGTATCTAATATGATCTAAACACGCAATTCTTAATGCTTTTAGCGTATAGTAGAATTATTAATCAAATGTATGAATGAATTATGTGTGCCAGTATCTTACTGTATCTTACACGATCGCTGTATAAAGATTAGAAATAAACAAGTTGAATAATTAGATGAGCACGCGTCTTAATTATTAAAAATAACGGCCTCGATCTGGCCGATCGTTAATTAGATCGGGTGTGACTATTTTACGCTTGCATAAATAATTTAATCATTTTTTATATGAATGAATCATTCATTCCAAATTTGTGAATTAATATTGTGAGAAACCATTTCATAATAATATATCATGAGCATTGATTGACTCATATTATTTTATATTACTATATATATATTGGGTTGGATCGCGATTTAATTTTAATAAGGTCAAATCTAATTCAATAAAAAAAAACGTTACTAAATAAGTACTCGTATGTACGAGTAGGTATATAAAATTCCGCGATTATTCTAATAAGTTTGCATAATTGCAGGGTACCGCAGATAGTAAAATCGTTCTATCCAACCAACATGAAACTGGATATGAAGCAAATGATTTGAAAAATCCACAATTACTAGGTGCTAGATTAGTAGATGGACCAACACCTTTAGAAGGACGATTACAGCTATTCCATCATGGAAAATGGCGATCGGTGTGTACCAACTCTCGGAAGTAAGTTAATCTCTGACCTCTTTAGATTTTTGAGCTAAATACTAATTTTTTGTAATTTTCTATATAGTTGGACGATATCCGACTACGAGACAACATGTAGGCAAATGGGTTACCAAGGCGGGCGATTTTGGAACTGGATCGATCGTACATTTAATTTTGAACCGCGTATGGTATATGAGGAACCATCATGTCGCGGAAATGAAAACACACTGCTCGAATGTGACTGGCGATCACGACAAATTGGTTCGGGTGTTTGTGATTTTCACAGTGATATCGGAATCCAATGCCTACCGCTCTTGGATCGACCGTCATCCCATTGGCGCGGTATAAAATTTGAAAATGCGCCTTCTGCACGTGTTCTATCCCAAGATAATACAAATTATGTAGCCACTTCATTATCCCGGCTAGAGTATGTGGATATTAAAAAAGCTGGAGCTGGACGTAATCGTATGGTTTCGGCTGCGATTGAAGTGATCGGTATACCACCGGTATTAAATCATATCGAAATTGATCAATCTGCGTACACCGGTATCAACGTTACTCGTCCTGATTCAGCGTTAAAATTTACCTCGGTAACCGTACACCGGAGTCATGGATTCGGAATTTTTGTTAATTCAAGCTACGGGCTAGTGCATCTAGAAGATTGTGCCGTAAGCGAAAGTGGTTCCGACGGTATACGTTATATAAGTCATGATTTACGTTCTGACGAACGAAACGATCGTGGAAATATTCATGACTTTTGTACAATCCCGATAACAACAGGACAAACCTATCCAATTTCCGTATCTCTGCAACAATCAAGATTTACCACCAATCAACGAGAGTGTGGAAAATATTTTTTTACCCAACAAAATTACGTTCTAACCGTTAGTTTTGTTCATTTTGTCGTGTCCCGAAATGAATCAGCCATAATTGAAGTGTACGATGGATCAACATCGAGCGATCGATTACTCGGGACTTGGTTAATCCGTAATTCGACTCGGCCACAAAGTTTAACAAGTACTCAAAGTAAAATTTATGTTCGTTACCGTGCTGAACCGAAAAGTGATGTGCTTGGATTTTTACGAATCACCACCGGGTTCAGTAAGGATTACGATTTGAATGTGACCAATACACGAGTGCAGGATAATGATGGACGTGGTATTGCAATTGACAATCTTAGATCGCAGATCTATGTAAAAAATAGTGATGTCATGAATAATGGGCATGTTGCTGGTATACATGTAGTAAATGGGGCAGGTGATGTTAATATCACCGATAGTAGGATAAGTTTTAATCAAGGTGATGGTGTGAATATCACATATTTTGGTGGAAATCGAAACATTTCGCGAAGTTCGATCAGCTCGAACAAGGGATATGGTCTCGCAGTTTGGCTGAATGAGACGACCAAAGATCGTGAGGAATTTTTATATTTCAATCAAACGACTACGGTGGAATGGTCGAAAATAATGAGCAATCTCGAAACAGGAATACGGCATGGTAATTTCTGTGGCGACTCCTGGGTTAATGTAACTGGAAGTTATTTTAATGACAGTCAACATAATGCTGTTGATATTCAAACCTGTTGGTTTGATACAAAACCTGACAAATTACTACATCTGCAAATCGGACACAACATATTTGAACACTCCCATCGAATTGGCGTCATGATAAGTCCTGCGCTAAATTTACACGCTCGTCTTGAATACAATCACTTCCAAAATGGCAGATACGGTGCTGTACTTATAAAAAACAAACCACTCGAAGAGTTCCGTATGCTGCCCGCTCTTATAACTGTCCAACACAATCACTTCCAATTGAATACTGGAGTTTTCGTGGTTTCAATCGGTTTATCACCATATAGCGACCGATCGGTCCAATACGTATTGTTCACTCGAAATTTCGTTCGTAATAACAAAATCAAAGAACCGTTCGGTATGTCAGATGAAGAAGGTGAAGGGCCTTTGGGTGAACGCCGATTAAATCCTAGATCACAAGTTTCTGCGCCAATCGTCATTTCATCGAGTAACATTGATGTCTATCGCAATATAATTTCGAATCGAGACTCAAAATATGAGGTTGGATCGCAATTTGCCGATCAGAGTGAAGTTCTTAATGTGACTTACAATTGGCTGGGTGACTCAGACGAGGAAAAAATTTTCTATCGTCTGTTTCATCGCAAGGATCGTTACAATCTCGCCAAAATCGAGTACCTACCGTATTTACTGCACAATTCTAATCCTGGAGCAACAATAATACTTTCTAATCCAACGTTTGTTGCTCGTTTCCATGTAGAAGGTTCAAACCGCATCGGTGGAGAAGTGGATGGTCAAGAAATTTTACCGTCTGGTACGTATCTCGTCGAGCGAGATATAAATATTCGGCCAGGCGGGAAATTGATACTTGAACCAGGAGTTATACTAAATTTTGTTCCGAACGTTGGTATGATGGTGGCGGGAAAATTAGAGGCTCGAGGTCGTCACCCAGATGATATTAAATTCACGCTTAAGAGAGAACCAGTGATGGGATTTGATAATGAGACAATGGATTTGAATGAAATGGAAATGATGGAAATGGAGCGTGAAACTGAGGCTGTGTTCGACGTTGATGAGACTCCAAAAGTCCCGGTACGCTTGACCGGTGGAGTTACGGATCATGAAGGAAGATTGCAGGTTTACATAGATGGAAAATGGGGATCAATTTGTGACTATGGATGGACTGAACGTAATGCTGCACTTGCTTGCCATCAATTAGGCCTGGCATTAAATCCTTACGATTGGAGACTACAAAGAAGCGAGGTACCTAGCGCAGGAGCAAACGAGAATATAATACTTTCGAATGTCCGTTGTACCGATCACGATATAGATATCACAAAGTGCCGAGCCGAGTACTCATCTAAAGGTGAATTTGAAAATTCATGTAATCGTGAAAGTAATGTCGGAATACGATGCTATCCCGGAGCTTGGGCTGGCCTGAGATTAGGTGTATTGGCCGAGCAGACCAATCTACAATACATAACTGTAGAGCAGGCTGGTATTTTTGACTACACCACAAATAATTTTAAACCAGCTATCCAAATGGACTTCGCTCATCACAATTTGGAAAATGTTCGTGTAGTAAATAACCTGCACGACGGATTAGGAGTGATATACTCTGATATATATTCGGGAGACAGCGTAAACAACATAAAACATTCCGAATTCTTAAATAACCGTGGAAATGGTATTAGTATCAAACAACTAGGCTTAAAAATCATAGGCGCCACGATTAATGAAAATTTGGCAAGCGGAATACACCACGATTCCGTGATATCTGCAATCGAGCAGCGCGAACTCGCCGGATGGTTCAATTTATCACCTGATTTGAATTCCGAAGAGACGAATTACCATCCACTTGTGCTTCCATATGATACGAACGATCATATCGATATCGATATTTACACACAACAATATATTCTAACGACACGACATTTTGGCGAATCAATCGAACGAAATATCAGTATCCGATGCCCGCCTCGATATGTAATCGGACTACAGCTGTTAAATCCAATTGAAAATCGATCTAGTGAAGAAATTTTCATAATCGACTCCCAAACAGCCAAAACCAAATCTGAAACGTGGAATGTATCACGAGATTTGACCATGTTCCCAATGACTAGTAGCAGTTATGGTGTTATATTTCATTACAAAAGTGGTGAAAATGCTCTTGGAGGAACTGTTTTTGTGCTACGCGCAGTACAAGCCCCAGTACAGGATATTCGGAATCGGATTGTGAAAGGACCGGTACCCACACTGCTCATAAAAAGTACAAAAATCCAACAAAACACTCGAGGCATATCGGCCACATACTATAATCGATATTTAGGCGAAAAGGGTGAACACTACCTGCGTAAGGCGAACGAATCAATAAAACTCCTAAATTGTGACATAATTCGAAATATCCAAGAAGCTGTATATATTCAGGCACCATTCTGGGATGTTCACGTTAGCAATATTTCGGAAATCTCAATTCACATTAACAACAGCATGATAAGAGATAATGGCCGTGGTATCCATCAATTCTCAAAAGATTTACGTTCTTCCAATAACCTTTTCCATTACGTGATACATGACACCCGATTCGAAAATAATAATTTTGGTGGTCTTCAAGTAAATCTTCCGTACGTTTGGCAATACAACGAAAATTTTACACACTCGATATACATCGGAAACTCGACTTGGGCCCGTAATAAACGTTTCGAAATAATGATCCATGGTCACTATGCTGAAGTAAATCTAACAGGAAATTCTTTTATCGAGAATGACTGCCAAAATGGACTAATTGGATTCAAGGGCATGGAGAAGAAAATACGAATCGATGAAAATCGGATCACGAACAATAACGGCAAGTATCTGATCGAATTTAGTTCTGACAGCCAAAGTGAAATATTGGGTGAGGTGAATGCGATCTGTACTTTAAACGAGATTAAGCAAAATAAATATGATCTGCAGGCCTTGCTACGTGGAAATACGCAGTATCAGTTACAACGGAAATACACTAACTACCCAACAACTGTGATAAATTTTAACGGCATTCAAAAAGTGGCAGTTCGGCGTAATTTGATCGCGGATAATAGTTTGGAATATGACTTAGTGGCTGGAGTTAAATCGGCGCGCCTTAATAATCGGCTAGATGCAACGGAAAATTGGTGGGGATCTGCCGAGAATGATTTTATTAACCAACGTATATTCGATTTTGATGATTGGAATAATCACGCTGAAGTAATATATCGCCCGTATTTAATTGAAGACGACATATTTGGTAGTATCTCGAATACTAATTCGGAGCGACCTGCTATCAACGTGAATAGTTTAGGCGGTCGTGTGTTTGAGGACTACACAATTAAACAACAAAATACCCCATACTTTGTTAAATCCGATATAACAGTAATGCCTGGAGTCACATTAACAATCCAATCGGGCGTTGAACTCGAATTTGCTCCGAACGTTGGAATACTTGTACTTGGGAATTTAATAGCGCGAGGAACTCACGATGGAGAAATAAGTATGCGATCAGCCAAACCGCTTATAACAAATATGAGAAATTTGCCACCAAAAAACAGACGTTCGCTCGAAAACATGATTTCACAAGACTCTATAAGATTGTGCACGAATCGAAACTGTTCGATCGACGACAATGAACTCGACCGAAAACATCAAGGATTTTTGGAATATTTCAATCACACCACATTACAATGGATTCCAATTTGTGATCGACGATTTACTGAGCGTAATGCACAAGTCGTGTGTCGAGAACTAGGATTTAATCCGTTGGACATATTTTTTGGACACGATCGTCGAATTGAATTTCATACAAATTCTCTAACACGTATTTGGTCATGGGTCGAGCCATTGGAATGTCAAGGTGATGAAGAACGTTTGGAATTGTGTCCGGAACGACTTAATGGACAATTATATGGTCGGAGGCACGAATGTCAATGGGATTCTGAGTTTGTGTTTGTCAGTTGTACAGGATACACAGAACAAAATCCGTACTGGGGCGGAATTCGATTCGCCAACAGTGATTTCGAACAGGATTTATATCAGCACCGCATTCACGATGTTAAAACGCATAACACGCTTAATCAACAAGAAAGCATCTTGCAGTATATTCGGATCGATAGTGCCGGAATATTGCATAATGAGAAGTCACCCGCAATTCAATCAATCTTTCGAAACCCGCAAATAAATCACGTTAACATACGAGACTGTGCGCATCATGGAATTAATTTGATATCACCACAAAACACGATCCATTTACAGCACATCACCATCGATAATGTGCTTGGGCACGGAATAAATGGTATTTCACTAAGTGGAGAAGGCCGCGATAGTGATGAGTCTAGTTTCATCCCCGTGAAAGGGCTCGACTTGCCTTACAATTTATTTTCGTTGATCGACATTTGTGATACGTCGAAGGAGATCAAGATCGAGGAACGTGTTATCATTTACTACAAATATGATAATAATCCGGTGAATTGTGTAAAACTGTTTACAAGTGCATTCCGAGTAAAACCACTCGGCTTCCGATTGCTTCAATCGAATTTATTTAATCACTCGAAGGAATATGGCCGGCGTGATGTTATCCAATTATACGATGGTGATATTTATAATGTGTCCTCTATCCCGATCGGAAAGGTGGAGGCCGATTCAGAAAATCAGAAAAAAATATTCCGTACCACTGGACCAACACTAAGCGTGAGATTAATTGCTAGTGGAGCACCTGCTCAACACGGTTTTTTCGCAGAGGTCGTGACGCTACCAATTTCGGCCATTGCGTTCAGTAAGTAGTCCACTGTCCTGTTTTATTATATTGTCTAATTGTTTTTAATTCTTATTTAAAACAGACCGAGATGCGCAGCACAATATATCCGATTCCTCCATATCGAATGCGGTCGGTGGTGCGATTGTGTACCACACGGCAGGTGAAGTCTCGCCCATTTTAACAATCGATCGGAACCGTATTTTAAATAATTGTCGACAACTTTATGGAAATTTCTCAACTTGTGAATCAGCTGTGCGGGCAGATGTGCAAAATATGAATTCATTGTATTTTAGGGTATGTAATACCAAAGCCATATTAATAAATATTAAGATGGCTTTGGTAATACTGATATCGGCTCATCTCTGTATACTAATTTTGATATTTTTTTAGAATAATTTAGTGCAATCGAATCAAGGTGGATTATATATTCGGGCAGATTCTCGTGGCTCTGCAACTTCACTGCGCGGCTGGATACATCATAATTTATTTACGAAAAACATGAATCGCCCCTCTATATATATCGAAGGTCGCCAATCATCACCGTATCAAGAAGTGATTTTGTATAAAAATTATTTCACACAAAATGATGCCGCCTATCGAGATGTGATCGCATTACGGCAAGTTGTATCGAATTTTACATATAATTACGTGCACAGCAATCGTGGTGGGCGAATTATTGAGATTTCAGGATTTAACAAAGTTCGTCTGCCAATATATCAAACAATCACACATAATGGATTCTATGATAATATTGCGACCGATTGGCGAGGCAGAGCAACAGTTGTAGCTGGTACGGCCGGCCAACAATACGCCGATAACATTTTTTTTAATCCGGAAAATGATTACGAAATGATCACGGTTAATCGATCTGAGTAAGTTTTGTTGTTTAGTTTGCCTGGACTTTTTGCATGTGCCGACCGTAATTTTTGGCGTTCACTTGCACATTTAGTATATTAAGCCACACTGCTTGGCCAGTTTATTAACTAAGCCGCCAAAAATTAGGATCGCTTTTTTAATTTTGTAATTAACACATAATATATAATATATAACCAATTGGATTATAATTTAACCACCAAATTTGCATGTCGTTAAAATTTTTTTATTTTTTTGTATTTTCATCAAATTATTGCCTTGCGTAGCTTCGAATTCCAGTATTGGAACAGGTAATTTCAGCAGAATGGAATTAATTAGATTTGTTGAAGTGATTGTATTAGAGTGCCTGGCTCATCTATTTTTTGTTTCATTATTTGTTTAGCACACTCGATGTTTGGAAGACGAAAATTGTTGCGACCTATAACTATTGGAATTGGAATGAATCGCTGGCGGTTGGTGGTAGAATTCGTGACCGATCAGATGATCCAATATTGTTGGAAGTTCAGTTTACTCCATTCCATATGAATAATTTGACGGTGCTGGATGGAAAGTGCCCACCTGGGTGGTCGTTAATGAGAGATACGTGCTACATGTATGTGGGTGCACCAATGACATTCTGGGAGGCTAGGGAATTTTGTCGCTCAGATAATGCATCGATGCCGTTTATTGGGGCAACCGACACTACAGCCTTGTGGCAATATTTACAGAGGCAAATGGATCATTTGCGATGGTCCGAAGGTGTCTGGATACAGGATTTGAACTCACTTGAGAAATGTACATCATTTGTATATAGCAGTGTTGACATCGTCGATTGTAACACGAAAAACGCATTTTTATGTGAAATCGATCCAAAGGTATGATTTTTCATTAAACTAATTAATCCACTTGAAATTTAAAACAAAAATCAACGAGAATTTTATAATATATCTAATCCATTTCTAAATTTTCAGGTTATAATCGATCCACTTTCATGGCGTGCCGATATGGTTGCAATCGGTGTAATAATCGCCCTTATATGCGGCTTCTTACTATTGTGCTGTATTGCATGTGCTTGGTACTCGAAATCCAAGCATCGTCATGTTGAGCGGCTCCAAAGACGCAACAGTATACGACAAAGTTTACGAAGCTTGAACAGCATTGATCCGCAAGGATCGATGAGACGTCGTAATCTAGTAAGTAATTTGTAATTTTCTAATCTATCACTAAATACTAACCAACCACATGTACACACACACACTACACGCGCTTTCAAATTCGTAAAATGGATGCGAACACTTTTAGAATTTTGCAATATTTTCAAAATTTAAAAGGTCTAATGATGTAGTTACTAATTTTTAATTGTAAATATATTTCATGTGTAAGTACTAAGTATTCAGTAAATCACTAGCTTGGCACGTATTAAAATAATTTTTAGGCTTTAGCTTAATATATACTATATCGAATCTACTCATGTTAATATGTATTCAAATTTTTATAGAATATGTCCCGTTCCACGGACACGCTTACCAAATCAACCGCCACCGATTACAAAAAAATGATCTCAAATGGATCGATTGAATCAATGGAAATGGATAAGAGTGTGCTCAGTTCAGAAACCAGCTACGACATATATGATCCACATCCAACAAGTGCTAGAATTTCGAACGAATATGCCGATCCAACAGGACAAAATTATCAAAGCGATGTACTAAATGCAAAGTATCGAGAATATGCTACGCAAAAAAGCAACGGAAGTTCCAATAACAATAAGACAAAAGTTTATGGAATCCCAGAATTTAAATCACCTGGATTTGAGCTGGCCTATCGCAATGAAGGTTATCGAGATACATCAACAAATGGCGATGGTACACGGGCTAGTTCGATCGATACAATATTGAATGAAGACTCACCCAATCAACATAATAATGATACTGGTTCCGATTTTTATGGCAATTCCAGTACGCTACCGTTGCGCTCTAAAGGTGAATTAAAATTTTTGAACGAACTTAAACATCGGTTGCCCGAGTACGAACCGATAGTGAACCAAAGCCCTGGACATAGCAGTTTTCTACCACCGCCACCAGCTCCACCTTCAGATGTGTCAAGCACCAGCATGCCATTCGATAAAAAAATCGATCGGCTAAATTTCACTCCAGTCGATAATCCACACTATACCGTGCCTGAAATTCGTAAACCAGCCGATTTAGCACCACAAATCACACCAATCGATATGAAACGGCCCAATTCATACTACACAGCGGTACGAAGTTCAAAAGCACCGCATTACATACTACCACGACCTCCTGATCCACCAAAACAGTCACCCATACCCAACCGACCAAAAACTGTATACGAAAGTTCGGGTGATGATCGGCTGAACTATTCACGATCGAAATCTGAAGCGTTACTCGAAACAAATTTCGATGGTGACGAATTTATGCCGGTTCAACCGTTAAAAGCCGATAATCGAAGTCATAGTCAACCACTTGAGACAGACATGTAGTAATAGTTTTTAGATTAAGTATGTTTAGTGAATTTTTAACGCCGTCCAAAACGATTTTGTTGTTATAATGCTGTAGATAAATTAATTTTTCTCGCGAACGGGTTTTTTACTATAAATATGATATTGAATTATTTGTTGTGTAAGTGCAATTAGAGTTTATAAATACGAAAATGACTGATATTGTCGAACAAAACAAGCCTTAGAGTGCCAATCTGTATTTAAGACAAAACAACATCACAGTGTATGTGTTATAATTTATGTATAATGTATATGCCTTAAAACTTATAGAATGTTACCTTGTCTATTATATTGTTATAAACTATATCTGTGTTCAAAAAATTGTTTAAAATATTTTCCAAGAAAAGTTAAATAAAATTGTGTCTTTGTTAAATTTAATTACCAAGTAGAATTTAATTTTAAATATTTTTAAAAAATATATTTTGTAAATACTATATCGAAATAATTAATTAAATTGTAATTTAAAATATAAGTCAAATATAAAAGTTGTATTTAATTTAACTACTTGATAGGTTAGTATTTTTTGCCATTGTAGAACATTTGAATTTTGCCTCATATGTATATCTATTCGTGTTAATCTTTAAATCGATTTCTTGTTGGAAATAATTCGCCTAAATGGCGGCAATAAATGTAAAAGTAAAAATTGTATTTGAGATTTTTAGAATAATCGCCTGAATGTTTACTATTACAAGTCTGTTGAAGAATCAAATGAAATGACCAAAGACAAGTGTAACATCAAATCAAACTCGAGCCAAGTTTCAAATCAAGCCAAAGTTCGAGTACAAGTCAAAGGATACATTAAAATTAATAATAAAATATTTAAGCCATCTCATTTTTGCCTCGTCTTCGTTTAAAAAGTAAAATTATAATTTACAATGAGCAACAATAACGACGAGATGTTAGTCCTATCATTGATGTGACTTATGATTTGGCTTATTATTTGGATTTTATAGGCTACACACCTTGCATTATTTGTTTATTTATCTGACTTTTAACTTACCTAAATTATGTTCTGCATTTTTTTTGTATGTACTTTGAATTTAACATATTTGAACTGTGATTGACTTGAGAAACTTAATTTTACTTGCAATGCATGTAACCTAATTCGATTTTACTAGATTTTAAATTTTAAATTTTTAAATTTTTAAATTTTTAAATTTTAAAATTTTAAATTTTATAGGTGGAGTTTTTATACTCAACCCGACACATCATTTTAACAAAGTCTTCTTCCGATTTCCTCCAACAGACTTGACTTGGCAAAACTCTACATACTCGCCTATTATAAGATATAGTACGTCACACATACACACACACACACACACCCGATAGTATTAATACAAAATAGACAAAAATTTGAATAATCGCTTAAAATATCGCAATATACAAAAACTACAACTATTAACGAAACAGAGAGACATTAAACTAGTAAAGTTGTCCTTCAACTTCGCTAATGACATTCGAAATGTTTTGTGTTGTATTCTCAATCTTACAGCATTCCAAGTATGTATATATTATATGTTAATCCAAAAAAAAATGTTTATAAATAAAATACATTAGCCAATGTGTCTATATATATATATATATATATATATATATATATATACATATATATATACATATATCTATGTAATTTATGTATTTGGATACACCTCCAACCAATCGCAGCTAGAATCATGCTTCGGGTAAATATCAAATTTTATGTTCGATTTGAACAAGCCTGGTCAGCTTTAAACCGTGTAAATATTAATTTATATTGCCTAAAGTGAAAGTAAAATGCAAACAGCACGATTACAGAAACAGGTTAGTGAAGGAAATATTTAGAGGCATGTATTAATTGTATAAGATGGTATAAGAGGTACTCTATTATATATATATATATATATATATATATATATATATATATATATATATATATATATATATATATATATATATATATATATATATATATATATATATATATATATATATATATATATATATATATATATATATATATATATATATATATATATATATATATATATATTAAACATAATAAAGTCTCTAATAGTTCTCGTTATCGATTTTTGATTGTGTTAAATGTACATATATTATTATAAGCAACTACAAAAAAAAACTTCTACGTAATATAAAATGACTCAGTGTGCGACTTGAATACTAATCGACTTGATTTTATGTGCAAATGAATCTTTCAATTCAATTTACAATTATAAAAGCAATATTTATATACACATGTGGGCTGCAAGCGATATAAAGCGCTTACCAAATTTGTGTATAACAATCCACTTTTGTTATTAGAATTTTTAATTTATTCTATTATAGCATTGCAATTTTTTTATTTGTACAGAAGTATACCCCATTTCAGAGTTAATCAAGTGCAAACGTTTGATTTGAATTTGATTATAATGTTTTAAAAATATTCTTTCAAACACAATTCACCTTACTACTCATGTATTTCAATTTTAATTTAGAAAAATATTGTTCGAAGTTTAAATTAAGTCATCGAATTATCCCAGCCACTATTTCGCTATTGCTTTAGAAAACACGTCTGGGTCACAAAAAATTAATTTCCCAAAATGTAATCAAACATCTTCAAATTTATATCTACGAACTTAGCTAAGTAGTAAAAAGTAAATAATAAAATGTATTTATATAGGGAAGTGAACTTTGGTTTCAAAACATCGAAAGAATAATATGTTTATACATGAATAATTTTCTTTAATAATGTAAACAACCAATTTAATGGACAGCGGAGGACATTCGTCTTTCGGTTGGTTTATGTACTCTATGATTGCAGTTTTAAGTAATTTTAATATTTTATGATAAAGTTGAGCTGTTTTATGTGCTTTTTTATATACACCATGGTTATTGCTCTAATTACGGTTTATATAGTCGTACAGTTTAAACGATTATATTTTTCGTAAATTTAGATTGCGAATTATGATTAACCCGGGGTTTTCATTTCGTTTCAACGAACAGTCGATAAAACACAATCATAATTTGTAATACGATGTGTGACGTAAACTATGCTCTAGAAAATTGAAAATTTTAAATTTTAGTTTTGTATATATGTATGTATGTATGTTGTAGATGTACCAGGTAATACCTACTTCTTTTGTGTATACACTATACAGAGCGAAAAAATGTTAATTTTTTTGTTTTAAGTTGCAAAGACAAGTTATGCAAATGCAAATATTTAGTTCTTGACGTCTTTTTGAACACAATATGAATGTATAAGAACATTTGGCGAAAAGCTAAAAAAAAATTCCGCGATGTAAGTATGTATACGCTATAAATAATATGTGCAAGAAAAACACTATGGTTAATAAATAGTTGGGCGGATATTATTACCTGAACATCTTAATACACTAATTAATATTATAACAGTTTATTCAAAATTAGTACATTACTCACTAAATTATATATGCGGTCTCTCTCACCGCATGCGATAATTTACTCAAACTTCAACTCATTTCATTCATTAAAAATTAAATCACAAATAAAAAACAACAACAATATCTGTACACACACAAACATTACTATAAAAACCTACCGAAAATGAAAACAACAACAAACCGTAATTTGAACGAAAACGAACATTTCCCCTGCCGCACAACACGAGCGCATCGTACGAATTTTGCGATTACATAACATTTATTTACTATATTGTATATACTATATAGACACACTATTCATGTATGTGTAATTGCATTCAATAGTATTTTGCACGCATACACGCGTATTTGCAAATGGAATTTTATCCCACCATAGGTTATAGATTTATCTCTTTCATTCACAAAAACTATACGCATGCGATCTACGAATGAATTATTGTGAGTATGATCAGTTGTTTTTTGTTTGATTGTAAAATAAAAAATAAAAAATTACTATATATTTTTATTTGGCCATGTGTGCGTATGTGTCACGTATCTTTACACAACACATATAAAGAATCTAAATAATTTTTTGATTAGAAATTAGTTTCAAATCGTGTTTTTACACATGTGTTAGTAGTAGTTTTATAGTACGTTGCTTTGGTATGTGTATTTTTACTACAAATTTATAATAATCGAAATAAAAAATGTTAGAAAAAAAGACAATAATTGCAGGAGTGTGGAGGGTTGTATTACGAATACGCAGGCTTTGATAATCTATAAAAAAAATTAGTGTGTAACAGAGGTGGACTATATATGGTATGGGGTCGAGGGTGTATTATTGATTTATTGTGTACATACATATATAATTCTAGAGGTAGTACATATATGATGAGAGTATGGCAATATTGTCTTGTGCTAGTGAAAGTGACTACATATTTATGTTGAGCCGGCTAAAATAGTTATGTACGGAATTTGGTACTAGTTTGCATATTCCCTGTACCCTGTTGAAATGGTTCCTAAAGATTTGGAATTGCATGTCTATGTACAATGACATTACATACTGATACTGTATTCAATTTGAATAATAAGCCAATAGTTTATTTGTTCAAGAAAAGATTAATTTGATTATCGAGTACACCTTCAATTGGTTCAACTCAAAATCAACTTCAATTGTTTACCGAATGGGAAATTGCGTTTTTATGTAAGTATTTTTGATTTCATTTTCGTTACATTATTATGAAAGAAAATTGATCTGAGTTTGAAGGTAGTTTGAACTTAATTTTAAGTTTGAATTATAATAGAATTGAATATTAAGGAAATTGGAATGGTTTGATTCTATTAAAATTATAATTATTTGTTTTCAAATTAATAAATTAATTATTTTCAAACTCTTCTTTTAAAATTTCTAGACACTCAAATTTTAATTTTTTTAGGACTGTATAGTGTTTAAAATAAATTTGAATATATTGACAGACAAATGGAATATGTTTGTCAATATCTTTAAATTTCAGAAGCAATAGTTTGTTTGATTTTAATTTGAATATGTAAAATGAAAAAATGAATATGGTAAAAACATTTCAAGTCAAATTCGATAATACTAAATAAATAGGATGAATTCCATTTTTAATTATGACCACGTTCAAATCGAGGACGAAATTTGCACGTGTTTTGAATTAATACGATCAGATTTAATACCTTTTTATAAATGTAGACAGTCTCAAGGTACATCAAAGAAATTTAAAACCACGAACTATTTATAATCACGAACTATGATTGATTTAAATCACAAGTAGGTTTGATCATTTGCACATTGTGTAATACACTATATGGCTGATCATTGATGAATAATTCAGTTACTGCATTTTAGGCGTAAGTCATATAAAATTATTACGAAAATCAGATACATAATTTAAACTTAGTCACTCATACTCAGGCCATACAATTCTTACTAGGTATAATTATAACATGCAATCTAACTTATGTGGTTTCTTCCGCTCGTTGCCTTATACTCATAAATCGAACAATATTCAAAAAATATTTTTTTACGGCAAGCGTTTACGTTCTCAAAATCACAATTCGTATATCCGTGCATATTTTCCAGTTTGGCCCAATTCGCGTCTGCTACCAATGAATAAACAAAACAACGAAATTACTTCATTTCGTTTAGTGTAGTGTTTTTCTTTTGTCATCAATGGGTAACGGGCGATTCCATTATATGGTGAGTATTATACGAAACAAATCTGAAGAGATATATGTACATGCACATTACATACATTCATACATTAACTACAAGATTCTCAATTATTGAGCGTGAGTAATTTATTTACATTATATATGTATGTGTAAGTATTAAACGCGACATGTATGCCGGAAATTCTGCATATTTTCGTAAATATAGTTTGTAAATATATACTACATATATATGTACATTTAGCAGATAAGCGACATAACCTATACTTTGTTTATTATTTTTTTACATCATAGCACAGCCTCTTATTATTCAGCTGAGATCGTTTAGTAGCCCGGCGTACGCAAGAAAATCGTATTATTTGAGAGTAAATATTTATATATCACACATACATATCTATACTATATTGCATACACTTCCTTATATACTACTTATACACTGGTTCATATATTCATCTCTTTTTGTCGTTTAGTTTGCGACTGCACCAGAAATTCGACTTTTTTTTGGATTATAAAATGTAATTTTTCCACTTTTTTTTATTAAAAAGTTCAGAGCAGCAGAGTTGTTCGGCCTGTGAGCGAGTGAAGAAGCTGAAGGAGTAAACTAGAAATTATTTGAAAAAAATATCAAATCATTTTGGAAATAGCTATAATTTCCCAATTAAATTTGTATCAAAAAAATTGATTATGTCTAATGAATGAGATTTTCTTGTTTGTTTTTACTTTTTTTGATTGATAACGCAAAAGTTTTTCGATAAGTTTTGTTCGGTGGTTACTCCATTATTAGTTACAATATACCTACACACAAAGAGTGAAAACCAACAGAAAATTCCGATTTTTCATTTGTTTCTGGTTTTGTTGTTTTTCCGTGGTATGTTATGTCAAACTTGAGAAAAATACATTTTTGTCTGTTTTCATTTGTTTTTTTTTGTACATAATATTAAATAAAAGAAAATCATTCGATTAAAACGGGAAAATTCTAATGTGAAAAATTTTTGAGTGAAAATTGTTTTTTAAGTTTTATATTATATTGTGTGAATATTTGTTGGGTTTAGTGAAAAATATTAAATATAAAAGTAATAAAAAGAAGAAAGAAAATTTGTGAAAATTTTGTATATAATGTATATGTATATGTGAAGTGGAAAAAATCTATTTTATCGTGTACCTCTACATATATATACATTATACGTATATATTGGAAAATCCAGAAGGAAAAAGGATATTAATTTTTTTTGTTTTCCTTTATAGTAAATTTGTTTTGTTGTTTTTTGCCATAAAATATGCTCAAGTATTTAACGCACAAACTTCGTACACAATCAATAAATGAAGACAATGTCCATGTAAAGGTGTGTATCCTTTCTTTTGTTCTATATTTATATACATGTGTAGTAGGAAAATTTTTTTTCCTGGTTTTTCCATTTTTATATCATTTTGGTGGTGCTAATGTTTACTGTACATAAAGGGAAATATGTACTCCTAACGTTTGATTTATGGTCGTAAACCTAAAGGAGCTTTGTATATAATCCATCTAAAATCCATATAACATATATTAAGTTATATGGAAATATACATAAATATACCCCCCAATTGGGGGCAGGGGTCGAATTTTATTTGAAGGTCATATACAAAATGGCCGATTTTTATCGTATTTTTTATTTTTTTTATTTAACAGTGGTATTATGTGTTACTTGCGCGAAAAATCCTACTTTCATTTATGTATATCTGTTCTCTATGTATATAACACATAAGTGGATTATATTATGTATTGGTGCTTTTGTAAAAGCTCTTTATTCTTTGCTATTTACTTCTTGTTTATGTTAAATATGATAGATGTAAACAATCATATACACATAAATTACAAACCCTACCATACTAAGTATATGTAGTCTGATGGGAGGATGTGGAAAGTTCTACAAAAAAAAAACAATGAATTATGCGATGACGTGGTACATATTTCTTTGTTTAGTCTGTGAGTGGTCGCAGATGGACTCAAAGCCAAGTTAACGTACAGTGGTATTTGTTCTTAACAAATTTTAGAATCACGTAACGATATAAATTCTAATACTGTTTTATAGAATGGTATACTATTTTCAAGGTCAATTATTATTATATACCATTAGGTCATTACGTCTATTGTTCATGATTTATAAAATGAGATTTGGCTGATATTACTTGTTAAATCTAACCAAAATTGAGCTTAATACTTACATATATTAAATGATATAGATTCTAAAACTACATTATATATAGTCTTCCTGATTATGGTTGACCTAAAAAATATATATATGTACATATTATTTAGATATGACGTGGTTTTTCGCATTGAACATTTTTATGAAGAAAAATCAACTCATAGCTGAAATATCACCAGGTAATCAGATAAACAATTATATTTTACTCTACTTATGAACTTATGAACTTTGAAAGTTTCGTCGTAGTAGGTGTTATGGATCATTATAAGACAAAGAAAACTATAAGTACATACTCTCTAGTAAAACGTGCGATGTTTTGATATCAGGTCGATGATGGAAGGTTATTTTATGGCACAGGGTCTTTTTTTACTTCACCAATCTATCCCATCTTATTTTTGAGAGTTAAAATTAACTTTAATTAACAAATTTTACAATTAAAATTAAAAGTTCTGCTAAATGATACCATTTTCAGTATAAACAAACTGAATTTTTTGAATGATTAGAAGTAGAATACGTTTGTAATATAAAATTTAAATCAAATATGCCATTGTATGCACCGGAATTTAAAAAATAATAATAAAAAATTAAATTTCGATTTCAGTCAATTTTTAAAATTCAATTCACTCATTTTGCGGTTGGAATTTATACTCAAGTCAATATATACACATAAATAAATTTAAGGCAAGCATTTAAGACAATGAATTTAAATCTTTATATCCACACGTAAGTGATCTAATATTTGTAAATAGACACGATTTATATCATTTATAGTTAACGTTGATTAGTAATTGATGCGGTTAAAAAATGTTTTATTGCAAAATTTTATCGGTGCGGAATTAATTGCGAATTTGTTACATCAACATTCAAAATAATTAGCGCGTTGATCATTAACTGCATTCGGAAAAATTCCAGTCAAGTTTTTATTTTTTTTTTAATAATTCCACAACATTTTGAATTTTATAGATGTATTATCTACATTCTTTCGGCTACCAGATAATAACGTGTGAGTAGAATTAACAAATCATTCTTTAATAAATGTTATTTAATTGCATTTTTACTTCTAATTCTCCAATTTTGTAAAATTGTATGAGAGTTCGATTTACAACTTCCGAGGTTTGCTTGAATTTTAAATGAGTGAAGAGTTTCATTTAAGGTAAGGTTTATTATAAGCAATTTCATGTGGAGGAAAATATATTCTTCAAGGTCACTTTAGTCGTGGATGAAGATTTTAATTTCATTTTTTTGTCTCGTTTCTGTTTTTACTTTCTAAGTAAGTATTTATAGAAAATGAAAGTGAGTTGTATGCAGTTCGGAAGCTGAATAATTTTTACAAATCCGAACGAATTTTCAACTCATTCAGATATGTTTTCTTTATAAAATTTCTTCTTATATCTTCGAAAAATCGATACCCGCCCTAACTAGAGAGAAAAAGATGTGTCGGGATGTGTGTTCATTGAAGTTTTCTTTAATTTAACACTTGTATCTATATCTTTATCGATAGACAAGTCGATACAATCAACATTGAGAGAAAAAGCAGTCTATAATGATTAGTTAACGGTTGAATGAAAATCATAAAGTAAATTTTCCTTTTCGTTTGTGAAATTTAAAAAAAAATATATTATCTCAAATTTTATCTTAAAACAGTAAACTAGTAAAGACATATTATTTACATAAAGAGTATAACACATACGACACACAACAAAAACAACATTATATGCGATAGATTGTTTAATAACAGTTCAAGTGTAAATAATTAAATTAATACTTAAAGAATTTTTTCTTCATCTTATTTTTCTTAAATTAAATTCAATTTACTTATAGAAGAAAAATTGTTATAAAAACTATGTCTTCTTATAAAATTACTGTAAAATTGCTCTTACTTTATATACTCGTACTATATAGAATAATAATGAAATGGAATTTTCTTTTCGTAATTTACATATTCTTGTAAGAAAATACGATAATTATTTTGTTGTATGAAAAATGGTTTTTGTTACATTCTTAAAATGTTTAGTTTTAGTTTCGGTATTGTATCGTATATGTAACCCATATTGTACCGATATCACCTGGAAGGAAATGGTATTCAAAGATAAGGAAAGTAGATAAGTTTTAAATACATATTATATGTATATATATATACATATATGGAAAAATGCTGTCGGCAATATGGCTAGAATTGTATTACGTAATGTCACGTAAAAGGTATATGGCTTTTGGCAAAATATATTTTTGGAAATCCAATAACTTTTTTTTTTCGAGTTCTTAAAATATATCGTTTGTGAAATTCATATGAGTAAGGCTATCGATTTATTACTGTACAGGAATTACTGCTAAAATATCGAATGAGCTCATAAATATGCCTTAAAATGGATTCTGCCGACTCAAATTCATGTTATTTAAAGCTATTTAGAAGTCGAAAAAAAATATACATCTTCGGCTTGGTACCGTGAAAATAGGATACTATAAACTGGGAAAACTTAGGAGGTATTAAATACATTTAATCATCACTTTGAACAATACTTGATTAACTTAATCGTGTTTGAATATCAAAAAACACAAGAGTATCTTGCAAAATTAAATAATTTTTCAAATATAAGGGCAAAAAATATTTATATCAAATTCGGTGAAAAATTGGTGAATCAATTTTTATTTTAAAACAATTTCAAAATAATGTAATGAATTTAATAGCAACTTAAAAAGCATATCAGCCAGATTTAATTGTATGTACTTTAACATTTGATTTTATTATTATTTTTTTTCCCTAATCTTATTTTTTTAGTCTTTATACTCCCAATTGCAAAACAAAAAAATTCAAAATTTGATTGAATTTAATGACCAAGTCAATATATGAAAAATTAATTAGAACTCTTGATTTAACTGTAATTTAATTTATTTCATATTCCATTTTTTAGATAAATTGACGACATTTATTATAAGAATTAACTAAACCTTTTAATTACAAATTTAGTAAAATTTCAACAAAATTTATTGTTTTTGTTAGAAAATTGGCGAACCAGATTTGAAAAGATTTTCCTAGTTAGAAGCGATTTAAAAACACCGAGTCTATTACGACATCAAATTAATTCATTAAATTTTTAAAATTATAGGTATTGCAGGTTGTTTTTTGTACCTTCTCATATCAATATTTCTAAGATAATTTAATTCAAAAATTTGTTTCAAATCCGAAGATTGGTTTTGAAAAAATTGTTTATTTTAAAGGTAATTAGGCTCCAAATAATATTTGAACCTTCACACTTCGACGTATACTAAAGTTAAGTCCTACATTTTAACCCAACTCAGTTCGTGTGAATGTGCAATGGAATAAGAGCAAAAAATTATAAAATTTCTTTTTAATTTTTCAGTTTTAATTTTTGAAACATCCAAATTTCATTTAATTTTAAAATTTATTGTCGAACTCGATAACTTTGATTTTTAAAAATGAATTGAAACTTAAAGAAATAATGTTGGCATACTGCCAAGTTAAAAGAATTTTTACTTGAAATTTTCAGAAGACATACAATTTTTTAAATTTTGTTTGAAAATTATCCTCAAATGAGGATTATTAGTGACATTTATTTGAATTAAGCCTCATACAAATTTTAAATTTATTTCAATAAACGAATATGATAAGTTAGAAAACTTGCCATTGATCTCAAAGGAAATCTTATAGCTTTCAAACTTCTTGAAAGACTACTGTTGATTTATCCTATAAGATTTTAGCTTGTTAACAAGGTTTTAGGTTTGGCGAGTTATCTTAGAGAAGAGAATAGTATTTTGTTCTGCCTTCGGATTACACACACGTATAACAAGGGCTCAATCAGGATTTTTAATTCCCCAAAGCTTGATAAAACTTTGTATATTTTAAAATTATTATATAATGCCGGCTAACGCCAGTAAGTCTACTAATTTCCATTAACAACATTCATTACAAAATGAATATATACATTGCATTTATATACATATACCAGATTCCTTAGACACAATGTTATGTATGTACATGTAATTAAATAAATATGTATTTTAAAACAACATAAATATTTTCACTTCAAACAAACTTTAACAAAAAAAAAAAAATTAAACGAAACAAGAATAAGAATTCATATTACTTTCAAAGTGACCTTTAAGAAATATATAAATGCTTCTTAGTTAATTTCTTATTATTTCATACTACAGTTACCACTCGATGTTATATATGTATTGTTTATGTATATATACCAAACGTTATGGGCTATAATTTTGTTTAAACAAACATCAATTACGTATAACATGCAATGGGTGATTTATATAACACCGCAAGTATCTTATACACCACCCAAAAAAAAAAAACTATCGTTCTGATTATTAAGGAATAGATAATTTATAATGATTTTACATAGATAATATTATGGCATTTTTTAGAATTACTTATACGTATATATAGTTGGTGTACAATTTTTAATGTACTCGCTTATATTTATTAGACCAACTATATATATACAATTTATTTTTGTGTATGTGCAATAATACGCCAAACTACACGAATATTAAAACTAAAAAAAAAGTTGCAGAACAACAAATTAACAGTTCAAGTTTCTAGATATATTGAATTGAATTTGCTGCAAGATAGTGTTTGTTAGTTTTCGTTTTTTTGTTCGCACAATTTATATACATATGCACGTATATATTTATATATATATATATATATATATATATATATATATATATATATATATATATATATATATATATATATATATATATATACAATATACAATATACAAATATATGTATGTACAGTGTACATGTAAGTATGTATTTAAGAAGATAAATACAAAATAATGAAAGAAAGTGTAATTCTTAAAGATGTTGAGGGTAATTGTAAGACAAAACGTGAGAAATATTATTGGTTGACCGGGCAGACGAGTTATGTGTGTAAGTTTGTAAATCTAAATACATTATGAGACTTAAATTTCCTATAGGAATTTTAATATATACTCGTACATATATACCAACGGAGTAAAATTCTATATTTAAAAACACTTCAAGCCACTAACAGAGTTGGATAAATATTTTTATAATCGAACCACTGCATAGCGTAACCTTAAGCTAATCGAAGGTCGGAGATATTAGAAAAACATTTTTTTATTCTTAATTAATTACTGAACGAAGTTAAATAAATCAAAATTTGTCACTGCCAGCAAATTATTTTTTTATTACACACATACACAACACAAATTTCTTAAAATATTCAATCAATCTTATTTTCATTTTCTTAGTAATTTACTTTCATTTCTTTAGAATTTATGTTTTTTTTTTTAACATCATCGTCATCATTGAATTGTCAAATGTAAAATACAGAAAATAAAATTGCTGTGAGAGGAAAATTATTTTGTTAGGTATTATTGATTTTCCTATTTTCGTAATTACAATTATCTTTTTTTATATAATTTAATTGATTTACATAATATGAGAAAGTTATATATCAAATTACCTAATTTAAAATGAAATTGAATAAGAAAAGTCCATTAACAAGAAAACGACGAAGAATTATAGGGAAAACGACAGCTTCAATTCTAAGAAAATTTAATTTGCTTATAAGAAATTTTAAGTATTTTCCAAGAATATTTTTTGTTGCTCATGTTGATATCTTTTTCAGGATACGTTTACGAAAATTGTTATGTCAGATTAATTTTTATTAATCACTTACTTATGTTATGTATTTACCATATCAATATACCATATGTTTGGTATTACAATTTCAGAACTATACGCACTTCCTGAATAAATTCACTTTCAAATTTTGGAACTATATAAAGTTCCAAAGTTATTTTAAAACGTAAAAGTTTTAAAAGTTATTTTTTTTACTTTTAAATCATTTTTAAATGCACTTATACTTTTAATATTCATAATTTCCGATAAAATTTTCGTAAAGGAACGAGCACTTTAAATCAGAGGCCTAGAAGATTGTTATGACAGTATATAATTGAAACCAGTTTTTAATTCGCATACAATACAATACTCAGACGCATTGAACACAAATCAATTGATTTACATTTTATTAAAACGATTTAAAAAAATAAAGTCTTAAAGGGAGATTTTGGAACAGAAATGAAAAATCACAAACGTTATCAAGATTCTTTGCTCTATACATTCGCATACGTATATGTATATAGCATAGATAGGTAATATATATTCCCGGTCTCCTCCCTCATATTGCTGATAATTTTATTTGTATTATATATGTGTATTTTCTTTAAGATGGAGAAGCAAGCAAAAAATCTTAATCTCTTTAAGATGTACATATTTTCATCTCTTCGTATTATTTTCCTTATTTTTATTGCACGTCTTACGATGATGTGTAGATTATATGAAGAATAAATTTTGATACATGAAATAAAAAAAATATACAACAATTTATTTCTACTCTTTGGGTATAATAAGAAAACTCGATGAAGTCAACAACGACGTAAGAAAAGATAAAAAACAAAACGGTTTAATAAAGAAAAATTTGAAAATTAAAAAATGGAATAAGAATAGTAGTTCAAAATTTGCGTAGGTAAAATATGTATGATTGTATGTTTTTCCACACGCCGGGGCGAAACATAAAATCAAGTTTCTGATCTGTTATCAGTATTTTCCGATTTGTTTTTTTCGCACTTGTAGCGTGGAAAAATTGTGTGTATATATGTGTATGTACATAGGTATATAGCTGTGTGAAAAATGTAGGTGTTTGTGTTTTGTTCTGATTCACGTCTGCCAGTACCGCCATTATGTAATCCGGTTTTTGTTCTTACTGTGAAGACGAATAATAGAAGCGAAAAATACATATAAATTATTCAAGAATATTTTCTTTTTCATTCTGATTTCTTGACGATTAATAAAAAATGCATAATATTTTACAATATGCGGGTATACCAGGCGCAAACTGGAACAAATAAATTGTTAACAACATATATACTTTGTTGAACTGTAACAAGCAGATATTTTCGATCAGCCATAAATCAGAAGTTTTTAAAATGACTGAAAATTAATTTTCTATAGTTATAATTTAATGATTGAAGAGTACTGCAATATTATCTTGGTATTATGAAAAAATAATTCAAGTTGCCAAA
This sequence comes from Tipula unca, assembly GCA_951394425.1. Classification (NCBI taxonomy): domain Eukaryota; kingdom Metazoa; phylum Arthropoda; class Insecta; order Diptera; family Tipulidae; genus Tipula; species Tipula unca. The sequence continues at coordinate 188,602,847 of OX596381.1, forward strand.
CATTCTCAGAAACGGACTCAATTAAAAATTATCGGGTACATCTGAGGAGGCAAAATGACTTTAAGGAAAAGAAAGTACGAATGTTTAAAAAGTATCGCGATTGTTAATTTCCAGCAAATTTATAAACCAAATTTATTTTTGAGAACTAGTTAGTAGTTGTTTAATAACTAATAATATAGTAATCTTTATAATAGTTATAATAACCAAGCAACAAATAATATTCCTACACATTCTTCGACTTATAAGACATATTTCTGAATAATTTATTTAATTGAGTTTTTTCTCTATACCAATCAAATTAGAAACGCCTAAATGTAAAACAAGAAGAGTAGTTCCCATATTTTAACTAACTTGATTGTGGATGGCACCTTAATGTATGCTACTACTTGGTTTGCTCGTGGCCTCTCATTGTATTTCTGAAAGATTTTTTTCTACTTTGTCGTTTTTTTTGGTGTGGTTGTGTTTTAAATTATAGCTTCGTAAAGTTGATTGTGATTGACAGTATTGTCAATTGAATTTTCCTCCCATTTTGTGTATTTATGAAGATTAAATTTAATTATTTTCAAAAAATGTCGTTACTAGATATATATAATTTGTAGAATCGAATTAAATTTTTTGAAATTTTTATTTTCACCTTAAAGATGCTTCTAGAATAAAATTTTTGTTAAGATATTTTAAATTAAATTTTAAACGTCTATTACGCATGCGCGTTTGTAGAAAAATTAAAAATAGATTTAACGATTCTTTGAATATATTAGGCGCGTTTTTTTATTAACAGAACTTCAAGTCCTATATAGAACATCGGGAATAATACTGGGAAATTTTATTTAATTTAACCAATATATTTTATTTAAGTTCTATTTATTTGAATAAATTAAAACTTTTAACAATCTTTTTTGACGTTTATTGTCAAATAACACAGGTATTAAGCTTAATACAATTAAAAATATTTGTTTAAAATATTTCCTTTTAAAAATCCCTTTTTTTCCAGTTAGTGTATGTATTATGATTTTTTCGAGAACTTCAAAAAAACATTGTTTTATCCAGAACATTGAAAAATAAAGTTAAATTTTATTTTATTTCGATAACAGTGAATTAAAATGTGTAGTTTAACATTAAATGTATCATATTTATTGATAAAAAATTAAATTCATTTGGATTTTTCTGAAAATAGAGAAAACTCTTCTCCAGAACTTCATTCGAACTCGAAAATTTTTGAATAAAAAAACACGACTATTGATATATACATACTGCGTAAAATTATAAATCAACACATTTGCCAATTTTCGATACTGTCTACTTTTAATACTAATTCTAACATTGCTGTATATTCTAGTTTAGCCAAATAGATTCCGGAATAAAAGATATGCTGTAAAGTCTGGATCGATTTTAAATTTTATTTTCGAAATCAAAGAAATTAACATTTCTTCAAAACCATTTATTTATTTCTACATGATTAAATGCAATATAATTCTTTGCAAAAATTGTAATGAAATGTACTAAAGCGCTGTATGAGATTATTTAAATAATTTCAGATTACCGTGAAATACAAATTAGAACTATTAGAAGGTCATAATTGATAATTTTAGCGCACAAATTCAGACATTTAAATTTTTTTGTTAAATATCAAACTACAATTAGAATCCCATCAAAATTAAATATCCAAATATAAGTTTATTAAACCGTAGCGTTTTGGAAATGTTTATAACGAGTTACCACGTCACTGCTATAATAATATTTTATTGTTTTTCCAAAAGTATATCTATCTGGGTGAATTAGTAAACCGGAGCTGACAATATTATTTATCAACCAACACATCTACACAATATTTATCTATCTGTTATCTTTATTTATAGATTGATGGTCACGATTCTGGAACCGAATCCGATGGTGATTTAGATGCTGAAAATAATTACCAAGAACAACAAATGGAACTAAGTAAGTATGAGTATATTATACAAATAAATAATAAAATAAAACCAAAATAAATATTAAAACGTGATCTAATGTGTAATCCGTGCACTAAATTAATGTGATAATTAAATTTGAATGTCAAACAAAAAACTTAATTAAATATTTATGTCTTGGATTGGAATTGTTTTGGTCGCAAATGTAGTTGCTCGTCGTTAAATTGAGAACTTTCTATGTACCTATAAAAATACAAGCGAGACTAAATGTTTGCAATTTTTCGACCAAGGTTACGTTATTTTATGAAAATGTTATTTTATTTTTATGGGCGGGAAAAGAGAAAATTTACAAAAAACTTTCTATAAATTAATTAAATTCATATTCATAGATTTTTTTATTTTATTTATTTTCTAGAAACTATCCAAGATTACAATTAACCTTTTTATTTATTTTAATTTTATTATAGTTTTTCTTATATACATATAAATTTTCCTTTTATGAGGGCAATGTACGCAATTTAGTATATAATTTACATATATGTAATTTTTTTGCAGCTCAAGTTAGTTAACTAATTCATAAATTGATAATAATTTTGTTTGTATAAATACATATTTAGTATAGTATTGTATAGAGTGAACGGTGTGAAGTCACTTTTCTGCATATTATAACGTTATTTACAGCTATTTATAAGGCCAATACTGGCCATGACTCTCAAGAATGTAAATTCATTGGTTTCGCTGTGAAGTTTAGGCCTTCTTATTCAACATCATGTAATAAGGACATTCGAACTACATTAAAATAAAATTTGGCTAAACACATCAGGATTTTATCAAATTAAATAAGTATAATGGGATCGAAAAATTCAGTTTTCAAGCCCGCTCTTAGTCAGTCACAAGGAACAATAAGAAATGCGACATTAACGAATTTTCTAGAATTTTAAAGAAACGGGTATATACCAAGGGTTATCCTGGATCTATTACTATATCCTCCTTATATAAAAAATTAAAAATTGATCTTCGGTTGTAGAATATTTACAACGATTTGCCTTTCAGCACACGGTTGTTTCAAAAGCTCCACAAAACCTAATCTACAGTTGTAATCTAAAAGTGATTATGATTTTCTATCGCATGCACTGTGCTGTTGAACTCAGCTATTGTTATACAAAGCAATGCTGTCTTACTTTCGAAATTTATTCTGAATCTCGAAGCCTATATAAGTATCAAATTTTTAAACTTTGATTTCAACTATTTATAGCAAATTTAGGTATTTCAGATTAGTTAAAATTAAAATTTTGGTATTTGAGGATATTTCTAATAAATTCGATTATTTGTTAGTATTTAAAACTTTTTTGTGGGTTTTATGAGATATGAAAGTACCCTCCGACTACATAGGCCAACACACTTGTCTATATAATTATTTATAGTTTTCTGTCGAATTGAAAAAAATGATATCTCAATATATATAATTAAAAGGTGGTGTAATTAAAATGTTTGTGCGTATACAATCAGTCGAGTATTGGCGACAAGATGCCATATTTTTTTTTGTGAAGAAACATAAAAACAACTTAAAAACTTGAAATTAATTGATGATTTAACAACAATTTCTTGTTTGTTTCTATCTTCAGTTTGTTAATAAGATGATGATGCCAAGGGATAATACATTAATTCGTATACTTCGTGTGGCTGGACATACATACATTATGTATATATATGTATACGAAGTCTTCCATGCTCCAAGAGTTACACATTAAAAAAATCTATAAATTATGTGCATTCCTTATATGTACCAAAAATTATTTCTCGAGAAGAAAATAACGAACACTACAAGTGAAAAATCAACGGAAATTACTATAAATTTTTATTACTTTTTCCCATTTCTGTGTTTGTGTATAATAATACATATAATGCTATGGATGTATATGGTGTATACGTAATACATATAGTGTTGTCTCACTTCAGCCATGTATACTATACAAATACAACGTGAGTTTTATTACAAAAAAAAATAAAAAAATCAGAATAACAAAGAGCGAGTTGTAAACGTAAAATATCGCATGCGCATTTTTAATTCATTCATAGAATTTTTTTATTTTTTATTTATTTTTGTTATTTTTGTATTTTTAGAACAGATAAAAATAAATTGACGTGGGTATACATTATACACATTACACACTACAGATTATAACAGTTTCGTTGTTTTTAAGGCTGGAATTATTTGTTGTTATATCCACATAAAATGTGCGAGCACGACCGACTAAATAGACAATGTGCAAACGAAAGTGAAAGGTAAATCGTTTTAAATTTAGAATTAAATTGAGAATATCTCAGCACATTTAGTTATATAGCGAATGTTCAGCCACATATTCGACAATGCACTAAATTTTTATTAAATTTATATTCAAACATTTTCATAGCCAATCTGCGTATGTGTGTTTTTATTATGTCATCCCAAATTTAGCTTATCTATACTGTTATATGAAAAAATATCGAGAATGTATGTATATAAATATAACATGCAATTACGTTGGTTAGTGTTTGCAAAATAACAATATATAACGTTAGCCAGCGTCACACTATACTATATTTATGTACATAATATGTATAGCGAGATGATAATTTGTGCCAAAATATTTTTGTTATTTTCAGTTTGCATATAAACAAAAAATACTATAATTAATATTGTGTAAAAATTCCTATAGTAAAACAATATCTAACTATAGTATTTTATCTACTATTTTTTAGTAATAATTAAAGTTTCACCGCAGTTTCAAATTATGATCAAAAACCAAACTAAGGATTGCTGTAGTTTTTATTGAGTTAGTAATTAATTTATTGTCAAGTTTTGTTTGGAATTTTTAATTGTTTCCTATTTACTCTTTCTACTATAGGTTTCCAGTTAAGCTGGAACTCAAATTATATTGTTGATACGAACAAAATATATTATTAAAGAATTTTTTAATTTTAGGTGTTATTTTTTATCGGACAACTGTGTGCGAAAATAAAAAAATGTTTTTGGATTTTTTCAGACAAGCCGAAATTAGTTCTATTTTTAATCTATTAAATGTAAAGTATTTATGTACATTTTTTAATTTATCATATTAAATTAAAACGTTAGATTAAGTTTATTTTTACCTGCTTGCAACAAATCATTGGTTTTATATCAAGCAGTCGCGACTTTAAACTGAACAATTAGGAACATGTGTGTTCTATAAATCGTACCAATCCAAAAATGTTCCATATTGGAAATGTATGTTTTTTATTGAAGTTATTCGTCAAAATTGGCAATAATATTTTGTCATAACACGCTCAGTCGATTGTACCGAAAGTAATAGGAAAGTAATTTTGAATAATATATTTTTCCAACATTTAAAAATAGGGTTTCTTACAAAACAGATCCCTGGATCAACAGAGGACAATAACCATTTTCAATTAAAAATAATAATATTACTATTATTATTTTTTTCTTAATTAATATTAATTATACAATCATAATAGATAAAGTATATTATGTTTTATTTTTAAAAAAGAAATATGTTTTAAATTTTTCCACCAAAAAAAATATCATAAAGCATGAAATTTGAACCAATCTGATGTAGCTATATACGGTAGCATAAAAATACTTCAGTCAGTTGCTCAAAATAATGAATCGAACACAGTTGATGGTCTTAAATTTAAATATTTTTTACTTTAATTGTGGTGGTATATGCGTGGGAAAATAAAAGAATTTTAAATAATAGTTAAATTATCTAATTATTTTAACAGAAACCTGGTTAAATTCCATATTCTTAAATAGTAAAATTTTAGATTTAAATTGATAATAATGCAACTAAAACTTCAAGAGGAGGGGGTATTTTAATTGCGGTTCATACTTCTACTTCTAGTGAAGCAGTTGATGATGATACCACCTCTTCAAACGAAATTGTTTTTGCTAAGCTCAGTTTCTTTTCCAAAGTAATTTTTCTTGGTTCTTTATATATTCCCCCGTCATCTGTTGATGATGCATATCATAATATTTTTAATGCAGTTCTGCAAGTTTCGAAAATGCAGACCGAAAAAGACAATATTTTAATATTCGGAGATTTCAATAATCAAAATTTAAATTTTATTTGTGACGAAGATAATCTTAAACTTTTAATTCCAATTAATATCACTTCTGATGTCTATACAAAATTGGTAGAAACATTTCATGGAAAAATATGTATCAAATATTTAATATTAAAAACAATAACAATAAATTTTTAGACATGTTTTATCAATTTAGACTATAACTTTGACGTTCGCGAGGCTGGCGAAAATTTTCATTTATTTTCTGACACATCCACCACAAGGGTATAGTTGTAAATTTTGACTGCATTGAACATAAATGTTATAAATTTAACAATAACAATTTTAAACTAATCAAGCATTTCGAATCAATTATTATTAATTGTTTGGTAAAATTACTAACTAAAAAAATTATTAAGGAAAATATTGAACTTTGGGTAAATTACCATTTAGAAAATCTAAGGAACAAAAGAAATCGAGCCTACTAACTTTTTAACAAACATAAAGACACAAGAGTTAAAAATACTTTTTAATCGTTGTTAAAAAATTTTGATTCTGAATCTATTTTAGCCTACAACAACTATTGTAAATCAACAGAGCAAAGCATTTTATATAACCCCAAGAAGTTTTTTAAATTTGTAGATATTAAGCGTAAGTGTAAAGGTTTTCCATCTACAATAAAATTTGATGACTCATCATCCTCTATTCCACAAGACATTAGTAATCTGTTTGCTATTCATTTTCAAAATTCTTACATATTAGACAAGAGCAATGCATATTCAACCCCAACAACTTTACTATTCTGGAATATAAAACAGAACTTATTCCATGAATGAATCTAACTCAGAATGAAATGTTAACAGCTATTTTAAAACTCAACTCAAACAAAGGATCTGGTCCTGATCAAATTCATCAATCAGTTGTGCTTCTGAAATTTCTACACCACTTTTGCATATTTTCAATTTATCACTCAATTCAGGTAAATTTTCACAAAATTGGAAATATTCATTTTTATCACCATAATTTTGCAATAGAGGTATCGCAATTTTGTCAGCTATTCCAAAATTACTAGAAAAAATAGTTTGCAATAAACTTTCTGACATTATATCTCCTTTTCTTAATAATGAACAACATGGATTTCTTCAAAATAGGTCCACAATAACTAATTTGTCTATTTTTACCTCTTCAATATTTGCAAATATGGAAAACAGTGTCCAAACTGATGCTATATATACTGATTTTAGTAAAGCTTTTGACAGAGTCTGCCACAATACACTTATTTTAAAATTAAATTATTTTGGCATTAGGGGCACGTTACTAAACTGGAATAAATGTTATCTCACCAATAGAATACAAAGCGTTAAATTCCTAGATGTGCTTTTTGATGAAGTATCAGTTTCTTCTGGAGTTCCTCAAGGCAGCCATCTTGGACCACTACTCTTCAATATTTTTGTTTCTGACTTATCCATTAAATTATCTGGAATTAATCATCTATTTTTTGCTGACGATCTCAACATTTTTAACACAATTCAAACAGTCAATGATGCCGTATTTCTTCAATCCTATCTCAATCGTATGGATGAATGGTGTAAACTCAACAAGATTATCTTGAATACAAAAAAATGTTCTGTCATAACTTACACTCGTAAAAAAGAATATAGTAGTTTTGATTATTTCATAAACAACGAGCAGGGTTGGTATTTGGCTCGGTATTTTTATTGGATACCAAACTTATTTCTTAAAAATTATTTCAAAATCTCACGCCACGTCGAGCATCTAAATTTAAAAACGTTTGTTTTATTAAAACCTTATATTATGCTCACTCGTACGCTCTATACTCGAGTATGGTAGCGTTGTATGGAACCGTTATCATGAAGTTCACATTAAAAAAATTAAATCAATTCAAAATAAATGTATATTATTCGCTCTAAATTATTTATTTTCTCCTCGCGATTTGGATAACCTTCCAAGTTATTCATATAGACTAAATCTCCTTAATTTGAAGATTCTTGAAGGATGATGCATTCTTCTTAATTCATGTTTAATTTTTGAAATCTTAAAACGTTATATTAACATTCGCTTTTTTAATGAATGTGTAGTATTGTGCCATACACATTTTTTAAAAGAAATTCAACATCGAACGGATTATGGTACAAACGAACCAATTAATAGAACGGCTATTACTTTTAACAAAAATTCAAAACATTTTGAAAATAATATGACTAAAATTAATTTAAAAAATAATATATTTGACAAAATTACTTAAATAAAGTATTTTTAAGTTATTATTAATTTTATTAATTTATATTATATTATATTTTAACAACTTGTATTTTAATATTTTAAACTAGTATATATTTATATTCATATTCGTTTATATGGATTACTTTAGACTTATTAGACATATCAATAATAAACTGGCCTTCTAAGCTCTAAAAAAAATAAATAAATAAAGAGGAGATTAATGTTGCCGACTTAAAAATAAATGGGAACATTATTAAACTAACCTTACCATTATTAAAACCTTACTAAAAACAGGGGTTCAATTTTTATGGATAAACCAGATATTTTCGAAAGCATAGTAGTATGTTGCTCGAAATTTAAAATTTTGCAGACATTTCAACCAAACAACAAACGATTTTTACAGTTCATAGTGAATGTAGCAGTTTTTTCATTCGATATAAAATCAGTCGCTAATATTGAGTTTCAATCGATCCCTCAGCTGATGTTGAGTCCAAGGCTGTTCAAATACTTATTATTTTATTTGAACTTTAACCATAAAACGTTATCAATAAGAAATCGAACCGATATAATGTTCACAGTGTTAGGACTATGCATAAACAGTTAAACATGGTACATTTCACCTGTCGATCCGGTATTTGAAACTGATGAAAATGCGGTATTCAATTTAAAAATTGTACATGAGAAATTATACGAAAATCGAATTAAACAAACATTTTAAAACTCGAATTAAAATTAACTTTGTTTCTTTTTGCCATTGTTACTGTATATTTCAAAATATCCCAAACAGATTTGTTAAATTTGATCGTTTTAAAAATTTGTATATACTAATTTTTAAAATTTAAATTAAATTTTTAAATATTGAATTATGTACGTACATAATAAGTAAACTTCTGTTTCAAAATTTACCAAACGTCGAGATTTATTCATCATAATTATAAAACGGTATAAATATAATTTTTTTTTTCAAAAAATCAATTTTCGGATTGTCAAATTTTGCAATCGGATTCAAATGTAAAATTAAAGAATAAAAATGCAAACCAAACAGTTTTAAGGTATATGATATTTATTTTTAAAATTTGAATGCAGTTTAAGAATTACATACATATAGGTACTAAGCCATCTGCATATTTTACTAAATTTGTGCGTTACTGACAGCTAAATATATTTGTTGTTATTATTTTCTCGCTTGTACTAAACTTTGTATCTGTTTTTAGCACTATACTATCAAACAATCTCTCAATCAAAGCAACTTTTTTATGTATAATTAAAATGGAATAATTATTTCATTTTATTCCATCATACAAAACTAGTGTTGATCTGCACACAGATTCTTAAAAATTGGCCATCTCATTTCCGCTTTGTCTGCGTTTTTCAGTTCTCACTTAAATAAATCACGCATCAATGCATCCAAAAAGTTATCTTTCTATATCGACCATGCATTATGTTAGCGCCTCTATTGAACACACATTCACCACCATTCCATACATACAGGTACAAATTATGTAAATAACTTAAAACAAAAATTCAATTTAAAATTCTTATAAGAAATTCGAAGTGAAAATTAAAAATGAAGAAAATCTAATTTAAAAATCAAAAAAACAAAATCGAATATATTTTTAGAAAAGCAAACAAATAAAACAAAAAATATTGTATGTACATATATATAAAAGAGGAAAATAAGAAAATACAAGAAAAATTGTAAAATAGTTTTTCATGAATGATAAATATTTAAGTTTTTCTTTAAGAAATTAAAAATAATAGCAAAAGCAAAATGTAATAGAATTAATTTGATTTGTAAATTACGATGTTTGTTTGTTTAGTTTTATGTGTAAATATATATATACATATGTGCATATATATGTATATATACATATTTTGTGTATGGGTGTAGTATGTATATATAGAGTTCTACCAGAATTACAATGAATTTGGTGGTTGTTGTTGTTTTGTGTGTGTATGACTATAATAATTTCCGAAATACTTGTATAATAATCAGTACAATAACACAACATTGTGTACTGTACTATTTACTATAATATATAATGTATAATTATGCATTTATTGGTCAATGAACTAGAGAAAATTGTAGAAGGTTGTTATTGAAATGCATTAAAATGAAGGAAAATAAGAGTATTGATAAGAAATTCTATTATATATACACTATACATATATAGTGTCCCGGGGTGTTCAAAAGGTTGGATTACATATTCATTAGGTTTACAATACATTTTATTGTATATGCTTATTTACATAAATATACGGTAATTAAATTTTACAACAACAAAATGTTGGTATAGTACATACACAATAGTATCATATAGAGAATATTTGTTTTTTGTTTGGTTTGATAACGAATCGAAAACATTTTTGATAATATAATTATTTTGTATATATGTATGTAGATTATATAAATAGTATATAATCGAATATATTTTCTTAACCTTCTTCTAAGAGGGCGCTTATTTTTACAACTGCCATTTTATTATAATATGTATATATATGTATCTGGAAAGGAAAATTTGTGTTTCGCGCATAGGTATTTTTTGCGAAATTCTAATTTTATTACTGTGTACATGACTATTAGTATTTGCTTTTGTAAGTTAATTATTTATTTTTTGCTTGCCTCACAGATTTGTATAGTTGTGCTATATAAAGAGCTGTATCATAAAATTGGAACGAATTAAGTGTTGCATTTTTTTTTGTTTGTTGCCAAATTTAGAAATTTTTGGGGTTTTTACCACAGTAAATATGTTTAGAATTTTTTGTTTGTTAGGATGATGTAATGCGATATTATATGATTTTAATACGGATTAAATATATACTATCTAGGCCAATATTGCATCACTTTTAAACTACCGTATATATATAAAGGGTGTGTTTTATAGAGTTACACAAGATTAACAGCTCACCATTGACAGTAACATACTGACCATCATCGTTTTTGAAGACATATGGACCAATGACTCCGCCAGCCCATAAAGCTCACAACAGTAATTTTCTGTGGATGTAATGGTGTTTCGACAAAAAGCTTGTGAATTATCGTCACTCCAAATGCGAAAATTTTGCTTATTTACGTACCCATTCAGCCAAAAATGGGCTTCATCGGAGAACAAAATTTTGAATGCAAATTCAAAACATCAATATCAATTTGTGCTTCAGCCCATTCGCCGAATTGGCGGCGCATACGATGGTCGTTTGGCTTTAATTCCTACACAAGTTGATGTTTAAAGCTTTTAAGCCAAGATCCTTTCTTAAAATATTCCATAAAGTGGAAGGACACAACCCCAGTTGATGAGAACGGCGACGAATTGATTGATTTGGATCTTCTTCAATGCTTTCCTGCACAGTGGCTACAGCTTCTTCAGTGCCACCTGTTCGGCGTCTCACGGGATGCACATTATCATTATGAGTAAACGTGGTCCGAAAACGATCTATTGTTCTTCGAATTAAAAAAACCCCTTTATATACCGGCTATATATTCTACTAAAATTTTGTACCAATTTTAAAATTGGAAAGGATAAATAAAGCAAGTTATACTAAACCGAGCCGATAACATAGTAATGCTATGGGGTTTGTAATTGAATTCTAATTAGGACAGGATGGAGATGGAATTAATTGTTGATGTTCTGGTTGTATAATATATACATAAATGTATATACGGCAATACTTTTTAAAATTGGCATTTCAAAACTATAAGTATAAGTTCTATTTAGGAGCTGGTCAATTGTACAATTTTCTTGGTTCATGTATAATTTTAGAATAGTTCCTCTAGAAAAGGTGAAAAATTTAGCGATTTATGATATAAACGGTTTCATTTAAATGATGATATAATTAAATAATTTAATTGATTATTGAAGAGAATTTTATGAACTTCTGAACTTCTCTGAAAAGGTTCAATATTTTTAGATTTTATCAAAATCTGTCAGGTTTTAATTGGGTATCTTATCATTTTAAGTCGATTTCCAGCCCTATTAAATTACTAAATTTCGTATTACGTGCCCAATGCAGGCCACCATTGTAATTTAAATTTATCAGATGAGATTAAGATACATGTCTGAAAATATATTTTTGTTTGCTATTACATATTTTAAAAATACGTAAAAATTTAGAAAATTTGTATTTTTACAGTAATCTGAATTTTTAATTGAAGGATGCTAATTCTTCATGGTTCACATCCCATTATATTTCGATCAATACATGCAAATAAGCGCAAATATATACAAAACAATGAGTAAATTAGTTTCAAATTGTTATTCCACTTCATTCGTATATCTCTTATATGTATATACGAGTACATATATACGCGATGATTATACAAAGAAATTATATAAGAAAATTATACAAAAACCTACTAAACTGCTCAATTTTATTCTTAAACAACATTCAAAAGTCATCTGTTTTCATTTTCAACTTCTTATTTTTATTATATGTATACATATTATACGATACAGTATTCTTGAAAGTAAATGAAGGTCAAAATTTAGCCGAAAAAATCCATATATACGAGGTAGTATTTGTATATATATACATATATATATATATATATATATATATATATATATATATATATATATATATATATATATATATATATATATATATATATATATATATATATATATATATATATATATATATATATATATATATACATATATATATATTGACAAAAGCCGGTATGTAAATTTTGCCTTAATCAATTACATAAGATCTCGAAAGCGTGTTGAAATATCGTTTACCCTTGTTTTAATTACTTTGTGTATATATATATACACATAAGACGTATATTAAGCTTATGACTTAATTAACTTTTTAACAAATCATCTATAAGCACAAGTAAACACCAATAGTACATAATATGTATATATATATATGTATAATAAAATGAAACTCTTGTTAGTTTATGCATTTTACTTGATTTTACTCAGTGCTCATATTATTCATTCATTATACCATTTCATGAAATGTTATCACTAATTAAACCATTTTTTTGTCCTATTGTTAATGGACGTGTGTACATACTGATGTACATACATAAAATCATAATATTTATGTTTTAATTATGCAAAACATAAACAACATAAATAATTATGTATGTGCGGTAATAATTACAAGAATATATATCGCTAATTAAATACGTACGTATATATCGCGCACATAATTTGCAATGAATGCACACAAGCGATGGTCTCTTATATTTTCTTTGCTGCATTTATATACAAAAATATTTTTAATATATATTCTACAATTTTCCATTTGTTATGTAGAAATGCTCTTTTAAAATGGAAATCAGTTGAATTCAATCCCTTAGCCTTGCGGGATAAACTAAAAATAATGTATTATGTGTAGACATATGTGCTGTCACATTAGACTGCAGGGAGTCATATAACATTTATATAGAAAGTTTATTGTTATAAATTAACATTGGCGATCAGCTATACGAGAAAAATATGTATATATAGCTAGGTGTTTTTCGAAACTGCGATTTGGATGTGTTCCATAGCAAACTAACAGAATTATTTTCATATATTTATTGTACTATCGCTTTCAAATATTGGTTATACACAGAGAAAAAACTAAGTGTTTTTTCAAACAAGCAGCCCACTAAAATTATGAATTATTTTGTATTGAAAACATATAGGGTAAACCTTAAAACATAAAAGGATTACCCTTGAAGTATAGTGTAAAAAAATATTTCGCAAACTTATTTAATTTAATTAATATATCCAGGATTAGTATTTAGTAGAAAGGTTATGAACTAATAAATACTAAAACTAATAAGAAGTAAAAAAAGGAATATAAATAATTATTTCAATAATGTACGTCCAGTATCCATCATTATCGATTACTTCATGTAATCGATTTGGCAGCGAAGCTACTAGATGTTGAGAAACATATTCTAAGTCTACTTTCCTCGTTCGTGGGTAAAGATAGGAAGGATTTGGATGTTTCGATTTATCCAACTCATAACTGGAAAATTAGAAATTCCTTCGGATAAACGGTAGTGTCTGACGGAAACATTATTTCATTTAGAATTTCCAAATATTCCCGACTGTTCATGTGGTGTGAAATTTCACATAACTCACCGACGTTACCTGCACTTATCCATCAACACACTCTACAGGATACTTGGCCACTTATTCTTATTTGGATATATTTTTCATGATGATCGGACCTAAAATCTTTTTCGTCAAAAAATAACTTTTTCCCAGTCCGTGTTTAAATTATCTTCTGCAAAAGCTACCCGCGCTGCTCGATTTGCGTTGGTTAAAATATGTTTTTGAGCTAGAATTCGATGCTGAATTCCAGCGTATTTTAATGTTGGCGAAATAGTTACGGCAGGGACGTTATATGCCGCCGCAGTTGCAGCTGCAGTCATAAATGAATTCAGAGTAAACTCCTCTACAATATTTTCTCGTTGAACTTCATTTAATAATTTTGGTCTACCGTTCTGAGGCAACCGATCAATGGTTCGAATGGTTCTTGTTTCTGAAAACCTCTTTATCCATTTCATTACAGTATTTTTCTAACGAATAAAATATATAATTTACCATTATTTTACGAGACAAATTTATGCAACTTACTGAAAACCTAAGCTTTCGTGAAATGTATCCGATGGATTTATTTTCTTTATATTGGGTAATTATAGCCCATTTTTGTGCAACATTCAATTGCTTGTGAATTGAATCACGTTCCATTCTGTACAGTTTGATTGCAAAACAAAATAAAACCGAATAAATGACTAAATGTTTTTCTCTGTATGCATTGTTGCTAATGTCAGTTATCAGATCACCCTATTTTATATCATAATTGTATTTACAAATGTTTATATAAAAAATGGCGATTATTGCTGCCATCAACATCGTGAAAGCTAAGCAGTTTTATGTTTTAGTGTACAACCAATTTTTAAAGGCGATAGTACATAATATAGGCAAGATAGGTATAGTACCTAAGTAATATATGCATTTATTAAAATTGTGAAAACCAATCTAGATTTAGGCCTTTTAAATATTCGATGTTAAAATCAAAAAAAGAATATATATAAAGTTAGTTTCTGGCTATAAGCCGGGACTTATGCGACGACTAAAAATAGTTAGCGGAAATGTTTTAAATTAAATGTTTACAATTAAAAATTGGCCAGTAAAATACATTTGTAGGTAAATTTGCAAAATGTTCTACTTTCAGTGTAATTTATCGCCTGAGTAGAAGGAATACAGTAGTCAAAACGATGTACAAAAATACAATCCATACAATAATAATAAATAAAATATATTAAAATTATTAGGCACAAAATTTCAGTGAAGCTTTCCAAGCACTCCCATAGTAACCCACGAAAAATTGTCTTGCGTCAGTGCTAGACAATATATTGAGTGTTTTACTATGTGAATGTTTGGGAAGATGAAATAAAATTTGTTTCGAGTTTTATTATTTTGTAAATTTCTTTTTACTATAATTAATAAATAATAACAAATAATAAAATATTAATCGTTGCGCAAAGGATTAAGCTTGCAAGCCTAAATTTACAGTACAACTTTGACTAATCTTTGTTTGATGTCGATTGATTTATGTTGTATATATTGTATATTTATGTTGTATGTATATATCAAAATAAATTTTGGTTGGACAGTGGAATGAACAGTGTGGACACTAAATTAATATAAAATGCAACAATTAGGCGACTTTAATAATTTATCTTTCCTTAAAAGGTTAAAAATAATTGATTTTAGTATTATTATTTAGGTGATAGAAGAACTATGCTATCGATTCGTAACTATATTAGTCTATAGAATTAATTTAAATGTTTCATGAGACGACACAGAAATGAATACTATAGTTATTCACACTAAAATGTTGATCCAAAACAATTAATGTTAATTTAATAAATTAATTTAATAATTAATAAATATTATTAATAAAATAGCGTGCTATATCAATTAAACTATATCTGAAATTGTTGAAATTGAACTTGAAATTTGTCAAGGTATTATGCAAAACTTTATACAAAAAGTGCCGATTGATTTTTTTTTATCGAAAATTTAAAAATAACTTCATTTTCTTAAGGCAATCATTTGACTAACAAAGACATCATTTGACAAATTATTAAATAAAACGTGTTTTCAACAAACTCATATATAGGTATATATGTAGATATGACATGAACGCCATGCACTTACCGACATTATTAATAATTTGCTGCGGTATTCCAAAATCTGTTTACCTACATCTTTGGAGATTCTATATTTTTATTTAGTCAGGAAAAAGGAATGCAGGCACCTATCACAATATATATAGACGAAACGACACAAACACATATTTTTATCGCCATATACGTATATGAGGTAAATTATCATCGTAAATTAATGGTGTTGAAGTGGATTTTCCTGTTCACAAAGTACATAAAATAAAAAAATAAAGTTTTTTTTTGGAAAATGGAACACATCAAAAAGAAAATTAAGTTACTATAAACATATACATATAATACAATATCAGGGTGGAGAGAGTGGGACTTTTTTATATATACATACATATATACAGAATACATAGATAATAAATTTGTAAAATTTTTAAGTATTTTATGACTTCATATGATAGGCAACTTGATAGGATATATTATAAAAAAAAAATAAAACTTTCCATATTATCTGTAACTAAAACCCATTAAAATTAATTTTAATGAGTTCCTGCGTCAAAACAATTTTTGTTATATACACACATATGAAAACCCTAAAACTACCAAAATTCATGAACTCTTCTGCGCTATACTTAAAAATAAAAATAATTTGAATTTAAGATTAAATTCCCATCTCTGTACTAGGATCAAAACGATGAAGAAGAATATACGACGAGTATATATTATATGTGTGATGGGTAGTTCGGTTGGTTGGTTGCTTGGTTAATTTATTTTTGTGTTTGTTCTTCTTTAAGAAGGAATAAAATGAAAATGTTTATGACATTTTGAGTTTATCTAATAATTTCGTAGATTTTATTATAAATTTTCTCCAAAAAAATTTATTTTTAGCATAAATGTTAATTCAAATGAAAATATCATTAGCAAAGTAATGTTATCGCACTTGTGAGTAACTTGGGAAGTTTATATAATTATATCATCACACATTTTTGGCAGACATCAGGTTAGAAACGCGAATATTAATTTTAAAGAAATTACAAATGTTTATTTAACAAAAATATTGAATTTTTATTCTTTTTGTCTTTGTAAATATTATTGTTAAGTATATTAAGCGAGATGATCGTGAAATTATTGTTATTTCTTAAAACTTCAAATTTACATATTATACGAATTTTTATATAATATGTATATATAAATATCGCGTACATACATACATATATATGCATTATGTACGTATGTAAGAAGAAGAAATATAGGAACAATGAACAACGTTATTCCGATGATTCGCTAATACACGTTGAAGGTTACTATATTTTTACAAATTTTAGTGAAGATATTTTAACTAGTATACGAGTATGTCTAGTTCTTTGTTGTATCTTGATCGGATGTAGGGTATGAGATCCAATCAGATTTTAAAATTTCGAGAGAAGATCATTCAACGATGAATGAAGCATGTGAAGTTATCCCAGTTTTTCATCCCAGAAAAAAATAAAATGTTCATCAGGCAATACAATTTCATCCCATCCCAGTTTTTTTCTTTTATGTATAACAAATAACATAAAATAATTTTTTCATTTATTCTATCCCATCCCAGTTTTTTAATAATTTTTTTGTTTTTCTTTTACAATTTTTAATACATATGTATGGTATAAAATAAATGTATATGAAATATTGTACTACACTACTATCTCCTAAAAACTTAGAGGGCCAAAAACTTTGAGAATTGTTTTAAGATGGTTAAGGTTAGGACTAATTTTTGGCGTAGAGAACACAGAATTTTTGCAAATGGCCAATTTCTAATGGGCCCATATAAAAAATGTATATGAAATATTGTACTACACTACTATCTCCTAAAAACTTAGAGGGCCAAAAACTTTGAGAATTGTTTTGAGATGGTTAAGGTTAGGACTAATTTTTGGCGTAGAGAACAGATCAAGTCTATGCACAGAATTTTTGCAAATGGCCAATTTCTAATGGGCCCATATAAAAAATGTATATGAAATATTGTACTACACTACTATCTCCTAAAAACTCAGAGGGCCAAAAACTTTGAGAACTGTTTTGAGATGGTTAAGGTTAGGACTAATTTTTAACGTAGAGAACAGATCAAGTCTATGCACAGAATTTTTGCAAATGGCCAATTTCTAATGGGCCCATATAAAAAATGTACTACACTACTATCTCCGAAAAACTTAGAGGGCCAAAAACTTTGAGAACTGTTTTGAGATGGTTAAGGTTAGGACTAATTGTTGGCGTAGAGACCAGATCAAGTCTATGCACAGAATTTTTGCAAATGGCCAATTTCTAATGGGCCCATATAAAAAATGTATATGAAATATTGTACTACACTACTATCTCCTAAAAACTTAGAGGGCCAAAAACTTTGAGAATTGTTTTAAGATGGTTAAGGTTAGGACTAATTTTTGGCGTAGAGAACAGATCAAGTCTATGCACAGAATTTTTGCAAATGGCCAATTTCTAATGGGCCCATATAAAAAATGTATATGAAATATTGTACTACACTACTATCTCATAAAAACTCAGAGGGCCAAAAACTTTGAGAACTGTTTTGAGATGGTTAAGGTTAGGACTAATTTTTAACGTAGAGAACAGATCAAGTCTATGCACAGAATTTTTGCAAATGGCCAATTTCTAATGGGCCCATATAAAAAATGTACTACACTACTATCTCCGAAAAACTTAGAGGGCCAAAAACTTTGAGAACTGTTTTGAGATGGTTAAGGTTAGGACTAATTTTTGGCGTAGAGAACAGATCAAGTCTATGCACAGAATTTTTGCAAATGGCCAATTTCTAATGGGCCCATATAAAAAATGTACTACACTACTATCTCCTAAAAACTTAGAGGGCCAAAAACTTTGAGAACTGTTTTGAGATGGTTAAGGTTAGGACTAATTTTTGGCGTAGAGAACAGATCAAGTCTATGTACAGAATTTTTGCAAATGGCCAATTTCTAATGGGCCCATATAAAAAATGTATATGAAATATTGTACTACACTACTATCTCCGAAAAACTTAGAGGGCCAAAAACTTTGAGAATTGTTTTAAGATGGTTAAGGTTAGGACTAATTTTTGGCGTAGAGAACAGATCAAGTCTATGCACAGAATTTTTGCAAATGGCCAATTTCTAATGGGCCCATATAAAAAATGTATATGAAATATTGTACTACACTACTATCTCATAAAAACTCAGAGGGCCAAAAACTTTGAGAACTGTTTTGAGATGGTTAAGGTTAGGACTAATTTTTAACGTAGAGAACAGATCAAGTCTATGCACAGAATTTTTGCAAATGGCCAATTTCTAATGGGCCCATATAAAAAATGTACTACACTACTATCTCCGAAAAACTTAGAGGGCCAAAAACTTTGAGAACTGTTTTGAGATGGTTAAGGTTAGGACTAATTTTTGGCGTAGAGAACAGATCAAGTCTATGTACAGAATTTTTGCAAATGGCCAATTTCTAATGGGTCCATATAAAAAATGTACTACACTACTATCTCCAAAAAACTTAGAGGGCCAAAAACTTTGAGAACTGTTTTGAGATGGTTAAGATTAGGACTAATTTTTGGCGTAGAGAACAGATCAAGTCTATGCACAAAATTTTTGCAAATGGCCAATTTCTAATGGGCCCATATAAAAAATGTATATGAAATATTGTACTACACTACTATCTCCTAAAAACTTAGAGGGCCAAAAACTTTGAGAACTGTTTTGAGATGGTTAAGGTTAGGACTAATTTTTGGCGTAGAGAACAGATCAAGTCTATGCACAGAATTTTTGCAAATGGCCAATTTCTAATGGGCCCATATAAAAAATGTATATGAAATATTGTACTACACTACTATCTCATAAAAACTCAGAGGGCCAAAAACTTTGAGAACTGTTTTGAGATGGTTAAGGTTAGGACTAATTTTTAACGTAGAGAACAGATCAAGTCTATGCACAGAATTTTTGCAAATGGCCAATTTCTAATGGGCCCATATAAAAAATGTACTACACTACTATCTCCGAAAAACTTAGAGGGCCAAAAACTTTGAGAACTGTTTTGAGATGGTTAAGGTTAGGACTAATTTTTGGCGTAGAGAACAGATCAAGTCTATGTACAGAATTTTTGCAAATGGCCAATTTCTAATGGGTCCATATAAAAAATGTACTACACTACTATCTCCGAAAAACTTAGAGGGCCAAAAACTTTGAGAACTGTTTTGAGATGGTTAAGATTAGGACTAATTTTTGGCGTAGAGAACAGATCAAGTCTATGCACAGAATTTTTGCAAATGGCCAATTTCTAATGGGCCCATATAAAAAATGTATATGAAATATTGTACTACACTACTATCTCCGAAAAACTTAGAGGGCCAAAAACTTTGAGAACTGTTTTGAGTTGGTTAAGGTTAGGACTAATTGTTGGCGTAGAGACCAGATCAAGTCTATGTACAGAATTTTTGCAAATGGCCAATTTCTAATGGGCCCATATAAAAAATGTATATGAAATATTGTACTACACTACTATCTCCTAAAAACTAAGAGGACCAAAAACTTTGAGAACTGTTTTGAGATGGTTAAGGTTAGGACTAATTTTTGGCGTAGAGAACAGATCAAGTCTATGTACAGAATTTTTGCAAATGGCCAATTTCTAATGGGCCCATATAAAAAATGTATATGAAATATTGTACTACACTACTATCTCCTAAAAACTCAGAGGGCCAAAAACTTTGAGAACTGTTTTGAGATGGTTAAGGTTAGGACTAATTTTTGGCGTAGAGAACAGATCAAGTCTATGCACAGAATTTTTGCAAATGGCCAATTTCTAATGGGCCCATATAAAAAATGTATATGAAATATTGTACTACACTACTATCTCATAAAAACTCAGAGGGCCAAAAACTTTGAGAACTGTTTTGAGATGGTTAAGGTTAGGACTAATTTTTGGCGTAGAGAACAGATCAAGTCTATGCACAGAATTTTTGCAAATGGCCAATTTCAAATGGGCCCATATAAAAAATGTATATGAAATATTGTACTACACTACTATCTCCTAAAAACTCAGAGGGCCAAAAACTTTGAGAACTGTTTTGAGATGGTTAAGGTTAGGACTAATTTTTGGCGTAGAGAACAGATCAAGTCTATGTACAGAATTTTTGCAAATGGCCAATATCTAATGGGCCCATATAAAAAATGTACTACACTACTATCTCCGAAAAACTTAGAGGGCCAAAAACTTTGAGAACTGTTTTGAGATGGTTAAGGTTAGGACTAATTTTTGACGTAGAGAACAGATTAAGTCTATGTACAGAATATTTGCAAATGGCCAATTTCTAATGGGCCCATATAAAAAATGTATATGAAATATTGTACTACACTACTATCTCCGAAAAACTTAGAGGGCCAAAAACTTTGAGAACTGTTTTGAGTTGGTTAAGGTTAGGACTAATTGTTGGCGTAGAGACCAGATCAAGTCTATGTACAGAATTTTTGCAAATGGCCAATTTCTAATGGGCCCATATAAAAAATGTATATGAAATATTGTACTACACTACTATCTCCGAAAAACTTAGAGGGCCAAAAACTTTGAGAACTGTTTTGAGATGGTTAAGGTTAGGACTAATTTTTGGCGTAGAGAACAGATCAAGTCTATGTACAGAATTTTTGCAAATGGCCAATTTCTAATGAGCCCATATAAAAAATGTATATGAAATATTGTACTACACTACTATCTCCTAAAAACTTAGAGGGCCAAAAACTTTGAGAACTGTTTTGAGATGGTTAAGGTTAGGACTAATTTTTGGCGTAGAGAACAGATCAAGTCTATGTACAGAATTTTTGCAAATGGCCAATTTCTAATGGGCCCATATAAAAAATGTATATGAAATATTGTACTACACTACTATCTCCGAAAAACTTAGAGGGCCAAAAACTTTGAGAACTGTTTTGAGATGGTTAAGGTTAGGACTAATTTTTAACGTAGAGAACAGATCAAGTCTATGTACAGAATTTTTGCAAATGGCCAATTTCTAATGAGCCCATATAAAAAATGTATATGAAATATTGTACTACACTACTATCTCCGAAAAACTTAGAGGGCCAAAAACTTTGAGAACTATTTTGAGATGGTTAAGGTTAGGACTAATTTTTGGCGTAGAGAACAGATCAAGTCTATGCACAGAATTTTTGCAAATGGTAACCTTAACCATCTCAAAACAGTTCTCAAAGTTTTTGGCCCTCTAAGTTTTTCGGAGATAGTAGTGTAGTACAATATTTCATATACATTTTTTATATAGGCCCATTAGAAATTGGCCATTTGCAAAAATTCTGTACATAGACTTGATCTGTTCTCTACGCCAAAAATTAGTCCTAACCTTAACCATCTCAAAACAGTTCTCAAAGTTTTTGGCCCTCTAAGTTTTTCGGAGATAGTAGTGTAGTACATTTTTTATATGGGCCCATTAGAAATTGGCCATTTGCAAAAATTCTGTGCATAGACTTGATCTGTTCTCTACGTTAAAAATTAGTCCTAACCTTAACCATCTCAAAACAGTTCTCAAAGTTTTTGGCCCTCTGAGTTTTTAGGAGATAGTAGTGTAGTACAATATTTCATATACATTTTTTATATGGGCCCATTAGAAATTGGCCATTTGCAAAAATTCTGTGCATAGACTTGATCTGTTCTCTACGCCAAAAATTAGTCCTAATCTTAACCATCTCAAAACAGTTCTCAAAGTTTTTGGCCCTCTAAGTTTTTCGGAGATAGTAGTGTAGTACATTTTTTATATGGACCCATTAGAAATTGGCCATTTGCAAAAATTCTGTACATAGACTTGATCTGTTCTCTACGCCAAAAATTAGTCCTAACCTTAACCATCTCAAAACAGTTCTCAAAGTTTTTGGCCCTCTAAGTTTTTCGGAGATAGTAGTGTAGTACATTTTTTATATGGGCCCATTAGAAATTGGCCATTTGCAAAAATTCTGTGCATAGACTTGATCTGTTCTCTACGTTAAAAATTAGTCCTAACCTTAACCATCTCAAAACAGTTCTCAAAGTTTTTGGCCCTCTGAGTTTTTAGGAGATAGTAGTGTAGTACAATATTTCATATACATTTTTTATATGGGCCCATTAGAAATTGGCCATTTGCAAAAATTCTGTGCATAGACTTGATCTGTTCTCTACGCCAAAAATTAGTCCTAATCTTAACCATCTCAAAACAGTTCTCAAAGTTTTTGGCCCTCTAAGTTTTTCGGAGATAGTAGTGTAGTACATTTTTTATATGGACCCATTAGAAATTGGCCATTTGCAAAAATTCTGTACATAGACTTGATCTGTTCTCTACGCCAAAAATTAGTCCTAACCTTAACCATCTCAAAACAGTTCTCAAAGTTTTTGGCCCTCTAAGTTTTTCGGAGATAGTAGTGTAGTACATTTTTTATATGGGCCCATTAGAAATTGGCCATTTGCAAAAATTCTGTGCATAGACTTGATCTGTTCTCTACGTTAAAAATTAGTCCTAACCTTAACCATCTCAAAACAGTTCTCAAAGTTTTTGGCCCTCTGAGTTTTTAGGAGATAGTAGTGTAGTACAATATTTCATATACATTTTTTATATGGGCCCATTAGAAATTGGCCATTTGCAAAAATTCTGTGCATAGACTTGATCTGTTCTCTACGCCAAAAATTAGTCCTAATCTTAACCATCTCAAAACAGTTCTCAAAGTTTTTGGCCCTCTAAGTTTTTCGGAGATAGTAGTGTAGTACATTTTTTATATGGGCCCATTAGAAATTGGCCATTTGCAAAAATTCTGTGCATAGACTTGATCTGTTCTCTACGCCAAAAATTAGTCCTAACCTTAACCATCTTAAAACAATTCTCAAAGTTTTTGGCCCTCTAAGTTTTTAGGAGATAGTAGTGTAGTACAATATTTCATATACATTTATTTTATACCATACATATGTATTAAAAATTGTAAAAGAAAATCAAAAAAATTATTAAAAAACTGGGATGGGATAGAATAAATGAAAAAAATTATTTTATGTTATTTGTTATACATAAAAGAAAAAAACTGGGATGGGATGAAATTGTATTGCCTGATGAACATTTTATTTTTTTCTGGGATGAAAAACTGGGATAACTTCACATGCTTCGATGAATGCATATATATATATGTATATAAAATAGAAATAATCAATCATTTTAATTATAGAATTGGCTGTTATTGTGACTTTGGGCCGCGATTATAATTGACATACGACACACTGTATACTATGCCATACAGATAATTAATAACAAAGAAAATAATTCGTATAGTAAAATTCATTATTTTAAGGTAAATCCAGATTCAAAGTACGTTTGTTGTGCTGGGTATATAGTAGAAATATGTGTACTAATAGCAAAAATTGATGGACAACATCAATTGCCAAATTTGTTTATTTTGTATGAGAACGTGATACATATTTATTTAAAACTGTAAGTGTTTCAGGACATTGGACTATAAACGTTTTACATTATATGTAAATTCCATTGTAATCTTAAACAAATAAAATTTTGGGCTTCTTGAATTTCGTTGTTTATACTTAACATTTGAATATTTCGCCGTTAAGTATAGGGCTTTAGTATATGTTTTACACTTTGTTATAAATCAATCCATTTATCACTGGCTATACATAAATTCGAAATTTTCCGGAAATTGTCCAGGTTTCCTTCCAGGCATTATCCGAGTTTCCTGGATCGTGCACATAATATTTATGACTACTGATATTCCACTTGATAAGGGAGAATAGGCCCACGGTTTTCTTTATCCTATCCAAATTATAGTATTGCAGATTATATTCATCTTATTTTATAGAATCATTTTTACTTAATGCTGCACATTTTAAACTACATATTTTATATAAAGAGTTTTCCAATAAGATTTTTTCATTTTGAATAGCCTGCTTTTTGGGCAGCTGTCAATTTTGAAGCTGTCATTTTTTGACATTTAACAAGTAAAATCTACGCCATTACTAAAAATGGTCGATACACGCTTGAACAACGCACTGAAATTGTTAAAATTCACTACAAAAATTTCGAAAATTCTTAAGGTATTTAAAGTTCAGTTAACTCAACCCGGTGGATCACTATAAACATCGTATCTTCGCTGATTGGGTGCTTCAAGTGAATCAAAATGATCCGGATTTTCATCGAAAAATCATCTGAGGCCCATCAGTGATGAGGCCCATTTTCACCTCGCAACCTACGTTAATAAGCAGAATCGTCACATTTGGAGCTCAGAAAATCCAAGAATGAATGTTGAAAAGCATCTTCATTCTCAACCTGTCAGCGTTTGGTGCGATTTTTGGGCTGGCAAATTTATAATTGGAGGATATTAATGTTGACGACGTTTATTTTCAGCAAGACGGCGCTACGTGCCACACAAGTAACCAAACAAGTAAGGCAAGTTTCCTGATCGTGTTATTTCTCGAAGAGGTGATCACAATTGGCCACCAAGATCTTGTGATTTAACACCTTTAGAATTTTTTCTTTGGGGCCACGTGAAAGAAACGTCAAAATGAAACCGCTTATTGGAAAACCCTTTATTATACAAATTACAATTTGTTTATATTTTTTAAAAGTTTGTTTTAACAAATTTGTTGTCAATATTTATGTAAATTGGAATAAGTCATAATCTGTATATAAGTAATGAATAAGAGCTGATTACAATGTAGCTCAAAATAAAATTGTATAAACATGAGAATACGAGTGTAATATTATTTCATGTTTTAAAACTCAAAAAATTAAAAATTCGGAACTTATTAAAATTTTGGATTTAATTTAATTTTAATAAAATTAAATTTCAATTTATTTTATCGTTGGACAGTGACTTGATCATTTCAACATATTGCACGTACAGCTCTTTTAAATAGTAATCTAAGCCAGTTATTACTACAGTAAATAAACGATGTAAACGATTTATTTTGTGTACTTTATCGAACTTGTAAAACAAAAGTTTAAAATCTCTTAAATACAGAATAATCTCTTATTTTTCCACACGATTCGGTATATAGGAATATGAATACCAATTATAATTTATAGTTCAATCCTGGTTCACATCCCCTAACTATCTATATAGCATCGAGTACGGACAATATCTTGACTAATTCAAATACAATTTAATGTTTTAAAATTTAAAAACTTTTATTTTTTTTAATTCATTTTGCTTTATATCAATTGTGTATTAATGGATTTTTAGTTGTAGTTTTTTTTTATCGTTTTTTGTACAAAATTAAATAAAGCAAAAACTAAAAACTTGTTTATTTAAATTTACAATATTTGTTACTCTCGTTTCTCGTGTATTTATTATTGTTGTGTACATATTTATGTATACATAGAGTAGAGTATAGTAAGTAAGTATAAAATTCAACACAAAATAGTTTACTTCTCAAAGTGAATATGTGTCTCTAGTAGTCTGCTTATAAACCTTGTCTATACAATGTGAATAATTGAATACATAGAGTAGTTTTGTTTATGGTTAGAGTGTTACACAGTATTTTGTGTATGTTGATCGATATTGTCAAAATATTGTTGTGTCTAAATTAGGAAGTTTAATAGTTTTTATTCGGATATGCACTTATATTAATACGTTTTTAGAAATATAACAAGATTTATATATAGTCGGTAAGTTCACCGCTTGATTGCAAATTTGTTAGTATTGTATATAGAGAAATAATAATATTATTATACCTACATATATGTGCGCCATTCTGTCTGAGTTGTGTTGTGTACATAAAAAATAGTGAATGCAAATATAAACGGAAATGATATTTGTTTCAGTTTTAATTGATCTGTTAACGATACTTAAATAAATTATACACGGTGTACATGTAATAAGTCATGTACATATGATTAACCGATGTAATTAAATTACAATTTTTTTGTTTTTTGGTTTACAATTCGATTTCTATTTATAGGTACCATATACGTTTTTCTGGTTTTAGGCAACAAAAAAAAATACCCGGAAAACATCTCCTGAGAGGTTTGACCAGAATATCGATGTTTAGACTAATAAATAAGTGATTTTATTCGGTAGTTTAAAATACCATTCGCAGTAGTTTAAAATCATGTACGGTAACATGTTTTTTCTGTTCAAATACTAAAACCTGGTTTGCTGAATTTTGTATTCATAATTAATAATATTCTGCCCTATAAATTGAAAATAATTTGAATCAAATAATTTAATTTTGAGAATTTGGAAATTGTAAATTTGTTTATATTCGGTAAGAATATGCTATTTTGACTGAAATTTATGAGTAATTTTGGACCTCTCGAATAACATTTTTGAATATTTCGACTCCACAAATAACATTACAGGATTATATTAAATATTTGAGATTTGAAATACAGTAAGTAGTTGTGATTTATTATTATTAATTATTGTTTTAGCAAAATGTCTAAAGAACTGATGTTCAGCCGCGTTCTAATGTATGTGGCGTGATTTGATTTATCGTTTTATATTGTATCAAGTATTGTGCTTAAATTTTCCACATAATCAGAATTCTTCTGATGCGTTAAGAAAAATGACAAATTATTTACGATATTTCTAAAGAACATCATAATATCTAAAACTATAAGGTACAGCGAATAAAAATGGGTGAACTGAAACAAAGCCGTTGAATAGAAAAAAATTTAAATAGATATAAAAAAATTCGAAGGGTCGTGAAAAAACGGGGAACTATTGAAAAGATTAAATTTTTGACTCGTATTGCGCAAAATATATGATTTTTTTATCTTAGAATTATAAAATTAAAAATGCCTTTACATTTTTTTAAATGTTGATCATTACGCCATGTTACAAGATTTTGTCTAGTCTGTTCGTTGTATCATTGTCGCCATAGTTAGGTGCAATGATGTTCTGATGCTAAAAATGAGTAAAAATCGAAGATTACACAATTATTGTCCAGTTTGGAACAGTGGTGTTCAATAACCAGAGTCTAAGCTCAGATAATATACTTTGAGCATAGGAATATAAACTTCGAGGTTATATACTTTATATTCTGAGCTTAAACTTGCATTCATTTGTTATTCATTTGTAATGAGTATATTTATCTGTGCATAGGAGTTCTTAATATCGCAACATGTCCAACCTTCAGCTCCAATTGCTCACGGGAACTGATACTTTTCTTTGTACAGCAGTTTTATTATTCCATCCACCCTTCAGTTTCAGATAACCTTATTTTTAACAACAAATTCGGGGGTTGATGTTTAAGTGCAGTGAGTTTCGATCACACATATTATCTGACCAACATCAATCTTTAAAACTCGTCAAGGCTGCCAGAATACTCGCATCAGAGAAGATCGGAGGAGTGATTGATATGTTGCTATTGGTTTTTAAATCGTTGTACATATAATAATTGCGTGTAGTCTATATAGATTGATAAATAGACAAAAAGAAAAAATGCAACAAACATCTCTTATGCGTTGGAGGTGTTGGTATTGTTTTAAGTCATATTGGCGCAGAGTACTCCTCAATTTTGCGTTTAAATCTAGTTTTAGTTTTTCTCTTGAGTGTCAGCCAGATAAATCAAATACTTTGATTTAAAGTAAATTTCAAATTCACCGCTATATTGTAGAATTGGGTTTTTGTCGGCAATCATCCCACTTTAATAAGAAAATAGAAAATTTAATCGAGGCTTTGTTATTTCGATAGTTGTTATTTGGCGAGGTTTAAAATTGAATTTTTAAGTATACATATATGTGTATATGGTTAAAAACTCGACATTTTTATGTTGATTTAACAATTCAATGATTGATTGAAATCCAAAGTAAGAAATATTTATAAAATTTCAGCTTTTCTCACAAGTTTAATTATTTTTGCAGTTTAAAGCGAATATACAGTTAAATGTTATCGATCAGTTGGACAAATTTCAAGAATTATCAATTAATGGTTGATTCAATAAATGAGATAATTGCACTTTAAATTTTGTGTAAAATTATGAAATATTGATTCATTTCAATCGATACGTAAATTATATTTTCGATGTGCACAGAAGCATGCATTTACATAATATACGAGTGCCACTTCTGTTCTTATTTAATCTGTTCTCTCTATAAACTATCGAAAATTATTAAACAAATATCTATGTGTATTATGTTGTATAATAACAATAAATGAAGAATGTAAAATACATCGCTATTTAATAGGATGGCTGTTCGGTATGAATAAAACCCAGCTGCAACTATCTCTGTGATTGCTTCTCGAACGTACAAAATGTAAAAATTTTGGAAAGATTGAATTTTTGTCGCTCCCAATTTATGTCATGTCTGAAAAATTTAATTAATGTCGGTGAATTAAAATATTTTCTGAACATACATATATGCAAAATGTTGAGTCATAACACAAAATATACAGACGACAGAATATTATTTGATCAGTTAGTTTGAGCATCGAAACAAAGACTATTTGTAATATAAATATATCGTTCCGCAGATGTTTATGAAGCAAAAACCTATATAGACGATTCATACAATTTTTTGTTTTGTTTATTTATCTATTTAATCAGCTGATTGGATATTCCGTTGACACAACAATTCATTTTAATACCTGGGGCATTAATTCTTATCAATGTTTTTTGGTTCGAGCTTTTTCTTGTCTTTGTCGAAATTTTTAATTTTTATATTTTGCATTTTAGGATAACATCATCTTATTTATCACAAATTTCCTCTATGTGTGCGGTTTAGAACAATTTTGCTAAGCTATAATATATTTTAAAGTGTTTATCTTAGTTAGATGAAAAATACGTGTTAACCCATTACTGAATGATTACAACATTAAATTGGTTATATTGGATGCATTTTTAATGCGGCATACGAGCGGATTTTATATGTATAAAGAAATTTGGAACGAACAAATCGAAATATTTACATTTTGGCTTTTATCTTATCAAATAAACTAAACTATATAATTTATGTGTTTACTTTCATTCAACTAAAATGTTTTTTGGGGTTTTATCATATACACATTTGAATAAATAAAATCTATTTATGAAAACGAAAAAAAAAAAGAAAATACTAATGTATTCGAATTTTATGCAAACTGTGTGTTATCGACGAAAAATTATTATGATTTTTTTTATTGAAAGAATTCGATATAATTTTTGAGATAGAAACATGATTTGTGTGCATGCGGTAATAAATCAAAACCGAATAAACTATACTTGACGTCAAACTATGTACAGTAGATAGATAGATAGATTGATATTATTATATGTATGTATGGGTGTACATACTCATGCACACATAATCCAATTGTCTGGTCTACATTTATTTTTATTTTTATTAAATGGTCATAATAATAGTAAATATATATATGTACATATACATATGAACCAAAACTAATAACTATATAGAATTGAAATTTTAACTCTCATGTATGTAGAACTCTAGCTAGTCTATATATAATTAAATAAAAACTAATAAAATACAATAGTTTTTAACTATTTTGCTATTCATATAATATAATTGAAACTTTATTATGACAGTGAAAGGGTAAACAAATATATATGTAATAAAAACAAATAGTTTGCTTCCACATATTATAATATTACTACATTTTGTGTATCTCGTCTATATACGAGTATGTATGGATGTATGTGATATACCATTAGAACATACGAATATACAATATGATCGTTGAAAAACTATTTTATTCTATTTAAAAAATTTATATAATTTTTGCATATAAAATGTAAATAACAATAAAATTAAATGAAGATATAGTTTTGGTTGTAGAATATTTTTATTTTATTATATATGTAGTTGTTTTCCGTATGCCGTAAAAGACAAGTACACAGTACGTACATACATATTATTATATAATTGATAAGTGCACAAAAGATAAGCGTGTGATTTACGGCCCAAAACGCAAAATAGATGGTACATACCGAGCTGTGTACAATATCGAGATCTGATGAAGTTCCCCGATATTGTACATTAAATCAGATCTCAGCGAGTACGCTGGCTTGGTCACGTTCTGCGTGCTAATCCAGAACGAATTATGCAGCGATTTGTGAAAGGAGAGCCACCATATGATAGGTGCTGCTGAGGTCGTTGCAGGCGACGATGACTCCACGATGTAGAGAACGACTTGGCCTCTTCAGATTGTCAGACAGTATGAAGACCATGCTCAGGATCGTAACCAGTTTACTCAAACTTTGTTTCAAATGAACGAATTTATTACTAGCATATAGTGTAATTTTATATAGCACCGCGATTTTAAAATTTAAATCCAATTTTAAAATAGACTTATGTCGTTTGATTTGGGGAGCTCAAATATATAAGAATCCCACTAGTGAGTAGTAGTATAGGATGCATGTGTCATTTATAATCAAACCGCACATTGCAATGGTCCTTTTCATATCATGTATATCATAACTATTTAAGCAAATTTAAGTTTTTTATGTACGAGTATACATACATACATACATCTTTAAGACGAAAACATTTTATTTACAAACAGTGATAATATTCCCATTTATATAAATAACATGAAATATTTTTGTATTTTAAGAAGGAAGACGAGTAGGAAATTAAATATTTTTTTTATTATCAAATATGTATGTTTGGAAATCCTTACATTTTTTTGTATTTCTAAATTAAAAATCATAACAATGAACGTAAGCGATCGTATTCGGATAAAATATTTATTTTTTTCATTTAACAAAAAATAAAAATTAAATTATGAATTTTTCATTCCAACAGGATTTGTATATGATATATACTATGTATGTACATAAACGTGGATTAGTGTATCAAAAAATTGTATTTTTTTTGTACACGTAAACATGTACAAGACTTTGGAACCATACTCTATATTATGCGTATACATAATGTATACATATACTAAATTGCAATCAATCGTTTGAATTTTCATGTCATTCATATATACGACGTTGTATATGCACTTGTATATACATACATTGTTTTATCGGCTTCAAATTACAAGGAAATTTATGATGAAAAGTAAAAAAGAAAATTAATCATGACGATTGCCAAAAAAAATAAATACGCTTTCAAATGTGTTGTATATAGTAAATTTTTTTTAATCAAAACGCGAATTATGCTGAAATTCTTATCAAAATTATGAATGAAAAAAAAAAAAACAGAAACATACCAGCCAGCCGGTGATATCAATATTCGCGATTTTATTATTTGTATGCTTTTTATCATACAGAAAACAACGCCGCGCCCACTTGTAAATAAAATCGCGTTTTTTGTTTTAAAATAATATCGCGTCTATATAGAATACAGAGAACACATACATATGTTAGTTGGGTTCTAACTTGTTCTGACATGTTTTCAAATTGTATAAAACGCGATTTAATGATTCATCTTATGCAATGATATTATATACCTACAGGAATGCCTCGTATAACGCTTAATACATACATGTATATACGTAAAATTGCACCCCGTAGCCAATTGATTGCAAATAATTTGTTGACCGATGATTGTTTTTCTATACACATATAGCTCTGTACAAATTTTGTTGGTTAGGAAAATCAAACGGGCGCTTTACGAACTGCACTTGTATTCGTATAGTCATAATATAAAGACAAAAAGCTACTTAACTTATTCATTTCTATTATGCATGACAACGCATCATCATAACCCGATACCAATTAATTTCAATTATAAAAGACGAGTCAATTAAAATTATAAATTTTTATAAAATCAATTCAATTACTATCAATTAAATATTAAATAGAATAAAATTTACCTTTTTTACGACATTATAGTATACAAAAGTAAAAATTTAAGGCGATTTTCAAATGAAAATCATGACTAATACACCAATTTTAATATTATATGTACATATGTATGTATAATGTATATAAATATTTGATTGCTGTCATTAAAAGTAGTTGTATAGTAATTCTAAATTACTCAATTATGTCGTAACTGTGGTGTCACCTACGCAATTGTGCTTATAATGTGGAAAGAGCTTCAAATCGAAATTTGAACTACGTAAACTGTTTTTAGCCACGTTTATATCTGACATCCATAATTTGATTGATTTATCCGGGCGGACATTATCTGTTTTGCTAAATCTAAAATGTTAATCGTACGTATTATTTTGTTTGCTTTCTAAAAATAATTTTTTAGAATACTTAAAGATAAGTTTGTAAGTATAATTGACTTTGTATAATTATTGTTTGATTTTTTTTGGTAGATAATACTATTTTGGTTGTATTTTGTCTGTTAATTATAGCAAAATCGTGCAAAACAAATCAAGTCGCAGCTGATCGAGGTGATTAGATATTACTAATTTATTGTCTATCTATATAAGAATATATAGAAAAACAAAAAACTTAAACACCCGTTTCGATTTTGTGTTGATAAGTCGACTGTGGAGTAAAATAAGGCAAATAATTTTTTTAGTCTTTTCATATATTTTTGGCCAACTAAGTAAAATAATATTTTAGCAGTCGTACTCAATATGAAAATGCTTGAAATTTTTAACAATCGTTCCAATGTTTTCAGTATTTCTTTATTCGAAAAGTCACGTTTTTTTCCAGTCAAATATTGTAATTCCACTTAGTTTATGTTTCATGTTCCATTCAAATTGTAATTTAAATTACAACTCAAGTTCTAGTTTGTAATAAGTGTAGTAATTTTCAATTTTACATGGACAATTAATTTACATTTATCAATCAGCTAAGTTATTTTGCATTTATTTAATTTTAACGTTCCTTTATTACCTACGTAAGTGTTTATATTAAGTTAATAAATGGCCATATAGTAATTTAAATTTTTATTACTTAGGCACATTAAACTAGGTAATTTGGATTTAACAAATTGACTTTAAATATCTTATTTTGAACATAAATATAAATAAAATCACTTTCGTTAAATTCTTTCTGGATTAAATTGCGATTTAAACTTTACAATTAAATTCGACACAACAATAAACGAATCGAAATTGCCCAATTTGAGTCAAATTTCGAATATTAAATCATGTTTCAAACTAATTAAATCGTATTGAATTTTGAATCTGGATTAAATTTCGTATTAAACTTCATTTAATACAATGTGACTCATATTTCGTTTTTCAACATATACATAGGTATAGGATAAAATTTCGAAAGCAGAATTTCAATTACTTAACAATAATATTTTAACGTTAAGTTTGATAGCTCTAAGAATTTATAGGTCAAATTACTCATTCGTTTTAGAATGAATATAAGTCAAATAGTCTAACTCTTGTACAGTCAGGTTAATTGTTAATCAAATAGTCAAGCAATAGTCATATAATTTCATTAAATCCGATGTGAAATGCTGTATGAAAACTTCGTTCTAAAGAACAAACTAAATTTAAAATTGAATGTCAAATTTGTACTGAAAATTTAAACAGTTAAATGATTTGTCAAGAGAAATACTAAACCCTTTTGATCTACCTCCATTCACGCTCATAAATTTAATAAAATTAATTTTAATTTATTGAACGACCATTCACAGTTCGAGATTAAAATTTATATTATTAGTAAACTTTGTACTTCAATAAGAGCACAGAATTATCGAAGTTCATTAAAATTTTCACCGTTTACAAGATTTTTTACATCTAGCAAAAATTCATATTCGAACTTTGAAAAATAAGTTTTATTAATTTAAAAAAAAAAATTAATTCATTTTACTCTTTTTTTAAGTTTTAGTAATTCATGGTCAATATGGCAAAGCTCTCAACTTTTAGTTTAATTTAATATTTTCTCGATGTATACCAACCGACGGATTTGGTGGCACTAATACTTGCCCAGTTCACCACCTCGAAATTTAAATAAACTAATTTAAAAGAAAAGTTAACTGATTTTCAAAAATTTCGAGTTTATCACTCTAATGAAAGTTAAGAATTAAATTGAATGAGCCAATTAATTTTCAAATGGGAATACGGGACAAATGATTTTATACAACAATAAGTAGAATTTGAATAAAATTTAACACTTTCCATCTTAATACGACTCGAAATTTTGTATAAATAAACATCAAATTTTTAACAATGTAAATCATAATCATAATTATTATTAACTAAACATGTCACCGAAATGTCGATGCCGCCGAAATGTCTGTATACTTCACCAAAAGTGAAAATTTCTCAAGAGCACCCAAAACAAATACTTGCGAAACTAAGAAATCATTCACTGCGTACAGTATGTTATGGAAGTTTTAAAGTATCTTTCATGTTGTATACATATTTCGGTCAAACTTTTAATTTCTACTTTCATTCAATTATCATGATAACCGCGAGGCGCGCACGGGTTTATTGATTCATTTATGACAATTTTGTATCTCAAGTGTGTGTGTCTGTATGTAGTGTTTGAGTTGTTTTGTTATCACTTAACAAAAAATGGTTGCAAGTATGTATAAGCACTTAATAACAAATGGAAAAATACTGAAAAAAAAAATTGAAATTGATAGCGCTCGTCAGGTCAAGTCTGATAAAAAATAAATGTATTTATTTGTTTTGGACAAATTTTGTCTTGTAATCTTGAGCCGTGCGAGAGGTTCTATATATGTACATATTTTTTTTTATAGCGGAAGCCTATAAGTACTTTTTGTATATAAATATAAAGAGAAAATTTTAGTTTAATGGATTAGATTTTGGTCTATATAGAGAATTTAATAGAATTTTATACAAATCAAGATTAGAAAATTCAAATTATCGCGTTTTTGTTTTGTTTTTATATTTTATTTTATTTTTTATATTGGCGCGAG
This sequence comes from Tipula unca, assembly GCA_951394425.1. NCBI lineage: Eukaryota > Metazoa > Arthropoda > Insecta > Diptera > Tipulidae > Tipula > Tipula unca. Next base: position 188,638,923 of record OX596381.1, read on the forward strand.
TGCTATCTATCTAGTTAAATCTGGAGGTTTGATAAAAAAAATATCGAATGATTTTGTTGAAAAATAAAAATTTTGGTTTATCATTTAGTGCAGTAAATTGTGCCGGTGAATAAGCACACGAAATTTAAAATTTCAAACAAAAATTTATATATATATATTTGTTAATGATGGTAGGATATTCATGTGCAATTTTATTACGGAAATTGCCATCAGGTTAGTGTACATAATATATACTCGTAATAGATACATATATGTAGGAAATTATAAGATATTGCTATATATAAATTTACCTTGAAACAATCAATTGAAAGTATTAAAATTTAATATTTTCGATTAATATTTATGTGTCTTCTCCCAAAAAATGTTTATATAATTTACATAAAATATGTTCTTCTGCCTCATTCCTCGTTTGATTCATGTACGCCTATATTTTAGATATTTATGTGTACATATACTCGTACTCATATATATATACTCGTCTATTTAGAATATAAAATTATATCAATATGGCAGATGATTAATATATATTTGCAGTTTGTGTATAGTATATACGAGTATAGTAAACTATTCATAGTACATAAGAAGAGAAACAAAAGCAAACAAATTTATTATCGAGTAAATTAAGTTGTTGGTATACTAAAAATTATTTGTTGTTGTTAATTTATGGATAAACACTGTAAGATGGTGATAAGGCTGACTGCCGCTTGTATTTATTTCCCGAGTACAATAAATATATTTTAAACAAAATTTAAAATTGATAGAGCGTATATGTATAGTTTTGAGAGTTCCATATATGTTTCTATTAGGCACAGTATATTATTATTATAGCTATTAGGGGGAGAGTACATGAATATTTAATATATAGGCCAACCATATTTCTTTAATTTGGCATAATCAAAAATTTTTAATTCTGAAAATTTAATAAATTTTTGATTTTTCGTTTAAAGATTTAATTTTATCCAATTTAACTGAATTGGTCTAACATATTTGATAAGTGGTTGTCTTAATTGCATAACTTTGAATTATTAAATATGTCAAAATCGAAAATTTTGTAGGATCAATAAACCGAAACTATTTCCTATGGTTACAACTAAGAAAGTTTGGTACTACATTCAATTATTTCTTTGAAATTAGAATAGAAGGAAATAGTAAAATCTATTTGAAAAATTGTGAAATTGTTATTTAACTGAAAAGGTTGCTCTTTTTAGATTGTAAAATCGTTGATACCCTAAAAGAATTTCTTCGATGTGACAAATGCTCACATTTCAATTAGAGAAATATATTGACATTTAAAATTAGACAATTCATCGTCGTTTTTTGTAATTCCGGTGTGGTAATTCAATCCAATTTTACAAATATGTATGTATGTATAATCAAATTAGATGTACCGGTTCAAAAGACTTGAGAATTTATTAAAATCTTGAAAATTGAGTATAGTATATTTATTTGAAATCATTCCTTAAATATACTCAATATTTAATTGAGTATATTTAAGGAATGATTTCAAATAGAAATTCTGTATTAATTTATTTAGTGATAGTTCGGCAAGGCGCTGCAGCCTATATGTATATAATTTTATGGCATCCCTTATGCTAATCTTATCGGATGAGTGTTATTTTTTTCTGGATGTAAAATACAAAAATTCTATTTTATTTTTGTTTTCTTATTTATTTTCGTATTTTTTTGCTGTTACTTCACATTTTGTCGATATGAAAAAAAAAAAAAATTTTATACGAGGAATTACTGTAGAAAATTTTATCGTAACACTTGAAAATTAAGTACATTGCCGATCGATAAAACACTTGAAATTCAAAATTGGAAATTTCTTTTTTATCATAATAAACTTCAATTCACTCCAAAATATGAATCACCTTAATCACATTAAAATAACACAACTTGATAAAAAAATTTTCAAGTTCATAGAGCGCGAAAAACAGTATATCGTGCGTTATACAAACGAATAAATAAATAAAAATAATAAAACTATATGCTCCGTCATCACACCAAACAATTAATTTTCGTTACAATTTCCATCGACTCACTGTAAAACTATATAAATAAATTGTATATATATATATATATATATATATATATATATATATATATATATATATATATATATATATATATATATATATATATATATATATATATATATATATATACTCGTATATATGTATATTTATGTATATATAGAAGGGAAATATGATGATGGCATGACTGAGCTGGAAATTTCATTCTTCGTTCTCTGTGCCTTTTATTACATTTGTTTGATTGTTTGGCTTTAAGTAACTAACTATACTCTTCTACTAAGTTAAAACAAAAAAATGTAAAGCGGAGGAAAACAAACAAAAGCTCTGCAAACAAATATTTTCCTCTCTAGTCTTTCATTATTATATGTTTACTTTTTTTTTTTTTGGAAAACTTTCAGATTAATTAGAAAATCAATTTTAAGAAACTTTTCGATATGATTAATTAAATTTCCTTAAACAAATTATTCGTTTCGTTTCGTTCCTATTATTAGTTTTGCACATCCCTATTGCATGTATGTATATATATATACGAACGATGATGTGTGCGATGAATATGTATGTATATAGACGACGAGTTCATCATTCATAAGTTGTTGAATTTTTGTGTTTTTGTTTAAGTTGTCGAATCGAAATAGTTCTTTTATTTACATGATAATTTATTTCGATGTTATGTGCTGTACGCTATCGTACCGACCAAGATAAGTAATTTATTTAAAGCTTATAAATAAACTAATTAATTATGTATATTGTTTGTGATATACGATAACCGAATAGTTTGTTGTACAAGTATATAATTGATTGTTGACGCAGACCATATACATAAACTTACATATACTAAATTACTGATGTATATGAACTGTGCTAAATTAGGTAGTTTTTATTTATTTGTAATCAGCTGTTTTTTGGGGTAACGTATAGTAAACAAAAAACAAATATTTTGATAAGAGAAATATTTGGCACACAAATTTCATAAGATTTAAGTTCATGATAAGGTTATTGACACATATACATATGTACATACATAGGTATAATTATATATATCAATACAAGTTAATGTAAGCTATCTTCAACCCAAACTCTTAACAGAGTTGATAATTTAATCAAAAGTATTTTGTGTAACATGTCTTATTCTTAACATTTTTCAAAACCAAAATATAGAAAGACAAAACTACATAAATATGTATGTACATAATAAAATTATTGTCACATATTTTTCGTTTCTAATAAAAAATATTGAACAAAAATGATAAATATTGTTTATTAATCAAATTATGTGACGCTTACATATATGTATGTATGTGCTTGCTTAACAAAATTTAGTTGTTTTAAGTTCGATTTTATTTTTTAAAAACAAATATTTACCAATATTTAGCGAAAAACTTACATATTTAATGAGGTACTATATGTGCCCTTCAGGTGCCATTCTTAATTGCCTATAGAATTACTGCAAAATTTAGAACACGGCTAAATAAATTTATAGCAGATTATACAACATAGAATAAATATTTGGGGGCCTATTATTAATTTTTTTCGAAATCGAACTTTTCCAATATCAATTTTCCAAATACGAGGTTGTTTATGAAGTAAAAACATCAAAAAATAGACGTCTAAATTGTGTTACATTTTTACGGCGTAAAACGTAAAGAGTATGAAAACAAAAATTTAAGTCTTCCTAAATGTTGAGTACAAATAAAAATCATGTCATATATTACATTTACAAAATACTTTAAAGTAAAAATAGTTTAAATTAGACCGTTGTTTTTATTTTTTAATATAGCCAATGATGTATTAAAATAACAAAAAGTATAGTTAATTAAATTTATTAACATTTCGTGCGGATAAATCTGTTGATATTTTTTGACATATGTATTTTAATATTATTAATGTCGATTTTCTTTGGTCAAAAATAATTGATTATTTTGACAAATAATTGATATTTTTCAGGATTTCATTTTTCTTTGGCGAAAATAATTGATTATTTTTTGATGTATAATCAATTTTTTCAAATCATGATTTTTTCTATAATCTACTACCACTACATTGAAAAATAGAAATGTCAAATATGACAAATAGACGCCTCGCAATTTTTATGTCAATTCAATGGTTTTCTTGCTGTGTGGTTATAATAATTTGTCCATAATAGTTGTCCATAATTTTGTTGACGAGGTAGTCTGCATTGACAGTGGCGATTTATGGGATGAGGCATCAAACATTACCTCAGATCGTACACAAGATCAGCAGATAACATCGACAGAACAAAATGATTCAACTGATAACTCGGGAGAAAATGTAACTGGCAATGTATTGAAGCATTTGGGCGAAGTAAAACGCAATCGAATTGCTTCTAGTTTTTAAAATTTAAAGCAAAAATATTACAAATAAAATAATAACACAAAATGATTCATTATATTTATTTCATTCACATGAAATTCACATTAAACTGACAGAAAACAAAATGTCAAAATACCAACACAAAGACAAAAAATAATCAATTATTTTTTGTTTTCGATTGGCAAGAAAATAATTGATATTTTTTGTAAAACCAAAGAAAATCGACATAAATAATAAATTAAAAACATAAGAAACATATTTTCTTTGATACGTATTCTACGTAATTGATTTTTATTATGAAATAAAAACAACACACATAAATCCTTAATTTTATAATTATTGTAATTTATTAAAAAAAAAAAATATCACCAAAGGAAAACATGGACTGTGTGGTTTTTATCTCTTGTTAAACATATACAGAGAGAGTTAATAAATTATGTTCTGCTAGGCCCAATACCACAAATAATATCAATGAGTTGCACTATTTCTTATTATATCGCGCAAGTTCATTATCTGAAGAAAATTGACTGAATGTGATAACTACCTTAATTAACGGTTGCATTTACTTTTACAGTAAAATTATTCAAATTTTTAAACTTGAATTCAGATCATTCAATTTATTTGCGCGTACCACTGATTAAAATCTAGGATTCTAGAAGTATGTATAATTTTTCAAGCATTTCTAATTTAAATAACATATATAATAGTGGTCAAAACTTTTAGATTACGTCAAACATAATTTGCAAAATTTATGGTTTATGTTAAATAATTAGCTACGTCATATGTTATACGAGCATAGCTTACTGCTGAAAATATTTAATCCTGGTTGAAATTGTTTTGATATGCAGGGACTAAATATTGCAATCCTAAAGTAAACAGCCGAATTTAGATAATGTCACATATTTGGCCTCGTTTAATCTTGATTAGCTAAGTCACTAGCAATGGTAGGATATAAGATTCTAAAAACGTTCTATTTAACATTCTTTCAATTTAACATAATGCATCATTTATAGTTCATAATTAAAATTTGAAAATTGAACCAAACATCGAATTCGAATTTTAATTTTCAATTTTTCAAATTCATATTGCAAGCTACTAAATCAGTGGTTTCCAGCCTTTTGGTAGCCGCGGAACACTTTTAATATTATTTAAGCTCATAATATGGATGTTTTTTTTTAAATATTCATTAATATTAATAAATAAATTAATTAATTGTTGATTGTGAATAACTCAACCATAAAATTAACAAAATCAAAAATAAATTTAAAATAATGGCAATAATTTTTGCATGTGTCACTAATAATTATAGGGTTGCCACCTGATGATATATGGTCTCAAAACCGAAGATTTTCTAACTGGGCAATCCATATTACAAAACAAATTCTGTTCGAAATCAAATATGATTAATGAACTTGAACAATTATCTACATTAAAATATTAAAATCTATACTTTTAAGCACAATTTTGTCTTCATTAATTTAATACTCAAGAGATTTTTTTACCTTTCAAAGCAAAATGCGCTTCACAAGTGCGCTACTAACTGGTTTGGCTAGTTATTTCTAATAAGCTTTTTCAGTTTTTTAAAATATTTTTATTCACACCGGGTAACTATTCGTTATTACAAAACCAATATGAACTTGAATTTTCAACCGCACGCACTTCTGCAAAATTATCATGGTTCTGATAAATTGAATCCACTAAAAAAAAAAAGAGATTTCACAATCCTACACTAATATCGAGAGTCTGACGTCTAACATATGATATTGCTTTCTTTCTACCGTTTTTATGTTGGTCATAATGTTGAGAATACCAACTCACACAAAGCGCATTAGAAACACGTGTTTCGCTATAAAATTAAATTTATAACTTGAGCAAGAAATAATCTAGTTCCATTCCAGTTGCCCATATTCCAGAATTTTATACTCAATAAACAATTTCGAGAATCTCATTGTCATCGAAATTTTGAAATTTATCCATACCTCATACTGTTGTGAAAATGTGGATCTTATGTCGTTCGTTTTTCAAAATTATTGATATATATTTACCTGTGAATATACTTATACCTGTTAATGTGTTTGCTGAAAATGTTAGCTGTTGATCTAGTGTTAGAGCTATACTATGCCAAGGTAATCGATAGTTGGCAAACCGTGTTCGGGATATACATTTATGTACGCATATTGCTATTTTTTCTGTTAGGTATGTATTTATTATGGATTGATTCATACGTATTTTCTATTTTCGAATCAAATATTAGTTTGTATAGTCTTAGTTAGCACTTCACACTTTTCCTGTAATTGGTTGAAAATGCGATTAATCGGTATGCCATACACACTAAACGGCAATAAAATTGTGAAGGATGGTTTTATTGGAATTTATTTACTTGGCTATTTTTGATTTACATTATTTTGTTTAACGATGCTTTATGGTTTCCGTCACAATTACAACCGATGAATGTTGTTAATTGTACATCACCTGCGCTCCAAGTACATCTAGTATTTATATACATATTGCATACTGTTGCCTTGGATTTCTTTTTGCCATTGTATAATCACATTGAAAATAATTTATATTTGTTCTAGAGTTCTAGTATATACTAGTGTTGTCTCTATGACGTTTTTAAACCACATTATTCTGACGAAAATTACTTTAAAGTTAAATAATGTTAGATTAAACGTTAATATGATGTAATGCAACTTATCCCATATAAATTATCATTTGAAGTTTGGTTAAAGCTAGACTTATATAACCTTGACTAACAAACAGACATTTAACGTAAGTTGCCTATATATTCTTGAATTTTTATAGATTATTTAAACTGGAAGATACTATACATTTATAAAACTAAACCTTAAACGATAAGATTGATCGCGCATGAGTTAATTAAGGAAGTGGTAGAGTCTACATTTGTCAAAATTCTAAAATTTTACGAAATTTAATGCGAAATTATGTTCTGATAAATCATGTTGTAATTTTTGAGGCTAATTGGAATCGATTACATGTTAACAAGTTTAGGCAAGAGAGTTCTTTAAAATGATAATAATTTTGAAATTTAAACATTAATTTTGTTTCATCAAATTTATCGATTCCCAACACAATTAATCGTATATTGGTAAAATTTTTAAGCGTCAGAATTTTACATACTCGTAGTTCTATTTATATAGCCATTTCAGATAGAATTTAGAGTTGATGTTTGAGAATTTAAATGTAAAGCTAAATGAAAATTTTTTGTTTTTTAAATGCTCCTGCGGAAATTTTGAACGTTTTAATATATGAGACTGGAATTATAAAGTTTCAATGTAATTGTTGCGAATTTTTAGATTTTACATTATTTACAGCGTAATTATAGAAATTAATATTTAGACTTTGGAATCTTCTGTATTTTGTAGAATCGTTTATGTTATTTCGAAATTTCGAAGTTTTGACCAATTATAAAATTTAAAAATTTATTAATTATTAGAATTAAAGTTTGAATTATTTGATTATTAAATTGAACAGTATACATATGTTGCAGTAACTCAAAAATAGAGTACTCATGTTATGGATTTTGGCTTTAGTTTTGTTTCGAGCATAGAATTTGAACTACTTTACTTACGTAGTTACATATATACATTATGTATGTCACAAACACTAACATTGGTCTCATTCGAGAAATTTAATAATTTTGTTGAAACTGATACTGTATGAGGATAAGAATATATTATATAAGATGTGTACTAAATCAACATGCATACAAAGTGATTTTTCCTCATCCATATACACTTTTATTTCACATCCACAAAAATATTCATATATTAATTTAAGATAAATTTGTAAGATAAATACGAGAGATATGTAAAGATTTTCATATTTTCGCTTCATTCAATATTTTTTTTTTTCGCAATCGATATCAACATATGAAAAATCAACGTACTAATAAAAAATTTTATTTTCCAGTGAACATTTTTATGGTAACCCGAAAATTCATAGAAAAACAATTCATCGATTAAACAATAGAAAGAACAACAATTCATCGAAAACAATTCATAGAAACACAATTCATAGAACCACAATTTCACGAATACACAATTCCTCGAATTTACAATTCATCGAATTCCCGTTATCAGGGAAAAATTCTGTATAGAAAAGAAGCAATAAAAAAATTGAATGTTGATCATGTTGATCGCGTTGATCAACTTTCGATTTCAATTTTCTTGTATATAATAATAGAAGATTAAGTTAGGAATATGATGTAATCAATTCGGCAAATTATTTCGTTTTCTATATTTGTTTATAACAAAATCGAATTATTTATCGAGTTTCTATAGTAAAATATTATAAATAAATTAATTTTATTCAAAATTTAATAAATAAATTATAGAATTTATATTTCAAGTGTATATATTTGTTAATAAAAAATACGATTACCTATTAAACATTCATTTGTTAATAACAAATTATATTATTTATAACTATATCAAGTGAATCAGAATTTTTTGGACAATTTTTATAAACAAATATAGTTTTTTATTTAAAATTTCATTCAAATATTCATAAGAAAAAATAAAAAAAATTTGCCGATTTTTCACTATATTGTTAATAATAAATAAAATTTATGAACAAATTAATTGTTTATAAATTTATTATAAATAAATGATATTTTGTTGATAATATTATTCAATTTTTGGTTCAAAAATCAACTCGAAACTCAGTCGAAAAATCCCATAGTAAAATAACTAAATTCTATGAATTGTAAATTCGATGAATTGTTGTCCTAGCAATTTTCGTTTCCCATAGGATGGCTATATGAAAATTTTATAATTGGTCGCATTCGCAATTTCTCGAATAATATACATCGGAATTTGTTGGGACATATTTTAATCGATCAATAAATTCTTTCTTCTGGATTTGGCCATCAAAAATTTATTTGTTTATAACAATATCGAATTGTTTTATAGAGTTTTCTTGGTAAAAAACTATAAAAAATTGAATTTTATTCAAAATATTGATACATAAATTATTGAATTATACCACTATTGTTGTTAATTTATTTATTTATTTATATATAAATTAATTGTTTATAATATATTCTAATTGTTTATAATTTTTTTGGGCAATTTTTATAAACAAATATAGTGTTTTATTTAAAATTTCATTCAAATATTCATAAGAAAATAAAAAAAAAAATTTGCCAATTTTTCACTATATTGTTAATAATAAATAAAATTTATGAACAAATTAATTGTTTATAAATTTATTATAAATAAATGATATTTTGTTGATAATATTATTCAATTTTTGGTTCAAAAATCATCTCGAAACTCAGTCGAAAAATCCCATAGTAAAATAACTAAATTCGATGAATTGTAAATTCGATGAATTGTTGTTCTAGCAATTTTCGTTTCCCATAGGATGGCTATATGAATATTTTATAATTGGTCGCATTCGCAATTTCTCGAATAATATACATCGGAATTTGTTGGGACATATTTTAATCGATCAATAAATTCTTTCTTCTGGATTTGGCCATCAAAAATTTATTTGTTTATAACAATATCGAATTGTTTTATAGAGTTTTCTTGGTAAAAAACTATAAAAAATTGAATTTTATTCAAAATATTGATACATAAATTATTGAATTATACCACTATTGTTGTTAATTTATTTATTTATTTATATATAAATTAATTGTTTATAATATATTCTAATTGTTTATAATTTTTTTGGGCAATTTTTATAAACAAATATAGTGTTTTATTTAAAATTTCATTCAAATATTCATAAGAAAATAAAAAAAAAAATTTGCCAATTTTTCACTATATTGTTAATAATAAATAAAATTTATGAACAAATTAATTGTTTATAAATTTATTATAAATAAATGATATTTTGTTGATAATATTATTCAATTTTTGGTTCAAAAATCATCTCGAAACTCAATCGAAAAATCCCATAGTAAAATAACTAAATTCTATGAATTGTAAATTCGATGAATTGTTGTTCTAGCAATTTTCGTTTCCCATAGGATGGCTATATGAAAATTTTATAATTGGTCGCATTCGCAATTTCTCGAATAATATACATCGGAATTTGTTGGGACATATTTTAATCGATCAATAAATTCTTTCTTCTGGATTTGGCCATCAAAAATTTATTTGTTTATAACAATATCGAATTGTTTTATAGAGTTTTCTTGGTAAAAAACTATAAAAAATTGAATTTTATTCAAAATATTGATACATAAATTATTGAATTATACCACTATTGTTGTTAATTTATTTATTTATTTATATATAAATTAATTGTTTATAATATATTCTAATTGTTTATAATTTTTTTGGGCAATTTTTATAAACAAATATAGTGTTTTATTTAAAATTTCATTCAAATATTCATAAGAAAATAAAAAAAAAAATTTGCCAATTTTTCACTATATTGTTAATAATAAATAAAATTTATGAACAAATTAATTGTTTATAAATTTATTATAAATAAATGATATTTTGTTGATAATATTATTCAATTTTTGGTTCAAAAATCATCTCGAAACTCAATCGAAAAATCCCATAGTAAAATAACTAAATTCTATGAATTGTAAATTCGATGAATTGTTGTTCTAGCAATTTTCGTTTCCCATAGGATGGCTATATGAAAATTTTATAATTGGTCGCATTCGCAATTTCTCGAATAATATACATCGGAATTTGTTGGGACATATTTTAATCGATCAATAAATTCTTTCTTCTGGATTTGGCCATCAAAAATTTATTTGTTTATAACAATATCGAATTGTTTTATAGAGTTTTCTTGGTAAAAAACTATAAAAAATTGAATTTTATTCAAAATATTGATACATAAATTATTGAATTATACCACTATTGTTGTTAATTTATTTATTTATTTATATATAAATTAATTGTTTATAATATATTCTAATTGTTTATAATTTTTTTGGGCAATTTTTATAAACAAATATAGTGTTTTATTTAAAATTTCATTCAAATATTCATAAGAAAATAAAAAAAAAAATTTGCCAATTTTTCACTATATTGTTAATAATAAATAAAATTTATGAACAAATTAATTGTTTATAAATTTATTATAAATAAATGATATTTTGTTGATAATATTATTCAATTTTTGGTTCAAAAATCATCTCGAAACTCAGTCGAAAAATCCCATAGTAAAATAACTAAATTCGATGAATTGTAAATTCGATGAATTGTTGTTCTAGCAATTTTCGTTTCCCATAGGATGGCTATATGAATATTTTATAATTGGTCGCATTCGCAATTTCTCGAATAATATACATCGGAATTTGTTGGGACATATTTTAATCGATCAATAAATTCTTTCTTCTGGATTTGGCCATCAAAAATTTATTTGTTTATAACAATATCGAATTGTTTTATAGAGTTTTCTTGGTAAAAAACTATAAAAAATTGAATTTTATTCAAAATATTGATACATAAATTATTGAATTATACCACTATTGTTGTTAATTTATTTATTTATTTATATATAAATTAATTGTTTATAATATATTCTAATTGTTTATAATTTTTTTGGGCAATTTTTATAAACAAATATAGTGTTTTATTTAAAATTTCATTCAAATATTCATAAGAAAATAAAAAAAAAAATTTGCCAATTTTTCACTATATTGTTAATAATAAATAAAATTTATGAACAAATTAATTGTTTATAAATTTATTATAAATAAATGATATTTTGTTGATAATATTATTCAATTTTTGGTTCAAAAATCATCTCGAAACTCAATCGAAAAATCCCATAGTAAAATAACTAAATTCTATGAATTGTAAATTCGATGAATTGTTGTTCTAGCAATTTTCGTTTCCCATAGGATGGCTATATGAAAATTTTATAATTGGTCGCATTCGCAATTTCTCGAATAATATACATCGGAATTTGTTGGGACATATTTTAATCGATCAATAAATTCTTTCTTCTGGATTTGGCCATCAAAAATTTATTTGTTTATAACAATATCGAATTGTTTTATAGAGTTTTCTTGGTAAAAAACTATAAAAAATTGAATTTTATTCAAAATATTGATACATAAATTATTGAATTATACCACTATTGTTGTTAATTTATTTATTTATTTATACATAAATTAATTGTTTATAATATATTCTAATTGTTTATAATTTTTTTGGGCAATTTTTATAAACAAATATAGTGTTTTATTTAAAATTTCATTCAAATATTCATAAGAAAATAAAAAAAAAAATTTGCCAATTTTTCACTATATTGTTAATAATAAATAAAATTTATGAACAAATTAATTGTTTATAAATTTATTATAAATAAATGATATTTTGTTGATAATATTATTCAATTTTTGGTTCAAAAATCATCTCGAAACTCAATCGAAAAATCCCATAGTAAAATAACTAAATTCTATGAATTGTAAATTCGATGAATTGTTGTTCTAGCAATTTTCGTTTCCCATAGGATGGCTATATGAAAATTTTATAATTGGTCGCATTCGCAATTTCTCGAATAATATACATCGGAATTTGTTGGGACATATTTTAATCGATCAATAAATTCTTTCTTCTGGATTTGGCCATCAAAAATTTATTTGTTTATAACAATATCGAATTGTTTTATAGAGTTTTCTTGGTAAAAAACTATAAAAAATTGAATTTTATTCAAAATATTGATACATAAATTATTGAATTATACCACTATTGTTGTTAATTTATTTATTTATTTATATATAAATTAATTGTTTATAATATATTCTAATTGTTTATAATTTTTTTGGGCAATTTTTATAAACAAATATAGTGTTTTATTTAAAATTTCATTCAAATATTCATAAGAAAATAAAAAAAAAAATTTGCCAATTTTTCACTATATTGTTAATAATAAATAAAATTTATGAACAAATTAATTGTTTATAAATTTATTATAAATAAATGATATTTTGTTGATAATATTATTCAATTTTTGGTTCAAAAATCATCTCGAAACTCAGTCGAAAAATCCCATAGTAAAATAACTAAATTCGATGAATTGTAAATTCGATGAATTGTTGTTCTAGCAATTTTCGTTTCCCATAGGATGGCTATATGAATATTTTATAATTGGTCGCATTCGCAATTTCTCGAATAATATACATCGGAATTTGTTGGGACATATTTTAATCGATCAATAAATTCTTTCTTCTGGATTTGGCCATCAAAAATTTATTTGTTTATAACAATATCGAATTGTTTTATAGAGTTTTCTTGGTAAAAAACTATAAAAAATTGAATTTTATTCAAAATATTGATACATAAATTATTGAATTATACCACTATTGTTGTTAATTTATTTATTTATTTATATATAAATTAATTGTTTATAATATATTCTAATTGTTTATAATTTTTTTGGGCAATTTTTATAAACAAATATAGTGTTTTATTTAAAATTTCATTCAAATATTCATAAGAAATAAAAAAAAAAATTTGCCAATTTTTCACTATATTGTTAATAATAAATAAAATTTATGAACAAATTAATTGTTTATAAATTTATTATAAATAAATGATATTTTGTTGATAATATTATTCAATTTTTGGTTCAAAAATCATCTCGAAACTCAATCGAAAAATCCCATAGTAAAATAACTAAATTCTATGAATTGTAAATTCGATGAATTGTTGTTCTAGCAATTTTCGTTTCCCATAGGATGGCTATATGAAAATTTTATAATTGGTCGCATTCGCAATTTCTCGAATAATATACATCGGAATTTGTTGGGACATATTTTAATCGATCAATAAATTCTTTCTTCTGGATTTGGCCATCAAAAATTTATTTGTTTATAACAATATCGAATTGTTTTATAGAGTTTTCTTGGTAAAAAACTATAAAAAATTGAATTTTATTCAAAATATTGATACATAAATTATTGAATTATACCACTATTGTTGTTAATTTATTTATTTATTTATACATAAATTAATTGTTTATAATATATTCTAATTGTTTATAATTTTTTTGGGCAATTTTTATAAACAAATATAGTGTTTTATTTAAAATTTCATTCAAATATTCATAAGAAAATAAAAAAAAAAATTTGCCAATTTTTCACTATATTGTTAATAATAAATAAAATTTATGAACAAATTAATTGTTTATAAATTTATTATAAATAAATGATATTTTGTTGATAATATTATTCAATTTTTGGTTCAAAAATCATCTCGAAACTCAATCGAAAAATCCCATAGTAAAATAACTAAATTCTATGAATTGTAAATTCGATGAATTGTTGTTCTAGCAATTTTCGTTTCCCATAGGATGGCTATATGAAAATTTTATAATTGGTCGCATTCGCAATTTCTCGAATAATATACATCGGAATTTGTTGGGACATATTTTAATCGATCAATAAATTCTTTCTTCTGGATTTGGCCATCAAAAATTTATTTGTTTATAACAATATCGAATTGTTTTATAGAGTTTTCTTGGTAAAAAACTATAAAAAATTGAATTTTATTCAAAATATTGATACATAAATTATTGAATTATACCACTATTGTTGTTAATTTATTTATTTATTTATACATAAATTAATTGTTTATAATATATTCTAATTGTTTATAATTTTTTTGGGCAATTTTTATAAACAAATATAGTGTTTTATTTAAAATTTCATTCAAATATTCATAAGAAAATAAAAAAAAAAATTTGCCAATTTTTCACTATATTGTTAATAATAAATAAAATTTATGAACAAATTAATTGTTTATAAATTTATTATAAATAAATGATATTTTGTTGATAATATTATTCAATTTTTGGTTCAAAAATCATCTCGAAACTCAATCGAAAAATCCCATAGTAAAATAACTAAATTCTATGAATTGTAAATTCGATGAATTGTTGTTCTAGCAATTTTCGTTTCCCATAGGATGGCTATATGAAAATTTTATAATTGGTCGCATTCGCAATTTCTCGAATAATATACATCGGAATTTGTTGGGACATATTTTAATCGATCAATAAATTCTTTCTTCTGGATTTGGCCATCAAAAATTTATTTGTTTATAACAATATCGAATTGTTTTATAGAGTTTTCTTGGTAAAAAACTATAAAAAATTGAATTTTATTCAAAATATTGATACATAAATTATTGAATTATACCACTATTGTTGTTAATTTATTTATTTATTTATACATAAATTAATTGTTTATAATATATTCTAATTGTTTATAATTTTTTTGGGCAATTTTTATAAACAAATATAGTGTTTTATTTAAAATTTCATTCAAATATTCATAAGAAAATAAAAAAAAAAATTTGCCAATTTTTCACTATATTGTTAATAATAAATAAAATTTATGAACAAATTAATTGTTTATAAATTTATTATAAATAAATGATATTTTGTTGATAATATTATTCAATTTTTGGTTCAAAAATCATCTCGAAACTCAATCGAAAAATCCCATAGTAAAATAACTAAATTCGATGAATTGTAAATTCGATGAATTGTTGTTCTAGCAATTTTCGTTTCCCATAGGATGGCTATATGAATATTTTATAATTGGTCGCATTCGCAATTTCTCGAATAATATACATCGGAATTTGTTGGGACATATTTTAATCGATCAATAAATTCTTTCTTCTGGATTTGGCCATCAAAAATTTATTTGTTTATAACAATATCGAATTGTTTTATAGAGTTTTCTTGGTAAAAAACTATAAAAAATTGAATTTTATTCAAAATATTGATACATAAATTATTGAATTATACCACTATTGTTGTTAATTTATTTATTTATTTATATATAAATTAATTGTTTATAATATATTCTAATTGTTTATAATTTTTTTGGGCAATTTTTATAAACAAATATAGTGTTTTATTTAAAATTTCATTCAAATATTCATAAGAAAATAAAAAAAAAAATTTGCCAATTTTTCACTATATTGTTAATAATAAATAAAATTTATGAACAAATTAATTGTTTATAAATTTATTATAAATAAATGATATTTTGTTGATAATATTATTCAATTTTTGGTTCAAAAATCATCTCGAAACTCAATCGAAAAATCCCATAGTAAAATAACTAAATTCTATGAATTGTAAATTCGATGAATTGTTGTTCTAGCAATTTTCGTTTCCCATAGGATGGCTATATGAAAATTTTATAATTGGTCGCATTCGCAATTTCTCGAATAATATACATCGGAATTTGTTGGGACATATTTTAATCGATCAATAAATTCTTTCTTCTGGATTTGGCCATCAAAAATTTATTTGTTTATAACAATATCGAATTGTTTTATAGAGTTTTCTTGGTAAAAAACTATAAAAAATTGAATTTTATTCAAAATATTGATACATAAATTATTGAATTATACCACTATTGTTGTTAATTTATTTATTTATTTATACATAAATTAATTGTTTATAATATATTCTAATTGTTTATAATTTTTTTGGGCAATTTTTATAAACAAATATAGTGTTTTATTTAAAATTTCATTCAAATATTCATAAGAAAATAAAAAAAAAAATTTGCCAATTTTTCACTATATTGTTAATAATAAATAAAATTTATGAACAAATTAATTGTTTATAAATTTATTATAAATAAATGATATTTTGTTGATAATATTATTCAATTTTTGGTTCAAAAATCATCTCGAAACTCAATCGAAAAATCCCATAGTAAAATAACTAAATTCTATGAATTGTAAATTCGATGAATTGTTGTTCTAGCAATTTTCGTTTCCCATAGGATGGCTATATGAAAATTTTATAATTGGTCGCATTCGCAATTTCTCGAATAATATACATCGGAATTTGTTGGGACATATTTTAATCGATCAATAAATTCTTTCTTCTGGATTTGGCCATCAAAAATTTATTTGTTTATAACAATATCGAATTGTTTTATAGAGTTTTCTTGGTAAAAAACTATAAAAAATTGAATTTTATTCAAAATATTGATACATAAATTATTGAATTATACCACTATTGTTGTTAATTTATTTATTTATTTATATATAAATTAATTGTTTATAATATATTCTAATTGTTTATAATTTTTTTGGGCAATTTTTATAAACAAATATAGTGTTTTATTTAAAATTTCATTCAAATATTCATAAGAAAATAAAAAAAAAAATTTGCCAATTTTTCACTATATTGTTAATAATAAATAAAATTTATGAACAAATTAATTGTTTATAAATTTATTATAAATAAATGATATTTTGTTGATAATATTATTCAATTTTTGGTTCAAAAATCATCTCGAAACTCAGTCGAAAAATCCCATAGTAAAATAACTAAATTCGATGAATTGTAAATTCGATGAATTGTTGTTCTAGCAATTTTCGTTTCCCATAGGATGGCTATATGAATATTTTATAATTGGTCGCATTCGCAATTTCTCGAATAATATACATCGGAATTTGTTGGGACATATTTTAATCGATCAATAAATTCTTTCTTCTGGATTTGGCCATCAAAAATTTATTTGTTTATAACAATATCGAATTGTTTTATAGAGTTTTCTTGGTAAAAAACTATAAAAAATTGAATTTTATTCAAAATATTGATACATAAATTATTGAATTATACCACTATTGTTGTTAATTTATTTATTTATTTATATATAAATTAATTGTTTATAATATATTCTAATTGTTTATAATTTTTTTGGGCAATTTTTATAAACAAATATAGTGTTTTATTTAAAATTTCATTCAAATATTCATAAGAAATAAAAAAAAAAATTTGCCAATTTTTCACTATATTGTTAATAATAAATAAAATTTATGAACAAACTAATTGTTTATAAATTTATTATAAATAAATGATATTTTGTTGATAATATTATTCAATTTTTGGTTCAAAAATCATCTCGAAACTCAATCGAAAAATCCCATAGTAAAATAACTAAATTCTATGAATTGTAAATTCGATGAATTGTTGTTCTAGCAATTTTCGTTTCCCATAGGATGGCTATATGAAAATTTTATAATTGGTCGCATTCGCAATTTCTCGAATAATATACATCGGAATTTGTTGGGACATATTTTAATCGATCAATAAATTCTTTCTTCTGGATTTGGCCATCAAAAATTTATTTGTTTATAACAATATCGAATTGTTTTATAGAGTTTTCTTGGTAAAAAACTATAAAAAATTGAATTTTATTCAAAATATTGATACATAAATTATTGAATTATACCACTATTGTTGTTAATTTATTTATTTATTTATACATAAATTAATTGTTTATAATATATTCTAATTGTTTATAATTTTTTTGGGCAATTTTTATAAACAAATATAGTGTTTTATTTAAAATTTCATTCAAATATTCATAAGAAAATAAAAAAAAAAATTTGCCAATTTTTCACTATATTGTTAATAATAAATAAAATTTATGAACAAATTAATTGTTTATAAATTTATTATAAATAAATGATATTTTGTTGATAATATTATTCAATTTTTGGTTCAAAAATCATCTCGAAACTCAATCGAAAAATCCCATAGTAAAATAACTAAATTCTATGAATTGTAAATTCGATGAATTGTTGTTCTAGCAATTTTCGTTTCCCATAGGATGGCTATATGAAAATTTTATAATTGGTCGCATTCGCAATTTCTCGAATAATATACATCGGAATTTGTTGGGACATATTTTAATCGATCAATAAATTCTTTCTTCTGGATTTGGCCATCAAAAATTTATTTGTTTATAACAATATCGAATTGTTTTATAGAGTTTTCTTGGTAAAAAACTATAAAAAATTGAATTTTATTCAAAATATTGATACATAAATTATTGAATTATACCACTATTGTTGTTAATTTATTTATTTATTTATATATAAATTAATTGTTTATAATATATTCTAATTGTTTATAATTTTTTTGGGCAATTTTTATAAACAAATATAGTGTTTTATTTAAAATTTCATTCAAATATTCATAAGAAATAAAAAAAAAAATTTGCC
Organism: Tipula unca; assembly: GCA_951394425.1. Classification (NCBI taxonomy): domain Eukaryota; kingdom Metazoa; phylum Arthropoda; class Insecta; order Diptera; family Tipulidae; genus Tipula; species Tipula unca. The sequence goes on from OX596381.1 coordinate 188,658,277, forward strand.
AATTTTTCACTATATTGTTAATAATAAATAAAATTTATGAACAAATTAATTGTTTATAAATTTATTATAAATAAATGATATTTTGTTGATAATATTATTCAATTTTTGGTTCAAAAATCATCTCGAAACTCAGTCGAAAAATCCCATAGTAAAATAACTAAATTCGATGAATTGTAAATTCGATGAATTGTTGTTCTAGCAATTTTCGTTTCCCATAGGATGGCTATATGAATATTTTATAATTGGTCGCATTCGCAATTTCTCGAATAATATACATCGGAATTTGTTGGGACATATTTTAATCGATCAATAAATTCTTTCTTCTGGATTTGGCCATCAAAAATTTATTTGTTTATAACAATATCGAATTGTTTTATAGAGTTTTCTTGGTAAAAAACTATAAAAAATTGAATTTTATTCAAAATATTGATACATAAATTATTGAATTATACCACTATTGTTGTTAATTTATTTATTTATTTATACATAAATTAATTGTTTATAATATATTCTAATTGTTTATAATTTTTTTGGGCAATTTTTATAAACAAATATAGTGTTTTATTTAAAATTTCATTCAAATATTCATAAGAAAATAAAAAAAAAAATTTGCCAATTTTTCACTATATTGTTAATAATAAATAAAATTTATGAACAAATTAATTGTTTATAAATTTATTATAAATAAATGATATTTTGTTGATAATATTATTCAATTTTTGGTTCAAAAATCATCTCGAAACTCAATCGAAAAATCCCATAGTAAAATAACTAAATTCTATGAATTGTAAATTCGATGAATTGTTGTTCTAGCAATTTTCGTTTCCCATAGGATGGCTATATGAAAATTTTATAATTGGTCGCATTCGCAATTTCTCGAATAATATACATCGGAATTTGTTGGGACATATTTTAATCGATCAATAAATTCTTTCTTCTGGATTTGGCCATCAAAAATTTATTTGTTTATAACAATATCGAATTGTTTTATAGAGTTTTCTTGGTAAAAAACTATAAAAAATTGAATTTTATTCAAAATATTGATACATAAATTATTGAATTATACCACTATTGTTGTTAATTTATTTATTTATTTATACATAAATTAATTGTTTATAATATATTCTAATTGTTTATAATTTTTTTGGGCAATTTTTATAAACAAATATAGTGTTTTATTTAAAATTTCATTCAAATATTCATAAGAAAATAAAAAAAAAAATTTGCCAATTTTTCACTATATTGTTAATAATAAATAAAATTTATGAACAAATTAATTGTTTATAAATTTATTATAAATAAATGATATTTTGTTGATAATATTATTCAATTTTTGGTTCAAAAATCATCTCGAAACTCAATCGAAAAATCCCATAGTAAAATAACTAAATTCTATGAATTGTAAATTCGATGAATTGTTGTTCTAGCAATTTTCGTTTCCCATAGGATGGCTATATGAAAATTTTATAATTGGTCGCATTCGCAATTTCTCGAATAATATACATCGGAATTTGTTGGGACATATTTTAATCGATCAATAAATTCTTTCTTCTGGATTTGGCCATCAAAAATTTATTTGTTTATAACAATATCGAATTGTTTTATAGAGTTTTCTTGGTAAAAAACTATAAAAAATTGAATTTTATTCAAAATATTGATACATAAATTATTGAATTATACCACTATTGTTGTTAATTTATTTATTTATTTATACATAAATTAATTGTTTATAATATATTCTAATTGTTTATAATTTTTTTGGGCAATTTTTATAAACAAATATAGTGTTTTATTTAATATTTCCTTGAAATATTTATAAGAAAAAATAAAAAAAAATTTGTCGATTATTTACTATATTGTTAATAACAAATAAAATTTATAAACAAATTAATTGTTTATAAATTTATTATTAATAAATGATATTTTGTTGATATTAATATTCGATTTTTTTTAATTAAAAGTCAACCAGAAACTCAATAGAAAATAATCCCATAGTAAAATCAATTTTTTCGGCCAAATGTAAAAGATGGGTCGGCCTATGAGTTCTACATTTCAACAGAGGGTCATAGATGTTTTCAATTTAATCACCGATCGTAATCGGGAGGTAGAAGATTACTATAACTTATCATCCGATCACTCACCAATAATAATAATTCTGAGTACCAGAGAGTTAAAAGCAGAACCACCTCAACGTCTAACAAATAATTTAACTAAATGGGCTCTAAATAGAAATAAAGTCGAACAAAATTGCCAATTGGAACCGGAAGATATTGATGCGGCGGCGAATGATTTAACACATATATTTGAAATAGCAGCAAAAGAAACCATCGCTGATATTTACAACTCTGGAAAAGTTAATAACCCTACCTACACCTAATATACCAGAACCAACAATAGGACAATACGCCGGCTAAGGCAGCAGCAAAAACTCCATTACTACAATGGAAGTTGAATAGGGCTATTAAAGCCCTTAAACGAGCATTGAGAGAAGAAAAGACTCAGGAATCCAGTGTTACCTTACTGAGCTGTCGGCGACCGAGAAGACAGATACACAACGAGAAGACAGATACACAAGACAGATACACAACGAAAGGCAACCAAAACACTAAAGAGGCCAACATTATGGAATTCACCAATAAGGTAACCAGTTGGACATTGGGCCAGAAGTGATGTAAAAAAATGGAAAATACCGCTTATTACAAACAGGAGTTCCACAAGGCAGCGTACTGTTGCCAGAATTGTATTTGCTGTATATTGCCGATCTATCAACAACTGATAAGGTTGTTACATCAACATTTGCAGATGACCACTATCATGTTTTCACACAAAAATCCTCAAACTGCATCCATAGAGAATTTCAAGATCACTTATACAAAATTGAAAATTGGCAAAGAATGTGGCGGATAAAAGCGAATGCAAATAAATCAACACACATAACATTTACATTGAATAAGCTTACATGTCCAGCGGTGAAATTAAACAAACAAATTAAACCCGTCAATAAACAAATGTTAATTGCTTAGGTCTTCATATTGACAGAAGATTGACATGGTGAAAACACATTAAATTAAAGCGCAGCCAAATAAAAACAAAATGTTCAAAAATGTACCTACTGATTGAAAGAAAATCAAAACTTTTCCTAGAATTCAAGGTTCAACTATACGCAGCGATCCTAATTCCTATATGGAGATATGGAATTCAGCTATGGGGCTATACAAGCGCATCAATAATATAGATCTTTTACAAATTTAAGTTAATGGCTTAGATAATATATTTTTTAGATTGTAAGCTTTGCACACTTCTTGTTAGTATCGTATAAAGAAAGATTCAAGAATAAAGCAATTGTCAGTTTAAAAAAAATAAAAAATATTCAATTATTCCATGGAAGATTAAGCTTTCTGGCTAGGTTGTAAATTGTTTAGTCCTTATAGATTAGAACACATGACTAAAGCAGCTCGAAATTTTCAGGCTCTTATAAATTTAATTTCAAGTATTTGTTAAATAATTCTATACGATTGCTTTAAAAAAGTCTGGCTGAGAACTTTCAGAGCTTTAAAACTTCAGCCATTTAATTTAATTTTAACAACAATGGCCGATGATTTTAAAATTTAAGTTATCGATAATTGAAAGCTTTAAATTTAAATGGTGAAGTAAAATATTATTCTGAAATTTGTGCTCTCTCAGAAAATTAAAATCGCCCAAACATTTTTCAACACTAATACGAGTAGGCCCAATTTTGTACGTTTGGCTGGTTCTAGGCTAGTAAGTTCCAGCAAGCTGATTATATATTTAAATTATAGTGCTTATTAATTAAAAAGCTTAATTTAAAGAGCAAACCACAAGCTTTTAATTGTGTGCCTTAAATATTTAAAATCATGTAATAACTTTTTCAACAGTGCTATTAAACAGAAACAGTGCTTTTAAATGTACTAAATTACCTTCTTAATGTAATAATCAGGTTAGAAAGTTCAGACAGTTTTAAAGGAAGAATGCGTTAGAAGTATATAGGTGAAGTATACATTTACATTAATGATTTTGTGATAATGATTACAGATATTTAAGAACTAAACGTAAAAGCTCTCGGTAAAATTTGTATGTCACAATCAAAAAGCTCATTTCGTTTGTAAAAGAGCCCACTTTCAAGCTTAAAATCCATATATATACAATAAAATAATTTCTAAACACTCTAACTGAAAGCTTTTAGATCTTATGAACAAAAAGTTTGCTCTAAACTGATTTCACGTTTAATTCATTCGCCACAATTTAATGTGGAAATTGGGTAATGCATAATATTAATTTTTCGAATGATTCAAGGGATCAGAGTGTGGTATTTTGACAGTGTCGGGATTAGTTTACCTTTTGTCACCACTATATTGTTTAAACCTGAAAAATATTTTAAAATTATCTCATAGAAGCAAGTGAATAATTCTTTTAATGATTTAAAATTAAAATCAAGTTGGTGCGAACTATCTAACAAATTAAAAATAAAAGCTTATCCAGTATTAATGGTACAAGAATCAGCTCGTAATTTGCGTTCCCTGGAACTGTTTTTTTCATTTTAATAATTTGATACTTCACATCATGTGAAGTAATTTCTACTGAGAGCTTTAAGAGCTTTCAAATTAAAACTTAAAATTGTATTGGAGTTGCTTTAAATGCTCTCCTAAAACCCCAAACATTTGTTGATGGGCCATTATAATTATGAAAGCTCACGTGTTCTGGCTTAAGAAATTGTAAACTGCAAGCTTTAACACAGAAACGTTTATAGGTTAATGGATTTTTACTTAAAGCAGAACAGTTTTTAACCCAATATTTAAGATTAGGTAAACCAGTGATTTCAAAGTTAAATTGTATTGAAATACTTCGTTTTTCTTAAAAGCTTATGATTGCAAAATTATAAAATATTTTCTTATTGATTAGCTTGTGAGTCATCAATTCATCTGAAACGTAAGACTTCGTTGCTTCTCATTATAGAAACGGATTTTTGCTACTTTTTATGTTAACACTCAAATGTGCAATACCACAAAAATCCTTAAAAATAATGTTTTGGTAAGCAGTAAGTGGTTCTACAATAAAATTAAGCTAAAATTGGTTCAATTTTAGAAAAACGTGACTCAAGAAGGATATAAATTATATGCTCTGATCAGTTTGAGCTTTCCAACTGTAAAATTTGAAAAAAGTGTATTCCACTTTCTTCTTCTTCATTGTTCCAATATTAAAGATTTCAAGCATTTCTAGAGACTTTTGGTATTTTAACATTAAATTAATGTTCAGTTGTAAAGTAACTATTAAGCTGGAAAATGATTGTCGTGACAACAAATTTAACTGCGTGAGCTTTAAAGTTCCGTTCTTTAAAATTAAGCAGATCCATCTGCTTAAGCTTTAGATGCTTTGAATCAATGAGTTTTAAGTTCATATTCATGATCAACATTTTTTGTAAACTTGTCAGTTTGATTAACACTAACATGTTAAAATATAAGCTTTCTAACTCCATTAAGATTCATGTTTGTTATAACTGTTTTATGATAATTTAATTTTAATTGTAGAACTTTCTGATAAGAAATGCAAATTTTCGAGCGATCAAATCGTCTGAAACCATTCAGACTACATTGCATTATGGATATTTTTATTTTACTGAGATAAATTATGGAAATATAGTAATTTAAAACTTTTCTAACCTAACTTAAATTTCTGAGAGGATAAGTTAGATTCAAATGCATTGAATGATATTTTGAAACTGTTACCGTCTGTACCGTACCGTTATTGAACTAGTGTACAAGATCACACTATGAATTGTCTACGCATTATCGATGATGTCTATAGAAGGGCTGTTGACTCTGCAATACAATAGGGCAAACCAATTTGTCATCCCTAATCATACACCGAATACTAACGCGGTCAAAGGTCGTTATTTTCTAACTTGTCGTAGCCACTTAAAATTTACTTCTAATCAATAATGCATGCGTTATGCCAATTTATTTTTCCGCATGCCTTGTTAAATTAGATTTTACAAAGAAATAATGCAAAACGTAAAAAAAATGCTTTGTAATCGTAATTGCTTACGAGTTACGACGCCATTGGCAACATACCTTTCGATTTTCGTTCCTGTAATATACAGAGACAAACCATCTCACGAGACATCTCACTGGTCAACCACACGGTCTTGACCAATAGCTCGGATAATATTAAAAACTAAATGCATCGAAATTCTTTTTCAGTAAATCCTTTAAAAAGTTCAAGCACAATTTCTATTTTTTTCAAATATTGAAATCACGTTAGGTTGCGTAACAAATCTACGTTGAAATACTCTTAAAAATATAATTAAAATTGGCTCCAAGCCCATACTAGAATTTACGTTGGAATTTTACTTAAGAAAATCCACTCAGAATATAGTTTTAAACATAATTTAAAGTTGCGTTTAATTTAACTAATGATTAAAAAAGTGAAATTTAAACTTGACTTGAAACCCCCTAATCCCTTACTTTTTTCAAAATTGAAATGATTTTCGGATAGCTTAGACCCAATGACATCTTAGAATATATGTCATTATGGTGTTAGCTTCCTAGGATTTTCCCAAGAAAATTCGGAAAAATCATATAATCGACATACATGAGGTCATATCAGATATGGTTGTCCTAAACCCCCTAATCCCCTACTTTTTCCAAAATTGAAATATTTTTCGGATAGCTTAGACCCAATGACATCTTGGAATATAGGTCATTATGGTGTTAGCTTCCTAGAATTTTCCCAAGAAAATTCGGAAAAATCATATAATCGACATATATGGGCAGATATGGTTGTTCTAAACCCCCTAATCCCCTACTTTTTCCAAAATTGAAATATTTTTCGGATAGCTTAGACCCAATGACATCTTGAATATATGTCATTATGGTGTTAGCTTCCTAGGATTTTCCCAAGAAAATTCGGAAAAATCATTTAATCGACATACATGAGGTCATATCAGATATGGTTGTCCTAAACACCCTAATCCCCTACTTTTTCCAAAATTGAAATATTTTTCGGATAGCTTAGACCCAATGACATCTTGGAATATATGTCATTATGGTGTTAGCTTCCTAGGATTTTCCCAAGATAATTCGGAAAAATCATATAATCGACATACATGAGGTCATATCAGATATGGTTGTCCTAAACCCCCTAATCCCCTACATTTTCCAAAATTGAAATATTTTTCTGATAGCTTACACCCAATGACATCTTGGAATATATGTCAATATGGTGTTAGCTTCCTAGCATTTTCCCAAGAAAATTCGGAAAAATCATATAATCGATATATATGAGGTCATATCAGATATGGTTGTCCTAAACACCCTAATCCCCTACTTCTTTCAAAATTGAAATATTTTTCGGATAGCTCAAACACAAATTCATCTTAGTGGTTTGTTTGTTATATTGGTATCTTCCTTGGGTTTCGCAAAGGAATTTCGCAAAATAACGTAATCATCGCACTATATTTAATATTATTAGTGATAAAATTCGTTATATCGAGACATTCTGCTTTGTACACTAACACATATAAACTGAAATTGTTTTTGTTGTTTTTTAGGACAGATTTAGGACAAATTTCACCTACGTCAATATTTTGAATAAAATTCAATTTTTTATAGTTTTTTACCAAGAAAACTCTATAAAACAATTCGATATTGTTATAAACAAATAAATTTTTGATGACCAAATCCAGAAGAAAGAATTTACTGATCGATTAAAATATGTCCCAACAAATTCCGATGTATATTATTCGAGAAATTGCGAATGCGACCAATTATAAAATTTTCATATAGCCATCCTATGGGAAACGAAAATTGCTAGAACAACAATTCATCGAATTTACAATTCATAGAATTTACAATTCATAGAATTTAGTTATTTTACTATGGGATTTTTCGACTGAGTTTCGAGTTGATTTTTGAACCAAAAATTGAATAATATTATCAACAAAATATCATTTATTTATAATAAATTTATAAACAATTAATTTGTTCATAAATTTTATTTATTATTAACAATATAGTGAAAAATTGGCAAATTTTTTTAATTTTTTCTTATGAATATTTGAATGAAATTTTAAATAAAACACTATATTTGTTTATAAAAATTGCCCAAAAAAATTATAAACAATTAGAATATATTATAAACAATTAATTTATGTATAAATAAATAAATAAATTAACAACAATAGTGGTATAATTCAATAATTTATGTATCAATATTTTGAATAAAATTCAATTTTTTATAGTTTTTTACCAAGAAAACTCTATAAAACAATTCGATATTGTTATAAACAAATAAATTTTTGATGGCCAAATCCAGAAGAAAGAATTTATTGATCGATTAAAATATGTCCCAACAAATTCCGATGTATATTATTCGAGAAATTGCGAATGCGACCAATTATACAATTTTCATATAGCCATCCTATGGGAAACGAAAATTGCTAGAACAACAATTCATCGAATTTACAATTCATAGAATTTAGTTATTTTACTATGGGATTTTTCGACTGAGTTTCGAGATGATTTTTGAACCAAAAATTGAATAATATTATCAACAAAATATCATTTATTTATAATAAATTTATAAACAATTAATTTGTTCATAAATTTTATTTATTATTAACAATATAGTGAAAAATCAGCAAATTTTTTTTATTTTTTCTTATGATTATTTGAATGAAATTTTAAATAAAACACTATATTTGTTTATAAAAATTGCCCAAAAAAATTATAAACAATTAGAATATATTATAAACAATTAATTTATGTATAAATAAATAAATAAATTAACAACAATAGTGGTATAATTCAATAATTTATGTATCAATATTTTGAATAAAATTCAATTTTTTATAGTTTTTTACCAAGAAAACTCTATAAAACAATTCGATATTGTTATAAACAAATAAATTTTTGATGGCCAAATCCAGAAGAAAGAATTTATTGATCGATTAAAATATGTCCCAACAAATTCCGATGTATATTATTCGAGAAATTGCGAATGCGACCAATTATAAAATATTCATATAGCCATCCTATGGGAAACGAAAATTGCTAGAACAACAATTCATCGAATTTACAATTCATCGAATTTAGTTATTTTACTATGGGATTTTTCGACTGAGTTTCGAGATGATTTTTGAACCAAAAATTGAATAATATTATCAACAAAATATCATTTATTTATAATAAATTTATAAACAATTAATTTGTTCATAAATTTTATTTATTATTAACAATATAGTGAAAAATTGGCAAATTTTTTTTTTTATTTTCTTATGAATATTTGAATGAAATTTTAAATAAAACACTATATTTGTTTATAAAAATTGCCCAAAAAAATTATAAACAATTAGAATATATTATAAACAATTAATTTATATATAAATAAATAAATAAATTAACAACAATAGTGGTATAATTCAATAATTTATGTATCAATATTTTGAATAAAATTCAATTTTTTATAGTTTTTTACCAAGAAAACTCTATAAAACAATTCGATATTGTTATAAACAAATAAATTTTTGATGGCCAAATCCAGAAGAAAGAATTTATTGATCGATTAAAATATGTCCCAACAAATTCCGATGTATATTATTCGAGAAATTGCGAATGCGACCAATTATAAAATTTTCATATAGCCATCCTATGGGAAACGAAAATTGCTAGAACAACAATTCATCGAATTTACAATTCATAGAATTTAGTTATTTTACTATGGGATTTTTCGACTGAGTTTCGAGATGATTTTTGAACCAAAAATTGAATAATATTATCAACAAAATATCATTTATTTATAATAAATTTATAAACAATTAATTTGTTCATAAATTTTATTTATTATTAACAATATAGTGAAAAATTGGCAAATTTTTTTTTTTATTTTCTTATGAATATTTGAATGAAATTTTAAATAAAACACTATATTTGTTTATAAAAATTGCCCAAAAAAATTATAAACAATTAGAATATATTATAAACAATTAATTTATATATAAATAAATAAATAAATTAACAACAATAGTGGTATAATTCAATAATTTATGTATCAATATTTTGAATAAAATTCAATTTTTTATAGTTTTTTACCAAGAAAACTCTATAAAACAATTCGATATTGTTATAAACAAATAAATTTTTGATGGCCAAATCCAGAAGAAAGAATTTATTGATCGATTAAAATATGTCCCAACAAATTCCGATGTATATTATTCGAGAAATTGCGAATGCGACCAATTATAAAATTTTCATATAGCCATCCTATGGGAAACGAAAATTGCTAGAACAACAATTCATCGAATTTACAATTCATCGAATTTAGTTATTTTACTATGGGATTTTTCGACTGAGTTTCGAGATGATTTTTGAACCAAAAATTGAATAATATTATCAACAAAATATCATTTATTTATAATAAATTTATAAACAATTAATTTGTTCATAAATTTTATTTATTATTAACAATATAGTGAAAAATTGGCAAATTTTTTTTTTTATTTTCTTATGAATATTTGAATGAAATTTTAAATAAAACACTATATTTGTTTATAAAAATTGCCCAAAAAAATTATAAACAATTAGAATATATTATAAACAATTAATTTATATATAAATAAATAAATAAATTAACAACAATAGTGGTATAATTCAATAATTTATGTATCAATATTTTGAATAAAATTCAATTTTTTATAGTTTTTTACCAAGAAAACTCTATAAAACAATTCGATATTGTTATAAACAAATAAATTTTTGATGGCCAAATCCAGAAGAAAGAATTTATTGATCGATTAAAATATGTCCCAACAAATTCCGATGTATATTATTCGAGAAATTGCGAATGCGACCAATTATAAAATTTTCATATAGCCATCCTATGGGAAACGAAAATTGCTAGAACAACAATTCATCGAATTTACAATTCATAGAATTTAGTTATTTTACTATGGGATTTTTCGACTGAGTTTCGAGATGATTTTTGAACCAAAAATTGAATAATATTATCAACAAAATATCATTTATTTATAATAAATTTATAAACAATTAATTTGTTCATAAATTTTATTTATTATTAACAATATAGTGAAAAATTGGCAAATTTTTTTTTTTATTTTCTTATGAATATTTGAATGAAATTTTAAATAAAACACTATATTTGTTTATAAAAATTGCCCAAAAAAATTATAAACAATTAGAATATATTATAAACAATTAATTTATATATAAATAAATAAATAAATTAACAACAATAGTGGTATAATTCAATAATTTATGTATCAATATTTTGAATAAAATTCAATTTTTTATAGTTTTTTACCAAGAAAACTCTATAAAACAATTCGATATTGTTATAAACAAATAAATTTTTGATGGCCAAATCCAGAAGAAAGAATTTATTGATCGATTAAAATATGTCCCAACAAATTCCGATGTATATTATTCGAGAAATTGCGAATGCGACCAATTATAAAATTTTCATATAGCCATCCTATGGGAAACGAAAATTGCTAGGACAACAATTCATCGAATTTACAATTCATAGAATTTAGTTATTTTACTATGGGATTTTTCGACTGAGTTTCGAGTTGATTTTTGAACCAAAAATTGAATAATATTATCAACAAAATATCATTTATTTATAATAAATTTATAAACAATTAATTTGTTCATAAATTTTATTTATTATTAACAATATAGTGAAAAATTGGCAAATTTTTTTAATTTTTTCTTATGAATATTTGAATGAAATTTTAAATAAAACACTATATTTGTTTATAAAAATTGCCCAAAAAAATTATAAACAATTAGAATATATTATAAACAATTAATTTATGTATAAATAAATAAATAAATTAACAACAATAGTGGTATAATTCAATAATTTATGTATCAATATTTTGAATAAAATTCAATTTTTTATAGTTTTTTACCAAGAAAACTCTATAAAACAATTCGATATTGTTATAAACAAATAAATTTTTGATGGCCAAATCCAGAAGAAAGAATTTATTGATCGATTAAAATATGTCCCAACAAATTCCGATGTATATTATTCGAGAAATTGCGAATGCGACCAATTATAAAATATTCATATAGCCATCCTATGGGAAACGAAAATTGCTAGAACAACAATTCATCGAATTTACAATTCATAGAATTTAGTTATTTTACTATGGGATTTTTCGACTGAGTTTCGAGATGATTTTTGAACCAAAAATTGAATAATATTATCAACAAAATATCATTTATTTATAATAAATTTATAAACAATTAATTTGTTCATAAATTTTATTTATTATTAACAATATAGTGAAAAATTGGCAAATTTTTTTTTTTATTTTCTTATGAATATTTGAATGAAATTTTAAATAAAACACTATATTTGTTTATAAAAATTGCCCAAAAAAATTATAAACAATTAGAATATATTATAAACAATTAATTTATGTATAAATAAATAAATAAATTAACAACAATAGTGGTATAATTCAATAATTTATGTATCAATATTTTGAATAAAATTCAATTTTTTATAGTTTTTTACCAAGAAAACTCTATAAAACAATTCGATATTGTTATAAACAAATAAATTTTTGATGGCCAAATCCAGAAGAAAGAATTTATTGATCGATTAAAATATGTCCCAACAAATTCCGATGTATATTATTCGAGAAATTGCGAATGCGACCAATTATAAAATATTCATATAGCCATCCTATGGGAAACGAAAATTGCTAGAACAACAATTCATCGAATTTACAATTCATCGAATTTAGTTATTTTACTATGGGATTTTTCGATTGAGTTTCGAGATGATTTTTGAACCAAAAATTGAATAATATTATCAACAAAATATCATTTATTTATAATAAATTTATAAACAATTAATTTGTTCATAAATTTTATTTATTATTAACAATATAGTGAAAAATTGGCAAATTTTTTTTTTTATTTTCTTATGAATATTTGAATGAAATTTTAAATAAAACACTATATTTGTTTATAAAAATTGCCCAAAAAAATTATAAACAATTAGAATATATTATAAACAATTAATTTATATATAAATAAATAAATAAATTAACAACAATAGTGGTATAATTCAATAATTTATGTATCAATATTTTGAATAAAATTCAATTTTTTATAGTTTTTTACCAAGAAAACTCTATAAAACAATTCGATATTGTTATAAACAAATAAATTTTTGATGGCCAAATCCAGAAGAAAGAATTTATTGATCGATTAAAATATGTCCCAACAAATTCCGATGTATATTATTCGAGAAATTGCGAATGCGACCAATTATAAAATATTCATATAGCCATCCTATGGGAAACGAAAATTGCTAGAACAACAATTCATCGAATTTACAATTCATCGAATTTAGTTATTTTACTATGGGATTTTTCGACTGAGTTTCGAGATGATTTTTGAACCAAAAATTGAATAATATTATCAACAAAATATCATTTATTTATAATAAATTTATAAACAATTAATTTGTTCATAAATTATATTTATTATTAACAATATAGTGAAAAATCGGCAAATTTTTTTTATTTTTTCTTATGATTATTTGAATGAAATTTTAAATAAAACACTATATTTGTTTATAAAAATTGCCCAAAAAAATTATAAACAATTAGAATATATTATAAACAATTAATTTATATATAAATAAATAAATAAATTAACAACAATAGTGGTATAATTCAATAATTTATGTATCAATATTTTGAATAAAATTCAATTTTTTATAGTTTTTTACCAAGAAAACTCTATAAAACAATTCGATATTGTTATAAACAAATAAATTTTTGATGGCCAAATCCAGAAGAAAGAATTTATTGATCGATTAAAATATGTCCCAACAAATTCCGATGTATATTATTCGAGAAATTGCGAATGCGACCAATTATAAAATATTCATATAGCCATCCTATGGGAAACGAAAATTGCTAGAACAACAATTCATCGAATTTACAATTCATCGAATTTAGTTATTTTACTATGGGATTTTTCGACTGAGTTTCGAGATGATTTTTGAACCAAAAATTGAATAATATTATCAACAAAATATCATTTATTTATAATAAATTTATAAACAATTAATTTGTTCATAAATTTTATTTATTATTAACAATATAGTGAAAAATTGGCAAATTTTTTTAATTTTTTCTTATGAATATTTGAATGAAATTTTAAATAAAACACTATATTTGTTTATAAAAATTGCCCAAAAAAATTATAAACAATTAGAATATATTATAAACAATTAATTTATGTATAAATAAATAAATAAATTAACAACAATAGTGGTATAATTCAATAATTTATGTATCAATATTTTGAATAAAATTCAATTTTTTATAGTTTTTTACCAAGAAAACTCTATAAAACAATTCGATATTGTTATAAACAAATAAATTTTTGATGGCCAAATCCAGAAGAAAGAATTTATTGATCGATTAAAATATGTCCCAACAAATTCCGATGTATATTATTCGAGAAATTGCGAATGCGACCAATTATACAATTTTCATATAGCCATCCTATGGGAAACGAAAATTGCTAGAACAACAATTCATCGAATTTACAATTCATAGAATTTAGTTATTTTACTATGGGATTTTTCGATTGAGTTTCGAGATGATTTTTGAACCAAAAATTGAATAATATTATCAACAAAATATCATTTATTTATAATAAATTTATAAACAATTAATTTGTTCATAAATTTTATTTATTATTAACAATATAGTGAAAAATCAGCAAATTTTTTTTATTTTTTCTTATGATTATTTGAATGAAATTTTAAATAAAACACTATATTTGTTTATAAAAATTGCCCAAAAAAATTATAAACAATTAGAATATATTATAAACAATTAATTTATGTATAAATAAATAAATAAATTAACAACAATAGTGGTATAATTCAATAATTTATGTATCAATATTTTGAATAAAATTCAATTTTTTATAGTTTTTTACCAAGAAAACTCTATAAAACAATTCGATATTGTTATAAACAAATAAATTTTTGATGGCCAAATCCAGAAGAAAGAATTTATTGATCGATTAAAATATGTCCCAACAAATTCCGATGTATATTATTCGAGAAATTGCGAATGCGACCAATTATACAATTTTCATATAGCCATCCTATGGGAAACGAAAATTGCTAGAACAACAATTCATCGAATTTACAATTCATAGAATTTAGTTATTTTACTATGGGATTTTTCGACTGAGTTTCGAGATGATTTTTGAACCAAAAATTGAATAATATTATCAACAAAATATCATTTATTTATAATAAATTTATAAACAATTAATTTGTTCATAAATTTTATTTATTATTAACAATATAGTGAAAAATTGGCAAATTTTTTTTTTTATTTTCTTATGAATATTTGAATGAAATTTTAAATAAAACACTATATTTGTTTATAAAAATTGCCCAAAAAAATTATAAACAATTAGAATATATTATAAACAATTAATTTATATATAAATAAATAAATAAATTAACAACAATAGTGGTATAATTCAATAATTTATGTATCAATATTTTGAATAAAATTCAATTTTTTATAGTTTTTTACCAAGAAAACTCTATAAAACAATTCGATATTGTTATAAACAAATAAATTTTTGATGGCCAAATCCAGAAGAAAGAATTTATTGATCGATTAAAATATGTCCCAACAAATTCCGATGTATATTATTCGAGAAATTGCGAATGCGACCAATTATAAAATATTCATATAGCCATCCTATGGGAAACGAAAATTGCTAGAACAACAATTCATCGAATTTACAATTCATCGAATTTAGTTATTTTACTATGGGATTTTTCGACTGAGTTTCGAGATGATTTTTGAACCAAAAATTGAATAATATTATCAACAAAATATCATTTATTTATAATAAATTTATAAACAATTAATTTGTTCATAAATTTTATTTATTATTAACAATATAGTGAAAAATTGGCAAATTTTTTTAATTTTTTCTTATGAATATTTGAATGAAATTTTAAATAAAACACTATATTTGTTTATAAAAATTGCCCAAAAAAATTATAAACAATTAGAATATATTATAAACAATTAATTTATATATAAATAAATAAATAAATTAACAACAATAGTGGTATAATTCAATAATTTATGTATCAATATTTTGAATAAAATTCAATTTTTTATAGTTTTTTACCAAGAAAACTCTATAAAACAATTCGATATTGTTATAAACAAATAAATTTTTGATGGCCAAATCCAGAAGAAAGAATTTATTGATCGATTAAAATATGTCCCAACAAATTCCGATGTATATTATTCGAGAAATTGCGAATGCGACCAATTATAAAATATTCATATAGCCATCCTATGGGAAACGAAAATTGCTAGAACAACAATTCATCGAATTTACAATTCATCGAATTTAGTTATTTTACTATGGGATTTTTCGACTGAGTTTCGAGATGATTTTTGAACCAAAAATTGAATAATATTATCAACAAAATATCATTTATTTATAATAAATTTATAAACAATTAATTTGTTCATAAATTTTATTTATTATTAACAATATAGTGAAAAATTGGCAAATTTTTTTAATTTTTTCTTATGAATATTTGAATGAAATTTTAAATAAAACACTATATTTGTTTATAAAAATTGCCCAAAAAAATTATAAACAATTAGAATATATTATAAACAATTAATTTATGTATAAATAAATAAATAAATTAACAACAATAGTGGTATAATTCAATAATTTATGTATCAATATTTTGAATAAAATTCAATTTTTTATAGTTTTTTACCAAGAAAACTCTATAAAACAATTCGATATTGTTATAAACAAATAAATTTTTGATGGCCAAATCCAGAAGAAAGAATTTATTGATCGATTAAAATATGTCCCAACAAATTCCGATGTATATTATTCGAGAAATTGCGAATGCGACCAATTATACAATTTTCATATAGCCATCCTATGGGAAACGAAAATTGCTAGAACAACAATTCATCGAATTTACAATTCATCGAATTTAGTTATTTTACTATGGGATTTTTCGACTGAGTTTCGAGATGATTTTTGAACCAAAAATTGAATAATATTATCAACAAAATATCATTTATTTATAATAAATTTATAAACAATTAATTTGTTCATAAATTTTATTTATTATTAACAATATAGTGAAAAATCGGCAAATTTTTTTTATTTTTTCTTATGATTATTTGAATGAAATTTTAAATAAAACACTATATTTGTTTATAAAAATTGCCCAAAAAAATTATAAACAATTAGAATATATTATAAACAATTAATTTATATATAAATAAATAAATAAATTAACAACAATAGTGGTATAATTCAATAATTTATGTATCAATATTTTGAATAAAATTCAATTTTTTATAGTTTTTTACCAAGAAAACTCTATAAAACAATTCGATATTGTTATAAACAAATAAATTTTTGATGGCCAAATCCAGAAGAAAGAATTTATTGATCGATTAAAATATGTCCCAACAAATTCCGATGTATATTATTCGAGAAATTGCGAATGCGACCAATTATAAAATATTCATATAGCCATCCTATGGGAAACGAAAATTGCTAGAACAACAATTCATCGAATTTACAATTCATCGAATTTAGTTATTTTACTATGGGATTTTTCGACTGAGTTTCGAGATGATTTTTGAACCAAAAATTGAATAATATTATCAACAAAATATCATTTATTTATAATAAATTTATAAACAATTAATTTGTTCATAAATTTTATTTATTATTAACAATATAGTGAAAAATTGGCAAATTTTTTTAATTTTTTCTTATGAATATTTGAATGAAATTTTAAATAAAACACTATATTTGTTTATAAAAATTGCCCAAAAAAATTATAAACAATTAGAATATATTATAAACAATTAATTTATGTATAAATAAATAAATAAATTAACAACAATAGTGGTATAATTCAATAATTTATGTATCAATATTTTGAATAAAATTCAATTTTTTATAGTTTTTTACCAAGAAAACTCTATAAAACAATTCGATATTGTTATAAACAAATAAATTTTTGATGGCCAAATCCAGAAGAAAGAATTTATTGATCGATTAAAATATGTCCCAACAAATTCCGATGTATATTATTCGAGAAATTGCGAATGCGACCAATTATACAATTTTCATATAGCCATCCTATGGGAAACGAAAATTGCTAGAACAACAATTCATCGAATTTACAATTCATAGAATTTAGTTATTTTACTATGGGATTTTTCGATTGAGTTTCGAGATGATTTTTGAACCAAAAATTGAATAATATTATCAACAAAATATCATTTATTTATAATAAATTTATAAACAATTAATTTGTTCATAAATTTTATTTATTATTAACAATATAGTGAAAAATTGGCAAATTTTTTTTTTTATTTTCTTATGAATATTTGAATGAAATTTTAAATAAAACACTATATTTGTTTATAAAAATTGCCCAAAAAAATTATAAACAATTAGAATATATTATAAACAATTAATTTATATATAAATAAATAAATAAATTAACAACAATAGTGGTATAATTCAATAATTTATGTATCAATATTTTGAATAAAATTCAATTTTTTATAGTTTTTTACCAAGAAAACTCTATAAAACAATTCGATATTGTTATAAACAAATAAATTTTTGATGGCCAAATCCAGAAGAAAGAATTTATTGATCGATTAAAATATGTCCCAACAAATTCCGATGTATATTATTCGAGAAATTGCGAATGCGACCAATTATAAAATATTCATATAGCCATCCTATGGGAAACGAAAATTGCTAGAACAACAATTCATCGAATTTACAATTCATCGAATTTAGTTATTTTACTATGGGATTTTTCGACTGAGTTTCGAGATGATTTTTGAACCAAAAATTGAATAATATTATCAACAAAATATCATTTATTTATAATAAATTTATAAACAATTAATTTGTTCATAAATTTTATTTATTATTAACAATATAGTGAAAAATCGGCAAATTTTTTTTATTTTTTCTTATGATTATTTGAATGAAATTTTAAATAAAACACTATATTTGTTTATAAAAATTGTCCAAAAAATTCTGATTTACTTGATATAGTTATAAATAAAATAATTTGTTATTAACAAATGAATGATTAATAAGTAATTGTATTTTTTATTAACAAATATATACACTTGAAATATAAATTCTATAATTTATTTATTAATTTTTGAATAAAATTAATTTATTTATAATATTTTACTATAGAAACTCGATAAATAATTCGATATTGTTATAAACAAATATAGAAAACGAAATAATTTGCCGAGTTGATTACATCATATTCCTAACTTAATCTTCTTTTATTATATACAAGAAAATTGAAATCGAAAGTTGATCAACGCGATCAACATGATCAACATTCAATTTTTTTATTCTTCTTTTCTATACAGAATTTTTCCCTGATAACGGGAATTCGATGAATTGTAAATTCGAGGAATTGTGTATTCGTGAAATTGTGGTTCTATGAATTGTGTTTCTATGAATTGTTTTTCTGTGAATTGTTTTGGGATCAATTGTTTTTCTAAAAATTGTGTTTCGACCAATTTTCGGGGAATCCATTTTTATATATGTTAAATAATATAATGTATAATATTTTGAAGGAAGAGAAACGACAACGACGAGGACGACGAAGAAAAATTATATTTTATCAATATGATGATAAAATAAAAAAAATCGAATGAAGAAAAATGTTTGATAGTAAATCAAAGTCATAAATTTATGAGGGATGATGAATTTTATTATTTTTTTGCTGTTCAGCTTTACGTTTATCGATCTGGGAATTTTTTTGCCAAGTTGTGATTCTATATTTTTATATTTGTGGCAAAAACAGGTCGTTCTGTTGTACATATATGTACATATATACGTATACATACATAATATAGATAGATTATAATCGCGCCACCATCTCCAACCTAATATCGTTTGATTTTCTTTTACAGTATTTTTTTTATTTTGTTTTATTTCTTCCACGACTTTCTTATCAATGACAAATAATTCAATTGCCATTGATAACATAAACCGTGTACAATAAAATTATCTATCGAAAACCATTAAAAAAACATCGTCGAGAAATGACAAAAAAATAAAATCGAAATTTTCCATTTCACTTTAGTGTCTCGTGTAAGTATATATGTAAATGTAGCCAAGAACGTCGATTGTGTGTCGTCTTCGTATAGTGGTCGATTGTTGTTGACGCTCAGCGAATTAGTTAATTTTCATTCATATCACGTTTTCACACTTGATTCATTTTTTTTGTTGAGTTTACTTCTTCGCATATTTCATTTGTTTGTTCAAAATTGAATTTGATTTTACTTCAGATATTGATTTAAAACCGAACTGAAAATTGAGAGCATTGAAAAAAAATAAAAAAAATAAATTGACCCAGTCCTTGAGCTACGAGCATCTTGAATATAGATTTTAAAAGATCATAGTGTGAAAAAAATGAATTGTCCAATGACACTTGATTTAAGCGGCATAGTTATTATTATTTAAGATTCATTATTTTGGTTATTCTGCGCTCCACCAAACCGATTACCGAATTATAGTTTTAACAAGTTCAAGAGTTTTATGAATTTACAATTTTTATAATTGTTGAATAATTTTAAAAACTCTAAATAAATTGTAGAAATTTGGAAATTTTTAAGAGTTTCCAAATTTTATAGATTATAAAACCATTTGGCAGTTCTTAGAATATCTTAATTTTATAGTTAAAATTCCATAAAACTTTCTATCGTTATAACTTTATCGTTAGGGGTACATTGAGTTTCGGTTGGGTTTAAAATGTAGAATTTGGGCTGTTACTCCACATAAATAATAGAAAATGACCTTGTCTCTCAAATATAATACAAATTTTATCACTTATTTTATAATATTTGCTAAAAGTATGTACTGATTATCAGAACAAAGCTTGTTGCAATTGGATTTTTGTTATCATGACACGAAGAAATGCAAAATAAATTTAATTTGATGGATTTAGGCGATAACAATAATAAAATAAATGATAGCCTACTGAAATGATAACAAATGCGTTATCAAATTCTCTGCAATTTTGCATTCAAATGTGTTCCTTATTTACGTTGCCTCATTTGCTTAAGTGGATTAAAAGAAATATAAAAAATATACTCGTAATTCAAGAAATTCTTAAGACAATATTTACATTTTACATTTAATTTAATTAATAATTGATATAGAAATAAAAAATCTAGTATTTGTTTAACTTGTATTTTTTTTCATTTTGTTTTTCTCTCTCTCTCTAAATAGGTATGAGTTCAAGGAATGATACTACCTCACCAACAGATACAGCATGTTCATCATCGCCAGCATTTTTAGGGCCCGCCCATTTATTATATGATCAACATAGTTCCGAAGAAGAATTAGAAGTAATAAATGGACCATCGGCGGAAACGGAAGAAATTTTTAATTCACCAAAACGTTCAAGTTCCACAATTATTGAAAATAGAAAACGATCATTAGCTCATAGTTCCGATGATGAAGTAAGTGATTCTATATAAGATTTTAAAAATATAATTTATTAAGTTAAATTTTTTTTCCGTATATATAGGTAAGAAATTTATTAGATATTGTACCAGCACCAGTTGCAAATTTTCGTACATCCCCACCATTAGAAGCTGTTAAACCATTGGAAGCGTTTAAATTCCATCGTGGTCATATACAACGTTCAACAACACCTTTAGTACTAAGCGAAACTGGTCGCGGTATCGAAAGTATTAGAATTTCATGTGATAGTCCTGTTATAATACCAACAGATTTACGATCTGTTAGTCCACCTGCAAAATTATTTCATTGTGCTGTGTCACCACGGCGTAGACCACCTAGACATCCACAACAGAGACTGCAAAGGCCACACAGGCCTTGTTTAGATTTTGATAAAATGCAACAAGTAAGTTTTTATGTTTTTATTTTTATTTTTGTGTACTGGCTTGGCTTGAAGCTTTACTATTAAATCATGTAGAGGTTAATTGTTAAGGACTGCAACATTTTTAATAACTAATAAATTCCTTTTATGAACCCCCAGAATCCTTTTGATCAAGATACTCCAAGAAATAATGAAATCTCAAAAATCCTAGAGGCGGAACAAATTTTCCAGCAAATCATTAATGATTATGATAGAATGATATGATAAATCTAAATGCTACATATAGAAATTAAAAGCTACCTAAAGATTTTCAAAAATTTTGATCTTCAGAAACTGATGCAAATTGCTAAGAACAAAATCTGGAATTAGAATCGGATTTTTGGGTATGTCAAATTTTGTTTCGATAATGAGATTCATAAAAATTGGTATTTTGAAAATACGAATTTCAAAAATTTTGATAGTGGGAAGAATTGTTATTATAATTTTTAACTTTGCCTTGTGTCATATCTATCTATGTCCTGAATTTAGCTAAAATTGTGCAACAAACCGAACAAATTGAAAAAATCGCTTGACAAGAACTGTACAAATAATAAGTGAGTTAGACTCAGTAATTGTTCTATCTGATTTCCACTTGTTTAAATCGCTGTAAAAGTTTTTTACTAGCGGAATTGGATGTGTGTGTATCAGCTACCACGATGACAATAAAAGGCTTTTTCAATTTGGCAAAATCGCATCGTAGAAGACAATTATGTAGAAGATCATAATTTAATTATGTGACTATCTAGAAAATTTAAGTGACTTATAAATTTACTCAATAGCAGTTTTAAATTTGGTGTAGTAGTCTTTCCTGCTTGGCTTAATGCATTGCTGAACTTTATTATTTATAAGCTTTTGTTTATTTATATATTATTGTTTTTTAGTTAAAAGCTCGTTCTGTAACATCTTGGCGGCACAACAATGAGCACACGGGTGAATTATCGGTGTTCTGTTGGTGATCAAGCAGCAATTCGAAATAAATATAAAAATAAATAAGTGATATACAATATATCACATTTAATTAAACTTAGTAACTATATATACATTTAAAAAAAAATAATTTTGAAAATTTAATTAATCTTTAAAAAATTTGTTTCAAATTTTGTTTTCCAAATATTTTTCTTTAACAAACACAAATATGAAATGGAAAAGAAATGAAATCTTTAAATTAAACAATTTTTTTTTTAAAATAAAAAAATTAATTTTATTATTGAATAATATAAAAATATTAATTATATAGAAAACAAATAAAGAAATATTTTTTAGACTTAACACAAAAATAAAATTTAATTAAAAATTAAAATTAATTAAAACAAAAAAGTGATAAACAAATTAACAAAAAATCTAAAAAAAAAGCAAAATGATTAATACAAGAGAAGTAAATTGAAAAATGTTAATTAATTAAGAATTAATTAACATAATTTTATTTTATTTTTTAATTATATAATTCTTTGGATTTTAGTTTAAGTAAAATTAAATTTTTTTAGACTACTAAGTATAAATAACATATAAATGATATAATGTGGAAGAGAAAAGTTTATAAAATTAATTGTGCAATTTTAATTAATTAAACAAAAATATAAAAATATAAATATTTTTAATAAATTTAAAATTAAAAAAAAAAAATTGTATAATAATAAAATTATTAGAAAACTGTTAAAAATGATGAAAAAAAAATACAAAAACACAATTTAATAAACTGAAAAAAATAATTAATTAAATTAATTAATTATATCGCATATAGTTAATTAATTTTTTTTCTATTTTACATGAAAAAGTTAAAAACAACTTTTGGTTTTTTTATTATTTTATTATGATTTTACAAAATTGGTTGGTTTTTTGAATTTAATAAATAAGAATAATTAATTAGTTGTGTATACTCGTCATAAATTCGATCTCAAATTTATTTTATACGTTGGATTGGATGTCATATATTGAGTGATGGATGCGGTTTAATGGCCCTTAGCATTATTTGTTGATGGAATAAATAGTACGACCAAATTTCAATTTCAATTAAACAAAATTACACAGACAAAATCGGCTGCCGCCTTCTAAAATGCTTAAATTATAACTTATAAGCTAAGGCTAGAGGTACTTAGGTATCTAGCTAGAGACACTTGAAATGGAGTGGGACAATGGATAACAATATGGACTACTTAGAATTTGGTTTTAACTTAACTTCTAAAAATATTTTATTGCAATCACTTTTCAAGCTTATTTCTTAATAAGTTTCTCAGATTCTAGCAACTATTCAATGAAAAAATATTTTGTCACATTTTAAAATATATCTAAAATAAATAGAAAATTTATACTTCCGAATAACAATTTACAAGCAATCAGATATTCAAAACATTGTATCCTTTCAAACTCCAATAACTAGTTTTTGGTTTGGTATGACTAGATTCTAATTTATAAAGTTGTACCGATATAAAGATTCGAGTGCGATTTATACTCGACTTGCTGTGTAATTTTTTTTAACTATATTCAAATTCGGATTCAGTGTATGCATTGATTTTTGTTTTGTCAATGAATTTAACTGGAAAAAGAGTTTTGAATATGGCATGGAAGTATAATTGGCGAATTAAAATCGAGTTACATATGTGCATAGTTTCAAAAACGTTTATAATTTATCTGACAAATTTGTTATATTTGAAACCTATTTCAAAAAAAATTATACTAATTATTGCGAAAAAATATGTATTCGAAAAACTAATTATCCCCCAGTAACTCGCGGATACATTGGCATATCGCACCAAGCCGATTGGTTTGCCGTATTTCTAACAACAGAGTCGATACTTGAAATACCGTCAGATTGTGTTGTGGTGGGCGATTCAGATGATGCTTCAGGAACAAAACTGACGTCACTGCTATCACTGTCTATGTGCTGATATACTCGCCTTTTATTCTTCGGTGTCAGATTCACAAGTTTTTCCCGCCTCTTTCTTAATGCGGACTCGACTGATTGTTGTTGATCAACAAAACTAACATCACTATTATGATCACTTGGCATATGTTCGATAGTATCCTGTTGGGCCACTATTGCCCTTCGTTTATTTTCGGCAACACTACCCCGATGTTCTTCCCGCTTTTGTTTCAGTGCAGCATATCGTTCTTTTATAATCTCGAGGCATGCTTTACAAATTCGTTCGTCTCGTGTTACATTTTTATAAATTGTAATCCTTTTCATCACCCTTATCAATTTTTGCGGCATATGGGTCATTAAATTAGCTTTGCTTTTGCATAAAATGCAGTAATTCGACGGATGTGACATGTTAATACAAAAAAATAAAAATAATAAAAAATATACTGGTCACGGAACAGCAACGATCACTCGATCGACAATCAATCGCAACCCAACGAAAGTTCGTACAAAAAATGTATAATTTATAGTTTATAAAAAAAAAGAAACCTCTTTGGATTAATCATGACTGTGATAATAATAAAAAATAACTCTTTTTGGAACCATTTTTATAATTTTCGGCCATTTTATACATAACCGAATATGTATAATGTTATATGTACAAGACAATGGAGTGTGCCCTCCACGATTTGAACGTTATTTTGTGTAAGTAGAAATTTATTAGCGTGACTGATATTTATTGTATAATGATTATGTATTTTGTTGTTGTAATGTTAATTGTGATAGTGGACAGGGACCGCGAATTCACGTACGAGACGATCCAATTTTTTATGATTTACCTCACTGTATTTTGGTTTCAATATAACATATCTTGTGTCTTCCTTAGTTTTAAAATTTATATTTTCGCCCAACCTATAGTAGATACCACTTGTAATGGATGGAATGTGCCACGTTCCACATGCGGAATTGTGATAATATTTTTGGCTTCTGAAGTTTTGAGTAGTTTAGGATAGTTTTTTAACGTTCAAATCGCTTTTCATACTCGCGTATCTATGTATGTATGTAATGTATATAGGAGTTAAATCAAATTTGAGATCGAGTTTTTATAAACTTTTGTAGTGAACAATACTAAAACTTTTGGATTTGTCGTCGCTGTTGCGGAATGATAAAGCTTTTTACTCAATACATATTAACATTTTGAATACGTAACTTAATATTAATCAGGAAACGAGCAGAACATGGCGTTATTATAATATCTATATATATATATATATATAGCATTAAAACAATTAAATATATAAAATATATTACCTCATAAATCAAATCAAATGTTTATTAATTAAATATAAATAGTTTTTTTAATTTAATTATATCTAATTACTGCCATAATTCGATTTATCGTTTACGAATATAATACGAAAACCACGTATATAAATATAACAACGAACGCACAATAAATCATATACATACAAATAGTATACAAATTTGCCGAAAAATAAAACCGCAACCGTAACTACTTTATCGTGCCGTGATTATAATATAGCGCAGCAAATCCAAAAGTTCAAAACAAAACATTTTTTTTTTCAGATCGAAAAATTGAAGTGGGATGCTATTTTTTGTTTTTCAGGTGAATGGTGACTGTGTTCTCTAGTTAGTGATGGTGATAAGTGATAACATATTATTACTATCACCAAAGTGACGGTCACCAATCACCATAATATAAAATCCCAGAATTTCTATATGTCCAATAAATAAAAAACACAAAAAATATTTTAATTAATTTCTAAATATAAATAAATAAAAATATGTGAATAAATTAAAAACAAGTGATAAACTAAAATAATAATATATAAATATGATAAATAAATTAAATAAATAAAAAAAAAATTTTAAAAAGACTTTAACCAATTTTTTTAAGACAAAAGAGATAAAAAAAATTAATTAAATTAAACATTAAATTAATTAATAAACACGAAAAAAAAAGTTTGTTTAGTAGAAAAAAATTATGTAATTGTAAGTCTCATGAAAAAAAAAAATTATTATAGAGGAAAGAAAATATTTGGTCTTTGTGTTAAAAATACAAAAACAAAAAATTAAGGAAAAATGTTCGGAAAATTAATATTAAAATCTTTGTATAAAAACATAAAATTAATTATATTTGTTATTAAATTTTGGGATAATCATTTGGGGCCCAATCATATATTTATATCGCGGTATGATTAAGGACTGAAAAACCGGGATCGTGGAATAGTTTTCTTTTATAAATCGTTGATAAACCATCCAAAATAGCATCCATCAATCATGAGCATCACTTTCTGATTTGGTACGTTTATTTAATAAACACAGATAAATGTTTTTTAAAATATAATCCTTGTATTTTATCTTCTAAACTGTGCTAACTGAGCACTTCTCTAAATATATTGTTGTGATCTAGTTTTCCTATTCGACTGTAATTTATTCACTGTAAAGTCTCAAAACAACGATCAAAGAAAAAGGATCACGTGAACTTATTGAAAATAAAAAATTATATCAGATATCAAAAATTATATCGTTCATAAAATAAATATCGCATATTTTTTGATTTTTTATACCCATCCGTCCCCGATCGACTTGTTTCCAAAAATCCTAACGATTTGACAGTATACTGTCGACCATTATGAAACACATTCATACTTATCTCTTTCTGACAGGCTTTTGCAAGATCGAACTTGTTCTTTCAAAATTTTAAAGGGAAAAGCTTTACGTAACCCGTAACGCTTTGTAACACATAATATACTTTAACTATGGACGACGCCTAACCCAAAAAAACCAATATGTATGTATATGAACAAAAAAAAACTGTTAAGTTTTTAATTTTTATAGATCATAAGTTTTCAGTCAAGTACCTTATAAATTAGAAGAAATAAAAATTATTCCAACAATTTATTTTCAGTTAGTTATAATATATTTTGTGAATAATTTAATTGTTACATAAAAAAAAAATTAAATATTATAGATAATTTACTAACTAATGTATAATCTAGAAATATATAAAGTAATATAATGCAACAAATTTTGATCATCTCACCAATATTTAAAACGAACAAAATCTCTAGATATTTAAATGTTGCATATTCTTATAAAAACCACCCCTCCCATGCATCCTCAAATTGGATTCGATCTTCTTGATTGTTTTTGGTAATAAATTCGATGTTAAAGACTCACCAATCCCCCTTATATACATATATGTATACACACAATCACACACTGTTAAAAAATAATAAATCCGAACATATTTTCATATTACAGTAAAACGTAATAATTTTATAGGTATATAGAACCGCCATTTTGTTTTATAAAATAATAAACAAAATGGCGGTCATACAAATTAACAATCGTTTTAGTTCTTTGTACAATTTAATATTGTATGTTTATTAATTTAAATACAAAAACAAATGGAAAACTGTGAAAATCAATTATTTTATCAGTAAAATTAACTAATTAAAAAAAAATTTGATGTTGTGTAATGAATAAGAGAACATTGATTTGTTGTATAAAAAAAGGAAATTATTTTCTAACACAAAATAATATTAAAAAAAAAACAAACAAAATGGGAAAAACAGGAAATTTATTTAAAAAATTTCCATTGTTTTAAAAAAATTAAATCGTGTTTGTTATTTATGCATTTCACGAGAAACTCGCGACACGTGAAATTAGGTAAGTGGTGTTGAACATTTGGGTGAAATTGTGTCCACAATAATTAAAACAATAAACCATTTGATTTACATTTTGTTTTTTCATTTTATTAATAAAAATATAACCACATTTAAACCTCTAAACCGTCTCACTTCTTCTGCTTGGCAGATCTGGGCGCCTTAAAGTTTTTGCCTTTATTCCGTTTATTCAAGCCAGCCTTATTCATAATCTTAATGGTACTTGTTTTCTTCTTCGGACTTTTAACGTCCTTCTTTTTACCTCGGAAAGGTTTTCCACCTGCACCGGCTTTCCCAGCACCAACCACCTTATGACCACTTTTCATCTCCTTCTGTTTAACTCGGAACGCATCCTTTTTGTGTTTGGTCGCCTCGTATCGAAGTAGTTTTGCTTTCTTTTTACTGATATCGGTGAGATCGGCATCAAAACCGGAGAATTTTTGTTTGCCGTTGTTCGGAATACCTTTACTTTCCTTTTCTTCGAAGGCTCTTAATTTTCCTGGTTTACTTTTGTACTTGGACATTTTGGCTTGGACCAATGAAACATGTTCTAGTTCCTTGAGTGATCGCTCGGCCGCTAATTGATACGGATTTTTTTTCTCAAGTTTTTTCTTCTTTTTGGAAATTGAACCGACCACAGGACCATCCTCGCCATCACCTCCAAACTCTTCATCGTCTCGTTTACGTTTTTCACCTTTTTTTGGGCCTTGCTTTTTTTGTTTCGGCTCGGCTGGATTCACCGAGAGTCGTTCTTTTTCGGCTGCTCGTGCTTTAGGCGTTTGGAACCATGCCCGATTATCCTCGGTCTGCTTATTTTCTTTTAATAATTTACGTTCGGCTTTTGTAAGTTGTGATTCAGCTTTGGCTAGCATTTGTTCGGCGCGCTCATCATCCAGAATTGCTTGTATTTCCGCTTCGAGACCGTACAACTTTTTACGATATTTTTCGATAATTTCGAGCGGAATAATACGATTTTTGACTGGGCTCTCAGCATTTTTAATAATGTCCTTAACAATTTTGCGCTCTTTTTCACCAGCCAGTGATACAGATACACCAGCCTTACCAGCACGAGCTGTACGACCGACACGATGGATATAATGTTCCATTGTGATTGGCATTACAAAATTAATAACTGTTTTAACACCGACGATATCTAAACCACGAGCAGCTACATCGGTTGCGATTAGCACATCGATTAGCTCGTCTTTGAATTTTTTTAAATTCTCTAAACGCATTTGTTGTGTTAAATTACCATGCAGCTCGGCAGCTTTAATACCCAACAGCCCGAGTAGAATGTGAATTCGATGCGCTTGTTTTTTAGTCTGCACAAATATCATACAATGATCGTGAAACGTACGGCATATAAGTGCGGCGAGGAGTGGTTCTCGATCACCCTCTTTATCCTCACGGATCCGGACAAATTCTTGCCGCAAATTAAATGCTACCGCTTGATTACTATTTACGAATATTTTGACTGGTTTGTTGAGTGAAACGGCCGCTAAATCTTTAACTTGCTCGCTCATGGTGGCCGAGAACAGCATAGTTTGGCGGGTTACCGAACAACTTTTAATAATTTCTTTCATTTGTTCGGCGAAATATTCATCCAGCATACGATCAGCCTCATCCAGAATTAAAACCTGGGGATTAAATATTTTGTTAATCATGTCATTAAATTGAATTACGAGCAAATAAGTATAACAAACGATCAGATATAGCCAAATTTTCATTCTTGATCACCTAATTTGGTAATTAGTAATTCAGAGCGCAAGGAATCTCTATCATCATATTTAATTCATCTTATATTATGCATTAAAATCGACTTACCTCAATTGAGTCTAATGAAAAGATGGGCGTGTTTTTGATATGATCGATCAACCGACCGGGAGTGGCGATTACGACATCTGGATTATCTCGAAGAACGGTTTCTTGTGCCTTAACATCTAAACCACCAATAGCTAGGCCAGTTTGTATAGATGTGAATTGCGTCAATTGTTTTGTGACCTGATATACTTGAACACCCAATTCTCTAGTCGGTACAAGAACGAGTACACGAGTAACCATTTCTCGAGACATTGGCCGATATAGTAAACGTTCGATAGTAGGGAGCATGTAAGCAGCAGTTTTACCGGTACCGGTAGCCGCACAACCACAAATATCACGACCGAGTAGTGCAATTGGTATGGTTGAGGTCTGAATCGGGGTGGGATATATATAACCAAGTACACCGATAGCTCGCATTAAAGGTCGTGATAGATTCATTTGATAAAAACTAGTAACTTCTTCAACATTTTGAGGCGCATCTTCAAAGAAATCTTTATCGTTCTCCTGTTCTTCTTCCTCCTCCTCTTCGCCTTGCGCACTCTTTTTCTTCTTCTTTTTCTTAAGCTTCTTCTCTTTGAGCCTTAGCCCATCGTGTTGTAGCTCATCATCCGATAAATCTATCTCACTGTCACTCTTTTCATTATCATCGATGATGATAGTATCCTCCTTACGATTTTTTATGGTCGCGGCAATTTTATCGTCTGTCTTGGTCTTAACCTTTCGCTTAATGTACTTCATTAAATCCTCCCACGTATCATGATTGTACTCTTGCACCGACGAAACGAATTCAAATTTATTATCAAAATCATCTTTTTTCTTGTGCTTCAATTTAGTTGGTTGATACTGAAATTCAATATTACAGCAGTAAGCAAATTTTAAGGTTAGGTTACACCACAATTTATACTTACTTCTATTTCGGCATCTGAATCTTCGGATAAATCTTCAACGTCAGCATCATCTTCGATGGTTCTTATTAAATCACTTTGTTTCGAACTAATCACGTCTGGAATCATAATTTTAGATAATTTTTACGGAGCACAAATAAAATACGTGCGCTACATGTGCAAAAGTCTGTTTTGAAATAAGAATTTTGACAAATCAATAACACGAGGGAGAATAAATAAAGAAAAAAATTTGTGAGAGAAGGTGAGTGCGTTTAGTGTAGTGTTTTGAATAGGTAAGCTATTGTGCGGTAGATGGCAATGTATTTAAATTAGCTGTATTTCAGCAACAATAAAAATATTTATCAAACTTTAATCAAATTTTTATTTTATTAACATAAAATAAAGTAGAATTCTATATTACGCTGAACTAGAAACGAAATTTAAAAGACAAGCGATAACTATGCGAATTATGCTAAATTGTTTAATTTAAACTAAACTTAAGCCAAATTTATCGGACACAAACTAAAATTACGTGACATTATGCGAGAATTTTTGATGATTTAGACGACAAGATCTCAATCAAACCACCTTCGGCTATCAATATTCCCAACTCTAATTTACAACATGTTTACATGGATTTTACAACATGTTTGTATTTTATCATCATATATACAAAGTACATAGGTACCAATAAGGATGAAATTCGTCAAGTTCGTCACAATCCGAATTTTATTGCCACAGCCCCGCAATAAATCAATAAATCACAAGATTTGTATATGTGTCTTACAAAATTCTTGGTTTTGTTTGTCTAAATGTAAAAGATTAGAATTTTTATTTTGATGGAATCGGAATGTGTATTTAGCTAAGTTTATTGCATTTAAAATGTTAAAATTTTTAAACAACAACAGCAACATCCATGCACTATATGGACAGAGTATACAGATAAAGCGAAGGATCATATAGTTATATGGCCGACGTGTCCCGCAGCGGTTTCATTTTTCATAAAAACATTGTAAAATAATAAATAATTTTCAAAATGTTTTGTTTGCTGGTTTTTATACTTTTATTTGGATATGTTGTGTGTATGTGTTTTGGGTTTGGTCCACAAAACAAGTAGATCGTTGTGTTCATAAAAATGAGGATCAGGAAGTTTAGCAGGAATTTAGTGGCGATCAAATGTTATGGCGAGAAATCAGTTTAACTTCTACAGTATATAGAGTTAGCCTACCAGATTTTAGGCAACCATATAAGTATCTGAAAACACCATAATGGTATATGTTGAAAAGAAGTTTCTCTTGGTGAGGAATCCCGATGCCAGTAAAGAGGATGATGTTTACAGCATTAATTTTATTGTTGGCGAGCAGATAGATATTAAATTGTGTGTTGACTTCTGGAAATTAAGGAGTAAACTATATAAATGGCTTATTAGTGTTGTCAGTTGATAATATAAATAGAATCGACAATTAGGTAGTTTTCATTAATTCTAACAGT
This sequence comes from Tipula unca, assembly GCA_951394425.1. Classification (NCBI taxonomy): domain Eukaryota; kingdom Metazoa; phylum Arthropoda; class Insecta; order Diptera; family Tipulidae; genus Tipula; species Tipula unca. The sequence continues at coordinate 188,691,072 of OX596381.1, forward strand.
TGTGACATTTTTAAACAAAACGTACCAAACAAATCAGTACGACACCAATTCGGGACAATGTATAATCCTAAAAATACTACGAAATTAGGAATTTCGTAACAATATAACAGGAGATGAAATTCAAACAATTGTAGATACAATTTTTTAAAGTGATTATCACAATAATATCTAGTTGAGCTCTGCATGTAATTATCCATTACATGCGTTACATTTCAAACTCGTTGTTTTGTTCGTGTTGTGTCCTTTTTTTTTTATTCTATATGTGTATGTCTATATGTATGAACCAATTCTCCAACCGAGTTTGGGTATTGTATGTATGTAGAATATATTTTATGGCATGTCCATCATATGTTTGTCATGCGTATTCTATTTGGTAATTTATTAATTTATTGCCGCACTATGCGCACTATACTCATACTAAGTGAACATCGCAAATATTATATAAATTCTATTTCGAAACCCCTCAAGTACTGCGTGCGTATATATAACACAATTTTCATTCAACATCACTCAAAATCATCACCAACAATAAAAATATTTATAAATTGTTATATTACTATCGGTGCGCTGTTATTAATTTTATTATGCGAGTCCGCGCGAAAAATTACATAAAACACAAACGATTTTACTGTTGCCGCGCCGCGCACTATATAAATACACACTCACTGTCGTTGTTGCTTCAAAACCGCGCGTGTTTTTTAACCAATTGAATCAATTATTGTATCTAGATTGTATATATTTTTTTTTATAGTATTTTGTTGTGTTCAACACAATTTTTTTTGTATAACCTCATTTTTTGTTTTGGGGAAAATGTATATATAAATTCCTACCCTTAAAATAAGAGCAGACAAAAAAAAATCTGTATATATAGTTGGTGAAGGAAAAATGATTTTCATACCATTTTTGGTGTACCCCCCCAAAGTTGTTATGAAGTTTTTTTTTATATATTTTCAATACACCGGAGACTTTTTACTGCAAATATTTTATAAATATAGAAATGAAGTTGGTTGACAACGATCGATTTATAAAGTTCGTTTGCGGAGTTATAAAGAGACGAAAGACATATTGGCTGGCTGACTTCTGTGGGCGCATGTACACAAATTATCGACAGGTTGGCTAACTTCATGCGCAAGCGAAGCTTACACAATCAGTTAATGTTAATGTTTGAAAATCCAAGACAGCCTTCTTTACCTGCGGCCCAAGAAGAATTTCAGCTCCAAAATTTCCGAGGTCATGTTCATTGTAAAACAACGTATAGCCCTGGAACAACGAGTTAACAGCGAGTTTCTTAAAGGGCAACGAGTTCCAGTCGATACTCCTTCATGCACGTGATTAGGCTTTCCAACCCTCTTCGTTTCCTAAGTGACTGCACGATCCACGTGGCGATCCTAAATCTCGTGTCCGGGTACTTGATCGGACGTCCGGTGTTGTTTTGGCGGTATCCATTTCTCTTTTTATTGACATTATAAACAGCTTATTTTTTATAACTGCCGGTCGTCAGCCCAGCGATCCAACCGTTTAGTTGTCTACTGTGGTATGGTATTCTTGGAAAACATGTCCGACCACAGGGGCGGGCATGAGTATCAATAAGAATTATTTATATGATTGAAATCGCGGAGAAGTTAGCTTAGCGTTTGCGTTTAACATTACGATAAGTTAGTGAAACTAAAACCAATCTGAGAAATTGGTGTAGATTTTTGGTAATCGAAAAATTCGATCTAAACAATCTGAAAAAACTAGCGAACAGCAAAAAAATCACCCCATATCGAAGTGGCTTTTAATTGTTGTCACTATATTTTTCGCCACTAAAAATACTTGTTCGCTGGCTGTTGATGTTTGATTTTTTATCAGTAACATCTAAAATGGCCAAATAATTAATTTTGCTTACCGCCATCATTTTGTTTTAATAAATTTAAACGATAAAATTTTCTATTCTAAGTTTAAATGGTGGTTTATGAAGTTAGAAACTACAGCAATTAATCGTAAGCCGTTTTTCATCAAACACCACATCAGAAAAGTTTGTGTTGTCCACGGTGATTCACTTGTTATTTCGACTCGAATATAAACGTATTAAAACCAGCCAGATCTTTCTATGCAACTTGTACGAATAATTTGATCTCATTTCATCTCGTTTCGGAGATACCCGACGCAATTACAGAAAATTATATGAGTATACCCGCGGCTAATCGATACCCGATATTACGAGCCCTATAATTAGCTGGTGGAATGATTGGGTATGTAGTAGTGGAGACCAGAAAGTTTGACTATATTTGAATTAAATTAGGCGAATTTTTAGCCTAAGTTGAATTTTGAAGTTAAAACATCATTTCAGAACTTTGAGCTTTACTCTAAAATTGGTAAGATTTTCACTAGCCGCGGAAAATGCAAACTGCTGATATTTTTCATTCTCAACAAAATAGCCACATAACCTGAGAAAATGGGCTGCTTGATCAGCATTATGGCGGATAATGCAAGGATGAATAGAAACATTGTTTAAAAGGGCACTTCATAGCACTTTATATAGAAATGTAAAGTAGCCAATTATTTGTTTTATTTTTATTTTTGAAATTAAGAGATTTTGTTTACTTTTAACGGCTACAGGTCCGATTTTTAATTTTTAAATTGACCATTTGCACATTGTATAGCTTCATGTCAGCCTGTACTGACATGGACGATGGTATATAAATTCTGCACTCCAACAGAAGGTCGTAGATGTGTGCTTAATCATCCTGATCGAAATCATGGATGAAGAATAACTTTTACATCTATTGTAATTTGCCTCTATTGTAATTTGAACCCGGTACCTCCCGATCCAAACGTCACAGCTTTAACCACTGTGCTATTTGCTCGGTATATTTGCAGTTTATATAGAATTTTGTGGAGATTTATGATGGCCAGCTAGGAAGTTCAACGATGTATCAAGATTTTTCAAATGATTTATTCTGCTGAAATTTTCTATTTTCTATTTTAACTCAACGATATGTTTAAGAAAATTTTAATTTGAGAACAAGTATTGAGCATGATTAGGTATGCGCCATATAGCGACTCATCGAAGAGTAAAAGCGCACCATCGGGCTGTACGCACTTAAGAAGCTGTGGAGATTGTTCGCAGCAGAGCGTTACCGAACATGGATCTCTGTCTTTCCTCGTTTAAGCATGTTATCCAATTAAACATCTTATTCGTATGATATTGCAACATATGGCACACACATCCAGAGTAACAAAGGATATTATCTGAATTTTCTTTTGAGGTTACTTGAGTTTGAGGGTTTGGTGTACACCAATCAACCAGGAACAGTTCAACTCAATTAAAGCTGTATTAATATTCAAGTTGAAATGAGGACCCAGAAACATTGGAAGCAGAGTATATGGGGATTATTTGGGAGGTGTCATATTCTCATAGTTGATAAAAATCAAATAAAAAAAATAAGTTAAAATATTAATCGCGTATATATATGTTACATCATGTCGTCTTCGTTAGCTTAGCCTGTTTTTACTATATAGGAAAACATTATACCTATAGATCGGACATGAACTCGACTCTACCAACAGCTTCGTTGGGTAGACAGTAGTGATGTAAAATAGGTGAGCGGATACGATAACATGAAAGAGTCTTACCCTTGCTCACATCCATACTTAATTTGTTGTTATAATTGACCTAAAAAAGCTATTTAAGTCTTCCTGCAGCTTCATGCAATAGTTTCCAAAAAAAATTACAAATCCTAACGGATTACCAGCGGTTGAAAAGGTAAGAGCGCAGCCAATCAACGGGAATGAACTGATAGTTTAAATTTTACAACTTGAGGATAAGGATTGAGTGATGGATTTTATCAAAAGCATATAAAGCAAAGTCTATATTTGAACAACATCGAGTTATTGTCTGGAATATAAACCGTTAAATAAATTACCACAAAATGAAACCAGATTGGTAAGTGTTGACCACTTGGGATAAAAACCATTCAAATGCCATGAAAGAGCTGCAGGACTCTGTGAACCATGGATTCAAAAAGTTCATGGGTATATGACGTTTCTTTTACCCGCCTTGAAAATTGGATGAATACAGTAAATTTTCCAAGGCTCAGGAAAAAAAAACTGCCCGTATGCTTTCATTAAATATAAAGGTGATCGGAAGGGCTAGATTTTCCGCACAATTCGAGACTATAAATCGATGGAATACCATCGTGACCAGCACCGTTATCGACATCAAGTTGGAGCATGCAATCTAGAATTTCTTGCTCTGTAAATTTAAAGTTGAAATAAACGGAGCCGCGAGAGCTTCGAGACTTTACTGCGGGCGTTGCTACTGGTTCGTACACTGATTCAAAAACCCTAGTAAACAATTTCTGTATTTCAGAGAGGTTATTTATACCTTGAGTTATCTGTAGAGAACAAGGTTCTCTAGGTTATTTATTTCAGGAAAAATGGGATTTTTATTATAAGTAAATGTTTATGTTCTAATTGCCTATTGATTTCTATGGGTGAAAGGGCATCTGCGTTGCTGTTGGCCGAGCCTTTTTTTTAAATAAGAAATTGGTATTCCTTGAGTGCCAGTCACCGCACCTTATAAGTTTTGAAGTTGGATCCTTTGCTTTAAAGAGTATTATGGGCACACATATTTCGTACCCCAGACAATGGCTAGGCATTCTTTCTCGATCGTCGAATAATTCTGTTTTTGATAAAGTACGAGATGTACATGCAATCGGAAGATTGTTGTTGTTAAAATTTTGACTTAAAACAGTGCCTAATGCATAGTTAGAACCTGTTGTTAATGTAAACTCTTGAGTGAAATCTGGGGTACCTTAATATTGGTTCAGATATCAACAATTGTTTACATGTTTCTATATAATTTAAAAATTCTCGATCATGGTAGATCACAGAGTTTTTAAACAAACAAGCTGTTAATGGTTTGGTTATCTTGGAAAAATCTTCAAGAATTTTCTGTTGTTACCGATAAGACCAAGAAAAGATTTTATTTCTGGTTTGAACTTTTAAATTGCCTTGATTTGAAGAAACCGATGGATTTCTGTAAAAACTGCGTTTTCTCTAATTTGGATTTTTAAGTTGGCTTTAGATAACTTTTGGAACACCTGTTTCAAGTTAAGAAAATCTTCTTGAAGATGGCTTTTTAAGCACCATCCAAATAGACGAAGGCTATGGGCTAAATGAAGGTCGAATGATTTTATTTTTTAATAACTTATCTCTTTCGATTTTAATTTCCGGCTTTTGATGTTCCGGGTGACGATATTGTGTCACAAAGTAAGGTTTTACTTTTAATAAATTTATCTTGTGTTTGATGTTATTTGTGAATGTTATATAGTTCTTGATTTTCATCGTAAAAAAGATGTTGGAACTGTTTACATAATTATAATATTGATTGTTTTTCCTCATTGTTTAAATTTTCCGTGTTGATTTTGCCTCAAAGTCAACATGCATAACTTTTTTGTTTGCAATGTGGAAATTTTCGAATTTAGTGACGTTTATTGGTGTCATAAGCTTGCTTGTTCCTTCTTCCTGTCCTAGATTAATGATTTGACATGTTCTAACTTTAACCGACGCTACCGGGAGTTCCGCAGGGAATCGTATTAGGGGCCCTCATAGAACGAATGAAGCATTCATCGGTATGTTTGCTGACGACAATGTTATTATGGCAATAGACGAATCTCAACAAAGGGCAGTGGAAAATCTTCAACGAGCTATGAACAACGTTACTAAATTGATGATTGATTGGAAAATTGCGCTTAATGAGCATAAATCAACCCGTGTGACATTTGCGTAACGGCCCAAACTTATCTATCCAAAAATAATGCCGCAAGCTAAATCGGCCAAATACCTTGGTCTGCTTCTAGACTCAAGGCTAAACTGGAAACATCACGTGAGAGAAAAAGCTGAACAGATACGATTAAAACAACGTCAAATATACTGGTTAATTGGGGATCATTCCAAAATGAACCTGTATTGCAAAATACGAATTTACCAGACCATCTTCAAACCAATATGGATGTATGGTGCGCAGCTATGGGGTCACTCATAAATCCAATAGAGACATTGTACAACGTAGCAAAAATAAATTTCTTCGAATGGTCACCAACGCTTACCGATTTGTGACTAACAGGGAAATACACAATGATTTACAAATACAATTGGTAGATGACGTCATCCGCGAATGTGCAGCCATCAAACATGAAAAGAGGCTTCGCATCCAGACCAACGTTGAGGCCGTGCAACTACTGGATAGTATACAAACGAAGTAAGGCGGCTCAAACGAACCAAACCATAATATCATTCCTCAGGGGAACTGGACACTGGTGCAGCAAACCCACACAAGTTTATGCTTATCTCATAAGTACTAATGTCAACCTTACAAATGAATTAAACGAATTAATAATGTTTAAGATTGTATAGTAGCCATACCAATATAGGTGTTAAAAAAAAAAAAATCACACAATCACACGGCGCACAATAAAATGTAAATTAATTGATAATTGAAAAGTAACTTCGCGAGTTGACTTTTCAATTATCGCATATGAGACAGCAGCGGAGGCTTCAAAATTTGAATAGTTTAGTTCGAAAAGTCTTCTTCACACAGCCTAAATGTATTGGGCTTCACTGAGATTTTAGCCTTGGTGCAAGGAGACGTCCTAATCTTCAGATTGATACTCTTTTAACACAATCTATAAATAGAATAATACAAAATTATTGCATATTAGACGAATGCATGTACCTGCGCAATTTCTGTAAAGTTTTCATCTCATATATAAAAACCAAATTTTCTTCATAATTTTCATTTTTTTTGTTTGTTTAAAAAACTTTGATTGATTCTATTTGATTGTTCTTTTACGATTTAGACATAATACACTTCGTAATGTTTTCAAATAAAATAATCAAAAAAAAAAAAAAAAAAATCGAGAAATATTTTTTTTTGTATATTTTTCAGCCTTCATCTTTATAAGTATCATCATCAATCAGGTGCCGAATGAAAAGGAAATAAATTTTTCGTTTTCTCTTTATTGAAAATTAATTTTATGTAAACATAAACAATCAAAAAAATATGTATTTTTTTTATAAATGTAACAATCAAAATTATTTAGAATTTAGTTATTTTCAATAGTATCAAATTATTTTTATTAATTAGAAACACCTTTGATGTTTTGGATCGGTTGATTTTTGGCGTTTTGGTACCAATCCGCGCGAATTGGCTAAATGTTGCACATGTTTTTTGTTTATTGTTTTTATGGGGTGGGAGGGGGGAACAACAGGCCGGAATTCTTCGGTTTATTCTTATATATACATACAATTAGAATACATGACGTATATGCGATTCGGTTCTGCCTTTCAGAGTATAACTATATATATTGTGTACTAACCCGCGTTGTATATTGTATTTTGTATACTTCCAATCGTAATGATTGATACATTCATTCATATATATGTACATATATACACTTATGTTGATATTTGATTTTCTTTGAATTTATTTCTATTTTATACTTTTTCAAAGTAGATAAATCGAGGGGCAAAAATTGATCAAATAAAAAAATAAATACAAAAGATTTTCTTTTCTACATACGAGTATGTATATATGTATGTATGTAACGCGCGAGAAAAGAAAAATAAATAGAAAATTTTTTTCTGGTTCTGGTATAAGGTGTTTGTTTGAAATTTTGTGCTCTTTGATTTAAAAACGTTGTTTCTAGCCAAATCAACATTATTTTTTGTAATCATCACCATCATCATCATAAAACAGTAAATCGTAAAATTTCCATATCAAAAGTTCCAGTAAGCTCACAGAACTATATAATTGTTTGTTACCTATATACACGATTTAATTTTTTTTTTTTTTATAGAGAAAAGTAGTTTTCTGTTGAGTCATTTGGTGGAAATACGTGTGCATAGTATACACAACACAAAGGTGGTCGTTTACATTGTTTTAGGTTAGAAAGCTTTCTTTCTACTATATGTATTGCTATATATATACGTTATCATTTTTACCATCAGCACAGAAGAGAAAATATATGTAGATGTACATAAAAATAATTCAAAATCTCAATTATCCATTCACTTAATGTTTCATTTTTATATAACACAATGTACTATACTTATATATACATAACGAATATTATGGTTGATTGTTTTTGTGTATATATATATATACATGTATACGATTTAAGTTCGTGACATGCAACAAAAGAAGCCACTCATAGCGCAAAAGAAATAAAAAACAAAAAAAAAATAAAAATCCGCCATATTGTTGGGAAGACAACAAAAAATCGAAATTTAACATTTTTTTTTCAATAAATTGCGAATTTATACAAAATATTATATTATGTGAAGAGATAAATAAGGTTATCGGAATTTAAGATGGCATAACAATGGTGTGTGTGTATATATTTGAGATTTATATTTAGGTTGCGCATAGTATACATTTGGTTCTAGTATTGTTTATAAAAAAAGAATTGATACGATATTCCTGCGAATTCATTAAAACGCATACTGGTAATAATGCTCGGTATATATGTACGAGTATATACGAACTTTGAGTTTCCTCCTCCTCACTCGTCAAACTATCCTGAGCTAAGCACAAAGCGTTAAAATAGCTGACGTCGATCTTACTATAATATTTGTCAGGTCATCTAGATGGCGAGATCTCATACATTTCATTCCGCTGTATGCAGGACGAGGACAGGTGTAGAGTAGGTGGAGTACCATGGCTTCCTTCTCTTTGCCAAGTACAGCTACGGCAGAAATCATGGATGGGACGACCAGTATATACTCGCATGTATACTCATATCATATGAAATAATGCCCCGTTATAGCGGTCACGACCACACCAATAAGTCTATCTTAAATTTGGCTGGTTATTACACACAGACCATCCGTCGTTCATTTCTTTCATATAGCTTCATCTTGAAGCAGCAGCTTATAGAAAGCAAACGGTATCTTAATATCAAGCCTGCTTTGTGAGATATGGCGTGCTGTGCCCTGATGGGCAAGCTCATTTGCCTTTATATTCAATACAATATTAAAGTGACGTCTGACACTTTGATTGCAGCATTTTAATAGCAGCCTGGCTGTCTGTAAAAATTCGAATATTCCTTGTGAATGCCCGTGACGCACAGAATACACTACAGCCACCCCTCCTCCATTCCTTTTTGAGCCATCCATAAAGAAGTTTAGCACCATTACGGTCCCGCTAATCCGGACCTCTGTTGTGTGGAACTCAATTAGGAACCTCATCTAGACAAATGGCGATGGGATAGCGCAGTCAGATCTACGTAGATATCGATTTGAGCCGAAGGGATGTGCTCTTTGTGCTTCTGAGTGAAGAAGCAGGCAGCTCTCTGGACTTTCATCAAAAGCTTCAGGTTAGCCATATATTGAGACATAGAGCCAGTGTACTATGTGGAGCTCCATACACCATCTCTTTTGTAAAGTAGCTTTCTCTATAGACTGTAGATTTCTCTATAAGATGTTTGGTTTCCAGTTTAGCTTCCTGTCCAAAAGTAGGCCAAGGAATTTTGGTGCTGGCGCACTTAAATAGTCAGCCAAGTGCATACTGCATGCGCTCACTCACCGTACAAGGATATTTTCCGAAAACCGCAACCGAATGGGCAACCACCCTGAAGCCTTGCTCCTCCAGGTAGGTAACAGACAGGTCATAATACAACTGGCGGTGTTCCTCTACTCACAAAACTACTGGCAGATGCCCCGCGCAGACGCCACGTTGCTGCCTCTAAGCTTTTGATCTACCCAGTCTCTGGGTGACCTGTCTATTTGTCTTTCTAGTGATTTTAATAGAAAGGAGGATAAGCTTATAGACCTAAGTCTATGGAATAGCAATGATAGGGTTTTCTCGTTTTAGGTATAAACATTACGTTTACTTCAATGCATTTACTATTGTGATAAAGTTCTAGGCTATCTTTGAAAATAACTTCGAGCAAAGCAAGGGTTAAGTCAATAGTCTGCTGGACATCCGCAAAAATAATGTCATCAGGCCCTTTCAAATTATATGGTTTCAAGTTGATTATTGCCCACAGGATTTTCCGCCTATTTATTATATGATTTGTGAGGTCTAGACCCCAAAATATCTCGGGTCGCACGGGAAGTGCGTTTTTAATAGTATTGCTCCAGGGTTTACACTGCATATAGTCCATGATCCTTTCTATCATTGGAGATAACTGAATGTAAGGAATAGAACATTGTACTTTGGGTAGCCTGGCCGCCTTCGAGGACTCCTGTATCCAAGCCCTTATTTTGGTACCTATTAAATTCGTATTCTGTTCTTCTTGTCTCTGAAAGGTGGTTTACTAGTTGGTGTTGTAACCACTTTATACTGGAGATAGCGATGATCAGAAAAGAAATGGTTTTCGGACACTGTTCAATTCAATGCCCCCTCTTTAATAAAATTTGAGACAAGTGTGATGTTTAAAACTTCTTGTCTGTTTTTAGTAAATGTTGGCTTACGCTATTACATTAATTTAGGTTAGTATTTAAAATAAAAACTAGGAGTAACTCACATTGCCTGTTGATATTTGTACTTCCCCAGAGCAGCCGTTTATGCGCGGTTTAGCCTATACCTGATCGTATACTCTCCTCTTCGTATTAATTTGTCAGCGATTTTGACGATCCATGTCAATGCTAGCCACCACTACATCTACAACTTTGCTGTAATTTAGACGTATAAAAACATTCAAGTTATTTTCAGCGAGAATGCAGGAACGAGTCTTACCTTCATTTTTGGCCTGAAACATTTTGTAGTTGGGATTCCCATTACCCGGTCACCGCTGACTCATTCTGACCGCAGAATCTTGGCATTAGAGAACGCTTCTTTCCACCATGGTTGTATCCGACTCCCCATCTAACTGCGAGTCAAATTGGGAGCCCATCCGGAGTATGTTTTACAAAATTCAACTATTTTATAACACGTTCGTTACCAAGCAACCAATAATTTTTGCAGTTCATGCAGTCCAGCTACAGGCAATTATTTCATTTGTTATAAAATTAGTACCTGATTGAGCCAAATTAATCCTTCAACTGATTTCGGGTCCTATAAGCTGATGAAGAAATAGTTTGAAACTATAGAAAAAATTATTGAAATTCAATCGAGCATTCAAAATTTTCAAAGTTCAATGCTGATGTTGAAATTTTAAATTCATGCGAAATTGTATAAAATTTTTAAAATTCGAATTAAAATTTAATTATTTCTTTCGTCTATTTACATAAATGTTTGAAAAATTGCAAATTTGTCAAATTTGATCATTTTAAATTTTTAAAATTTAAATCTAATTTTAAATTTTGTATTTATGTACATATATAAGTAATATTCCAATTCAAAATTTAAGAAATTACACAGTTTGACAATTTTAAATTTTGGAAATGTGCCGAATACAAAAAAATTGGTTTTAAAAATTCAATATTTGATCAACTACATCGAATTGGGTTCAAATTTCAAATTCAAAGGTGTACAGTTAAAATTTAATAATTTTGAACTTTTAAATTTAATTTGAAATTCAGAAGAAAATCGCTTTTATATTTTTAAAATTATAATTAAAATTAAAAAATTTAATAATAATTAGCCCTTGCACCAAATTCAAATTAAAAATTAATAATTTTGGCTCAAAGCTTCGAACTTCAAACGTCGTGTTAAATCTCTATTTTAAGTAATTTTAATTTGATATTAAAATTTTTATCCGAACTAAACTTTAAATTAAAGAATGTAGAAATTACGTAAATTTTAAAATTTCGTAAAATAGTCTCAAGTTAAGATAAATTTAAGTTTAAAAAATTTTTAAATTGAAATTTTGATCTGGAGATTATAAATTAAATTATTTTTAAAACATTTTTCAATCTGAATCTTTTAAATTTATAAATATTAAATTTGACTGCTATTTAATCCCGGATTTTAAAGTTTGCAGATTCGTAATCTAATAATTTCTTGATTCTAAATTCTAGATTAGGAGAACCTCAGAACAGCGACTCTGAATTGTTTGTGTCAAAACTTTTCATTTTTAATTCGAAGTGGCTATTTCTTCATAATCCTATTCTAAAAATTATAAATTGGAAATTTAAAAAAAATATTTAAAATGGAAATTTAATTGTAAGAAATTCAAAACATTTGATTAAACCGTTGTTTGTTTATAAATTTTTCAATCAAAAATTAAATTTTAAGTCAATCAAATTTTAAAATTTCAAGCACTGTAACTTTTGGAAAAAAACTATTTATAAAAGCAGATCCATTGGCATCAAACAATCAAAAATCCGTATAGTGTATACTGTATACTATGGATTACCAAATTTCGGTCGATCCCGCCAGTCATTCCCATAATAAACAACACGAAAAATTGTTTAGCACTGATATAGATAATAATTGTTCGTGGCTTTACTATGTGAGCACTGGGAAAGTTCAAGTAAAAGTTGGTGCCGAGAACTTTTTATTTTTAGTATTTTTCATAAGTTATCGTAAATAGAATTTCACAAAAGGTAAAAAAAATTTGATACAAAAATTTAATCGACCTTGCCAAACATTCGCATAGTAAAACACACGAAAAATTATCTTGGGCTGATGCAAGACAATTATTCGTGTGTTTTACTATGATTGAGTGCTTAGAAAGGTTGATTTTTCGTGATTTTGTCCATGACACATATAGTTTCATAATACTTTTGAACGCGAAATGCGCGAATCCCGAGGTATTTAAGCAATCTGCACATTTCATTAAAATTCCGCTTTGACAGTTTTTAGAGTTTCAGATGTTTTATCAGTTTCTACTGGTTTCATCATTTAAATATTTTACTACAGCACATCACCGGTACACTGAGTTTCTAACTTAAGTTCCATTGCTATCCAGACCCACACTCACTTCAAATTACACTCAGACTAGTTAATGTTTCGTCTTGAGTTGTTAAAACATCACTCTCTCCAAACCATTATAGTCTATCTTCAATGGTCGAGATACTGTGTTTATGGCTACATATTAAGACTTGGATACGAAGAAGTGTTAACGTATGCCAAATTCGTTTGTACAATTATATATCTTTGTGGCATAAACGCTAAAAAGGGTTTTATCTCAAAAATAGTATTTTTAGATGATTTATGACTAACAAAACAGTTAAGAATAAAACGAAACAGAAAGAGTACTAACACTCTTGAAAAGAGTATATCTATTACCTTAATAGCGCAACCTCTTTGGACTCTATATTTCTAAGTCGATCGATAACGCGCCTTGACCATCACCTGGGTCGCACCGAGTATCCGCGTCATCAACACCAGGACAAAACAAGGGGCACCTCTTCAGATGTTCAAAACCTGTCAGGCTCATCTCGCTTATAATTTTTTGAGCGTATTCACTCCAAACCAGGGAGTCTCTATATTTAAGATGATCCGCCTTGCTCTGGATTGCTTATCTGCAGCTTTTCCAGATTTTCATTGGGATTACTGCAGGGTGCCGCCGAGATCCAGGCACGTTGCCTGGGTCTGAGGGGAATTTTCTCCCTAGTCTCACCTCTAGTTTGGCTCGTTGCAACCGGAAGTGTTACTTGACATGCCCACGGTTACATCCTCCATCTCGGCAGAACGGAGCAGGTCTAGGATTCTCTCACATAATTTTTAGGATGGTGGTGGCTTCCTCCTGAGATCTCTGTCTTTTCGACTGCGATATCTCAGAAAAATCTCCATATGTTTCGACTCCGTGATACGTCTTGCCCATGCAGATTTCCAGAATTTGAGTAAAAATTCAATTTGGTTAACTGAGCTTACAAAGCCTATTTGACATTGCAAACAAAACATTCTATACATTTCCAACAAGACAAAAATTAACGAGCCATTTATTCAAGCTACCATAATAACGATGAACTATGTTGGTGCTGAACTAAGCCTATATAGGGGCGATCTACTGCCCACCAAGACAAAATATCGCAAGAAATCATTATGTCAACATTTTAAATAAACTTGGATCAAGGTTTACTATAGGAGATGACTACAACGTGAAACAAACTGCGTGGGGATCGCGACTCATAACAGCACGAAAAGGAAAAGAACTCCTAAGTGCAATAGAAAATGCCAGATTGTGAATATCATTCATCGCGTAAACCAACTTTTTGGCTTACAGACATCAACAAAGTTTCTGATTTGATTGATTTTTATATCTCGAAAGGAATAGCCTCAAATTACATCAAAGTTGAAGGTATTGAAGACCTTACTTCCGATCACACACCGGTCTTAATGACTCTGAGTACATTAGTCATTAAAAAGAAAAGGAAGACTAACCTTACTAATAAATTCACGGATTGGGAATTATTTAGAACTATACGAGAAGCAACTAAAGAAGCTACACCCTGTTAGATGAGAAAGTAGTACAAGAGATCAACGATCTCCTGGAGATTCGAGAACTGCATAGAACCAGAATTATAATATTAATATTATTGACAAAAGAGAATTTATTCGAGTAGTTCAAGAACATAAAGAGGATTGTACTGAAAATCATCTGAAAGGACTGGGTCTTGAAGTTGACAAAAACTATTCGCTTTGGAAAATTCTAAAAAATATATAAGAGGCAAATAATCCAAGTGCCAGCTATAAGGAACACACAAGGAGAATGGGTGCGGCGTAATGCTGAAAAAGTTAAACTGTTTGTGCACAACATCTGGCATCAGTATTTCAACCAGACGATATACAATCTAGGATTGATCCTAAACCAGTCTATATATCTCCATTAAACATCAATATAGTGCCACCCCACTAGAAGTCGCACAAAAAATAGATTTGAATTTGAATCCCACTCATCTGGAATTGACGAAATTTCGCCAAAACTGTTGAAACGACTAAAACCAATGATCATTATACCTGATCAAGTTCATTGCGTAACCGCAAAGATATAGAACAAGCATTTGAAGAGAAGAAATATTGTCCTGTCGTATTTCTAGATGTATCACAGGTTTTCGGGTGTTCGGCAGAGAGATGCTCTGTCCCCGATACTCTTTAATCTCATGTTGGAGTACATCTTTCGTAAAACTGAAACACCTGAACGCAACATCTTATTTCGCCAGTCCAATCAGGTGCTTGCATATATGCAGATGACATGTGCGTGATCTGAATATAGCAACGGAGTGAAGGAAATACTTGATCCGCTTGTAGAGTTTGCAGCGCTGTTGGACTTCAGATCAATGATTTCTGGTGTTAGGGACCACACCAGATTTTAGTAGTGGCCACTACAAGTTTGAAGAAGTGAGGAAGTTTAAATATTTAGGCTCTCTTATCACTCACAATAACAGTGTGGGTGAGGATATTAAAGTGCGGCTGGCAGTCGAGCTTTATATCCTCTAAGGCCACTGCTAAAATCTAAGCACCTATTAAGTGCCGTGAAGCTGGAGCTTTACAAAGCGTTGATCAGGCCCGTTGTTATATATGCTTGGATGTGAAAGTTGGACGCTGACGGATGAGTACGAGAAATGTCTTTTTATATTTGAGAGAAGAGTCATGCGGGTGATTTACGGCCCAAAACGCGAATAGCCATAAATCACCCGCATGACTCTTAATGGCCTTTAAACACTGTTTTATTATTATTATTATCACAGGCTTTCGATAAAGTGTGGCATTAGGGTCTTATCTACAACATAAGTAAAAAGTGCCACAAACTTACTGCCAACTGGTCGAGTCGTATCTCTCCAAACGAATTTTTTCTTCGAGCTATAGCAGGAGTGCCTCAGAGTAGCGTATATTAGGGCTATTCCTATATCTTCTTTACACGTCCGATATACTGACAACGGAAACAACCTTCATCGGAACTTTTGATGATGATACTGTAGTATTGGCATCAAACGAATCGCAGAACTAAGCAGTTGAATACTTACAACAGGCACTCGATAATGTTAACCAATGGACCAGGAATTGGAAATTGAATCTGAACGAATTGAAATCAGTCCATGTAACATAAGCGTTACGGCACAAAAATAGCAACTTCCATACATTTCTCAATGGGGTACAAATTCCACAAGCTGAATCTATGGTATCTAACTCTGGGGCTGTACTAAACAATCAAATCGTTTAATCGTTTAATCTTTCAACGTTGTCAAAACAAATTTCTACGAGCAATAACGAATGCTTACCGCTATTTAACCATCGAGGTGATCCAGGAATTTGCCATTAAACATAAAAGAAGATTATTGCAGTATACCAAAACTGAAGTAATACAACTTCTTGACCTAACACAAGAACTAAGACACCTTAAAAGAATTAAACCGCATGAGCTATAGTCAATAATTGAAGATTCGTTATTGGGAGTTATAAATAAGTGCGTATCAAGTAAGATTGTATAAGTGGATGGCTAAAGCTTTGTTTATAGAAAATAAGTATAGATATTTATGGGGTATGCACACAAAATTAAAAATTTAATTTTTAACGCCGCGTATTCTTTGTATATAGCGGCGCGCAACTGAAATAATATATCATCGAGCATAATAACAATTCAACAATAGAAATCTGCTCACTCAACATAAAATTTCACCATCGCCTTAATAATCGATCTTTTATAAAAAACAATTTTTTTTGTAATAATATTTCATAAAATATTATGATCAATACCATCATTCGACCGAAATTCCCTTGATCATCCGCACATGCACCAAAAACGTTATCCATCTTCTACCACCACACATTATACCCGATCCCCGCGACTTTATACTTACAACGCATGTATATCTAAAATTGAAACACAATAACACAACAAATTTTAAAAATTGAATTTATTTTTTTTTGGATTTTTAAATTATTATTTATTTTGAAATGTGTCAATGATTTGAAAGTGAAATCATCATCATTTTTTGTGGTTCATCATCATGTTTGATGTATGCGCGTACATATACATACATATATATACGATTCGAACTTCTTAAGAATTTTCTCGTTTGTATAATAATAATAATAATATTTAATGTTAATAAATTGAAAAGTTAAAAATGTGCGCGCGGCATTATTTCAGAATTTCAAAATAAATAAAAAAATAATTTAATTTTTTTGTTTAAATTTTGATTTTTGAAGTTTTTCTGGTTTTCTATTTAAGACTCACGCGCGCGGATCCATATAACCAACAACCATCGAAACCATCGAAATTCTTCATGACATTTGGTGTATGATTTATACTAAAGTGTTAACAGACTTATTGTTTATAAATTATTTGTTTAAATGAAAACATTAAATTAATTTTTTTGTTTTTTGTTTTTTTTCCATGGTTTTTCATTTCGATTTTCTTTTTTATTTGATGTTTATTTCTAAATAAATATTTATAAAATAAACAAGTCGACTTGAAGTACCTACTTGCGTTGTATATACGTAAAGAAAATTAAATTCGACGTAAATTAACCCAGCGGCCACTTGTATGTACACACATTATATGCCACGCCAAAAACTGGTCGGTCCAGACCTCCCGCGCAACTATATACATAGATCCCAACGAAACAAAAGGTGTTACACCAATAAAATTTCGTTACACGCATCATTAATATAAAATTAAAAACAATAAAAAAAAATTTGATCGGATCCAATCAATCCTGGGCGCACATGAAACATCTACATAATTATAATTGTATGTACATATATATACCGTCACGGCAAATTAAAGCAACATATTCCCTGACATTTTTATTTCGTTCGATTTACGATTATTAACAAACCCAAAAACGTAAACTTAATAAATTAATTGAATCATAAAAATTAAATATTATTGACTGTTCGATTTAGTATATACCATAACAATAAAGTTATAAGAACATGCTGGTAACTAAGGTAACGAAACGACCCTCCTCTAAACATAACGTACATACATAAAACGTAAGAGGTTGTCTATTTTTATATAAAAAAATTTCTCGGGTTTTAATGTGTTACAGGTTACACCTAAATTTAAACGATTTTTCTTTTTTTTTAACCGAGACACACACTTAAAATTATGTTGAGGATTAAATTCAGTTTGAAGTTTAATAAATTATGATCATCTATCATCTGTTGTGTGCGAGTATGTATGTATATGAGAGAGATCAGTTAGTTGTGTTAAATGTTTCTAATTTGAAAAACGATATAAATTAATTTATATGATTGTGAAGTTGTCTAAAGTTGTGAGATCGCGCACGATTTCGTGACTATTTAGCTTCTTAAATCACATAGATCGGTTGACACGTTAAACATAACACCGAAAACATAATTCATCGAAAATCGACCATTCACCGAAAACGGCAATTCACCGAAATCGACAATTCAATCAAATCGACAATTCACCGAAAACGACAATTCACCGAAAATGACATTTCACCGAAAACGGCAATTCACCGAAATCGACAATAAATGGGAACTACTATACCAATTATAATGAATTCGAATTATTTGAAGGAAATGGGATTGAAAAATGATTTTTGGATAATGCCAGAACATTGCCAGAACCAATATGGTTATCTGGAACTGATAACTTGACAAATTGAATGAAAATGGGATTGTTAAATGACTTTTGGATAAAATTCTGGTATATAATGCCAGCCGGAACGGAACAATACATACATCCCCTTTTTATCCCACACGTCATTTGATCATATTCGGTCAAGGACTGGTCTAGTTATGTTCAAGTCGTTCCTAATAGACAGTTTTATCCAAATATTATTTTTGAATTATGCAAAATCCAGCTGCAGAATAGGCTACAACAACAAGGAGAATGCCTTCAACACTTGGAACGAGAAAAAACCAAGTCAGCGCACCAAGCTTACTTTAAAGTTTCGAGTGACTTCTTGAATGAACTTACACAAGCTTCACTGGAGGACGACAGTCAGGGATGGGTGAGGTAGTATAATCTACGCGGTTGTCGACACTTAAAATATTACGTATACATTACTTGGCAATATTTTTGTTGATATCGATAATTAAGACAATGTCAACAGACTACGATATATTAGCGATATCAAATAAAATGCGCCAGTTCCCAGTTGTATTTTGTAACAGGGCGATCCAATTAAGCCGTTAAAAGAAATTTAAGGATGAGTCTGATTAAAACGGAAATCGAAAACCACACTATAGTTTTGAACACATATGTTCAAATAAAATAACCGACAGCTATAATTAAAGAAAGTTTATTGCACTAATCGTTCGGATTGATGTAAATTTCAAATTTTGTTATTACGGATTAAGCTAAGCAAATGTGGTTTGATGTTCTCTGTGTGAGACTCTATATACACTTCCGATGTAATTGTAATTGTTTTTGAAGTGAAAGCTTCTTTAAGCGCGTTAGGCGTTTGAGTTCTTTCATATCATTTAATTTTTTGGGTTCTGCGAACCGATCCTTAACGGATGGTGCAACTATCTCTGAGAGAAGAGTCGCCATTTGGCAGGTGCAGATGGTAACTGTCGATGATGATGGCTCCTCGAGTTAGAGAACAACCTGGCTCCGTCTGGTTGTCTAGAACCAAACAAAGACCAAACTCAGGATCGATATACCGATGGAGCCAGATTGTTGATTCGGTAAGGGCCAGTAATGACCTGTAAAACCGTTTTATTATTTTTATTCACAACATCAACATCGACGCAGTACTTGACGCATGGAGTGGACACTTTACTGAGCTGCTTGATGTTCATCATGCGTCACAGACTGTTGTTGAGCCACCTCTAAAACAGTCTGCGGAGATTTGGACTGAGGAGCCATCCCATGAGGAATTCACTAAGGCCATGCAGAGAATGAAACGAAACCGCTCACCTGGAGTGGACTGCATTAATTCGGAGCTCTTGATATTCGGAGGGGATACTTTGTGGAACTGTCTTTTCGACCTTATTCGATTAGTATGGCGAACCGAAGTTATGCCTGATGAATGGAAAGTGGCCGCGATATGCCCCATCTTCAAGAAGGGAGACCGCTTGAAGTGTGAGAATTATCGCGGTATAGCTCTCCTTTGCACAGCATACAAGCTACTGTCATACATTTTATTCGATAGAATCACTCCTCTGGCGGAGGGCTTGGTTGGTGACTATCAGGGAGGATTTCGTCCGAATCGATCAGTCACTGATCAGGTCTTTTCGCTGCGGATGATTCTATCTAAATATTATGAGATATCCATCTCCGTACATCAGGTTTTCCTGGATTTCCGGCAGGCCTACGACTCGATCAATCGAGAGAGTTTGTGGTCTGCCCTGGAATACCTAGGAATGCCAACAAAATTGGTACGACTGTGTAGGATGACAGTGACACAGTCTCAATGCTGTGTTAAAGTTGAGAACAGGCTATCGACAATTTTTGCAGTTAACTCGGGTGTTCGGCAGGGAGATGCTCTGTCCCCGATACTCTTTAATCTCATGTTGGAGTACATCTTTCGTAAAACTGAAACACCTCAGCGCAACATCTTATATCGCCAGTCCAATCAAGTGCTTGCATATGCAGATGACATATGCGTGATTGGACTGAATAGCAACGGAGTGAAAGAAATACTTGATCCGCTTGTAGAGTTTTCAGCTTCTGTTGGACTCCAGATCAATGAGTCCAAAACGAAATACCTGATCTCTGGTTTTAGAGACAATGGCACACCAGATTTTAGTAGTGGCCACCACACGTTTGAGGGAATGAGGAGGTTCAAATATTTGGGCTCTCTTATCACTCACGATAACAGTGTGGGTGAGGATATTAAAGTGCGGCTGGCAGCTGGCAGTCGTTCTTTATATTCTCTAAGGCCACTGCTAAAATCTAAACACTTATCAAGTGCCGTGAGGCTGAAGCTTTACAAAGCGTTGATCAGGCCCGTTGTTATGTTTGAATGTGAAAGTTGGGCGCTGACGGATGAGTACGAGAGATGGCTCCTTACATTTGAGAGAAGAATCATGCGTGTGATTTACGGCCCTAAACGCGAAATAGATGGTACATACCGAGCTCTGTACAATTTCGAGATCAGAGATCTGATGAAGATCCCCGATATTGTACATGAAGTTAGATCTCAGCGAGTACGCTGGCTCGGTCACGTTCTGCGTGCTGATCCGGAACGAATTGTGCAGCGATCTCTGAAAGGAGAGCCACCATATGGTAGGCGCAGAGGTCGTTGCAGGCGACGATGGCTCCACGATGTAGAGAACGACTTGGCCTCTTCAGATTGTCTAAGACAGTATGAAGACCAAGCTCAGGATCGAAACCGTTGGAGCCAGATTGTTGATTCAGTAAGGGGCCAGTAATGGCCTTTAACACTGTTATTATTATTATTATTATTATTATTTTTATTATAATATGTCTTTTTTAATATTTAAAAGAATTTATTATTTTTAAAATAGTTAAACGATTATTTATTGTTTATAAAAATTGTTTTCTGTGGGTACCTACAAAGCGTATACATATACATCTTTAAACGAGAGCTACGATACTATAGTGCATTCGTTGGATTTAGAAAAGGAAAAGACGAGTACGAATACAACTGGCAATTTCAGTACTGATACTGTGGTAATATCAATAACTGCCATAGATGCGATTTTGTTGTCGTGGAATTTATACGAATCGTTAAGCAGTATTTTTCTAGGTACAGCAATGCCTTTTTTAAACACACATGTTATATATGTATTTCATTTATTCAGAGAATCAAATTGATGCTGAAGATTTAAAAAACATTCAGCAATCAGACATAGATCAGCTCATTCCAATAATTGGAGTCCGGACCAAATTTAAAACTCGTCTTTTCGAGTGGAGAGTAGCAAACGTAAATAAAAAATTTGAAATAAAATAATATAAAACGTTGTTGCTCAAATTTAAATTTAATTTAGGGGCACCTGACCATACCAACAGCAGAAACGGTTTCTGTAACCTCGTCCGTATCACAGTGGATTCAACAAAATCAAAATTCAGGGAGCGCTACACCGACATCTGTACGGTCGATCCCCACACAAACGAGGACCTGCTCGCCATCTCCGTTCTTCTCCGCAACAAGTTTTAACCAACTTGGTAATAGTAACTTCAGTTATTTTAAGTTAAAACTATGTATAATACAATTATATTATTTAGAACTTGCTAGAGATCTTGTCAGGAGAGTATCTTGCCACTGCTGCAATTAATTTCCAGAAGGAATGTAACTATTTAAATGAGAACCACCGAAAAAATATAATTAATACTACGGTCAACTATTTTGTTCGGAATAAAATTCGATTGTCTCCAGACGATTTTAATATCGTGGTTGCAAAAATTATAGAGATATTTCCCGGTGAAAATAAAGTAAGTCAATATTTTTGCAATAATTTTGTTAATCAATAATTTTTGCGAATAACGATAATCAAAATAAATTTCTTATTGTTTATTCAGACATCGTGTTACATTGAACGAACGGAAAGTTCGGCACCAAGAGGAGCACTCTACAATAAATATATTAACTATATGCGAAAATTGAGAGAGCAAGGATTAGTTCAACGGCACAACAAGTCGTATAAAAAGTCTCGACTTTTATCTTTCCATTCTGATTCCGAAGGTAAATATAAATACTATAGTGAATCTGATGTATGTATATACATATGTTAGTATGCAGAAATGTTCGTCTGGTTAAATTTATTTTAAATTTCAATAAAATGCGGTTCTTTGGTTAAAAATTGCAATATATACAATTTTTTTTAAATTATAAATTCTGTGTTCATTTAAAAAAAAACATCGAAAATACATTAGATTGTATAAAAATTTCCAATTAGATAGACGAACATTCCTGATTCTATATGTATTTCTTAAAGATCATACAAGTAACAACTCCGATGACAAACTTTGGCTCAACTTTAAGAACGAACCTTGGACAACGGTAGAAGAGCGTTGGAAACTCACAATCAAACAGCGGCGATCGGAAATTCTAAATTCGAAAGCTACAAACCTACAAGGTACAAGGATCGTGATGGTCACCGATTGGTAAGTTACCACTTTCTCATTCAGCCTAAGTAGATTTCTTTAGTTTACTTTGTTTCTATATTTTAATAGATCGAAATTGATTTCGAGGGAATGCACAAGGAAAAATCACTAAGACTGTTTGCTAATTTTAATCAAAATGTACCAAAGCTAATTGAATTAGTAGCAGTAAAGAAAAACAATGACAATCTTTTTCTGGGAGATACTGCTCATACCGGTAAAATATTTTTTTAAATTAATGTACATATGTGTAATGTGTAATATTTATAAAAATATTTTAATTCCAGATCTTCGATCTCTTAATATTTTTAAGATCATTCACTATTTACTACCTCCTACAACACGATTAAAGTTTAAAACTGGTAATAAACCAACTCACTGGAAACCATCAATTCAAGATTCCATAGACAGCGTGTTTTTATTCGTCGAAACTGAAGCCGCTATTGAAGAAAAAATATCGAATTTATCAGAGGAGCATAAGGTCAAAAATTTAACACTGCAACCAATTGTGGTAGTATTAATGGACGGAGAGTTACCTTCCAAATTTTTTGTGAGAATTGATACTACCACCTATATACAACATTCTATTATCGCTGCAATTGATTTGTGCTTCCAAGCGTTTCACGTTTTTAACTTGACTTACCCGAAACAGTCACATAACGTGTGGTTATTCATTCAAAAATATTTTTATGGAATCACAACTGACTACGATAAGTCGATTTCAGCGGTTTCAAGTTTAATAACAGAGTTAAAAAAACAATTCCTATAATCTATACTTGTTACCATTGTAAAGAAATGTTTGAAAATATATCCCATCTCACTAGTCATATTAAAATTCATCATTATCGAAGAAACTCGTTCAACCAATTATACAAATGTGGCATTCAAAGTTGTCTGCAATCATTTCAGTCAGAATATTCTTTCAAAAGGCATATGGTTGGGCAACACTCTTTAGAAAACCAGATTGTTTCACCAATTAATGAACTTCTTTCTTTACAAGTAGAACAAATTTCTGAACTAAGTAGATTACCTAGTAATTTAAATTCAATGCATCCAGTAGGATTATCCCAAGCGGCTGAAGTATTACCTTCTGCAATATCAAATCAAACATCTAACAATATAGAAAGGAACTTTAATTTTAATCCATTTAACAATAATGAAGTTTTAGAATTTGTTTTAAATTTACACGAAAAACCAAGTTTATCAAGATCACAAGTTCAAGAAATAATTAATTCAACTGAATTACTTTTAACGAGTCTTTTTAATAGTATGAAAGAAAGTATCACTAGAAACATGCTAGTCACGATAAACAATGATTTAGTACGTATAATAAATACACCTTTAAATGTTTTTAAAATGATAAATACAGAACATAAACTTATTAAATATTTAGAGCAAAAACAATTATTTGTGTATCCAAAATCATTTTTAATTAATAATGGATTGAGTCTTGTTTACCATAGCGGTGTTTCTGAAATTGAATGCAAGAATCCAAAAGGAGTTCTCATGCCAATAGAATTTCAAATTAAATCATTTTTTGAAATGTCAAATGTTTTGAAAGAAGTTCTATATAATACGGAAAAACTAGGTTCTGAAAATGAATTCTGTAATTTTATTAATGGTAGAAGATGGAAAAATATTGTAACTAAGAATCAAGGACACATTGTTGTACCGTTTTTCTTATATCTTCGCACTCTGGTGAACATGCTGTTTCTGCATTTTATTATATGTAGTTTCCCAACTCTGCCAACTTATTGTGTATCCTCTTTACAGAACATATTTTTAGCTATATGCTAGTTAAATCTAAGTTTATAAAATCTTATTCAAATAACTCATGTCTCCGTCCATTAATAGATGTTATTAAAAAAATTGAAACAAAAGGGATAAAAATTAAAAGTGACACGGGCGAAATAGTAGTAGTTCGTTTTATACTTGGTTTAATAATTGGAGATAACTTAGGATTAAATTCATTGTTAGGCTTTAGCAAGTCGTTCAATTCAAACTTCTTTTGTCGTTTTTGTAAAATGCCAAAAGCAATAACACATTCTGCATTAATTGAAGAAGTTTTGTTTCTTCGTGACAAAAAAAACTATGAGCAGGATCTACTAAACAATGATATTTCACAAACTGGTATATCTGAAGGTTGCCTTTTAAATAGTTTAGACAATTTTCACGTAACAGAAAATTATTCTGTTGATGTTATGCATGACGCGTTTCTAGGTGTTTGTAAATACGGAATTTGTAAAGTAGTGTTATTTTATTTAACGTACACTAATTTTTTTACATTAGAATTGCTTAATTTTAGGAAGCAACATTTTGACTATGGTGAAATTGAGATAGGCAACCTTTCACTCCCATTAAAACTAGAACACATTAAAAAAAACATTCTTCATATGTCTGCTCGTGAAACATGGTGCTTTGTTTCTTTTTTTCCACTCATTGTAGGGGATCTGATTCCTGAAAACGATCAAGTTTGGGAATATTTTTTAACCCTTTCGCGTCTCGTCCAAGAATGAACAAAGACTTAATTATTAATTAAAATGACTTAGTACGGCGTCATAATGACCTTTATGTTACTCTATTTAAAGATAGTTTAAAACCTAAACACCATTTTATGATTCATTATGGAAAAATAATTTGTGAATCAGGTCCACTAAAGTATTTGTGGTCTTTTCGGTTTGAAAGCAAGCATCAACAGTTAAAAGCGTATTCAAAAGTTATAACATCGCGTATAAATATTAGTTACTCTGTTGCTTTAAAGTTTTCATTAATTTTTGCGGCTCAAATTCTCAAACAAAGAAATTTATTTGAAACTATTTCAAATGCAAAAATATCGAACTTGACGTTAAAAGATATTATATGCTTCGAACAAATAAAACATGACTTGTTTCAGATTGTTAATAATCCTGAAAACTCTGCTGATCACATATCTATTGACTATAAGGGCACTAAATATTGTAAGAAATATTTTATTTTTAAAGACTCGACTTTGGAAAAAATATTCGAAATCGAAAATATATTTATTTTCACCAACAAGCCATTTTTAGTATGTTCTGCAAATGAGGTAATTGGATACAATGATCATCTCAACTGCTATTTAATAGGTAGCAAAATTCAAAACATGTTTCATATTATTTCTATTGATGAATTTAAATTTCCACCAATTAACCTTCATAAAATAACTAGCGGTAAGGTATATGCAAAAATTAGAACTTTTTAGAATTAATAATTTTAAAATTATAATGTTAAAATGAATTTTTGAAAAACGAAAATAAAGGAATTGTTTGTTATTGTAATAAAAATTATTGTTGTTTTTTTATTTTTTATAAATTATTTAGGGTGTGCAACCTTCTTTAAATTAGCTATATGGCGCCAGGTGCAACACCATGGAGAGCCTTTTTGCAATTGTTAATAATACAACTTATTTGTCATTTTAACATTTTACGTATTTAAAATAATATACTATTATTTATTAAATTTGACAAATTTGTTGTTTATAAGCTATTTAATTGTACAAAATACAAATTTTTTGTTTAATTGAATTCATGCAAACAAATGGTTGGTTCTACAATTTAATTGTACTATTATCATATAATTATAATTTACAATTTATTTGTTAAATTTATAAATATTTATCAAAACAAAGTTTGACAATTTTAGATTATTTCAGAACGCATATATTTTCAGCAACTTATCGTATCCGCCATTCTTCTTTTCACTATTGCCAAATATTTTTTGATACGTCGAAAATAGGTCGGCTTGGATATTTTATTTATTAAGAAATCAACTACAAATCCTAGGCCCCCTCATACTTTTTACATGGTCGTCTCTTGACTTAGAAATATAAAAAACTATCTCTTCAAACCAATAATAAAAAAATGCCTTTATCAAACAAACCAAATGTTAAATAAAATTATTAACAAATGTTGTATTTTGGATTCAAATTTTTTTTAATCAGATGCGGCCCGTCATATTGGACAAGACATGTATTTACAAAAACATAAAACCATCCACATCAAGCAATTATTAGTCTTCTGAAATTATAGCAAATGGAAATAACTATAAAATTTAAATTTTGCTATAAAATTTTATCCCACAATTCCCAAGCACTTACATAGTAAAGTTCACGAAAAATTTTCTAGCTCTGATGCAAGACAATTTTTCGTGTGTTTCTCTATGAGTGCATGGAAAGGTCGACTAAAATTTGGTATCAAGAACTTTTATTTTTTTATAAAAAATAAATTTCCCATACCAAATTTTAGTTGAACTTACCCATCTTTCACAAGTAATTGTATGTATGGCACTGATGCAAGATAATTTTTGGTACGTTTTACTATATCTCAGTGTTGCTTACTCTTGTTTAAGATCCAAAGGACGTTAGTGCATTTATTCACTAACTATCGAAGTATACTTTAATTTACGGAAAGTCCTATCATTTAATAATTACTCTATATAGTCTAAGAATCAATATCGATTTATTAGATATTTTTATTGCCGCTGCCACTAATTGTGGGTGCTGGGAGTGCCTAGCTACGCTACTGGGTACAACACAACCTATCGAAAAGATACTTTATCCGCAATCAATTCAATTTTAATACTGAATGTTAAAATCGAATAATGTATCTACATACAAAACGTCGTTGAAACGGTCCAATAAGTTGTAATAATATTCGCCATTGACTGTTCTCCCCTTTTGAAGGTAATCGATGTGGATTATGTATTGTGGCCATGACCTTGTTGGCCGATAAAACCGCCTTAGCCTTTTTTGGTGCAGATTCACCAGTAGAAATCCACTGTTTAGATTGTTCTTGATGGTGATGGATCCATGTTTCATCCACAGTTATGAAACGAAATTCACTTTTTTCCATGTTTGCAAAAAAACCATGGGTTGTCTGTTTTCAATGGTTATCAAAACTGAACTAAATGATAGATCTGTCTGAAAATTTTAATTTGGTCTAGTGACAGATGGTATTGACACATGACATCTGGGATTTGCAATTGTGGCGACCTCTGTTGCAATTTTACCAGACTTCTCCCTCCCCCCTCGTATTGCATCGATTGCATTTGTCATTTTTAATTTTAACATTAAATATTAAAATGCTGCAAATTTTTGTTGTTATACGACACTGCATCCTCTAAGTAACTAAGAATGCTGCTGGGCACGTAATATCTGATTAAATATGTTTTGCTAAATATTTTTACCTTGCAAAAAAACGGCCTCGCATGAAATGTTGCCATTGGCCTCGCCTATCCGAATACTGTCACTGCATGGTTCTTGTGTCCATATTGTCACTTATTTTGGATTTAAGATTTATAAGATTTACAATTTTTGATCTGCGAACCTGTTTCAAATCCAATGTCACGGACTTCTCAACATCCATCAAAACACATTCACTAAATTTTGTCAAAACTTGGTCATAGAGCAGTCTGGCACGTTTAGCGGACAAGTTCTGGTTATCTGATTGATTTGGGTTTTTAATAACTCGGTACCTCTCTTAGCCATCCCGAGCGCATATTCGTCTTACCATGGAACGGAATGTATTTAGTTTTATGGCACGGTTATAGTCAGATATCCCTCGATTATTTTTAATGGAAGTTATAATCTTATTGTAAAGATAATGGTTGTGTCATATTTTGTCAACTGTGCTTTACTACGCTGAAGCATCTTTTTTTACCGATTTTAATGCTTTATATCGTTGTTTTCGGCAAATTTAATAATTTTGCGATGTACAATAAACCAATATTGTAGGAAATTTTATTAAATTACGAGTATCCCGTATCACATTGATGGGTCATCTTAATATAAAAGTTTAGAACTAATTCAACAAATTATTCCAGGTATTGTGACGCGTACATTCCTAGCCCTGACGACAGCAAAAGGAAAATGCATGAACGAAGTATTACGATCAGCGTTCGAATACGAGCGAGAGCCAGCAAGAATCTCTCATTCCATTAAACTGCGAAAGCTCGATAAAGCGCAAATAGAGGCAACTGTTGTTCTAGAACAACAGGCGCTGGAGATCTCGCTCTCTGTTTAGATGTGTTAGATGTCAATAACCTGGGCACTATATCAGAGTGTAAGCAACCAGCAGGTGGGAGAACAGAGCAGATAGACAGTCACCATAAACAACCAGAAAGATTGCGACATATATGTGTAAATTCATCACTAAATTGAACACATGAATGTGACTTTTCAGTTGGCGCCTATAAGACATTAGCATAATTGAATTTATTTTTAGTTTAGTAGTTTAGTCGATTAAGGCATAAGTTCAAATCATATACATAATGATTAAAAATCAGTTATGCTCAGGAATATGAAAAATGGTTGTTCTATGAGTCCTGTATTTCAACATTATGTTCAAGGTCATTTTCATCACCGATTGTATTTAGCTGATGAAACATAATTTTTACAACGCCTACTCGATAGGGTTAATCGCCATACTACCTGTTCGATGTTTTGTGAAGTTACAATTCTTCTTAATCCATTGCAACCAAAAACACTCAGTTTAATTATTGTATAATTTGATTGAAACGTAATTAACGATAATTCGATAAATTTTTCGATCGGTTCATCGAAATTTTATCTATTACATTTTTAAAACAATAGAACTCACTTACGTCAAATACAATACAAATTGTATTTTTGGTCCAGAGGTGAGAGAGAATAATACCTCTGTTCTTCAACCGTTCGTCTGGGTGCATATTCCAACTCAAAATTTGCAAATGTTTGGAACTTGAATTCCCTCGAGGATCATTACTCAAAATTACAAAAAATATCCCGTATTACCGTAATGGGAGTTTCTGTTTTATAAGTTACTATATATAGAAGATTTGACACGGAACTTGCCGTTTGCTATTTTTTCGAATAGAAAACTACAATATATGTACTATGACGATGCCTTTGAACTTGATCCACCTATGTACGATAATAAATTTGAATAAATTCTGACATTAAATTGTCTCAATATTTTCCTTCGTGCGATAACAGGTTGCTCGATTGAAATAAAATTGTATAATTTATGTACAAGTGAATTGGTGCCAAAACAGTGTGAGTGAGCTAGGAATTTTGACATTGTCGTCGAATCATTTGGCAGTATTATAAATATACACACACGGATATTTATAAATCTACATATACCTACATACATATGTATTATGTTATTCCAATTAAACGACATTTGAACGACCAAAATCAATATAACCGTATAAATACAATGGGATCAAATATAAAAGGGCCCCATCCATCATATATAATAGATTTTAAATAATCAACAAATTCCAAATAAATAAACTTCTTTAGAAAATTAGCAGCTCCTATAG
Organism: Tipula unca; assembly: GCA_951394425.1. Lineage (NCBI taxonomy): Eukaryota > Metazoa > Arthropoda > Insecta > Diptera > Tipulidae > Tipula > Tipula unca. The sequence continues at coordinate 188,721,260 of OX596381.1, forward strand.
AAACCAGAGCTACATAGAAACATATATATTTAGATGACAGATTTGAAAATGTCCTGCTAATTTTCTTTTCATCTCATTCGCTCTCCATATGGACATTTATCGTATTTGTATACTTATCGATCGATTTTTGGTCGATTCCTAATTTACACCTCGCACTCAGGTGGATAAATCGTCTTACATCTTCTTTAACATATATATACAGAAAACATAAAATTGAAAACACACATCTGCTCTCGCCTATATAGATATTTATGGTTTCGTAAATTCTATTGTCCGACGCGGATATATACAAATAAAAAAGGATACATATATGTATACAGGGTTTGGATTTATTTATTCCTTTTCTTCGATTCCATGTATGTACGTATATATATGTATATATACCAATCTTAGGAAGGTGTGACAATCATGATGATGATAATTTGATTGTTAGTTTATATAGAAATCAACACATCTCATTAAGACATTATAGTTAATATGATTAATGAAAGTTGAGATTCCGTAATTCAAAGGACGTGCTACTGAAACAATCGACTCATTCGATTTTGTATTGTTTTGTACGTGTATGTGCAGTTTTAGGAAATTTTGGTCACTTATCACCTGCCCATTTGTTAAACAATATATGTATATATACGTATGCATACAAACTAGTAGGAGTGACAATAAACTCCTTAATGAAAGTGTGTGATGTGCGCCGAAAGTTAACAATGTTGGTATTATGTAACCCTCGGACTTTGCAAATCTCAGTTGGTGGTGGATGTCTTTTTATTTCTTTGTCATACTAAACTAACTGTTTGTTCATGTTTTTGGTAGCAAATGCGTTCTTAGAAACACGCTGATCCATTCGTTTATTTATTTCTCACCTTTTTAGCTGTCGATAAATTTTTAATTTACTTTTCATTATTTGGCACAAAAATCTGTTTATTTTCAATATATGTATATAGTACGTACATGCATATTTGACATGAGGCGATTGATGCATATATAGGACTATTATTTATAGGACAAAAGGAGATAATCGGATTTTCTTTATATAAATGTCAATTGTTTATGGTTTACGAGAACGGAATAATAAAAGATGCTTGCGTCTCTTAAGATGATTTGAATTTTGTTATTTTTCAATTATATCTCTCTAAGTCTATTGTTGGCTGGGGAATTGATTTTTTTTTTTGGTTTTGTTTGACATTTTAATGCAAAAATAATTTTAAATTAAAATTATGAAAGGCGTGAAATGGCTAATGTTTGTGTTGTGTGCAGTATATAGGTAGGTACATACAAGTAAAACAGTGGTGAAGTAAGAACGAAACAGATTTTCTACTAAAGCCGTCTAATGTCAAAAGGAAATGAACTTTTATGATATTTTTGTAAACTAAAAATTATTTTTTATTACTTTAGGAATATTAGAAGAATTATGATTTTATTATGTGTGAAATATTTTTAGGTTATATAATAAAATGATTATGATTTTAATTTTATTGAGGAAATACAATATTTTTTATTAAATATAAGGCGTATATTTTGACCACAGGTATTAGTTCCAGATTATTGTCTAAAACTCTTGAATAAATTTTATCATTTCCAGCTGGTCTTGAATAGATGTGTTATACAGGATGTATCCATCTGATAGCTGCAAATTCTATAAAAACATTTTTCTGCGGACAAATATCGAACAAAAACATTGGAAAATTTTGGGATTTTGAATCATTTGAAAGATTAAATTTTGCTACAGTTTAACAATAAAATACAAATTTTTTCCATCTAGTACTCGAGTTAATTTGATCGATGTGCATTTTGTTTTATTCAAATTCAGTCACAAATGTAGAGTTGATCAAAAAACACCATTTTTATACTTTTATACGCCTGAAATAAAACAAAATATATTGAATTAAAATTAAAATTAGTGATAAATGGAATATTAAGGTTTGTACCTATCGTATATCACTTTATCACGGGTTTATCACTTTTTCGTTTAGCTGCGAATCATACGGACATATTTTGGATAACATAAAGTAAGCGAATTATTGCGATATTATAATTAAATAAATAAATAAATATTCATTTTCTTTAATAAATAATAATCAATTTTACAATTTTATAACAATAAAAATTTAAGAAGATTATATAATTATAATCATTGTTTTCTTTATTTTGATCATTATTATTATTAATTATTTTGTGCATTGCGAATTAATGACGTAACGCGATGAGACAAAACATGGTGCCGAAACCCGGGAAAAGCGTGTAATTATTATATTTTTTTTGTTTGTAAAAGACAGTGCAATTCTCTTATTGAATTACTTCATGCTTTAGAAAAAATACAGTGTCTAATATTGTGTAATAATCAGTGCAAATTTAGTGAAATAATAATAATCTTATCTTATACGCTGTACACATAAACTTTTGTTCTGTATTCAACAATTATTAAAAATAAAAAAAATGGATGGCCGAGTTAACACCACTGATTAAAAGGCGTGGAATAATAAAATCAACGGTCACTAACATAAAAAAGTTCGTGGACAAAATCAACTACAAACTGGTCAAGCCAGAAATCGCGAGCAGCTCGAGACGCGGGTTGAGAAATTGAATGAAGCATGGGCCGAATTTCATGATATCGAAAATCAAATTCTTTTAGTCGATGGTCAAACCTCGGAAGCTGAGGAATTTGGAGAGAAATACTTCGAGATGAAATCTACTCTCAGGCGCAACTTCAATATAAGAAACCCAAGTATTGTATCTGCTCAAGTTCATAATAATACCAGTGATAAAAATACAAGTATTTTAGCTGATCGTTCATTTTACCAAGCAAATGAGTTACGACTGCCACGTGTCTCAATAGAATGCTTTAGTGGAAACTATTCGAAGTGGCCTTCATTCTATGATCAGTTTACAACATCTATACACAACAATGACACGCTTTCCAATATACATAAGTTCCAATATCTTAAAGGATTATTGAAAGGTGATGCAGCTAATCTAATACGGCATTTGCCAATGATCAATGCGAATTACGAACAGGCATGGGAAAAACTACAGAAACGATTTAACAAAAGAAAATCTATTGTAAAAGACTTAATAGAATTATTCTTAAGCCAATCATCAATGAAATCATGCTTCCACAAACAATTAAGACTATTGTGTGATACATTCGATGAAACGCTAAGAGGATTAACCGCCTTAGGACCCGACTGGGAAAATCGAGATGCTTGGTTGATCCATATTCTGGTGAAAAAATTAGATCCGGAGACTCAACAATTATGGGCACAGCATGTAAACGACTTTGATGTCCCTACAATGGAGCAATTATTATGTTTCTTAACAGATCGTTGTGATGCTTTGGAAGCATGTTCAATAATAAAATCAAATACGTATGTACCCGCTCGACAAAATACCAATTCAAACTCGCACAATGCAACCGTTAATCGCGTTACATGCTCGTTGTGCAAAAAGAAAGTCATTTTCTCTTCCAATGCTTCAATTTTAAGCGATTAAAAGCTCCAGAACGAAAACAATTCTTAGAGGACAATAAACTTTGCCTCAATTGTATGCGGCCAGAACACAACGTAAACGAATGTGAAATCAACAAACGATGCTTCATTTGTCACAAGAAGTACCACACTCTCATTCACATTAAAGGTGTAAATTTAACTGGCGATCAAGACAAAAACGAAATGGATAAAGTCCGCGAAAGCAGCCACAATGCATTAAGCACGTGCAATCTGCATTCAACTAATTCATCGACTACCAACGAAGACTCAATCAACAATAACCATTGTGCTTCAATCAACACAGAGAATTCATTAGTCAACAATGCGTCTTCAATCGACAGTGAAAGTAACTCAACATCAACGATTTCCTTATCGCAAAATTTCGATTATTACTTACAGTCCAGCAATGCTAATCACAAACTTATCGCTGGATCTTCTAATTCGCTGAGCCCATTAAAAACATTGTTATCAACCATATTAGTAAACATTCAAGATTCTACTGGGAAAATTCATACAGTTAGGGCTTTACTAGATTCTGGATCACAATCAACATTCATCAGTGAGACATGTGTTCAAAGAGTCGGAATTCATCGCAAATATGCTCGTTTTGCCGTTAACGGACTTGCGTCAAAGAAAGCTGGATTTACAAGAGGTGTTGTGGAAATTGCATTACTTTCAAGGCATAATAAAAGCATATCTATTGTCGTAAATGCTTTCATACTATCTAAATTAGCGTCGCAATTGCCGTCACAAAGTATAGATATCTCACAATGGCCCAAGTTGAAGGATTTAGAGTTAGCGGACCCGCAGTATTCAATACACCAGGTGGAATAGACATAATCTTAGGAAATGACGTGTTTTTCGAAATCATCTTACCACAACAACGCAAAATTGAAGACAGCTTATATGCACATCGCACATTGTTTGGCTGGGTGTTGGGAGGCAAATTAAACCAAACTTCAATAAATGCACCACAGGAATTACTGTCAGGATTCCACACTAGCATTATAGACAATGATGTCGAACTAAAATTGCTTCAACGATTTTGGGAGTTGGAGGCCATAAATTCAGACGGGAATTGCTCGATAGATGTAGAACGCTGCGAAAATTACTACGTACAAACCACAACACGAGATGAAAATGGACGATATATTGTTCGTCTACCCTTCAAGGATGACACTGGAAGCAGCATATTAGGAAAATCACTCAATATGGCAGTAAAAAGGCAGCTCGCAATGGAAAAACGATTTAAGGACAACAATAAATTACGCGTCGACTATAGCAATTTCATGACAGAGTACAATTCATTGAACCATATGACAGCGATGAAAGAAACGGAAACTGTGTCACTTGGAAATCACTTTTATCCACCGCATCATGCTGTATTGAAGGAATCCAGCTTTACAACGAAACTCCGAGTCGTATTTGACGGATCCTGCAAGAGCACTTCTGGATTTTCGTTAAATGATATACTGCTTGTCGGACCTACAATCCAAAAGGATTTAATGGCAACACTTCTTCGATATAGAACTCACGCAATTGCACTATCCGCAGATATAGAGAAAATGTATCGACAGGTGACATTGCATCCTGATGACCGCTTTTGTCAACTCATTGTCTGGAGAAACAATCCCAATGAAAAAATACAACATTTTCAGCTAAACACCCTTACCTATGGTACATCAAGCGCGGCATTTCTGCCAGTGAGGAGTTTACACCAGCTAGCCAACGATTATGAGTCAACATACCCACAAGCAGCTGCTATTTTAAAGGAGGATTTTTATGTAGACGATATGCTCACTGGCTGCGAAAATACTCAACAAGCACTCGAAATTTATAAGAATATGTCCGATTTGCTGGCTGAAGGTGGATTTAAAATCAGAAAATGGATGTCCAACAGTCAAGAATTCTTAGAGAAAATTCCGCAGAAAGATCGTCAATCATCTACACTAGAGCTTGACGTAAATAATACCGTAAAAACGCTGGGATTGCACTGGAATCCACGTAGTGATACATTCTCCTTTCACGTTAATTTCCCTTGTACTGAAAAGATTACAAAGAGAATACTATTGTCGCAAGCCTCAAGAATATTTGATCCATTAGGATGGCTTTCTCCACTTACCATCTCGATTAAAATATTATTTCAAAGTCTCTGGCTGCAAGGATTAAGATGGGATGACGTATTACCTCTAAACATTAGTCAAAAATGGAACAAAATTAAGAATGACATGAAAGAAATTGAACAAATTGAAATTCCACGGTACCTAAATATGTCTACAGACTCAAACAAATTCGAGCTACACGCATTTTCAGATGCCTCTGAAATGGCGTATGGAGCGGTAGTCTATTCAAGAACAACAGATGTAAATGGAGTGGTGCACATACGAATAATAGCCGCCAAAACCAAAGTTGCCCCAATAAAACAAGTGTCATTACCAAGGTTGGAGCTAAGTGCAGCTCTCCTATTATGTCGCCTCGTAAAGTACATCATCCAACACTTAGGGATAGACATCACTTTAGTACACGCATATACCGATTCATCAATTGTTCTAGCATGGCTGGCTGATCATCCAAGGAGATGGAAGAATTTCATAGCCAATCGCACGTCAGAAATTTTGGAACACATACCAAGAAAACATTGGTCACATATTTCATCCAAGCAAAATCCAGCTGACTTAGCATCCCGCGGCTTAAATCCCACTGAATTACGACAAAATCATTTATGGTGGAATGGTCCTGATTGGTTATCAAAGCCACAAAACATACCATCAATTCATTGGAAAATTCCCTCGATGAATATAACAAATCTGAATTAGAAGAGAGGACCAGTTATAAAAATCTCCACATTGAAATATCCAATAAAGACATAGTCTCGTCGTTATTCAACAGGTTCTCATCGCTAAAAACAATTTATAAAATAATAGCTTATGTCTGTCGATTTATAACCAATTGTAAGATGAAAGCAGAGATCAAGACCAAAACCAATCAAACGGCTGTATCTGCACCAACCATACAAGAAATCAACCAATCCGAAAGTATTTGCATCAAATGGGCTCAAGCACAAACGTTTTTAAGCGAAATAAAACAAATTACTTCCAATAGAGATTTAACAAAACGTAGTCAACTTTTACCACTAACGGTGAGACAAAACACAATAATAATAGTTGTTCTGTGAAACTAAAAGAGTGAAATTATGCTTAAAATCCCAGGTTTTGAAAAGATTTAGATTAAACACAATATATTAGCAGAATAGTCAGTAATAATATTCAAATCTATTAGAATGTAATAAGTCTTTTTCTCGAACCAAAATTCTAAACTACCTATATCCAATTTTAAATACTTTTAAATATATTTTGTATACGAAACGAACATTTATGTCTGCTACTTATATACTTAAGATTCCGTCATGGCATAAAATTACATTTGTTAATTTCGAAATTTCCAAATTTTAAAAATTCTAAATTTCGAATTACGAGAAATCGAGATTACCTATAATCGAGAATTGAAATCAAATTTGACTTTTTTTACGCGCATTCGATTCAGAAGTAAAAATTTAAAATTCGAATTGTTGAATTAAAAATTCAAATTCTGAATATATTAAACGCTAATGAAATTCTCCAATTTCTTTCAACACAGCGAAACGTATACAAGTCTGGGAACACAGCGAAGTTTTCGTACAAGAACATACAACAATATAGCCCAAAGTGAAGTGCAACAACGTCTCACAATCGCGAGGAAAAACAAGGCTACTTCTACTAGGACGGCAGCTAAGCGGATTTGAAGACAGAAAAAGCGAGAATGGTGGAAGACCGAGGTTCTGAAAGTACAACAACTCAGCAATGAGCGCAGTCCACGTAATTTCTTTAAAGAAATACTGAATTCCATGGAATTCAGTCTATGCAATGGACATTTTACCGACCTGCTTGGTGTTCATCATGTTTGACAGACTGAAGTTGGATCACCTCAAATACAGACTGCAAAGATTTGCATTGAGGATCCATTCCATGAGGAATTCACTAAGATCATGCAGAGACTAAAACGAAACCGCTCACCTGGAATGGACTGCATTAGTTCGGAGCTCTTGATATTCGGAGGGGATACTTTGTGGAACTGTCTTTTCGACCTTATTCGATTAGTATGGCGATCCGAAGAAATGCTTGACGAATGGATAGTGGCCGCGATATGCACCATCTTCAAGAAGGGAGACCGCTTGCAGTGTGAGAATTATCGCGGTATAGCTCTCTTTTGCACAGCATATAAGTAACTGTCCTACATTATATTGGATAGAATCACCCCTCTAGCGGAGGGCCTGCGGTTGGTGACTATCAATGAGGATTTCGTCCGAATCGATCAGTCTTTACTGAGCAGGTCTTTAAGCTGCGGATGATTCTATCTAAATATTATGAAACATCCATCCCCGTGTATCAGGTGTTCCTGGATTTGTGGCAGGCCTATGACTCGATCAATCGAGGGAGTCTGTGGTCTGCGTTCGGCAGGGAGATGCTCTGTCCCCGATACTCTTTAATCTCATGTTGGACTACATCTTCCGTTAAACTGAAACACCTCAGCACAACATCTTATATCGCCAGTCCAATCAGATGCTTTCATATGTAGATGACATATGCGTGATTGGACGAATAGCAACGGAGTGAAATAAATACTTGATCCGCTTGTAGAGTTCTCAGCTTCAGTTGGACTTCAGATCAATGAGTCCAAAACGAAATACCTAATCTGTAGTATTAGAGACAATGGCACACCAGATTTTAGTAGTGGCCACCACACGTTTGAGGGAGTGAGGAGGTTCAAATATTTGGGTTCTCTTATCACTCACGATAACAATGTGTTATCACTCACGATAGCAGTGTGGGTGAGGATATTAAAGTGTGGCTGCCAGCTGGCAGTCGTTTTTTGTGTCCGTTAAGCTGAAGCTTTACAAAGCGTTGATCAGGTCCGTTGTTATGTTTGGATGTGAAAGTTGGGCGCTTACGGATGAGTACGAGAGATGGTTCCGTACATTTGAGAGAAGAGTCATGCGTCTGATTTATAGCCCAAAATGCGAAATAGATTTCACATACCGAGCTCTGTACAGTATCGAGATCAGAGAACCAGTAACTTTACATCCTCGCAATGTTAATTTTAGGTTAAACACTATATATTTGCCGGTAGTATGTTACTGCGCAGATTCAATGGAAAGGCTAAACTTTGTCTGAATTCCAGAAAGCTTAACACCTTCATGAAGAATGATGCAGACTCTCTCGCAGTGAATCGAGCTTAAGGACGCCTTCTAGCAGATTCCGCTAGAAAAGTCCTCAAGAGAGAAACCGGTTTTTAATGCGCGATGAATAAAGTTGTACCATGATAGGATTTGTTTACTTGGCGACGATTGATTTTTAGTCTGTTAAAATTAATATCGCAAATGTTGCAAGCCGCTGGTCTTACGATAAACGTTGAGAAAAGTCGGTTTGTCATGAAGTAAGTGAAGTATTTGTGCTACGACATTGGGGAAAGAGGTCTAAAAACTGACCCAGATAAAATACAAGCTAGTTTAGATTTTCCAGCACCTTCGTCCGTAAAACAAACACGTATAGTCTATTAGAAATGTCGTACTGGTATAGTAGTATTATTCCTAATAATGCTGGCCCCATGGCACCAATAACTGATCTTCTACGTAAAGGAATTAAGTTCAGCTGGACACCTGAAACTTAAATAGCTTTTGATAAATTAAAAGAATTACTTACTTCTACTACGGTCCTAACCAACCCTGATTACTAACAACGCTTTCTATATTAGATGCGATGGTATAGCACGCCGAGTATTGAATTAGTACTTTTTTATCGTACGCTGGATGTTCTGGAACGACCAGCAGCGACAATTAGTTGAAAAAAGTTCCGTCCTTACTTTGAAGGGGTTTTCTTCACGGTTTAAAATGGCTCATGTCTCAAAACGGCTTAAGAGGTCGAGCTTAAAGCTCTAGCCGTAAAATTTTCAAATTGAATATCCGAAATGTAGTACCAGACGCTCTTTCGCATAAATGTACTGTGATTCGATGGTCGAACTGAGGTGCGATTGGCCGAAAATTATAATTGCCTTGGATCTTGCTTCGGTATAGAATTTGGCGATCCTGAATACGTTCGATTTCGAGGCCTATTAACTGCCAAACCGGATTTACATCCCGCGTTTAAACTTTAAAGTGAGTGAAGAAAGGATTTTGATAAAAATCGATCCGAAATCTAACGTCCCTCTAAAGGCCTTGTCGACCTGGAAAATTTGGATTCCAAAGATACTTACTCAAATTTTACAGCAGAGTACATCTATTATTATTACTTTTATGAATTAAATACAAGTGTGTACAAATGAGTTCTTAAACCAATAAAAGACAAATTATTTTATTGGTGTTAGTGAGGATGAGCTGAGCAAGAAACCAGGATATCAGTGTTTGTGAGACCCAATTTTGATTTGTGTCCAGATTCTAGATTTTAAATTTTGGGATTTAGATTCGAGAATTTGAGTTAAGAATTTTGGGATTAAAGTTCTGGATACTGGGTTTTAGATTTTGGACATGCGAATATTAAATTCTGACTTTGGATTATAAATTCTGTGTTTGGTATTTTTGGTTTTTGAACTTTGGAAATCTTGAACTTTGTAATACATTTGGTTTTAAAAACTACCTTACATATACTCTAAGTTAAAAAAAATAATTAAATGTTACTTATTAACGAAAACATCGACATCCATCTCCGTACATCAGGTGTTCCTGGATTTCCGGTAGGCCTATATGACTCGATCAATCGAGAGAGTTTGCCCTGGAATACCTAGGAATGCCAACAAAATTGGTGCGACTATCGACAATTTTTGTAGTTAACTCGGATACTCGGCAGGAAGATGCTCTGTCCCCGATACTCTTTAATCTCATGTTGGAGTACATCTTTCGGAAAACTGAAACACCTCAGCGCAACATCTTATATCGCCAGTCCAATCAGACATATGCGTGATTGGACTGAATATCAACGGAGTGAAAGAAATACTTGATCCGTTTGTAGAGTTTTTAGCTTCAGTTGGACTTCAGATCAATGAGTCCAAAACCAAATACCTGATCTCTGGGTTTATATTTGGATGTGATGAGTGCGAGAGATGGCTCCTTACATTTGAGAGAAGTGTCATGCATGTGACTTACAGCCCAAAACGCGAGATAGATGGCAAGATCCCCGATATTTTGCATGAAATAAAATCTCAGCGAGTACGCTGGCTCGGTCACGTTCTGCGTGCTGATCCGGAACGAACTGTGCAGCGATCTTTGAAAGGAGAGCCACCATATGTAAGCGCGCAGAGGTCGTTGCAGGCGACGATGGCTCCACGGTGTAAAGAATGACTTGGCATCTTCAGGTTGTCTAAGACAGTATAAAGAACAAGCCCAGGATCGAAACTGTTGGAGCCAGATTGTTGAATCAGTAAGGGGCCAGTAATGGCCCTTAGACACTGTTTAATATTATTAACGAAACCTGTTCTATTTTGATGTTGTATGAAATTATAAAATCTGAACAAAAATAATTGTTCGTTGCTCTCAACTAAAATATAATTTATGATTGTAAAGAATTCTCATGATCAATGATCAAAGTTGAAATTTCTCCAGATAAAAATAAAAAAACGTTCGTTACATATAATCAAATCACCGCCAATTAACAATACGAACACACCAAATGTGAAGGTTCAATCGAACCAAAATCCTCATTAAAAAAACTCACACATATACATATGTACGAGTATATGCATCCGAACCGATAAAAAATCAAAACCCGTGTATTTTGTGTGTTTCCGTCCAATTAATTTCAAATCAATACAACTTCTTCTACTTCATTTGATGACCAGCATTAATTTTTTCATAATAATTGTGTGTGTGTGTCTCGGTTCGACCCAATCGAACTTTATATACTTAAAATTGGGGTTAAAATATTTAGTACATGACTTAGATTCTATATTATTGTTGCTATCATTAAAAAAAAAAAAAAATCGAATACACAGATTTTAAATTGTAACCAAAACTAAAATCGGCTGAGGTGTTAGGATTTTTTTTTTGCACGTGCCGTTTGTTTATTATAAACATAAAAATTCACGTGGAATTATGCGTTCACCCTCGCACATATTATTATGCTTGCTAAATTTTTCTGGAGGGGTGGCTTTTTTATACCGTGTATGATAATAATCAATCATGTGCACGTGCTTTGATTGTTTCGTCGTCAAAATAACTTTGAAGTGGTAATGGTTCATTTTTTATTCATTTCTCTGTATAGCATTCAAGTGATTCAATTTCGTTGCATAATTTTTTTTTCTTGACTTTCTTCGATATCGTTCTAGGAAATTATTTACATATCTGTAATTCATTATCCTAATCCTCCTTAATTGTATATACATCCTTTTTCCATGTATTATGCTTCAAAAAACATATTGTAACACATTTTACATTCTATTTGTACATATATGATTGGTTTGGTTGTTGATCATCATTAAATTGATTCACCGAAAACATATGTACCACGTCAATTTGTTAATAATTAGGTGAACGATGTAACCAGAGATTTTCATGTTTTGTACACACACACACGAAATCTTGTCCAAATGATTCATAATATATGCATTAGGTTGGTTATAAAAAAATGTTCGGTGACGACAGGAAATGCAAAAAAATCATAACCATAAATCAGATGTGATATTATCATCTCGATGCGACTTCGAAAATATCGTCGCGTATGGAAAATATTTATAAATATTATAAAAATGATCAGGCCATTAATTCGGGTGGATTACGGCAATATTTAGTGTTGACATGGATCATATGTTTTCACAGGGATTAACAATTGTGACACGTTCCATATGTTCTCTGTGCGTATATCTATATGTATGCATGTATGCATAGACGAATTTCTCTTCAATATAATTTATTGCCGTTGAAAACATTACCGAGCGGCGCAACCCACCATCATAATTTTTATGTATGCGTTCTTTTGGATTTTTCACTTTTTTCGTGTGAACGTTTTTTTTTTTTTTTGTGGTTAGTATTTTTGGAAACGACCAAACTCGACTTTTCATAAATTTTATTTGTATTCCAATTTATAAGTTGATGCGCGATATAAACACCGCACCAAAACTCGTTAATCTCAATTTAGAAACTTAATTGGTTTTATTTTTTTGTTGGTATAGTTTGGGGTAGCATATTATACGATATGTATGTATACATGCGTATTTCATTATGTTGACCAAGGGACAGTTGTTAAACAACATTAAGTATATTAAAATGCGGGTCCATTAAATTAAATTGTGTTTTATTGGTGTTAGATGGCAAAACAAAACAAAATTGTGGATTTATTTCGACACATGATTTGGATGTGCGCGGTTCTCTATATATATGGGCTTCAATTTTATTTTAATACAGCGCACCCACGCATGCTGATCAAGGGATAAGTCTGTCTACATAATGCATAATATTTAGCCTTGTTAATTAATGCGTTGGACACATTTTTAATTTGTGGCTTCCGCTAATCTATATACATATACGAGTACCATATAAATTAAATCGTTTGTTGTTGTGCATTGTTTTAATTTAACGATGCAGACGCTTTCAAATATTTATATGCGCCATGGAGTTAGCGAATGTTGGGTTTTTGATTTTTAGTCTTGATTTTTTGGGTTTGCTTTTATTAATTTTATAATAGATTTGATTGTCTATTTAGACAAATCATATATTGTACGAGAATAAGAAATGTTGTAAAATTTGAAAAATTGCGTATAACAGATTTGCAAGAAGCTAGTGAGAAGCATTATGGGCAGCTACCGATGAAGTATATGCGATCATCATCATCTTCAATTGAGCTCACTAATAAAGTATTTTGCCTTACGGCAGGTGGGGGTGGATGACCACGCTTGCTTTAATTGAAGTAAAACAGCAGGTTCAGGTCCAACGAAACATGAACGTGAGCCAATTCTTGCCAAATTGATTTCATTACCTTCAATGTCACAATGCGCAGATATCCACAACACCGTAACTTTGTTATTGCGGCAGAGAAGATTCATAAAATTCTTTCATAAAAATCTTACAATTCTTACCAGTTTTGAGTTGGGAAAAGAATTATTTAAGGAGTTGAGTTGATTTAACCGCGAAATTAATAGCTTGAATGGCACAGCGAGTAACCGCGATTAATTCCGCTTGAGAAATAATACAGTAAGTACCCAAACTAACAGAAGTTCTGAGACCCAACGAAGGGCAGCAGATACCGAAGCCAGCACCCTATTCTGGCAAAAATGCTAGCAATTCAGATATCCGCTTGAGAAAGCTTGGTGAGAACCACATATCTCTCGATGGGTAAACCACCTCGACTGATTTCTAAAAATTAAATTCAGGAAACAGCCAGTCAACATGCCAATTTCCGGCACAGCTGGTTTAAATACACTGAGAATTAACCTTATGTCACGATATAGTATCGAATGCGTTCCACGTCCCAATACATTTCAAGCGAAACGCCGCTGAGCAAGCTGTGTTAAGAACAAAAGACTGTAGCTGGGACAGAGATCAAATATACTCCATATAGCTATAGCAGCGGAGTCGAAGACATGACCCCAGTAACAGCCCTTCAAATGATATTTTGCAAACTGTTGAGTTTAGCAAGTGATGATTTTAAAGTGACTACTGGCCACCAAACCACAGATGCAGATGTTTGCATTGGTATAACCAGTGATTTGTATATAAAAGAAAGCATTTTCAGTGACAAGTTCCAAGAGTTACCAAAAGCTCCTCTGCATTGCCAAAAAATCGGTGTGGATTTTTGTCGTTTGTTATCCAGATGATACTTCCAAGAGAGTTTTTGACGTAGGCTGAGCTATTAATCTTAATTCCAAAAAAAGATGGCACAGAAAATGCACCAGCATTCATTAGTTTAGTGAATACAACTTATAGTCAGTTTTAGAGCACTTATCAAGGCACCACTGTTCTACAATGAGAAGAGCGTGTTGCGTTAAATCAGATAAGATATTCAAATGCTTACCACAAACGGTCAGAACCTGTTTGACTGAAACCATCATCTAGCTCGGAGATAACGATTCGAGATTTAAGCATAACCTCAATCCATTTGACAATGGTAGATTCGATACCAAATCTGTACAGGCATTAGAAATCGTATTGAACAATATCCAGGAAAGTACCCATAAGAAACTCACTATTACACAATGATCTTTCAAGCCTAGGTAATCTCTTATGAATCTATCAACAACCCTTTCTAAACATTTGAGAAAGGTTGATGACAGGCAAACAGGCCGAAAAGACTTGGGGTCGGTATAGTCCGACTTGCCAATTTTCGGAATAAAATTAACTCTACTCTTGCTCCAAGATTGTGAAACAAAGCTAAAAGCAATGCAAGCCTGGAACGGATGCAGTATAGATGTTCCCTTATATAAGGGGCAATCCATGCTGTAATTAAGCAGAACAAATACCACCAGGATCGGCAGATTTGTAAGATGCGAAGGAGAATATACTATAACGCAAGACCTCATCTGCAAGCTAAATCCCAATCGGGAGTTTCAACAATAACGTTAGTGGTTTCTATAAAGCTGTCCCAGTCAGCCTGATGATTAGTTCTCCCTGCTTTATTTTTCAGCCTCCTAGTGGTTTTCCTTAACCTTTTAAGATCAGAACACCAAAAAAAGGTATGTTCCGAGTTTTATGATTAGTGATAAGTGGAGACGAAGTGGACAGTGCAGAAGCCTGCAACTCGATATCCACAGTTGAACAAATTTCCTTAAGTGATATCTTAAGTGAAAGTATAGAATCAAGCTCAAGAGAGAATGAACCCCCATCGGTTATCTTTCTATTACGGTAAGGTTTAAGTGACGGTCTTTTAAGGTTGATATTAAAAGAAATTCATCTATGATTAAAGATGAGAATGTCATTCGCCTCACTTCACTACGAGCTGAGTTAACAAAACAGTGGCTGACACTCAACATTGAGAATATCAAATTCCACGGTACTTATATATAGTTAAACAGAGCAGCAGCCCTGTTGTTGACATTCGTACTTCCCCATAGAGTATGATAGGCATTATCATCAGAACCCATTAGTAGAAAAATATTTTTGTAAATCCTTCAGAAGGAGGAGGTATTATTCGTAAGGCAGATACACTGATGCAATCTCCAGTTCAGGGAAGTAAAACAATAGTAATTCGTATAGCTGCAAGATCAGCCGAGCTACACTCTTCAATGAGAGAAGCGTTAACATTATTTGAGATATAAATGCACGCTCTGGTATTCGCGGCGGAATTTTAGAAATAATTCTACCACTAGAGGTGTTCAGTCCCTGACACAGAATCATCATAAAGATAGGGTTCCTGAATTAAGCATAGATTTGTATGCGATGTAGCAAGCAACTTCTTTAATTCTAATGAAGCTGACCTGCTATGTTGCAAGTTAATCTGTTTTATTACGTGCATAGATGCCGCATATTTAACACCAGTAAAAGAAAAGAAATAATAAGAGCATTACGGCCCTGAGATAATTTTAAAGAAGTTCTCTCAAGTACGTATATTGCAGAGACGATCCGCACCCAGCAATGTAGTCAAAGGACTTCAGAGCGACCCGGAACACAATCAGATATTTTGCCATCCCTTCGATCGAAACATTTGGATTCATCATCCGATATTTGTCAGTACCACACTTGGTTTCTCAGGAGGACCAGGGACCTAAGTATGAATGATTCGCGGTTTTGGAGGGTCACCAACTGAACACAAATCTAATTTGTTTTCTAGAAGCCTTTAACGTTTTATATATAAATTCAATCTGCTTGCGGGTTGATTTTCAACGCATCTCAGATATTTCATACTGTAATACAAATTGAACTGAAACTGATGGCTTGCACGTTATTTTAAAAGCTTACAACTTAATTTAAAAATTATAGTTATTGTTATTCGGTATTTTACAATAAATGAAAAAAAAATGTTTTGAAAGCATAACATAACTCGTTTCGCACTGTATCGACTGATTGCAGCCTCAATGGTTGCAATACGATATTTAAGTTCAGCCCTAAGCCTCCTCTCACCTAACAAATTTGGCAAGTGCTTGGATGCCTCTAAAAAGTCTTTTTTTTTTAAATCAACTAAAAATTAAGGAAATGTTAAAAATTTAAGTAAAATTTATTTATTTAGCCCAACGAGGCATTTTAGTGAAGGGCATTTTAAAGAGTTATTCATATAAAAAACAGGATATTTTATCGGCAGTTTGTTGTAAGTATGTATAATTATAGATGTATGAGTGATGGAATTTGGGTGATAGTTGGTGACATAAAGATGAGATCTCGTTCTGGTCGCTTAAATTAGGTCGATTGGTACAGTTGATATCGCAGATGCATGGCAGTAGTTCTTTCTCGGATGTTTAGCTGATAGAAGTTTTTTCTCGCCTTATTTTAAATTATGTGTAAATTCACAATTTTGGTTTTGTTCACAGATTAAAATGAAAAATCCAAATTTCAAAACCAAAATTGGAAATCGCATCCCGATATTTTTTTTTTTTCAAAATTCGGCAAAAGAAATCCTAAATACAAACCCCAAAATTCTAAAATTCAAATCTAAATTTGACACTCCAAAATCCAAAATGATATTCCAGAATCCAAAACTCGAAGTCAAAATCCAGAATTCAAAATTTAATAAATCAGAATTCAGAATCCAGAGTCCTGAAGCCAAAAGTTAAAACCCGCACAGTCATGTTTTTAAGTTTCAACATTTAAACCAACTGCCCAAAATTCGAATACACGAGCCTCACTATTATGTTTGCATCCAATTCGGAGTAGCTATATAGATGACGAACGGTAACCGACAGCGGTATTGTATAACCATCAATTTTTACAGCTACCGGTGATTGTGAATTTGAGCATATTATCGAAACGACATATAGTGAAGCGTATCAACTACTTGGTTTATAAAATTTTGAAGTTCTAAATTTTTAACTCACTGTGATTTCTGAATATGAAAATTATTCTATTTATTTCCATTTCACATCTTCAAGTAAATTTAAAGTATTGTGATTTTTAATTTTATCGTTCACAATTTGAATGAAACGTGAGTTGAGAAGTTGATTAAAATTATGATATGTTGAGTTTAGAAGTGATTTGAAGCAAAATTAATTCTCAAAATTCGAAAAATCCCTAATAAATATGTGGTTAAGGACTTTTCACAATTCCACCATTAGAAAGTCGAAGAGATGTAGTTTCCTAAAATTCTTAAGGGCCTTCGATATACATATATCCGTTTTACATAATATACATATATATTGACATCCTGATTAGAAACAAAAAGTGTATATGTGTACAAAATTTTCAATTACAATACCTAAATAATTTTTGTATTGTTGTTGTAAATATTGAAAATATTTCGATTTTCGTCAAGAGGTTTTCATCTATTAAACCATGAATAATATTAACAATACATACATAGTATCTAAACACAAAAACAACAATAACTTCAATCACATACACAACACAATAAGATCGTGCTCAAGAATATAAATTTTAGATTTCCTTGTTCCATGCCTCCTCTTGTCCTCCTTTTATTCCCCTCACACACTCTTTCTCTCTCTCTCCGTCTCTGCCTCTCTCTCTTTCTTTCTCCCTCTATGGAAGTTGTTATATATTGTAAAAAAAATATTGAATATTATATTTTATTATGGGATGCTGGATGATGAATCTCCTTGAAACGAATAAATTTTTTTTTATTTTGCGTGTATCAGCAACTGAAGTTATTGTTGATCTTTGTAAAATATTTCTAGAATAAATTTTTTTTTGTATATTCAAGAAGTGGGTAAGCGTGCCACAACAGAGACAAATATTTTTATTATGATGGTGATGTTTCAATGATAATGATGATCGAATATCTATATGAAAACAATAAAGATGCTCAAGTACTGCGGTTTTATTGAAGAAAAAAAAACGCGGGAAGGGTGATAAATATTTGAGAGTTGGATTAATTGCGTACCTTCTTGCTAGTGGTTAGTCTGTGTATATATGAATAAATTATACACTTCGATATTAAAGTTTAAAAACAACAACATAATTTCGAGATTTAGATAACCCATGTCGACTGTACATAATATAATACAAAGATTAGGGTGAAAACGACATAAAAGTCCCCTATCTTGTTTTTTTTTCATATGACCATCAAATTTTCAATTGCCCAGTATTTACCAGTCAATTATATAAACAAAGATGAATTTCGAGACCGTCTTTGCGCTAAACAAACTGTGATTTTAAATTAAAAAATAATAAATTAATTTAATTTAATTTTTATTAAGGCATTGTTAAAAACAGAACACTGGAAAAAATGTCCCTGATCAGCTTCGGACCCGTATGTCCGATATAAGAACTGTAAACAATGGTTAAAATATTTATCATAATATTGAGTATATTGTCTGCGCGGTTTATGGTTTGGTTTGTGAGAAGAGTATTTAATTTATTGGTATGACGACAACAAATTTACATAATATGTTAATCCACGTTTAAAAGTTTTACAAAATACAAAGTGATTTAATACATCGTTATCAGTCGTTTGAGAATTTCTAGTTTAACGAATTTCGAAATTATAAAATTTAACCACTAAATTTAAGAATTTAAGAATTTAAGAATTTAAGAATTTAAGAATTTAAGAATTTAAGAATTTAAGAATTTAAGAATTTAAGAATTTAAGAATTTAAGAATTTAAGAATTTAAGAATTTAAGAATTTAAGAATTTAAGAATTTAAGAATTTAAGAATTTAAGAATTTAAGAATTTAAGAATTTAAGAATTTAAGAATTTAAGAATTTAAGAATTTAAGAATTTAAGAATTTAAGAATTTAAGAATTTAAGAATTTAAGAATTTAAGAATTTAAGAATTTAAGAATTTAAGAATTTAAGAATTTAAGAATTTAAGAATTTAAGAATTTAAGAATTTAAGAATTTAAGAATTTAAGAATTTAAGAATTTAAGAATTTAAGAATTTAAGAATTTAAGAATTTAAGAATTTAAGAATTTAAGAATTTAAGAATTTAAGAATTTAAGAATTTAAGAATTTAAGAATTTAAGAATTTAAGAATTTAAGAATTTAAGAATTTAAGAATTTAAGAATTTAAGAATTTAAGAATTTAAGAATTTAAGAATTTTAGAATTTAAGAATTTATGAATTTAATAATTTAAGAATTTAAGAATTTAACAATTGAAGAATTTAAGAATTTAAGAATTTTAGAATTTAAGAATTTAAGAATTTAAGAATTTAAGAATTTAAGAATTTAAGAATTTAAGAATTTAAGAATTTAAGAATTTAAGAATTTAAGAATTTAAGAATTTAAGAATTTAAGAATTTAAGAATTTAAGAATTTAAGAATTTAAGAATTTAAGAATTTAAGAATTTAAGAATTTAAGAATTTAAGAATTTAAGAATTTAAGAATTTAAGAATTTAAGAATTGAAGAATTGAAGAATTGAAGAATTGAAGAATTTAAGAATTGAAGAATTGAAGAATTTAAGAATTTAAGAATTTAAGAATTTTAGAATTTAAGAATTTAAGAATTTAAGAATTTAAGAATTTAAGAATTTGAGAATTTAAGAATGTAAGAATTTAAGAATTTAAGAATTTAAGAATTTAAGAATTTAAGAATTTAAGAATTTAAGAATGTAAGAATTTAAGAATTTAAGAATGTAAGAATGTAAGAATTTAAGAATTTAAGAATTTAAGAATTTAAGAATTTAAGAATTTAAGAATTTAAGAATTTAAGAATGTAAGAATGTAAGAATTGAAGAATTGAAGAATTGAAGAATTTAAGAATTTAAGAATTTAAGAATTTTAGAATTTAAGAATTTAAGAATTTAAGAATTTAAGAATTTAAGAATTTAAGAATTTAAGAATTTAAGAATTTAAGAATGTAAGAATTTAAGAATGTAAGAATGTAAGAATTGAAGAATTGAAGAATTGAAGAATTTAAGAATTTAAGAATTTAAGAATTTTAGAATTTAAGAATTTAAGAATTTAAGAATTTAAGAATTTAAGAATTTAAGAATTTAAGAATTGAAGAATTGAAGAATTGAAGAATTGAAGAATTGAAGAATTGAAGAATTTAAGAATTTAAGAATTTAAGAATTTTAGAATTTAAGAATTTAAGAATTTAAGAATTTAAGAATTTGAGAATTTAAGAATTTAAGAATTTAAGAATTTAAGAATTTAAGAATTTAAGAATTTAACATGTAAATTTTAGAATTTTAAGAATTTTAGAATTTAAGAATTTAAGAATTTAAGAATTTAAGAATTTAAGAATTTAAGAATTTAAGAATTTAAGAATTTAAGAATTTAAGAATTTAAGAATTTAAGAATTTAAGAATTTAAGAATTTAAGAATTTAAGAATTTAAGAATTTAAGAATTTAAGAATTTAAGAATTTAAGAATTTAAGAATTTAAGAATTTAAGAATTTAAGAATTTAAGAATTTAAGAATTTAAGAATTTAAGAATTTAAGAATTTAAGAATTTAAGAATTTAAGAATTTAAGAATTTAAGAATTTAAGAATTTAAGAATTTAAGAATTTAAGAATTTAAGAATTTAAGAATTTAAGAATTTAAGAATTTAAGAATTTAAGAATTTAAGAATTTAAGAATTTAAGAATTTAAGAATTTAAGAATTTAAGAATTTAAGAATTTAAGAATTTAAGAATTTAAGAATTTAAGAATTTAAGAATTTAAGAATTTAAGAATTTAAGAATTTAAGAATTTAAGAATTTAAGAATTTAAGAATTTAAGAATTTAAGAATTTTAGAATTTAAGAATTTATGAATTTAATAATTTAAGAATTTAAGAATTTAACAATTGAAGAATTTAAGAATTTAAGAATTTTAGAATTTAAGAATTTAAGAATTTAAGAATTTAAGAATTTAAGAATTTAAGAATTTAAGAATTTAAGAATTTAAGAATTTAAGAATTTAAGAATTTAAGAATTTAAGAATTTAAGAATTTAAGAATTTAAGAATTTAAGAATTTAAGAATTTAAGAATTTAAGAATTTAAGAATTTAAGAATTTAAGAATTTAAGAATTTAAGAATTTAAGAATTTAAGAATTGAAGAATTGAAGAATTGAAGAATTGAAGAATTTAAGAATTGAAGAATTGAAGAATTTAAGAATTTAAGAATTTAAGAATTTTAGAATTTAAGAATTTAAGAATTTAAGAATTTAAGAATTTAAGAATTTGAGAATTTAAGAATGTAAGAATTTAAGAATTTAAGAATTTAAGAATTTAAGAATTTAAGAATTTAAGAATTTAAGAATGTAAGAATTTAAGAATTTAAGAATGTAAGAATGTAAGAATTTAAGAATTTAAGAATTTAAGAATTTAAGAATTTAAGAATTTAAGAATTTAAGAATTTAAGAATGTAAGAATGTAAGAATTGAAGAATTGAAGAATTGAAGAATTTAAGAATTTAAGAATTTAAGAATTTTAGAATTTAAGAATTTAAGAATTTAAGAATTTAAGAATTTAAGAATTTAAGAATTTAAGAATTTAAGAATTTAAGAATGTAAGAATTTAAGAATGTAAGAATGTAAGAATTGAAGAATTGAAGAATTGAAGAATTTAAGAATTTAAGAATTTAAGAATTTTAGAATTTAAGAATTTAAGAATTTAAGAATTTAAGAATTTAAGAATTTAAGAATTTAAGAATTGAAGAATTGAAGAATTGAAGAATTGAAGAATTGAAGAATTGAAGAATTTAAGAATTTAAGAATTTAAGAATTTTAGAATTTAAGAATTTAAGAATTTAAGAATTTAAGAATTTGAGAATTTAAGAATTTAAGAATTTAAGAATTTAAGAATTTAAGAATTTAAGAATTTAACATGTAAATTTTAGAATTTTAAGAATTTTAGAATTTAAGAATTTAAGAATTTAAGAATTTAAGAATTTAAGAATTTAAGAATTTAAGAATTTAAGAATTTAAGAATTTAAGAATTTAAGAATTTAAGAATTTAAGAATTTAAGAATTTAAGAATTTAAGAATTTAAGAATTTAAGAATTTAAGAATTTAAGAATTTAAGAATTTAAGAATTTAAGAATTTAAGAATTTAAGAATTTAAGAATTTAAGAATTTAAGAATTTAAGAATTTAAGAATTTAAGAATTTAAGAATTTAAGAATTTAAGAATTTAAGAATTTAAGAATTTAAGAATTTAAGAATTTAAGAATTTAAGAATTTAAGAATTTAAGAATTTAAGAATTTAAGAATTTAAGAATTTAAGAATTTAAGAATTTAAGAATTTAAGAATTTAAGAATTTAAGAATTTAAGAATTTAAGAATTTAAGAATTTAAGAATTTAAGAATTTAAGAATTTAAGAATTTAAGAATTTAAGAATTTAAGAATTTAAGAATTTAAGAATTTAAGAATTTTAGAATTTAAGAATTTATGAATTTAATAATTTAAGAATTTAAGAATTTAACAATTGAAGAATTTAAGAATTTAAGAATTTTAGAATTTAAGAATTTATGAATTTAAGAATTTAATAATTTTAGAATTTAAGAATTTATGAATTTATGAATTTAAGAATTTAAGAATTTAAGAATTTAAGAATTTAAGAATTTAAGAATTTAAGAATTTAAGAATTTAAGAATTTAAGAATTTAAGAATTTAAGAATTTAAGAATTTAAGAATTTAAGAATTTAAGAATTTAAGAATTTAAGAATTTAAGAATTTAAGAATTTAAGAATTTAAGAATTTAAGAATTTAAGAATTTAAGAATTTAAGAATTTAAGAATTTAAGAATTTAAGAATTTAAGAATTTAAGAATTTAAGAATTTAAGAATTTAAGAATTTAAGAATTTAAGAATTTAAGAATTTAAGAATTTAAGAATTTAAGAATTTAAGAATTTAAGAATTTAAGAATTTAAGAATTTAAGAATTTAAGAATTTAAGAATTTAAGAATTTAAGAATTTAAGAATTTAAGAATTTAAGAATTTAAGAATTTAAGAATTTAAGAATTTAAGAATTTAAGAATTTAAGAATTTAAGAATTTAAGAATTTAAGAATTTAAGAATTGAAGAATAGAAGAATTGAAGAATTGAAGAATTTAAGAATTTAAGAATTTAAGAATTTAAGAATTTAAGAATTTAAGAATTTTAGAATTTAAGAATTTAAGAATTTAAGAATTTAAGAATTTAAGAATTTAAGAGTTTGAGAATTTAAGAATTTAAGAATTTAAGAATTTAAGAATTTAAGAATTTAAGAATTTAAGAATTTAAGAATTTAAGAATTTAAGAATTTAAGAATTTAAGAATTTAAGAATTTAAGAATTTAAGAATTTAAGAATTTAAGAATTTAAGAATTTAAGAATTTAAGAATGTAAGAATTTAAGAATGTAAGAATGTAAGAATTTAAGAATTTAAGAATTTAAGAATTTAAGAATTTAAGAAATTAAGAATTTAAGAATTTAAGAATGTAAGAATTTAAGAATTGAAGAATTGAAGAATTTAAGAATTTAAGAATTTAAGAATTTTAGAATTTAAGAATTTAAGAATTTAAGAATTTAAGAATTTAAGAATTTAAGAATTTAAGAATTTAAGAATTTAAGAATTTAAGAATTTAAGAATTTAAGAATTTAAGAATTTAAGAATTTAAGAATTTAAGAATTTAAGAATTTAAGAATTTAAGAATTTAAGAATTTAAGAATTTAAGAATTTAAGAATTTAAGAATTTAAGAATTTAAGAATTTAAGAATTTAAGAATTTAAGAATTTAAGAATTTAAGAATTTAAGAATTTAAGAATTTAAGAATTTAAGAATTTTAGAATTTAAGAATTTATGAATTTAATAATTTAAGAATTTAAGAATTTAAGAATTTAAGAATTTAAGGATTTAAGAATTTAAGAATTTAAGAATTTAAGAATTTAAGAATTTAAGAATTTAAGAATTTAAGAATTTAAGAATTTAAGAATTTAAGAATTTAAGAATTTAAGAATTTTAGAATTTAAGAATTTATGAATTTAATAATTTAAGAATTTAAGAATTTAACAATTGAAGAATTTAAGAATTTAAGAATTTTAGAATTTAAGAATTTATGAATTTAAGAATTTAAGAATTTAAGAATTTAAGAATTTAAGAATTTAAGAATTTAAGAATTTAAGAATTTAAGAATTTAAGAATTTAAGAATTTAAGAATTTAAGAATTTAAGAATTTAAGAATTTAAGAATTTAAGAATTTAAGAATTTAAGAATTTAAGAATTTAAGAATTTAAGAATTTAAGAATTTAAGAATTTAAGAATTTAAGAATTTAAGAATTTAAGAATTTAAGAATTTAAGAATTTAAGAATTTAAGAATTTAAGAATTTAAGAATTTAAGAATTTAAGAATTTAAGAATTTAAGAATTTAAGAATTTAAGAATTTAAGAATTTAAGAATTTAAGAATTTAAGAATTTAAGAATTTAAGAATTTAAGAATTTAAGAATTTAAGAATTTAAGAATTTAAGAATTTAAGAATTTAAGAATTTAAGAATTTAAGAATTTAAGAATTTAAGAATTTAAGAATTTAAGAATTTAAGAATTTAAGAATTTAAGAATTTAAGAATTTAAGAATTTTAGAATTTAAGAATTTATGAATTTAATAATTTAAGAATTTAAGAATTTAAGAATTTAAGAATTTAAGAATTTAAGAATTTAAGAATTTAAGAATTTAAGAATTTAAGAATTTAAGAATTTAAGAATTTAAGAATTTAAGAATTTAAGAATTTTAGAATTTAAGAATTTATGAATTTAATAATTTAAGAATTTAAGAATTTAACAATTGAAGAATTTAAGAATTTAAGAATTTTAGAATTTAAGAATTTATGAATTTAAGAATTTAATAATTTTAGAATTTAAGAATTTATGAATTTATGAATTTAAGAATTTAAGAATTTAAGAATTTAAGAATTTAAGAATTTAAGAATTTAAGAATTTAAGAATTTAAGAATTTAAGAATTTAAGAATTTAAGAATTTAAGAATTTAAGAATTTAAGAATTTAAGAATTTAAGAATTTAAGAATTTAAGAATTTAAGAATTTAAGAATTTAAGAATTTAAGAATTTAAGAATTTAAGAATTTAAGAATTTAAGAATTTAAGAATTTAAGAATTTAAGAATTTAAGAATTTAAGAATTTAAGAATTTAAGAATTGAAGAATTGAAGAATTGAAGAATTGAAGAATTGAAGAATTGAAGAATTGAAGAATTTAAGAAAGAATTTTAGAATTTAAGAATTTAAGAATTTAAGAATTTAAGAATTTGAGAATTTAAGAATTTTAGAATTTAAGAATTTAAGAATTTAAGAATTTAAGAATTTAAGAATTTTAGAATTCAAGAATTTAAGAATTTAAGAATTTAAGAATGTAAGAATTTAAGAATGTAAGAATGTAAGAATTTAAGAATTTAAGAATTTAAGAATTTAAGAATTTAAGAATTTAAGAATTTAAGAATTTAAGAAATTAAGAATTTAAGAATTTAAGAATTTAAGAATGTAAGAATTTAAGAATGTAAGAATGTAAGAATTGAAGAATTGAAGAATTTAAGAATTTAAGAATTTAAGAATTTTAGAATTTAAGAATTTTAGAATTTAAGAATTTAAGAATTTAAGAATTTAAGAATTTAAGAATTTAAGAATTTAAGAATTTAAGAATTTAAGAATTTAAGAATGTAAGAATTTAAGAATGTAAGAATGTAAGAATTGAAGAATTGAAGAATTTAAGAATTTAAGAATTTAAGAATTTTAGAATTTAAGAATTTAAGAATTTAAGAATTTAAGAATTTAAGAATTTAAGAATTTAAGAATTTAAGAATTTAAGAATTTAAGAATTTAAGAATTGAAGAATTGAAGAATTGAAGAATTGAAGAATTTAAGAATTTAAGAATTTAAGAATTTTAGAATTTAAGAATTTAAGAATTTAAGAATTTAAGAATTTAAGAATTTGAGAATTTAAGAATTTAAGAATTTAAGAATTTAAGAATTTAAGAATTTAAGAATTTAAGAATTTAACATGTAAATTTAAGAATTTTAAGAATTTTAGAATTTAAGAATTTAAGAATTTAAGAATTTAAGAATTTAAGAATTTAAGAATTTAAGAATTTAAGAATTTAAGAATTTAAGAATTTAAGAATTTAAGAATTTAAGAATTTAAGAATTTAAGAATTTAAGAATTTAAGAATTTAAGAATTTAAGAATTTAAGAATTTAAGAATTTAAGAATTTAAGAATTTAAGAATTTAAGAATTTAAGAATTTAAGAATTTAAGAATTTAAGAATTTAAGAATTTAAGAATTTAAGAATTTAAGAATTTAAGAATTTAAGAATTTAAGAATTTAAGAATTTAAGAATTTAAGAATTTAAGAATTTAAGAATTTAAGAATTTAAGAATTTAAGAATTTAAGAATTTAAGAATTTAAGAATTTAAGAATTTAAGAATTTAAGAATTTAAGAATTTAAGAATTTAAGAATTTAAGAATTTAAGAATTTAAGAATTTAAGAATTTAAGAATTTAAGAATTTAAGAATTTAAGAATTTAAGAATTTAAGAATTTAAGAATTTAAGAATTTAAGAATTTAAGAATTTAAGAATTTAAGAATTTAAGAATTTAAGAATTTAAGAATTTAAGAATTTAAGAATTTAAGAATTTAAGAATTTAAGAATTTAAGAATTTAAGAATTTAAGAATTTAAGAATTTAAGAATTTAAGAATTTAAGAATTTAAGAATTTAAGAATTTAAGAATTTAAGAATTTAAGAATTTAAGAATTTAAGAATTTAAGAATTTAAGAATTTAAGAATTTAAGAATTTAAGAATTTAAGAATTTAAGAATTTAAGAATTTAAGAATTTAAGAATTTAAGAATTTAAGAATTTAAGAATTTAAGAATTTAAGAATTTAAGAATTTAAGAATTTAAGAATTTAAGAATTTAAGAATTTAAGAATTTAAGAATTTAAGAATTTAAGAATTTAAGAATTTAAGAATTTAAGAATTTAAGAATTTAAGAATTTAAGAATTTAAGAATTTAAGAATTTAAGAATTTAAGAATTTAAGAATTTAAGAATTTAAGAATTTAAGAATTTAAGAATTTAAGAATTTAAGAATTTAAGAATTTAAGAATTTAAGAATTTAAGAATTTAAGAATTTAAGAATTTAAGAATTTAAGAATTTAAGAATTTAAGAATTTAAGAATTTAAGAATTTAAGAATTTAAGAATTTAAGAATTTAAGAATTTAAGAATTTAAGAATTTAAGAATTTAAGAATTTAAGAATTTAAGAATTTAAGAATTTAAGAATTTAAGAATTTAAGAATTTAAGAATTTAAGAATTTAAGAATTTAAGAATTTAAGAATTTAAGAATTTAAGAATTTAAGAATTTAAGAATTTAAGAATTTAAGAATTTAAGAATTTAAGAATTTAAGAATTTAAGAATTTAAGAATTTAAGAATTTAAGAATTTAAGAATTTAAGAATTTAAGAATTTAAGAATTTAAGAATTTAAGAATTTAAGAATTTAAGAATTTAAGAATTTAAGAATTTAAGAATTTAAGAATTTAAGAATTTAAGAATTTAAGAATTTAAGAATTTAAGAATTTAAGAATTTAAGAATTTAAGAATTTAAGAATTTAAGAATTTAAGAATTTAAGAATTTAAGAATTTAAGAATTTAAGAATTTAAGAATTTAAGAATTTAAGAATTTAAGAATTTAAGAATTTAAGAATTTAAGAATTTAAGAATTTAAGAATTTAAGAATTTAAGAATTTAAGAATTTAAGAATTTAAGAATTTAAGAATTTAAGAATTTAAGAATTTAAGAATTTAAGAATTTAAGAATTTAAGAATTTAAGAATTTAAGAATTTAAGAATTTAAGAATTTAAGAATTTAAGAATTTAAGAATTTAAGAATTTAAGAATTTAAGAATTTAAGAATTTAAGAATTTAAGAATTTAAGAATTTAAGAATTTAAGAATTTAAGAATTTAAGAATTTAAGAATTTAAGAATTTAAGAATTTAAGAATTTAAGAATTTAAGAATTTAAGAATTTAAGAATTTAAGAATTTAAGAATTTAAGAATTTAAGAATTTAAGAATTTAAGAATTTAAGAATTTAAGAATTTAAGAATTTAAGAATTTAAGAATTTAAGAATTTAAGAATTTAAGAATTTAAGAATTTAAGAATTTAAGAATTTAAGAATTTAAGAATTTAAGAATTTAAGAATTTAAGAATTTAAGAATTTAAGAATTTAAGAATTTAAGAATTTAAGAATTTAAGAATTTAAGAATTTAAGAATTTAAGAATTTAAGAATTTAAGAATTTAAGAATTTAAGAATTTAAGAATTTAAGAATTTAAGAATTTAAGAATTTAAGAATTTAAGAATTTAAGAATTTAAGAATTTAAGAATTTAAGAATTTAAGAATTTAAGAATTTAAGAATTTAAGAATTTAAGAATTTAAGAATTTAAGAATTTAAGAATTTAAGAATTTAAGAATTTAAGAATTTAAGAATTTAAGAATTTAAGAATTTAAGAATTTAAGAATTTAAGAATTTAAGAATTTAAGAATTTAAGAATTTAAGAATTTAAGAATTTAAGAATTTAAGAATTTAAGAATTTAAGAATTTAAGAATTTAAGAATTTAAGAATTTAAGAATTTAAGAATTTAAGAATTTAAGAATTTAAGAATTTAAGAATTTAAGAATTTAAGAATTTAAGAATTTAAGAATTTAAGAATTTAAGAATTTAAGAATTTAAGAATTTAAGAATTTAAGAATTTAAGAATTTAAGAATTTAAGAATTTAAGAATTTAAGAATTTAAGAATTTAAGAATTTAAGAATTTAAGAATTTAAGAATTTAAGAATTTAAGAATTTAAGAATTTAAGAATTTAAGAATTTAAGAATTTAAGAATTTAAGAATTTAAGAATTTAAGAATTTAAGAATTTAAGAATTTAAGAATTTAAGAATTTAAGAATTTAAGAATTTAAGAATTTAAGAATTTAAGAATTTAAGAATTTAAGAATTTAAGAATTTAAGAATTTAAGAATTTATGAATTTAAGAATTTAAGAATTTAAGAATTTAAGAATTTAAGAATTTAAGAATTTAAGAATTTAAGAATTTAAGAATTTAAGAATTTAAGAATTTAAGAATTTAAGAATTTAAGAATTTAAGAATTTAAGAATTTAAGAATTTAAGAATTTAAGAATTTAAGAATTTAAGAATTTAAGAATTTAAGAATTTAAGAATTTAAGAATTTAAGAATTTAAGAATTTAAGAATTTAAGAATTTAAGAATTTAAGAATTTAAGAATTTAAGAATTTAAGAATTTAAGAATTTAAGAATTTAAGAATTTAAGAATTTAAGAATTTAAGAATTTAAGAATTTAAGAATTTAAGAATTTAAGAATTTAAGAATTTAAGAATTTAAGAATTTAAGAATTTAAGAATTTAAGAATTTAAGAATTTAAGAATTTAAGAATTTAAGAATTTAAGAATTTAAGAATTTAAGAATTTAAGAATTTAAGAATTTAAGAATTTAAGAATTTAAGAATTTAAGAATTTAAGAATTTAAGAATTTAAGAATTTAAGAATTTAAGAATTTAAGAATTTAAGAATTTAAGAATTTAAGAATTTAAGAATTTAAGAATTTAAGAATTTAAGAATTTAAGAATTTAAGAATTTAAGAATTTAAGAATTTAAGAATTTAAGAATTTAAGAATTTAAGAATTTAAGAATTTAAGAATTTAAGAATTTAAGAATTTAAGAATTTAAGAATTTAAGAATTTAAGAATTTAAGAATTTAAGAATTTAAGAATTTAAGAATTTAAGAATTTAAGAATTTAAGAATTTAAGAATTTAAGAATTTAAGAATTTAAGAATTTAAGAATTTAAGAATTTAAGAATTTAAGAATTTAAGAATTTAAGAATTTAAGAATTTAAGAATTTAAGAATTTAAGAATTTAAGAATTTAAGAATTTAAGAATTTAAGAATTTAAGAATTTAAGAATTTAAGAATTTAAGAATTTAAGAATTTAAGAATTTAAGAATTTAAGAATTTAAGAATTTAAGAATTTAAGAATTTAAGAATTTAAGAATTTAAGAATTTAAGAATTTAAGAATTTAAGAATTTAAGAATTTAAGAATTTAAGAATTTAAGAATTTAAGAATTTAAGAATTTAAGAATTTAAGAATTTAAGAATTTAAGAATTTAAGAATTTAAGAATTTAAGAATTTAAGAATTTAAGAATTTAAAAATTTAAGAATTTAAGAATTTAAGAATTTAAGAATTTAAGAATTTAAGAATTTAATTTTTAAAATTCAAATGTTTAATAATTTAAAAATTTAATAATTTATGTTCTAGATTCAATTTATGCACATAGATCTGAAATTTTTTCAAAATTTGAACGATAATTACAGTTAACACAGGATCGTGTTTAAATTGTAATTTGGCCAAACAAATCAAAATTTGATAAATTATGCGATATGTTTATGCCTTTCCGAATATTTTCGAACGTATATTTCACTCTCGACCACGATCTCAATTTTTCCCCAACGATACTACTGAACTGAGCACACAAAACAAATTTGTACAAACACTACCTACCCTCATCCACCATCTAAAATATATCCTTTTGTTTTATTACCAATTTTTATGTTTTTTTTCCACAATATTCACCAAATTGTTTTTGTTTATTTTATTCAATTGAATTACAACCCCCGGAAAAAGGATATTTTTGTGTGCAAGGAGGATAAAATAAATGATATAAAAAATGAAAGTTATTAGTCGCGGTGGGAATTTATTCATGTTGAATGAAATGCGCGACACATACAAAAAATAACTACATATATAAGGGAGAAATTGATCTAATTTGTAATTTAAGGATTAAAATTGGAAATATGAATATAATGTACATATACACAAGGATAATAAAATCAAATAAAAATATTTATTATAATGAGATGTGTAATAAATTATAAATTGAAACCAAAAGTTTTGAAATAATTAACTTGTGGTGATCCTTTTTAAAATATCCTTCGATATGGTTGTTTTATGATTGTTTACAAAATTGATTTTTCAACAAATATAATGATTTTACAACTTCTGACGAAAAGGATGTATTATACGAATCCTTGAAATATATATATTTTTTTTATAAGGACATTCATTAAATTAAATATATTTTGGAAATGACATTGAACATTACCCAAAATAGTTGTGGAAACAAAAATGTCCTTGTGCGATTTGTGTGTTACGTTGTCGTTTAAGGACTTAAGGACACGTAAATTAAGTGTGAAATTTTTATTTTGATTTAATGTGAAACCAAAATATATAGAAGAGAATAATAAAGTTGTTGGCAAACCAGAAGAGACTACCTAGAATTGGTTGGTTTGGTTAAACGCACTCGATGGGCGATCGGACAAGGATTTTTAGCCACCAGAACTAGGACCTTCATCCTTATGTATCGCACAAAACTCCAATTAAATATTGTAACAAACATGTTCATGTGTTTCGAAGTTGAATCGTTATGAAAACCGTGCTGCAATTATTTTTGTTGTCGATGCACGCAGCATGCGGTATCATCATATCGGCACAGCGGGGCAACTTTATATGTAATATTTAAACACTATGATTTGTGCGAGGGATATATGAAATGAACATGCGCCTTTCATTAAACGATCATCATTATAATTATATATATGTTGTGTTGATCATTATAACAACAATTGTTAGTTTGGAAAATATTCTATTAAATTCATTAATTATTTTAATTTGGAGAGTTGACACAATCGGTGACTGTGTATTTGTATATACCCGTACATTATAATTTAGTTATAGTTTTTGTTGTTGTTGTCTAGTGTATGCGTATATCATGACCAAATTTTGACCTTTTCGTTGTTCTATTTAGAAATATTTATGTTATGACTAATTATTAGTATATCTACATATGTATGTATATATATATAGTTGCGCTCGCCTTTAAATTACTTAACCTTGTTTGGTGCGCGCTCTGTATTTGGGGAGAAAGATAAAAGTCACCACAATATGACAATAAAAATTAATTTGTATATATACGGATCTGAGAGACAATTCGGCTATGATATGTTACCACCATGACATAACCGCATTTATCGTTGTAACATGAAACTATTGAGCGCACATAATGTTTATTAAATGAGTGTTTATTAAATAATAATCTTTAATCTCCTAACATATTCATTTCCATATGAACATACATAAAAAAAAACACTTTGACTGGTTAGGTGATGAACAATAAATATAATTTATTTGGTAAGCCTTTACCAGTCATCTAGTTTAGACAACATACTGTTTTTATTAAAATGTTTTAACAAATCTAAACAATTATAGTTTTTGTTTTATTGTATATACATATAAGCATATATGTTTAATCAAAACAACATACAGTAACTTAATATGTTTAACAAGCGTCGGTTTATAATAGCGGCGTTAAATCAAAACCGCATCAAAACCACTATACTCCGCGCATATAACCAAATGTGCGTTTAATTATATGTATATGGATGGAATAAGAATGTCAGACTCTTCTTGCACTCATCATCGAAATATTTATGGTGAGTGACGTTTGCCTTTCGGTCTTATCGCTTTTGTGTATATCCTCACTATATATATATGTTGCGTATATAAAATATAAAATAAACATCCTTTTTACGAAATTTGGTTTTCGATGAATGACGAGATTCACTTGAAATTCCAATTTTGTGTTTCTGATTGACGGATCTATGTTTTGATTCGAATTTTAGGGATCACATTTCGTATGTCGTATACTGAATGTTGATGAGAATTTGTGTATATGGATTTAAACTGTCACTACATTCTACGAGTTATGTTTATTTGGAATAAGGAGTCGATGAAATATGTAAAATTTAAATAATTTTTGTTCAAATTCATTAAATGTTCATTAAATGTTTCATTTTTAGGTGTTACATTGGGCTTGGGCAGACGCACGTCAAAATACTCTGAAACTTACATTGTTTTAAAATCGAGATGTTTGAATATTTTATTTATTTATATAACGTCCTTGTGTTAAAATGAGGGCCTGTTATGGGGTGAATTGATTTTATGGCCAAAATATTATTCAAATGTTCTATGACTAATTCAGTATCTCTGTAAACAGTGCTTTTTAAAAATGGTAATTGTATTTAAATTTATTAAGTCTTCTGATACTGTACATTAAATGCTGACTGAGCTGATTGATCTGGTTGGTGTTATCTTCTCTTAACTTTTACACATCCAGCAGTTCATATTCGATTGGCAGCGCTGATCAAAATGGAATCTGAGTCCATAGATCCACATCAATTTTGGTCCAGGAACCTGGGGTCAGTGGTGACCGGGAATGAAGGCAAGATTCGTTCTGTATTCCTCGTTCTGTAAAAATTTGAATATTTTTATACTACTAAATTGCAGCAACGCTGATGTAGTGGTGTTATATTAGCCTACCTACCACATACATACGAGGAGGAAAGCATACCAGCAGGTAGGTTGAGCAGTGCAATAGTGGAGGCTCGAAGACGAAAAGTAACAGTCATCATGGGTAGTGATCACTCAATTTGGGGAAGATATGTACGTAGTAAGATATGTAATATCGGGCGTAAGCCAACATTAATTACTAAAAACAGACAAGAAGTGCTAGACATCACACTTGTTTCAGATTTTATTAAAGAGAGGGTCTTAATCCTATAGGCAATAAACAGCTTTAAGCCATACAAGTCGGTAGGACCTGATGGCATTATCCCTGCGGATATCGAGGGAACTATTGACTTAACCCTACTCTGGCGAGAAGTAATCTTCATAGGCAGCTTAGAACTTTGTCACATTCCTAGTGAAAGGCCTGAAGTTAAAGTAATATTTATGTATATCTAAGGCGGGAAAAAGGGCCTACAAGCTTATCCTCTTTTCTATTAAAATCTAGAAAGGCAAATAGAGGATAGCATCAGAGGCTCAATCAAGCCGGACGAGCTGTCGGGATCTCAACACGGGTGCTGTAAGGGACGATCGGTGGAAACAGCAGATGTCTGCCGCCACATACATAAGCAGAGGTACACCGCATGGTGGGGTTCTTTAGAATTTGGTCATTAATGACCTGTTAATAAACCTGGAAGGGCAAGGCTTCATATTGTTGGCCTACGTGGATGACGTTAACACAGAAAACGGAGCTGGTGCTTTTTGCCAGGAAGTACAAACTTCCTCAGTGTGACCCGCCAATATTAAATGGTACTCGTTTGATCTTTACGGATAGAGCGAAATACCTCGGGCTACAGTTGGATAGCAAGCTAAGGCGGAAACCAAACTACTTAGAAAGAGTAAAGAAAAAAATTGGAGCTCTACATAGTACACGGGCTCTACGTTTCAGTAGTCAAACGTATACTACTGTAATGATCACTAGTTTATATTATATTAGGGGACAATATTGTCATCAAATTTAGTTAAATAAAGTTCACTTCACAAATTTTATGTTAATTTTTGTTTATTTTTTAGAATTTCAATTTTATATTATTTAGTATTTACAAATTTTTTGGTATTCTACGAACCTGTTCGCTTGAAGTCTCGTGTTCCAATATCAATCTTCGAAGAAAAAAAAAATTTATTAATTTTTATTTTATTTTTTTAATTTGTTATTTAATAAATTTATAAATGTGCTTAAAACTAGAAATTTTTCTTTTATTTAATTTGTGATTATTTAATAATTAATGACTGATCATATAGCAAAATCATCTTTATGAAATAAATAATTTATTAACAATATACATATACATGTGCTTCATTTTTAAATCCATTTTAAGTAAATTTTTTTAATCGATTATTATGTACCATGCGTAACGAATTTCCAATTTTAATGGTAGAATTAACATCAGAGTTCATTGAATTAACTCTATATGGGCCCAACCAAAATGGCGATAATTTTGATTTTCGAGTCTCATTTTAAAGCCAAACGAGATCTTCTATTTTAAAAACGGCTGGATTGGCGTTACGACGTCGTAATTGATTTTCGATTTTTCCTTTGATTTTAAAATATTTTGTCGTGCGATTTCGTAAGAATTTTGTAAGTGGAATCTAACATCTGAAATATAGTCATCATAGTTATACTGTACATCTACTTGATTACAAATGGAATTTGGTATATTGGGTTTACGTCCAAAGATGAGTTCAAATGGCATGTATCCAGTAGTACAATGAGGAGTTGTGTTGTATGTGAACATAGCATACGGAATCCATGTATCCCAATTATTTTTATCTTTGTCACAGAAATTTCTTAAATAATCACCAATGGTTTTGTGGGACCTTTGAAGAGCCCCATTTGTCTCTGGGTGGTAAGCGGTAGTATTAAACTTTTTTATATTGAATAATTTACAGATTTTTTTAAAAACTTCACCCATAAAGTTCGATCCCTGGTCGGTCAAGATCGAAATTGGTGCTCCGTAAATGCATATAAGGGAATATACCATAGCTTTAGCAATCGTTTCTGCTTCAGAATTTTCGATTGCTATCCCTAGAGAATATTTGGTGAGATCATCCTGAATCGTCAGTATAAATTTATTATTGGAAAATGTAACTTGAGAAATTGGTCCTACAATGTCTAAAAATATTTTTTGAAATGGAAACTTAGAAGTAGTAGTAATTTGCATTGGCATTTTTGTGATCCTGGAATGCTTATTTTTTTGACAAAACTTACAATTTTTTATAAAATTTTTAATTATAGACAACATTTTATCAAAATAAAAGTATGATTTTATTCGACGATAGGTGCGTGTAAACCCTTGATGACCCCCGATGATGAGAGGACAATTGTGAAATTCATATAAAATTTGATTAATTTCATTTTTATCAGTAACGTGTTTAATAGTGGGCGTTGTTTGATTTAAACGGGTAGGATTGGTTTTACTTAAAGAACCATTGGTGTTAGACGGTATTGGCGTACGTAGGGTATTATTTTCAGAATCCAAATTGGACTGGTGGTGTGGATTATAGATTTGCGTATAAGATTCTGCTACAGGATTACCAACAATATTTCCAAGATTATTTGCGGTAGTAGGATTTTGATTTTGTAGATTTGATTTAGATCGAGTAATTACATTTACATGTGGTTTTGTGTCACTTGTATCTAATTTTACTCTACTCAGCGCATCTGCATTTTTATTTAATTTACCTGGTTTGTGAATTATGGAATATTCATACTCGGCTAATTTAAATTTCCAACGCATAAGACGAGATGAGGGATCCTTCATATTTTTTATCCATATTAATGGTTTATGATCCGTTACGAGAGTAAATTTTTTACCATAAATATATGGGCGAAATTGATCAACTGCGAATACGATGGCTAACAGTTCTTTTTCGATGGTAGGATATTTGTTTCTTTCAGTGCGGAATTCATCGTTCTACTTGCATAAGCAATAGGCAGATCGGATTCATCAACTTTTTGGGAAAGAATAGCACCAAGAGCAACGTCAGATGCGTCGCATGCTATGATAAATTCTTTTCCAAAATCAGGAAATTGCAGGATCGGAGGATTTATAAGAGCATTTTTAAGTATACTAAAAGCCTCGTCACAAAATTCATCCCAATGGAAAACTGAATTTTACTTTAAAAGATCGGTTATGGGCTTTGCAATCTCCGCGAAATCTTTAATAAATTTTCTGTAATAGCCAGCTAGGCCAAGGAATGATTTTATTTCTTTAACATTTTGTGGAATTGGAAAATAATTGATAGCATCAACCTTTTTAGAATCAGGTTTTATACCTAATGAAGTAATGACATGGCCTAGATAGTTTAATTCTCGGCGGAGGAACTGGCATTTAGATAGATTCAATTTAAGATTATTTCGCCGGAAACAATTAAAAACATCAATCAACTTTTCATTGTGGTCTTTTAAATTTCGACCGTACACGACTATATCGTCTAAATAAACCAGACATTTGATACCGGTTAATCCACTTAATACAGTGTTCATAAGTCTTTGGAATGTAGCTGGTGCTCCTTTTAATCCGAAAGGCATGCGTGTGAAGTGGTAGTGACCTTTGTCAGTGCTGAAAGCGGTTTTTTCTTTATCTTGAGGATTTAAAGGAACTTGATGATAACCACTTTTTAAATCTATGTTACTATAATATACAGAACGACCTAATTGATCAAAAATCTCCGTTATATTGGGAAGAGGGTAACCGTCACTAATAGTTATATCATTTAGTCGACGATAGTCTACCACGAGTCTCCATTTTTTTTTATTGTCGGAAAATTCCACGGGCTTTTGCTGTTTTCTATTACTCCATCTTGTAGCATGTCTTCAACTTGGCTATTTATTTCTTCTTTTGTGGTATAAGGCAACCTATACTGTTTGATGTAAGTAGCAGGACAATTAGTAGGAGTACGAATGAGATGGCTGGCAGCATTTGTGACGGTTAATTTATCACCGTCTAAATGAAAAATATCATTAAATGTTCTACAAATTTTTAGAATAGATTCTTGTTCTTCAGAATTGAGATGATCAGTAGAGATCTGAGATTCGAGTTTCTTGAGTCTTTCGTCAATTATGTTTGACCAAGATTGCTTCAGATGAAATAATTCATAATTTGAAAGATGATCTATATTTAGACAAATGTTTCCATCTACTTCTTTAGGTTTCTCATTAGCGTTTGCAATACTAACTACGGCTTTATTATTCTCTATTTTAATTATAGAGTTTGCTATGAATACTCCAGGTAAAATTTCTTTAGAAGAGCAGAGCATTTCTGAATTGTTTGAAGAATTAACTTTGATTTGAACCATTGCTTCTGATCTAGGTGGAACAGTTGTCTTAGAAAGTCTTGAGCAAAGTGAAAAAAATATTGAACTTGGATAAGAAGGTATTTCTAAGGTTTGTTTCGAAAAATCTAATTTACATTTATTATTGGTTAGAAAATCTTTGCCAATTATACCTGAACATGGGATAGGAAATTTATCGGTAACTATTTGAAAGTTATGATTAATAAAGGTTGATCGAGATAATTTTATATTTCCGTTACATAGAGCTAAAGTTTCAATTAGTTCTGATGAAATCCCTTTAATAGTACACTTTAAGTCTATATCACAATTTACTTCGTCTTTTATTACACCCACTTTTAAAATACTGATATCGGCTCCAGTATCAATCAGGAATAGGGTTGTGTCAGGAATGGTAATATCTAATGCAAATTTAACAAACCGTTTATCTTGAAAATTATTTGTAATAAACATAGAATTTTCATTATTTATTGTTGGATATGTATGTTTAAGTGGCTCCTCGGAAAAATTTTCAGCTGATTCGAAAATATTTGGATCATAATGATTTAGGTAGAATTGATTTTTCTCAGATTCGATATAATTGTTTAAAACTTCTGACTGTAAAGACTTCGTTGAAGTATCAGAATTATGACTAACAACAGAATCATGAAATTGATATAAATTTGTTTGACCAGTTTTTGTAGTATTTTCCGACTGTAAGGGTTCTATAGGAATAACAGAAACTCGTTTCAGAGCTGTGTGATTGGAAGAATTATGACAAGATAAATTTCCATTTTGTGCAAATAAGTCATTGAGATCATAAGAAACGGACTTATTTTGATTGTTTGAACACTCTATTGTTTTAACTGTTGGACCCGCGACCTTGTGTTCGAATTTGGATTGAGTCCATTGGCGTTTCCCGAAGTGTTTGAATTTTCGGCTTGATTTTTAGCTAACCATTCATCAGCTGCTCTCTTTTAACGACACTCTTGAATATGATGACCTCGACATTGACAATAGGCGCATATCAGTACTATGTGATTATTTCTATGTTGATATTCGGTTTTCTGAGTTGAAGTTGGGGGATAATTTGGAAAGGGAATATTTGATATTTGATTTGAGTTTGTATTAGGTTTAAATGAAGAATGGATAGAATGATTTTGAGACCTTTGACGAGCAAAACAATTTTCGAATAAATGACCTACTTTATGACAATAACGACATTTAAAATGTTGATTATTTTTATTTTGATGCAAACTAAGAGATGTTAAAGAGGAAGATAAAAAGTTACTTTGTTTAACGGCGACTTCCTCTTCAAGAGCTTTAGATACAGCGTCATTTAACTTAGTATATCTACAAGCTTTAATAATTAATTTAAAAGGGTCTGAGAGACCTTCTTGGAGGAGTTTATACTTTTAATATAATTGGCTGCTGCAGCTCCTTCACTTCGGATACATGCTTCATTTAGTAGCATTAATAATTTTTCTACTCTAGAAGCAAAACCTTTTACATCCTCGTTATGTCTTTGTTTTATATATACTAGTTCCACTTGGAGCTGTTCTACGGATCTAGTTTCAGAGCATTTTGTTTGAATTTCTAATTTTAAAGCTTCCCAAGTATCCCAATCTTGATACTGTACAATTTCATATGCTTTACCCGAAAGTTTAACTCCTATGAATTTAAGAAATTTTAATTTTTCGGCTGGTTTTAATAGTTCGTGAACTAGTTCACAACAAGATAAAAACTTGTGGAGTGATAAGGAATCAACATTGAAATCAGGGATAATTTTTAATGCAAGGTTTATATCGAAATCACTCATTTTTGATATAATTAACTTTTCGATTCTTACAGAAAACTGTTTTAATTGTTCCGTGTAATTTGTAAAATGTGGTGTTGTTTTATGCACGACTTTGTTTGAATTATTTTCAGAAAATGAACCAGATCGACGAGATTTTAAATTTTCAAGGTTTGGTCGAGAATCAATTTCTAATTTTATATTTGAAATGGATTTTCCTTTAATTAAATCCACATCGGCTACTAAGTTTAATTTTTTTTGTAAATTTGGTCGCGATTCAAGTTCTTTAATTGGATATGACTTATTCGGTACACCGCGCTCAGGCATATGATTAATTTAAATGTGATATTAATTCATTCACTTAGATTTAAAAAAAAAATTTTGAAATAAATTTAAAACGGAAAAACAATTTAACTTTCACTTAACTTCCTTGCGGTTTATTATACTATATGACGTATTGTCATAACGTTGTGTTGTTGAATGTTATTTAATTACTGCAATAGTCCACTGGCTCTTATATGATGTAATTATACAGCTTAGATGTGATTATGAAATGAAATTCTTGTCTTTTTTTTTTATTTGTTGATGATGAATTTAACTGGATGATTTCGATGATTGTATTTATCGGTACATTTCATTTGAAAACTCTGCACACAAAATGTTTTGAAGGCCGATGATATTATTTTATAAGTTTACGATTATTATGATTTTATTGTTTAATGGTCATATTGCAGTTCTGGTAACAATATGTGTGTTGATAAAATGATGAAGTAATGTGGCTAATCTCGATGAATTTTACCGCAATATATCATTTAAAACTCCGTACATAAAATGATTTGCAGATGATGACGGTGCAGTTTATAATTTTCAGAAACATTTTTTTTTTGGTTGATTGAATTTAAATTCCAATGTTGAGTTTTGGTACAAGTTTTTATGTATTGTGTAACATAAATATGGCAAATATGTTAATCCTTGCGGTTTATTGTTGAATTGCAATCAATATACAAGCCCTTTATGAAAATGGCGATTCGACGATTTTTTTTTTTTTTTTGAAGCTTCACAATTTTGTGTTGTTAATTTTATTAATTTTTATTTTTACTATGATGGTCGTAGATTACAATATATATTTTTTGAAGAACGAATAGGTTCATAACCTATGATGCTCGAGAAAATTTAACACGAGAAAATTTTTTTTGATTATAACTAATAATTTATGATGAAATGTCCAAAATTATAACTATTAAAATCATATGTACAAAATATTTTTATATTTTCGATAGCATAGCGAAACTCGCTGTCACCAAATTTGTAATGATCACTAGTTTATATTATTAGGGGACAATATTGTCATCAAATTTAGTTAAATAAAGTTCACTTCACAAATTTTATGTTAATTTTTGTTTATTTTTTAGAATTTTAATTTTATATTATTTAGTATTTACAAATTTTTTGGTATTCTACGAAGCTGTTCGCTTGAAGTCTCGTGTTCCAATATCAATCTTCGAACATCTCGTTCTTAATTTTTATTATTGACGATCGATTTATTATCGGCGACATGGAAGGGCGAACAGGTTTGTATGTTATAATGTTATAATACAATTATGTCTGTATGTGTAGTAATATTGAAGGGGTGTTCATTACACTACTATATTATGGGGTTGTCAGTTGGATAAAAAAAAGTCAGCATTAAGAGCCTTTATTGATGAAAGTCCAAAGAGCCGCCTACTTGTGTATAAGTGGGGTCCTCAGGAGCATACCTACCCAAGCTCTTTCATCTCACATCCTTCACAACCATTCGGCTCAAATCCTGTAACAATAGAGGGCACTCATCTATCCTGTGCAACAGGGGTATTTCTGAAACTACCTACTTTGCTATCCCTTCGTCATCTGTTGAGGTGAGATCCAAAATGAGTTTTCTACCAGGAAGGGCTAGTTGAATGAGACGGTTAATTACTATGAGGCGCTAAGCATCTTCACGGATGGCTCAAAAAGGGATAGAAGGACTGACTGTGGGGTATTCTGTGAGGCACTAGGGCCCAACCTCTATTTTCGTCTTCCTGACTTCTACAGTGTTTTTCAAGCTGCATCTTGGAATGAGATGGCTGATCAGTTCAACATCCGGTTGATTTGGGTGCCAGGGAACTTCAATATCGTAGGGAATGTAAAGGCAGATGAGCTGGCCCGCAAGGGCACAGCGCGCCTTATATCACAAAGCAGGCTGGATATAAAGATACCGCTTGCTTCCTGTAAACTGCTGTTTCAGGAGGAAGTCTTAATAGAAACGAACGACAGATGTTCTAACGCTAGTTCGTGTATAATAATCAGGTAAATCTGGCCTAGGCTTGATCGGCCCAGATCCGGCCAACTGATATCGCTTCGACGACACCATATTGTTATGGTAGTGTGAGCTATAACGGGACATTGCTTCATAGGTAGGTCACCTTAACCTAACCGCTAGCCTTGGAAAAAGTGTCTACTCCCGTGTAATGAAGGCGGCTACCTATCCAGGTTTAATTAACTTTAAATATTTGAATACGAAGCGAGCATTTATGTCTACGTCCGCTCCGCTTAATCAAAAATATTTCACACTTTTAATTAATTATTCAGTTTTATTTAAATTAGCTACGTGAACACAATAAAGTTCAATAAGGTTGGAAGTAGTATATTTAAAAATTACACATCTAAAAATGGCATACATTATAAAACAGCATCAGGTATGAAACAGGTATACTTAAAAGAAGATAAAGTACAAAACACAATGAGTATGGAACACACAGTATATTTCAGAATATATCTCTTGACACACTAAAAAAATAATTCATTATAAATTTCGACCTTGTCACATTCTGAAAATTCTAAATTTCGAAATTAAGTGCGGCATTTGGAGATAGGTTTGAAATAGAATTTAACGTAAAATGTTAATTTTTTCATTTCTTACTTAAATTTTAAAATTCGAAATCACGTATGTACTCGATTCTGAAGAAAAAAATTTAAAATTCGAATTGTTAAATTTTTAAAATTTGCAATTTTCAAAATTCCACGTTTTGCAGTATTTAAAATTCACAAATTTAGAGAAAATTAATTATAAAAAAATTTTCATTCGGAAGTAAAATGATCTTTCGAATTTCGAAATATCAGTTGAATTATAAAATATTTAAATATAATTTTAAGGATTTTACAAATATCCGAAAATATTTAAAAGTCACTAATAATTCTTAGAAAAATTCTGAACCCAAAATGTCACGTGCAAAACTTCGATGAATCAAGTTTCATTGGATCCTTCAATTGTTATACCACTTTTATGGTTTGAATATGTCTTTATAATTAAAATTTGAGTGAATGCAAAATTTAAAATTTTTTTTTAATTATTTTGTTAATTTTTTAATTTCAAAACCTTTTTATTGACAATGTTGCTTCAGTCATATGACGGATAGTTATTTAATACTTTGCGTTCAAAAAATAATTTTATTTCTCTTTTCTAATGAGCTAACAATATAGGGATTACAACACCCAACCGTTTCAGTTTGAATAAAGTTCAATGGTATACTTTGGTAAAATATTTGTTCCAATTGTAAAGCAATAACTTTCGGGCTTACCACTTGAGACTTGACAACTTTTAACTTTCACTGTTAAACAAATAACCAAACTGTCAGCGTTAAAAATTTCAGTAAAAACAATATTTTCATCATGAAGAAGTACACGAAGGAACAACGTTTACAAATAATTAAAATTTATTTCAAAAATTCCGAGTCGGTGATTTCAACTTCAAGAGTGTTAATTCCAATTTTTAGTCAAGCGCATTTTTGTATACAGTCAATGGAGATCACTACAGGGACATGCCCGTGGTGGATATATAAATGATGTCGAATTCCATACATAAATGTTTTGATTGTACTTCAAGCCAATAATAAAATGTTCGAGATATCCCAAATGGTTCACATTTATTAAAAAAAAAAAAATTGTCAAGTCCTTATTGGAAAACCCAAGTTTTAAGTTTAGTTCAAAACTTCGTCAATTTTCCAAATTTCGAAAAAAAATTAATAAAAATCAGAATTTTGAAAATTTTGAAATTTTTTGATATTTAATTTATTTAATTTTGTTTAAAATTTAT
Source organism: Tipula unca (assembly GCA_951394425.1). Lineage (NCBI taxonomy): Eukaryota > Metazoa > Arthropoda > Insecta > Diptera > Tipulidae > Tipula > Tipula unca. The sequence goes on from OX596381.1 coordinate 188,765,440, forward strand.
AATTCTCAAATTTCGAAAACAAATTTTACAATTGGTTTATAATAACTAAATTTTTTTTAAATTTAACAATTCACAGTAGTTTTTAAATTTTAAATCTCGAAAAATTTCGAAACCAAATTTTCCGTGTACTACCAAATTCCAATAGTGGTAGAATGCACAAGATATTCGAATTCGAATTAAGTCAGATTTGTAAGGAAAAATTAATAAAAAAGCGATCGCCCGGAGTACCCATAACACCCATAATCCGGCATTGCTCGCAGTAGTAGAATTTCAGCCACACTCGCAGTGTACTATCAACAGATCAAATGCGCTTCTGTGTGTGAATATAATATTTTAGAGGTAAAATATAAGGTCATTTAAGTTTATTCAAGGTCACCAAAATATTTTCACTCTTTTTCCTATAACTTTCACTCAAAAGCGTTTTTTCCCTATAAATATGGCACAGTTTTCGAGAAAATCGAACACGTTTTCTTCTGGCGATCTGACTCACCCTGTATTGTTTAATAAAAACTGAAAAAAAATTTTGTAATTAAATAAAAATGTTGCATCATTTTATTCAAACCTCTCGCGTGCCACAGTTGGCGCGCCATAGAAAATCACCTGGATCACATATGCCGATGATGGATTAACATTTCTAATATGGGTTATGTCATGTGATATGTCAAATGAACCGTATTTTTATAATTAAAGGATAATTAAATGGTTTTATTCCTAAATGTATGTATATATATAAGAATTGTGGTTCAATTTGATTATATGACATCAATAAGCACGATGGATGAAAAAGCTGTGCATTTTACTTTATGCTATTTTTAGAAAATTTATTCGCGAAACCTTTATAAATTATCAACAGGTCTTATATATGGAGTGAACCACCAAACGTGATTAATTGATTTGTGTTTCTATATATACATATGTATATGTACATAATCTAATTAATTTCAATTGATTACATCACCATAAAATTTTTTGATAGCAGTATAAATTACTACACGCTAGGCCTTAGATCGCGGCACATCTGGACTCAAATAGTTTCCACCTCAATAAGTTAGATTATAACAATTGATTTTATAAAACAATGGGCGACCACCACAATACACTATTCGATATGTCTATAGATATATACGTATACATGTATATATATACATATGTACATACAAACAATTTTCCGACAATCAACATAATATATAAACAACAAAACAAGCATATTTTTCCTCTCGGCTAAGCACCGCACTTAATGCGCGAAAACAATGCGCTCGTAAACCCTGAATAAACAAATTGGTCGCGTAATCAAATCAAATTTAGTTTTTGATTTGGAAATTTTTTTAGGTTATTCCACTGTTCGTTTCGTAAACATAAAATAAAATGAAAATACAATTTGTGGGGAGGAAAAATGACGGTTATTTTTAGAAAAACTAAGTGAATTTTTTCGTGTACGATTTGTTATGCTTTTTTTGGCAAAAGAAAATAGAACGCCCATCGAGGTGGCAACAAGGCGGAATGCTTATGTATAAATATATATGGAAAATATATTTGTGTTGTATATAAGTATATAATCCATGAAGAGCTCACTTGTACGGCCATACAAAATATACGTTGTAATGTGTATACAGGAGACAGCTTAAGTGGTTTGATATTAAGAAAATTAAAAGAAAACGGATTATCTAAGGTAGAAATAATAAACACAAAACCTGTGATCATATTATGTATATATAAGGATTATAGAATTCCCGATATACCTGCGCGACCGATCTGCGTTAATATTACAACATGCGGGACAAGTCGTTTTATGTGCGTACATATATATAGTGAACTCCCGGCAAATCTCTCTACACTCATAAATGAGATAATAAAAAATCTTAAATAATTTTTTTTTTACATTTTGTTAATCTTTTTTAAAAATTATAGTCGAGTTGAACCAAACACACACACACACACACATAAAAAAAATAAATAAATAAATTAAATCGCCTTAATTTTTAGTTGATTCTTCTTAATTTTCTTTCGTCTGTTAGTTTTTTTTGTTTTAAGAATTATTTCTTCAGATTTTTTTTGGTTTGGATTTTTATTTATTGCCTTTTTACTAAGAAAATTAGATGGATTAGATAATTTTAAACAGATTATTAAGACCATTTTTTTGTTGTTTCTTTTGAGGTTTTCTATATGTAATATAAGATGCTGTTGACAAATGTATCACATCTTAAATAAATTTACTTAAGAAATTTATTATTGACACGGTTTAATATTATATTATATGTTGGAACGGTTTAGGTGAATTGCGGTAGACCAAGTGGTGGCAGAAAATGTAATGTAAGGCAGCATTTTTTTTCTTTGATATACGGGTGTTTCTTTTAAACTGAGACGATCAAATATCTCGAAAAATAGCCACTCTACGGAAAAAATGTCCATAATCAAAATTTAATCATACCGCGGGGGAAATACATTAGTGCAAAAAAAAAAGTCACCCACCCGCGCTTTTTAGGTGGGGTGGAAGATAGGAAGCCATATTTTTTATTGCAGATACGGATTCATGATACGGTTCATGATAGATGGCGTTGTAATCGACGAAATTCTATTTTTTCAATTTCTCCTTCTTAGAACACACGCATTCGATTCTGCAATATACGTTTGAAATAAAAAACATCACGTTTTCATTGTAAATACTCGAAATTCGTCAGCAAAACAATTTATTCAGTTTTGTAAATCTAAAATCAGTGTTCAAAATGATGGCCTGCGACTTCAATGCACTTATTAATCCGCATTTCAAATGATTGTACACAACTGAGAAGTGTGTCCGGTTGAATTTCAGCACACGCATTTCTGATTCGCTCAATTATGTTCTCCCGTGTTGTTGTTGGTTTTTGTGTGTAAACTTTGTTTTTGAGGTAGCCCCACAAAAAAAATCTGGCGCAGTAAGATCTGGTGATCTGGAGGGCCAATTTATCGGACCAGCTCTACCGATCCAGCGACCATTGAAATCACGATCAAGTATTTCACGTGCCATCAACGAATAGTGTGCAGGACAACCATCATGTTGAAACCACATGTTCCGTCTCACTTCTAAGCTCAAATTTTCAAGTAATATTGGCAGTTCATTTTCCAAAATGTTTCGGTACATTTGACCATTCAAGTTGCCTTCAATAATGTGGGGGCCTATGAGTTTGTTGCCAATTATTCCACACCACACGTTGACAGTCCAAGGACGCTGATGTTCAACTTGACGAAACCAGTGCGGATTTGTAACACTCCAATAATGCATGTTGTGTCGATTAACCGTTCCATGGTTTGTAAAAGACGATTCGTCGGAGAACATTACGCAACGAAAAAAATTGGGGTTTTGTTGTATTTGTTCACGTGCCCATTGACAAAAAGTTACCCGATTTTGGAAATCAACGCCATGAAGATCTTGGTGTAAAGACACATGATATGGATGATACTTGTGCCGTTTTAAAATTCTCCAAACACATGGTGAGGGGCAATCCGGAATCGCGAACTATTTCTCGTGTACTATTTTCTCCAGTGACTGTTGCTCTACGGGTCCTCTTTTTCGGTTGAACATTTCCATCAGTAATAAATTGTTTGATAGTACGGCCAAATGAAGCACGTGAACGAATCCTATCCGGAAAACGTTGAGCGTAAATAGCAACAGCATTTTCAAGATTTCTGCCAGCTTCTCCATAAACCAGAACCATTTCAATTTTCTCTGGCACAGTTAAACGCTCCATTCTAAAGTATTTTGTCGTTTATTTTGCAATTACGAAAAACATGAAGATAAGAAATAACACAAACGTTAAATGTGATTTACAAAACTGAATAAATTGTTTTGATGACGAATTTCGAGTATTTCCAATGAAAACGTGATGTTTTTTATTTCAAACGTATTGCAGAATCGAATGCGTGTATTCTAAGAAGGAAAAATTGAAAAAATTGAATTTCGTCGATTGCAACGCCATCTATCATGAACCGAACAAAATATTTCATTTAAATCATACGTACTTTTAGTCGTAGAATCCGTATCTGCAATAAAAATTATGGCTTCCTATCTTAGTTTAAAAGTTACACCCGCCCCACCTACAAAGCGGGGGTGGGGGACTATTTTTTTGCACTAATGTATTTCCCCCGCGGTATGATTAAATTTTGATTATGGACATTTTTTCCGTAGAGTGGTAATTTTTCGAGATATTTGATCGTCTCAGTTTAAAAGAAACACCCGGTATATAGGTATCTTGTAAATGGATTTGCCAAGCTTCGATATTTTTCGCATGTAAAATTTAAAAAAATTATAAATTTTAAATATTGAGAAAATATTTAAAATTGTATAAATTTAAAATTATCAATTCTAAAAAATTTGACATTCATATTTTAAAAATTCAAAACTGTAATAATTAATTAAATGAAATATTTAAGATTGTGAAATCGGAAGTTTTCAAACGAAAAAACTTTAAATTTCTCATAAATTGAAATATTCAGATAGAAATCGATTCTATCTGAGATTAGGAATTATTTAAAAATACCGAATTTTTTCATTTATAAATTTTGTTCTCAGAAATACAAAATTCATATTTTTTTTTTTAAATATTTGTAATTTGTGGATTCTTAGTGGAAAAATTTAATCGAATTATAATGTTGAATTTTTAACATTTCAAATTTAATGTTTCTGGTTCTGAAATTTCAAATTTTTTGAATGTTTCTCATAATCTGATTTCTTAATACTAAATTTTCACTTACATAGATTGAAAATATGTTGATTATTTCATTAAAATTAAGAATTTTCTACTGATTCCGAAATTGAAATTTTAATTTTTAAAATTCCTGCAACTGAATATGCACTTTCTCTACATTCCAATACTTGAAAATTTAAATTTTACTCAGAGATTTTTAAAATTTAAAATTCTATAAACTATCGTATCAAAATTTCTTAATTTTAACATTCTAATGTGTTGTCTAATTTCTTTAGAATTGTGGTTACCATTTTTAAAGTATAATTAAATTATTGGAGATACTCGAGACGACACTTGAGGTTTAAGTTTCATAAATTCGGTAATACTTGATTTAAAATTCTCAATACTAAACGTAACGTAATTTTGAAAATTCTTATAAATAAAATCCAATTTCCACGAATTGAGAGCATCTGATATGAGTAATTTTAAAATTTCACACTTCTACAAATTTCTAATACTGAAAATTATAATTTTAAATCCAAGTTTAGAAGAACTTTTGTTTAGATTTAAAATATGTTGATTGTTTTGTTGATCTTAAGAAAAATCTGCAAATACCTGATTATAAATTAAAACTTCAAATCATTATAAATATTAACATTTTTGAATTTTATTTTTAAAAATTTTTAATTTTTTATTTTACATTTTATGATAATTCTCTCAAAATTTTAATATAAATAATTCTGAATTCAAGAATTTTAAAGTTTTAATTGTAAGTAAACTTTTTACTGATCCTAAATGCCAAACTATTTTTAAAGTTTAGGCACCTTTTAGAATCAGAATTTAAATTCTACAAATTTTTTATTATGGTAATATTCATACTATGTTGATTGAGTTCTTCGGGAGTAAGAATTATTTGCAAAAAATCAGTTTTGGATTATCAATTTTACATTTTAAATTCAAAATTTCAGTTCTAAACTTTTAGACAAGTTTGCAAGAGACAAATTTTTTTAATTTTCAAAATTACCGAATATTTTGATTCAAAATTTAAATTTTAATTTCAACTCAAAAAGTGTTTGATTTAAATTTTTAAGTTTTATTGGTTTTATTGCAGATCCGAAATTTTTTAAGTCGCCTGGAGTAAATAAACCTCTACTTTCTTAACTACCAACACATTTTTAATCATAAAAATTAAATTTTAGCAAAAACTGAATAGACAAAGTTTTAAAATTCAATAAATACAAATTTAAAGGTTCTTGGAAAATTTTAAAAAATCTCAAAATTTTGTTGAGACAATATTAAATTCTAAAATTTCAGTTTTTCTAGAATTATGATTCACAAATAAATTCTTAGACATAATTCTGTAACTTCCAATATAAAATATTAAAGTTATTATATTTTGAGGTGGGCCCCCTCCGCAATTGATTTGACATTGGGTATAGCATATCTTAGTGAACTTTACACGCAGAGTATGGCCACCAAGCCATACTTTTTGAAATGAAACTGGTTGAGGAAGATAGACGTACAAAAGTTGTAAGGAACGTTCGAGGAAGATTTATTTAATCACTTCCTTTAGGGGTCGAACCTAGCGTGCATGGGGTAAAGAGTCTTAATAGTTGGATGCTCGAAACCAGTTTAAGCATGCAATTAAAGTGAGTAAGCGTCAATGCTGGAAAGAGCTGTGCAGTGAAGTGGACCATGACCCATGAGGCAGAAACCGAATTGCATCGCCTCTTATCTGCCCAGTTACACTAAACAGAAATGTAACCGACGTATTCCCGCAGCAAAATGATTTGTATCCTATGTCATGGGTGTAACACCTCGTCCAGGGGAAATCCCCTTGTTATCCACAAGACTAGATACGTTGGCTATGGCTGGTAAAGTATTATAGAGCAGATCATCTACAATCGATTGGAGAATGTCGTGGAAAGGGCCGGAGGCCTCGCCGATTGACAATATGGATATGCCGATTGACGCGAAGGAAGCAACAGATGGTAAAAGATGCGGAGAGGCGGCTCTAAAAAATACTGCGCCGTGGTCGACACTCGATATCAAGAAAGAGTGCAATTCGGCCAAATGGGCCAAATTCTCAATGCCCTGCATGAACTGCAAGTACCAGTGGTACATAAGGAGGATCATCGCCGAATATTTTCGCAATAGAATATTGATGTATAATTCAGACGACGGTAGCATGGAGTACAAAGTTACTTGTGGAGTACCTCAAGGATTAGTATTGGGGCCCCTGGTTTGGAACATCATGTATGATGGCGTCTTGAGGCTCAGCAAAGGTGGCTAATATCATTCGGACTCCAACTGGCCGACCATAAAACCGAAGCAGTCTTAATTACCAGAATTACTATATAGGTGGTAGAAACTGTAAATATTGATGTTGGCGGAGCACCTAAGGATAGTGAGCAGAAAAGCTGCCAATGTATCTGCAGCCCTCTCTCGCATTATGCCCAACACTGGAGGGTCTAGACAGAGTCGTAGGATGCTACTCGAAAATGTGGTAACAGCCATGGGATGCAAGTTGGTATCGATGTGCCGCTTACGTGCCTTAAGAGTGATAATATATGGGTTTCGCACAATATTCCATGACGCGGCACTCGTAATTTTTGGGATGATTCCCATCGAACTACTTATAAGGGAAAGGAAGGAATGGTATCTGCATCGAGAATAACTGCAGAAACAGCTATAACAGAAAGGTAAATGCACTGGGATAGCTCGGAGACGGGTCGGACGACCTATCGTATTATATCATCCATCAAAAAGTGGATAAATAGACGTCACGGCGAAATTAATTACTACCTGAAGCAGTTTCTAAGTGGTCATGGCAGTTTTGGTGCATACCTGTACAGATTGAAACATGTCGACACTCCAGAATGTCCTGCCTGCAAATGATCGCAAGAGAATGTGGGGCACATTTCCTTTCAATGCCAACGGTTCGAAACAAGTCGCAGGGAACTGTCCGTGTGCCTCAAATAGGAATTAACACCTGATAGTATATTAGATGTAATGCTTGTGTCTGAAGAAACGTGGAATGCTGTAAGCCTAAGGTACTAAAGGAGCTGATATGCTTAGAGCGTGCCAGAGAAGAGAATCATACTGGGAGTAGATAGCGGTGGTAATCTCAATCTTACGTTGAGTCGCTGAAGAGAATTAAGACTTTAAGGAAGAGTAACCTCCATGCGAAGTATTGTCTACCGATAGTTCCGCATGGAGGATGGATGGAAGGGTGTGTGGTTTTAGATGGTAAAACTCCATCACTGTTGCTGTTTTTAAAATCTACATACTCAAAAATTCAGACATTCTGATTATTTAATTTTTTAAAGAAAAATTTCCAAAATATTCTGATTTTTCATTCTAAATTTTTCATTTGATTTTGCAATATGATGCTTAATTCATTGAAATTAAGAAGCCAGGAGCCAGATTTTAAATTTAATCTTTAAATTTAATGCCTTAATCAAAAATTCCTACATTTAAAATGTTCGTTACTGTGTAGGATGCTGCTAGTGAGTTTCGTAAGAACAAAAGAGATTTAAAGGAATCTGTGTTTCCAGAATCGTATATACAAATATGGAAGGACAGACTGATTTCATTTCTGATAAAGTTGATGAATGTGGTTTCGATGACAAAGCAATGTACCACATAAAGAGGTCAGTGTGAACGGTAATATATTCCAGTTCTTCAGGATAGTCTAAGTTCAGGATAGTCTAAGTTCAGAAAAGTCTGAGTGGCAGGCGGTGATAAACTCTATATGGAGATGAATTTGATGATTTTATGAATTTGTTTAGAATCGTAAGTCAATTCAAATTCGGTCGTCGCAGGCACCAAAGACAAAATAAATAAATATTTTTAATTTGGGAACACAGTTAAAATCAATGGCCCGAAATAAATTGTCACAACCAATCATAACATATGGTCCTTATTATGGTATATAAATATATATGTATATATATATATATATATATATATATATATATATATATATAGACAAAAACTATAAACATATCCCGATTACTTTCCTAAACCATATCATGATCGCATGGCATCACAAAATTCTGATTTGTAGATCTCTCTGGTATATATGTACATATACGTACGCGCGTAATATGAGATTATTTATCGTTTCGGTTGACATACTTGTTGTTTTGGAAACAGGTTGAATATTTTTTTTTGTGTATAACCCTCGTAATCCGTATTATGATGTATACGTACTATATGTACCCAAAGAAACACTTGATGCAATTTTTGACCAAACCAGGGTTAGCACTATATACATATTATTTATAGACAATGTTTTGGAACAAATCAAAACTATTTTTTCGGGTCAAAATATTAAATCAAAAAAAAAAAATTACGAATACCCAGAAATGTTAGAAATGATGATGACACATGAAACAAAATAAGCCGACTCTTGTATCTTAATTTTTTTGAAATAGATTTACTTACATGGTCCCATAAATTAGAAGCACACATACGTATATACACACATACAAAATCGGCATGTTTTGTGTGTAATTTTTTTTGAATTTTTTTTCATTTCGTTTCGGGGGGTTGTCACCAATCTTTTTCACGCGATTAATTTATTTTGTGTCAGAATACATAGATACACATCTAACTATATCTAATATCGACTTTGGTCAGGTTTTAAATTTTTTTGAATATTTATTTACAAATCTTCAGTCCATTACTAATTATGATATCGTTTCTCGAACACCAGATGGGTATATATGTACATAATACATAAATATATCTTATTATTGAACTGGTTTACTTAAGAAGATCTACTGTACCGATATAAAATATTTCATGGCATGAGAATTCAATTACGTACGTATATTTACCTAAGTAATTTGATGACCTCATTCAATAACAAAAAAACAAGAATACAAAATCGAATATTTTTTGACATTTCGTGGTCTTAGGATAAATATTGATCCATCTCATGATAACATCTACCGTTTATTGTTATATTATTTTATTCCGCGCGCACACACAAAAGAATCAGATACATCTTCTAAACAAATCGATTTTAGAAATCATATAGAATTCTATTATACTCGTATTTGTATATATACACGAGAAGAACACACCGCATGATGTGTAATGTATAAATATATTTATAAGAAGACGTAAAATGATAAATCGATAATCGATGATTGGCCAAATTCGACAATTTATATGTAAGTACATTATGTTTGTTTTTCGAAGAAGTCGAATGTGTACAATCAATCATGTATATATATATGTATATATATATATATATATATATATATAGATCCCTGTGATATGGACGCAATAATATTTTGATCGAATCTGCCTTCTCACTTACATGCGCGCGGCTAATTGCTAAACACTTCGCCTATATATATATATATATATATATATAGATGTATTAAGCTGTTGATCCAACATTAATTAACCAGCAATGTAAATTAATGAGGCATTAATTAAGTGAATTAATAATTATTTGTATATATATATATATATATAGCTTAGCGCACCCTCATCATTAAAACAATAACTTCTGTTAACATAAACATATTTAGTAAATAGTTTGGGGTTGAATTATGTATAAATTCGGGAGTAATATACAGGAAAATCATAATTTTGGTAATGATGAGAGGAGATTTCCTATATGTATTCCGTATTTAAGAGGGTTGTGAACATATTTTTAGTGTGCATTAACCCCACAAATAACACAGATTCTAAAATGGATAACATACAGATTTACTCTATACATGTATTATAGTTCAACGAGAAAGGGTTTGTTTTAAAACAAATTAATTTGTTCCGGTATTCTTCTCATCATCATCTTATTCTTATATATAAAGCGCACATCTTTAAATCATTAAACATAATTATGCGCTCGAAAAACATATATCTCTATAAGGCAATGACATTTTTAACTGCATCGAGTTAATTTTAATTCATGTACACATATAATTCATATAAATAACATAAAGCCACAAACAACACTGTAATTATTGTTACGATCTCACTCGATCTCATATAATTAATTAATTAATTTTCTTAAACTTTGCGTCTTAACATTTATGTATATAAGTTGTAATATGATTATATTCATTCATAAAAGGTCTCAATGATTTGAATTAGTCAGTTTACGATTCTCATCGTAATAAATGTGAATATAAATAATTTATGTATATAAGAAATTGAATTAAGATGCTGTGATGATTGTTTTGGTTGAAATTTTATATTAATCATATCGTATGTGGTGGCGGCCTGCTGTGGGGGTTCATTCGATTGTATTGACGTATCTGAATATATGTACAAAATTTTTAACTTTTAATTTGTATGAGAGCCTCTTGACCCTTGGTTGGGTCATTTTAAAAATTCAATAGATCAAAATGTCCAGCGAATTACAAATGTGCATCCAAAATGTGATTTTAATTTTCAATTTCCATCCATCATGTTTCATCATAATCGGTCAAGGAATATATTCTAGTTCCATTCTAGGAGGCCATATTCCAAAATAATATCCACGAATCATTTTAAAATCCCACTTCCACCTAACACATCCAGTTTTATCATGATCGGTAGAGGGATAGTTTAGTTCCATCCCAGTTCTATAACTATTTCCAAAATTATTTTTAAAATTTCATTTTCATCCAACACGTTGGGTGTCATTTGAATCGTTCAAGGAATAGCTTAGTTCCGGCACAGTTGGCCATATTCCAGAACTTTAATCATTTTAAATTCCATTTACATCCAACAAATCCAATTAAATTGAATTACTTGCGCTAGTAAATATCCATACCTATTGTCCCTTGGAAGCTGATCAGCAGTCCTATTTTGTACACGGCTACAGGCCCGTCTGTTAATTGGCCATCCGCACACTGCGTAGCTCCTGCTAAGCCTGTCCCAACATAAACATCAAACTTTATTCATTGTTTAATTCAACAATTAAGGAAACGGCCACAAATCAACACTGTAAATTCTGAGGATGAAACGGCCACAAATCTATAGAGCAACATAATCAGATAAACACCTTAAACTGTGTCCTATTTGAGTTTCGCCACTGTGAAGAAACTCAAATGGGACACAGTTTAAGGTGTCATCAACTCTGATTATGATGCTCTAGATTTGTGGCCGTTTTATCCTCAGAATTTACAGTGTTGATTCATTGTAAGAGTAATGAGGTGGGGGTTTCAAGGTGTGAATCAACCTAGTTGGATCGCTATATTTCCAACTTGACCGGGCCGAAGGAAAGAGAAAAATAAATAAATAAAAACTTCAGCTAAAAGATGAAAATTAAGTGAGGTGATGCGGGGTATACCTACCTGGAACCACACATTCGGTCACAATATTTTACATATTAGAACAAAAGTGCGAATTATTAACAAACAATTTCTACATAAAAAAAATAAACTGGTCGGTCAAGCTAAATGATTTAAGCCGTATAATACCGTAATTTGGCCGCCACTGTAACCAGATGCGCGAAAACAGTTTCTTAATAGTTCAGGTTCAATACAAGATTGAATCACTGTATCCAGAATAGGAGCGAATTTCGGTTTGGTAAGAAATTTTCCGGGGTGTTCTCACCGACTTTTTTATTCCACCCGTTATTAAGAGGTTTAAGAGGCACTAACATCAGCTGGCTGCATAATAAACGAGTGGCGTTTGGGTATAATGCTATCAAAATTATTACCAATTGAACGCATAACTTGCTTAGCTGTAGAGTTTGGTGTATTACGTGACCCTCTACAAAAAGAATAATTGGAAATGTGGTTCCAAGGCTCAAAAGATTAGGACACCGCTTTCGTCATCCAACCGTTATTACAGATACCCAAACCCCAGCCATTTGGTAATAATTGTCATCGTGGATCCGTTTGAAAGGATAAATTACCATCGTCCTTGACGCAAAAACGTAAACATGACGGTAAGATTCGTTTTAGCTAGGCCACGGCCAACTTCATAAATATTTCTGGCACCTTTGGCTGCCAATACTGATTTTGTTTTGGGGCAGAGTAGGAAATTAGTTTCATCGACGTTAAATATTCTGGTTGGATCAGTCAAAATTTCAAATAAATTATTTTCCATCAAATATTGGTCGATTGACATAAACTACGCTTTTATATCTGATACAACTACTGTTGAACCGTCTGCGAGTTCTGGTGTACGTAAACAAATATGTATTAGGATGTCGTTTTAACAATAATCGGAATCATCCATCTCCGGGTATATTATCAGATCCAAACATCCTCTTTTCTTTTAGGAAATCATTTCCACTGGGATGTGATTATCCATTCCTCAATAACTTTTTCCTCTGAGGTTATTACAGTTGAAGGACCCGGCCTTAATTTTGTAAATTTATTGCTTTACAGGAATGTAGACCTTTCGCCTTTATGGGTTCAAGGGCGTTTTGAATCACCGTCTCGAAATAATTACCTTTAACCTTAGGCATTTTGAAACTTAAAATGTAAAAAATAACAAATAAAAATTCGTAAGATTTATAATTAATAAAATAAATGATAATGATTTTAAGAATATTATTTAAATAGTTTAATAAATCATTTTGAATATAAATGTGGTGGTAGATACTAAAAATATCTATAAAATTAATTTTAAGAATTGTAAATATGAAAATAAAATTAAAATTTCAAATTTTTAATAATATAATATGTTTCCAATTCCTAAATTAGCGATTTTATTTTATTTATCTGCATAAATTTTAATAACAAAATTTATTATTTTAAATATTAAGCATCCAAAATTTTGCACGATAGTTAAAAAAATTAGAACAGTTTTCGAAAATTTAAGAATTTTAAGAATATTATTTTTTTAAATACTATAATAAATATTAAAAATATTTTTAAATATGTGAAGAGGTTTTTAATTATCGTAAAAAATTAGTTATTTTAATAAAGTTATATTAAACTAAAGTTTTTAAGTTTTAAATTTGTTTTGATAAATATAACTTAAATTTTTTTGTAATTTTTATTTTATTTTAATTCTTCAAGTTAATTTTTAGAATTTTATATATGAATTTAAAAATTTAATAAAATATTTGAATTATAATTTTTAAAATTAAAATTAAAATTTCTTACTTTAATTAATATTATAATTTTTTCAATTTTAAATTAACAACTTTATTTTATTTATGAATTTTACAAACAAATTTTGTTAGATTAAGAATCTAGTAATTTTTTAATGATTTTAGAAATAAGTTTAGGATTTTGTAGATTTTAATTATTTAGTTTTATTTAAAAAACTGTGTTTTAATTGTTTCAAGAATTTAAAAAATTAAATAATTTTGCTAATAAATTTTAATGACTTCTATAATCACTAGAAATTTATAAATTTAAACCAATTTAATAGTTTTAAAAATTGTTCAAATTTTATTGAATCAATGTTAAATAATTTTATGACTTATCAAATTTTACAAAATGTCATCACTAATTTTAAAAGAATATTGAAATTTTAGGAATTTTAACAGTATTAAAACAACAATAATTAACTTTCTATAACAATGTTTTAATAATTTTATAAGTACTAAAATAAATTGTTAGATAGTTTATGAATTCAATTAGATCATAAATTTTAACGTTTAACAGAATTTTATGAATCCTCATTAAATATTCTAGTGATTTTTATTTATTTATTAATTAATAATAATTACCAATTAAGAATACATTTGGTATAATTTTAAATTAATTGTTTTAAAGATAAATAAAAAATGTCAAAATATGTGAACCCAAAAACTTAAAAAAAACTATAAAAAATTGAATCAAATTTAAATTTAAGAATTCGATTACATTTTTTATAGTTTTTTTAGTTTTTGGGTTTTTTGCAAAACAAATATTTTGACATTTTTTTTTAAATAAAACGTTTAATTTATAATTTAGAATTTCATAATTATGGCTAATCTTTATAAAACTTTCAAAATAATTCTATAAACAATTTTAGGAATTTTGAAATTTTGTACATTTTAATTATTATAATTTTAATTTTTTTACATGTTTCAAGAATTCAAGAAATTAAATATTTGTAAAGGATTTATGAACCTCGATAATTTCAAAATAATCTTAATTAAACACTTTAACGACCTAAAATTTGTTTAATATTTATTTTAACATTTATTTACATATATTTTAATTAATCAACTAAATTAAAATTTAAATTTAAGAAATTTAATTGAATATTTTATGATTTTCAAATAAACTTTTCCCAGATTTTGTTAATTTTGTGTATTAAATTTTAACTATTTTTAAATATGTACATTTAATGATTATAAATATTTAAAATATCTTTATACATTTTAACAACGAATTCAACAAAATTGAACAATTTTTTGATTTAATTTTTAGAATTAGTTCTATAAATTGTTAAATAGAAAATAGATTTAAATAAATTTTATAATAATTTAAAATTTTCTGAATTTTATTAATTACAGTTTAAACATTTTATGAGCTTCAAATAATAACAATTTTTTAAAACTTTTATTTATTTTTGAAAAGTGACGGGCTTAAGGTTGCAGTCTAACAAAATTGTATCATACACCCATATTAAAAAAATTAGAAGAGTTTTCAAAAATTTAAAAATTTTAAGAATATTTTTTTTTTTAAATACCAAAATAATTTTTGAAATATTAAAAAAGTTTTTAAATATGTTATTTTTGAGGTTTTCAGTTATAGTAATTGGTTATTTTAATAAAATTATTTTAGATTCGAGTTTGAAATTTGTTTGGATAAATATATTTTAAACTTTTTTGTAATTTATATAAATTTAATTCTGCAAGTTTTTTGTAAGAATTTTAAATATGAATTTAAAATTTTAATAAAACATTTGAACTTCAATTTTTAAAATTAAAATTAAAATTTCTTACTTTAATAAATATTTTCATTTTTTCAATTTTAAATTAACAACTATATTTTATTTACGAGTTTTAAGGACAAATCTTGTTAGTTTAAGAATCTAATAATTTTTTTAATAATTTTATATATTATTTAATTTTATTTAAATATATTTTTTTAGTTGTTTCATGAATTGAAGAAATTAAATAATTTTGCTCAATTATTATTTTTTACGACTTAAAACTTTATTATTATTTATTTTAGTTGGTTAATTAAATTAATAATACATTTCTAAATAATCTTATTTTATTTATTTTTGTAAATTTAACAACATTCGTACAAAATTTCAGAATTTTATGATTGTTTTTCGAATTGCACCCCACAAATAAATTTGTACGAAAATTTCTGTTTTGTGAAATTTTAATGAATTCTATGATCACTGGTCATGACAGTTCTATACGAGTTCAGGTATTCAACTTTAGGTCTTTGAATTTAAATCAGTTGTCCTCTCTGTCTTGGTCTAAACTTGTTCAATTTGCGAAGGCAGCAGTACGCGTTTGCAAATTGGGATAGAATCCTGGGTTTGCATCATGGGCCTTTGTGGCATTGAGTGCGGAATCCTCGTGGGTTCCAGCCAATTTTAATAATAATAATGATCACTGGAAATTTATAAATTCATGGATTACATTTAAACAAATTTAATAATTTTAAAAATTATTCGAATTTTATTGATTAAATGTTAAATAATTTTATGTATTATTAAATTTCATAAAATGTCATCACTGATTTTAAAATAATTTTGAAATTTTTTAACAGCGTTAAACGTAATAGCTTTTTAATAATTTACTTTAACTATGTTTTAATAATCCTAAAGGTAGTTGGTATACAACAATTTTTCTGATTTTTTAAATTCTAGGATTTTAAATAAATTTTAACATTTAACGGAATTCTATATGAATCCTAATTAAATATTCTAGTGATTTTAATTTATTTATGGAATAATTTTAATTTAATTGTAAATTAAGAATACAATTGGTATAATTCTTAAATTTGACTTTAAGTAATATTATTATGTTTTTTTAAAACGTTTTTGGGTTCAAATATTCTAAAATTTAAAATTTGGAATTTCATAAATTTGGATTATTTTTTAAAACTTTTAAAATAATTTTGGAAACAATTTTGACAATTGTGAAATTTGGTTGATTTTAATTATTATTATTTTAAAATTTTTATGTGTTTTACGAAATCAAAACTTAAATAATTGTAAAGGATTTATGAATCTCGATAATTTTAAATTAGTTTTAATTATTTTTTACGACTTAAAACTTGTTCATTATGTATTTGCGGTTTGGTTTATTTTAAAGTTTATTTACATATATTTTAATTAATCAGTTAAATTAAAAATATATTTCTTCATACATTGTTTTTTCCATTTCGTATGAACAAAATTAAAAAATCTTAATTAATTAAAATTTTATTTAAACAAATTTAACAGTTTTACAAATTTCAAGAATTTTATTAATTAAAATTGAAACAATATTTTAAGAATTTTTAAAATGAGTAGGAATTTTAACTGTGGAAAATTTTAATAAATTATATTTATAATAGAATGTACAATAATTTAATTTCTATAACAATATTTTAATAATTATTAAAGGAGTTTAAATATTTAGAAATTTTAAGGCAATTGATGAATAATTTTAAATTTTTTGAAAATGTTAAATATTTATCAACAGCTCAAATTTGAAACGCATACAAATGCATAATGAAATTAAAGAACTTTTAAAATTTTATGTTTAAATATTAACAGATTCTTAAAAAGAAATCATATAAATAAAAATTTTTTATATTTGTAATTTTTGAGAACGAAAAATTTTTCTTGATGATTTTTAAATATTTATTTAAAATATTTATAATCTTAAAAATTTAAAAGAATTCAATAAAATGTATTATGTCCTAGAATTCCCCTAATACAGTACTATCTTTATTCTTTTAAGTTTTAACAACAATTTTATTCATAAAATTTTTATAAAATATTTTTTTTTAAATATTAAAATAATTTGTAAATTTCTAAAATAAATGTTTATGATTTTAAGAATATTAATTAAATATTTTAATAATTTTGAATTTAAATGTGGGGGTAGATCCTAAAAATATCTTGAAGATTACCAATGCAAATTGATTTTAAGAATTTTAAATATGAAAATAAAATTCAAATTTCAAATTTTTAATAATATTTCTATTAATAAAATTTTAACTATTTTTAAATAGATTATTACAATATTTAATGATTATAAATGTTTTAAGAATCTTTATACATTTTAACAACGAATTCATCAAAATTGAACAATCTTTTGATTTTATTTTATAAATTGTTAAATAAAAATAAATTTAATAATAATAATTTTTTAGTTTCAATAGCTCGTTGAATATTTTAATAACTTAAGAAATTCAACAATATTTATAGATTACAAAAAGACATAAAGAATTTCTAAAAATGTTATAACTTATTTCTAAAATTAAAAGTATTCTTCCATTGAATTGTGATTTGTAAAAACTTTAGAATTTATTAGGTTAGATGTGTTAAAATTATTTTCAGATTTTCTAAAAAATGTTTGTAATGAATTCGAATGATTTACAATTAAAAATAAAAATTAAATATTTTAGAAATTTTAATTTTTAACATTTAAAAAAATTTAATTTTAGGGTGAATGTGTGTAATCTGAAAAGTGATGGGTTTAAGGTGCAGTCTAACAAAATTTTATCCTTCATCCAAAATAGAAACCACCGCCACTGACATCCACATATACGATTAAAATCGAAAAAAAAGAAAATTTTCTTCAATTAAAGACGACATTAATTGAAATGGGTTACAAGGGGGCATCATTAAATATAATCAAAAATTTTTTTTTGTGTGTGTGTATATATAGTTTGTAGTTTGTAGTTCACATTTTTATTATTAAATTTTATATTTTTAATAATAAATATAAATATTATTAATGGAATGAAATTAAATTTTTCAAAGACAATATGAATTGAATGATTACTCTTCTTAACAAATAAAAGGTTAAATATTATGACTTTTAACACTTTATGGGGTCGCGCGCACAAAAGACGACAAAACAAAACTTCATGTGTGTGTGTGTAAGTTTATGAATGAAATTTAAATAATTTTTGTTAATACATATTATTTATATTCGAGCGATTGGGATGTGACTAAGTCTCTAATGTACAATTTTGGCAATAAATTAATTAAGGTTTACTCGCACTTCCTGGATAAGTCATCTAAACATATTAAATATATTATATATTTGGAGATAGGCGTCATAAAAATTAACGACATGTTATTTTTGGCCACACTTTTGGAATGTTATCGCATATATATAGTTTGTTTGGCAAATATCCACCAGCTTATCAAATTGTTTATTATTTATATACGAACGTGTTTCGAAAAAAAAAAAATTATGATGTTTGAAGAAAGTTTTCGACTCGACACAAAATTTGTTAAACGTAATAAATTAGTGCGAGATAAAAATGCAAATGTTTGTTGGGTAAATAACGAAATTGTCGGGTCATAAATTATATCGAAGATAATAGAAACTATTACTTGGTTTAATGGTGAAAGTGCGGGTAATTTTTATGGAATTTATATTGCTGGCTGTAAAACAATATCATAAAATGTTTGGCTCATGTTGAGAGACTGCGATCTCCAAGCAGAATTTAGAATTTATTTTCTTAGAAAGTTTCTTATACACAATTTATATTAAAAGTAAGTAATTTTTTAATTCAAGCGCAGTCATAACACTTGAATACATATACTCTATTAATTGTGTACATTTCTCATAAAATGCCATAAATAACCAAACAAATTCACGGACATAAACAAAACGACCCCATTTATATGATTGTACATATACATATATATGTATATACAAAATCGAATGTAATCGATCTCAATGCAATGATCAAGCACAATAGAACATGGTAATACAGTCAATTGAATTTTGGTGTACGATGTATTTTTTCCCAAAAACGTAAAAAATACGCGGAACGCGGACGTATTGTATATATACACGGTTCGATGAATTTATAAGATGAAATTATGAAAAGACGAAAACAATGAACAAAACCTCTTGTAAATATACGATAAAAATTATTATAACAAGTAGGTAAAATAGCCCGGTGTGTTCGGTCGAGTATCATGAGAAATTTTCGGAAAATTTTCATAAATTGGTAAAAAACACAACTGTATATTCGAATCGGGTAATGTGTGTCTAAAATCACGATAACTTATTAAACGGAAGTGACATCCTGCAGATCACTATATACAGCGCATCCTTATACACATAATAACAACATTACGAAATTTTGTCACCGCAGGATTGTTTTTTTATTATTAGCGCACACACAATAATTTTGATTCTAAATAATATTTTAAGGAGATTTATCCTTATATACAAACTATTGTCCTATAAACAGTTTTGAACATTCCTAAATAACTAAAAAAAATCAATTATGAGTGAATGTGTTAAGATGAGAGAGAATGTATCAAGTAAAGCCGCAAAAAGGATAAAAAGGATCCGATTTTTATCAAGGGACCCATATACATTCTTATCAATAGATTATATTCATTTCGTTGTTGTCTTTCAAAAAATAAAGTCATCACATCAATATCCCGAAAAAACTATATATAAAAACAACATAAAAAAGGACTTATTGTATTCATTGCAACAAACGTGCATTTGTCGGTATTTTTGGTATTTGATCTCGTTATTCGACCAAAACAACAACAATAATAATAGAGTACAAGCGAGATATTATTGTTAAAAGGAATATCTGTTTCAAACCACTAAAAGATGAAGAAGTCAATATCTTATTTATTTATATATATTCGAGAAAAAAGATTTATGTTTGTTTGGTCCATAATCGATCGATCGAAATCACATCCTTATAAGTATGTATGTATATAAACGTCAATATTATTTTGTTTATATGCGATCATATAGCTGCGCGATTTCTCCAATTACCAATTAATATATGCAGAATCGAATGTATATATAGAAAGGATCCTTCTGCAAATTAAGGAAACAAATTTTTTCTCAAAATTCGATTTTATTTGACCTATACCGCGCTAAGAAAATAATCCTCGAGAGAATGTCGCACAAAAACAACAAAAAAAAAGCGTAACTTGGTGAAATTGTTGAAAAAGGATACCGCAACTATATACATACAGAAAAAACACTTGACACCAATATTAATTGAGCCCAAGGGACATGTGTGCGGTTCGAACAAAATGTATATATAAAGTCTTAAATTTTAACGATTTTTATTCTCTACATATACTCGTATATGTACAGTGACGACATGTACATTTTTATCTTAATGTTGTCACAATAAACGATAAGGATATATATAAGCCGCTTAATTTAATGTTGCTATATACGGGACTATAAAATTAAGATATTCAGTTGTGACTATAAACTGGATTTAATATCAGCACGTTGCGTTGCAGAATGCTGTATAAAATCGATTTTGGCAACACTGTATATGTACTATGTTCATATTAGAGATGGTTAAACCTACCGATTTGCAAATATGTCAAAGACCAAACAAAACTAAATTACACAATACCATCTATATATACATACACAAATCACCTTTCTCTTCCTTCTTATGTGAACCATGGTATATACCTCCTATACATATATACTGTATAGAGTCGTCATCTTATTGATTTGCGCCGATTTCAATATCAGTTTTGTGTGTCGGTCAATTTCTTCTGTTCTTTGAAAATATTTTTATTTATTTTCATTTTATTTATTTCATCTTACTCGTCGTCGTCGTCGTCGTCTTAAGGATTTTATATTTGGCACGCTCAAGCAAATAATGAACACATAACACAACGAATATTTATTATATATAGAAATAAATAAATAAAAAAATTTATAATCTGTTAAGTTTTCAGCCGATAATAGGAAAATATTAAGACATGTCTAAAAAGTCAAATGGTTTTAATGGAATATATGTATATAGTTATATATAGGCAAAAAATGCAAGGTGATACAGGCAGTCGAGATTTTTTAGCACATCTACTGTAATTATGTATATACATATGTACACAGTATATATGTAGATGCGTTAATAGATTTGCATTGTGCTACACAGAGGATTAAACATTTGAAAATTTATTGCATTCATTCGATTGTTTGAATACCATCAACGGCATATCAAATACGCCATTAGATTTGAAATGGGTGCCATCTCTTGGTCCACACCACAGTTATTATTTTATTTTAGATCGGATTAATCAATTATCTATATAGTTTTAACTATATAGATTGCAAACTTGTCAAAGCTATTTTTATTTTATTTATTTTACATAAATATATACGATCGTTAATACAGAAGAAGCTACCGTAGCTTTCTAGAGCGACATGTGCGATGGTCAAAACCCTCTAACACTGAGTTAAAATTTCCGGTGTGCGAGAGCTCGGCAAAATCGATAAGAAAATTAAAAACATTACACAAAAATAATAAAATTTCTCGATACCAAATTTTAGTAGGCCTTGCCAAGTACTCCGCCATAATAAAACACACAAAACAATTATCTTGTACTGTTACAAGATAATTTTTCGTGTATTCTACTATGTGCGAGTTTGGCAAGGCATACTAAAATTTGATATCGAGTAAACTTATTCAGTCCACCCTGGCGAGCGGAGGAGCTCTGGAACGACGGACTGTCTTTTCAACTCTTTCCGATGGGCTGTATCGCCTTCCGAGCATCACACCATATGGCCTATATGTATATGAAAACGAGCTTATTATGGCGATTCTCGAGATGGACCAACAAATAGCATTGAAAAGATGTATTGTGATCGGCGTGTGATGGATGTGTAATTCAAGTTTATGGAGAAACCTCGTCATCACATCATACGCCAATATCAGGGACGGCAATGTGCCTCGGCTGTATCGATGATGAACAAAGTTCATTCATCAATGAAAGACGAGATATTATTGAGATATCTATTGGCAAATGTGCTAAACTAAAAATTAAAATTAGTTTAGTCATATAGGTTGTTTCAAATGTTTTTGCAGATTATAACTTTCCCTCTTAACCTTTTCTATATTTTCTTTATCAGTTTGTGGCGTTATCTACAATCTCATATACATAATAGGTTTTGAGTTTCACGTATAGGACATCGCTTCCCAGTTATTCGCTTTTTGCTCTTTCGTTTCAGATACGGTGATGCCAAGGATCATCTCCAAACTACACTACCCAAATTTCACGGCTCAAACCCGTGTTGCTAGAATGGACCAAAATTTATATACTCTGTATGCTTGACGGTATGCTAAATTCGACATGGACAAGAAAAGTTTTTTTACATTTATACTATAGCAGACTTTTTCGTCTACAAAAAAATATTGGTACAGATGGTACCAAAATATTCATATCAGACTTTTGTAATATGTAAAATTAATTTGGTGGAAAATAAATTCTTCAAGGTAAGTCTTGATAATTTTGTGACCATTGGAATTTCCGCAAAATAAATAAATGAAGCGCCTTTGCCAACTTTTCAATGTAAAGTAAAATCGAACAAAAAAAATCGTATGACCAATCTTTTGTAGGGTTGGCTATTTTCTCATATAGCGAATGAGTTTCAGACTTTTGAAAAGTTGGCAAAGGCGCCACATTTATTTAAATTGCGGAAATTCCAACGGTCAAAAAAATATCAACGCTCGCATAGTGGTGGCCAATCTCAATCGATATGAGAAAAAAGCCGACCCTGTAAAAGCTTGGGTCAATGGTTTTTGTTTTCGATGTAACTATACTTTGAAAAGTTGGCAAAGTTGCCTATGGTCACAAAATTATCAAAGCTGGTTGAAAACAGAGTCCTTAATCTAATCGCAAAGAGAAAATAATAATAATGAACAGTTTTAAAGGCCATTACTGGCCTCTTACTGAGTCAACTATTAGGCTCCAACGATTTCGATCCTGAGCATGGTCTTCATACTGTCTAGGACAATCTGAAGAGGCCAAGCCGTTCTCTACATCGTGGAGCCATCGTCGCCTGCAATGACCTCTGCGCCTACTATATGGTGGCTCTCCTTTCAGAGATCGCTGCACAACATGTTCCGGATCAGCACGCAGAACATGACCGAGCCACCGTACTCGCTCTGATCTTACTTCATGCACAATATCGGGGATCTTCATCAGATTGAACAGAGCTCGGTATGTACCATCTATTTCGTGTTTTGGGCCGTAAATCACACGCATAATTCTTCTCTCAAATGTAAGGAGCCATCTCTCGTACTCATCCGTCAGCTCCCAACTTTCACATCCAAACATAACAACGGGCCTGATCAACGCTTTGTAAAGCTTCAGCAATGAGAAAATAGCCGTAGTTTAAATGACTTACCCAGAAGAATTTATTTTCCACCAAATTAATTTTACATATTAAAAAGGTCTGGGATGAGTATTTTAGCACCAACTGTATATTTTTTTGTAGACGAAAAAGCCTGGGATAGTATAAATGTAAAGAAAACCTGGGATGAGTCAACTTTATGAATTTTATATGTATTTTTAAAAAGTCTGGGATGGATTGTTTACGCTTGTGTTGTTAGAGGTATTTAAAAAAAATCCTGGGATAACTTCAAGCGGGTGAATGTGAACATCTGGTCCTCTAATGATTGACTAGCCGAATTGGAATATAGTTCGATACTTGCCGCTATATGCGGTTCCAGCCTTCCACACGCCAGACTGACAACAAGATTTTGTACGTGGCACAAAAGCTTAGTCCAATATATTACTCGAATGTTGCGCGCATCAATCAAATCGTGACCTATTTGATTGGTTGTCTAAATAAATATATATTTGAAAAGTTGTACTTTTACCAGATTTCAGTTTATATAACTGTTTTGATATACATTTCGAGACCCTATCTTTATTTTCTTTTTTTTACTTAGAGACCCGATGTTTGAGGTGGTAGCTCGTCACCAATAGTTCAGTAATAGGTTTGTTACAAATTTTTTGCAGATTTTAACTTTACTTTAGGTTTCTTCTTTCTTTTTATGACGCGCTATTATCTTATATAATATAGGATTCGGGCCTCACTCATGACATCTTTATACGCTTCCCTGTTTTTTTTACATATCTTTTCGCGTTGTTTCGGATACGAGGTTGGTTGATGTTTTGCTGTATCATCCATCCACTGGGGTGGTTACAGCTCGTGATTGAACCGTACCCTCTATTTCCCTCGTGCGGCAGACCGAGGTAAAATTTTTATATGTAATGTATTTCTAATAGACGAGTTGCTATGGTTCTCAACGCTGTATACATTTCGATCGTTGCGTTTTGCCAAGGCTGGTGATGGTGTGAATTTCATTTCTTGAAGAGATAATGTATAGTTGGTTTATTTTCAGACCCAGTAATTAGGATGCCCAAATTTATTGAAAATTATTCCTTGTATATATATGTTGGCGTCTCATAACCATATAATTTTTTCGAGGCGGATGTTGAATAAGTCATTCAGTGATTATACCTTGTAGCAAGCCAATTTTTGTTCCAAATTCGCTTCATGTCGTTTAATATAAAAAATAAATTTCAATTTGGATGGATAAATCCATAGCACTCAATGCCATAAACAGTACATAAACTGTACATAGTTATTGACAACTATACCGAAGAATATTATCCGCTTTGATCCCCTGTAAACTTCAGGTTGACCCCAAACTATATACTGTAGAACACTATCAAAGTTTGGATATTGTATAGAGTTTCGGAATGGATTTATATGTGTTAAAGCAGATATTTTACCGATTTTCAAAAATCTTCTGAAATTTAGAAAATTTATTGGATTGAAAATTGCAATACAAAAAAATATAACTTTTTTGAACATCAAACTTAGGAATTGTACAAAATTTATAGCAAATTAAAAAATTAAATGATTCGTATACTCGATACCTCGACTGTGTCCGATGATATAGTATCTTGTAATTAAGAGATTTCTTCGAATTTTACCGAATTGTTGTACGAGTAGCGCAGTGATTTAAAAATAGAATATTACGATAGCTCAAATGTTAAAAGACTTTCCACGTAGTTAAAAATTTTACACGAATTGCGGTTTTACAAAGTATCGAGTTCTATTTGTATTTTGTATCTTGTTTTTTTGAAATACAGAAGTTGTTTTAGGATTTTCAACAAAATCTACCACCATTACTTCTAATATAGGACAATACTTTACTTAAATTCTACCTCTGCTTTCAATTTTAAAAACCTTTTAATTTTCTAGAAAATTTAATTTTAGGAAATTTCTCAAATTTTAAGAAATTTCGGTGAATATCCCGTATCGTCATTAATTTCATGTTTTGAAGTTGCAAGACGATATTTCAAATTTTATTACAATTTTTTTTTTATGTTTTGGAAGAAATGGAATTTTAGACGATTTATTGGCATCATTAAACATAAAATAATTAACTCCAGAGAATATTATATCCTATAAATAAAGACTGTGGGCAGATTGAGCCACTTAAAAAAATTTAGAATTAATAAAATTAAAATCTTGAAAGTATGACATAAACGTATAAACGCATATGCTTTGCAGCGCATAATTCATAAAAATTGATTTTAACGAGCAGCGTATAACCGTGGATATGTATCCAAATATTTACGAAAAACACTCGTAGGTCCGGTCAACGCCTAGCATATATTATATAAACAACCACCAAAATTAAGCCCAATATTTCCAACGTGTGTCACAAGTAATTAAATTTAATCACCAAAACCTCCTTCCCTCACAATAATTCCCAGAATTTCAACCAAAACAATTTTATTTGTTCTAAATCAAAATCAATTAAAAGCAATTAAATAGCATATATCTGTAGATATATGAATCACACGATATATAGAAATTCATCGTAAAATACAAAACGCCCTTTCAAACGAGATGAACAATACACGAGAAATTTAACTCCTTCAGCATTCCATTTACGATATAACAATAAAAGTGTGGACAAAGATTTAAATTATTTAACCCTTCAATTAATTTTTAATTCCATTTTCTTGGAAACGAGAGTATATATATGTATGTATAAACCATTCAACGTTTTGTGGGTGGGTGAAAAATCTTTTCACTCAAACGAGCATCCAGAGTGGTTATTTTATTTAAATATTTTGATTTTTATTATACCGATTAACTGTGTATATAGAATGAACCCCTTTTTGCAACAAATAATTAACACGATACCCACCAACGACAAACAAACCGTATTGTATATGTAACTGAGACAGTTAAACACTCCATGGTGGTCCAAGTGTTAAGCTATCTTTAAGATAATAACGTAAAGGAAGAAAAACAAAATTCTAATTACATTTAATAAACAGATTAGTAGTGTGCGGGGTCTTAAAAAATCTGGTCCATTCGATTTTTGGTATTCGCATGCATGTACCTGCGGGTGAACAACCAAATTGTTTTATATCCTTGTTTTGTTGCCAACTTTTATTTATTATCCTTAGAAATTTAAAAGTTAATTTCTGTTTTATTGATTTCTATTATCTAAGATGTATAGAGGTGATATGATATAAAGAACGTTCGAAATTAGGGGTGGACGCGAGGCTATAAAATCTAAATACGAGGAGATAATTTGGGAACATATTTTTATTGGTCTATATTTGGTTATATCGAGAGGCACGAGTTATATATAGCATGAATTATAGATTCCTCGAATTACTTGGAGAAGCCGAAAATCAATAAGATCGCCTCATTTAATCCTTTATACTTAATTCACCGTTACCAAAACTAAAACGTTATACCTTATATATCCTATAATCTTTTTTTTTTTTTTTATAAATCCTTTAAATTATTGTGCATTGTTTTACCCGCGCGTACATCTTATGGTCCTGTAATAATATATTCCATCAATCCTGTTAAATCGAAAACAAAAATTCCAACGAATTGATATAACTCGTATAATTATAACAATACGGAGGATTGGAATAATTTTCCATCCCTGAAATGTCATAAAACAACAGCAACAACAAATAAAAGGTATCTTTTACAACTTAACTGACAAAAGGGTTAAATATCCATCGTAATCCTGCGGTATATAGGAAAATACATTTTACGTTAATCAGACATTTCGAGAGAGTGCTGCTGCGCTTGTATAAATACCAATTATTTTATTGGTGTGATTTAAGGAATTAAATAACCAGGATGAGTTGGCGAAAATGTTATATATCTGTTTGCACGACCAAAAACCAAATCAAATTTTAGCAGCGAGCGACCAACCGAATAAAATTGGTATAATTTATGATTTAGGCCAGCAAAAATGTGTTAATTGTTGTATATTTTGCGACCGTGCTGCGGTGATTTACGATCGGTTTTAAACGGTTAATCGTGCCAGATTTATGTTTAGTTTCTCGATTCAAAACAAACCGCATTTTGAAAATATATTTTGGTGGGGCTCAATTTTAAGAATTTCTGATATAATAAACTCGAACTCTCTTTATATATATATGCTCTATTATGTACATATGTGTAGGGGTCGGGTTCGTAGCAAACCTAAAAAAAAAAATCTCTAATTAAATTATTGACCCGAATCATCACTAATTTGTCACACGAGAGAGCGTATCCAAACGCATCTTTGTTAATTCCGTGTGCGTCTTTATAGATAAAGACCTCCAGTATATTGCAAACACAATACGATTTGTAATCAATCGATTATAATCGATAATTCCATCGACATTGTTTGCAATTTGCTGTATATGTATATGTATGGAAGATAATGCATCCGTTCGATACGCTGATTATTGATCTGATTTGTGTCACATCAGAAACTGTATAAAAATTCTTGGATTTTTTGACAACAACAACAACGCTACAATATTTACAAAATTAAAATGTAACAAACAAAATTGTGTTCAGGATTTTTTGGAATTTATTTATTTTTGTATATATATGGTAAAGGAAAAAAGGACACTGGAACGAATTTCTTGTACGTATATGTATTCGTCTTTTGTAAACTATTTATTTGTACGGACTAAGACAAAAACGAAAAATGTATGAAATATACGGGCTCTGAATGGGGAATTATCGATCATCATATATTGTCAACGCACCAGGATATATGGGATCCTTCCATTTCGTATACATATATACACACATAAGGAGAGCAATTTGGAATAATTATTTGGATGTGATGAACTGATGATGAGTCTGAAGTTGAACAAAAGACAAACAAAAAATTTAAGGATTCAACTGTGTGGAACTAAATCATCTAATATTATTCTGACTTAGACTCTATTAGGATGCATTTCATGCGGATTAAGGATACATTTTTAGAGAGATTTTTTTTTGTTCTACAAACCAATTGGTAGCTGATTTTGTGTACAGCGAATATACTATAGAAATTCTTAGGAATTTTTTGATGTAACAACAATGAAGTAAAATTTATTGGAAATACTCGAGCAGGAGGATGCAAATGGTGATTCGGACGATCGAACATTTATGGAATTATATCGCAATCTTCATTATGATCGATATACCGTGCCAAAGATCAAATGTATTAAAATATATGTTTGTGTGTCGTGATCGTGAGTATACTAATAAATTGGCGAGAAACTTCGTTTTCACTCGTAGACTACGCACGAGTACAACCAAACTATGAACTAGCAATATAAGCGATATGAAATGCTTCCTTTTTAATTCAAAGAAAATGTGGAAGGATATACAATTTGACAAGTTGTATAGGCTAAGTTTAACTTTAAAGCATTTCGAAGTTGACCACAGCATTCTTAACTAAAATCTTATACCTTATTGCAAATGGATTCAATGTGATAATTCCAACAAAGTTATTTATCAAAAGTCAACCCTAAATTATTCACGGAATTTTAGGTATATGTTGTGTACGACGAGTTGTTGAAAATATGACGATGTACTGCGTCTTCCCACTGTTGAGTTCCATTTTGTTGTTTAGTGACCGCATGTTGAAAACAGGTCAATGTCGGAATTAATAGTTTCGATACAGTTGGAAAATTTATAAATTTGGGTAAGTCATAATTGTGGAATACCACGTTGAGTACTACAAATGTTGGATACTTCTAAATTTATTTTAACTGATTGTGAACGACTTGACATAAAGGATAGGATTAAACGACAAGCCGATACTGAGAATTTGAAATTGTGGTGATGTTTACTAACCTAAAATTGAATGATTAATTTTGTCAACAGTTTTACTGAAATCAGCAGAACCAGAGTACTTCCATATCGATGGGAAAATAGAAAACGTAATTAAACTATTAAAGATTAGCAGTGTCAGTAGCATTGGATTTAATTGAATCAAAAGCTTCCAAAGGCCAACTATATCAATATTGTTAAAACTAATGTTATACCCTCCAAAGAACTATGACCAATATGTTCATCAAAAATAAGTGGTTCCGCACTATACTTGCGCTGTTATCCGAAAAATGATCATTTAAATCATTCGGTGATAATTGGGATGATGGTTTGACTTACGATGATGAAAAAGCAGCAACAGATTTTAAATTTGTCCAGAGTACTTTAGCAGGTAGAGATGGATTTAAAATAACAGAAAAATATTTTATCTTGGCGCACTTGATAATATTGGTAGTTCTGTTTCTAGTAGCTATATATATTCCTGGTATACAGAGCAACATTTTTGAATGAAGCACACTACGGTCACAATTGAAATCCCCGCACAATGATGTCATTATAGTTAACAGTCTACTTCTAATCTTAAGATCATCGCAGAATTGTTTGTTGGGTGGTTTATACATCAACCAATAAAACTTTAGCAGAATCGAATAACAGCTGAACGAGAGCTACTTTTAAATTTGGAGCGCGCACTATTGGTGTAACAGATTGTATACTTTTTAGCAGCTCTTAAGAAAACACAAATTCCTGTCAGATTCTACATACTCCTTCTACCTTCCTCTTTTCTGGGTTTGGGAGACGGGGTTTTGGAAAATAAGTAAAAAGCAATAGAAGGAAAAAACAATAAAAAAACCCTCTCTTCCCTTTATAATTATATATAGGTTGGACAGTACTACCACTAATGGCTCAGTTTCATCCCATCTTCAATTTTTCAACACTATATAGTTACGAATCCAGGCCATCACCATTTAAGTATTTCTTAATTAAACTTTAAATGCTTAAGTTTGATCATACCATTAAAGCAATAAATCTCAACAACTAAGGTCGTGAAGCTGAAAACTATATAGAAATTGTTAAAATATTTTACAGATCGGCACAAAATTTTGAAATGTTAAAGCTAATATTCTAATTTTCACCAAATGCTATAATTTTGAGAAATGCTGGTCTGAAATTTATTTTTATTAACACGGTTGGAATCTACATTGTTTCCGCACTCAATGCCACAATAAGCCCATGGTGCAAACCTAGCGGATCTATCCTAATTCGCAGAAGTGCAATGCAGCCTTAGCAAAGTGTAAAAGTTTGAACCAAGATATATGGATAATATTTAAAAAAAATTATAATTGGGTGGATTTTACTCCAGCATTCAATGCCACTAATGGGCCCACGGTGCAAGAAGTTATGGATAATAACTGATCTACGTTCAATGATCCGTAAGAGAACACTTGGGATTTAGCTTCGACAAAGGTCGGACAGTTGAAAGGTAGTATAGACAGTTGTCCACTTCCTTCAGACTGTCGTCACTAAGATCATCCTGAGCAAGTCTCATGCGTTGGAGACGAACCTTGTAACGTTCATGGCCCGTAATAAGTGCAACCAAAACTCTAAAGTGCCTCTTTTTTTACAGATAATACATATTTAGTGAACCTCACGTTGGGTTCAATGATGAACCGTTTCGCCTTTCGACAGCTAGGAGTAGAACGCCACTTCAGTCCCAGTTCAAGTAAAGCGAACTTCTTAATAGCGTCCTTACACTTTAAACTTATTAAGAATCTGTCTATGCCCCGTATAAATACTGAAGGGAAGCCATGCCTCAATGCACCTCAGTCGAAACGCAGCAGAGCACGCAGTATCAAGAATGTAAGACTGCAATTCGAGCAAGCATAGACTCCATAGCAAAAATTGGAGTAGACGACATAGCACCGGTTATAGCCCTACAGGCTGTCATCTGTCCATCCAGCCTTGGTACAGAACACGTCAGTTTAACAACTGGCCACCATACAACTGATGCATGCGACAGTAAATGTAAAACCATTAGTGAATTGTAGATGAATGACACCATTTTGGGGGTCAGACCCCAGGAATTATCAAAGGACCTTCTGCATTGCCAAAAAATAGCAATGGTGTTTTGCAGCAAGAATCAAGGTGAACTTTCCAGGAGAGTTTACTATCTAGAATAACACCTATAGGTGCTTGATGTGCTCTGTCCTTGTAATTGCTCTACCAAATAGAGTGGGAACCGCTGTAATAGCACTGTCTCTATACGTCTGGTAAAGGCCACCAGATCAGTTTTAGAGAGTTTTACAAAACACCAAACTTCCACTGTATTAAGGGCGTTCCGCATCAGATCAAATAAGACGTACAGGTATTTACTAGAAACTGTCAACACGAGATAATCCGCATAGCTTTGGACGATGAAGCCAAATCGCTGCAATTCAACAAGTAATTCATCGATAACCATGAGTCATTCATAACCATGAAGTGCTATCGAAAGCTCCCACAATGTCTAGGAAGGTACCTACTAGAAACTTCTTGTTATTAAGTGTTCTTTCGATTCTAGTTACGAGTTCATGTAGAGCAGTTTCGCAGGGCTTGCTAGTTCTGTTAGCATGGTGCATGTTACTGAGAAGGGAGGTAGTTAAATAGTTATCCCTAATGGGCTTAAAAGCTTTTAGGTTAGTAAAATCCGACTTGCCAGCTTTATAGGCATGAAAACTACTCTACTCCTGCTCCAGGAGCAGGTGAGTACTGATGGTAGAGCAATTACAAGGACAGAGCACGTCAAGCATATAGGTGTTATTCTAGATATTAGCCCTCTAATTTAGAATCAAGTCAACGATGGAGATATAGCACAAACTAATATCAATCAATTCTTTACGAACCGAGCTGACAAACGTTGGCTCACAACCAAGAGTAAAAGTATATGCGATATACCAAGCAGCCTCTGCAACTCATAAGAGACTGATTTGCCATGTTGCAGGTTGATCGGTTTATAATCGGACATATGGACGTCATCATGAAAACCGCAGCTGTAAACAAAATATGTATAATAATAAAATAAAATTCTACGGCCCTGCGAGATAACCCTGAAACAGATCCTCTCAAGGACGTATTGTAGGGACGCTCCGTACCCATAGTAATGTGTTCGAAGGACAACCCTGAACACAATCGATTGGCGATTAGCCTCTCTCAATTTTGTGTTTATTTGAATGAAAGCTTTGTGGTTTAGGAAAATTTTGACATTCGGTATATGGAGAATGCTAAGCCCATTACCTACATTTGAATTTGATTTGTAAAATGGTGAAATTGGAACTAGGTACACTCTTAATTTGTGATTACATTTTTCTGAATTCTTTAATTTTTAAATTATTGATTAAATTCTGAAAATCCACAATGCTCAAACTTACTAAAATTCCCATGTGTATATTACCATACATTCTAAATTTAAATAAAATTTTATTTAAACAACAACTAAACTGTTGTTTTTTACATTTTACACTCCAAAACTATAAATTGTTGTAGCTCAGTTCTCGCAAGATTGTCAGAATAACTGAAGTTGAACTAAATTTATATATTTACCGCGCAAATCAGGCAAATCATTAACACTCAGCGTAATTAATTTCCATCATTAAACACACTCATTTCAATCAAAATCACATCAGCCTTGTATTAAATGTCCCACATATGTATGAATGCATGTTCATATATATGTATATATATACATCAAGCAGAAACAAACAACAAAACAAATATAAAAAAACAACAACAACACAACACAAAGCCCAACCAACCAACACAATTTCAACTTCTCTCTATTGTTTTCTTGTTGTTTTACAACATCGCGTTATTTATTTTGATATAAACATTTTGTAAACAATTCTGTTGATTTTTCCCAATATTTTCCCAATCCCATATACATAAATACGTATATCCATCTTGCTTACGACGCATACTCATTTTATAGTTCGTTCTTTTTCTATATATGTATACATGTATAATATAATGTGCATACAACAGTATTTAGATTGTAAACCCCCATAACGTTTGTAAACTAAACGATTTTATTTGCCCAACAACTATAAACACAGTCAACGACAACGATATGTATATCGACGACAACAACAAAAACAACAAATTGTTTTTTAGGGTGGAGTTTCATTTGAATCGGTTTGTTTAGCGTACCGTTGTCGTATACGTTCGTTTTTTGTTTTGTTTTTGGACTTTTTTTTTTATTTATTTGAAACCCCGTCGTTAGTACAGCTATACATAGTGTTGTTGGTTGTTTTGTTTTGTTGATTGGTTAAAAATGGGTAAATATTATTGGTTGTTTAGTAGGTGGAGTTATGTTGCCCGGGTCTGGTATATATAGTAAAAGGGGGAGAAATTTAATTTTAGTTTAGAACTTGTTTTCGTGAAGTAAAGTCGAACACCGAATAGTTTTGTATAATATTATAAGCAAAGTGTTTAAATGTGAAATTATTTGAAATATACAGTACCGATACCGCAAAAAAAAAAAAACTATATACTTATATTGTGTGATTTATTATAAATTATAGTGTGCGATCGATAAACAATTAATGAGAATATAAAAGTATAGTGAAAATAAATAGTTTATGTGATAGAAATAGATAAATTATGGTAAAAAGTGCTACATATCCAATGAATAGCCAAACCGTATTTGGAATGGCTCGGACACCATTAAAATCGAATTTTTCGATAAACTCGATTCTACCCGAAACCATGATGAATCAATCATCGCCCAGCGAAACATCATCACCGTGCCATTCACCGTTACTCGGTTCCGAGGAACCGGATTTAACAGACACCGAATCGGATTTAGATGTTACGGGTACACCGCCGCCGATCGATTGTTCGAATAAAGATAAGTGCAGCGAGAATGGGGATGGAGATAACGAGGGGGAGGGTGCAATCAAAGAGGATGGCAAAAAAGGAAACGAAAAGCCACCGTACAGTTATAATGCCCTAATCATGATGGCAATTCGGCAGAGTCCTGAAAAGCGGCTTACACTTAACGGAATATACGAGTATATAATGAAGAATTTTCCATATTATCGGGACAATAAGCAGGGTTGGCAAAATTCGATCCGGCACAATTTAAGTTTAAACAAGTGTTTTGTGAAAGTGCCGCGCCACTATGACGATCCGGGTAAAGGCAACTACTGGATGTTAGACCCATCGGCCGAAGATGTGTTTATTGGTGGGTCGACGGGGAAATTACGGCGACGATCGACCGCCGCCTCACGATCACGATTAGCCGCATTTAAACGATCGTTTATCGGGCCAATGTTCCCCGGCCTAGGCTATCCTCCAATGTTCCCCGGCCTAGGATATCCACCGCCCGGTTCAGCACCAGCCCTATTAGCAAATATGTACCGATATGGGCCGTATGCCACAAATATGCCAAAACCATTACCAATCCCGTTGCAATTTCCACCAGGCACTGGTTTTAGTATGGACCGCCTGTTATCCGCACCGCAAATGCAATCAAACGCAAGTGCACAAAGTTCCGTCGAATTATACCAAAGATTACAATACCAACAACTGCTGCAACAGCATGCAGTCCAGGCGGCCCAACATCATATGCAGCAGCAGCAGCAACAACAACAACACCAACAACATCAACATCATTTACATCAGCAATCACAACAGAGTCCGACCGAATCGCAGCACAGTCCAACGATGCAAACAACGCCGTCGCCTTTGTCACAACAGCAGATTTATAAACCGGTTGCGGTTGTGACACGGCACAGTTGAAATTAATTTTCGTCTCTATAATTAATAATAATATATAAATAGTTTAATTTATAAATATATATCTATATATACAATTTTAATTAAATTAATTTATTGTGATTCTCTCTCTATATAAATATATATTAGGTATAGTTAATTAATTAATTAATTTTGTTGTGCAAAATGAACGAAAAACTGGAAAAACCAAATATTAATGTTATAACTGTATAAAAAAAAAGAAAAGTAAAATTGTTAAAAAGACATAATTAAAACGTATAAATATATATAAAATGGCAAACGCCCAACCAGTGATTGCATATATAAAAATATAAATCGATAAATAATAAACTTTCTTAAGTCGTCTGGAATTATAAAAAAAAATATTATCGCTTATATAGGGCTCAAAATTTGTAAATATTTATCTAATATATTAATTGTAAATATTATATTTTTAATTAAGAAATTTGTACATAATTTTATTATTATTATTATTTAACGAAAAAAATGAGAAAACAAATTTATTAAAAAATTTTCCAAAATTTCAAAAAATTAAACAAAAATAATTTCTTTTTATTTATTCGATTTCGATCACAAAAAAAGTGCTGATTTATTATATGTATATTGTGAATTAGTCATAATAGTTTTTTTTTTGGTATATAATGGGCGGTACCAAAGTGAATACATATACATATATATATATAGTTTAAAACAAATAGTGCGTGTGGGTATGTGGATTGGTGTTGATTTAAGCTCGAGGTAAGTTTAATTGCTACACTTACTATTTTATTTGTTTATAGCAGGGCGTTCTATTCGATTAGTGTAAAAGTGTGATGGACGTAATGGTTTGTCATTCTTGCTTAGCTGTATAGACATCCTTTAAACATTTTATTCTATTGTTGTTATATTTTGTGTATACGTATCGCGACCGCGTCATATCCAGACACTTTTACGTTTAATGTTTTATAATTAAACAAAAGATTCAGTAACTCGCCTTTGTGTATATAGAAAAGAAATCTGTTTCCCGATTTAAATGTTTGTTTTGTTAATTTATTTAATATATAATAAAATTAAACAATTAAGATGTGGCTGGAAATTTGTGAGAATATTTTTGTGCGCGCGGATTTATAAAAAAAAGGGCATCGCGCGAATACAAAGCAAAATAAACCGAAAATATTTAAGATTTTTGACATCTTTATGCGCGTTGTATTTGTGGAAGATGAAAAATTATTCTGGGAATATGTATTATAACGCAGGCATGACCGATATAAACAAATTTGTTTTTTTTTTTGCTATACTTTTTATTTTATTTTTAACCTGACCTGTTGCCAGTAGCGGCCCGTCTTAAACCAGGGTGCGAACAACATTTAAAGAATAAATTACAGAAATTAATTTGCTTGAAAATTCATACATCAAAAATGAAATCTGATTTACTCTGTATAGTATGGCCTGAATAGAAGAAATACAGTAGCCAAAACGATTTTCTTCCGACACGTTACTATTTTGTCTACTAGACTGAACCATCTGACTTTATTTGTATAGCAATTGCTTTCAGTTCCTATAATATAGGAAAATTTCGATTTAGAGCTTGGGACGTATAACTTAGATACCTTTTCTTCAATGGCTGTTAGATATAACTTTTCATGTTTTAAGGTACATCACCGCATTAAAGTCATCGTGGTGACTTGATTACCACATATTAATTCAACCATTTTTGATTTGGTGACTGTGAATATCTTTTGGTTCGTGTTTAGCTGAATCCAGTAGTCTATTTTATTTATTGTAGCTGTCGTACAGCTCTCAAGATTTGGGTTGTTGAATATCTTGGTGGTTTTGGGTCGGAGTATCTCGTAATTATTGATCAAGACTGCGTAGTGGTCCTTACTGAAATAGGGCAAGTAGGTTTCTTCCTCGGAAGTGGCATTCACTAATAGTTCTTCGTGAAGCTGCTCGATTTGTGTTGCCCTGGCCATCGAGTTGTAATCTATAGCATAAGCGTTGTTTAACTTCTAGTGATTTGTATTTCCATTTCTCCATTGTTGGTTTTGGTTGCATTACAATGACTTTCCACATTGTTGTTGGCTTCTATGGTGGAAAGACTTGCTAAACTGACTATCGTTGGCTCTGATACAGGTTGTGACATAGTGGTTGGTTATTTGATGGACAAGGTACTCATTTCTCGAACGATTCCTTTTCTTTCCGATATAGATGAGCTGTGTGGTCGTCATAAAGATCGTCCTTCAACTCTGTATTGGTGTCGATGAATTATCAAAGTTAGGTTGTTCTCATTCTAATTATTAGACCCCACCCGAGGTAATCTAATAATTAGTGGAACGGTCCTCAGATGGTCTTTTAGTATAGGCAAACCAGCGAACGTCAATGATAATCGAAGAGACACCAGATCAATTGGAATTAAAACCATGTATATATTAGAAGCTACTACATGATAACATCAGACAACCCTTTTGATCAATTATATCTGAAACTTTTCGGTTTCAATACCATAAAATGGGCCGTGAGCTATACGGTATGAAATTCATCAATAAATGTATATAGAAAGCTGAATAAAGCAGAATGAACCTCTCTAGCTGCAAAAGAAATGCAAGATGCTATACAAAAGTTTTAATCCAATTAAAAATATGACAAAATATAATTATAGAAGTATGAAATTGAATATCACAATTTGATTTCATCAGAATTTGATTTCCCATCACCATATTATAGATTGTAAAGATTTTACAACGAGCATTATAGGTTTTATAGAGATTGAGAAATAAATTCTGGAGAAAAATCCAAAACCTTCCGCAATTAATTGGATTGGCATTTTATCCTATATAGACCGCTTAGTGCGTGCTTTCACTGCTCTATACTCCATGACGTGTTACAATGAATGATGACTGCCGTCAAATTCAGATTATAGCTTCTGAATCTGTAACAAATATTTTCAATGTTTTAACAAATTTAAATTTATCCTGCGCGCATGATATACTTGAGGAACTTGTTTCAATATCGAAGTAAGATGTCGCTGTGAATAGTAATATTAATATGAGTTGTCAGTTTGTGACGTGGTTATTGTTACTGATTCATAGGCCAAATGGTATATAAAATACATCTAATCCAGGTAAATACATTATACACACATATGTAAGCTATTTAGCTATATATATACGAGTACATATACCCCAAACACAACAATTGTTCTCAAGAGAAGGCTTTATTCCGCATATATATCCCATTAGGACAAATACAAATGCAGACATGTAATATATTTCTCCATCTGTACCTATAAAATTGCTTGTCCTAAAAGCTATTTAAACACGTCAGGTTACAATTAAGTTTTAGAAAGTTAGTCGGATGGCTTGTGGGTGGCCTATGGAAATTTGAAACTCATCCGGAAACTAAATCAATTTTTTTTAGGTCGACCATAATACTCGAGTAAAAATCGACTTTTATTTTAAAATTCGGTAAATTAATTTACCCTGAGTAAGCTTAAATTAAACAAAACCACGTATTTCAATAAAACAAAATTCCTAAAAATCGACTTTTTCTTAGTAATTGATTTACCCGTGGATGGGTACGCGGCCTAAGGCAGTTAAATCTAAACCGCAGAATAAAAGCCTGTTTCATAAAATATAAATTTGACAGAGTTAGTTTTGGTGATGATTTGAAAAAAACTTATCAGGTTACTGTTCTTCCAATATAGTAAAACGCGAGAGTATAGGTTGTTTGTATTTCTACAGGGTGGCGCATAAGTAACGTTATATGATTTATTTTATGAATAACTTTTTTCTTTCTGATTTGATTTAACTTTGGCATTTATTAAAAGTTAGATTATAGTTTGGAAATATAATCACATTACGTTTTGAAGATAATACCTTTCAAATGGTGCTCATTGTTTGCTTCGACCTGACGTGCTCTTTCCAGAGCAGGTCCCAACGCCCTCACTTCCTCTCGGATATTGGCCTTAAGCTGTTGCATGGTTCTTAGCTTATTGGCATACACCTTATCCTTTAGGTAGCCCCAAAGAAAAAAATCGTTGGATGAGCTGTGTGAGCTGTGGCTCCATCTTATGTTGGAACTACAATTCTGGATTGTTGTCCACCTCTGCCATTAAAAAATATTCAATCATTGCACGGTATTGAATGCCATCCACATTAACCGAATCTTGTTCGTTGTTTTAGAAAAAAATATATGATCCATTCTATCATCCCTCATTATGAGTTTGTGAATAAACTCGTTTGTTTCTAGGCTCAATTCTTGAACGGCGGCTATATTGAATGCGTATTTGTGCATCATTTGGTTTTAACTCGTGAACTAATTGAATTTTATTTGGGAAAAGGTGTATAACTTAAGTAAAATTCTGTGAAAAGACCACCTAGACATCACCAACTGCTGAGAACGTCGCCTGGTGGAAGCTTCGGGATTTTTCCTCAATACTTGCTTGCACCCGAGCAATGTTCACATCATTTCGAACTGCACGAGGCCTTCCAGCACACGGAAGATCACAGATAGCTCCTTGTTGCCAAAAAAGCTGAAGCAATCGGTAAATTGTTGGAGGGCTCTAATCTTTGTGACTGAATAATCGAATACTGACTTTCAAAATAAAATTGAACAACTTTGGTTCTTTGTTTTGTGCTGAGTTTTTCCATCATAAATTTCCCCAAGTATTTTTTTTTTTTTTTTTTTTTAAAATAAATACCAACACATACATTATTTAGAGACTGTTCGGCTAGTGGCTTTAATGTCCTTTGAAAGCTTCTGAACAGTATCCCTATTTGTACACGGCTACAGGTCCGACCGAGCTATGCAGTGTAATCGGGAGATGAAAAACCCTTTTTGCATCCCGCCTCTGTTGGGATTCGAACCCGGTACCTCCCGATCCAAACGTCATAGCTTTAATCACTGCGCTATTTGCTCGGTAAAGTTAATTAATTAATTTTAAAGTTAATTCTGAAAAAAATGAACAAAAAATACGTAAATAAAAAATGTATTCAATAATTAAATCATAACGTTTCTCTTGATATTCACAAGCAATTGGGATTAAGTTGCGATTTTTCCGTCAGTCATGGTTTTTTATAAATAATTTCCAGAAACGTCATGGAGTTCGTGTGAAAAAAATTTCAGGAAAAAAATTATCTTTGCAGATGAAGTAAAAATTAAGAATTTTCAAGAGGCATTCACAAAACAAATGACAGAATTAATGTTGGTCCCGGAACATATCTATAATGCACACGAAACTGTTTTAGTATAAAAAAATTTGGATAATCGGACATTGGTTACAGTCAATGAAAAAACTGCACCGCGGGAAGGTAAAATTCAAAAGAAAGAGTGACGATAATGCCCTTCTGCAATGCAAGAGGATCACATAAAACCGAGACAATTTAAAAATTGGGACAACATGGTTTATCATAAGGCATCCCTAAATTCATGGCAAACGACATCACTATATTTAAGAATTGGTTTTTCGACCAATTTGTTCCAAGCGTATTGTAGAAAGCAATAATTGTACTGCTCATGGAACTGAAACGATGCTGGATTTGACGGATGATGGAAACTTTAAAGTAATGTTTTTGCCTCCTAATACCACTGAAATCCTGCAACCATTACACCAACGAATCATTCAATTAGTATGACACTTCGGTATCGGAAGAATTATTGCTAGATCTTGTGAGCAAACCAGAAAGTGATACAATTGCTAAATTGAAACAAATAAACTTAAAAGATGTTTCTCTTATGATACATCAAGTTTGGATGGATGTTCCGATTTCATAGTCATTCGATCAGGTTGGAATGTTCTTATCGACATTGACATCAACAACTTAAACTTACCCGTAAATCATTTTAATGATGATGATGATTATATACAATAATGTTGCTTTTAGTAGTTTATTGTCTAGAGATAATATAATGGATTGGCCTACGGGTGCAACAGAAAGTTTGTCACGGAATTTTGATGAATACAACTTAAATGAAGAAGATAATGATGAAAATACGGAAGGTGATGATAACATTGATCAAATTATACAATCTTTTAATAATGTAATTGAATGGTCAGAAAATGAAAGCCTTCCAATGAATATGATATTTTGAATTTAAGAAGAATTCGCAACAAAGCTGTGATGAGAAGATTAATTATTTAACCTAAATAAGCTATTTAAATAAAATCTTTTTAAACTATAGTCATTTAAAGCATCAAATGATTCAATGAAGTTCTGGAAAATAATTCCAATTTTCGTTACAGGCTATACTTTAATAAAAAAATAGATTCAGCTCTGGTCGACTATTTTAATTTTTAATAAATTTGTGAAATTCTGAAGTTTGTGTTCAATTTCTGAAGTTTTGCTCTTTCTGAGTACTATGAAAGTTCTACCATTAAAACCGGTGCGTGAAGTTTTCCACAAATAACAAAAGTATTTATACGATAAACATAATATAAGAAATAACGTATGTGTTTAGTTACACAGTGTAGCTATGCCCAAAAAAATGTAACAGAAAATTATATCAGAAAGCAGAAGTATTATTTATGCTTATTATCCATTCTACAAAATATATAACTTTTCAACTTCATTTGACTGTTTTTTTGATTTGATTTTTGCCGGCTGCTAGTTTACATGATCTAAGCAAGTTAACACTCTTTTACCAAAATGCTTCCAAGAATCAGTAATTTTAAGTTGTTTGTTCCAGGTCTCTTCATGAAGCTCGTTATCTGGGTCTTGCGAATACACGTTTTCATTTTAGTTTTTTTAAGGGAGGATTCTCAATTACCTAACTTAGATTAATTAATTTTGGCAA
This sequence comes from Tipula unca, assembly GCA_951394425.1. NCBI lineage: Eukaryota > Metazoa > Arthropoda > Insecta > Diptera > Tipulidae > Tipula > Tipula unca. The sequence goes on from OX596381.1 coordinate 188,807,629, forward strand.
CTTTTCTATTTTATCCTTTAAAACACTTATGAATCCGGCCAATCGTTTAAATTTAATTCAGGGTTCGTATTATTGATTGTTTGTTTGTTAATTGATTTATTACAATCAATATAAATACTGTTGAACCGTGAAAAATACTGACTGCTGAAAAATACTGACTGCTGCAAAATTTTTGTACACTTTTAAGGGAGTTTAAAACATCTTGATTAATGGCGATCAAATATCCTCCTACACTCTTATAGTAAAGGGCATTTCTAATAAAATCGATAACTTACCCCCTGAAGGTAAAATAATCTTAGAAATACACACATTAAAATGGCACACTCAGATTTATCTAAACATCTCTAAGATTACCTGTTCATGGTCATCAAATATACTCCTTCTATCCACTTTCATTGTAAAGGGTGTTTCTTATAAAATCGATAACTTACTGTCTGAGGGTTGCGCTAATATGATCCCAACTATAAATAATCTTAAAAGTATATATGAGTTGGAACACTCAGATTTATCTAGACATTTCTTGGATTATCATTGTTAATTCATATACAAACCAGAAAATCCTGTTTGTATGCGAATTGAAAATGTATAAATAAATTTTGGAAAAACTTTAAGGGTTGATAGTATAGTGTAGTTACACTTTTGTTATTTGTGGAAAACATCACACCGGTACACCTGTAAGTGCTTTGTCTCCAAATTTTATATTGACACTCAATTTTATCAATGCAATCCATAAAATGCAATAATTTCTCAAATTTCCAACTCAAATTGAATATTACGTTTGACTACTGAATTTGAGAGAACTGAACGAAATCCGAAATTGAGTCGAGGAGTATAGTTTCTATCTATAGGATTGAAATCCACTAAGTCAAATAAAATTAAATTACACAGGTGACTAATGTTTCTCAACAAATTGCGCCGCAAATATTTAAAAACTTTCTAAATGATTATGTGAAGCGATTTAAAGTTGAATAAATGGTTGTGTTGGTAATTTAGTTCAGAGTAAAATACAAATTTTAAGAAAATATTCATTCATGCTGCTTCACCGCATATCTGAATCACTTATCAATTGGCCAACTATAGTCAAGATATTATAAACGACGAAAAAAAGCTGTTAAGCATGATCAACTTACGGACGGCTTTCCATAATTTTGCAATGCTTCGTACCGTGACCACAATACTCGATTAGATGGATGATTTAATATAGGTATGCACCATTTGTGGATCATTCGTGCCGTTGAGTGCGGTGATTACAAATAACACATATACATATGTATATAAAAGTTCTGAAAATTAAGGTTTTAGTCAGTTTATAAGCATTAAAGAAATAAGAAGGCCATAAGAAGATTTGGAGTCTAAATTTACTTATTGGTATAAAACTAAATTATAGGCCATCCAGTTTGGCCAAGCTTCAGATGTCTATCTCAACAAAGGGTTCAATTTAGATTTCACATAGTAATATATTTTATTGAAATCACACAGTTGAAGAGAAGACCTATATAGAGTTTTGCAAATAAAATTTAAATAAATTTGAATGGTAGCTAGCGCAGCTAATTTTTGGTTTTGCAGTGTTAGGAAAAATTTCGAAATTTAAAAATAAATTATAAAATTTATGAATAGTGGGTATTTGTACCTGACACTAAGGGTACATTAGTAATCGTTTCCTGTACCGTCGGCATCTTTATTTCCATCTATCTAAATCATCTTATAAAATAAAATTTTGAAAGTGAAAGTTCAACCGCATGCTTACATATAGTGCAATTATATACAGCGGAACAAAGACCACTTAATGCAGCTACTTCTTTGTGTAAATTAAATGTGTAAATTAGTTGAAAATGGCACCTTCTTTCGATACACCAAATTTAAAACATGTTTTGAAAACCATAATTAAACGAAGCGTCTTATACTGTAAAATACGCGCACACACACACACAAAACGTCTTATATATAAATAATTTTTAAAATAAAGTTATAAAAATTAAAAACGGCCGAAGAGCCGAGAGAGAGACATACATACACGTATAATTTATTGCTTCAATAATTACAATCTTTTAATATATATAAACATAACCGGAAAATAGATTTTATCTAAGACACAACAAAACTATCAATAAATTTAACTTTTTGTTTGTTTGTTTGTTGTTGTTGTCGTCGTCGACCATCGTCGCATGCATATAGTTGTATAGTGTATATCGACTGTCCAGTTCATTATATAACATTAATATTATAAGATGTTATATGCGAGATGATGTGGATGCTGCGGGTATATACATATATATAAACTATATCGGACAAAAATCAAAAGAAATTTGGTATATTCCAAAAAAACTTACTTATTAGAGCCTTCACAATATTGTGAGCTGAACGCGCGGCCGACGACGCATTATATAATATATTTATGAAGGAACAATAAAATCATCAAAACCGCGCATCACACGAATTTTTGTTGTTGCCAACTATATATAGGTATTTTATGTTAATATTCAAATCGCGATTTATTTGTTTATATAGAAAAGAAAAATGCCAATCAATAAATCATCTTAACTCCGGGGCAGCGAATCCATATATACAATATATATGAGTATATATAGAAACAAAGAGATCAAAAGGATTGGGCGGCTTAATCCGAGCGCGTATATATACGATTACTAATTGCGAGATGATAAACGTGTTAAATATTTTGGTTGGCTATAAAATTTCCCATCCTCCGCACCAAATATCTATATAATCAATCATTTGGCTGGGATATTGCCTGCGTATATATTAGCTGCATTCGTGCGCACATTTATAGTGAAAGTTAAAAAATTGCATTCAAAACTATTTATTTAAAATTATAATCGATAGATTTTAAAATTTACTTACAGATGTAGGATGCTGATTATGTTTTGCACACTCAAATTCACACGGATTATGGCCTAATTTTCATATTTTGAGGATGTATATATATATTTTCAATATACAATGCGTATGGTTAATGAATGAATTAAGATTAAATAACAACAAATAAATTGTGTTTTGTTTGTTTTGATTTGAAGTATTACCGGATTAAGTAAAGGTAAGTGTATCGGGTGAGTAACTCAATTAAATAAGTACTTTACAAATATTGTTTTAGAAAGTTACGGACTTTGAAACAAAATTATTAAGAATAAATCCTATACATATCAACAAATTATACTTAACAATTATATTTATTGGAATATATTTTTAGTAGCTCAAAAATTCTATCAAATTTCGAATGGTATTCAAAATTTTGAGATGCAGATTTACCAAAACTACCAGAACTCTCAATTCCAAAATAAAATTCATCAAAACACCATGAAGAAAACAACAATCCGAGATGATGAAACGCAAAACTGAAAAGCGTAAAGAAGGGCAGCTCGGGATCACAGGGGTGTAGACGGGTATATACTGTCAAAATCAGGTAATAAATATGTATGCAAAGCATTGAATGCCATTTGAACGATCTGCTTAGAATGTGAATTCATATCATAAAATAAAACGTCACAGTAATATAAAAACTGCATCATGACCCTACAGCTCAAACACTCTAAAAATATTTTAAGCTTTAGAAAATTTTCAAAACAAAAAGCTCGATTTTTATAAGCTGTTTTTACCTTCAACTAATTAATTTAATCAATTAAGCTTAGTAGTGAAAACATAACACGTTTTGAAAGCTTTAATAATTAAGCGTTGCAATAATTTTGAGTTTGATACTCTATAGGAATTAGAATTAGTTCATATTCTGCATCATTAGATTCATTGTTCTCTCCATCATCGTTATGAAGCTTTGCATCATGTTAGTTAACATGCTTAAAGCTGTATCCTTAAGGATACTTGCATATGAAACCCCTTGTTGAATACTACTGTTTACAGTTGCTTTTGGTTGGTTATTTTGTCGGCTATGATATGATACTTCTGGGCGTACTTTTGGTTTAGTGGAAGAATGAAGATTAAGCATTCGTCGGATTGATTTGTTCTTTTCACTCCAAATAAAACTTTTGTTAATTTAATTCGAAAGGTGTGTTTAATTAAAAGTTACATGTTTAGGTGATCTGTCATGTTCTAGCATATATGAGTAATTGAATGTTGAGCTTTTAACATTTAAGTTTTTTTTTATATTTTAAATATTGTATAACCCTAATTTGTATATGAATAACCATCTAACGTTTAAAACTCAATTTTGAGTTATTCCGAAGGTAGGGCCAATGATTTCAGAGAAATGTGAAAGCTTTAAAAATATCAATAATATTTTAACTTTTAAACAAAACATATATATTTACAACCAATATTGTTAAAGAAAGTGACTTAAAAGCACAGGAAGCAAAGTTTACAAATCAATTTGGTTAAATTAAGTATTTTTTCTAATCGATTGTATTTAAATTTTTAGGCCTTAGTTGTTAACTTTGCTATCTTTATCTTGTTTTAAGACGTTGTCCAAACCTATAACCAAGAAACTATATATTTAGTACGATGTCAATTCTGTTTTCACATTCTGAGCATCAAAAGTTAAAAACTACAATTTTATTATAAAGAATATTTCCTTATATTGTGATCGAATTTAAAATGTAGAACTCTTCAGACGCACGTTTCAAAAATAACCATAAAGCTGTGGTAAGCTTTCTGGAAATTCTATAAAAATTTCGAAAGCTCTTAATAACATTTTCAGCCAGAGTCTCGTCGGATTATACATAAAAGTTTATCAAATTCGGAAATTATATTTGTGATGGTTAAAGTTCGAAGTATCAAAAAGGGAAGTTTCAAACCCTTAATTAGTTTATTTTTGGAAAGTATAAGCTAACTGACAATAATTTTATAAATTGAGCGTTTTTACCATATCACAAATATAATTTCCGAATTTGATAAACTTTTATATAAAAGAAACTCTGATGGCGAGTTTATGCGTTTCTATCTTGCTGCAAAATGTTCACCGACCATATATAAGCTAATCAAAACTAACGATTTCGTAAACAAATTTCCCCTTCCAAATTAAAATAATTTCAAATCGATGCAAAATGTGCAGCAGGCTGGCAACTGCTACAAATTAAAAATATGCTCAAATTTTCACTCATTATGTCAATTTTAGCTCTTTTTGAATTAATTTTTTTTTTGTTGCTTTATCTTGGCGAAACCGAAATGTCATTGTCGTCTTGACGTTGTCAAGACTAAAAGCGAAGAAGTTAAACAAAATTTGGACAATCACCGTGTTTTATAAATCTCCGAATATATTAAATTAAATAAATTAATAGGCCAGTACACATAAATATAATGCATTAAAATGACAGCGATAAAAAATGATAATCGAATCGATGAATTATTCCAATACATCACATTGCATATACCAAATCCAATCATATTGATGAACGGGAACATATTTTTGTATTGTATGGCCTTGGTTTAGCCTGTGGATTTTTGTTTTCGGTGTCGAAGAATATTATGAAGCCGGAATTGTCACAATTGTGGTGGTAGCATTTTTCCAAATAATTATATCACTATGCTGTTACTGTTCACGTTCATACGTTTTTAAATTGTCGCTCAGTAAGTAAATATCTCTTAACGTAATTAATTGATTAATTATTCATGCTCGTATCGATTATATAGGCGAAAACTCCACAAACAGCGGTGGTAGCAAAGGTAGTACCAACGTCTAATAATGGATCATCCGAAATGGTCAAACTGAATTCTACGCGGTTAAAAAACGATAAGAACGATGTAATCTACTGGTTTGTGTTCCAGAAAACCAAATACATCTGGGATGAAGATAAAAAGCAATTCAGAGGGCTCGAATTTCCAGTTCACAAAACGTATCGCGAATATATTGTATCGAAAGGACATGAAGATGAGAATGAAATTAGCCTAGCCGAGAAAACATATGGCAAGAATCAGATGAAAATGGTTGTGCCAGAATTTTATCAACTATTTATTGAACGTGCCACAGCTCCATTTTTTGTTTTCCAAATATTTTCTGTCGGTCTATGGTGCTTAGATGAATATTGGTACTATTCTTTATTAACATTGTGCATGTTAATTGTATTCGAGTGCACGTTGGTTCAACAGCAGCTAAGAAATATGGCCGAAATCCGTAAGATGGGCAATAAACCATACATGATCAATAAAATAAAATTTATTAAATTAATTAAAATTTTATTTATATGTACTTTTATACTTTTATTTCGGTTTTCTAATATAGTCTTAATTCTTGATTATTATAACCTTCTTCTGGTGCATCCTTACAAGATACACACATACATACAATGATTCAGTATTTAGAGTGGGTTTGGTTGATTTCAAGAATCAAAGCTTTATGCAAAGAAATTACCAACAGTATTATTTTATGTGATATATATGATCATCATAGTTGCTTTGCAAATAACATCAATTTATTTACATTATGTCAAAATTATGTCAATATTGTGTGGCTAACTTCACCCCGCTTTGCAGACAATTTTGCAGCAAGTTACAAATGCATAAACTCGTCTTGAGCTTTTTCATTTATGATTTACAATTTTGGAGAGTGGAAAGCTCAAATTTGTTTAAATACCATCGAAAACTAGACTTATAATTTTATTATGTAAATGTTTTATGTATATGTAGTGTTTTCATTTTGATCTTCATTTTTCATTTTTATTTTGTACCATTTAGATTTTTATTGTTTTCGTTTGCACTTTAGATTTTAATGGTTGCGTACAAAATTAGATTTAATTTTTATAAATAAGTAATCGTTGATTTTATATTTTGTTGATTTTTGTTTAAATATAAAATATCCAGAGTTCGATTGTTACCAGACCAGAAAGGTTCTTTTTATTGTTGCCATTTTGAAGTCGAATATCTATTTGAAACTATATTAAAATATATATTCGGAACCATAAGAGCTCCTGCGCTGCCTCCAGCGCCTGTGCAAATTGCGACAAAAACATTTTAAATAAAATTTGTGTGTTCAATTAATTGAGTGATTATTAAATCGTATAAATATTAATTATTAATTATTAATTAATAAATCATCGATTATTACTTTGTGAATTCAAATCAATTTGTAAAAGTTGTCGAATATTCAACATATTAAGCATGCCTCAGCCGCCATGCGAATGCAAGCTCGATTTAATCGACGGAACAATTAATAGTATTTAATGGGAAACTACAACAATACCCATATATATATGTTGCTGAGTTTTCTAATTTTGTGGATCTGTTATACTTCGGTAATCAGAAATATTTCACTATTTCAATTCATTAGTCAATCATATTTAATTCAGCTGCGTGAACATTAGTGAACCAAGGCTATTTCTTAACCGAAATTATGATTAAATTCGACGTACCAAACAAATAGCATGGCGGTAAAAGCTGTGACGTTTGGATCGGAAGATACCGGGTTCAAATCCCAATAGATAGAAGTAGAATTCCAACGGGATTTTTTATCCGTGATCTCGACCAGGATGATGATGAACACATCTATGATCCTCCGTTGAGTGTGCGCAGAATCCATGTATCCGTGTATATCCGTACTTATGATTTAGTTTTATTTGGTTTTTAAATTTCGACATTTCAGCATTCTAAAAATTTTGACTTATGATTAGTCTGCGAAATGGAGAATACCTACAAACGAACTTCCAAATTAGTTTTCCCGTTTACAATTTAGAATTTTATCCCGGTTTATACAAAAATTTTAAATATAAAACTTAAATTTCTTAATTAAATGATTAAATTAGACGAATTTAAATGTTGAATTTTTATAAGATTACTCTAATTTTTGCAATATATATAGACAAAATTCACAAATTTAGAGAAAGCTAACTAGAGTTGGCGAAATTTTTCAAATTTTGAATTTTGAATTAAGATGGATTTTCGGAATATTATTCGAATTATTTAAAAAATTAAATAAAATTTTGAAGATTTTACAAATTTCTGTAAATTTTTAAAAGTCATCAATAATTTTTAGATTTTCGAAGGAATTATTGAAAACTGTATTCGCTGATCAATTGAATCAAACAATACTTTTCAAAGTACTTTTCAGAATGTTTACGACTAAATTCTTTTAACACTTTTATGGTTTGTCTTTGAACTTTAGTTAAATTTTAAAATTTCCTTAATTTTTAGTGGTTTTGGTTTTTTTCAAAGACTTCTTTGGAGGATGCCATTTTACCAAGGTTGATATATATGCCAAACCCAATGCATTGCCAATTTTGAGAAATAGGTAAGATAGATTTTAGGGCAAAAATTAAATTTATTATTCCACTTCATTATGATTGACAATGAAACTATACAGGCAGTAGATATGTAGGTATATGATGTATTTTAGCTATATACTACGCTCATTGCAAAAGGGCAAAACGAAATATACAATAACTATAATTTTTAAATTTAGTTATAAGCTTTCAACATATTGCATTTATATAAAATGTTAAAGGCTTCGTTAGTTGGAAATTTTTTCCCAATTTTGAAAAAAATTAAATGAAATCCAGAATTTTCAAAATTCTGTTCCGAATTTTATTCAATCAATCCAAAATGCAGCGTACGGACGAGTATCATTATGATTCAGATGTAGTTGATCTCTTAGCTTGGCTTTGAAAAACTGAAAATTCTTAAAATTTATCAATTCACACCAAGTTTTTAAATTTCTTATTTAAATTTTAAAATTCGAAAAACTTCGAAACTGAATTTCACGTATACGATTCTGAAGATTAAAAGTAAAATTCAAATTGTTTAAAATCTTCAATTTTTGGTGAATAATTTTTTAAAGTTTAAGTTTGGTATTCTTCCAAAACTAGAATTTTGTGATATTTTTCAAATTGTATAGAAATTCCGCATATTACTCGAACTATTCCGAGCAAATAGCAGTATGAATAAAGCTGTGACGGCAGGTGGCAAAAGTGATTCAAATTAAATCGGATGTGTTATAATCAAAGCAAACTGCCTCAGACTAAGTAGAGTAAAAATCAAATTAGACATGTTAGATGAACTGGACATTTTTTAGGAAACCCTATTTTTATTACTGGCCCAGGGCCCGGAGTATCCACAATTCGAAACTGCCTGTTATGTAGAGCTCTTATTTGTCCTATGCAAGAGTCAATCACTTTTAAAAAATATGAAATCCTGAAAATACCAATACAATGAACAACAAATATTGTTCAAGAATCAGTGGCTTTAAAGCACTAGAGATGAGTACTTAAAATTTAATTACATTTCCATCCAGCAGAATACGTCTATTTTGAAGGGTGCACATTTTATATTCTTTGCACCTTGTTGAATATGGTTCTTAAACGAGCAACATTTTGATAGAAAGGTATGTTGTGGTCATAATCCTAGCCCATTTTTTTCAGAAACTTTTTTATGAACGCTTTCAATTCTTTTGATGTGTGCACCGTAGTAAGGATTCCAGACGATAGAAATAGAAATAAAGTGTAAATAAAATTTGAATACCCTTGCAGTCCCCAGTCAATCGCTTGACAAAGCCAAACATGGAGTTCGCCTTAGCAATTAGTTATCGATGTGTCTGTTGAATCTCTTGTAGTCTTTGAACTTCATTTTCATTAATATAATAAATACACGTTAATTATTGGATTCTTTTAAAAGGCATAATTTTGCATTTAAGAATAATGAGTTTTGATCTCACCTCTTGCTTAGTCTATTAAAATCATCCTGCAGTTTGTCAGAATCACACATTTCTACAATTGTATGATACATTTTTACGTCATCAGCAAATATGAGAACATTTGAGTTGTTTATGGTCTGGGTTATCCGATCAATAAAAACAATAAAGATCCAGGGCCCAATGTGTGATCCTTGGGGAACACCAGAAGTCACTTTGATAACGTTGGATTTATTACTGTCAATCATTACATATTGCAGACGGTTTGTTAAATACGACTTAAACCATTTAATGTAATCGAATGAAAATCCGAATGCATATAGACTTTGGATTATGTGGATTATGAATAATTTCGGGATTGATGATGATGCGGATATTCCTCTGATTTTAATATGGATGAGGGTGTATTGTCAGGCCCACATCCGTTTCCAAAGCACTTCATTGCGGATAGAATGTCTTCATCAGATATGGCTGAAGAAGTGATTAATATGTTGTTACTGCGCTTGATTGATCGATGTAACCAGTATTGACGTTTGGTCGATAGACAGATTGAAAACATGGCACAAACATGTCCGCTATTTTCTTGGCGTTCGAGGTGCTGATATTGTTATAAGTCATGTTGGAAGGGTACCTCTCGATTTCATATTTATATCTGAAACATTTCTAGAACTGTTCATCCAAATAGGCCTTCTACTTAAATTTGAAATAAACATCAAATTCCTCGCTTTGTTGTAAAAAGACCGTTTATCTGCTTCCAGGCTGGATTTCATCATTTTATAATTACTTTATGCGCCTTATATACTTACGACTTTTTAGATTTAGAAGGCGGTCATCGAACCAAGGACAGTGAACATTTGGTGCTTTGTTATAAATTGGTACATGTAGTTCAAAGCTTTGGTGTATATGATCTCATAAAATTTGTTGACATTTTCATTTAAAATTAGAATTTCATCCCAATTCATTGCTTTTAAATAAACTTGCAGACCATTGTGATTTGCCTTCTTAAAGTTGTATTTGATTTGTTTGAGGTGCTTTGGTTTAGGCGTAAAGTCGTCAGTTTCAAGTACCATATCCAAAGGTTTGTGGTTTTAATAATTCACAACAAATGGGTTGGATGACTCAGTTACTTTAAACACATCCACTTCATTCGTGAAGACAAGACCTAAAATCCTCTCCAGACTATTGCAATGGTGTTAATTTGGTTTAAATTATATCCAAGCATGGCATCAACGAATAGAGATTCTGCATCTGACTTTATATTGCATGGAAGAATGCAATTAAATTCCAAGTCAAAATTCCAGATAATATTTGGAAGATTGAAGTCTCAAGTCACCAAATACAAGGAGTAAATCGGATGAATTTGATGTATTATGTATGTACGCTGTGTGGATAAACATATAACGTTGGGACTAATTACGCCACCGCCCGATTTTTCAAGATTACGATCACATCTATATAAACAACATTGTCATGTCCAAAATATTCAGAACTATATATTGATCCCTTGATTGAAGATGCTTTTCAGATGGTTTAGTTTTAGTTGTGCGGGAACTCCAGGTACATCATGGGTAAATTTATGTAAATAACCAAGAAACTAAGAAATTAAATATATCATCAAAATTAAATAAATCAAAAAGCTTTTTTGAGCTTTTTTAAATAAATTCAATACATTTATTAGGGTAAGTTAGTTAAGGTATATATAGTGATTGAAATTCGCCCGATATGTATCTTCAATTGCTTGTCCGCGAGCATTGTTCAACCTTTTCTTGACCCTCCTTGATGTATAGACATTTTAAATATCACGTAATTAATTGGCGCGGTATTATTTATACTTATATAGGTGACATCATTATTTTGACATTTTAATTGATTTATTAATTCGGCCTCAAAAACTTTCTATAAAGTCAACATGCGTTTGTGGTATTCGACTATTTAAATATATAGATTTATGGCGTTGTTATTTGTATATATAAACATCATACGCCGCAACAATGCACATTATACAGCATACAGCGACCGCGCGCGTAATTAATGCAAACTGTGTGTTGTGATTCTGCTTTCTTATCACTTAATTTATTTATTATTTATTTTAATTTCAAAATATTTATTATAAACTTATGTACATATATAACAAAACACGATACAGCGGGAAGCTTTTTCTTATAATCGATAACAATCGATTATTATAATTTACTTTTTTGTGTGGCTTAACAATTTTACGGTTATTTACATATAGGATTAAGATTATAAACCAAAAAATAACATTAATTTGTCAAAAGCATATCATTAAAAACATAAAATTTCTTCGTTATAACCATGTGACCCCTTTGGCGATAAACTACCAAAGCAGCTGTATTTCATAATATTTATGTATTTCAAACCGAATCGAATTCATGATATATCGCACTTTTACAGTTTTGAGTTTCGCGATTTGTTAAAAAACATGAATTGAAATTTCAATCAAACATACACGGTATACCGTACAATAAATATTGAAACTACTTGCTTGAAAAGGTTATATCCAGCAAAATTAGTATTTTTGACATCGCACGGTATGATGAACAGCACACAACCTTGAATCTTAACCTAAGGTTTTGAAAACAAATTAAAAATCGTCTTATTGGTGAAGTATAATGACCTATAAATCTTACCAACCTTGTGATTAACAGACTTAAGAGTCGACTAAGCATGGATATTGGATTCTCGGTATAACTATGTATATAGAAAATCAAGACAAATTTGATGACGGCACAACGCTGTATAATTAAAACGATTAGAGTTTAAGAGTCGCGCGCCTAGAATTTTTTTTTATATAAATAAGAAAGATTTAATCGAATGAAGAGGGATTAGAAATTAGATGATAAACGCGTCGGTCATATTGACAATTGGTGCGTATATATATATATAGTAAACGCGCATATATGAATTACATTGAGCACACGACTTGCAGACATCGCGCAACATTAATTGTTTGTAATTAAAATTATTTATTGTTAATTGACCAACTCCGCGACATATGTATATATATGTATTCCAAATGGTGTTAGGTTATTTCAAGTGAATATATATATGAATGGTGGAGGACAATTAAAATGAACTCACTTCCGTTACTTATATTATGCTGCGCTTACACAATAACATCTTATAGTCAAGTCTATTAAGAGATTTTATATTTTTTTTCATTTTCATGTTAGCTGTGTAATATATGGAGATTATTAATGTTAATTGATTTTATATACTGTTCTTGTACAAATACATAAATACACAGGATAACCTCGTTCATTGCGCGAGATGTGGACCATCCCATAACATAACGTCTTAATTAATATGTACAGCAACAACAACCAATATTTTGTGTATACATATACATATACGTATACCTTTTGATCTTCGCTCCATAAGATAAATTTGTGGTAAATTATAGAGAGAAAAAAAACGGCCAAACGACGCGAACGTATAATTAAACCGATGCGAGTTTAATGTCTTAATTATGATAATTTAATTGATTCTAATATTCTTGATTAATGATTTGGAGATTTTAAGACATTTTTATAGTGTTTAGAAGAAACCTGTTGTTAAAATTATTGGTTTTCAATATCGAATTTTGGTGTACCTACAATATATAAATACAGTATATGTTGATGAATTAGAAAATAGACAGAACGTGATTTGTTTTTTTTTAATTGATCTATAATTAACATCTGCGGTGAAAGAGGTTGCGCCTTGCGGATCCTGATAACTATAAAACTCGCGGCAAATCACCTATAAGTCGATATATTTATATATATATACATATACAGATGAAAGGTAAAACCAAAATTTCGGAATGGCGTGAAATGATCAGTCATCTAGAAAATGTTTTCGTGTGTTTTACTACGTGAGTGCTTGGAAAAGCCGATTGAAATCTGGTATTGAAATTTTTTTTTAATGTTTTTTAATTATTTAAGGAATTTTTAGAACAAATTAAATTTTGATACTAAATTTTAATGGGCTTTGCCAACCACATAGTACAATGGTCCAGCACTGATACAAGACAATTTTTAGAGGATCTAAATTTATAATATTGCTTTCCTTTTTTCCCTTTTTATACTATAGGACGATATGGTCCAATCTTGAAAAATGTTACCTCTTCATGTCAGAATTCGATTAGAAGTGTTGACAAATTAAGAATACTCTGACAATGGTACGAACGTATATGGGAACAGAAAACTCTATGAAATGAATAGGAAACGACCCACAGTGAATGAAATTCAATTTGATTTTGGTGGCATGAATATACAATCTAACTCATTTCAGGAAGTATCCCTACTAAATTCTTCTTTTACTACACCTTATCTAGAATATGAATCTGCTCAGATTAAGGTATTCAGTAATAATAGATATACAAACAATTACCACCACTAACAATATAAAACTATGTCCTACAGATAGGTGTTGGAATTGTTGGCAACCAAATCATAAACATGAGATGTGTCCTGCCCCCTGGCAAAAATTGTTCTGTGAAGGTTGTGGAGCACTAAAAATCAAAAACATAAATTGTCAATATTGCAAGGTCAAACGCTTCGGAAATCTAAATATGGGTGTGAATATGTCGAGGAACTTGCTCCCAGAACCGAACATAATGATTCAGACTGGGACAAATCAGATTTCTTCAAACTCCAATCAACCGACGAAAAATTCTATGGTTTCACACAAAAATAGTTCCACTGATTCAATATATACACATTTCAAATGTATACCTGAGAACTTCATACAAGAAACACCTACCGTTATTAAAAAAAAAATTAAACGTGACATCAATTATTTTAGATATAAACGAAAATTTATAAAAAATGCATATCCTCATTAGTAAAATGTTCTATACGGATGGTGATCCACGTCCGTTTGCCGAAATTATAATTAATTCCAAATCAATTATCGGTAACATATAAAAAGATTCGTTCAAGCATTACGACATCTGACGGTACGAGAAACACTATTGAAGGATACGCCTGGCTAACAGTCACGTTCGATAATAACACAGCTTATATCAGATTTTGCATTATACCTACTCTACAGTCACTCGTTTATTTAGGAATCGACTTCTGGAAAAAAATTCTTCTAATTCCATACGTTCAATCGTCTCCTGAAACACCACAACAAATCTATATGAGTTGCACGAAGACGACAGTATTACATTTTCAAATAAACATTTTTTGAATAACATCCAGCAAGTAGCTCAATAGAATAATCGACTCAATTCCCTCTTTTTCTAAGGAAGGTCGCAAAAAAAATAGCATAGTAACGACATTGAGATTATAGATGGGTGTTTACTGTATTCCGTGTCACGCGGAATACAAAAAGACCTCTATGCGAAGATAGATAGGATGTTGGAACTAGAAGTGATTGAGATTTGAGGTGACCAAAAGTCCAAGGAGCTCCCCTGTAATAAAAGTGAAAAGAGCAAATGAAAAATTTCGTCTTGGTCTCGATGCGCGAAAATTAAATAACGTCACGAAAAAACATGCTTATCCACTCCCAATTATAAATGGGTTATTGGGAAAATTATCGGATACCAAAAAAATCACCAGCTCTCGACTTAAAAGATGTTTTTTGGTAAATTCCCTTCTTTCGTTGAATTCTTCTGATATGTTATCACGTATTCATTGTGATGAGATAGTCGAATTTAATCATATTTAGCCTAAACCCCTATAACGCCTCCTTCTGGATCCTATACATTTCGAAGACAAAGATGATATCGAATTTAAAAACAAAATTCAGAACGCCCCAGAAAATTTTCCTGTATTCAAAGAAGATGACAAGTAGTATATCTTCATTCCCATAGGGCCTAGAACCACGTAAGCATCAACATCTCCTTGACTTGTAATTATGAAGATTATGGCTTCTAATTTTTTTAAAGGTGTTTATAATGAGTCCACGGATATCTCCATACTTCATTGCCAACCCAGAAATGGCAGCACTTCATCAATATATCAGCTAAGGCTACACATGTTTCACCATCCAAAACATCATCATCGCTATCAGTCATTGATTATTGGCGGATCGACTTTTAATGCCTTGAATCATTTCATTCCATCAAGTTTAAAATCGAGAAACTTGGAAACGCCAAACATTAGTTTGATCTCAAAGTACTATACGATGAATACACCATATCAGGAGGATTTGGCGCTTAATACTTGCAGCATAGGGACCTTGAACGTGTCAAACAATTAGTGCTTTAAAATATACTTGACAAATGAAAACGATACCTTGATGGGTTTTCAGTTTCTGATTATGGTAACTCAGTATATATTGTCTTAAAATCCAAGTAGAGACTGTTTCATGGAGTACCAAGAGGTAGCGTAAAGTTCGAAGCAATAAAAACTCTGTGCCAACAATTTGTGGACGAAATTATATAACACATAACCGCTTTCTTTGCAAAATTTATTATATTCCAGATAGGTTTGGGAAACCCCGCTCCTACACGCCTCATGGACACGATATTTCTGATATTTTTTTCAAAATATGAGTTAAGCTAGAATTTGTACTCATTTGAGCTTTAAGCCATATGACTTAAACCGACATTACAGGAACTTTTAGAAATGTGGTTCAATTTCCAAGACACAATCAAATAGCAACTATATATGCTCATGAATTAGGTCAATTGGGATTGTTTCATAAACATTTTCCCGCCAAAAGTTAATTTATGTATATATATTCACATAAATCCCATAAAAATCAATAAGTCCCTCATTGAACGCGCATGTATACCATCTTATAAAAAAATCTATAAATTAATTGATTTCTTTTCAATTTTGTATTATAAGTCAATTATACTCCATATCCAGCATTCCTTGAGAAACATATAACCAAAAAAAAAAAATACATTAAAACTGTTACAATTCTAATAAAGCAACCACTTAACACTCAATAAAAATAATATTAACCACCCGCTGATCTCATAAAAATCTTGTACCCCCTTTTATTGTAAATACATAATATAAGGAAAATCCCTCCTTTTCTTGCAAGAAATGTTATTTCATTCCCTGAAGTATCACTTACCGATTTGTCAAGATTTATATATCTGATTCACGAAATCCGTGTATTTAGGAATCAAAAAAGGGGGAATCGTTATACATGTCCCGGGATTTTATCCCCTACTATATGTTGACTTGTACTGAACACAATTGAAAGCAAATATAGACATCTTGTCACATACATCGCAGTAAAAACAAAATTCTCGTATTGTAACAAAATTTATATAAATGTGTTGAATGGATCATCAAAAGGTTTGATTACCTTTAATTTATGGGAATTTTTATTTTCAACCAATCATTTTATAAAAGGCACTTAACTATTTAGTGTATGTGTGTGTGTGCGTAGACCTTTTAACAAACATTTTTTTGTGCGCGCTAACGAGATGTGTGAATTTTGATTTGCTTTTTTCACGCGACTGATCACCTTTTTATTTTCTATTAATTTTTTTTTTTAATTCCGCATTTTGATCAAAATATGACAGCATCTTTTCCCGGCACATAAATTTTCCGTATTTTTATTGTCAATTGTGCCAATTAGATCTATATACATACTCGTATATATGTATACATTATTTGACTTAATCAAAATAAATTTATTTGTTTATCATCATCGCATATATAAGACGATTGTTATCATCTTAATTCTTGTATATTATAGTCCGGTCGTTTTTATATATTTATATGTATGAATGGAGATGCTGAATTACACAAAAATTGGGAGTATACGCAAATCGGAAATTGAACATTTTCTGTATATATTACATACATATATGCTTGTTAACCTACGATAAATTTCTTAATATTTTATGTACACACACACACACACGCAAACACAAATTACCACTGAGTAGGATGTCTTAAATAGACGAAAAGCAAAACAATCAAACACTTAGTACTTAACGTTAAACTGATGAATAAGCGGAAATAAAATTTAAACATCTTCTAACAAATAAATAAGAAAATCTATTGTGCATATACATATATGTATGTATGCATGTATATAAATATGTAGTATATATACAGTCTGTCAAAAAAAAAAAATATATATATTTCGACTATATGTTGTATATACGCGATCAGGTACGGATTCAACGACGGACAATTGTTGCAATTATATCATCTTGGCGTGCACATAACAAGATTAAATGTTTGCATTTCATAATAAAACCGAGTCGGTTATTTTAATTTAAAGATAACGTTTGTACATATGCATATTAAGAAAAGTTTTTATTATTACTATTATTGTTGTTATTATTATTAATACTATTGTTGTTGTACAAAACAGATTATTTAATTTAAAGAAATTTATAATAAAAAACTTCACAACTAAATTTGTATCAGTCTCTTATGAATTAAATGGAATAATGTACAGCAACAAACAAATTATATAAAATAATGATATACGATATATACTCACATTTATGTATACAGTTAAACACACTGTGCGCGCAAATATATAGCACGAGATCAACAAAATTGATAAGTGATCCGGAAATACCAAATTTAATATTTATGGTATGTACATACATGTTGTACATTCCTGCGTACTTAGTTTTTGCGCACAATCTAAATAAAAGACTTTTGAACATAGCTCGTTGATTTGCCCGACGAAATCTGGATTATATCTATACGAGGGAGCACGACTAATAATCTTATCTAAAAATCGTTTTATAATCCCATTCCTATCCATTGGTTTTTGCACTGTACTTATTAAAATGACCGGCCAAGTATGAATTTCATAGCCGTGGGTTACGTATATACAGTGAGCATAAAGTCATACATATTTACAAAATTTGCTACGAAAATCTAAGTAAAAATTCTACTTTATCAGACAAGCGTAAATCTCAAGGAGATTGATTTTCTTTGCTCAACAAATATTTCAGGATTATATGTCAAATGCGAATTTTTTAGAGCCATCAACTATAGCAATTGAGAAGTGTGTGAAGTTCTCGCAGGATTCCCTAGGAGAAAAAAAAAATTTCATCATTCCAAAATTTGTTATGATCATTTTTTAAGTTTGTAAACAATGTGTTAGCTTATATATATATTCTGGTTGTACCAACTAATTGGCACGATAGGCTCAGAAAGTGATATGAATATTGCCCCATACTTAAAACTAGAAGTTTGACTAATGGTTCTCGGGAAACACGAGTGTCGGAAAAAGTTTTCTATATTTTCGACTTGGCATGGTGTCCACTTGGTGTGATAAATCGTTGAACACCAGTCGTATGTTGTAATTGGCGCAATGGGCTCATATGTGTGTATGGCCCTATATATAAGAAATACAGATTTTAGCACTCAAGGATCTCCAGAACCATTAATTAAAATTCATATTACTTATATAGGGACATATTCATATGAGCCCATTGCGATAACTACAAAATATTCATACGACCAGAATATATCAGCTAACACGTGATGAGAATATAGTATTGTCTGATGAACAATTTTAATTATTCTGGGATGGAATCCTGGGATAACTTCAAACAGATCAATAATTAAATAGAATTTCAAAAAACCACCTGAACGTAATTTAGATAAAGCCATTTATAAAATAAATGTTCCATTAGATTGCTTATAAAAATACGTTTCATTTGATATGTCACATGAGATAAACTAAATTTTGACCCTTCATGCAGCATCTGTGGTCCAAGCGATTTTTTATAAAACTTTTTTTGCTCTAATCCATTTCTACAGAACTCCACTCATACAGACATTTTTCAAAAATGGTCGGAGGCGTGAAAAAAAACTAAATCTGAGAAACAATTTTTTTCAATTACAATACTTTATCCTTACAACGTAAGTGTGATAAAGTAAATAGAAAAAATACATACTGACTAGCCAAACCTGCTCCGGTGTCAATAACCTTAAGAAACTAAAAAATTTGAATTCTAGAGCATCTTAGAAAATGGCATTCGAAATGATAAATGAGACGATATAAAGTCTATCAAAAACAAGTTAACAGCCTGAACTAGCAGAAAATATTCCCAAATTTGTTTAAAATTTGATTACTGCTGATATTTAACAATTAATTTTTAATATTTGTGTAGTTTGTTTAAATTGTTTTGACTTTCACTCTATTGGTGAGTTTGTTTTATAGAATTTTCAGATTATTTGAGTGAAATTCATTCAAAGAATTTTGTTATAATATGGGATATTTAAAATTTTAAAAATAAATATTTTAAAATCGATTTCAGAGTTTAATGATATTAGGGCCAATTCTTGTTCAAATTTTGTAATTAATGAACGAACTCCCTAACTAAAGTGTCAGCGAAGTATATATTGATCATATTGTTGTTAGAGTGAATCTGCTTAATCACTATTAAATCTCATTGTTATTTGAAAATAGATGTAACTTCTGCTAACATATTTAACCGCTCCACCGATAAAAATAAACAAAAAATTTCTCTATTATTATATCGGTGGATAATCCAAATGAATTATTGAACAAATTTATAAATGACGTTACTGAAAATTGAAGAACCAACTCACTCTGTCAAAATATTCAACAGAAAAAATGAATTTTATTTAACCTTTTGAAAAGTATAAACTTTTACAAAAAGTCCAAATAACATTAAATTTCGGAATAGGCTAAAACTCTTCAATGAAAAATTAAATCGAATAAAGTCACTACAATGAAATAGTACCATCAAAGTTGATCAATAATTTGGCTCCAACGGTTTCGATCATGAGCATGGTCTTCATACTGTCTTAGACAATCTAAAGAAGCCAAATCATTCTCTACACCGTGGAGTCATCGTTGCCTGCAACGACCCGTGCGCTTACCATACGGTGGTTCTCCTTTCAGAGATCAGAAGCAGTGTACTCGCTAAACAGGTCGGTAAAGTGTCTACTCCATGCCTCGATTAATGCGTCAATGTTGAGACAGAGGTTTCCATTTCGGTCACATATGACGGTTCACGTAAGCCTGAAAGCATGGTGCAATCCGGTAATTCCTTTAAAGAAATTACGCGAACTGCGAACTTTCCACCATTCTTACTTCTACTGTCTAAAAATCAGCTTAACTGTCCTTCTGGCAACAGCAGCCTTGGTTTTCATCGCGTTTGTGAGACGTTGTTGCTCTTCCCTATGGGCTATATTTTATGTTTGATTGCAAGACAACACTCGTCATCAAACCAATCATTATTGGGACTGATTTTCACTATACCCAAAGTCTGTTGAGCAGCTCTGATAACCGAAGTACTTTCCAGACAGAGTTCAGACAGTCAGACTGGTAACTATAAGCTTCCTCAATCTTGACGATTACAAGATCCTAATATCGTTTCTTTTCATCTTCATTTATCAGATCATAGTTTTGCGGCGACCAAATGATTGTTGTTGTTGTATACAAGTTGCACCGTCCATTGCCTACATTTTCAATCTCTATCTCTTATTGTCAGCAACATTTCTATCTCTTTAGAGTTCTATCTCTTTATTGTCAGCAACATTTTTTGAAAAATGTATCAAAACTAGATTACTACTTTTCCTAAATAAAGATTCATTTTACTCAAATCGTCAATATGGCTTTAGAGAAGAGCGTTTAATTTATTTAGCTAAAGCTTTCAACACGGTTAACCATGAATCATTTTGGTCTAAGTTAAATTGTGCCGCTTTTGCTGACGATATTGATCTCATACTTATAAACTTGATCTTCAAATGATTTAATTGCAAAGCAAATGAATTATGATCGTGTCATTTTTAGAAGATGGTTAAATCTATATTTTTTGGTTTTAAGTACAAAATCAAAGGTATAGTGTATATTAAGTTGCAAGGTCCTATGGTCACAAATTTTGAAATCATTTTACCAATTGTATAATCCGAATTTATTTATTTGAACTGAATAAGGGCGAATCTCTCATCTGAATTTTCCAGTTGCTCTACTGGTTCCAGTAAGATTATTTATATGTTTTGAAGCTTCTAAACCGGTTTGTTCTTCGTAGTCGTAATCGTATAGCGTAAAAATAACGAAATATAATTTTCCTTAAAAAATTTAATAAATTTTCAAAATAAACATCATTGGCGCTTTTATGAACAAAACTTTTGTATCTTAAAATTCGGTGAATTTTTAATTAAGTCTGAGGTTATATGCATAATGAACTTCCACCAAACTTAAGGCGGTCTGAGCCTTAATTATTATCCTTATTTTTAATGTTGTCTTTTCGTAATGGAAAACTACCTAATGATGAATGACTTAAGTTTCAGTTTTAAATCACGATTATATTTTATAATTCTTGATCAAAAAATGTTGCAAAAAAAATTTGGTTAAATTATCATACAATTGAGGTTTAAGTCATATACGTACTTGCATTATGGAATTATAGGTTTCGATGGTATCTAAGAAAATCGAGCATTTTACTTCTCAGTTAATATCTGAAATTTACAAATCTGTATTAAATTTATAAATTTTCTCCATTAATTGGTTTATTAATATGTAAAAGCTCACAACAACAACAATTCATTAGTTTTTGAAAACATGTAGAAAGCAATATTTTGTATATTACCATTCGTAATCTTTCATACGACAATGATTTTATTTAGAGCTTTTGACATTTGTTCATTTTGACGTTAATTTTTCTAAACGGTTTTATTTAGATTTAGCTCTTAAAAACATATTGCTAATAACTAGTTAAATTGTAGTGGTAAGTAGCTTTAGATGGTATAAAGCAAAGACTTGTATAAGCTTTAAACCGGACATCATAAATATTTTTATAGCGTGTAATTAGTAAAGAAACGATAATTCAACAATTACTTGCAATTAAAGAACATATCCTCATTTAACCAATTGAATTTTTGAACTTTATATTATTAATTGTTGGTTCGTTTTTTGAAGAGCTTTCTCAGAAAAAAATTTCTTGAAGCTGATTTTCGATTTGAAATTTATTGATAAACTTTAAAAGCTTTTTTATATTCGAACATATTTAATGTGAGCTTTTTAATATTTTTCATATAAACAAAATTGAAATTTCCAAATCATAAAGCTCAACATTTAGATTTAATTAATTTTTAAATAATAATACAAAAAAATTAAATTTTGATGTAAACCGAAAATTCAATAGTTTCATAAACTGTTGATCATAAAGAATTAGAGCTTTGTAACTAATTTTTGAAAAGCCACCTGCAGCGATTAATATTTTAAAACACTTTTTCATTAGTTTGGAAATCTTGTCGAATGTAAATATCAATTGTAATTCCAAAGCATTAATCAAAAAAATTAAAGAAACTTTAAAATTTTAAATTCAATCATTACTAGTTCGTTATCAGTAAAAATGATGACAGTGAAGTTAATACTAAAAGAAATAACAAAAAATTACACTGTTAAATTTGGAAATTTTTCCAAATGGAATTTTATTTATAAATGAAAATTTGAAATTGTGATGTTTTGTGCCACCGATTCTAAAGATAATCACATGCTTTTTAGTACATATTTGGATAGCTTAGCCACCTTTGCGTCCATATAGGAATTAAATAAGATTGAGCGGTTAGATTTTCACAGAATCTTGAAGTTTCGTGATTTTAAACCGATTTTAATAATTTTTACAGCCAACATCTCTAGCATGTCCACTCGCCTATATTTTCAGATAGTTTAGGCCATTTAGAATCTGTGTGGTTAAGAAAATAGAATTCTGATGAAATTTACTATTTATTTTACACCATTTAGATGCTACGTAAACAATTTCGTTTACACGATTTTTAAAAATTTGTACCGACGAATCGACGATTTTACAGATGTCCACGGGTACTGGGGCATCTCTAACATCGTCGATTGTTGGGCCTATATTTTCAGATATTAAGGTCGTTAAGAATCGTTGTGGTTAAGAAAATCAAATTCTCAAGAAATTTACTAATTATTTTACACCATTTAGAAGCTTCGTAATCGATTTAGTTCTACACGATTTTTAAAAATTTGTACCGCCAATCCTAGAGATGTCCGGATACACGGATACTAAAAAAAATTAAATTCTGATGAACTTTACTATTTATTTTACACCATTTAGATGCTACGTAAACAATTTTGTTTTACACGATTTTTAAAAATTTGTATCGGCGAATTGACGATCTTAGAGATGTCCACGGATACTCGCCTACATTTTCAGATAGTTTAAGCAGTTTAGAATCATGGTGGTCAAGAAAATTAAATTCTAACAAACTTTACTATTTATTTTACATCATTAATAATTTCAGTGGATTAAATAATTGTAATATCCACAGGTTATCGTTGACATTTTTGAATAGCTTAGACGAACTATCTTATTGTGGTCAAGGCGACTCAATTCTGATGAACTTTACTATTTTTCATAGTAAATAAAACTTTTGTTATTTTAAACGATTTTTAAAAATTTGTACTCCCATTGTGATTATCTCTAGAATCGGCTGCACAAAACTTTTACAAAACACCTCAAATTCGAATTTTCGTATGAATAAAAATCTATTGGAAAAATTGCCAAATTTAACAGTGTAATTTATTGTTATTTTCTTAGTATTAGCTTCACTGTCATTAAAAATGTAGTTTTTAGACGGAACCAAGAGAGGAGCTAAATACATACTATAAATCAAAAACAAAACAAAAATTATAATTGGGCGGATTACTCCAGCACCCACCCAATGCCACTAAAGGGCCCACGGTGCAATACCCGGACAAACATATACTTCCACATTAAAAACACCGAACCGTGATTTTTGGTCACCACCGGGAATCGAAAGTCTTCGTTAACCTTTAAAGGATTATATTAGAGCTTAAATCTTGTATAGGTTAACAAAAAAATAAGTTCCTGAAATTGTTAAAATAAATTACTGAAAGTCAGGCTCAACCGAGTCATTGTAAATTTTTAAAATGCTAACACACTTAAAAATGAAATTCTTTGGTTTGAATCCTTTGTCTTAAAGTTCACATATATTAAATTTTGTTTTATAAATAAGCCATGATTAAAACATTACTTTTAAAAATTGGATGATAAAACGTTTTCCGTATGCAGAGATAAAATTTGACTAAAATTATGAATTATATAACTATAATATTGTTTCATAATCCTGCTTGTTCCATATAGTTCATATATATTTTGTACCGTATACTTATCACATCACATATTTACACTAATTATCATAAAGTAGAGAAAAAAAAAATCATATAGACCCAAAACATAAATCGTCCATAAATAACAAAACCTAAATTCATTTCAAATTTATTTTTTCTCTCTATAAATATAATCGTAAATCAAATTAGAAAACCCAAAACATAACGAACCGAAAAATCAAAATACCATCACCATCCAAATTCAAAACAAATATACGTGTATCATTATCATTATTATGATTAGACGTGAGATCGATTTAGAGAAAGAAGCCTAAAATTAAAATTAGATTTCTTAATAAAAATTAAGTTTTTCTTCGGTCGGTATCCCAAAAAGAAATCGTTAAAACAAAAAACAAAAAAAAAAACTCTTTCACAATTCAATTCCAATTATTCAATCGATATCTCAAACAACATAACATTATAGTTATAGAAAACAAAAATACTTTGTTTCAAATGTACCGAATTATCGACCTTTAATACGTTCACGCCACGATCGTACTCTATACTTATGAATGGTGTTCGATGGAATCGTCAAGTCTGAATGAGTTGAGAAATATACAGAGGTATATAGACAAATCAAATCAAAATCAAAGATAAAAATTAATTTAAGAACAAAAAAAAATTTAGATGATTATGATTCAATCTGCGCGGAGTCGAGTAGATGCGAGATGCAGAGATACAGAATTTTTTTTAACCCGGAGGCGACGTCAACCGATTAATTTAATTTCGATGTTTTGGTGGTTGTCAAAATTCAGATTCGATCTACCGATCGCGCTTATTTAAGGTAATTATTTGTTGTTATTTATATAATTTTTTTGGACAGACTTCTGATTTCCATGTGTCATAATCGGGTCGTTCACTCGGAAATTGCATATATTATACAACACAGTTTATAATTAATATTATCTACCGTGTGTAGCAGTATATACGCATGCACGATAATATATTGATTATATTGACAGCTTCATTTGTACGTACGAAACATTATTAATTTCCAATTCACCTACATTTTTGTATACCAATATAACAGCGAGCGAAAATTTATTTTCTTTACATACAAGATAATTTATCATCTTTTTTTTTTTTTTTTAAATTAATATTTATTTTCACAAAATTTAAATTAAAATATTTATAAAAAAAAAAAAATGTTAAAATCTAATCAAATGATTATTTCTCCCATGTCGAGTCTATATGGTGAGTGTGGTGTTACTTCTTTCGTAAATATATTGTGTATGGGGCTCTACTATATATAATACGCGGCTTGCGTGTTAATTTAAAATATTTTACTTCGCGTTTACCTTCTCGTTTTGACAACAACAACATTGTTGTACACAATTTTTAATGTATAGATGTTGTTTAGAGTATCGGTTTATCGATGTTTTCATATAATGTGTCTGTTCATACATACACCATCAGATATTTATATATACACAACGAACTGTTGTTATTATACATAAATTATAACAGAAATCATCATCCAGCGCGAGCTTTCAGAAGCAATGATTTACCGACAAAAATTTAAAAATGTAATCAAACTATAGTTTATAAAGTTTTACCATAATTGGTGGTAGGTATGCTATATATTTTCAATTTAAAATCTAATTTAAATATCATGTTGAGCTTTTATTATTAAAACAGTTCAAATTGCTGATGAAAGCTCTTAACGATTCATTAACGTTTCAAGCAAAGAAATGTTAGAAATATAAGTTTTCGAGATTAGTTTAGAATTGAGCTTTTTCATATTTTACATTCATTCCCGATTATATGTCCAAAAGATTTTTTAGTTTGGAATAACCAGTGATAAGGCCAATCTCCAGTTAAAATTTCATTTCAACCAAAAAAAAATTATTGCAAAATTTTTTGACATTCTAACGAATGATAATAAATTATTTTCATTTCAGATAAGTTGAATTATTTGTCAAATTAATAAAACTATCATATTGCTAATTTCCAATTTGCATAGATATGTTTGAAATGTCTATTGTATTTTTTTACAGAAATGAAGTGGCTTCAGAATGCGCGCTCGAAATTATTTCAACACAGGAAAATTGTGTTTGCTGGAAATAATTTAAAGCTACAGGCCCAATATATAGTGTTCAGAAAAACAGACAAAATAACCACGGAAACAAAAATGAATGTTATGTGAGCTCATTCAAAATGATTTAAACGCACAGGGCATGGGATGCAGTATAGGAGTTTGCACAAATTAAGAAACTTATATGATTCAGATGATTCTGCCAGTAATATAATAGATGACAATATGCAGGATGTTTAAATCGAATTGATGAGAGCAGCGTTCCCGACATGCCAACGACAAGTTTTTGTCAAAAGAAACCAACTAAAAAACGGCCAGCTGTCAGAGGAGTATACGAAAAATTGGCTGGGTAATGCAAATCTAAAAATATCAAAATATCTAATCAAAATAAATATGAAGAAGAGTGGGAAATCAAAATTTTCAAAGAGCAACATTCCCTAATTGCCAATTTACAAAAGGATCAAGAAGAATCCATGATGATGAAGCGGGAACACCACATCATGGAATTATCACTTTGAAAAAAATAAAATGAAATTCTAATGAAGCATCTAAACTCATGAAATGGAGGTAACATAAATATTAGAAAATTGGATATAAATAAATAATAAATGTATATATGTATATAACATTTACATAATAAAAAAAATTAACTAAAATGTTTTTGAATTAATGCAGATCTCCTCGAATTATTTGAGGTATTCTGTGATATTAATGAAATATCAATCACATTATTATCCAATTCTAGGAAATTCTCAAAACCATCGTTCCATTCTAACGCCAAATTATGCAGCACGGTAGCAACAACAATTTAAGTTAATATAGTTTCAAACTTATAAATTATAAAAAAGTATTAAAACTACCTTGACTCGAAATCCAAGGCTTAAAGCTATGGAAATCGCCTCTTCCCAGACCCCATATAATCTTTCAACCGGATTTCTGGTGCTAATGATAATTTTTCTCCACTGGTCTTTGGGGGTACTCATTGGCATAACCACTATCTTCTAATAAGACACTCGTTCCAAAATCATTCCTTCATAGCCTAACCTTTAATCAAAATAAATTATGAAAATACTTACCATTAAAAATGAATTGTCCAGAACAGTTTGCTCATGTACAGATCCTGGCCATCTTGGCGCAACATCTCACATTTATATAGAAAAATATCATTTTCTTTTTCGATATGCCTCGCCAATGTCTCCCCCAGGAGATTGATTAAACGATAAGTATTTGCAGGAACTAGAAAATGTTTCATAACACACATATCAAGACATCTCAAACATAGTTGAATTATCATTATTACTAAGAGACGTTTCATCACTATCTGATTAAAAATCATGAAATTCCAATTCCAATCCAATTTTCAACATGATATTTAAATTATAAAATGGAGCTTTTTAATTTTAATATTTCAAAATGGATATTCTCTATTTTTCAATTCAAAGTCAATTATAAAATATAAACGTTCAAGACAACTATATTTTACCTTGCTGGCTTTAAATTTATGCTTTTTTATTGGGAAGGTGAAAGCTTTCACATTTAAATATTCTAGGTAAAAAAGTTTTCAAACAATTTTAATTTCTTCGCCATGTTGATAAAATGTTTTTGAAAGCTTTCTAAATTAGATTTTAAATTTTTAGTACAAAAGCGAATATACCATTAAGTGCTTTCCCAAGTATGAATTTAAATTACTTTGTGAAATATTCATTTTTAAGCTTTTATAATTTTTAATTTTATTGTATATGAGAAATTTAGTATGTTTCGCATGATGAGTTGAAAACAGGAATTAACTTTGAAGATTTCTAAACAAAGGTTTTATCTGTCTTGTTGAAAGCTTTAAAATTTTGAGTTCTAAAGTCATTAGAGGCTTGGAGTAGTATAACTCAAAAGGTTTAAATCTCTCAATAAGATTTTTAAATGATATGCAAAAGCTTTTTAATTTGATTTTTAACACTAACAAATAGAGCTTTGATAATTTTGAAAGTTTTCGAATATATGGGTATGTACTCAGCATTTGTACGCTTTTGGAAGGACATTAATGTCGTCTGTTTAAGCTTTAAGGATAGCTATTAAGTTTAGAATTTGTACTTTTCTAGAAAGCGTGTTGGTGTGGCTTTTCTAATAAACCATTTCAATAGGTTGTTATAATGTAAAGCCGAAATAATGTAACTCGCAGATGAAAGCTTTCTTATTTTAGTTAAAGTTTGAGAAATTAAAAAAACTGTTTTATTACAACGTTTCAAATGAATTTTGCATTATTAAACAATATAAACTTTACATTTTCTAATTAAGATTTTAAATTTTCAGTTCTAGAGCTTTTATTGGTTAAACAAAATAGCTAGGTTTAAGAAAAAGTTTTGTTGGCTTTCAGCTTATGAATTGGAAACTATATGTAAGTAAAAGCATTCGAATTTCAGTTTTAAATAGAGTTTTTTAAATGTTCAGTGCAAAAGCTTTTATAATAATTGAAATAACTCGAAAAGTGTAAGTTAAATTATGGTAAAGTTTTTATTTAATGTAATTTTTTCAATTTGAAAAGCTTTTATTATTAGAGCCATTCAAATCTTTCGTCATAATGATTAAAATATTGTTGAAAGCTTTTAAACTTTTTAATTTTCAGCGACATTTTGAGTATGTACTTTCGTGCTTAAACGGTTCAATATTCAAGTAATTTTAAAGAGCTTTTAGTATATGCCATCCAAATTTCCAATAAACAGAGCTTTAATAATTATGGTACGTGTGACCGGTGAAAAGTGTTAAGCATTGCTTATTTCTTTCCCGTGGGACTTCTCCTATCGAGTGCGTCTCGAGGTGGCGGATAGGACCGCTGAATTCTTACCTGGAGTAGGTTTAAAATGCTAAGGGAAGGACACCTCGATAAAAAAACAACATTAGCGGCATAGTGAGGTGAAATTTTTTACATTGCACGGACTCGGAAACCCAGTACCGGCAACTGTCAGGAGTGAGCGAACAGGCCGCCAGTCATCGAATTTATAGGATTTGTCTCCTATTTATTTCCAGTACGGACTTATTAAAATGAAATACGTGCAATATTTTATTGTATTAAAATAAATTTTATTATAATTTTGTACACAAATAATTTATTAAAATTATTAAATTATTAATTTATTTAATTCTTTATTTATTTAATTCTTTATTTATTTAATTATTTATTGGTTTAATTATTTATTGGTTTAATTATTTATTGGTTTTAATTATTTATTTTCACCACCGTTTTTCACACATGTACGTTTTTGTAAAATCTCAAAATCGCAATGGACGCAAAAATGTTTGTTGTTTTGTTTGGTTGTATGACGTCGCCTTCGTGTTCGTTTTGTTGAGGGAACAGATGCGCCGGCGGCGGTCGACATTGCACTTATGTTAAGTGTTGCATCACCGAATTGTTATTGCGTGGTGATGTTGTTAGATGGCGACATGCTTTACTATAAATGTTTTATAGTAATGGTTCGGCTATTGGATATGTGATGGGGTTAGTGACCGCTTAATTCAAATAAGTTGATTTATATTTGAATTTCACTAATTGTTTTGTTTGTGGCAGAATCGAATATCGGTGAGTCGAATATTCGAGCTGCTACAGTACCCCCTCTCCAGATGAGAAACCATAGGTTTTGAGACGTTATACGTTGAACCGGACGGTTTTATATCGTTTGCTGGCTGATATTTGATCAGCTGTGTTGAGAATACCGTAGGCCGGTTTCAATCTGTCGATTGAGATTGAGTGGTGTTTGTCTTTGATTGAGACAATGAATTGCTTGCGTAAGCGGCGTATAACTCTGTATGGCCCATCGTATGGAGATTGTAATCCAGTACGAACCTTATCAACCCGGACAAAGACGTAATCGCAATTGTTGAGCGATTTGGGAACGAATATGTTGCTTTCATTCGTTGGTCTTGTTGCCGTGGGGATAAGATTTTGCATGTAGACGGTAGAGGATGTTCGACGAAGAACTCACCGGGTAGCTTGATGGTTTGACCGTAAACCATTTCAGCTGGTGAGCACTTCAAATGTTCTTTAACCGTTGCTCGAATACCAAGTAGAACGATTGGTACTTCGGAGCTCCAGTGAATAGTGTTGCCTCGGGCCTTGAGAGCAGCTTTGAGCTGGCGGTGGAAGCGTTCGACCATGCCATTGGCTTGTGGGTGGTAAGCCGTTGTACGTATCCGATGCGAGCCGAGGAGTTTCGTTAACTCCGAGGAAAGCTTCGACTCGAATTGGGTTCCTTGATCAGTGGTGATGTCAAGTGGAACGCCAAATCGTGATACGTAGTTCTGAACGAATGTGGTGGCAATGGTTGCTGCAGACATGTCGGTCATGCAGTACGCTTCTGGCCATCGAGTGAAACGATCGACACAGGTGAGTAAGTATGAGTATCCATTGGATGGAGGAAGTGGTCCTACGACATCCAAATGAATGTGCTCAAATCGACCAGGTGGAATTGCGAATTGTCCAAGAGGCGATTTTGTGTGTCGCTGGACTTTTGATTTTTGGCAGGATAAACAGGATTGTGCCCAATGGGTCACGTCTTTGTTTATGCTTGGCCAAAAGTATCGAGCAGTAATCAATTTACGAGTTGCGCGGACACCAGGATGTGAGATACCGTGTAGTGTGTCGAAGTTGGTTCGACGTAGTTGCTCTGCGATGTACGGGCGATTTGCACCCGTAGATGTTTCGCAGTAGATTTCGAGGCCAGGTAGTTTGAAAAGCTCCAGTTTCAGTGATGAACTGGCGTGACAAGCAGAACCAGAAAGTAATTTCTGAAGTTCCAAGTCTGCTTTTTGCGCTTGTGCGATTTTGTTGCAGTCGAAGTGAGTCTCGACTGTGGCCGTTTCGTTTGCTGTTGTGCGCGAAAGTGTATCCGCGACAACGTTTTCGGTACCTTGAACATGCTGGATGTCCGTGGTAAATTGACTAATATAATCCAAGTGACGTGCTTGCCTTGGATTGCGTTCAGTTTTAGACTGAATTGCTCGAGTGAGAGGCTTGTGGTCGGTGTAAATTGTGAAGTCCCGACCCTCGACAAAATATCTGAAGTGTTTTATTGCTAGATATATTGCGAGTAATTCCCGATCGAATGCAGAGTATTTCTTTTCGGCATCCGAGAGCTTCTTTGAGAAGAATCCCAGGGGCTCCCAACACTTGTCGTTGTACTGTTGCATGACTGCTCCGACATCAGTGTTTGATGCATCAGTAGTTATGCTGAGCTTTGAGTCGCTCAGTGGATGAGACAAGAGTGTTGTGCGTGCCAATTCAGCCTTGAGTGACGTGAATGCGTGTTGACATTCGTCAGGCCAAGAGAAGTTCTTGGCGGTTTTGGGCTTACGTAGTAGTACTGCCAGGTGGCTGTGAATTGGGTTGAGTATTTCAGCGAGCTTTGGTATGAATCGGTGGTAGTAGTTGACCATGCCGATGAATCGCTGAATACTCTTGATTGAGGTTGGAGCTGGGAATTCTTTAATGGCATTGATTCGTTCTTGTGAAGGAAGGATGCCATTAGCGGTGATCTTGTGGCTGAGGAAATCAAGAGTGGATGCGCCGAAGACGCATTTTGAGCTCTTGATGTGGACATCAAACTCGACAAGTCGTTGGAAAAGTGTTTCCAGATGGAGTTTGTGTTGCTCCTCAGTTTGAGATGCCACAAGAATGTCGTCTATGTAGACGAAAAAGAAGTCGAGATCTCGAACGACTTCGTTCATGAAGCGCTGAAACGTTTGTGCGGCATTGCGTAATCCAAATGGCATTCGGGTGTATTCGAAGAGGCCAAATGGAGTTGTGATTGCCGTTTTGAAAACGTCTTCAGGTGCCACGGGAATGTGGTGATAACCTCTGATGAGATCAAGTTTGGAGAAAACTTTGCAGCCATGCAAGTGCATGGTGAAGTTTTGAATGTGGGGTATCGGGTAGCGATCCGGTATCGTAACCGTGTTTAAACGCCGATAGTCCCCACATGGCCTCCAGTCTTGATCTTTCTTCTTGACCATGTGTAATGGACAAGAGACGGAAGATGTCGATGTTCGACAAACCCCTAATTCCACCATATGTTGAAATTCTGCTTGTGCAGCTTTGTGACGCACCGAATCTAGTCTGCGTGGTCTCGACACGGGAAGATGGCCTTCTGTGACGATATGATGAACCACGTTGTGTCGGACTGGCATTTTGTAGTTCGGCTCTGCTGTTAGTAGTGGGTACTTTTTGAGCAGAGTGCCGTAGCCGTTGTCGATGTTAAAATGGATCGGTGTTGGTGTGTTAACACGAACCATTGTGGCGTTTATTGACAGCTTTGTAGCTGGATCAATCAGCCGTTTGTGTTTGACATCGACAAGAAGTCCGAATTTGCTTAGAAAATTGGCGCCAATGATCGGACGGTTCACTGCAGCTAGTATGAAAGCATGCGTGAAGGTTCGTTTGAGTCCGATATCCACGTTAAGCAATTTTGGGCCGTACGTGTGGATGATTGAACCATTGGCAGCCGATAAGACTAGATTTGAATTTCGATTAGCTAATGTATAATTCATTTTGAAATTCATAGCTGGAATAACCGAAAGGTCAGCGCCAGTGTCGACTAGGTAGGTGAGTTTGTTGTGTCTATCGTACACAAACAAACGTGACGTATAGGGTGTGTTTGTGGTCAGGGGAGGCATGTTGCTCTCAACCCGTGACTTTAGAAGTTTTTTTGAGAGTCAATGTCCATTTTTACGGCGGCCGCGGACGTCGATGGTTGCGACGTGTTGAAGTTGCACGGTAGCGTGCATTTTCGCGCGGCTCTACCAAATTTGTTATGATACCAGCATTTACCATGTCGGTATGTGTTGTTGCTGGGACTGCGGGTTCTGTTTTGTGAGGGAGCTCGTCGCCCACGCGAACGGCTTCGACCTCGGAGTAGCCCGTCGAGTCTAGACTCGATTCTCGACAATCTTGATTCGAGTGAGTTTGGTACTGTTGCTGAACGGGGAGTTCTGTCTCCACTGCGTTCTCTTGATTGCCGGTATGGTACATTGACTTGACTGACGCTTGGTTGGTTGATGTTAATGACATCATACATTTTGTCGGCAATTCTGTCTAACATTTGTGTCGTGGAGGATTCGTGCTGTGCTACTAGCGCTATGCGAATCAACTCCGGCATTTTCCGGATCCATAGCGATCTGATTATTTTTTCGGAAAAGTTGTTGTTAGCCAGTGTGTGTATGTGCCGTAAAGCATCAGATGGTGTGCGGTCGCCCAATTGCTGGCCTGAAAGTAATTGTTCCAGTTGGCGTTCGCTCGATGGTGCTAGGCGTTCTAGCAGCGTCTCTTTCAGTTTATTGTATTGGTTTGTTGTTGGTGGATTAAGCAGAAAATCGGAGATCACATCGCACGTTTCTGGCTGTAGGGCTGACAAAATTTGCATGTATTTGGTTTTGTCAGCTGTAATACCTTGTAGCCCGAATTGAATCTCGGCTAGTTGAAACCAGGTGTTTGGTCTTTGAGGCCAGAAAGGTTGAATGGCGAGTCGTTGATGTGACGCTGCGATTTGTGGACTAGCGCCTTCAGGCGTGGTGTCCATGCTTTGTGGTAGATGTTTTGCATCTTCAGTCATTTTGTTCTTTTGTTGAAAACAAACCAATACAATAAAAAAAAATACAACAATACAATACTTTGAGAAACCCCCGAATATGGAGTTCCTTTCGTCCTACCTTATATTGGGGGGCTCGTTAAAATTTAGAAACTATAAAAATGTTTAGATCATGTGCGGTAAAAAATATTTTGGTTTAGATTATGCGAGGTGAAGTTTGAAAACAGCGGGTTTTTGTGTCACCGTTGTGGTTCGGGTTTTGATAAAAACCGGTTTATTATTCTTTTTTTTTTTTTTTAACCACAGCGGTGATGGCGGGAGGACGTGCTGCGAGAAACGACCCGTGTGTGAAGCTTTTGAATGGATAACGATGTGGTGGTGAAAAATTATATATATAAAATTGTATAATTAAAATGATTTTACGTTAAGTTGAAATAAAAATTGATTCTACGTTAAGTTTGAAAAATGATTGAAAATGGAGTTTACGTTAATTAAATAAAAAAATAAGAAAAAAAATTAAAAATGTGAAATTTAAATTTTTAAGAAAAAAAAAATATGTATATAAAAAAAAACTTTTGTACCGGTTTATTTTTTTTTGTATTGCCGCTGTTGTTGCTGTTTCTCCTGCTGCTGCTGCTGCTTCGTTGCGGTGTGGGTAAGTCGATACACCGGTTTATTAGTGGTCCATCGGCATCCCACGGTGTCACGGCGTGGGTGGGTTATTCCCTTCGCCACGTGTTTATTTCTTTTATTGTTGTGTCCCGCGTTGCGTGTGAGGGGTTGTATCCCTACACACGTTTTTTTTTTATTCTCTGCCCGCGTGATTTTAGGTGGTTATTTTTGTTCAATGCGGTAAAAACCGCCGTCGTAAGTCACCAATTGTTAGGATTTATTTCCTATTTTAAATTATCGTCTGGTATAGACTTCTTGTAATAAAAACACACGTACAAAAAATTTGGATTATTTTTATGAATTTATTTTATTGTTTATATGATTTAATTTTTATTATTTTATTTCAATTATTATAATAATTATAAATTTACTTATTAATATTAACAATCTTTTTATTTAATTTGTTTTATGTTTATTATTAATTTCACCACCACAAATATATTATAAGGCGTAAGCTATGGCTGCCTTACGTTGCGTAAAAAAAACATGTGTTGCTTTTTTGCTTGTTTTTGGAAGACGACTGATTTGTTGTTTTGTTTTATTGTGACGTCGCCTTCGTGTTCGTTTTGTTGAGGGAACAGATGCGCCGGCGGCGGTCGACATTGCACTTATGTTAAGTGTTGCATCACCGAATTGTTATTGATGTTGTTAGATGGCGACATGCTTTACTATAAATGTTTTATAGTAATGGTTCGGCTATTGGATATGTGATGGGGTTAGTGAACGCTTAATTCAAATAAGTTGATTTATATTTGAATTTCACTAATTGTTTTGTTTGTGGCAGAATCGAATATCGGTGAGTCGAATATTCGAGCTGCTACAAATTCCAATGACCGCAATGCTGTAGTACACCTGGCCACTACAGTAGATACTGCGACAGGGGAAAGTGAAGGTGTAAATGAGCTATTAAGCACTGAAAAAGAGAGCATATTCGGTAAATTGCATAATCATGGATCATCAAATCCGTTCCAAAGAATACCAAATACAGGAAGATCACCCATGAAACAAAAAAGTAGCAACTCGTTAGCTCATGAAATCGATGATTTTACGTTTCGAGTAGCTTAATGTAGTGAAAGAACTATTGACCTAGAGAAAGAAAATGTGGATCTCTTATGGACACTACAGCAAATGGAGAAAGCATTTGCCATGCTAAGCGAAGAAATTGAGCATCTAAAGCGAGAAATTGAAAACCTAAAATTGTATCGGGATTCAAAAGAACATAGCGAAATAGAAGGTATTGAACCAGGGAAATTCAACTACATCACTGAACAGGATTAATTAGATAGGGAGACTGATTGGATCCTAAGAAAGAAAAAACAGTCAGCAGAATTAAATGGTATAGCGGAAGTACAAGTCCCGAACCAAAAGTTGTTCAACCCGAGGTTAATCAACCAAATGGTAGTAAATCTACCAACAATATCGCACGAAATTTTGGGCAACCGGAAGAAAAACCACCCCCACCATTAAATATTGTGGGCGTAAGCACCAGTTACCCAGAAATTCAGTAACTGATGAAATATATAATATGAGTTTGACATACGCCCAGTAACTCTTAAGAAATTACAAGAAGAATTGAAAAGTAAACCGATGAAACGATCAAAGTCCAGAAGATTACCAATGCGGTTTGTAACTGGACAAAACGTTGGCGAATCAAGCTTAATAAAACGAAATCCACACTTTACATATCAAAAGGCTTACTATCTACCTATAAAAATATACTCTCGACAGGTGCCATATTGAAATACAGCTAAATACCTTGGCATGAACCTCGATGCTAAGCTTAAGTGGAGAGAGCACGTCAAAAAAAAAGAAGAACTTCACATAACGTTCAGAAAAATGTATTGGCTTATAGGTAAAGGCTCTCACCGTTTAATTCACAACAAGCTGCTGATATACAGACAAATTCCGAAATCGATATGGAGCTACGGTATCCAACTCTGGGGATGTACCAAGCAAAAATACGCCAAAATAATACAGACGTTTCAAAACGAGGTTCTTTTTAGCATAGTAAATGCTCCGTGGTACACAAGAAATAAAGAATTTCACAACGCCCTACGGATGGAATTCATCAAAGATGAAAAAAAATCCATGCCGCCAAACACGAAGTAAGGCTTCGGGAACATGGAAACCCCTATATTCGCCATATGATAGTCGTGAAAGGAGACTCCAAAGAACGTGACCACTTAACCTAGGTTTAATCAATTATGGGACCATAATCATTGGGTTACACTCAAATTTTGTATTTGAAAGATAAATTGCTAGATGAGCGTAGTCTCAGTTGTAATAAAAAATAAAAAAAACTTATTTCTTTTCCACATAAAAGCTTTCTGGGTGCACTGCTGTACGGCTTGCATATTTTTGTCGACCCAGATTGTGTAAAAAAAAAAAGTTTCATACGAGAACCTCTACCCTCAAAGTGTTAGGCCGAACACGATAAATAAAAGAAGAAGATCCAGTTGCAAAACAATAATTTATGATTATACAATTTTAATTTACTTAAATCTTCGGTTATTTCTTATTTCCGATTTCTTTTTACAAATATTTATCTGCCATATAAAGAAAAAATAAGAAAACAATAATAATCCGATGACAAATTAAATGACAACAACAACAATAATAAATTAATGACTTTATATACATATTTGTAAGATTCATTAAGTATTGTATATATATGCGCGATTTAAGACGATCGCATATATTTTCTGTTATAAATGCATCTCTGCCAATCGCCGCATATATATGTACATACAATAACTCAATCCAAATCATAATAGTCGGAATGTCTTATTCTTTCATACGTTATAAAATATATAATTAAGGTAATTTGGTTTCTTAATTATAACGATTTAGCACACATTTGTGTATGGACATTATTAATGTATATGTATATTGAAAAGCTACCTTACACCGCATTTCATCAGACCGTTAATTAAATATTGAAAACATACGCACCTCGCTTAAAAACAATCAAACGAAATACTAAAAGAAAACCCAAAAAGGATGATTAAATATCTTTAAGGCATTTTTAAACAATCCTCTCATTCCATCCGAAGCACCGCATCATTATATAAATTAATTACGTTTACGGTTTAAAAAAAAATAAAATTTTTTAAATTTAACCGCAAGTAATACAAATATACGTTTTCATATTTAAGTCATTTAGCCTTAATGATCGGATTTATTTGTGTAAGCAATATATATATACACGATATACACACATAAGGTGTTAGAAATACCAGAAGGTCTATAT
Source organism: Tipula unca (assembly GCA_951394425.1). Taxonomy (NCBI): domain Eukaryota; kingdom Metazoa; phylum Arthropoda; class Insecta; order Diptera; family Tipulidae; genus Tipula; species Tipula unca. Next base: position 188,845,821 of record OX596381.1, read on the forward strand.
ATAGGTGAGATCGCGATAACTTTCTCGAAAACCAGCGAACGAACACAAAATAATTTATCACCTCGCGCAGCCAAGTGCCTTTCATCGCAACGATAAAAATTATATCCAGAAATAAGAGAGAGATAATTACACCACAGTATTTGTTGTTGTTTGTGCTGGATTCCATACACAAATCTCAGAATATAAATAATATTATTAATAATAAAGTAACAATAATCATAATAATAATAAGAGGAAGAAGAAGACTATCTTATACATATACTTTACATTTATACAAAACTGAACGATTTTTTTTTTGAACAGCAGGAGATATGTTAACCATTTATTAGCTGCCGCTGCCTTTTCCATATATCTCTTCATTTGCACATACAGACAACAAACCAAAAACAATAACAGTATATGTATATAAGAAGTTGAATTACAAGATTAAAAAAAATAAAAAAAAATTTAAATCCGTATTTCACTATAACTTTGTGCAGACATTTTTTTTTTTTTTTGTCTTACGAATGAACTTTTAAATATTTTTTTGGTTAATCGATTGAACTTAATTTCGCATTCACCAGGTGCGCGCGAGGATTATTATGTGAGTGTGGGAAGTATTGCTGTAAGCTGGAATTGGTTATTTAAATGCATTTATTGTATATGTGCGCAGATCTCATAAAATACAAGATATGAGAGGATGACGTTCGTTTCATTAAACTATAAATTTATAGATCTTGTTTTAGAATTTAGATGTACGAGTATAATATGAAATTGCGCGATAGACGCTGAGAGCCGATATTATTGTAGTTAATGCATTTTATAATGACCGTATTTTACGATCGATCGATTCCCATAGACTGCATGTGGCCAAAAGTAAAGACAAGTATGGTGGAAATTCGATTTATAGCATATTTTTCAGACTTTGAGTGCGAGTGTGCAAAATTTTTACCAAGAAATGTTTGGAAATTATAGTAGGAAAACCCCCTCTGCGCATGGGTCGGTGGATTGTGTGGAGTAATCGATCCAGCTTTTCGAGTTTTAGCGATCCACTAAATTTAATTTTGCACAGAAGCTTGAAATCTAGAATGTATAGGCAACAATTTGCCTCGTTTATCTTAAATAGCTGACCCCTGTGGTTGGGGGTCACTCTCATGTCTCATAAATCTAAATTGCACGAACATGTTTTCCAAGAATACCACCACAGTATCCTTTGGTGACGACCTGCATTTCTAAAAACTGCTCTGTTTGTATTGTCAACAAAAGAAAAAATGCGGTTACCGCCAAACCAATATCGGACCCCTGTAGCTCATGTACCCGAATACGACATTTAGGATCGCCACGTGGAACGTGCAGTCACTTAAGAAACCAGGAGCGTTGGAAGATTTAATCACGTGGATGAAGGAGTATCGGCTGGAACTCGTCGCTCTTCAAGAAACTCGCTGGAGCGGGATTTCTTCTTGGGCCGCAGGTAAAGAAGGCTGTTTTGGATTTCCAAGCAGTTAATAACCGCTTGTGTAATGAAGTTAGCCAACCTGTCGATAATTTGTGTACACGCGCCCACAGAGAAGTTTGCCGGCTCCAAGATAAAGACTCATTTTTTCACATGCGTTGTGAAACTGTTCATTCAATCCTAGGAGTATGGCAACCTGAAGTTATGCCTGATAAATGGAAAGTGCAGATGACATATGCGTGATTGGACTGAATAGTAATGGAGTAAAAGAAATACTTAATCTGTTTGTGGAGTTTTACGCTTTCGAGATCAATGAGTCCAAAACAAAATACATGAGCTCCATAGTTATAGGGACAATGGCACTCCAGATTTTAGTATAGTGGCCACTACACGTTTGAGAGAGTGACGAGTATGAAATAAATGGGCTCGCTAATCACTCACGATAATAGTGTGACAGTCGTGCTTTATATCTATTATCAGTACGCTGGCTCGGTCACGTTTTGCGTGCTGATCCGGAACAAATTGTGCAGCGATCTCTGACAGGAGAGCCCCCATATGGTAGACAGAGAGGTCTTAGACAGTATGAAAACCAAGCTCAGGATCGACACCGGTGCAGCCTGTTTGTTTACTCAGTAAGGGGCCTTTAATAAACTGTTATAATAATATCTGAAGTCGTTATGAAATTTTATTTCAGTTAGAATGATTTATTTCATCTGTGGGATGTTTCTTTAGGCAACGAAAATTCTTCGCAGAACGTTAGCTAAAACGAATTCTTCTTGTGGGGGAGCAGAAAAGCAGGATTGGTGGATTGAATTAACTTGTTCAACACATTCATCATGAAATCAGCTTTCATTGAGCAACTTAATAAAATTTGACAAATTTCCTGCAATAACCCAGCGAATATCTATAGTAACTAGTTATTTTCGGAGGAACATGGTTACCCAAACTGGCCGTTTAGTCAAACTGGTACATTAGAACTAATTTCATACATTTTAGATTATCTATAAGTATACACCATTTGCCCGCATTGTGTTATTATATGCGGAACCTCAGTATAAGTTGAAAACTCTAGTCATACATTTGTTTCACGATGACATTACAACGTATTATTTTATAAATACAAATTTGATCGGTCATTTTACGTGCGCACGCGCAATACACAAAATTCGGTTAAAATATTATCCGCAACCAGTAGGCAAACCACCACCATAATCAACCAAATGTTTTCTTCTACATGTAGTTACTGTGCCTAACACAAAAAAATAAATCCAAATTGATAATCATGCGATCATGAGATAATTTGTGTGTATTGATCGTATACTGGTTTTATTGTTACACAACATGTAAAACTAATCAAATCAAATCAAACTAGCATACACTATTTATATATGTATAGGATTTATGATGGTCCGAGAAAAGCAGATTGAATATTTAATTTTTTTCGTCCGCGTCGATCACGACGACCCCCGCCCGAAAGATCGTTTCCTCTCTAATTAATAATCATCGTATCACATACAACATATACATACATACTCATATATAATCTTGATCTTGACAAAAAAAAAATTTGTAATAAAAATGTATAATGATCATTTTTATTATGATTATTATTGATCATCATCATCATGGATCGTTATATTATTATATTATAATGATGATGATGATCGTCTTCATATATATATATACGATCAAAGATGGGTATGAAGTAACAAATTGAAATAAAAATAAAAACAAACAACAGAAATGACATGAAAACATTTACAGATATAAATTCTTTTGAGATGAAAAATGAAGATGAGATTTTCGTTTTTTTTTTGTGAATGATCGAACGATCTGTGTATTGTAATTTGTATATAAGTATGTATGTATATGTTGTAAATTGAAATAGAGATCAAGCGACCCGCGTGACCGCGTTGTATTTAAATTTGTTATAATTTTATTTTGTATTTAATTTATTTCGGTTTTTATATATTCTTATAATAATATTTTATTGAATAAGATGATGTATTTTAGGTATTGTATGATCTTCTATTATGAATCGTTATTGTTATTTAATTGAAATGGAACAAAAAATGGGTTTTATTATGTATAAATACAAAGAATATATTTCATATGCATATAAAGGATTCGTCATCAAGGATATTCATGGATATACAATTTATCACCTCTCCGCCTACATCACTCATATATACCTCATCCGCATATGTGTTTGACATAATAATTTACACGTAGAACCACGACGCTTAGTAATTAATAATATATATATGTAGCTATATATGTATATGTATACAACAACTTTTAATGAAATACAATTTTTAATTAATTTTAGCATTAAATATTTTATAAATAAAGAAAAAACCGCGATCAAAATAAAAATTACTGATCAACAACACATTTAGTGAAGCCTACGCGAAATATTGCGATCGCGCGATTTTTAACTTTATTTTTAATTTTATTGAATTGCTTCGCAACATTTTAAAGAATTAAAAATGTATTTGATTTTAATTTATTTTTATTTGTTGATATTAATTGAATCGCTAATTATAAATTAATTAATAAATTATAACAATAAAATATATAAAATTGATATTGTGTTTTTTTTAAATATTAATCGAGATCAAGGATTTTCGTATTTGATCATATATAGTTCGAGTGTGTTCGATGATGATCAAGGTAAGATTTTTGTTGACTTCACGTAAAAAAAAAATTGATTTGAAAGTGAATTGAAAGTGAAAAGTTAATGTGACACAAAAGGAAATCGTTATATATTGCATACAAATATCTCGATTAAAGTAAAATTCTTATTAAATTAAAAAGCTTTTGGAATAAGGACTATTCTAATACATATTTCAAAAATATTTGAAAACCGTAAGCTTACAAATTAATATTTTGGTTTTTTAATGGGTAAAAGCTATTAACAATAGCACAATTCAAATTTTACGTCATAATGATAAAAAAGTTGTTGAAAGCTTTCGAATTTTGAGTACAATGGGGCTTTGCCAAGTATAAATTTCAAATTACTGAGAAGAGTTAAATAAAGCTTGAAAAACTTTTGAAAAGCTTTCGACAAATTAAAATACAAAAGCTGGGGAAAGCTCAATATATTGTAAATATTTTGTGATATACTTAACATTTACTTATAATTTGTAATTACGAAAGAGCTCTTATAATCAGAACAGCTGTAACACCAGAAATAATCTTAATATTTTACTTATATCTTTTGAAAAGCTTTCATTGTGCTGTGCTTAAAATATAAGAGGTATGAATGAGAATACTTCATAAATATCCTAAATATTTCAAAAATGATTTTGCCTTTCATCTTTAAAAAAAAAAAAATTTAATTTTCTTGATGTATGGACGAAATAAATGCTTTCTAATTTTAATTGAAGTTTCAGGCCAAGAATTATTATGAGTCTAGAAGAACTAAAACATTTTGAATTATTATAAATCTAAAGCTTTTAATTAAGAATATAAATTCTCAGTCCAAATACCTTTAGAATAACCTTTATAAATACTTTTATCAATGGGCCGAGCCATCGTTCATGTCAGTGCAGGCTGGCATGGAGATATTCAAGAGGTAAATGGTCAAATAAATCAGACCAGTCGTCATGAACGCAAATAAGCTAACGGCGAAAGAGTCGGGAGAATCTTGAGACCCATAACAAATAGAGATTAAATAAAATGGAAAATAAATTAAATAGCTCGAAAAATGTAAATGAGAGTTCGGTAAGGTTCGTATTTCATTTAAAAAACATCGAAAGATCTTTTAATTGTATTTTACGGGATATCAGAAGCTTTTGTAATAAGGACAATTCTAATATTATTAAAGTATAAGAGCTTTTGCAATCAGGACAATTATAATATAATAAGTCGTAATGAACTAAAAACAGTAAGTAAATTTAAATTCAAATAGTCAAAATATAAAGCTTTTATCAATTATACAGCGATATTTCGTCATAATGATTAACATGCTGTTGAAAGCGTTTAGTTATTGAATTTAGAGTACAAAAGCGACTGTATTAGAGGCTTGGTCAAGTATTAATTTCAAGTACCTGCGAAGAGTCATGAAAAAGTTTAGTCTATTGATATGGTATTTAAACTATCGACCATAGCTTTTTTGACAGCTATCAAATATACCCCCTTGAAGTTATCTCAGGATTTTTTAAAAATACCTCTGACAACACAATCGTAAATAATCCATCCCAGACTTTTTAAAAATACATATAAAATTCATATAGTTGTTACTCCCAAGATTTTTTACATTTATACTATCCCAGATTTTTTCGTCTACAAAAAAATATGTATACAGTTGGTACCAAAATACCCATTCCAGACTTTTTAAATATGTAAAATAAATTTGATGGTAAATAAATTCTTATGTGTAAGTATTTTAAAGGACGGCTAAGCAACCATTACGCCAGCATTAATAATTTTGTGACCATTTCCGCAATATAAATAAATGTGATGCCTCTGCCAACTTTTCAAAGTAATGTAAAATCAAAGAAATATCGTATGGCCAAGCTTTTATATCGTTGGCTTTTTTCTCATGTCGATTAAGTTTGAAACCTTGTTAGCCACCACTGTGTCAGCGTTGAAATTGTTTTGACCGTTGGAACTTCCGCAATATAAATAAATGTGGTGCCTTTGCCAACTTTTTAAAGTAAAGCAAAATCGATAAAAGGCCACAATCGTATGGCCAAGCTTTAATAGTTTATAGTGGTGGCCAACAAAAAAGTTTTTGAAAAGCTTTCGTGACGGTTAAGGTACGAGTATGAGATAATTTCATAATAAAACTTATTTTGTTTTTCGTAGTTTTAAATTTTGGCATTCTTGTTATTTAGGAAATGAAAGCTTCCTAATTTTAATTGAAGTTTTAAGCAAAAAAATATTTTGAGTGGACCAGCAAAAATATTTGGAAATTATTGGCCAAATGAATTTTTAATTATAATATTAATAGAGAGCTTTTTAATCTATTGTAGATTTTCAGTGCAAAAGCTTTTATAATTTAAATAGCCCGAAAATGTGTAAGTAGTCGACTTATGGTAAAATTTTTATTTCATTCATAAGCTTTCGGAAGACTATTGTATGTAAATGATTTTGAATTTTTATATATAATTTAGTAAAAGCTTTCAAATTAATATTTTCAAACTATTAAGATTTAATCAATTACATGAAAACATGGCAGAGAAACCGAACACCACAAAGCAAAATAATTTTTAATTACCTCTGCAATAAGCTTAAGCAAAGAACTAGAGAACTGAAAAATGAATCGGCCACCCGTTATCTCCGTTATAGTCTTCCAGATAATAGACTGGGTATTCTCTATGCAAAGCTAGAAAAGCATTAAAAAACCAAATTATCAAAAACGGCCAATCAAAAATGATGAGGGAAATAGGAGAACAAGTGACAAACAGACAAAAGCGGCTATCATTTAATTACAGGTCAGAGGCGGGATGTAAAAGGGATTTGTCATCTCCCGATTACGATCGGTGATTAAATTGAAAACGACCCTCTGTTGGAATGTAGAACTCATGGGCCGACCCATCTTCCATGTCACTGTACAGGGTGACATGGAGCTATGCAATGCGCAGATGGTATACTGGACTTGTGTGAATGGGATGTATGAATGGATTGAATGAATGTTGTGTGAATGTAAGGTAAGGCTATGGACCAAAAGAGTGTCTATGCCAAGTCCTTTAAAAAAAAAAAAAGGCTCTTCCTGAGAGAGGGGTGCGAAAACTTCTTCAAGTAACCAACGATCATTTCGACTGAAATATGTATACCTCTGCAATGGAATGTAGCTGAAAGAATTATGATACCAAAGCCGAATAAACCATCTAATCATAAAAAGTCATATAGGCCAATTTCTCAGCTTTCAGTACTTTCGAAATTTTTTGAGAAACTGTTATACAAAAGGATGAAACCTATAATACTTGAGAGAAAACTAATACCACCACATCAGTTCGGGTTTCGAGAAAACCACTCCACCATAGAGCAAGTTAACAGGTTTACAAGTTTTATTGAAGATGCGCTTGAATGTAAGAAAATATGCTCAACAATATTTCACAGGCCTTCGATAAAGTATAGCACCCTGGATTGCAATATAAACTGCATCGACATTTACCAAAAGAATACTTTCAGATATTCAAACCCTATATTTCTAACAGATATTTCCGCGTTAGATGTGAAGAAGAATTTTCCGGTTATACAGTAGACGAAGCAACCAAAAAACTGCAGCGGGCTACGAACCAACAAAGTAATTGGACCAAAGAAATGAAGAAAAATCAACGCACGTTAACTTTAGCAATCAAATAGTTAATGGGATACTAATAGAACTAAATTTCAAACAAGTTCCTGATGCTAAGTAAAAATGGAAAGAGCACATTAAAAAGAAAAAGGAGGGACTACACATTAAATATAGAAATATGTATTGGATAATTGGAAGGTATTCAGAGCTGTCAATACCTAATAAGTTGCTACTATACCAACAAGTTTTAAAACCTATATGGACTAATGGTATTCAGCTTTGGAGCTGTACTAACAAAACCAATATTAAAATAATACAAGCTTTTCAATATAAAGTGTTACGTGGAAAAGTGAACGCTTCTTGGTACATAACGAATAGTGAACGCTCCTTGGTACGATAACAATTCATGCAAAGAAACACATACAACGGCTTGGTCAATATAAAAATGTTGAGTTACGTTTACGTGGTATGCCGAGTGACACGAATGGAGTACGAATGCTCAAAGAAAGAAACCGCTGGAATTGGGAAGACCACAATAGAGCGACCAAATTTTTAGAGACTAACTAATGGGTTATATCTCTACAAAATGAACATAAGAAAGATGGACAAATTACTAGATGATATATGTAACCAGTTGTAATAATTAAAAAAAATAAAAATAAATATAAAAATTACAGAACAATTTAAACTTTTCGTTATAAAACTTAAAATGTTATTCAAAGCTTTTCCACTGTTTTATTTTGAGTATAAAAACGAAATAAAATTAAAATACATTTTCAATAAATAGAGCTTTTATAAATTTTGGTAACAGTGATTTCTGGGAACACCTTATTATCTTATTTTTTAAACACGTAAAAGTTTTTGTAAAGCTTTCGATAAATTAAAATATTGAAAATGTGAGAAAAGCTCAATTATATATATAATAAAGTTATTTCGAAATATATTTAAATTGTACGTGGCATCCACGTACAATTTTAGTTGTGACCTGTATTCACGAGAGAATTTTTATAATTGGGACAACTGTTAATGACGCATTGAATTAATAGCTTTTGAAAATCTGATACTATTTCCTTTGTACCTTTACATTTGAATTTTATACAAAAAATTTTTGTTATGGAACATTTGAAAGTTTCCAAACAAATATTATAAATAGAATAATTGAAATATGAAGCTTTCATTTCTCAATGTTAGATCATATACACTCCAAAAATGTTATATATACTGTGGGGATAAGAACTATCAAAAGTTGCTCCAGTTAGGGTAATTAAAATATTTAATTGAAATTTTTTGATCTATCTCATTAACAGGGAGCTTGCAAACGTGAAATTAAACAATAAAATGTCACTAAAAATCAGAATCCGAAAAATTAGGATAATAAAGGCAGTTTCGTATCAAGAAGCACTTTCCAGTCTTTATGACTATGAAATTAATAACAAAAAATTACACTTTTAAATTTTGTTAATTGGTATTTTTCCAAGTGGAATTTTATTTATCTTCGAAAACTAGAATTTGAGGTGTTTTATAAATTTTGGGACGAAGCTAGAGATATTCTCAAATAGTTTACACCAACTAGAATCAATTGAATTTAAAAATCTATATGTACATATATGGTCTAAGCTGGTGGTCAAAAATTGTATAAAAAAGTCAAAATGTTGAAACATCTATAATACAGTGCATAAGAGTTCAGTCCACTTGACCTCAAAAATCCTATATAGTTGGTCAAAACTAAACTATCTGAAAATGTGTCTATAGAATAGGCAGTAAAAAATCATTCAAAATCAAAAAACTTTTAAATTCTGTGAAAATTTAATAGGCCATTACAATTTAATTTCCCATAAATATAAATATAGCAGTTGGTTTAGGCTATTAGAATATACTAAACATTTTTAGAATCAGCGGCACAACATTTAAAACAGACCTCAAATCCTAGTTTTCGTATATAAATAAAATTCCAAATGGTAAAATAAAAATATTTAACAGTGTAATTGTTTGTTAGTTTTTTAGCACATTCAAAGTTTACCGAACGAAATTTATAAAATATATATTCCATTGCAGACAAGTGGTTACACATTAATGAAGTGTAGTACATCCATTATTCACCTCAAACAAATAGCACAAGTAGCTTTAGCAATAACGAAGGCTGAATGGCATGGCCATAGCTATACTATTGTATCGTTGGCTGTCTTAATCATGTATATAAACATGATTTATGGCAACACCATAACTATACCGACACTTTAATATCAACTATCAGCCCAGGATTAACAATCATCCTATAATTTTGTCCCATCCCAGGAAAAATATGTCCTAATATCGCGACAGTTTCATAAAACTATCATCCCATGGAAGTTACTATAGTCATGAATTTCGTACCAAATCATCTCAATATCACGCAAAAAATTGATACACGAAAGTATCATAAAAAAAAACTGTACATGAAACCATTCAATGATTTGATTTATTAAGTCGGATTGAGAAAAGATTGCGATAAAGTGACGGACGAAGTTGGGTGTTTTTTAAACTTGGCCAACAAAAACAACTACTTCAGAACACCGGAACTAGAGTCGGACTAGCTCGGCTATTTTCTAAGTTTGGCAAACAAATGCCATTTAAAATTCGCTACCGTTAAGCTGTTAAAACGTATTAAATCTAAGATTAGGAATTATATTCACCATTTTACTAATTGGCTCTGGATCGGCTCACGATTTTTTTTAAATTGAACAGGTAAAATTTGTCTTAGTAGACCTAATTGGCTATGGAGGCGATGGGACTAAAATTATATGAAATGGTTAGCTTAAATAAATTGCTAAATTGGCTCGCTCACGACCGTGGAAGTTTTTTGAAACGAACAGGATAAATTGGTGTTAGTATGCCAAACTGAAAAAACACCCGAGCTAATCCAACACTTTTATCTAATTGACTCCGGAGACGATGGGACTGGTGAAATAATTAAAAATATATGTTATTTTGAAAAGTTGATAAATTTTGTATATAAGTTAATTATTTATGTAGAGAGCATTTTTGAGTTTTTAATGCCAATTTAATTTAAAATTTTAATCTTTAAACGTAATTTGTAATGGTTTCACAACCTGAATTTACTGATTTAGTTTTTATATATCATGAGAGATAATGGATACTATCACTTGTATTACCTGATGTACATTTTTCATTTTTCTGGTATAAAATTCTGGCATAACTTTTTATACGTGCCTTAATCAATCCTTTATAGAAACTGACCAAAGATTTTTGATATAATAAATATAAAGGAACTTTCAAAACACGATGTGCATTTAGAAAGCATAATTAAAATTATTTGGTCTGTTTCACGAATGCTTCCTTTATTAACGAATATACCTGCACCACGATTAAGCTAATTTTCACTATATATTTGTTTTGAACCTTTTCTGCACTTGTTCTCATGTAATCCACACTCAACTCAATTCTATATAAATTATTAACATTTACTCATGAACCGTGTAATTTACGATACTCAAACTTACATGCGAACATCAAATTTCTGAGATCTTAATATTCATGATTCCTCGAAAATTTGATTGGTAGGTATTATACATGTATACATACATACTTTGATATTTGATTTGTTTTGGTAACAACACTTGTTGAAAATAAAAATTAATGATGTACACATACACACACGCAGCCTCGAACATTTCGTGCTTTTAAGCTTTTTTCGTGTTTAGAATAAATCAAAATAATAAAAAAAAATTCATGACATGGGTTATGGGTATATAGTCTATACCGACCGATACACAATAAAAAATTTAATGGATTTTTTATTTATTAATTAAAAATTTTACACCTTGTATGAATGTATAGGTACGTGTAGGTATAATTTGTGATTACAAATGAAAAAAAAGTTATGATCGTTTCGTTGAGATAAACGCTAATACGATCTCGCAGCTTGATACAAATTTTACTGATGTCTTAATTTTTTTTATAAAATTGGATCACGATATTATTTTGGATTTTGGCTTCGCGGACTGTCATCCGCGGATTTCTAAATTTCATGTATATATATATTATGTACAAGATTTCCGTTCTGAATACTATTTCACAAACCCAAATAATTTTGATTTCCTTATGTATGCGTAGTGCGTATATATATACATATATGCATGTATATCGCGCGTATATCTCTTATGATTAGTCAATCGTGATCAATCGGATCAACAAAAATAATAAAAATTTCAAAAAAAAAAAAAATTATGACAAATTCAAACTTCAACATTCGTTTATCGGTATACCAATTGTTTTGCTTATATCCACCGATCAAAATGTTCCATGAAGAAATCATGAGCAGCGCGGATATACCTACATACATACAAAAACCAAAGTACAAAAAAATAAAATAATAATTTTGTTGTTTTGATTTTTGTTAAACATTAAAAAATCAAAGTCGGTTAATTTCTTTAAGAAAATATCTTAAATAATAATAAGAAGAAGAAGAAGAAGACGTCGAAAAAAAAAAAACTTAAAGATCAAGATGAAGTTATATATAAATTCATTAATTGATTCTTATAACTTTAACATCTACCAAAATGTAAATTTCAATTTTCTTCATCCAATTGTCTTATCATCGTTTTGAGATCGAACTTATAATATTATATAAAATATTTAAGATGAATCTTAAATAACAAACGATATTCGAAACGAAAAAAAAACAAAAAAAAAAATAAAGATTTCAATCTCTTGGTTTAACTTAACTTAAGAGATCACAAATGGAATGATTTTACAAAATATTCAATTCGATTTTATAACAACAATAATGAATTGATCAATCAAATGCAATTTGGAAATCGATTTCTTAATGTTTTGATTTTTCGATTTAAGTTTTAATGTTTTTGTTTTTGTTGTTGTCCAGTCGATTAATTGGGGTTTTGTATTATATATACGTTTGGAAGTAAAAATTGTATGTGTACATACCGTATATATATGCTCTGAGTGGTATGGTATATAAAGGTTAAATGTTTTAATGGCTTTTACATTTCGGGTTGTTAATTCTGTGAGCCGAAGGGGGAATACCATTACGATACAAACGTATAGAAATACTATGTAGTCGTAGATATTTTGTATTTTAAAAAAACTCTATCGAAATCGAAATTTTACATATGTATATCCTAAAATATCGTCCTTAAAATTTCTAAATTGGTATAAGGACCTAATAAAATTGTTAAATTTCAATTTCTTAGAATTTTAAGCATTTAAGCAAAATTGGTTTATTATTTAATAAGCCCAAAAACCACAAGTTGAAGAAAAACTCAGTGAATGGTGTATCAACAGTTTAACGTAGCCTTAAGGACCTTAATTTTGTCTGTTCAGTTATAGAAGTGTATGAGAACTTGATAACCAAACAAAAAAATAATTAGTTACAAGCATTGTAATTACTGTTGGTGCTATACGCAAAGATATTAACAAACAAAGCACGATTACATTCACATAAATCTACAAAACATTTAATTATTTTAAATTAAATAGTTGAGGCTATTGTGAATTGATAATTTTATATAAATGAACCTGCAACTTCTAAGTTGCATCGCACGAACAATTTTTTCGGCATTATTCACATATGATCTGCTTCCAAATGTATTGTGTTGGTTGTATTTGATTGAGACAACTTAAAGCAAGTTGATGTGAACGGTATTAAAATTCCTGATGTGGATGTACTGCTTTCAATTGATGTTTTTGAAGCGTTAGGTTTTCTATAAGAAATTTTATCTGTAAACAGATTACAAATTTTTCTATTGTTTGATATCGATTCAGTAATATAGCCTTCCACTACACTGGATGATGGCCATCCACCGTGGCGTTTAAGGATTAGTAAATCGTATAATCGTCGGCATCTTCCAAAAATTGGCAATTTATTTAAGTGTACTTAAAAGTTTATTTCATCCAATTTGTTGAGATGTTCATTTTCCGTTTTGGTAATTGACGAAGAATCGATTCTGACCAACAATTGATGGACGAAGTTTGATGTACTTTCTGATATGTGCTGAATACTCCTCCTCCACAGTATAAATATGCGCACCACATTTGTTTTTGGAATTTTTATAATGCAAACATCTCCATCTAAAATTGATACATTTGTTTGAAAGTGATCTGTTACCTTCATAGCTAAGAAGTTCGTACCGTCTGTAGCAGATAAAAATTTCCGTATGCCTTCCGGTTGGAAAATATTCGATTTTTTTGGGCGAAATCCAACAGAATTCTTGCTCAAAAATGCAGTGAGCTTTTCATATTTTATATTGGTTGCGATTTCTTGTGATCATGGTTTTCAGAATCGAGTATTCCCACATTGAACTTGCCTTATATTTAGCTGAAAATGTATTATTCGCAAAATACCAAATTATTCTGTAATGATATACACTTACTTTCAAGGTTATTAAAGTATGCCAACATGACCGATTCAGTAATGCATTTTTCGTCGATTTTTTGTTTTTTCTTCCATAAACTTTCGGAAAGTAAGTCTAAAGTTACATAATACTGATCGTCCATTTCAATGTTAGATGCAGCCATTTTCTTTCACAATTATGAAAAACTTATTCATTTACAATCGTGGCAACTAAGTGACCTTTGCAACAATAAATGCAAAGGTCACATAGATGTACGAAAAATGTCAGAAAAAAAGTTTCGTTTATATTTAAAGTTAACATTTTTAGTTTGTTGATAAAGCTCCATTATAGTCGAGAATTATATAAAATAAAGTATCCGACTTGTGTTACTAATGTGTACTAATGTCCTCGGTTGGTGAAAAATTCTCTCACATTATTACCCATTAAAAGCACTAGTTGCATAATCTACTATAAAATTGAGCTTTAATTCAAATTTTAAAATAGCTAAATTAATTTAAAGTTTATATAACAAATTTAAGAGAATAAAATCAAGGATTGTGAAAAGTTTGATAAAGCATAGCATAGCAAATCTACCAAGCTCCAGATGGCAACATGCTTGCCAACTAGAATAATTTAAAGATCTCTTAGAAAACATTCATCCAGCTTGTATAATAACCATAAAAATCTTTTAAATGTGCTTTTACAGTGTCACATATTTGCTGTAAACTAGAAAAATATTGATAGCTTACTTGTTGAAACCCAAATTTTAATTGAAGCTTTTAAAATAATCAACGAATTATCCAAAATCATGTAGTCTTAAAAGCTTTTAAATTTTCTTTTTCTTTTACGAGTTGGTATTCTATATCGCGTTCAACAATCAAATTATTAAAGTTTATCCAAGCTTTTTATTGTACTAATTTTTGTTGCAAAAGTTTTTAAAAGTTGAAAGCTCATTTAGAATAGAAATTTTTTTGGCTGAAAATAATATTGATCTACAGGTAGTACTCCCGCTAACAAGCGAATTTAGTTTTAATTAAAGCTTTTTATCATATTTTTGAAAGTTGTATTAAAGCTTTACAATTATTAAAGCATATTTAAGATTTTAATAATTTTTTGGAATAGATATGTTCATTTGTTAATCGTAAAAATTAAAAGAACGAGAGACTTAATCAAGAGTTACTATATGCTGAAAAGCTCACTAATAAGCACAAACCTGATTTTAAATTTCGATTTTTAAATATTAACTAGTGTATTCGAAATAAACAAAATCGTCAGTATGAACCAATTGAGATTTTCAGTTTCAATTAAAAAACAGCACTCTAAACTAAAGCTTCAAAAATAATAGTTAATTAAAACTTAAGAAAGCTGATTTCTATATCTAATTAAAAAACGTCTAACACAATCAACGGATGCTATTCTGAATCATGTAGTCTTGAAATCAACTCAACTAGTTAATGTTTTACAAGATGGCATCCTATAATGCCTTCAACAATGGAAACATCAAAGTTTATTTAAAGTTATTGACCATACATGTAGATTCCCCGTGCGGCTGTTTTTGGGAAAAAGCTCATTTAGAACGTTACGATTTTTGGGTGCCAATATATAATCGAAACAAAACTGTAGCTACTCCAATCAATAAACAAAGTTGGTTTGAATAATTAATAATAAATTCGTATGCGTGAAACCTATTCTGAAGCTTTAAAATTATTAATGCACATTTAAAGCTTTAACAATTTTTTTTGGAATATATACTTAACTAATAATTTTGAAATTAACAAAAATCTAAATAAAAACTAAATGAGATTTTCAGATTCAATTTAGTAACAAATATCTAAGCTGAGTTTCATATATAGACAAATACTCGAAATCATTAATAACAACTGAACACTTTTTTGTGCTTTTGCACTTTTGAAATTTGTGACCAAAATAGTTAGAAGTTTACCAAATTTTCTTAAATACATATTTTGTTGGAATATGTAATTGGGCTACTCTTAATTAATTTTTGAGACAAACCAAACACTCAATGTAATGTGAACTCGAATTTATGTTTCATTTTAGAAATTTAAAACATAACGACATATCGTAGAAATTGTTAAATAAATCTAAAAGTTCAAAGGATATATTGTAACATTGATTAATACGCTTCCAAGTTTAACAACAAGACTAATGAAAAGCTATCTTAGATAACACTTATCAAACAACGGGGTTTTGAGTATCAAATATTTTTAAAGCATCTCTAGAATTTCTTTATATTAAAATATAATTAAAGCTTAAGTCTACAAAATAAATTGTAAGTAAAAGCTTTATTCTTTTTAAAAGCACAAACTTGTATATATAATTCATTTGTGGAGTGCAAGTGAGTAAATACTTAAACATTTTTTGCTATAAATGCTTGGGAAGTAGAGTTTTAAAAGTGCTGCATTTGGACTACTTGATAAACGTACGTTATGACGAAGAGCTTCAAAAATTTAGAACGCCGTTGCCAAATTGGGATTCTATCTATATATGCGTATGTACACACGAATCACTGGTTGCTCTTCCCCAAATCAATATGTCAAAATAATCAAATCAAATTATGTTATTAACATTTGTCAGTAGCTTATAGCTTTCAAGCCTCCGACTTCATCTAATATACATATACTCTTACAATTTTTTATTGATTCCCACATCAATGGCTTCTTAAGATTTATTTATTCCCGAGAATTGCCTGCGAACATACATACATCTTATACTATATAACATTTATGTCACGATTTAATTAATCCAAAGTTGTGATTCAAAAATTTATTAATCAATCTAAATATTGAAACAAAAATGTTAAAACTACAGGTTCGCATCAAATACAAAATCCTGTATTTTTATAACATTTTGATACATCGAACTTCTACTGTACATTTATATACTTATATGCATTAGACTGGAAATATCTATTACTACTATATATTCGTATATACACAAAATTGATTTGTCTGGGAAACTGTTGTACATTTCCATCTTAATTCTAAAGCACATCAATTTCAAAATTGTCTTAAAACTCTTAACCCCGTTTTAACCGATGTGCACACCAATTTGTTTCGACTTTAACTAATTCAACTGGTAGAGGTTATAAAATATATATAAGACAGAAACACTGTCTATATGTACAACAGATATATACAAAAATAAAAAGTTGTTACCCAGAAGTTAGTTGTTTTTTTATTCGTCGTCGTTGTCGTTTGTTGTCTTGTTTGTCAATTTTAATCTGACTTTTGTAATGATCTCGGTTTGATCTTATAACTTTAATTATAAATTTCTATATCATTATTTCACAATATCCAAAAAAAAAAAAAAAAAAGATTTTAATCGAATCTGTAGTTTTTCGGTTTCCTTGCTGTATATGTATACGAGTATGAACGGTTGATACATAATTAAATTAATTATTTTTCTAAATCAAATTACGTCTATGTTGTGTAATAAATTAAAATTTAGCAGGCAATAAATTTAACTATATAAGGTAAAAGTAGTACATATATTAGAATGGTAAGCTGTAAACACCCACTTGTTGTTGGCCTAGATATGTATGTATGTAAATATGTAATCTACAAATTATTAAATTAGATTTGAAATTCGTTTCGTCTTTATATATAACATAACAGTATAAGAACTACCAAATAATCTGTTCCTGTTTTGTTTACGTAGATTTTTTTGGTTAGGCTGCCCACAAACATCCGCACCATACTTAATAATCATCACCATGTATACATACATATGTACGTATATATATATATATACGCAATCGCATACACATTGTGGACAATTTTTATCTTATTAATTTTAATAATAAATTAAATATAAGACAAAATATTCAACCTACACTCAATTGAACGAACTGCACAAACTACTGTTTCTATATAAATATACACTATATACGTATATAGGGTCTTTAATTGATCGTGGTTGACTCGTTCGAATGTATGTATGAACTATACACGAAAAAAAATGTACTCGCATCCATAATATTATAACGAAGAAGATACAAATTTGTATAAATATTCTTATTTATTTCATTCAATCTTCAACTAGATTAAACGGTCTGAGGTCAAAATATTTACTACTTGACCCATAACATTAATGAAACCGTGTACGTGGGTTTTAATTTAAAGTTTTTATAGTTGTTGGTGATGTTATTGTTGTTATTTGATTATATTTACTTGTGTGTTTCGGGACAAAATATTTGAGTTATTTGAAATAAATAAATTAATTGATTACAGTCTCTCGCTCTCTCGTGGTATATTAAGTATATAAAGCGCGTATGACCTCAGACATAAATGTATGACTACAATAGTTTTTTTTTGTATTATAAATTTTAGAGGTTATGAGACCAAATCAAATGTGACCTTATATATAGTGCTTGGAATGTTATTGTGAATTTCGTAATGATGGTAAATATAAATATATGTATTCGAATTTTTATTGAAAGTGAAACATCTTTTTAGAAAGACCATGGCTTCGCTAGTCTACACTTTAGTTTTAAATATTTGATTAATTCACGAATCTGCCTAAATCGATATAATTATACTGGTAATGCTGTATTGCACGATTTCTATTTACTTCATCCTAATTTAAAGGTGGGAGCCCCGACAAAATCGTAACTAGACTGAGTAAAGATAATACAATTTTAACAACTCTAAGCCAACTGCTTTCAAACGGTTTAAAAATATCGGGCCAGTTAGTTGACTTTCAAAATCTAAAAATTGAAATTTGTGTACAATGTTTTATTGAATTTTAAACCAATTATGGTCTCTGATACATTAAAAAACAGGGTAATGGATAAAATTGAATAAATTAAATGTGAATTAATTCTAAAAAAAATCAGGACTATTTTTAATTGCATTTGCCTACAGTTTTAAGCGCGGGGAAGTACAGGGGAAGAATTTATATTAACAGAACTCAAGATCGATTCCCAACTCAACAAGTTCATCGTTATCACGTATTGCATACATTTCATATAATCATATAATAAAAAAATAAAAAAAAATTAGGGCGTTGATTTTATTTCTAGTTATATAAATAACCCAGCCTATGCAAATATATGCATATTAATGTTTATATATTATTATGACAATTTCAAAACATTTCTTGAGTACAAATAAATACAATAATAAAAAGCCAAGTATATTTTTCTTTGATACTTACTCATATATACGTTATATGATTAAGAAATAAATAAACGTCCTAATTTTTTTCCTACAGTTTTTGTATTTTAACTCTGTAATTATATCAAATCCGCAATAAAAGGAATATTTATATATGACTAAATTGTTTCAACATTTTCTTTTTAGATTATGCTTAATAATAAAACATTATATAAAAAAAGGTCCAAAATTCTTATTTGCTTGGGGTCCGACGAGCGTAACTTTCGGTGCATTAAATATTCTCGCATTGAATTTATAACAGTGTAGCAAGTGTTACCGTGAAACAGTTTTTAGGTATTTTACCGGTCATTTATGCCATTTAGTGCGTCAACTAATATATCAACGGCTTCTAAACAGACCCAATTTATTTCAGGACGTACTAAATTTAGTTCTGTGATTAGTTCATTACAAGTATTACATAGTGTTGCTTGTTTTAGTGTTGCTTGCGACGCAATGACTGGCTAATAAAATGGAATTTATGTCGTAAGTGTAAGTAAATCATAGTATATCTCAATGCCATTCTAAGGGAAGTCATTTGTGCCACAAAGCGCATCACACACTGTTTCATTTTACTAAAACAAATGCCCCTATAGTAATATACTACATGCACTTCGTGAGATTTGATAGTTGGCTCAGGGATAGTTGTGTTCAGCCTCAGAAATCATAAATCTAATTATCGCCTGCAATTGTTTATGTCAAAGTTATCATGGGATTACCACGTCCTTGCCGTACTCTTATCAATCAAGGATAAATATCAAATTTTGTTTCAGAGGTCCTGCGTCAGCGATTGATTGTTTTGAAAATATTAAGTTTTGTACCATTTATTATTAATAAGTACACAAATTTTACAATACGGTTTAGAGTTTCTGATTTTAGATCAATGTGTTAATTTTTGATGTTATGCCAAAAATAACATCAGTTGACCGACCCAACTTTTAATCTGCCGCAGAATGTTGACCTGTTATTGGGAGCCGTTGTTCACAACTAAACCAACAAGTCATACATTTCTTTCAGGCTGGAGAAATTTATTCTCTGAACAATTATTCTATCGACGAGAAGGCTTGTGAGGTTCATTATTCGAAGCATATATGTTAGACGAAATTCAGAGGGATGAAATATCGTAGCGCGTCCTAAAGATATAATATGTGAACTCGGAGATTCATATTAGCTGTCGTCAAGCAATTTTTATGCCTATATAGAGCGGAAGTGAGAAAAAAATTTTGATTTGGAACAGCAATTTGTAGAAATCAATAAAATCTCCGAAAAATTTCATACATAACCAAAAAAAATCATCCGATTCCCCACTTTCAAGTTAAAATATTTTTATTTTACGGTTGGATGTAAATAGCTCGGGTAAATATCCGACATCGAGAACTCACCTTTAAAGATAGCATAATATACGGGATAAAATATGAATCATTTGAAATAGGATGCCGATTAAGCTCCATGTTTAACATAATATATACTCATCAATTAATTCTACAAATTGCTGTTCCAAATCAGGATTTTTTTTACAACGATCAAAGATGACATATTTGCAATGCTGATTCCTTTCCGTACGTTGCCTATTAGGCTGGTGGCGAACATCGTTAATATGAATCGCCAGGTTCTTATTCCAAAATGATCAATCTCAGATCAATCTCTATTACAATAAATTAAGCGCTGTAATCCGAAGAAAAATTCATCTGGTACGGCGCGTTTATGGCCTTTACGAACATTAAAGCAGTTAGCGATTGACGAATGCAACAATCAACCAGAACGAAAAGACTAATAAATCATTTTTATGTTGATGATATTTGTTCGGGTGCAAGTACGATTCATTGAATTAATTATAGTCAAAAGTTTCAGGTTTTGAGTTACGGAAATGGGGCTAGAAGTGGTGGAGCTGGGTTCTGGTATTGATCTCTGTATTACGCATTATTTGAAATGTTTGACACTATGGGATTGTGTGCACTCGTAATTTTCTCCGGCAAACTTATTATGCATGAATCATGGAAGACAAATGAGTTGGTTTGGGACCGAGCTGCCACAACCTCTATCAGCAAAACGGGAGTCCAATTCATTAGTGAAGTAAACATTCTGTCAACAATTCAAATTCCAAGATGCTTTATTCCCGCTATCGCGTTGTCAAGTTCCTTGGATTCGGAGACGATTTTGAAAGAGATTACGGTTGTTCACGGCAATTACTGATCGATTGCTTTGTACAAAGTCCAGAGTCACATCAAGATGATGGTTGTAGGTGATAAGGTATTTTATTCATTTTTCATGTGTAGAAAATTATGACAAAGTGTGACAAATACTATCTTCCAATTTAGCGGTCCTGGATAATGCAAGTATTACATTATTTGTCGTCTTTCAGCTTTTTGAATCCTAAAGTCAATTGTTAATCTTTAGAAACACTAATTTATTAATTTTTCGAGGTGGTCATCAATATTGATTAGTGTTAGTAAGTTGAATTAAGGAACAGTCATCAATTAAGGAAAACACGGCTCATGTCCATATTTGGCTATTTCAGAACTATATATGACACATAATCTAAAATAAAATTTACCAAGGTAAAGACAAAACTGTAGAAAATATTTGTGGAACGTATTTGATTTTTTCTTATCTAATATGAATGATTGAACCATAGAAGAATAACAATCTTCTTACAATAATCTCTCTCTACCATTAATACATTTTTTTAGATTGTGGAACGTTTTTTTATTTTCAAATTCATCGAATTAATTTCGAGTTAAGTTTTACCGTTTTATGGTCTTAGGAAATATTTTAGCCCTGGTTCCATTAATGAAAATCCAAAAATAGTTGTGGAACGTATGTCTATATGCAACTTGGAATGAATAAAACTATTACAAATATTTTGCTTTTGCTTAATTCTTTCAATGTGTATCTGTGGTGATATAAATAACTGAAATTAGAGTACGAGTATATATAGAGACCACCTTGAATGAACTAATTTAAAAATTTATGGATCGATGTGGTACCGTTTAAAATATTTTTGAAAAGCTCCTAATTAAGTCTAGAAAGTTTCCCTGGAGCTTCCAAAGACGATAAAAATTTATTTTGAAAATGTGAATTTCCATCAATTTTCTGATGAATAAGTTAAGGTTCTAAAACTGTTTATCACAAATTTATTCTGTGACGCTAACCCAAATATAAAAAATCGTAATCCTGAAAAACTTTTAGTTTGAAATATTTTTTATTTTATGAAATTTGAAAGCTTATTGCAATTGTAGTGGTAAAGAAATGTATCAATAAGTTTGTGCTCACTTGGAAGATAAAGGAAGCTTAATAAGCTTATTAAAATCTTGTAAACAAAGTTGATGACTTTTTTAAATATAAATATATTCAAATTTCACTGCAATTAAATGATTCCCAATAAAATTTCACAATTTGAAGTATTTTATATATCTTTAGATCTCGAAAATTTTGAACTTGAATAAATTAAATATTGAATATATTAAAAAAATTTAAATTTAAGAATTAATAAATTTGAATTTTTAGAAAATCGTTTATAGATTTTTGAAATTATAATTTAAATTGAAAAATTAAGAATTTTGGCTCACCATTTCGAATACGTCGTTTTGAATCACAATTTATTTTTTGATATTTAAAATTATATCCGAACTAGACTATTCTACATTCATAACTAGGCAAGAAGTGTTTAGATTTTAATATTTATTTGAAATTTGTGTCTTAAGAGTTAAAATTTGGATGTATAATTGAATTTTGTAAATTATTTATACAATTTGGCATGTTAAATTTTTAATTTTAAATTTTCCAAAGTTTTTCAGTTTAAAATTATAATTTTCTCATTAAATAAATTAAGAAATATTCTGATTTTTAGAGAAAAATTCGTCAATTTAACATCGAAATGTCCATAAAGTGCTTTGAATAAAAGATGAGAAGAACCTCAGTTTTGATACTCTGAATTGTTTGTATCAAATCTCTTCATTTTAACTTCGAAATGGCTATTTCTATCGATTAAAAATTTCATATTCAAGAAACTTCTAAAAATTATAAATTGAAAATTTTATAATTTCAGGGATTTAAAACGGAAAATTCTAAATTTAAAAGTAAGAAATTTAAAATTGTTTTGTTAAATTTGTCAATCAAAACTTTAATTAAACTTTAAATCAAATTAAAAAATTTGAGGCACTGTAAATTTAGAATTAATAGTTTAACCTTCTATGCTAATTCTATATAATATATTTCAGATTCGAAATTTAACAATTCAAATTATGTTTCTTTACCTCTACTGTCAAATATCGCTTATTGCACTTAGTTATTGAATTATATATGTTGCAAAGGATACGAACGTGCTAGCTACCCTTGCTAAAATCATTCTATTCAAAACCAAAATATGTGTATGCAGCCTAGACAGTGCTCACAGTATTCATTTTTGTATATCGTTTGGGCTTCTATTTTCTTTCTACTCGGGTGATACTACAAATCTATGAGTTTTTCACAAAAATAGCTTTTCTGGTACAATTTAATAATCCAAACCTTATGTCAACAACGCCCAAAATGCATATACTTCTTTGCACACCTAATTTAGTTTAGGCCATTAGGTATTTAAGCAACCTGCACAATTCGCAAAATTTCAGCTTTGACCATTTCTGCAACAAAAATTTATACAAGTTTCTACTGGACCCTTCAGTCTAAATTCGTTTGCAACACACCACAAGTACACTGAGTTTATAGCTAACCTTCTCCAGCCCTACACCCAGTTCAAATTGGAAGCCCAGACTAGTTAATATATCTTTTGATTGTTAAACCATAATCCCACTCTTCAAAACCATTAGTATTTCTTTAATGGTCGAGATACCTTGTTTGGCTACATGTTAAGATTTAGATACCATGAAGTGTGAATAATGTATGCATAACATTGATAGGAATACTGTCTCGTATAATTGAATTGGTTTGTCCTATTATACATCTTTGTGGCATGAAAGCATACAATATATTGATTTAAAAAAATAGAAGTCATTAACTCAAAAAGAGTATATTTTGAGTTACTAATACTCGAGAAAAGAGTGCAGCTGATCACCCAATTCACAGTTCAGTCTATACGATGTTGTAATTCAAGACAAATTTCTTTCTAGATTGGCAAGGTTAAAATGGTATTAATAAACGAGTGGAAAAAGGTAGCCTTCTCGGATTTGATCTACAGGTACTTTTCCCGCTAACAAGCAAATTTAGTTTCAATTAAAGCTTTTTATCATATTTTTGAAAGTTGTATTAAAGCTTTACAATTATTAAAGCATATTTAAGGTTTTAATATTTTTTTGGTATATATATGGACATTTGTTAATCGTAAAAATTAAAAGAACGAGAGACTAAATCAAGAGTTACTATATGCTGAAAAGCTCACTAATAAGCACAAACCTGATTTTAAGTTTCGATTTTTAAGGTAGCCTTCTCGGACAAAAAAAAATTAATTTGGATGTTCCCGATGCAGTACATCTCTATAATCTATATATAATTCTAAGATTTCAATCCTATAATGGTATTAAGTTTGATGGCCATGTTTGTTGATGATGCAACAAAAAACAGGCTATAAATTATTCATGTAAATGGTCTTAAATCTGTTTAAAAAAAAAATATAAATAAGGATTTTTTTTAGGGCATAATTCACAATTCTATATATGGACGGGTGAAGTTTGTTCTAAAAAGCAACAAACACAATTTTTGCTTATATGTGTTAGTATGCAATGCAGATTGTCTCGTTATAAAGAATTTTATCTATAAGCGTACATCGCAATAAGGCATATACCAAGATGTCCTAAGATTTAAGCTATCGGAAAAATAATTCAAATTTGGAAAAAGTGGAGGATTAGGGAAATTAGGACCACCAAGCTTAGTATGACCTCAAGTATTTCGATTATATGATTTTTCCTAATTTTCTTGGAAAAGTCCTAGGAAGCAGACACCATAATGACGCATATACCAACATGTCTTATGGTTTAAGCTATTAATGATTTACAGCATTTTTGACATAATTTCAAAATGTTCTTTGCCACATCTAAACGAGGGTTTTAACTGTGGACCGCTAGTAATTTACACTGGTACCCAAATAATGTATGGTAACTAAATTGAGGATCCATTCCAAAGACCCAGAAGCAAATAGCAATCCTTTAATTAATTATCGTCTTTATTTAAAAGGTATTCTGTATTTCTAAAAACGTGGAAACAATGTAAAATAATTGCACGTATTGTTTTGGGAAATTAACAAAAGAGTTGTTAATAATTGATTGTTATTGCTGTAGAAGATTATCGATGTGGGATGAGTAAGCGAAATAAATATAGTTGATAATGAATGCGTATTTTATACGTATTCTAATAAACTCAACCTTAAGATATCTTGGTATATGCGTCATTATGGTGTCCGCTTCCAAGGATTTTCCCAGAAAATTAGGAATATTCATATAATCGAGATATGTACATATGAGGTCATACCAAACAGGATTGTCCTAAACCCTGTAATTCCCTATACTTTTTCCAAAATTGAAATATTTTTAGGATAGCTTAAACCTCAAAACATCTTGGTACATTCGTCATTATGGTGTCCGCTTCCTAGGATTTTCCCAAGAAAATTAGATAATTTATATAATCGAGATATATGAGGTCATACCAAACTTGGTTGTTCTAAATCCCCTAATCTTCAGCTTTCTCCAAAATTGAGATATTATTCGAATAGCTTAATCCTTAATTTATCTAGGTATATATGTCATTATGGTGTCCGCTTCCTAGGATTTTCCCAAGAAAATTAGGATAAATCATATAATCGAGATACATGAGGTCATACCAAACTTGGTTATCCTAAACCCCCTAATCCCATACTTTTTCAAAAATTGAAATATGTTTTGGTTAGCTTAGAAATAGTTTTACTGTTAGTTTCCTATAGGATTTTACAATGAAAACTCAGAAAATCATGTATTCGTCGTACCAAATATGTCTTTATGATAAAATTCGTTATATCGAGACATTCTTTAGTTTTTAGGACAGATGTAGGACAAATTTCACATACGTCTATAAATTAAGCTTAATGTTATGGAAAAACTAAGGAAATGTTACAGACCACATCATATACAATGCTGTGGTAGTACAAATGGCGGTTAAAAACAAGCAACTATAATATACATGGGTTATTAGCGGGAATTTAAATCTCTGCTAATTAACAAATTAAAAACCAAAACTTAAAATATAATTTTGTGTTAATTACTGAGCAATATTTTTACAATTTTATTCTTAAAATTTTGCGAAAGTATCAAATAAAATCAAAAAAAAAAATCTCTTCCGAAAATTATTAATTAACTTAGCTAACTATTACACTCTCTTCAGTTGTAAAAAAGTATAATTTAATAATTAGTTTGCGGTTCTTATCTTTTGTTTTAATTAAAATTTACATAAATTAGATTTAAAATTCGTGTATAGTGCCCGGACTTACGAAGATAAATTCAACGGTTTATGCATTTGGGCGCCCAGGTTTTCTTGAGAGTGTATATATGTATGTAGATGTCGGTTTTTAAATTCCAATTAACTCTTCAAAATCAGATGATTTTGATTTTATTTTTCAAATAAATGAAACATACGCGCTCATATATGTGTATAAGACAATATCGTCTATATATTGAGAGGAAATAAGCAATTGCCTCAGAAGTTCACTCATGTCAAATAATACATATAACAATTAAATAGTTAAGTAATAATAATTTATAATATATTATTTATGAATCAATTTAATTGGGTTGGATTGGTTTATTAGTTTTCAAGGTTTTGTTTATTCCATTTACGAGAAACAACAACAAAAATCGGTTAATTTTATTAAGTTTTAACAAAACTTATATATGTACACAATTATTTCATTGAGTATTTACAACACTCAAGACAATAAAAATTTACTTTGTGATTTTTCTGTGTATATACATACTTCAGCGATCGTGTTTGTGTGGAGGTGGATTTGTTATGAAAATATGGCGCTCGTTGATCGGGATTTTCAATCGCTTTGATATTACTGATGATTTGTTGTGTCATTAAAGCAACATGTAATGCAATGGAAAAATCAACACAGGATTTAATACGCCTTCCTAATTCTACAGCGATCTAGACTTTTAGGCTAGGCCTATTATATAAGTTGTTAAAAATAATTAAATGTTTCGCTATATTTTATTATATAACCAATATGTTAACACAGCAAAATAGCTCGTGTCCTCTAAACAACTCGTCGCGTATCATCAAGCCACGCATCATCATCATAACGTTGTATATATATAGATACATTTACAAAATGTTAAATGATGAAATTTAATTAAGACATTAATACTTTCAACACATAATATAAAATTTAATTTTTTAACTTTTGTTGGTCGTACATTAATAAATTTTTGTTAATTTATTCTTTTAACAATTTTTATCGAATTTGAAATATAATAAAATAAAATAAATTATATTTATTATGACATTTGGTACAAATCGCGCGAATTATAAAAATACAAAAGACGCGAAATGAATAGAAATTAATAAATCGATATATGTATGTATAGACAAGACAAAAACAAAATTAAAATTAATTTTATAAATAATTAATCAATAAATTATAATTTAACAATACTTTTTTTTTTTTATTGTCGTGTTTCCACCTTTCAAAGAATACATTATGTGGATGTGGAAGTAGTGTGCTCTTCCCAAACGAAACAGAAAAATAAAATCAGTTACGCGTATGACCGCGACCTAAAACTATGTGTACGTAATTTGTCATTCCTATATAAGTATGTATATATTGTGAATACATTAAATTTCTTATTTAAATTATTGTTAGTAATCTAACAGGTTGAATTTGAACAGCGACAAATGACCGTTTGAAATTAGTAGTTTTTTTAGTCTCGATGCGATAATTTATGAATTCGATCGAATATAATTAATTTATTCAACGAATAGACCGACAACCGATCAATGATAAACATATATATGTATACACAACTAATGATCACTGCATCGTCCAACGACTATAATATCGATTCGTTAATTATTTAATTAAAAATTTTTTTTTTCTAAAATAACTTAATTATTGTATTTATCAATATTTACGAAACTAAAATCATAAACTTAAATCAAATTAATTATTCCGTGGATCGAAATTAAAAAAAAAAAAAAAAATCATAAATGAGCTTATTAAAACGACAAGCTTTAGTAGATATGAATATTTATAGAACATGAAACGTGTTATAGATGAAATAATTATTCAGTTTTGCGGACAAGCGTTTTAAATTTATTTAAAATTTCGTCGAGTGCGATATTATATGCTTAATTGTCATTCGCGTGAAGTTTGTCCAAAATTACAAAAATAACAATTATTACAAATTTAGGACAAATTTCACGCGTCTCTTTAAAAGTATGGAGTTTGTCCTAAGACTAAATAAATTTATTTGTATTAGTAACAATAATAAATAAAATACGGATAAACCGATCAATTGTTTAAAACTATTTAGTAGAAAACGTAGACAAATTACCAAACCTCAAAGACAAGAAATCTAAATACAAAAATATTCAACTACGAAGCATATTCCAATTAAAATAAAAACGTATGCTACATAAACCTATAAGTGACTTCGGACAGGGGTGTATATAGTATATATATTTTTGTGGTCGATTTTTTTAAATTTTAAATTTGTACTAACATACAATGTTGTAAAATGCACGCTTGTCATTTAAACGTAAGTATTTTCAAGTATTCTTCTTGCAAAATTAATACTAGTTTGGGAAAAAATTCGTAATAATTTTATAATTTATCTGAGAATAACAAAATTAAGACAATTTTAGGACAAACTTCACACCCGTTAATTATCCGCTTCTAGATATGACGAATACTCAAATTTGTACATTTCCAAAATTTACTTAAATTTTGGTAAGTACTAGGTAAATCTTAATTATTTGTCCAAATTTATGAATCAAAATTAAAAATTCAAATTTAAAATTTACATTCGAATTTAATATTTTGAAATTTTCGAATTTTTAGAAATTTTAAATTATACGTGTTAATTTAAATTTCTGAATCATAATTTAACAAATTTCAATTTGAATTAACGAATTTGAAAAATTTATATAATCTTATCGAATTACATTCCAAGTCTGAATTTAAAATTGGTAAATATAAAACTCTGGATTTCAGCTTAAATATGAAATTTTGATTTGATAATATTTAAAATTTCAATTTGAGAGTAGACGAGTAAGAATTTCAAATTCTCAAATTAACTAGCTAAGTATAGAATAGTGATTAAATGTAAAATTTAAAAATTCAGATTTAATTTTGGAACCCAAAAATTTCGATGTAAAATTAAATCTGAATTTTTAAATTTTACATTTAATCACTATTCTACTTGGTTAGTTAATTTGAGAATTCTTATTTTTACTCTCTTACTTACAAATTGAAATTTTAAATATTATCAACTCAAAATTTCAAATTTAGCTGAAATCCAGCGTTTTATATTTACCAAGTGAACCAAATTTTACAAAATTACTATAAATTCAATTTGAGTTATCGAATTTTAAAATTTTGTAGATGTAGATTTTGTTCAGTTCCCAATTTCGATGTAAAATTTTAAAATTTAAAATTCAATCTGAATCTGCGAGCACCGTTCATTTAACTGCTTTTTATTTGGTCGGTAATTTAATTTATTTATAATTTTATTATTTCAAAATCGTGTATGCCTAATTCATTTGTATAGACCGAATTTGCCATCAATAAATAAAACTGAATTTAAATCCGAATTAAATATTGTGAAAATTTCGAATTTTTTAATTTAGTAAAATTTATTTTTTGAAACAAAATGATTTCAAATTCCATTTATTACATTCCAAGTCTGAATTTAAAATTATGGAGTTCCTTATTATGAGTTTAATTTAATTTAATCATATAATTTTAAATCTGAATTTTTGAATCTGGTATACCATTTACCTGGTCGACAAATTATAAAATTCGAAATTCCTAATCGTCTAAATTTAGAATTTCAAAATCGATTATTGTTAAATTGTTCATCATTTCCCAATCAGAATTCGACATCAATTTAGAATGACTTTTTAAATAAATTATAAAATCAAAATTCAGAGATTTAAAATTTCGAACTAAATATTTTGAAATATTTATGATTTTTTTAAATTTGGGTAATCTGAATAATTGTAATAAAATAAATCAAACAGTTAATTTTAATGAAATTTATTGAAGTTTTTGGATTTATATGAATCTCCAAGCACCTTTCGTTTAATCATCATTTTACTTGGTCGATAAAATTTATATATCGAAATTCCCTAACGTTAAAGTTTATAATTTCAAAATCGTGTACTCTTAATTAATTTGTATAGTCCGAATTTGATATCAATTTAGCATAAAACAGAAATTAAATCCGAATTAAGTATTGTAAAAATCTGTTTTTTTTTAATTTAGTAAAATTTATTTTTATTATTTTATTTTATAATTTAGGTAGGTCTTCAAATGATTTGGACCTGTCGTATTTTGAATTAAAATTTTAAAAGTAACTTTTCAAGTTTTTTTTATGTTGGCATTTTATCCAGGTTGTAAACAAATTGATGTTCCGCAATGTTGAATGATTTGGCCAACTTATTAATAGAACTGTTCTCCACGTAATTTATGGAATGGTGTTCGAGATCCAGATACGATGTACGTTGAATGGCCAAGAACAACATTTCCAATAATGGCAGCATTAAAAAGAACACTTCTATTTTCAAGGGTGCATAGTTTGTAGTCTTTGCACCTTGCTTTATAATGATAAGGACATAGTCGTAACCCCAATTCGTTTTCTTTAATACGTATAAGAGGGATATTATAATTTTTTTTGAACCTTTTCAATTCTTTTGTTATGAATTGAATGGTAGGGACTCCAGCCAGTTGCCCCATACTCTTCTTGGGACCTTACGTTAGCGAAATACAGCGTCCATAATATTGATTTGTCATGAAAACCACTGGTCCACCGATTGATAAACCCAAACATTGAGTTCGCTTGGGCTACGATGTTTTCTTTATGCCTGTCAAACGTCATGTTTTGGATAAATGTGACATCCAGATCGATAGTTTCAAAAGCGCGCTGCAATTCGGCGCCCTTGATTTTGTATTTATTGATTATAGAATTTTTCTTCCTGTGAAACGACATAATCTTGCCTTGTTTGGTATTTAAATGCAATGAGTTGCGGTCACACCACTCACTAAGACCATTAATATCTTCTTGCAATCGGTCAGTGTCGCTTATTATTTTTTATGGAAAATTTATAACCGTCTGCAAATATCAGCACGTCAGAATTTTTTATAACCTCTGTAACTCGCCCGAAAACAAGAAATTTGTTGAAAACAAGAAATATCCAGTGTCCAACATTTGATCCTTGAGGAACACACCCGAGGTAACTCTGATAACTTTGGATTTCTTATTTCCAATTAACACATATTGAGTGCGGTTTGTTAAATACATAAATACGAGCTCAACCATTTTACAAATTTCAAAGAAAATCCAAATGCATTAAGACTATCGAGGGCTTTACTATGACAAATAGAATCAAATGCTTTGCTAAAGTCAGCGTAAACTACATCCATTTGATAATGCTTTTCAATTTCGTTAATCGTTTTACTAGTAAATTCCACTAAATTTGTGGAAGTTGATCTGATTGGTATGAATCCATGCTGTTTGTCAGATAAGGGACGTGCTAATTTTGAAAAAGGTGTTGCAAACAACCAGCTCAAATAATTTTGGAATGGATGATGTTTTTTGAAAAAAAAAAATGTTTTTAAATTCCATATTCATTACATTCCAAGTCTGAATTTAAAATTATGGTAAGCATTTAAAATCTATGGATTTTCAAATTTTGAGTTTGATTTAATTTAATTAATTTAAATATGAATTTGATACAATACGGAACCATTGATTTTCATATGAAATTTGGAATTTAATTTAATTTTATATTTTAATCTGAATTTTAAAATCTTAATTTTTTATTATTTTAGCTTTCGATAAACCACTATATGTATTCTACTTGGTCGGTAAATTCTATAAAA
This sequence comes from Tipula unca, assembly GCA_951394425.1. Taxonomy (NCBI): domain Eukaryota; kingdom Metazoa; phylum Arthropoda; class Insecta; order Diptera; family Tipulidae; genus Tipula; species Tipula unca. The sequence continues at coordinate 188,878,084 of OX596381.1, forward strand.
TCCGAAATCCCTAATAGTCTAAATTTATATTTATACAGGAAATTCGAAATTTTAAATCAAAATTCAAAATTTAAGTTGCAAATCTAAATTCTAATCCGAACTAAATATTTTGAAATTTTTAATTTTTATAAAATTTTAATTCATAAATTTATTTAAAATTATCAAATTTTATGAATTTTGATGAATTTAGCAAATTTTGATGTGGGTAATAAGTTAAATAATCCAATAAGTTAAAGAAGATCTAATGAAAAAATTTGTCGGCACTGAAGAATCGATTTTACCGCATTATATACACAAAATGTTAGAAGGATATATCTTTTGTAGTGGATACTTTGAACGGAAGACACCTAAAAGGATCAATCAATTAATAATAAATTAAACATTTAGCTATGGTTGATTTAATTTCTGTTGATTCAATTAAATTGATCGGGTTTTGTGGATTTATTTTATTAAAAAGATCAATACAATATATACATAGTTTGGAGTTCGATGTGTTGCATTTATAGAGTTATCACCTTTTATTGTCTTTCTTGTGTGCTGTGCTGTTAAAATTTAAATAACACCAACAACAACAACAACAACAAAGAAACAAAAAGTTAATAAGAAATATGAATTATAATACACAAGACACAAAACCGTGAACAATTTATAATAAATTATCATCATTAAGATATGGTTAAATCTAATGAATTAATTTCGGATTGTGTATGTGTATATGTGTTTAATATGCCGCGCAGCCACAACTAATACATATATGTATGTGATCGTTTAACTGCAATTTTTTTTGTAAAATGGCCGCGGGCACACATATTTAGCGATATTTTGCGATGTGATTTATCCAAAATCTTGGAAAGAATTAAATGTCGTTGTTATGTTTTCTTATATGCGGTACATTTGTATCCATAAATCTCAATTTAAGTTACTTTTGTTATACAAATAAATTAAGATCGAAGCCATAAATAAATTTTGTAACTTCATACATATATATGTACTCGTATATAAATTGGAAGCGTTAAAAATTGGTTTAATGCAATTTACAAAATGGTGGCATTTTATAAAATATTAAGCGCGTATGCGAAAGTTTTATCACTTAAGGATTATTATATATATATATATATATATATATATATATATATATATATATATATATATATATATATATATATATATATATATATATATATATATATATATATATATATATATATATATATATATATATATATATATATATATATATATATATATATATAGTTTGACATGCTTGTATACAAAGTATATATAGTTAGGTTTACACAACATCAATTTATAAACCGAATATTTTCTTTTCATAATTAGCATAATCAGCTATAAGGAGCTTCAGTTGGGCATTATTCTAACGGCCAGTTATAACGACCAACTATATATTCATCTCAACCAACTCATGCATTGATTTTTAACGTGATAACGTTGTATAGCGCAGAATATTCAGAAAGCAGCTCATGGTTACAGGCAATCAATCGTTAGTTAATACGGATTATATTTAATCTAAATATATGATTGCTTAGGCCGGTGCTTCTCCTTAGTCACAAATCGTCATTCTTAATACATATTATCATAATAATGTTAACAGGTGCCGTGAGAAAGCTACACCGCGCACTACAGATTCCAGCGATTTACTATACCTAAATAAGTTATTGTTGTTAGACACTAATGTATACATTTAGATCCATTTACATGAAAATATGTGTGAAATTAAAAAAGTATACAAAAATTGTAATAGATGTCATTTAACATCTCATAAAATTTTACTTATAGACAGTACTAAATGTCAAAAAAAAAATTAATATGCAGAGTCTCGGGGCTCACCCAGACAATATTGATATAGATTCAGTGATGCGACTACCTGGTACGCATCTTTGATAATATTTGTCTCGCTCGAGTTTGCGTATCCAATTCTCTCACCGCCTGTAGACGTTTTCCTGTAAAACACTTTCGACCGTGTAAACCACAGAGTCTACTCTCGAAATATATTTAAATATTTCGGATTATAGTGGATTCTCTGGAATCCGAAAATCATTGTCAATATATAGAGATTAATGGATTTGTTAGGTCGATGATTTGATTTATCGTGCGGTGTATATATTCTTCAGCTATAACTAAATTTGGTGCACCCGAAAGAAAAAAAAACCTACCAATAAATATTGTGGGCGTAACCAGTTACGCAGAAATTCAGTCACATTATGAAATCGGTTACTGACAAAGAGTATAAGGTAACAGCGATAAACAATGACGTTTGAAAAATTAATACTCTGGACTCTCAGATACTTATAGAACCTTAGCTATGAAGTTGAATGCTGAAAAGTATAAGTGGCTTACCTATGAAGACAAACAGGATCGACCTATTAAAGTTATGGCAAGAGGTTTACATCACACTTGCTCAAGCAAAGAAATAATGGAAGACTTACAACATAAGTGTCTTGAAATACTAAATGGGTCCGGATAATTATCGAGGGTGTGAGGTTGCTAAACAGCTACAAAAATTAAGAGATAAACCAAGAAATTAACCGAGAAATCATGAAAATCAAGGGATTCGAACATCAAATCAGATGGATCAAATTCCACAACCAAGTAACGCAGGGCAAAGAAGAACATTTGCTCAGGTAGTGAAAGGTTTGGGTTCAACCAAATATATGGGCTCTGAAAATAACCAAATTATGGAAAACATAATAAAACAGCATTGAAGCTATTACAAACCGGCTAGATGACCAAAGTAATCTGAACCACATGATACTTGTTCAACTGAGGAAAATGCAACTCCAACAAAATAAAAAATGTTAGGTAAGAACATAACTTTCAGAATAGCAATCTGGAATGCGAATGGGATTATGCAGCACATTCCAGAAATAGAAATATTTTTAGATACAGAAAAAATCGACGCTTTCCTAATATCTAAAAGCAATTTTGTTAAATCTTCGTTTGTTAAAATCCGGGCTTATAACTTATATCATTCGTTCATAAAGCGGAAAGGGTAAGGGGTGGTTTGGCATTATTTATAAATATGTTATGTAGAAATAAAAATTAAACTATTTAAATCGCTAGTAAGTAAAAAGAGTAAAGAATTTTCTCAAGCACGGCAGACATCAAAACGTGAATTTTACTCTGGTGGTTCCCTAACATACTGGCCCAATGACGAAGCTAAGATTCTGGACCTAATAGGGTTTTATGTAGCAAGAGGTATATCTCAGAACTACATCCACATTGAAAATAGCAATTCTCTAGTATCGGATTACTCACCGGTTATCATGTCAGTCAGTGAAACGGCAGTTCGAAGGAAAAGTGCACCCAGAACAACCAATTTAAAAACAAACTTGGGATTCTTTCGTGAATTAATGGAGGAAACAATCAATCTTCAAGTACCGATAAGAAATTCTCAACAGTTGGAACACGTATTGGAACAACTTAATAAAACAATTCACGATGCTGCTTTGGCAAGCACTATCATTATATAAAATAAGACGACGCGTAACATATCCTACTTATAGAGACCTCGTCAGAGAAAAACGACGTAGAACCTGGCAAATTAATCCTACACCGGAGAACAAAACAATTCTTAACAATTTATGTAACAGTCTCAAATGCCTTATTAAAGAAGTTATAAATGAATCAATCTACAGATATCTAATAATAATAACAGTGTTAAAGGCCATTACTGGCCCCTTACTGAATCAACAATCTGGCTCCAACGGTTTCGATCCTGAGCTTGGTCTTCATACTGTCTAAGACAATCAGAAGAGGCCAAGTCGTTCTCTACATCGTGGAGCCATCGTCGCCTGCAACGACCTCTGCGCCTACCATATGGTGGCTCTCCTTTCATAGATCGCTGTACAATTCGTTCCGGATCAGCACGCAGAACGTGACCGAGCCAGCGTACTCGCTGAGATCTATCTTCATGTACAATATCGGGGATCTTCATCAGATCTCTGATCTCGAAATTGTACAGAGCTCGGTATGTACCATCTATTTCGCGTTTAGGGCCGTAAATCACACGCATGATTCTTCTCTCAAATGTAAGGAGCCATCTCTCGTACTCATCCGTCATCGCCCAACTTTCACATCCAAACATAACAACGGGCCTGATCAACGCTTTGTAAAGCTTCAGCTTCACGGCACTTGATAAGTGTTTAGATTTTAGCAGTGGCCTTAGAGGATATAAAGAACGACTGCCAGCTGCCAGCCGCACTTTAATATCCTCACCCACACTGTTATCGTGAGTGATAAGAGAGCCCAAATATTTGAACCTCCTCACTCCCTCAAACGTGTGGTGGCCACTACTAAAATCTGGTGTGCCATTGTCTCTAAAACCAGAGATCAGGTATTTCGTTTTGGACTCATTGATCTGAAGTCCAACAGAAGCTGAAAACTCTACAAGCGGATCAAGTATTTCTTTCACTCCGTTGCTATTCAGTCCAATCACGCATATGTCATCTGCATATGCAAGCACTTGATTGGACTGGCGATATAAGATGTTACGCTGAGGTGTTTCAGTTTTACGAAATATGTACATCAGTTAGGCTAACCGATATCTAGTTAGCCTAACTGATGAAAAAAATTCTGATTACTCACTGTGGAATACGACGAAAGCACTCAAAAGACTAAACTTGCTAGTTCCTTCTCTTAAAAAGGGCGACGGGACCTGGGCAAGGGGTCCCAAAGAAATGACTGATCTACGAAAATATAATGTCAATTCACGCAAGCTATAGATAACTGTGACATATATGGCCAGTAACTCTCAAAGAATTAAAAGAAAAAGTGGAAAGTAACATGCATGTTAAAAAAAGACCCAGCGTACGACTTCATTACTTGCCAAATTATCAAGGCTCTACCTGATAAAGGATTTCGTAAGCTATTACACATAATCAATGCGACCTTTCGGTTAAAATATGTTCTGCTGTAATGGAAAGTAGCTGAAGTAATCATGATACTTAGCAAATCCAGATGAAGCACCTAACGAAAAAAATCATACAAGCCAACTTCTTTGCTGACAATTATGTCAAAATTTTTATAATAATTATTACTAAAGAGAATTAAACCAATAATTGAAGACCGACAACTAATTCCTCCACATCAATTTGGATTCATGGAAAACATTCTACAAATGAACAGATGCATAGAATCAAAACGTAAAAAAATATGTCATTTTCGTGTGAAATATGAGGATGAATACTCCGAACTAAAGAAAATCTCTGCCGGTGTCCTGCAGGGGTGTTTCTTAGGACCAATCCTGGATTTACTATGTACAAGGGATTACCCAACCATGAAGGAATCATAGCCACCAATAACGCTCCAGGAACATGGAATCGTCTATATTCGCCATTTGATAGATAATCCTGTCGTTGAACGAAGACTCCAAAGAACGAGGTCACTTAGCCTGGTTAAAGCTGTGGCATTTGGATCGGAAGGTAATACTAAGTTCGAATTCCAATAGAGGCAGGGTGCAAAAGTGATACTTCCTTCCTCCTATTCTTTCATTGTCCATGCCACTACAATCTGGCATGGATATACAATGTGTAGATGGGCAATTAAAACTCGGGCCTGTATGACTTATGACAAAATTTAATAAAATATAATTCTATACAACTTAATCCGGATTAACCTTTTTTCCCATTGCGCGTAACTTTTAGTTAAACGTGAATTTGAACCATCTGTGCGGCTCAAGCCAGACGACTTAAGCTATATAGAATATTTTGACTTAAGGTGAATTGATTATCGCAAGAATTAAGTAAATAATAATCTCCAAATATATGTTTCCAACAATAAAAATGCAGATTAATGGTAAATGAATTAAGTAATTTTCTTAAATTAAATTCCACTGGCCTTAATAAAATAAAAAATCGATTTGTGATCAATTAAAAATTTTTATGACATAATACAAAGCGCACATAACAGGCAGCAACAACATTGTTACCATATTTAAAAATATTTTGATACTAAACAATTTTAATTCGAAGCGATAGGGTCAAATAATATGCGAGTTTGCCATAAAAGTATATATAATATCGCGGTCTTCATTCACATTATACATATATAAGATCATCGAATTAATGACAACAACAACAATAACAATAAAAAATTTATATCGAGAAGCTTTATAAATATCAATTTTATTACACCAATTAAAACCGTATTAGGATGTATTGAATCGCGGAACTTTTTATGTATCTTATTGATTTCAAACCGCGCAAAATTATTTTTAAGTGCGCGTTCCCATATACATACACGCGTATACATATACGTATACATGTACTAAAGCAGATTCCATTTCCTTCTTTAAAAAAAAAATTGTTTAAGTCATTTATAATACACGACTGTCAATCATTTAATATTCGATGAATGAAACCAAAACAAATTTTTTGTTATCGAAAATCTCTTAATGGGATCATATTAAGGCGCACACACACGACAATCATTTTTCTATCTTGTCATCTGGTTCTTATATATTATGTATATATGTATATATATATGTGTTTGAAATGAAACCGAAACGAACTCTATATGTACGCATATACTCGTATAATATCCAAAAGAATTTTGATAAATTTTTAAAAATTTTGGTCCGAAACATGAGTTATATCCATAAAACTTAATAAATTTCGGCTAAATTTCAAAGCATTTCTACTTATTTATGACATAATATAACTGTCAGTTGTGATTGATTACCGCGCATTTTTTTGTGTTTTTCTTATTTTTATTTTTTATTTTATTATGTTTGTCTTATATTATGAATACATTAAATAGTTTTTATGTTTGGTTGTTTTGTTTTGGTTATAAACATTTAAAATACATTTTGTTAATAAAAACTACATTTTAATGTTCTTCACTATATACATATGTATGTATGTATATGGCGGAGTGCATATAGTATGGTAAACAACATTTTTGCATGCAATTTCCTTATTTCTGCATCGTTAGCCAATTAGTCGCGCGGACTTGATTTATAACCGCGCAATAAAATGGCCGTCGATTTTTTTATTGTTCTTGTTATGAGTGCCTACACTTTGTATGTATATAATTCTGTGTTTACCATAACCCATTAATCATCTTTAATAAACATTTTAAGAAAATGGCTTTTTGTCGCATATATACATATATATACACACAATCTAATTTCCATTCTTTCAAATGAGACGCACCAAACCACAAATTAATTAATGATTAACGAAATTAATTTTTTTTTTGTTTTTTTTAGATAAATTTGGGATGTTGAATGGAATGGAACATAATTTGTTTTGAATAAAATTAATGATCTTTTAATTATTTTTGATGTCGGATGTCAAAAAGATTAGGTTTTGTTTTGTTGTTCTTATATTAGGTATATATAGTTTGATAATGAGATAGATCAAGAGATTTCGATTTTTATGGTTTCATGATTTGTGTATATATACGGGATGACTTATGCCATTATTTAATTCCGTGATTTAATGACGGATGATTATGTGACAAGAGTATATATATAGGTTACAAATATTATGATTTTGTCAAAAATATTTAACTTTCTAAAGCAAGTCGAATTCGACTGCATCCATTTCGTTGGATCACATAATTTATATTTTGGTATATTTCGAACACATATTCTAGAATTTTATATAATTTTTTGCTTAGGATTATATTATTATAGAGTTTAAATTGTATGTGCTTCGGCCTCGCTATCCCTTCTCAATTGCATCTCCCCTTAAATTATTTTTTCAAATCTTTTTAGAGTTTAAATCTTTGCCATCTATCTCAATTCAAACGACGTTTTCTTGCATAGCTAATGTTGATATAGTTTTAAAAATGTATGTATATACCTAGATATCAAATTGGAACAATTTATTTTCTACAAAATTCTTTAAATCTTCGAATATATAAAAATCTCGTGTTACGGTGTTTGTGGTCGCACATCAATAAATACCTCCTACTGCCATTTTTTAATCGTGATTTTAGTATTTTTGTATATGAACAATATCCAAATAATTTAACCGCCGTTCGTATTTCAAACATACCGAAATTTTTTATGTTGTTGAATAGCAGATGGCGCTACGTCCGCCTTATCGAACTTTCATCCACATATGCGCAATTAATCAAAACACAGTGCGTGCAAAATTATTTTAAAAAATAGAGCAGAAAGAACCGACGAATAAATCCAAGAGCATATCGCAATTACATGCATCTCAATCTCAAGAGCCACGAGCTGAACGAACTCAACAACGACAATTGGAACGGAAACAAGCGCGCCGGTTCGTATAGTTAACACACGCAGATCAAATGACCGACAACGCCTACAAAGTACATTGAGCATTTACATCCGTTTTGTTCCTTCGTATCGCATTAGAGTACAAGCCAGATATTGAATATTCCGCCCATCCGAAAGTGCAGATTGGTGCTATGGACAAAGAATATCCCCATTGTCATGCGCTCAAATTCAAACATGAGTCAACCGGGATGTGTTACGCTTCAGAACGTCAAAAGTGCAACTATACCAGAAATTGAAACACCACCAGAACAATTGAACGGCTTGCTAATCTGCACTGATTCAGATTCAAACCTGTTCTTGAAGTCCATTCGCACATTCAATTCATGCTTCAAAATGACTTTGTTCGGAGCAACAGAACGCACAACGCACACAATACATAAATCATGCGTGGCTGGCAGAAAAAGCCATGTTGGCAACAAGAAATGTGGACGTCGACGAATTAAACTTCAAGATACAGCAGTCGTTGCCAGGCGGATGGTATCATATACAAATCGATCGATACAGTTTGCGATGCCAACGAAGCTGAAAATGATCCAACATAGTTTTTAAACTCACTGGATTTGCCAGGCATGCCGCCACACCTTCTACGACTGAAAGTTGGATCTCCTTGTGTTTTATTCGGAATTTGAATTACCCACCACGTCTGTGCGATTGATCATTAAAAAATTGATGAAAAACATTATCGAAGCCACCAATTTGAATTGCAAATTCCGACCGAAAATGCTGCCACGAACTCAAATGATTCCTCCAGATGTGCCAATTGAATCCAAACCCGTTCAATTTCCTATTAGATTGGCATTCGCAATGACAATCAATAAGTCGCAAGGCCAAACGATGACTGTTTGCGGCTTAGATTTGGGCACACTATATTTTTCACGCGCACGGACAATCATACGTGGCATGTTCTCGCGTGGGGACACCATCGAGCTTATTTGTGTCGTCTTTAAATTTCAAATTCCCAATTTTGTACATATTCAGTTAAATTTTTTTAAAAAAATCGATTTACTAAATTAAAATTAAAAATTTTCTTTTACTAATGTGCGGATTTTACTACACATGTCGCACATCGCGATGGAAGATATAGCAGAAGTAATAATGATATCCAACCCAAATAAACCACCTAACCACAGAAAATCGTATAGATCTAGATTTCGTTTCTTTCAACAATATAAACATTAGAAACAATATAAACTAATTGAAATCATTTTCCACGAATGATTTGGATGTCATTTTGCCACAAAACCACCCTGAGTAACGCATCTTTATTATGAACCGCTTAACAGTGTTCCAATCTAAGTTATATCGAAAGCTAAAATTATAAAAACAACATACAACTATAAATGTTTGTGGTGTAAATCTGGCCAAAACTATAACATCGGAAAAAATGTGTTTTTGTCAATGTAATGTATCAATCATTCGAGGGATCATTTTCTCCAAGAATCTTGAACACGTTATTGGATATTTTACCACCTGGATAGTTATATTGGAATAGTTTTACGGTTTGGTTCTGGAACACAAGTTGATGGCACACCATTTAGAAAGTGTCTTGGTGTAGGTTAGGTTAGGTTATGGTGGCCGTCCTAAAGGACTAGCATAGACACAAAATTGGTCCGTAGCTGTACCACATTCGAGTTTTCTCCTCTTCACTCGCTGAACCATCGTGAGCTTACCAAGAAGCGTTTAAAGTCCCGGATTCCGATCTTACTAAGATCCGTGAGGTCGTTCAAAGGGGAAGCCCCATAAATTTTGTTCTGCTGTACGCTAGACCAGGACAGGTGCAGAGCAGCTGGAGCACATTTTCCTCCTCCTCCTCATCACCACAGCTGCGGCAGAAATCGTGGGCTGGGACACCCAGTCTGCGCGCATGTATCCCAATGAGACAATGTCCCGTTATAGCTCCCACGACCATACCAATATGGTGTCGTCGAAGCGATATCAGTTGGTCTGATCTAGACCGGTCAAGACCAGGCCAGATCTGCCTGGTTATTACACACGAACTGGCGTTAGACCATTGTCCATAACCGTTTCGTTCACCCAGTCCTCTCTGGTGGGAAACTCAGTTTGGAATCTCACCTCAGCAGATGGCAAGGGAATAGCGTAGTCGGTAGCTTCCGGAATACCCCTGTTGCATAGGATAGACGAGTGCCCTGCATTGTTACAGGTCCACATAGATATGGATTTGAGCCGAATGGCTGTGCAAGATGCAAGCTGCTCGGCCGCAATATCCAATGGAGTAAGATGAAAGAGAATCTCCAGAGCTTGAGTAGGTGTGCTCCTGAGAGCCCCACTTATACACAAGCAGGCCGTTCTTTGGACTTTCATCAATAATTTAAGGTTGGCCATAATTTTTAACGCTGGCCGCCAGACGACAACCCCATACAGCAGTATAGGTTTGACCACTGAAACGTAGAGCCAGTGTACTATGTGGGGCTCCATACCCCATCTCTTTCCAATGGCATTTTTGCAGGAGTAGAGCGCTATAGTTGCTTTCTTTACTCTCTCTACGATGTTTGGTTTCCAGCTTAGCTTGCTATCCAAAAGAAGTCCGAGGTATTTTGCTCTATCCGTAAAGATCAAGCGAGTACCATTTAATGTTGGCGGGTCACACTGAGGAAGCTTGTGCTTCCTGGTAAAGAGGACCAGCTCTGTTTTCTGTGGGTTTGCGTTCAGTCCGCAGCCGCGTGCCCACTCAGAAAGGTAGCCAAGCGCGCACTGCATGCGCTCACTCAGCGTACTAGGATATTTACCGAAGACCGCAATAGCAACGTCATCCGCGTAAGCAACCACCTTGAAGCCTTGCCCTTCCAGGTTTAGTAACAGGTCATTTATGACCAAGTTCCAAAGAAGGGGGGATAAAACCCCACCTTGAGGTGTCCCTCTGCTCACGTATCTGGCGGCAGACGTCCCACCCAGATAAGCTGTCACGATCCTGCCTCTAAGCATATGATCTATCCAGCCTCTGAGTGACCCGTCTACCCCCAGACACGCAAGGGCCCCAGTGATTGCCCCCGGTCTGACGTTGCTAAAGGCCCCCTCTATATCCAAGAAGGTGACCATTGAATATTCTTTATATTCAAGTGATTTCTCAATCGGGCCAATAAGGGAGTGGAGAGCTGTTTCCACCGATCGTCCCTTACGGTATGCGTGTTGAGATTCCGACAGCTCGCCCGGCTTGATTGAGCCTCTAATGTGAGCCTCTATTAGTCTTTCCAGAGTTTTCAATAGAAAAGAAGATAAGCCTATAGGCCTAAAGTCTTTGGGATAGCAGTGAGAGCTTTTTCCCGCCTTAGGTATAAATATTACTTTTATTTCAGTCCACTTCCTAGGAATGTGACAGAGTTCCAGGCTGCCTTTGAAGATAACTTCCAGCCAGGGCAGGGTTAAGTCAATAGTTCGCTGGATATCCGCAGGGATAATGCCATCAGGCCCTGCCGACTTGTATGGCTTAAAGCTGTTTATTGCCCATAGGATATTCCGCCTGCTTACTATATGGCTTACGGAGTTTACACCCCTATTTATCATGGGTCCCTCTGGAGCTAGTACCGAGCACTCCGGGAAGTGCGTTTCTAGTAATAGCTCCAGGGATTCCTCACTACATGTAGTCCATGAACCATCCGGTCGTTGTAGATAACTCGGGATGGAAGGACTAGAACAAAGTACCTTGCGTAGCCTGGCCGCCTCCGAGGACTCCTGTATATTGCCACAGTAGAGTTTCCAAGCCCTCGTTTTGGCTGCTCTCAGCTCGTACTTATAGGTTTTGAGGACTTCCTTGTAACAGTCCCAGTCTGCAGCAGCATTTGTGTTCTTCGCTTTCTTGAACAGTCTCCTGCATTTCATACGAGTACCTTGGAGTTCCTTCGACCACCAGGGTGGCCGAGATTTACCCAAGGGTCTACTGATAGGACATGCACCTAACATGGCCTTGTTAAAAGCATCAGATAGGTTGGCTTCTAGAGCATCAAGCTCCTGTGTAGATGCCGGAGGTTTTGGAACCGATACCGGTAATAAGTTACCCAGAATGGTTCTGAAACAATCCCAATCAGTTTTCCTCCTATTCCTGAAGGGTGGTTTGCTAGTGGGTTTTGTATCCACTTCGTATTGGAGATAACAATGGTCAGAAAAGGAATGGTCTTCGGACACTTTCCAGTTCAGTACCCTCTCCTTAATAAAATCCGAGACAAGTGTGATATCCAGCACTTCTTGTCTATTTTTAGTAATAAAGGTTGGCTTGCACCCGATATTACATATATTTAGGTTAGTACTTAAAATAAAATCAAGGAGTAACTCACCTCGCCTGTTGTTGTACTTCCCCAGATTGAGTGATGTGCATTAGCATCACTGCCCATGATGACTCCTACTTTTCGTTTTTGAGCCTCCATTATTGCACTAACCAACCTACCTGGTGGTATGTTTTCCTCCTCGTACGGTAGGTAGGCCGATATTAGCCAGAGATTTTGCCCATCCATCTCGATGCTAGCCACCACTACATCAGCGTTGCTGTAATTAAGTAGTATAAAAATATTCAGATTTTTTCTAGCGAGAATGCAGGAACGTATCTTACCTTCATTCTTCGCATGTAGTATTTTATATTTGGAAGTTCTGAGGCCCAGCACCCGGTCACCATTGACCCAAGGTTCCTGAACCAGAACAACATCAATGGACTCAGATTCCATTTTTAGCAGGAGGGCCGCCGAGGCGGCTTTAGAGTGATGGAGGTTGATCTGAAGGATCTTAAGCATTAGATATTGCTTACCTCCACCACTGTTGAATCAGAATCTTCTGACGTCGATTCGTCCGGTAGGAGCGCACAGCGTAGTCCCAATGATCTCGGTATCTCCGAGTCCAGGGATAGTGTCTCCTGAGCGTCTTCCGGGATGCTTTGGACATCTGGGTCACCAGCAATAGGCGGGACACCACTAGTGGCTAATTCCCCACCTGCTGCAGTTGCCCCAGGTCTGTCAGCCTCATCGCGCTTATAGATTTTGAGCGTATTCGCTCCAAATCCATAGCTGACCAGGCCTCCAGATTTTGCCAAAGCACCCACGGATTCTCTGTCGATGATTATGACGGCCGATCTGTGATCTGTTTCCGCCTTAACCTCATCTAACCTGGCAATCTTCCAGGTGGCCGTTGGCAGATCCGGATTGCTGATTTTCAACATTTCCAGGATCTCCCTAGGATCAGTTGGCTCCGCAGGAATCCAGGCCCGTGCCCTTGGCCTGCAGGGAATTTCTTCCCTAGTCACCACTGCTAGTTTGGCCCCCGGCCAGACTTCCCCCAGGCTGCCGATCGCCTTTTTATAGAGGGTCGCAGACCTCTCATCGGCACAGGCAGTCAGTTTTACGTGACCCCGGTGCCACCCTCCGTCTCGGCAGGACGGAGCAGGTCCTGGGTTCTCCCTCATGATTTTTAGGAAGATGGCGGCTAAGGCCTTCTCCACCTTCCTCCAGTTAAGGGTCGTAATGCTCCCATCTTCTTGTGCCCTGTCAACGACTGCCATGATCAGGTGATCCTTTAGCACCTCGTTGAAGGGCCTGGTAACATTGTCCGGAACCCGTTTCTTTTTAGCCTCCGTAGGCGGTTCATCATCAGATCTCTGCCTTTTCGGCTGTGAGATCACAACGGAACCCTCCTGCTTTGGCTCAGTGATACGTCTTGCCCACGCAAGCGTATCCTTGTCTCTATCCGTCTTGGTGTAAGTACCAGTAAATCATCATGGATCGGCACTTATCGGGCACTTATTATAATTAAGAAATTGGTTTTGAAGTTTGTCCCATTGTCGCTCACTATCTCGGCTGGGACTCCTCTTCGACTAATAAACCGACGTAGCGCTGTGATGAATCCGTCCGTGGTTATGTCAGAAACTAATACTAATACAGATACTCGGTAACGAACCAGATGAAGAGATATACCCCTTGATCAACGGAACCTTCCCCCGATCATATTTTGATTTGAGGTAAATTGAACTTTCTTATGAAATATTCGAAAAACATATGCGAAAGTCCATTTGATTCCTTCAAATGATGATATTTTGATCAAAAAATACGAAACTTTATCATTGGACTTGAATGTGCAATACAACTGGGGCAACTCGACGTTTTTCGTACATTGTTTCAAATTATATATTCCAGCTATTGACCGATTTTGTTCTCGTTATTTTAGCCAATGAGCTCTTGATACTATGTCAGCAGGATTTTCCTTCGACGATACATATTAAAATTTATCCTGAGGCACTACTTCTTTGATTTATGATGTACGGTTGCTCATGAACGAGGTCCATCCATGCCGATGATCGGCCGGCCAAGCCAAAACCACCTTTGAGTTAGTCCACGTGAAAACTTGACACTGGTATTCTTGGAAAATTTTCGATGAAAATTTGATGAGTTTCATCAAAACGGGAGCTCCGCATAATTCGAGTCGTGGAATAAAAATTTGTTTGATGGGTGAGACCCGTACCTGATGATTGCGGATGTTTTGATACCGCCTTCTGCATCTTTGGTACGTAAATAAACAATAGGCGCATACGCCATCACTGAAGCATCAAAAAACGCATGAATCTGAATTGATTTTGCATTTGATGAAACGAAACAATATCGTGGAATTTCGATAGCCTCAAGTTTGGGGAGATTACATTTTACATCGTTCCACAGTGTTTGTTGATTTCTGCAGGTAATTTTTCATTCCATCCCATTTTTCGAGTTCACATTGAAAAATAATTGTCATAGAGATTGATGAGGAGACCCAGCGCAATGGTTCAAAAATTTTGTAGATCTCGTACAGCAAATTTCGCTTTGAAGGTGATACACACGAACGAAAAAACATCTCACACTGGATTCAATTGAACATCTCTTGATAGTCGTTTTATTGCCATCAAAGGTTAACATGGCAAGGTGCTTAAGCTCATTAGGAAATTTGGATAAAACATCAACGAATTGGAGTTCCATGACATGACACAGCTCTTCAAATAATTTGACAACAATGTTGAGGGTTTCAAATCCATAAAGTAAATCATCAACATAAAATGCTGGTTTGTTAGTTGTGGCGCTTCCGTACGTCACCGTGGTGAGCCGATATGTTTTCATTTCTTCAGTATGATTGTTTCTCCAGACTATTCGTTGAAAGTCATCATCAAACGGTGGCACGAGCACCTATGCCGATACATTTTTCGACATCTGCGGAAAAAACGATGAAGTGCAATTGAAATCGAGTCATAATGCTCACCAAATTATCTTGTAAACTGGGTCCTGTAAGTACAAGGTCATTAAGTGATAAACCGGTTGATGATTTTTAGGAGATGTTTGATGGACTTGGACCATATGATCCAACAATAAATATTCGTTCAGTTAATTTATAATGTGGGGTGGTGAAAGGGACCCGCACAATTTACCTACTAGACCCGTTCCGCTGATCTGGCTGATTGTAATATGAGTCGCATAGTTGATCATCCGGTTTGAGTTTTGGTGGACATGTACGTTCAAGCTCCCAAAAACGAAAAATTAAAAACTTAACAAAAATTTTCAATAAAATTAAAACTTTCTTCCTAATAATACAAGGTTACCATAATATGTAAATGAACATTTAAGACAAGTAAAGGTGGATGCCAAATTTACCAAAAATCTTTTTTGCATAAGACTATAATAAATTTTATTCAGCACATAATAATTCTAAGACTACACAGAAAATTATGGATGACGTGCTAGAACAAAACTCGAATAATAAGCGTCTCAATCAAATTTACCAATTTCAGACTGACAATATCTTAAGACTATAAGTAGCCAAGGTCATGTTAATTGTGGCGTCCTTCAGCTCAGTTTTGGGTCCTTTGTTGTTTCTAGTTTATTTCAATTCAATATTCAAAATTGATCTCATAGGACATGTCACTGCATTTGGCTTTAGGGTATGCTAAATTTGAAAGAACTTCCGGTAACAACATAAATGAAGCAACAGTCAAATTGGCGAGGGCTAATAACAAGATGACTAACATGTAAATTTTACGAATCGAAGAGTTAGTTTGGTATCAGTTATGCTTAACAAACAGCAAATTCTTTATTCAAATACGGCTAAATATAATTTTAAAAAAATTTGTTCTTAAAGTTAATCCTTAAAGTTTTAATGATGTTTAAACTGAGCAAAAATAATAAGATTTCGCAATCGCAATTGTTAGTGGTCCTTTCCAAACGCTCACATAGTAAAGCACACGAAAAATTATATTGAATTAGCTCTAGACAATCATTCGTGTGTTTTACTATGTGAAGACAACAACAACTTCACCATCAATGTCAAGCAACCATTGCTTGGGTTAGTAAAAATTTGGGTGACCGCTTGGGAACATCATAGAAGAAAAGCAGTATATAATGGAATGGAACCAAATCTCCCACGGCATGCCAGTATGCCTTATCCAGCATCCCAGCAAACCGGCAAAATCAAATATCGACCCTTGGCTATCGTACACGGACACGCATCGGGAACTGGAACATCAGAACTCTTACAGAAACATCAAGACTAGCACAAGTAGAGAAGGAAATGAAACGTTATCACATCGAGATTCTAGGCCTCAGTGAAGTCAGATGGAAAAACAGTGGAGAAATAAACACAAGCAATGGCAATTATATGATATTCTCTGGTAGAGACGACACACATGAACAAGGCGTGGGCATATTAACAACAAATAAAGCGAAGAAAGCACTGATGGAATGGAAACCAGTTAACAGCAGAATAATTGTGGCAAGATTCCATTCGAAAATAAGAAACACAACCATCATTCAGTGCTATGCCCCAACCGAAGATGCAGATGAAACAACGAAAGATGAGTTCTATGAACAATTACAAGCCACATTAGCAAGTACGCACAGGAATGACGTCAAAATCATACAAGGAGATTTCAATGCAAAAATTGGAACAGACAACACCGACCTGACAACTGTCATGGGTAAAAATGCATTGGATTCTGTGCGAAACAACAATGGTGAAAGACTCGTCGACTTCTGTATCAAAAATCAGTTGTTCATAGGCGGCAGTAGGTTTCCACACAAAAATATACATAAATATACATGGACATCACCGGATGGCAGAACCAAAAACCAGATAGACCACGTAATGGTCAACAAAAAATTCCTCACTTCACTACAAGATGTCAGAACAATGAGGGGCGCTGTCGTACACAGTGATCATCAACTAGTAATAGCACAATTTCAAATCAAGCCAGCAGCTGTGAAACATACAAAGACAAATAGGAGGAAATTTAACACAAACAGATTGAGAAATACTGAAACAAGACACGTCTTCAATGAAACGCTCCAACTCAATCTCCATAGAAATGTAGCCACCAGTATTGAACAACGATGGAACCAAATTGAAGAAGCATATATCAAAGCTGCCTCGGACGTACTCGGCTACCAAGAACACAATCGGAAAACTTGGATTAGTGATGATACATGGAATAAAATTGAGGAACGCCGTCAACTTAAGTTACAAATGTACCAACATAACACGGCAGAGGTGAAACACAAATATGAGGAAATAGCGCGACAGGTAAAGAAAATGGCAAGGAATGATCGTAGACAATTTGCAGAGAACATTCTCAAGGATGCTGAAGAGGCAGCAGCAATCCAAAATATGCGAGCACTACACCAGTGTGTAAGAAAGGTCACAGGGAAAATTACAAATATACCACCTATAAAAGATGCAAATGGTCAAATCTTAACAACGGACGAAGCACAGTTAAAGAGATGGAAAGGATATTTCGAAGAAGACGTCATCGACAGCACCGAAAATCTCTGGTCGTCAATTGGCACCAATAACGAAACTAGCAACACCCATCCACCAACGGAGCGGGAAGTTAAAAGTGTCATTGAGAAACTGAAGAACAACAAGGCTGCTGGAACAGACAACATAACCGCCGAAATATTCAAAGGAAATTCATCTACAACTGCAAGTGCACTAACACCTATAATTCAAGAAGTGTGGAATTTTGGCAAAATACCACAAAAATGGAAAGAAGGTTTGACCATTACAATCCCCAAGAAAGGTGATCTAAGGGAATGCAAAAACTGGCGAGGTATCTCTCTCCTCAACACAACAATAAAGATACTCGCAATGATCATCCTTGACAGAATCTCATCTACGATCAATGCTAAATTAAGAAACGAACAAGCTGGTTTTAGACCAGGAAGAAGTTGCACTGATCATATCAACTCAATCCGTATCATTACTGAGCTATCTAACGAATGGAATTCACCACTGTACCTGCTATTCGTCGATTTCGAACGCGCATTTGATACGATAAATAGGAACGCAATATGGCAGACACTTTGTGAAATGGGCATCCCAAAGAAATTAATAGAACTCATACAAGAAATGTATCGGGATGCTGGAAACGGAGTTCAATATAAAGGAAAGCAAAGTGAAACATATACTATAACAACCAAGGAGTAAGGCAAGGATGCGTACTCTCACCAACGCTGTTCCTGATCGTACTGGATAGTGTAATGCGGAAATTAGACACTACATCCCCTAACGGCATACAATGGGGATTAACAGGCAGACTCAATGATCTGGACTATGCAGACGACATATGCCTGCTCACACACAAACACTCAGACATGCAGCAGAAAGTACAACAGCTATCAGATTTAGCTAACAAAGTTGGTCTCAAAATTAACATCAGGAAAACCATGATAATGAGATTCAACACGAATATAACCACACCGATCCACATCAATGAAATACAAATCGAAGATGTAAACGAATTCGTATACCTTGGATGCACAGTAGCAAAAACAGGTGGGATAGAGGAAGACATAAACAAACGCATAAATAAGGCCAGACATACATTCAACATGCTACATAAAGTCTGGAATACCTCCGTCCTATCACGCAAGACCAAGATACGAATGTTCAACTCGTGTGTGAAATCGGTACTACTGTATGGGTGTGAAACATGGAAACACACAGAAAAAATCAGAAAGAAGCTACAAGTATTCGTAAACAAATGCCTTCGACGACTACTGAAATGCTTCTGGCCTAACGTGATAAGTAATATCGACCTGCATAGAAAGACAAACCAGTCAGACATTGCGACAGAAATTAAGAGACGAAAGTGGAGATGGATTGGCCACACATTGCGGAAATCACCAAGTGATATAACGAGGATGTCATTGAACTGGAACCCGCAAGGGAAAAGAAAAATCGGAAGACCAGCCATGACATGGAGGAGAACGATGGTAGCTGAAGCGAAACAACTCGGTAAATCATGGGAGGAAATAAAAGCTGTAGCCCCCAACAGAGTAAGATGGAAAAGCCTAGTAGACGCCCTATGCTCCTAAAATTGGAGATTAAGGAAAAAAAAAAAATAAAAAAAATAAAACTATGTGAGTGCTTGGCAAGGTCGACTAAAATTTGGTATCGAACAATAAAATTAACAATACCAAATTTTAGTTGACTTTGCTTTGATTCGTGTTTGATTCTTATACAAATTGTGGAAAATTTACAGTGCAACTTAAAGCAATATTTGTTTGATCGATTATGTTTTGGTAAATAATTATTTTGTCGGATGGTGACATAAATGGTTAAACTTAAGAAATTTGACTATTCTAGCAGCCTTGATATCTATATATGATAAATTTTTCTATTTTTGGTTACAGAGAACAAATAATAGCGAAGAACTGGGGTAAAATACTGAACAAGTGAATTTGCTTATGCCAATTTTCTACTGTTTTCCGTTCAATAACATAATTATCTTTCACTGAACTCCACTCAGAGCTCCGAATCCACAGTTGTAGTGGTAACTGAAATTAGTGAAAAAAACTGTTTTGGATCCAATAATACAGGAAAGGTCGACATGTTAATATTTAATTTTGTGGTTTACATAATTTTCTCCGTTTAGGCAATCATTTCATCGATTTGATTATATTTTGTCTATAGGAAGAAAATATTAATCGGATGTATTTTAAAATTTATTTTTTGCCTCGTCCTTAATGGTCATTTATAAGTCAAATTAAATTAATTAAAAATCTGTATACATACGACTAGTAGCCTGTTGCATACATAGATATACGCACACAAAATAACGTCTCAACTTTTGTATTTTATACAAAACTTAAATACAAGTTCTAGTCCGTGATTTTTTCAGATAATCCGAACTTAATTAATGGAAACTGTCTACCAGATTAATGCACCAACCACATTATTCCAATAAAATATATTTTATCTTTATAAATGTAAATATTACTTTAAATAAAATAAATAAACGATAAAATCTCAATTAGAATCGCTGCTGTGTTCGAATATATATGTATGTAAATGTATATACATATTCCGCATATATACCCAATCCAATTTACAACCGCAACAACTGTTAAAAAAAAAAAAAAAAAACGTAATTGGAAATATTTTCTTATATGTATATTATGCATGCATACAAAAATCGTGAAAATTCCTACTTATTTTTGCATTTCAAAATACAATCAGTCATTTTAGCACTGAATAAATTGAAATATTTCATGCCGCGCGCATATACATACTTATACGCGTCCACGATATGCAGCTCATTTCATTGAATTTTCTAATAATCTCGTTTCATTTCTATATATATATATATGTATACATATATATAAGCCTGTGGTGTGCTGTCGATCGGATCTTTAAGTAATTAATCTTTTTTTTGAAAATTATCAATAATAAATAGTGCATTCCATATATACACACTCGTACCGCGCGTACACATATACGATGGTGACTAATTAAGATCTCAAAAGAGGTAAAAAGTTTCTTTTCTATTCACACGATATATACTCATCGCTTTATGTGCGTGTAATACCTCAACACCCAAAAAAACAAAATTTTAAGAAAATTATCACCATCGTCGATCGTCTTCTTCTTATGTTCAACAAAATGTTATAATAATACATTATTTTATTCTTTTATGTACGTGTATATAAATATATATAAGATAATCGTGTTTTATGTTTGAGCGGTAAAAGGTTGTATCTTAATTTTAAGTTTTTCGTTTTATTTTCATTCATCTTAGAGACATTCAAATAAGACAAATGACTTAATCATATAAAAGAAATTCGATTGGATTTATTTTTTTAATTTGTATATGTGCGTACGATAATTGTAGGGTTTCGGTGTGTGCGTTATTTGTTGATATTTTTTGTCGAAAACTGCGGGAATTATTAAAACCAAATATATTTAACAACAACAAAAATTGGGTGGATAAATTATATAAACTGTCTGTCGTAACAATAATTAAATGTCCTTTATGTAAATATGTATATTGATCGTCCACATATAATTATAGTTTATGTATAGAGAAATCGAAAAATGTTGTATATGTGTATTATTATAGATCAATTATATTGTTACATTGATCGTTGATCGGTAATTATAATCAAGACACCCATTATTAATAAATAAATATAGAAAAAGTCGAATTCCCCCCCATATATATGTATGTACAAGTATACGATAACAAATTATAAATTCATTACAAATTCATATCGTGTACAACAAAAACAAATTACATAAAAGAAAATTATGTCTTGGGAATTTTCTCAGATGTTGAATAAATACAAAAGTATTATTTATAAAATTTGTGGTCGCAGTAAAATATACATAAATACGACGAGTATGGCATAAATAAATTATTAAGGATGTACGTAATTAAGACAATAAATGTTTTGTTATAGTTTGGTATATATGTAGTTATTAGATTACTCATCCTTATACGCATTAATATAAACTACATCTATATACCATAGTAGAATACCCTGCCTAGAGCACAACTTTTTTAAACGAGGAAAACTCAATGCAGTTATATGCTTATACACGGTACAGCCGAGAAATTAGATTGATCCCAAAATTAAAATTTAGCATTATTAAACTCCCCAATTTTCGTAACAAAAAATTTGTAAAATTCGTTTCACTCACAAGAATACAGCAGCCAAAACGATGTACAGAAATGTTTACCGACACTAAATTTTAGCTCCTCTTTCCAACCACCCAAATAGTAAAACATTCGAAAAATAGTCTTGGATAAGTGCTAGACAATGGCCAGTGCAACATTTGTTTGATACCGATGGATTTATGTTTTTATAAATTTATTCTTTGATAGTGAAATGGTGTGGACATTAAATTAATATTAATTAAGACTGTGTCCGAAACCAGGGCCCTTGTTATGAAATTTTTTGATTTCGAATTTTTTCGATATCTAAAAAATCCGATCCACCGCGGGTTTGCCTTATTATGAAACTGGTTATCGAATTTTTCCGAAATCGAATTTGCACAACAAATCACAACAACACTAATTTGACAGCAGATGTTTTTCATTTTCCGATTAAAGCGTCTCGTGTGGATTAAAAATTATTTTATAATAAATATACGTATAACATTAATAATTTTAAATAAAAATAAATTAAAAATATTCGTCTTTAAATGGCTAGTATTGGTTTTTTGCCCGTTCGAGTGATGAGGATTCACAAAATGAAGTGACGCCGAAGACCATAAGAAAGCGTTATTCTCATGAAAATAATTTATTAAAACAATTTAATTTTATTTTGATTTTAAAAATTGCAAACATATGTTTAAATATATAAATATATTTATAATAAAACTTAGATTGTAAATGTTTTTATGTTTTTATTTCACGATAGCATTAACTAAACAACGATCGAATTTGAAATTCGTCAACTAAATAGCAGTCGAATTTTGTATTGTGCTTTCGGAAAAATTCGATTTGATGTTTTTTTTACAGTGGAAAACTTTTTACTTTTTACTTACAAGTTTGTATGAATTTCATTTTGAGAAAAAAAAAATCTTTGTTCGTTATGTTGGTGAAAAACTTTTAGAAAATGTTAACAAACTCCTAACTTTTGCCTTAAGAATTGAATCGAATGAAGTTCGCAACATTTTAAAATAGGTGTCAAAAATTATTTTTCGATAAATGTCAGCATAAGTCATAACATAACCCCACAGTAAACATTAAACCATAATAGTGGAGAGATGTTATACGTCCTTACTCTTAGTGGTTTTATTATTTAAGTACATAATTCATTTCACGAAAATTCTGTACATTCTTAAATCAAAACTAAAACTATTTGAATCGTGTTATCACGAAGATAATCTGTTAACCGATTCATTCACGGTCGCAATTGGATTGGCTAAGAAAATGGACATAAAATTAATCGTAAACGATTTGGACGAATATGGGATGAAACCAACAATTGTGGTATAGTTGGACAAAATCGTTCGTATTTCAATACATAACATATTACATATTTCGTACGAGAAAGAATCGATTGATCTTATAAATCGTAATATTAATTCATCGATTTCGTTATGGACCGAAAGTATTTCAACCGCCTACGAATTTATAAATAACAAATTCACACAAATTGTATATGCATCAATTCAAAAGGTATTTTTAATACAAAAGTTCCATTTTCGTTTAATCAGTTAATTATCAAGAATATAGGTTCATGACACGACATTCGGGAAGAAGAGTATAATATTGACCAATGCTTTGGTGGTGGTGGTGCATTGCAATAAAACTAAAACAATATTCGTTATAATTCGATAAAATTTGAATTTCATATTACGATCGATATATTAAATAAGCCAAAGGATTATAACTATAAAACTGTTGTTATACCATTTGGGGTCACATTTGGTAATTAAAATGTATGATTTATTAACATGAATAAAGTAAATACCTCATTTATGAATTTTAAACATTTTTTTAATTAAGATCTATTTCAATAAGATACACCACTCTAGTTATGTATTACATTTATTATGCGAAGAAATATGACTCAATGGGCAATTTTTTTGCGAAAATTTCTTTTCACAATATTGACATTCGTATGATTTTTCTCCCGTTGTATGGACCACCAGCCCTTTGCTAAACAAAACTGCTTTATCACAGTATGGACATTTGTTTTTTCATATCATCATATCATATATATTTTTTTTAGATATCGAAAAAATCCGAAATCGAAAAATTTCATAATAAGGGCCCTGTAATAAATATTTTTTAGTACAGAATTTTGACATTATTTGGGAAGTATTCCGTATACATTCACAATTTTGAATTTATTATTATGCCGTCCGAAATGTGTAATAAATCTACCCACCTCAAATGCCTTTTCGTCACCAAAATAATGGAACTGATAATCTTGTTCTTTATTATTATTGGCTTTATATTCAACAACGATTAATTACCAGAATGTTGTTGAGTATAAACATAGCGGTCCCATATACGCCACAAAGGCAAAACCCAATATAGTTATAAGAATTTTGAAAGACACTGAAACCCGTAAGTGTATCAGCCAAAACTTTTTAATAAATTGGATTGTTTTTAGATAAAAAGTATCATGGGTGGTCTCCAGAGCTTGAATTAATGGCCTTTTATGTTATGGCTGGGAAGTGGCACTATATTAAATTACCGTCTACCAGTGATTTATCAGACATCGGGCGAAAATTTGGAAGACGTGCTAGGACATCGATTTTTTGTCCCACACATCTTCACGACCAATATATAAACCGGAAACTAAACTATTCTATAAAATGCCAAGCGATATGTGATGCTAATTTCCGGTTTCTTGATATATTCGTCCACGATTTTCGGGTACTGTATAATAGCCCTATTTTAAAAATAAGCTATATCCTCCACCATCATGGGTTTTATTAGGTGATAGTGGTTATCCTTGTCGGTTAACACCAATTGGAATGCTTACTCCTTTTAATGAAAATAGGCCATTGACAGATACCCAAATGCAATTCAATATAAAGTACAGCAAAGCAAGGTCGACTATTGATTGTGCTTTTGGACACTTGAAAACTTGCTGGGGAAGTACCTTCAATAAATAGCTGGAATTAAAAATTGTAAATAAATATAACATTATCATATATATACATATATAACATCACCGATAAAATCATATACAT
This sequence comes from Tipula unca, assembly GCA_951394425.1. Lineage (NCBI taxonomy): Eukaryota > Metazoa > Arthropoda > Insecta > Diptera > Tipulidae > Tipula > Tipula unca. The sequence goes on from OX596381.1 coordinate 188,903,300, forward strand.
AACATCACCCAACTACAACATATACCCGGCACTAAAGGGAAACACATAAACCTCAATATCATGAAAGAAGCATCATCCCGCCAAAAACATCATAAATATCTGATTCATTTTGTTAATTCAAATTAATGGCTCGAAACGATTGAAAAACGACGGTAAGTGTATATCTTCATAAAAAAAAATTTTAGTCCGACTCGGATGATGACGACAGTTGTTCGAAGGGGATCCCTTCCTTTTGATCGTACGCGCTTAAAAAGTATAAGATACACTTACCCTCCTTTTTCAACCGTTTCAAGTCTCTTTGATATATTTCTAATATATACTCTTGCGCTTTCTGGTCATGCTTTTTTCAGGCCTCATGCAACCCCGGGAGGAACTACATGCATAAGAAGTCGATGGTGTAGAATCGCCGGAAAGGCTGGAAATGGAATCCCGGGCTGTTTGTGTAGTCTCACAACAATCGTTATCCCGGGGTTGTGGTGTTACACCAAAACTATTTTTTGGGTTGTGTACAGAACAGCCCGGGATGCTGCTTCCTACTAGCGGAGGATGTAGGACATGTTGCCTTGATGCAAATTTATGCATGGAGGAAAACTATTGTAAACTATTGAAAACTATACTAAATCAAATTGTCTCTCCATAAACATATGAACGATATTGATGTTGATCCAATCAGAAAGGGTTTTCGGAAATAACTAAATGGCCTTCCAGCTAATGAAGCTAATCCTGGGTGGAGATCAATAGCCAACGTTAAATGTAGTCGGCCTAGTGCCACAACAAAGTTGCAGTTATTGTAGCAGGACAAGTTTAAATGGTAGCCATTGTGATTGTAACGAGATATAATTTCTGGAGTGCGTTTTCTATCTTTAAATAGGCCATCTAGATGTTCAGCGGAGATGCGTATTTTATACAATTTCCTTCAATGCAATTTAATTTACAATTTTCAAAAAGGAAATTTTTTCTTTAGCATCTGGTTAATCCATTACAAAATCATTAAATTTCCTCAAAGCAACGATATATAAGATGGTTTGAGCGTAGTAAGAAAAGCTCATAAAAATGAGAAACACGTCAGAACTATGATAAAAAAATTATTAGGTTAAATATAATCCAGGAATCTCTGACTAAATCCGTGCCTTAAAAATAATTACATCCCGCGCTCCATTGTAAGACGAATTCGAGTTCAGGAAGATTGTAAGAGCTACCAACTAATTGAAAAGCTAAATCGTTCAGATAATCAGAACATGCCAGGCTGCTGTATGACCAAGTTTTATGGATGTGTTTTGATAGATGCCAAAACGTATGTGAATTTGGATTTGAAACAGTAAGTAGGTCAAAAATTGTGTTTTACCAAAGAACTTGGCAATGCTCTCGCTAAATACATATAAACACTTCCAGTTAAATAAATGTTCAAAACAGATTTTATTTGGCAAGCGATTTGCAGTGGTGAACTCAAGTGTAAATTTTGTCATATTCTACACAATGACCTCGATGCTGGGCAACTTTTGTAGAAATCGACTAAATTACATACATTATTGTCAGTTGTTTTATCTCTTATCTATTAATGAAATCAAACAATTGTCAGAGGGGTTTAAAAAGTAGAAATTTTTCATACTAAACCTACGCAGATTTTCTAAACTGATTAAGCTAGTTCAGACTACTCTCCGGGCCCACCGGTTTTTGAAAATATTTAGCAATACTGACAAGAATGCTGAAGAATAATGGCAGATGTAATAAGGTTGCTGAAAGTATATGCTTTCTAAATGGAGCAATATTACTGCCAAAATAGCACCGGAAGTTGTGCAAGATTTCATAAGGAGCATCAAAGGATTAATAATAAAATTTGAAATTTAGACCAATACGGGCCTTTAGTGTAATAAATGTTCTTTAATTAAAGCTATTGTTTGTTTTATTTCAACATATATACTTACGAGTATTATATCCTAAGTAATAATATGTTAATTTTATTTTAAATTGCTGAAACATCGTATAGGTTGTGTTGCCATTGTCTTAATTGTCTAAAATGAGAAAAAACCTTCACAAACTTTTCGCAGCATTTGCGGCCATATTTAGCCAACAATTCTTCGAATGTTGGTTTCCAGGTGTATTATTTTTGGTTTATCGACGTAGACAAGTGACTTTACAAAATCACACGATCTTGGTGGCCAATTAATTGGACCATTACGCAAAATTATTCATTCATCAAAAGTTTATTTGAGTAAATCAATATAGCGCGCGCTGTGTGCGGCATGTGGCTTCGTCCTGTTGGAACCACATGTCAGCAAAATTAATGCCAGCTAATCGAGGTACGAAAAAATTTCAGATCATGTCCCTATATCGCTCACCATTGACAGTCACAATTTTCTGTGGATGTAATGGTGATTCGACAAAAGCTTGTGGATTATCGTCATTCCAAATGCGACAATTCTGCATATTTACGTACCCATTCAACTAAAAATGGGCTTCATCGGTCAACAGAATTTTGAATGGAAATTCAACATCAATAACGCAATTTGCGCTTCAGCCCATTAGCCGAATTGGCGGCGCATATACGATGGTCATTTGGCTTTAATTCCTGAACAAGTTGAATCTTGAAAGCTGTTAAGCCAAGATCCTTTCGTAAAATCTTCGAAAGGCAACGAATTGATTGATTTTTCTTTTTTTCAACGCTTTCCTGTACAGCGGCTATACAGCTTCTTCAGTGCGCACTGTTCGGCGTCTCACGGATGAACATTATTATTAAGAGTAAACGTGGTCCAAAAACGATCTATTGTTGTTCGAATTAGCTGCTTTGAAGGACGATTATGTACGCCTTAAAATGGACGAAGTGCACGATAAGTTTGACAAACAGAACCATTATTTCGATAAAAAATTTGAACAATTTGTCAGCGTAGCTCTGATATAAGTCCATAATGAAATGACAAACCGAACTAAATAAAAAGCAACTATCAGATGTTAAATGGGTTGTCAAAAAAGCAGTGTTGCCAACTCCAAGTTGTGAACCTCTAAAACAACACTCTTTATAAGTCAAAAACGCTGCATGCATTTAGAATCTTGATCTATGTGGATACGTTAATTAACAATAATTTCGATACCGTTTGAAGGCAAAGTTTGGTAAAAATTAATATCAACATATTTATAATTAATGTCATGCTACCTATCGACATTAAAACAGCAAATTCTGTATATGATGTCATTAATTATCGTGGTTGGCAGAGGATTTGGTGTATATTCTGAACATTATTTTTCTATTTCTAAAGCAAAGCGACATAGATAGTTCATGGAAATTGAGTGACGGACGCATATATGATCGTATACAACGCACTTTGGTAGTTTTTTTGCTCAATGAGCGTTTTTAATATTTGAACCTAACATACATACTAAATAATAGAAAGCCTATATATTTTACTTCCCTGCCACGCACTTGATTAAAATTCCTTCCTACTCCAATTTCATAAACCTACGTAATATAACGTTGTGTGCGGTTAACCCATTAACATTTTTCCTAAACAAAAAACCCATTACAGCTCTCATCTATATATACATTTATATAATATAGCTGAACCAACAATTATATGTGACTAATTTTAATCACTTAACTTTCAATATACATACTTGTCTATCTGTTCCAACCATCTTTTCATCTCTAATAGCACTAATCATTCTAAGTTATCTTGTATTCAATTTGATCAGTCATTTTGATAATTTATCTCTATTTTTTCTATATTTATGTACATGTATGTATATATATAGGTAGGTAGATGTTCCATCCATTTCAAATCATCTAATGATGTTGTATAGTACAAAAATAATTAAGAAATTTTCGAAATAAGTTGTAATTATCGTCGACATATGTATACAGATATATACAGATCAGCACTCAGTTCAATTTAAATTCGTAACGCCTCATAATTCATTTTGCCGCGCGGCACATATCATCATAATTTTTTTCTATAATATTTAGTCTAAATATTTTCGGTAGATCCTTTTTACAATTAATATACATATACACACACACACATGAGACATATACCCACCACCAATGTGTATCTAATTGTATATAGAGGACTCCAAATTAAGTAGTTTTCTTGTTTTGGTTTGTTATGTGTGGTCCTGAATGTGAAGAGGATAATTATATAATTTTTGTTTTGTTTTTAAAAATGCTCTGCTCAGAGTTTCGAAATTAATTTGGGCGTTATTTCACTTGAGTCTAATCTACTCGTATATATACATATACTACGTATAGATTGAAGCATATAATATTCGGTATTTTCGTTTGAACCCCAGAAAAATATTTTGGTAAATATTTTGATTTCATTGTACCCATTAGCTTGTGTTGAATGTTATTCACTGTATATGCACGAGTAGTAGGTGATGAAGACAAAAAAAAAAAGTTTCTTCCATTTTTTTTTTATTAAGAACCCATTAATAAAATCGCAATACTTAGAATATATCTTAGAATATATTCTTAATTCCTATTTATATGCATGAAATATGTATATATATATAAAATTTATAATCTGTTTATTTATATAAAACATAATATTTTCTATACCCAAAAACCAATCATCTTCTTGACAATACAACTTATTGTATATGCCTTATAACAAACCAGTTTAAAGTTTATTTTTGTTGAAGAAACGCACAAGACACAAAAACAAAAAAAAAAAAGAAGTCAATTTTATTTTATTTTTATTTTTTATATAAAATGATTATGTTATCACATTTAGATTCTAATATTTATTAGTTTTTCATTAAGATCGTTAAATAAAATTTCTTAATTCGGCCGCAATGTATTCATCTTATTATTTATAAATATAAGAAGAAGAATAACAACAATTATAAAAATAATAATAAACCGAATCAATAAGATGGATATTATATATTATATTTGGTACAGTAGTGACCATTTTATCAAGCCCAGTGGCGATAAATGAAGTTGAAATGACCTAATTATTATTAAAGTTGGCTGGAACCTAAGCAGGTTCCGCACTCAATGCCACTCTGGGCCCATGGTGCAAACCGAGGATTCTATCATAATTCGCAAATGCGCTCGGCTGCTCTGGCAAACTGTAACAGCTTAAACCATGGCAGGGATGACAATTGACCTACATTTAAAGATGTATAATTAAGAAATCGGGACCTAACTATCTCAAAAGCAAGACAGCCGCAGACAAAGTGAATGCTGTCATCGTCATCTTCAAGACAGTTGTCACACACGGAATCTTGGACAAGTCCCATTCTTTTTAAATGGAGTTTAAAACGACCATGGCCGGTCAGAATAGCGACCAGAACTCTCAGTTGGTCTTTCTTCAAGGATAGAGCAAACTTTGCGAGTCTCAGATTAGGTTCACAAATGAAGTACTTAGCCACTCGGCAAGTAGTAGAAGCTACCCAATTACGCTTAGCCTGCAAAAACGTATAGTTTTTAATAGCTTCCTTACCACAATTAAAGGTCAGGGGCACTGCCGGTTCAGGTCCAATGAATTCCATCCTTGAACCTGTTTTAGCCAACACATCAGCTATCTGATTACCTTCAATGCCACAATGAGCCGTAACCCACATAACTCTGACACGATTATTAGAACAAAGGACGTTAATAAAATGTTTACAGTCCTTGACCAGTTTGGAAGTGATCATAGGATTTCGTAATGAATTGAGTACAGGTTTACTATCCCTGCATAGAATAATGTCTTTTCCGGGAACAGTGAGGTTAGAAGCGTCAATCGCACAACATGTGAGTGCAATCAGCTCCGCTTGGAATACAGTGCAGTTCCGGCCTAGACTCCCACATGATTGTAGGTCATGTTCAGGACAATAGGTTCCAAAACCTGCACCAAAATTAGAGTGAGACCCGTCAGCAAAAAACATTAGTGACTGCGCCACCCAGTCCTTGAATTCTTGAGATGACCACGAGTTCCTCGTTGGATAAACCACCGAGAAAGAGATATCAAAGCAGAATTCTGTAATCATTTTGTCAGTAACCATATTAATTTCTGGTATATATGAGCTAAATAAATTGTAGATTAGTCTATGCCCTGTGATCAGCCCGAGAGCGTTCCACGCACCAAGACACCGCAGGCGAAAGGCAGCGGAGCAAGCCGGGCCTAGGATGACCGACTGCAGTGGGGCAGAAATAAAATTGCCTGCAAAGCAAGTATAGAGGAAGAGGACATAGCACCCGTAATAGCTCGACAAGCCATACCTTGTATGCTATTAAGCTTCGCAATGACAGATACTGACTGAACCACAGGCCACCAAACAACAGATGCGTAAGATAGCATAGGTAAAGCTAGAGATTTGTAAATAAACATCAGCATTTTGGGGGTCAGACCACAGGACTTCCCAAATGCTCTTATACACTGCCAGAAAATGGAAGTGACCTTTTGCAGTTTTGTTTCAATATGAGATTTCCAGGAGAGTTCACTGTCCAGAATGACACCCAGATGCTTTACTGTGTCGGATCTAGCGATCGCTTCTCCAAAAAGAGAAGTAGCAGACAGCTCTCCGGTATTCCTACGTCTGGTGAAGACTATCAGACTAGTTTTCGATGCATTAACGTACAGCCCCTTCTCCAGACACCACATTTCTACAACTTGGAGAGCGCGTTGCGTTAAGTCTGATAGTACATTACGGTATTTACCCTGAACCAGAACGACTAAGTCATCAGCATAACTCTGAGCAGTGAAGCCGGATTGCTGTAGTTTAACAAGTAATTCGTCGATAACTAAGAGCCACAGGAGAGGTGACAGAACACCTCCCTGTGGGCAACCTTTAGTAACTTTGACCGAAATGGACAGGGAGTCCAGCTTGGAATGACCTAAAGTAACCTAAAATTCGCCAGGCAGCTAAATTTATTATTTTTAATATCGTATGGGGCAAAGGCAAACAATTAATTAAACCAATTATCCGTCAAAGTCAATTTTCAGTAAATAAATTGAAAACGTATGTGACCCCTTGTTGGAATTCAGACCTCATGGGCCGAACCATCTTACATTTCAGTACAGGCTGGAAAATCAAGTTGAAGTCTTTAGAATATCGCCCACTCAAATTTCTCTGAATATTTTTTTTTTAATGGGCCAAGCTTTCTTCTTGAATCTTTGTACAAAAGAAAGTAACAAGAAGTATTCGAATCTTAAGATTAAAATTATTACATATCTTAAGTCTTAACCTTTAATACTTGTCAATATTTAACTAATTTATTTGTAAAACCTAAACAATTAATAAATTTACAGTTTCATCAGTTCAAGTGGATCTGCTCTTCTCAGTCGCCTAAGTCGTGGCTGTTTTAGTATATCCCTGGAAAATTTAACAGGATGTGTCTCTTGTTTTGAGTAATAATTTGAACTGAATTCTCCAGTGGTTAACTTAATAGTTTCAATTCCAAGGTCATCGTGTATATTACTATTTCGAATGTATCATTGGTAATACTACGAAGTATTATCGCTTGGGTTCGTTGCAGGAGTTCTCTGTTAGACGCGCTGGTGGATTCCCATAACTGGATACCATATGTCCATATAGGTTTGATTATAACTTTGTACAATAAAATTTTATTTGCTAGCTGAGATTATCTTCCCATCAGCCAATACATTTTGGAGAATTTTATTATTATTTGATTGCACTTTGCTGCAGTATGATTCTTCCCCGTATGCCTAAGTATTTGACCCTGGTTTGTTAAGGAATATTAATATAATTTAATTCCACTGGTGGGCAAATGCGTTTGTTAGCGTGAATATAACGTGAGCTGATTTGTTTTTGTTCACTTTTATGCGCCATGTCTTCAGCCAGTTCTCGATTTTGTTTAGATGATTATTTAATTCCTTTGATGTAGTTTCGAAATTATTGTGCCATTGGTCAATTTTGATGTGGTTACCTTGTTGGTTACAGGTAGGTCAGCTGTGTACAAAAGGTATAATATTGGCCTAGAACGCTGCATTGTGGGTCATCTGTGTTAATATCATTTAAACAAATAGTTACATTATTTTGTTTACACATGTACTGCCTGTAAGATAGTTTTCCAGAACTGAGCGAAATTTTTTCGGTAGAAACTCTTTAATTTTGTATATTAGCCCATCAAGTCAAACTTTATCAAAAGCTTGTACAATATCCAAGAAGGCAGCAGAACAATATTTATTTTCACACCAACATGGTACCACAGAACAAGTACACAATTCTGTGTAAATTTTAAATTATTTGAAGGACAAACCGTCATACATTTGGTCGGGTAGCACGAAGTTATTGGTTTCTTCGTGTGGTGCGAATACGTTGTTAGATGAGCAACGAAAGCATTGGCTTTTTCTTCATCGCTTCTCGCCCAATTTCCAGTTGGTAGTCTAATCGTGTGATTTGAGTTTGTTGGCCTTTTTAACTTTTTTGTTGCCTTCCAAAAAAAATAATCTATCCTCTCGGTTGCCGAGAGTTCACTTAAATAATTATGGACGGACTGCTTTTCTTCTTCCCGCAATGCAAATCTTAGAGTCTTAATCTCTCGATTTAATGTTGATTTAAAAAACGGTTATTTTCATTTTTGCGCCATCGGCGGCGAATTTTCCGCTTTTCCTGGATTAGTTTCTGTATATTATGTGACAGTTTATTAACTTTTTCAAAACTACTTATGACATTTGTAGCCTTTTCAGCTGATAATGCCAGGATATCTTTTAGATTTTCTGCCACCGCATCAATATCTGCTAGTAAGCGGTCCATTCCATAAGAGGGACATTCAGTACATAATTTTGTTCGACTAGCCTCTTATATTGATCCCAATTAGTGTGCTAGTTTGTAAGCCGTTTTGGCGTTTCTATTCTTAGGACGCCGGTGCTAACTCTTACAATTACAGGTGAGTGATCAGGGGACAGATCATAGCAATCGGTGCCCTTAGCATATGTTCGTGGAATGCCTTTAGTTACACAAAGTAATTTATCTGTGTGTCAGTACGTTGGATAACCGGCAGATAAGTGATCCAGGGACTGTTTTTCTATACACTACTCTTCTGTACACTACTGATATGACACAGTTTCCAGACCATTCCTGCAGACAAATTTAAAATACGCTTAATTCTCCTCATGTTGTACATAAATGCTTCAGTTGTACATTATATTCAATTCAACGAAAATTGTTCAAGTTTGTTTTTTTTATCACTGTAGAGTGTCGAGTATATGGTGTGGTCACAAATATCAACGCGACTATATATATAGGAATATAGTGTTCGGTTCACTACTGTATATATCTTCATTATTATGGTAATTTTTGGATTTTATTTTCATCTATCTGACTTATTAATAACGTCTTTATAAATACCTCCAACAATTAAGTTGTCTTGATTATAAAATTAATATTTTAATTTAAAATTCTATATTATAAAACAACTAAAATACCGCGCGATATAAACAGGCATACAACTATGTATACTATTTACTGGATGAACACAAGAAGAAGACAACGACGACAGATTTTAAATTTATATATTTTGGTTTATCTCCATATATATACGTATATGTAAGAAAATAACGCGCTCTTTAACTAGTAGCACTTGTTTTGGGTCCATAAATAAGAAAATGGATATGATTTTCAATATACATATATGTGTAACGTGATGATAGTTCTTGGATATAAACGAATACAAATTTTGTGTTAATTTAATCATCTAAATATTTTAATTCGTAAACAAAGTATAAGAATATTATATAGATATATAGGGAAGAGCTCAAGACTGTATATTTTTTGTGGTTTCAAAATTTAAATTAGATTTTTGAACTGTGTATATATACAGATATATAGATGTCTATCTAATATACCACCTGTGACATGATTTGGTATGAATATTTCAAAATATACACACCAGCCAGCGAGAGATAAGAAAACAGATTTTTATTAATTGCTTCAAAGAATTTGTTATTTCGATTAACTAAAATTAAAAATTAAAAACTGATTTTTAAAATCGAAAACCCACACTCGAATCGATTTTCTGTGTGTGTATATATAAGAATCTACATCATAAACGTGTTTGATTGTGATATGCTTTTATAAATGTTTAAGCTTTTAGATTAATTGTTGAATTTAAAATTGATTTAACTTTTTTTTCTTTTTAAATGAGTTTATCAGCTATAGCCTAAAATATTCATAGAGGTGGGTAATTTATATACTCGAACAGCTTTTCAAAATTTGGTTAATTAACACACGCGTTCGTATATATATATGTATATAGGTATACAAATATTTTAGGTCGAAATAAAATTAATTAGTTTTTGATATACGAATCATTTTCCAACTTCCTGTTAAACAATAAACGATATAACTAATTAAATAGCTGGAGCCTGTAAATCTCGAGGCACGACCTAATTTTAAATCTCTTGTAAAATTGGGGAAACCGTAAATCAAAACTAGTTATTTAATTAAAACACATAAGTACTACGGAGCTAGCGACCGAGTAATCAGCTATGGATTATATATGTGTTATCTAAAATATTTAATCATCTTAATAACCTGTCAAAAGCCTTGATTATACCCTTCTAGGTAAAAGTAGTTGCAACTAAAATAAGTTATCGGATTTTCCATTTGAGACTTGACATCTTAGAACAGACATGTTGCAACGTTATTTCTTTGGGCAATTGCATGAGCGAGTGTTACAATCTACTTATTGAAATCTAAATTCGATGAACGTGTTATATCCAGAAATGGTCCTGTTTTTATGAGGCTACGTTAAATCATTGTTCTATGTCAACAAACCGACGTCGTTAGAGGAGCTCAGGCCGTTTTCGTCAAAATGTGTGTCCGAGTCATCGAAAATTGGGTTCAACGAATCGACACCGTGCCCGTGGTGGACATATGAACGATGCCGAATTCCATTTTCGAGATATCTCAAATGGTTTGCGTTTTATTTAAAAAAACTAGTCAAGTCCTTATTGGAAAAACCCTTTTATGCTTTTTTCTTATTTTTTATATTTCATTTACTTCAAAACCCTTTATATGCACAATTTTTTCGTCTCCTGGTTTATGACACTTTTTTGGCAACATTACGTTTTTTATTAATGAGTAATTCAGCCTAGCTGTATTCAATAGAATCAATGATTGTGAACATGCAAAAAGCGAGCCAAAACCGGCTTTTATAAGTTTTGCGAAAAGCCGGATATTCATTTTCAATTAAATTACTTTATAATAATGTCACCGCGCAGCATCTCAAATTAATACTAATTCATTAAGACCGCATATAAACCTCCAACTGTATTCGTTTTAATTATCATCACCGTAGAATCCCATAACTTATTTATTTTTATTTTTCAGCCAAACACCAGCCAATATATAACAACAAAGTATTATTAATTATGTTGTTAAAATGATTATAATATGATAATCATTTATCGATGAGGTCACCTAATTAATAACAATTAATCAAACCGAACCAAAATAAGATGCCAGATATCTTAATACATACGAGTATATACAGAATACCGCAAAACCGCTTTAGAAAACCGAACAAAAAAAAATCTAATTAATGACAGACGTTGTGGTATTTTTTTTGTGTTTTTGTATAATTTACTATCTGTTTTGGTCAATTTGCATATAAACAAAAGAACAATTAAGCAAAGAAAACTTCACGGTTCCAGAAAGATGCGCGTATACATTTTTTTTTTTCAAAATGCTTTTTGTGTGCTTTAATGCAATTAACAGTAGCTTTTAGTTTATTATAGATATGCATATAGAGTTAACCTTCTTCTTCGAGCGGCTATATACAATTCAATGGTAATTTATTTTTACATTGGATGGTTTGCAAGACTTGTAACCGCCACTTATAACCGAATATATGTATCTAAGTATATATACTTACATACATAAAAATAGTCCTTGCGTGATCTTTTGATTTTCCTTCGACAATATATAAATAAAGAATCACATTAAATATTTATTAACTTATATAGTTAAGCAACATAATAAACCACCACATAATTTATTAAAATTAGAGCAACAAACATAAAATAAAAAAGTTTTGTCGTAAATAAATAATTCGATGTACATATGTATATGCGAGTATAAAGGATATGTGTTTAATTTTTTTAATTTTCGAAATATTTCTACGAGCCCAAATATAAATCTCAGAAGATTAAATTAAAACTAAATACCGAAAATTAATAATAAAATTTAAATTTCTGTGAAACTTACAAAATCTAAAGATTGGAAATCCTTGTAGATAGTTAAGATTAGGCCAACTGTGTCCATAGGAAATCAATTCTAATGGGCTGTTGTATTTTCACAGAGTTAGTATAACAGATGTGCCCATATATTCCGTCTCACTTGTGCAAGAACAACTGAAATATCTCTAAGGCTAAAAAATAAAAATTAAAGGTATCAATTCGTGAGTAAACCTTGGCGTTTGCGCAACTATGCCTAAAGAAAACTCGGGCTCTCAATGAGGACGGTCATAATATCCGCCAAATTGCTGCTAAAATTGAAAGAAGCCGTTAACCGTGGTACAGAATTACAAAAAAAATTGGCCGACAAGCAAAATCTTGGTCAGAGTCGCAGCTACAGAGCATGGTGTGGTAATGATCGATGCTTCAAACCTCACCAGGTCAAGTTGATGCGATGAGTGATAATGTTGATGCGATGAGTCGCAAAGGCAGAATAGTCATTGTTATTCAGTAAAACACCACAATGTTCAAAAAGCAAGGCGTGAGCAAAAACCATAGAGGAGAAATAAGCAAAGGTGCGAGCGGGAGAAAATGCACATTGCAGAATTCTCTTGAGTATAAATACACGCTTACTTGTACAATTTTCATGCAACGACGCAAAATGGAACGTTCGAGAATTGCATTAAACGAGTATAAACGCCTGCATCAGGTTGCAAAGTAAGATCAGTTTAAATTTAACCAGTGATCAGTAAACAAGTGAGATAAAGTGAAATAATGAAAATAGTAAAATGCTTTAAAGTGAACTTAGTGAGATTGTAAATACCTGAAAGGTATACTACTTTGTTTGTTTATAATTTTTGATTAAATGAAAGAGAATGGATCTTATATTGATAAATGTTTTATTTAATGTCGGCAATTATGTATGGAATGCAATATCAGATAAATGTCCGCCTCTGCTAGCCTCACAAATGCGAGCCCTTTTGAGCACATTTTTCATTACATTCTCACACATTTCACGCGGTATTTTATTAATTTCATCATGAATATTTTGTTTGAGTTGCTCAAGCATTTCTGGTTTGTTTGCATAAACCTTGCTTTTCAGATATCCCCACAAAAAGAAGTCCGGAGCAGTCAAATCAGGCGACCGTGGAGGCCAATCAACATCACCATTTTTTGAAATTACTTGTTGTGGAAAGAGTCTAGCAGTAATTCCATTGTAATCCTGGCTGTATGCGATGTGGCACCGTCTTGTTAATACCACATGTTAATCAAGCCCAAAGCATGCAGTTGTGGCGTTAAAACGTTTTCAATCATATCTCGATATCGCTCTCCATTCACAGTTACCGTTACGCCGTTTTCATTTTGAAAGAAGTAAGGTCCAATGATTCCTCCTGACCAAATTGCACACCAGACTGTCACTTTTAATGGATGTAAAGGTAACTGATGAATAATTTGAGGGTTTTCCATTGCCCAGAACCGGCTATTCTGTTTATTCACATATCCATTCAAATGAAAATGTGCCTCGACACTCATTATGATTTTTTCATGAAAATCGGGGTTGTGGGACACGTATGTATGGAGAAAAAAGGTCCAAGCCAACTCTTGAACATTGCAGAAAGACGATTAAAAACAAAGACTATTTGTGTAAATTGTATTTTTGTATATTAATTCAGGAAAGAATTATAAATTGCTTTGCCTTCTAGGACGGACTGCAACCTGTTTGTCATTGATAAAATCAATTTTTGGGTAAACTCAATTAGAACCTTGCTCCATTCAGTACTCACAATATAAGCCGTATGCTTCAGGTCATTGTCCTGTTGGAATACTCAACTTCCGTTTGCCAACCCTGCTTCACGGCAGATGCGGCTAAATTACCTCTTAAAATATCTAAATGTTCTTATGTCTATCCACAATGCCGTTTATGAACAATAAATTGCCTACACCTGCCGCCGACATACAGCCCCAGACCATCACACTTCCACCGCCATGTTTCACTATACTTCTTAGGTTTTGTATATTCGTTGCCAATTGACCAACAGGATATTCTTAAAGAAGTTTCAAATTTTACACTGTCGATTAGCAAATAAGAGCTTAAACCGGTGTTACTGCCCACAGGGCAACCAATCATCGTATAATACAGCGTTTTTGTTTTGCAAGGCAACACATTAGTTGGGACAAAGAGTGGCATAAGGCTGTATATTCCGATGAAAAAAAATTTAATTAAGAAGGAAATTATTGTCAGCAAAAGGCACAGTGAAAGAAGTGTAATGGTGTGTTTTTTGGAATAATTGATTTAGATTTTCAGACATTAAAAATGACAGCAAATTCCTATAAAACCATTTTGGAATAAGCTTTTCCAAAATTTACCGAACTTTTTAATGGACAGCGTTGGATTTTCCAGCAGGACAATGTTCATACTGCTAGGATAATCAAAGCGTAAATTCCGGAGCAAAATGTAGAACAGTTGCCTTGGCAGCCTTATTCACCCGACTTAAGCATAATGGAAAACGCGATGGCTATATCACGGAAAATCTAGGAAGGAGAAAGGCAGTTCGAGAATACGGACGAATTAATTAAAGCCATAAAATCAGCCTGGGTTGAAATTTCCTTTCGCTATTTGGGGCCACTTTACAATTCAATACACAATAAATAGACGTCTTGAAGTTATTGAACATCAGGTTGGAAATACTCATTACTAATTGATTAAATAATAATTGAAATTAAATATAATTTACAAACCCAAATCAAAAATATGAAATCTGTTCATTTTAATTCATTTTTAAAGGTTCACTCCGTTTTATTTAAAAAAAAGTATCGGCTCTCTAAAGTACTTCCAAGTTACTGTATAAGATATTTTCTTAATAGGGCCCAACAATCTGATGTTTAAAAAAAAAATAAGTGTTCTTCAACAAGTGAGACGGATATATACTCCTCTAAATTTATTGATAGTTTAAATTATAGAATTTTTGTGCTCAATCAGACTAAATTCTAATGAAGTGAAGTCTACTTATTATTAATATATGGACGATTATCCATGGACATTTTTAGGATCGAATAAAAAAATATTCAAAATCACTGAAATTCTGTAAAAAGTAGTCCATTAGAATTTAATTTTATTTCGACCACAAAGATGTTAGTTGGTCTAAACTATCTAAATAATTAAAATTATTAAATTCTATCAATTCTGGACCTTTCAAAATTCAAAATTTCTAGTCAATTTCAAAACAACTTTCTTAAAATTTCTTTCTACGATATCAGTTTGTTAAACACCAATGAAATATTCTTAGATTTTAAGAAATTCGCAGATGACGCGATTGAATTTCCAGTAAATTATTCATGACACTACTAGTGGTTGGCCACCTCTCTCTTGTCTCGGTCGACAAAGCCTTCGACGTTGAATTCGAGAATCCTTGCATAATTAGCAAACACTTTAAAACAGTTCTCAGTTCAGGGCTGACCGAGTTTGAAACACCACCAAATCATAAACTATTCGTAATAATATATACATATATACAACTGCAGTTGTATACACTGTCTTTGTGGTATTTACCAAGAAAACGCCTCAAAAATTATAAATTATTGAAACATTAATAAGTATAAATCAATATAATAGTGGTCAGAACACAGAAAACATTTAACAATCATATACTTATATATATATATATATATATATATATATATATATATATATATATATATATATATATATATATATATATATATATATATATATACATATACACAGGTAATAAAACTCAAATTAAGAAATAAATAAAATACGCTAAAGAATCTTAATGAGAAGGTGGAATAAATCTCCAATCCATATATGCATGCACATTAAAAAAAAAAACAAAACGAATATTATAAGTGTTTGTATCGTCTTAAAGAAGTTATCAACATTGTCGGCATTTCTGTTATATTTAAATATTGTGTGTACTGTGTTCTGTACCTTTTTTTTTTTATCTCTGATGTTCTTCGTCTTCTCATCGTTCACGTTTAAGATTTAAGCATGTTAAATATGTCATTATATATAGATTTTTTTTTAATACTTGATGTCATCTTATGTATTGACTTCTTGAAATCAGCGGCTATACATATGTATATACCGTACACATTTATATAGGAGCTCAACTTATATATGGACAGATGTACCTACTCGTAATAATATCCACATGATTTTAATGACGTCGGATATAATATTATCGCTGAATTTCGATCAAATAGAATTTCCATTATCCAATTTTCTTCTCTATATGTATGTATGTATATCGAATCGAAAAACAAAAAATATTTTGTAACAAAACTCCTTTTTTATACCTTATCTATATACAGACTAAACATTTACCTTTACCTTTTTTTCATTATTAACCCTCTTAAAACTATTGTTATAAAATTACATTACATTACTATACACATTTTTATCGCTAATTCTAATCAAAATGTAATCAATCAACCCTAACAAATTACTTCAAACAATAGAGAGCGAGACGTGCATTGTGTTTGTATACATACATATATAAGTATGTATATAGCTGAGGAGTTGCATTCATCGAATGTTTCGTAAATTTCGCGGTCCATTTACTTTTCTCGAACGAATATATTGTTGCAATTTTATGAATTTGCCACCCTCGTCTTGTTTTTTTTATTGTTATTATTGAAATTTGATGGGAATTATCTTCATTATCATTCGTATAAAAAGGATTGCTCTTTTCTTAACGAATTACATACATATATATATATATATACTTACATTATATTGATGCACTGTAAGATAATACTTTTGCGTAAGATGAGCATTTTTGTGGTTTTTTATTTTTTATTATTATTCTTGCGTTTTATAAATGTGTACGCTTTGTTTTGATAACAATAAGATGTTCGAAATCAGATTGATAATTTATATATAAAAAGGTGCTGCTGAAACTGGTTTACAATATTGTCTTAAAAAAACAAATGTTACAAGTACGGTTCGTTACATGATAGGATTAGATATAAGGACTTAACATCTATAGGCTCCTTCAGTACCTAGATGAAATTAATTTGAAGAATTGGGCCGGTAATTTGGAAAGTTTTTCAGGAAAAAATAGGAATTCGATTGGCAGATGATTTAATCTGAGATTGTTAATTTAAAATTAAATGTAAGTTAGTAATCTGTAGAATTCAGCAGCAATTGCTGTTTAATTGCAAAATCCGTAAATGTTTTTCGTCAAAGATTTTGTTTTACTTGTCATCATTTAATTAAAAAAAAAAGACTCTCTAAATGCGGTAATGACAGGCTTTACATACCAGATTTTTGTTTTTTGTACCAAAGCTGTTTTTGAGATTACGTTTTTCACTATTAATTAATAGTAGAAATATCGCAAGAAATATTTATATGCAGTTAATCACTTGTGTACATTAAAAGTTGTATACGATTAAAAGGTATTTCGTAGTAAATTTCAATTTTTCGATAAGCTCCATCGAAATTCAAGTTATACATCTTTGCATATATTATATGCTAACGGTAATAGTGGCCAAACGCAATCGATTTAGTTGATTCGGGTAAATTGGTTAACTATTCTCTTTAGTTGGTTCATATATCGGACTCAATAGTTAAGTGATATACGAGCCAAATTTTTTCGATTTACCAAAAGTTTGGCAAAAAGCATTGGGCACTGGCTTTCCATGAATCAGTTTTCAATTGTTTCTTGTTTATTCAAAAAAAGACAAGTATTTAGTAAAATCGTGAGTCTTTTATTTCACATCAGTCTTTGGTGCTGCTTATTCTTTTTGGAAAAATTACCAAGGTATTTTGCGATCACCTTGAAAATAGTTTAAACATTCAGAATATCGTAAAACTACAATACAAATTTACAAAATATAGAAATAAATGTCAAAAACAAAATACCAGTAATCATAATTATAATTTTACTAATACAGAAATACCAAGGAATTCAGAGTTCCTTTATATTATTTCAATTAAAATTTAAAATCATAGATACAAATTTCGAAAGTTAGAATGAAGATATCATGCGTGTAAAGCACTTACATATATGAATTTGTCAATATCTGTTAATTTCACGATGAAACTCGATTTTAAAAATTCCCGATAATTTCCATGGTAATTCTGTAAAGAACCCAGTTATTTAGTCAAAAAAATAGGAAATTAGAATTTCAAAATTGCCGTGCTAATGAAATTAGGGCTTGGCAAATTTTAAAACTTAGTTTTAAGGAACGAACAATTCAGTAATTTTGACTTTAAAATTTTAAGAATTTTAGAATTAGAATATTTACAGTAAAATCTTGGAACGAATTAAAAATCTGAAAACTAAAAACCTGAGTGTATTAAAAGATATTGTGTTATATAGCACTTCGATTTGTTATATTTACCAAATTAGTGTTGTCAAATTAGTATCTTCTAAAACTAATCTTAAATTTTAAAATTTAAGTATTTAAGAATTTGGTAATATATGCATTTTTGGAAGATGGCAGTTGATTAAGATAAGAATTTTAAAAACAGAAATTCTCAATTTTTTGAATTTCGGGATATTTGTAGGTATATTAAGGTCTTTTGGTTTTACTTCGTGTGAATTTTATCCTAAATCTTAAAATGTCATTAGTAAAGAAAAAATATTTAATAATTTAGGAATTTTCATAAAGTAATAACCATTTTTTTTGCATAGTAAGTGCCTATATTTAAGTTGTTTTGAGCCTGGACTAATAGAAAAACACCCACCATTTGAAAAGTTACAGGGCCTGAAGTTATTTTTATGCAAAATTCGTGATATATGTTTAAATTTCATATCAAGGGAATTTCCTAAATTTTTCCCGCTCAGCAATTTAGATTATTTATTATTTAATTTTTTTTTCAATTTTTCAATTTTATTTAATTAATTTATTTGGATTGGCTAGGTCCTATAACAATTTCGAACAGATACTGCTCACCAAAGCATGCAATAAAAATGGAAAAATTTGATCATTTTTACAATTCCTTGGGTCACCGCTTTATATAGTAGGGGGTGATTAGAATGCGAAACACCAAGAATGGGGATCAAGATTAGCTACAACGAAAGGCCGAGCATTTTTTAAATCAATAATCAAAGAAATAATCTGTATCCTGCATCAACCAGTGAACCTACCTACTGGCCTAGTGATAGGAGAAAGATCCCAGATGTCATTGATTTCTGTGTTTCCAACGGAATCATATATGTAATTACATTAAGGCGACGCCATGTTTGGGCCTGTCGTCGGACCATTCGTCAGTCTTAATCACTTTGTGCACACAAATAGTAAATACGCAGAAACATTCGATGCTAAGCAACAATAAAACTGATAGGAACAACTACAGAAATAAGATAACAAATTATAAGATATATAAATTAAAGACGGATATAGATCAAACATTGGAACATCTTAATGAATGTATTCAGTTGGCAGCTTGGAAGTCCACACCACTACAAAATAAGGAAGAAAAGAATGTGAAATGTTCAACACTTGTCAAGAAAATGATTAAGAAGAAAAGAAAATTAAGACAGCAATGGCAACGATGTCGACTAACGAAAGATAAACACAAGCTACACAAAGCGGTTAAACAGTTAAACGAACTGCTGCTCAATGAAAAAAACCAATCAATTCAAGAATATTTATCACGACTCTCACCAACAGAAAACCCAGACTATATTACTCTTTCGGAATGGTCTGCACATACAAAATAATTAAAAATTGTACACAGTGGCAGAATATTTAAAAAAATATACGGTTAAATACCTTTTGTTCTATATAGCTGTTCTATAAATTCGTAACACATTTTTTATGGTTGCAGAGGATAGTGCAACTGTAATCGAGGATTTCTACAGAGGATGGAGACTTTTTTTTAAAATTTTTTTTAAATTTTTAATTGGTTGGAACCCATACGGATTCCGCAGTCAATGCCGGGACGGCCCATGGTGGAAACCCAGGATTCCATCGTAATTCGCAGAAGCGCTCTGCAGCCCTAGCAAACTATACAAGTTTAAACCAAGGTATAGAGGACAACTGATCTACATTAATAGAACTACAGCTGAAAACCTGAAGCCGAATAACATTTAAAGCTGGACTATCATCTTCCTCAAGTCAGTCATCACAAAGATCATCCTGAGCCAGTCTCATGCGTTGGAGATGCCTCTTAAATCGACCATAACCCGTAAGAACCGCAACCAACATTCTTAGCTGGTCCTTTTTCAAAGATAGCGTATATTTAGTTGATTTCAATGAAGAAATCTTGCTAATGAAGTACTTCGCCAAACGACAACTAAAAGTAACAAGCCACTGTAGTGTTAGATCTTTCAAAGCGTTGTTCTTTATAACTTTCTTGGCGTAATTAAATGATAATGGAGCCGCGGGTTCAGGTCCAATTATAGTTAGCTGAGAACCGGATTTTGCTAAACAATCCGCGATCTCATTCCCTACGATGTCACAATGTGCTCGCACCCACATTACCGTAACGGTATTGTTGTAGCAAAGAAGGTTAATGAAGTGTTTGCAATCCTTGACAAGTTTGGAAACAGCCAATGGATTTTTCAATGAATTGAGCACAGCTTTGCTATCAGTACACAGAATAATGTTTTTTTTTAAACACTAAAGTTCAAAGCTTCTATAACACTATACGTTCAATGCGCACCAAGACTGCCAAAAGATCTCTGATTGGACCATGGACAGTAGATTCTAAATCCAGAACTGAGGCTAGAACGTGAGCCATCTGAAAAAAAGACTAAGGACTCGTCTAATTTTTGGAGTAAATCCTCCGAAAACCACAAATCCCTTAAAGGATAAACCATCTTGAATAAGTTGGAGAAGTTGTATTCTGGTAGTGATCTATCATTAACCATATCGATTTCTGGGGAAAATGAAGTGTAGTTTTTAAAGATTTGTCTATGTTCCACGATAGAACCAAGAACATTTCAGGACCCAATGAACATCAAGCGAAACGCTGCAGAACAAGCAGTGCTACGAATAAAGGTGTGTAACTGGGGCAAGGAAAGAATGGACTCCATAGCAAGAAGTGGAGTCGAGGACATAGCTCCATTAACAGCCCTACAAGTCGTGTTTTGAAGACTATTAAGTTTAGCAGTAGACGCCTTTAGATTAACAACTGGCCACCACACAATAGACGCGTAAGATAATAACGGTAAGACCAGCGAATTATAAATAAAACACAACATCCTGGATGTTAGACCCCAGGATTTCCCAAAAGAACTTCTACATTGCCAAAATATAGCAGTAGCTTTTTGTACTTTGCAGTCAAGATGAGGTTTCCAGGAAAGTTTGCTATCTAAGATAACACCAAAGTGTTTGACTTGATTACATCTGGTAATCGGTCTCCCAAAAAGCGAAGGAATGAATCCAGACCACTCCTGCGCCTAGTAAAAACAATTAAATCTGTTACAATTAAACCATGCCTCCACAATATCTAAGGCTTGCTGCATTAAGTCGGATAAAATATTCAGGTGTTTGTTTGCCTGAAACTGTTAAGACAAGATCATCAGCATAGCGCTGTGCAAAGAAGCCAGATTGCTGCAGCTTAACCAGGAAACCTTCAATGACCCAAAGCGACAGCAGAGGCGAGAGCACACCCCTAAGATGGAGACTTACTTCCCACACAGTGAAAGCTATTTGATGAGCTTCATGATTTTCTTAAAACCAAACATGGTATTAAGCCAGTTTATTTAATTGATTCCTTCCACTGGGTCTGGGTAGTATATCTCGGACTCCACCCGAATTTATTTATACATGCTCTGATTTGGATGTTACAGACTAGTGTACGCCTCGAAAAAAACAGAAAACAACCGGCTAAAACCATGAAATGGTAGAAGTTTTAAAAGAAACATCCGATAAAATTAGCAAAAGCGTAGATGTTCGGAGAGATTGATTAAATTCCCAACCCAACGAATGTTTCCAAATGAGGATAATCCCGAACTCGAATGAAAATAGTTATTTTATTTGATAGATTATGTGATTAATTAATGTGATGAATTAATGTGATGAATTAAACAAAATACTTTTATAGTGTTAAAATTAAAGTTGGGCGGATTTTACTCCAGCACTCAATGCCACTAATGGGCCCACGGTGCAATACCCACATTCACACTAATTCATTCAACCCATTCATCCCATTCACACATGTACAGTATACCATCTGCGCATTGCTTAGCTCCATGTCACCCTGTACAGTGACATGGAAGATGGGTCGGTCCATGAGTTCTACATTCCAACAGAGAGTCATACATGGTTTCAATTTAATCACCGATCGTAATCGGGAGATGAAAAATCCCTTTTGCATCCCGCCTCTGTTGGGAATCGAACCCGGTACCTCCCGATCCAAACGTCGCAGCTTTAACCACTGCGCTATTTGCTCGGTAAATAGTGTTAATATTTTTAATAATTTTTTTTTACATTCGTAAGCAGAATTGGATGCGATACTCTATTGCTTCAACATTGTCTCTGGAGCTGGTTGGTGTCTTTCTTGTTCCAATGGCCCAAAGTCGCTAAAATCACACAACATGCACAACTAGCATTACACAACGCATGCATACACCACTTGAATGCATCGTTTTACTTCCAAATCAAGCGTTTTAAAAAAAATTGACCGCCACCTTGTTTTTAACATGCGTTCAATTGTTATGTAAGCTTTTGGAACGTCTGCTCAATTATTATGTGAGCTTTTGAATGGGCATAATTGATTGACATTTTGGCAACACTTTAATTTAACATGGCAACCGTTGCTTGCACCTACAGCTTTATAAAACATTTGAGATCTTGCTTCGTCTGCAAATTTATTGCTTACCTCATCTAATGCTCCTAAAGAAGGCGGCGTTTGAACTATATCATTCGATAAACGTTCAAATTTTTTAAAATATTTATGGATAATAATTTTTATTGTGCTCTTAGGCATTAGCATTGCCTTTGACACAACCTGATAACTAGTACCACATCCCAACCAGAACAAAAACACGATCATTTCAATTTCTATGGTCCAGCCATGAACCTTTTTCGGAATTAATGCAACCATTTTCCGGAATGACTATGGAATTATTCTTATATTAATTTAGTCTCTCCATAACTGCCATTTAAAATACTCTCAAATATAGGTGGTTTGTGGTCCAGACATTTTTTTATTTTCGGCTAAGTATAAATGTGAAATAGCGTTTCCAAAATAATTACTTGAACTTACTTGAATTTCTTGTAAAATCATTTCCTGCATTTCCAAATATTGTTTAACCATTTTATGTAATAGTTTCACCACACATTACTATCATTACGTTTGACGTTTTGTTTTATCGTTTGACAGTTGATTTAACCCGTGAAGCAAATAATTTCTCCCTTCAAGCCGCGATGGAGAAATATATTTACTGCAGATTTGGTACTACATATTTCAAAGGTAATGTGTACTAAAATTTTGATTTACCATACCAAACGATTTACCTTGGATTTAGCCCGCAGCCAATATAAAAAGGACAAAACATTTATTGAATGTCTCGTAAGCTGATAGATTGTAAAATAAAGAAATCAAAACAAAATTATTTATATCTATTTGGTGACCGTATTCCTGAGCATCGTAAACACTTTTGAAAATTCATTTTATAAGAAATTTTAATTTATGTTACGAAATTTCCAAAAAAAGCACTCTCTGCCCCTATATCTTTAAAAATAGTTGTGTTTTATAATACTCAAATATACTTTTAGTTTATGTTCACCGTATTTCTGAGCATCAGGAAAAATTTAGGAAATTCCCTTGATATGAAATTTTAACATATATCACGAAATTTGCATAAAAATGACCCCCTAAATCTTTCCAAATCTCATAGAGGGGCACTCCCAACTCGATTGTTCAATAGGTTTTCTTTGGCAATATTTTTTAAACCCTTAAAGAGTAGTATCTATATAACAACTAACTCCTTACATTTGGTTAACTTTCTTAATTTCTAAATTATTTTAACTCTCACTTTTTAGTACTCTAATATTTTAAATTTGTAATAAATTTCTTGGCATTTAAATTACTAAGGTCTTATTGTTAATTTCTGATCTCCCAGAAATTCCAAAAAAAATCTCAAAATTTATTTATAAAATATTCAAAACATTTTTTTTTAAATTGTAAATTCTATTTCTATTTCTCAATTCTCAAATTTTCTAAAAATCTAGGTTTTCGACCGAAATTTCAAATGATGTGTAATTAAACTGAATTTGTGCAATATTATTAATAATAAACTTATTTTAATTACAAATTTAATAAAATAAAATTGATAATCTTTTATTAGATTAAGGTTTTCGAGTTGTTCGGTTCTGAATCATCCATTGGATTCACATTGTATGAATACAATTTTTAAAATACGGTTTTCAATTTAAAATTTTGATTTAGATTTTTGAATGTCCCCTCTTTACATCAGGAATTCCCTATAGCGAAAATGGACAGTTAGGTATATTATATTGTTGAGGAATAGTTGTGTATAAATTATTTTGTACTTGTCTATGCGGTAAATTTATTTACGTTTTTTTAAAACGGGAGTAAGGATTGACATCAATATATACAGTAAATTATTTATACGTATAGAGTATTGCTCAGCTTTAGAGGACATTTGGAAATTGAAAAATATTTGAATTAGAAATATATAATATTTGTGCATTGGTAATGTATATAGGAGGACTTGTCGACTAAAGCAGAAATAAAGTATGGTTTTCTCTTTCTCTCTGCTAACAGGTCATTTTATGTTCTAAATCTAAAGGGTAAGAAACCTATATAACAACCAAATGTCGTTTAAAAAACTCGTATGGAAAATTAAACGGTTGCACATTTATATAATCCTTCACCTTTGGATTTTTTTTTCTAACCATACCAACACTTTTTGCCCACTTGAAAATACGTTTATTCTTTGTATTATATATGAATATGTATATATAAGAAAGCCCCAGGCTAGCTAACAATAACACCACATTCAATTAACCATTCGAATATATATAATCTAAATTTGCTATTGTTATATGTGGTACACACTCCTAAACACAATATGTGTACCTAAAATTCAATAATATTAAATCTATAAAATGGTTGCAAACAGTACATAAAAAAACACTTTAGAATATATAAATAATTTATGTTAAGCTGTACACAGCATGAATCATCGATCGACCGATCGTCTTTATATGTATATATACATAGTTACACAGTTTGTCAATTATGCGATCAATTGATTGTGACATAATATTTAAATCAAATTATTTGTGACATTTTGTTTTAATTCGATTTTCATTTTAATTAATTAAATTACTTGTTATGTATATATCGAGCGCATATACATACATATATATATATATGCACAAAGAAACAAATGATGAGAAGAAGATCGTCGAACGATGTTTCTCGATATATTAAGTCAAAGTGTTTTTGTTCTGTTTTATATTTTATTTTATTCGTTATTTCTTGATAATATTTTTATAACCGAATTAAGATCAAATATCGAACCGACATACTATATATATACAGATGATCAATAGAAAATGTCTCAATCGGTTATGTTTATTAAGAAAATTGTAACATTATAACGATAACGACATTATATATGTATATATGTATGAGCTTCCGAATTATATCGGAATATACCTATACAAATAAGCTTATTATATACATTAAAGCTTTATACCGTACCACGCTGATTAATATCGGAATTCAAATCGTATAAATTTTGTATTCCTCCTTAATATTCTCACGGTTGTTAAATTCTAATATTTATTCTATTTCTTTTCTATTATTTTATTTATTTTGTAACAACACAATGTATTAAAGAAAAACATTTTCTACATAATATATAAATTACTTAAGAAAGCATAAAAGACAATTATCGAATTTATCTATTTTGATTACGATAAAATTTGTCATCATCATCATTAAGACGAACAGTAAATATATCGCTGTGTGACTTGATATTTAGGTCGGGCTGATTGAATCGCTGGACTGATGCCTATATAAATACATTGTGGGAGATTTTTGTATTCAACACAAAACGAAATATTTACCTGATAAAGGGTTCATAAAACTGATCTACAAAACAAACACAAAAAAAAAAGTATTTCGATTACACAAAGAAAAGCCGGGATAATGCGATGGAAAAATCATTTGAGCGAAAATTTTAAACCTTTTAAATGCATCCAATATTTATCCGCATCTTCAAACGAGATCGTATTCATATTTATCTTATCCTAGACACCGTGTTAATCACAAATCCTTATTATTTGAATATCCATCCATATATATCTATATAGACATAAATACATGCGACAATGAATGGTCATTTCGATAAATCCGTCTTATAAATGTGTATACATATATAAGGATATGGATTTTGATCCGGATTCCATTTTTGTGTGACACAAATCCTTTTTGCTTTTTTTCATTTTTCTAAATCATGTACATCATGGATTCGAGGCTGGATTATTATTAAAAACATTTTTCGTTTTTTAATCCGCATAACACCAAATTTTATATTGTTGAAGGGTTTTTTCGGTCGATGATACTTGAGCTGCGTGCTTATATTATATGGTGTCGAAACAAATTTTCGTGTATGGGCCCGTATTATCGAAAAAGGTATATATACATTAGATAAGTGGAAATTGTTAGATTGTATAATGTAATTAAAATGTGAATAAAAAATATCTCGATTTAGTTCAAGTGTTTCATATAGTTTGTGTGTTTATGGGATCATGTTATAGGCGACAAGGACAATAATCGTATATATAGTGCGGAAGGGCTATTCTGTGTATATATATAAACAATACATCTGTCGACAAAATTTCTATCGAATTCATGAATTCTATCGAATATAAAATTCTGGTAAATTCTGAAAATAAGAAATTTCGGTTCATAAAATTTCATTTGGCCAGGAAGTTAAAAAAAAATTAATCCATCCTGAATTTATACATATAACAATGTTCCTTCCCAATCTCAATGAATTTTTTCATCTCGTTACACAATCAAGTATACAGCATGCATCGTATACAAAAATAGACCATATATACACTAGTGTAACCGAGCGCAAAAAAACTGCTTAGAAAGGAAAATCCTTTCTTTTCATCTGTCTTACATGATTAACAAACGTAATAAGATTTCTATTTTCGTTTTAATTGTTACAAAATATTTTTAAAATAATATTAGACCTCATTGTACCAATATATAGCTTTGTGTTTTCTTCTCAAGTCTAATTCCATTATTATGTATAGAATTTATAGAGGCCGACCGAAGCAACGAAAGATTTGTAAGTAGTTCTTATTTCTAGCTATTATGAACATAAATGATAACAATAATAACCGATATTGTATACATATGTATAAGGAGATTAGATTTAATGAAAAGTAACCAAACCAAACTTAAATAAAAAAAATTTAATAGTTTAAAGAAGATCACCTCTACCACACGCACATCAATATAATTATGTATCGATTTTTACCTTAAATGATATCATATATAGCCAAATTTAGTTATAAGACGAGACCAAAAAATCTTAATACTTTAAGCATAACTATATACGTACATATATTGAGTTAAATGGATAAGACCATAGAACAAAATATAAGATTTTAGCTTAAGATGATATTTTGGATTTAACAAAACAAAAAAGTTATAATCTATTAAGAATTTGATGTTTGATAACGCGCGGTCTATATAATCTTTGTCTCGTATATATACAAAAAGCCATCCTTAATATTTTTTTTTTAATTAAAATTTTGTCAAAATAAACTTAAAAATAATATTTTTGGCATTAAGATTTCTTATCTGGGTCTTATTTATACATATAGCTAATATATATACATTTATTTATTTATATTTACGAAAAAAAAACATCGGACGAACGGACAGCCACAGCATAAATATACATATATACCAAAAAAAAAGGACACAACAATCTCTTAATTTGTTTTTTGTTATCATTTATTTATACATATTTTTGTTTTTCTTAAATTATTTTTTTTTGTGCACTTCTTAAGATTGTCAAACGATTTTGCCGACCGACTGACACGAATATACACAAATTGACCATTCCGAATTATTGTTGTTTTAAGATTTGATATTTTTTACTTTATATATCCTTTTGAATATAAAAAAAATTGTTATTATTGTTATTAATAATTTATTTTGTGTGTGTGTGTATGCGGGATTATGTATTTTCTATAAGGACAAAAATAATGATTAGAATAACAAAATATTGGAAAAGAAAGGATTGCATTTAAATAGGAATCCATTTTGTTTTGTTCAAATTTTCCGTGAGAAATTTTTAGACGAACACATATATGGGAACTACATATATAATATATGAATATATAGAATTGAAAGTTTCTTTTATTGTGAAATCATTGGCCTGGAAACAATTGCTGAGTAACAGCAAAAAAATCTAACTCGTTTTCGCACTTAACTCACCTATATATAAGCATATCGATTATGGTTTACCGAAGATTTTCGTAAATTAGCCAAGGCGCAGAAACTTTAAAGTTAAATGTTGAACTCAAAATATGTTACAAATGGATTGGCTTTTGGCCTAGTTGGTAAAATCAAGAACATCTGAATTTTTACGGCTCAGAATCACATTCTGTGATAATATCGTTTTCAGCATCAACAATTACCATAACAAGGGCTTATACTAATCCGGCAAATCCACTAACAATAAGGCGGCCACCGGATAGCTTTATAAAAAGTTACATATAATTATTTCGCTTACATAATCTACTGCTGTATTGGATATTTTCATGTTTCAACAAATTTTCGATTTCCAATTTTTAACTTCGAATTTCCAATTTTGAATTTATGAAATTAAATTTCGAAATTATTAAGTTGAATTTCAAATTTCGAAATATTAATCTCCAATTTACAAACAAAAAATATTTGCTTCAACAGCAAATGAACCCAGAGCAATGAACGTGAATAACGATATTCATTTAATTAGTGAGATAGGTCACAAATAAAGAAAATTACTTAACCTAACTTAAACTTAAAAAATAACTGTTCAGACCAAATGAAAAAAAAGCCCGAAATCAGTGCAGTTAGCTAGTAAAACTAAACCGTCTAGATTAGAACATGGTGCTGATCAAATTCCTCTCGGTAATAGATTTTGTAGCTTGAAGTTGATGGTGCCAATGGCACAACAGCTAAACAGACAGAAAAGCCGCCACCAAATTATTTAAAAAAGGCGTCAAATAATGATCTGTCAATATAATCGACAAGTTAACTGACTCAAAATTATATATTGCCCCGCTTAAAAGGAGCAATAGCAATGAACGAAAATTCAACCTTTGGAAACTGATAGTTTCAGAGCGCTTGTAAACCATTTCGATCAAACCGGAACAGTTGTTTTAAAAGGAATGGAGAGCAGCATAGAGATGATCGACATTCATGCGGCTCTCGATCTTCCATGCCAAATCTATTGCAAACATTTTAAATCTAGAGAAGGTTTCTCAACCGATGTTACTGCATCGCAAAATCACTGTAGAGGAACCAAATGTCAAAAATACGGGCACTAAAAAGCTTATTGCCCGTTGAGTGAAGTTTGCGTTATCTGTGGCGAACTGATCTGTGGCGAAAAAGAGTGCGATATGACCAGAAATGATCCATCAGTAAAACGCTGTAGTAATTGCGGTGCAAATCACAGAGGTTGCCCAGTATATCTGGGTTTGAAGCGTAAGACCAATCCAAAGTTATGATCTACGAGCAAGGAATGTTTAAGCCACGTTACAATCAAAGAAATATGGCTTCAAGAAGTACAATTGCCCAACAAGCGAATGCTCACTCAACCACACAAAATAACCTGGAGAATGTTACAAGCAGTTGTGCACAACCAGGAGTATGCCAACATTCTAAAAGGTACCGCCCCAAACACGAAAGTTGAAGAAGAATTAAATATTCACGCAACCGTAAACAAACTGATCGAAACGATCCAAAGTTTCATGATGATAATGGAAAGACAACTGAGCATGATGATGCAAAATATGAACAATCTAATGCAAATTATCGTCAAAAGCTAATAATGACGCTCCTAAAGATAGCTGTATGGAATGCGAACGATCTTTCACAGCACAAAGCTGAGGTTCAAACCTTTCTTGTCGATCAAAATATAGACATCATGCTAATACCAGAAACACACTTTACAAAAAATACCTTTTTTAAAATCAACGGATATTCCGGATATATACGTTTATAACACCAAACACCCAGATCGAAGAGCACACGGCGGCACTGCAGTCTATAGATCAAACGAAAAATAAAGCATTATGAACTCATCAAATATGATAAAGATCACTTCCAAGCAACTAATATCTGCCTAGAGCAATGAATGGTCTGGAAGTTGTGTAATATCGGCTGTTTACTGTCCACTGAAACACGCAATCAAAAAGCAGCAATTTATCGATTATTTTAATCAGTTGGGCATTAAATTTCTCGCAAGGGGCGACTACAATGCTAAACATCTGCAATGAGGTTCGAGATTAACAACACCTAAAGGAAAGCAACTATATCAAACAATGATCGAAAAAAATCTAGATTATTTATCTTCTTACTTACTGGCCATCAAATAGAAATAAAATACCTGATTTAATAGATTTCTGTATAACAAAAGAAATTGCACGCACCAATGCTCAGGTAGAAGATTGCTATGACTTATGATTCGATCACTCACCAATAATAATAACTCGAACTACCAGAGCTTTAAAAGCAGAACCACCTCAACGTTTAACAAAGAGGCTACCTCTGATATTAATAATTTTGAAAAAGTTAATAAGCCTTCAACCAATAAACTGCAGTTAATCCAAGAAAAATGTAAAATACAACGGCTATGGCAGCAGTAAAAATCTCCATTACTACAATGGAAATTGAATGGGGCTATTAAAGCCCTTAAACGAGCATTGGGAGAAGAAGAAGACTCAGGAATCCAGAGTTGCATTACTGAACTATCGACGACCGAGAAGACAGATTATTCACTATGGGCGGCAACAAAAAAACTAAAGAAGCCAACATTATCGAATCCACCAATTAGGCAACCAGATGGACTTTGGGCCAGAAGTGACGTAGAAAAGGATACTGCTTTTTCTAACTACTTGAAAAAAGTATTCGCACCAAACGAAAAAACTAACAACAGTCTATCAAAGTTTACGGGGGACTCTTCGAAACCAATTTCTTTAAAAATTTAAGTGGAATATAGTTAAAAATACTATTAAAATTGTATAAACCCAATGAAAGCTCCACGACACGATTTTATTACCGGAAACATGATCTGAGAATTACCTGGTAAATGCATAAAGCTCATAACTTTTATCTTCAATGCGATTATGAGATGTAGGTTTTGCCCTATACAATGGAGAAGCTTGGAAAAGACGAAACACAAGTCGCATCATACAGGCCAATAAGTATACTTCCGGTGATTTCTAAACTTTTTGAAAAAATGGTATTACAAAACTTAAAATCAATATTATCTGAAGGACAGATTATACTAGACGAACCAATTTGGGTTTCGAGACCAACATGCTACTGTAGAGCAGGTGCACAAAATTAAACAAGGGCACCATTTCTCAACAAACAAATGTCAAATACTTTGGTTTCCATCTTGATAGAAGATTGACATGGAGAAAACACATTGAATCAAAGCGCAACCAACTAAAAATTAAATTTTCAAAAATGTAGTGGCTGATTGGAAGAAAATCAAATCTTTCACTTGATAGCAAGGTTCAACTATACAAAATGATCCTAATTCCTATATGGACATATAAAATTGAGCTATGGAGCTGTAAAAGCACATCAAATATTAACACGGATTAACACGGTCAAAGATATGATACAAGCACACAGTTTGAAGTACCTTTTGAAACTGGAAACTCACCCCAATGAATTAGCAAGACAACCGAATTACTAAGGCAACCGTAATAGAGATGGCTTCGCAGAGAGGAGATCCACTAGATCTAATGTATTGATAAATTTAATGTGACTACATACATAAACTATTGCACCGTGGGCCCATTTGTGGCATTGAGAGATGGAGTGATCCGCCCAATTTTAATTTATTTATTTAAGCTAACACATTTAATTTAATTAATTATTATTCATGCATGCTAATAAAATAGGTTAAGGACTTAGATAAAATATTTTTTAGATTGCAAGCTTTGCACACTTCTTGTTAGTTTCGTATAAAGAAAGTAGGATTCCTAATTTTAAATTTCCGATTTTTTATTTTTCAAAATTTCTAATATAAATTTAAAATTTTCCTTTTTTCATTTTCAATTTCCTTATGCCAATTTCGAATTGCTTAATTCCAATTTCCAGACCGCAATACCAATTTACCGAACAAATATACCTACAAATATTGAGACGACCTACGTATTAGAAATGATTTAGAGTGTAGCCGTGCATTTTGAATTTATTCATGATTCCTAGTGATATAGTTCCATTCTCAGAACTTTATCAATTTCCTTCATAATACGAGTATATACATCTTCTTTAATTCTTCTTCAGCGTATTTTTCACTAATTATTTAGAAATAAATAGCCAGCACTTCATTCACATATCATGTTAGGGTTATAAGTTTGGATTTACTGATATCTTGAAAATTGTATACTAAATTGCAACTAAACTTTTTGAATGACTGTGAAGTTAATACTAAGAAAAATAGTTAAATTTTGTTACTTTTTCCAATTTGCTTTTTTTATACGATAATTGAAATGTTTGGGCCGCCAATTCCGAAATTGTCTACATACTTTAGATTGCATTCTCGGCTAACTTATGGCAACTAGAATTTAGACAAGACGTCTAAATTTAAATGGGCTTAGTTTAGTTTTAAATTTTGTAGTTTTACAGAATTCAGAAAGTTTATTAAATTTTTTTGTATTCGATCTAAGAACTGAGATCAACTAAAATTTCATTAGAAGGTCATTAGAACTTAATCCATAATTTTGTGCCTTAAAACTTTCGACTATCCATTTTCGTATAGCTTGGACCAACTGCTATCTTTATATTCAGACGGGGATTAAATTCTAATGATCTTTAAATTATAGTTGACCCAACTAAACCTAATTTTACTATACAAAAAAATTCTAATAAATAATAAAATTTAACAGTATAACTTCTTGTTATTTTTTAGTATTTACTAATTTTAAATTGCCATAATTCAGATTAAAATTTAAATGCCGTTTGGATGAAAGTCCACGGCGCTTAATTTAAATTATACAGAAAAAATCAATCAATTCATAGATCAACTTAATTATACAATCGAAATGCTGTTGGAAAATAAATAAAATCTCAAATTACCCGGTATAAAAACTGTGCAATCTGCAAGAACAAGAACATTCTTCTTGAACTATCCACTTAAAAGTTGTGCATTTAGGATTGTTACTCGTCGTATATACACAAATACCTCAAATTACAAACGTGCAATTACAGAAAAACAATAAAGCCAAGATGAGATTTTTCTTTTCGCAAAATCCAAAGAAATTCAAAACTTACCTTTTCTTATGTACATTATAAGTTATATACATACGTATATAGAGAGACAGACAAATAATAGACCCGAAAAATTTGCCATATCATTATAATAATATAGACATTTCTATATCTCTAAATCTAATCTGTTAAAACGAAAAATCTGTTACATTTTTATATATTTTCAAGTTACCTAATTGTGTTGAACGTATTTGTATTTTTTGTATATACAATTGTGTCGGGTTCCAATTTAAGTTTTTTTTTTTATATAAAACCAGTTGATGTTATTTGATACATTATTTGCATTACAAACCGCCTTATTTGTATATTAGCCCTATTATTTTATATACATGGTGCGCGTTATCAAGATCATATATGTATATAGGAACACAATATAAAATATGGCGACATTTTCGGAATATTTATATAAAATTCGCTAGACGAGTAATTTCCCACACAAAAAATAACTATATGCTAATCGTTTAAATCAATAAAATTTGGTGAATTGAGCCTGGACAAAAAACGTTTTGTCCATTTCCATGTATATGAAAAAAGCGATTACGTCCTAAGTACATATAATATAGACATTTAGGTACACACAATTCCGGATTATTTACGGAAAATAACGTAATTGTTATTATTACATATACAAATATACAAAACTATCATATTATGTAACCAAACACTTTAATGACCAACTGAAGGAAATCTCTATTTATATATGTTCTATTGTGTATTATGTTGTATTCAGCATCGACACAAATAAATAATAATCAAATAGATTTTGTAAGATGATTTGTATTTTTGAATACTCGTACCTACATACATAATATATAGAATTGGCCTAATCAGTCATCAAATATTTTTCAACCACCCTTCATTCCCCATATACATATATGCATGAATGTGTATGTTATATGTTGCTTATATGCCCCATGTACACAACATAACACAATGTAAGTGTAATGTGATATTTTATTTTCATGTGAATTGGAAACATTTACATTACATATTTATGTACAAATGTATGTTGTTGTTACCTCATTCAGAGGATTATTAGGTCGATTGTTAGTGAATTGTAACGTTTTCAGTATTATAGTATACATATACATATATATACGAAATCCTAAACATTGTATAGTAATCAAATATTTATATAAAACTAACCCTATATGCCCGATCTAAATATTTTCTAGATTTTATCACGCAATTTTGCATATGGCATGTACTCATATCAATTAAATCATCCGCATCGTCTTATAAATTTAGGTTGACTATCAATTATATCCGACTAATTCTGATAAATCTCGAATAAGGGGATACCGTGTTTTGATACAAATAACAATTCTCGATCTATAAACCCTTAAAAAAATGTAATCCGATATCAAAATTTCGGAAAAATATATGTCTTCACCCATTGTTGTGATAAGTGACTGTCTCCGAAAACGAAAACAGAAATGATTTTTTTTCGTAGTTTATTTTTTAGACCATAGAAGAAAAACGTGAGGAATGAATTTTAATTAAACCGAATACACATAAAACCGCATATAACATACATTCGGTATCTTTATAACTTTCTAAAGCTCTAAACGCGCACAGTAGTGAAATTTGTGTCTCTCTCTCTCTCTTTATACATATAAGTAAGTATATGTAATTATACACGCTGAAGGTAGTAATTATGGATAAGCAAACATTTGTTGAACTCAAATTAAATAATCTCAAAAGTTGTATTGTTCGAATCGCTTTAAAATTGGTGAATGTTAATTAGGTTAAATAAAGAATAGTGATGTGATTTAGTGTAAACTAAAACTGTTACCGTCAAATATATATTCTTTGAGATAACTACCACAACTATACACAACACGCACTGATTTTTTTTTTAACTGTTCGAGGCGGAGTTTAGAAAATTCAATACCAAACGCAATTAAATTGTGGGTAGCATCCGCAAAATGGGCTAAAATATAAATCCTAAAGATGGAGCTCAAAAATAGGTTTGGAAGGAAAAAAAAACGGAATGTGTATAAACGGTAACCTAACCACCATATACATAGCTATGAAAGCAGTGATCACAATTTTCTATGCCAACGTCGACAACGTCGACAATGTAAACAATAATGTAGACAGTTTCTAGATTGGTTTTGTGAATTACTTCTTAACTGCGGTGACCAAATTTCTTTAGGAACAATGCAAAATAACGATATAGTGTTTTAAAATAGTAAAAAGATGGTTTCAGTTTAGAAAGAGCAGCTCATACAAATTAGAAACCTGGCACAATTATGATAAACAAATTTACAAGATGATTAGTACTTATACATTAAAATTAATTCTGAGATCTCTGGCGATAATACGAATTCGAGTTCAAGAAGCTTATGAGCAGATTAACCGAATTTTGTCCGCTTACCGTGCCAGACTGCTCTATGACTAAGTTTTGACAAAATCTAATGAATTTGTTTTGAAGGATGATGAAACGTTTGGATTTGAAACAGGTTAGCAGGTCAAAATATATATCTTGCCAAAAATAGCATAGATAAAAGGTTTAGATGTCAAGCGATTTACAGTTGTCTTGTCATGGTCTTTGTCAGGTCTTTGTGGCATTCTACACAGTAGTGTCGAATCTGTTCATAAAAGAATGGGTACAGAAACGTATTTTAACTTTAATTCGTTAACGCGATTCACCAAGACGAATTAATTATTAAATTATTATCAAATTCGACTTGCTGGATGGAAACTGGGCCACGAAACAAGGTTATGTCTTGACTTTGATGGAACCAGAAATGTTGAATATAAATGGGATTTTAAAGTTATGGAAAATGACCAACTTGAACAGAACTAGGGCTAATCCTTGACCGATTAAAATGAAACTCGACATGTTGGATGGAAATAGGATTTTGATTTGAAAAATGTGGGATTAAATGTTTTTTAAATACAATTCTTGAATATGGCCAAATTTCACTTAACTTAACTTTTACAGAAATAGTATAGTTACATTCCAGTAGGCCATATTCCACAATATGATACAAAAATACTTTTTTAATCCCCACAGTTAATAATATTCTAGAACTTTATCCAAAAATTAATTTATATTCTCCCATTTCAACCCAACATGTCAGATTTTTTCAGAGTCGGTTAAGAACGTGCAGCTTAGTTAAGTTTCAGTATATAGGTAAGCCAGAACTTCATTTAAAAATCATTTTATAATCCCATTGTTCTTCAATATGCTATAAGTTTCATCAATAGCCGTGTTTCTTGACGTATGATCTGATCCGGATCAGATCATATCTGCTTCCCTTTCATTTGTATAGCCGCGTTTCAGGAAATCAACAGAAAAATCGTATTATTTTTTGTTTTTAGGTTATTATTTTGATCCTAGTAGCATTTTGGTTCAAAATTTTATACAAAAACAAAAAATAGTACAATTTTTGTGTTGATTTCATGAAACACGGCTATACAAATGAAAGGGAAGCAGATATGATCTGAACCGGATCAGATCATACGTCAAGAAACACGGCTAATATTGTGCTTCCAGAACTTTATTCAAATATCAATTTAAAATGGCATTTCCATCCAATATGTTGAGATTTATCATAATCGATCAAGTGATAGCCTAATCCTCATCTAATAGTCCAAATCTCAGAACATTATCGTGATTACCGGCGCTGCTTTGCTATTGCTTACCGTGTTTGGAAATGATAACGGTAAATTGTTTGCGATGAATTGCTTCTGATAAACTAGTCTAGAATCAAAGTTTTGGCCTGAATAAGGTAGTTTACACTACTCTAAGGACGCAATAAATTAGTACGTGACTAAATAATCAAATCAATGTTTTAGTGAAAAAAATGCTCGAAAAAATGGCGGATGCTATAAGATTGCCAAAAATATGCATTGTAAATGGAACAATATTGCTGCTTTTCAAATTTAGATCAAACCGAACGTTTAGTGCATAAACTTTCATTAATAAAAGCTTTTGGTCATTTTATTTCAACATACATTTCCAAAGTTATAGTATGGTATGTGGTTTCCGATTTAATTTGAATATTTTCTTTAATTTTTTTAACTGAATCTCCGTTTTCATATCGCTTAAATGTCGTAGGTTGTTGACATTGTCAATTAGTCTACGTAATAATATACATGTCGACAACCGGGTAGATTACACGGCGTAATCTACCTCACTCATCCTTGTCAACGTGTCGATAAACCCTAGACAACGTCAATAATGTAGACAATTCCTGTGAATTAGTTCTAAACTTTAAAACAGAATTAAAAACGGCTTAAGCTTAGAAAGAGCAGCTCATAAAAATAAGAAACTGATAAAATTATTTGCAAGATTATAACTTACATTAAAAATAATTCGGAGAATTTATAAAAAATCAAATCGTTTAGATAACGAGAACTTCTCCGCTAAACGTGCCAGAATGTTATGACCAAGCGAATGTGTTTTGATGAATGGCGCATACGTACGTGAAATAGACCTTGAAACTAGTTAGCAGATCAAAATATATATGTTGCCAAACATATAGCGATAATGCGCACCCACTAAATATAATGTCCCGATTCAGCAGTAAAGTTTTGGTAATCGGCAATTAATTATTAGATATCAATATTATCAAATTCGACACACCGAGCAAATAGCGCAGTGGTTCAAGCTGCGACGTTTGGATCGGGAGGTACCGAATTCGAATCCCAACAGAGGCGGGATGCAAAAGGGATATTTCATCTCCCGATTACGATTGGTGATTAAATTGAAAACATCTATGACCCTCTGTTGGAATGTAGAACTCATGGGCCGACCCATCTTGCAATGCGCAGGTGGTATACTGTACTTTTGTGAATGGGATGAATAAATTTATTGAATGAATGTTGTGTGAATGTAAGGTAAGGCTATGGACCAAACAAGTGTCTATGCCAAGTCCTTTAAAAAAAAAAAAAAAAAAAAAATCAACATGTTAGATGGAACCTGGTGGGCCACGAAGCAAGGCTAATTCTTGACTATACTGGAACTCGAAATGTTGGATATAAATGAGATTTTAAATAAAACTTCTGATAAAGTTCTGGAAAATGACCAGCTTGATTGAACCTAGACTAATCCGTGACCGATTATAACGAAACTCGACATGTTAGATGCGGAAATAGAATTTTTAAATTATTTTTGATTTGAAAAAATTGTGATTAATAAATATTTTTTGAATACAATTCATGAATATGGCCAACTAGGATGGAGCTAGTCTATTCTTCGTCCGATTATGACAAAACTTCATCTGTTCGATAGAAACAACATTTTAAAACGAATTTTGAGATTATTGGTTATCCAATTAAGATGTATGATTCAACATGTTCGGTTGAAATGAAAATACTAACATGATTATTGAGATAAGTTTTGCTATATGATCTCTTTCCTTCACTGATTACGATTAAATGTCTTCACTTAAAAGAATTATCTTCGCTTAGAATATGTCCATATTCTGAAAATGTGTCCTTATAAATAGTAAATTAGTATAACAGTATACATATTATCCGGGAGAGATTTGCCTTCGAATTGAAAACAAACAAAAAAACAATAATACTTTGCATTGTCTACGCAGTAACCTCCCTCGCCAACGACTGAATATAGTCATAAACTGGGTCAAGAATAAAATAATTTACCAAAGATATATTGGCCATGATCCCAAAAGTATTAAATCTATCCCTATGTAATTGAAATTATGTTATACAATGTGGACAACCACACTTCAATTTACTTTAAATGTTCAATTTATTTCAAATGAAAAATAAGGCCAAGGCACATCGAAACTTGCATCCGATGTAGTTTTATGCGGATTTTGAAAAAATTAATTTTGTTTAGTTAATATTGGAATTTAAATGCGTATTTCGTACGCACTGCAATGAAGATAAATATAGCAGAAAGTAAAATTAGATGTTACTTTCTATATATAGTTTTAAGTTCATTAAAAATTCTTGCTTAAAGAATTCTTATCAGCCCCAGTTGCCCTATTCTTGAAGTTGGTGAAAATCAATTATAGAATCGTTCAAAAAATCAAAAAATGTTCGAAAATATTTCCACGAATTTGACATTTATTTAATAAAGGGATAAATTTAAGAGTCGTAAGATTTCATCGTCCAAACAAACAATTTCTAAGTAATTGAACTCAGAAATGTTGATAACATTTTGAGAAATTTCTGAAACGATTCCTCGTGTGGGAACATTTCTCCGATTTCAAAAATAATGCCCCACAATTTAAAAGTATGCGGTGCATTATTCCATCCCAAAACTAGCATTGTGTATAACCGATTCCAACTCACTGTTTGAACAAATGATATTGGTCGAGGTTTGGGAAAAAATGAAGACAGAATAAACGTGCATGCAGCAAATCATATTTAAATTCTCCTTTCAAATTTATAAACTCGAGTGTCAAAGTATAGGTTAAAAATGTCGGCATCAGAATTTTAAGAATTCGGTTATTAAGAATTTAATAATTAATCAAAGGGTATTGAAAAAATATGTTCAAAATATACAAATTAAGTAGATACATATATAGGATTTGAAAAATATACGGAATAAACCAATTTATTGAACTAAAAAAATTCTCCATTTTCTTCGTTTCTAATTTTCAATTCCATAAATCTCTAAATTCTCAAGTAGTATTCACATGCTTTTGTTTTACAGAGCAAAAAATTACCAATCAACGGTTAGAACATAAGCACTTTCTTGTGAATTCGATCTCGAAATTTTAGAAATGTATGAATTTGAAAATTGTAAAATTAGGGAATTTCGAAACTGGAAATGCACGAATATGGACATTAATGTTAGTTAATTTTAAAATATGTATTTCGAAATTAGCGAATTTAAATATTTAATGCTAAATCTGAAAAATATTTAGAATACGGTAAATTTTAAACCGGATTTCATCGATAATCTTAATAATTTTCAATTTTATGAATTTTCAGAATAATGTTTGTTTTACAAATTCATCTTTTGAATTTTCTGAAATTCTAAGTTCCAAAATTTCAAAATTTTAGTTATTTACTATTCAATAAAATTTTCGAGTCTCAAATTCAAGCAGATTTATCACAATATGGGTTGGAATTTTAACTATAAAATCTTAGAAAATTTGAAGTAGATGAATTTTCATAATTCCGTCGTGAAATATTCAAAAAATGTATCATCTTTCCAAAATTTTACCAATAATATAAATTAATTTTACTAAATTTTACCAATGATATAAATTAATTAAAATTATTGAATCGAAAATACAGAACATCAGTTACAATAACTGAATTCGAAAATTCAAGCGATATTTAAATTTTAAACTCATTTTGGAATAGTTGAATTTCTTAAGATCATAGAATTGAACATTCGGAGAGAGTCAGAGTTCTTATCAGCAATGTCAGTGTTACATAAAGGCTAAAAAAAATCAGAATTTTCAAATCACTTAGAAATTTCGAGAAATTTGAATTGTTTGTACATTTTAAAATTAGTTTAATTTTAGAATTATGCGAATATCGGCAGGCGGAAATAGATCGAAGAAAGCCAAAAATTGAGAAGAGTGCAACTATACCAAAACTATATTTTCTTTGTACTAAAATTATATA
The DNA here is from genome assembly GCA_951394425.1 of Tipula unca. Taxonomy (NCBI): domain Eukaryota; kingdom Metazoa; phylum Arthropoda; class Insecta; order Diptera; family Tipulidae; genus Tipula; species Tipula unca. The sequence goes on from OX596381.1 coordinate 188,944,460, forward strand.
ATTGTAGAGGTGGAATTGGCATTAACTTCCTTTAACTATTTTTATGTACTCCTTTAAGAAAGAAGGGAAAGAAATTTGTATAGACTCAATGTAATCATTCTTTCAGAAAAAGAGGTAATATATGAATACCAAAAATCAAAATTTACCGCTAAAGTACCCATATACATCAAATTTAAGAACCTATTATTTAAATTGATGTTGCACTGGATCCGAAATACGTTACTCTTGTCGTCTATTATTTACAAGCGGACAAAAAAATTATCAAATGGTATGCGGAGAAATTAATGCTAAAAGAATTTTAGGTACTACCAAAGAGGAAGTATATGGGTACTTGGTTTTCAAATTATTAGCTGACAAATACATAGGTAAATTTCGCTGCGAAGTAGTAAATAATAAACCCGGTTAAAACAATATTTATACTTTTTACGAGAATGAGGAACCTTGACACTCTTCATATAGCTGGTGATATAGATGCAACCTTTCAAAACCATTTAGAATTTTGACAGTAAGCTGGTTAAACTGCAGAAAATAGAGTGTTTTGAAATTACAAGTGCCATGAGAACTTTTTCAACCAATCTCCACTCACAAATAGCCATACTTAAGATAAGGTCTTGAAACAAGTCAAACACCGATTTTCGGTTTATCGGATCCTCGCTAAACAATGTATTTACTTTTTATTAAATAATGAATAGTTAATTAAACTTTACTTCAGAGGTAAAAAAAATTAGGGCGTTGTTTTTATTTCATAATAATCAATGACGTAGATTACGTACCTAACAAAATTATAAACTGGATCATTTTTCAATATATGTATGTAAAAATTGTTGATTTATTTTGAAACCATATTTTTAAAATAAATTAATGTTTTAGCATAAATCGATAAAGATAAAAATTAGGGCATTTATTCAAATTTATTTTATAAACTAAAATTATTGATTTGCTATACTGTTGTATGAATTGAAACAAACTAAACATATTAATTTTACATCTTGAATTAATGATAGTTGGCTGGGATTAACGGATTTGTATATACTGGCTGGAGGGATCAAAATATTAAATTTATTTTAATTTTCAAAATTAGGTACTCGAATTTCACAATAATTAAACCTTTAGGGGCAAATCAATAATTTATATCCGCAGGTGCGAATGAGAACCACCGATATATTTTTGTCAGTATATTATATGAATTAATAACTTAGCCGGAAAACCCACAGGCCCAACGATGATAATATTTCCAATACAATTGTTTAATCCCAATTAACATTAACAATAATTTCAGAAGCCCAAATAAAATTGTTAAATTAATTTACAAATCTCTCCAAATATAATAACAACAATAAGCATAATAGATCAAACATTAAAAGTAAAATATTAATTTATGATGTAATTATTAGTTACCACTATATAGGCGCGCGGAATGATTGAAAAGAAGCTGCTATAACATTGAGTAAAATCTTAAAAAGTAAATAATCATAATGGTTGGTGCTTTGGTGGTGATCATGATGATGAATCGTCTTAAATCGTAAAGCATATAGTGTATACCAAAAAAAAAAAGATAAATAAAGTTATTTGTATGTAATTGAGAAGGATCGGAATTTTTTTTTGTCCGATCATCATCATCTGAAGATTTTATTATTTTTCTGTTTGTTAAATAAATAAACAGATTATTATATGTTGAATGTAAATAATGTATGGTTTTAGAGAGTTGAAAATGTATCTTTTCTTCTTTTCTACAAAATTTTTTATTTTTTTTTTGATAGACTTCAAATCATCAAGATCATAACCATTTATTTAATAGAATGAAAATAGAAAACCGCATGTAACACGTTCGGTCATATATGCAGTGTACACATTTACTATGTATTAGAGTCGCGGCGACTGAACGTGTTAAATTAGATATAAGAAAATTTTCGCGGCGCAATGTTTGAAATTTCAATAAAAGATGAATTAAATCATCTTAGTTGTTGTTGCTGTTGTGTTTATAATTAATAATTACAGAATTTCGGTAAAAAAAAAACTATTCGTTTGTGTTATTATTTATGCCGAAAAAAGTTTTAACACTTTTATGAAACACATTGAAATTGAATTAATTGGGATAGTTAGAGGTTAGGTGTGTGTGTGTGTGTGTACAAATTATTGAGATAAAACGGTTATAAAGGTAATATTTGTGTATACATACATTATATATATACAAACACTTTGTACATATCAGAGAGTGGGAATATTTTGATGAGGTATTTAGAGGCGCCTGAATTATGACATTTTAATTTTATGTTTTAATTTTAATACTGCGCACGATGACTTTGTGATATTTTTGGTTGGAATATTTATCGATACGCGGTGTTTATGTAACGTGATAATGAAAAAATGCTCTAATTAAGTGGAGGGTTACTATCACACATTGCGCTAACATATGCGGTATCAAATTATTCGCAGTCTGCAACCAACTCTAGAAGATTTAATAATCTAAAGAATTCAGAATATCCATCTTACAACACTGGAATTATAAATGACTAATCAACGCTCACGACGATTAGTTTTTTTTTTTTTTTTTTTTTTTTTTTTTAAATACCAACACATATGTACATACATTATTTAGAGACTGTTCGGCTAGTGGATTTAATGTCCTTTGAAAGCTTCTGAACAGTATCCCTATTTGTACACGGCTACAGGTCCGTCTTTTAATTGGCCATCTGCACACTGCATAGCTCCATGCTAGCCTGTACCAACATGAACGATGGGTCGGCCCATGAGTTCTACATTCCAACAGAGGGTCATAGATGTTCTCAATTTAATCACCGATCGTAATCGGGAGATGAAATTTTTGCATCCCGCCTCTGTTGGGATTCGAACCCGGTACCTCCCGATCCAAACGTCACAGCTTTAACCACTGCGCTATTTGCTCGGTGTTATCAAGCAATGAATTAAAAATATATATGTATATAACATTAGTTTTATCCGATTCAAACGATGTCAATGAACCAACCCCAGCCTGAATTAGCAACACCCAATCAATTAACCCCGATGAAAACGAACAAAATGCAAAAACTGTCAAATGATTATTTTTATCAATTTACAACGTTTTGATTGTTAAATTAAATAAAACAAATGATTTTCAGATTAATTAGAATATTTATTGCAATGGTTTGAGTTTGAGTATGATTGGCGTGTCACATGCTAATATCGGTGCAGATTTATTTAATGTAATCGTTTGTGGTGTATCGGCGCACGTCATCACTTGAAAATTACGTACAATTGAAATTAATCCCAAACGAGTTTGCATCACACCGAATCGTAGCCCAATGCAATTGCGAGGTCCCTCACCAAAGGGTAAATAAGCGAATGGATGTCGTTTTGCTTTGTTCTCCTCGGTAAATCGCTCTGGATCGAATACATCGGGATTTGGATATATATCGGGGTCTCGATGTAAACCAAATACTGGAATGACCACTGGCGTTCCAGTCTCGATGACATCTTTGGTGCCGGGTACCAAATAATCACGTACAGTTCTTCTAAGCAAAATTTCTAAAGCTGGATATTGACGTAGCGCTTCATCAATTATTCGATTCAAATATGGCATCTCGTTTGTGGCTTCATATGAAATTTCATTGTTATGCTTCTCTAGAACGTCATTGATTTCTTTGCGCAGACGTTCCTGGATTTCCTGATTTTTCGCCAATTCGTACAACGCAAATGTCATAGTTGATGCAGATGTCTCAAATCCAGCAACAAAGAATAAAAATGTTTGCGCCGCAATATCCAAATCGGAGAATTCTTCCGAACTATTTGCGTGTTTCTTTTGAATTTCCAATAAAAGTTGCATGAAATCTTTTCGCTCCACATTATTCGACTTACGGTGTTTGAGTGTAGCGTTCGTAACACCAATAAAGAAATCACTGACATGTTTTTCGGTGGCACGTATTCCTAATTTTCTGGCTAACCATGGAAAAGCGTTCCCAAAAAACATTCTATATTGTTGCAGAGGGCCTGGGTTAAAAACTTCACGACCCTTCACACGAAATTCAGCGTCTGGATTATTAATACTATTGCATTCGGTCCAAACGCGCACGAACCGATTACATCTGTAGAATAGCGAGACATAACATCTTTTATGTCAAACATTTCACCACGACTCGCAATTGGACGAATGTGCTCTATCATCCGGTTGGCAGTGTCCAAGATCGTACCGTACATCATTTTCATTTTGCCACTGGTGAATGTTGGCGTTAATTTTACGCGTAAATCTTTCCACGCCTTGTCATCAATTGCAAATAAATGTGCAGACATTGGATCATCTGGTTCATTGTGATAAAAGCCACGATTACGGAAACTATCGAAATCACGAACTAACACATTTTTCACTAACTCTGGATCGGTGACCAAAACCGTTGGCGTTGTAAACAAATACATGCCAATAAATGAACCTTTTCCCTTCCACTCGTCATATAGTGTTTTTGTGATCTCAGCCGGGTGCCGTGTCACTCCCATTCCTTTCCAATTTCCCATCGGAAATTCTGCTTTCGGTGATAAAACACCACGATCCGCCCAGTATGAATACTTTTTGCGAATGTATAAATAGGCTAGGCCCAAAATTGTTATAATCCCAAATATTAAATTCAGTGACATTGCAAATAATGCAAACACACAACGTTTTTACTTTGAAACTTTCTAATCATCTAACACTTTACATCGCAGTTTGGCTGGTTTTATATAGGCAAATTATATCAACACACATACTAAAATTTAATTAATCATTCACACATACGAGCATACATACATTGATCCTTATCTGGCATACTTATGTACTATACTCAACACTATTCTGTATTGCAATTAAGAAATCAATTCAAGTCGAGATTACTATACAGAACCAACATTTACAATTTTTTAATGAAGATTTTGCTGAGTATGTACAATATGGTAGATAACACTCCAACTTGTTTGTGTCAAATTAAATTAGATAACATGAACAAATTTTCAATAATGGATTGTATAGGTGAGTTGCAGTTTTGTGTTAAATTAATTTGTCATTTCGTCTGGGCGTCTTATCAAATTTTAAATTACAATTTGAAGTCCCTGTTGTTTTTGTTATCACCCGGATAAGCATTGTTTTGTTCAAGTATGGAAGCAAATGATAGGGGCACGTGTATCTTAATCAGTGTTGGTATAAAGTCACATTCTAAGTAGTTACTTTCTATAACAGTATGTGCATGAATTTATTTGTTGTTTGACCTTGAGAAGAACTTGTGCACAATTTGCTGCCAGTATTTTTATATGTATATATATGCAAATCAAAACAAAACAATGATTGGCATTTTTATATATGTAGATAACTATGTATGTGCGACATCCCCGTGATTAGGGTAAGCTATATAATGTGTGAATAATGTTATTCAACTATAATTAAAATTCTAAGATAGTAAAATAAAGTTACTTCCTACTTTCATTTATCAAAATTAAATAACTCAAATGGCATTGACAATCGAATTTGACGTTGATGAACTATTCGTCTGCTTGCTTACTGATAACAGACATTTGAAGTATTTGATTTTTATTTCTCAGAAATAGATAAAGATATACCCTCTTTTGAGAACATGATAAAAATATTAGAGTGTATTCCTGGAAAACCATCGCCGGCCCATGCCACATTTCTTTCGAGACGTTTGAAAAACGAACGATTTTATACGGTTGATGCAATTTAATCTCATGCTGATCATCTTGTTGAAGCATTTTTAATAGTTTTGCAGTTAAGCTTTTATATATTTATATCTTCTTCGTCTCACGCGCACTTACTCATATATGAATTAGGAGGACATTTTTATTAAGCGTGAATATGTTGACATATTTTATCACATTTATTCACAGGTGAAATGCACAATATTTAAACCTTTTTTCCAGTCAAAAATGGGATTAAGAATATGAAATTAGTACTAAGCTTTGAAAAGCTCTAAACCTCACATAACAAACTATCAAAATAATTTAATTTATTACGCATCCAAAATTAATTGTCACAATATATATGTATAAAGATTTCTAAAGTTGGAATATGTATCGATATGCGGTGTTTATGTAACATGATTGTAAATAAATAATACTATCGAGTATATATCACATTAATTTCATCCGATTCAAACGATTTCAATGAACCAACCCCAGCCTGGATTAGCAACACCCAATCAATTAACCCTGATGAAAACGAACAAAACGCAAAAAATTGTCAAATAATTATTTTAATTTACAACGCTTTGAATGTTAAATTAAATAAAACAAACTCGGATTAATTAGAACATTTATTTTAATGGTTTGAGTTTAAGTATGATTGGCGTGTCACATGCTAGTATCGGTGCAGATTTATTTAATGTAATCGTTTGTGGTGTATCGGCGCACGTCATCACTTGGAAATTACGTACAATTGAAATTAATCCCAAACGAGTTTGCATCACACCGAATCGTAGCCCAATGCAGTTGCGAGGCCCCTCACCAAAGGGTAAATAAGCGAATGGATGTCGTTTTGCTTTGTTCTCCTCGGTAAATCGCTCTGGGTCGAATACATCGGGATTTGGATAAATATCGGGGTCTCGATGTAAACCAAATACTGGAATGACCACTGGCGTTCCAGTCTCGATGATGTGTTTTGTGCCGGGCACCAAATAATCACGTACAGTTCTTCTGAGCAAAATTTCTAAAGCTGGGTATTGACGTAGCGCTTCATCAATTATTCGATTCAAATATGGCATATCGTTTGTGGCTTCATATGAAATTTCATTGTTATGCTTCTCTAGAACGTCATTGATTTCTTTGCGCAGACGTTCCTGGATTTCCTGATTTTTCGCCAATTCGTACAACGCAAATGTCATAGTTGATGCAGATGTCTCAAATCCAGCAACAAAGAATAAAAATGTTTGCGCCGCAATATCCAGATCGGAGAATTCTTCCGAACTATTTGCGTGTTTCTTTTGAATTTCCAATAAAAGTTGCATGAAATCTTTTCGCTCCACATTATTCGACTTACGGTGTTTGAGTGTAGCGTTCGTAACACCAATAAAGAAATCACTGACATGTTTTTCGGTGGCACGTATTCCTAATTTTTTGGCCAACCATGGAAAAGCGTTCCCAAAAAACATTCTATATTGTTGCAGAGGGCCTGGGTTAAAAACTTCACGACCCTTCACACGAAATTCAGCGTCCGGATTAGTAATACTGTTGCATTCGAATCCAAACGCGCACGAACCGATTACATCTGTGGAATAGCGAGACATAATATCTTTTATGTCAAACATTTCGCCTCGACTCGCAATTGGACGAATATGCTCCACCATTTGGTTAGCTGTGTCCAGGATCGTACCGTACATCATTTTCATTTTGCCACTGGTGAATGTTGGTGTTAATTTTATGCGTAAATCTTTCCACGCCTTGTCATCGATCGCAAATAAATGTGCAGACATTGGATCATCTGCATCATTGTGATAAAAACCACGATTACGGAAACTATCGAAATCACGAACTAACACATTTTTCACTAACTCTGGATCGGTGACCAAAACCGTTGGCGTTGTAAACAAATACATGCCAATAAATGAACCTTTTCCCTTCCACTCGTCATACAGTGTTTTGGTGATTTCAGCCGGGTGCCGTGTCACTCCCATTCCTTTCCAATTTCCCATTGGAAATTCTGCTTTCGGTGATAAAACACCACGATCCGCCCAGTATGAATACTTTTTGCGAATGTATAAATAGGCTAGGCCCAAAATTGTTATAATCCCAAATATTAAATTCAGCGCCATTGCAAATAATGCAAACACACAATGTTTTTGCTTTGAAACTTTCTAATCAACTAATACTCTATATCGCAGTTTGTCTGGTTTTATATAGGCAAATTATATATCAGCAAACATAGAAAAATTTAATTAACCATTCAGACACATACACATTCATCCTTATCTGACATATGTACTTCACAACACTACTATAGTAATATATAGAGATTACTATAAAGAATCAACATTTTTAATTTATATTGAATGTAAGTATAAAGTCCCTGTTATTATCATTATCACCTGGATAGCATAATTTTGTTCAAGTATGGATGCAAACGGTAGCACGTGTATCTTCGTGGGTATAAAGTCACATTCTAAATAGTTATTTTCTATTACAGTATATACATGAATTGATTTGTTGCTTGACCTTGAGAAGAACTTGCGCACAATTTTCTGCCAGAACTTTTATATGTACATATGTATATGCATATCAAACCAAAAACAATGATTGGCATTTTTTATATACATAAACAACAATGTATGTGTGATTAGGGATCCCCGTGATTAGGGAAAGCTATATATAATGTGTGAATAATATTATTCAACAATAATTAAAACTCTAAGATAGTAAAATAGATTTACTTCTTACTTTTATTTATCATTATTAAATAATTCAAATGGCTTTGACAATCAAATTTGACGGTGATAAACTATTCGTGTGCTTGGTTACTGATAACAGATTTTTGAAGTATTTATTTGATTTTGATTTCTCAGAAATAGATAGAGATGCCCTCGTTTGAGAACATGATAAAATTATTAAAGTGTACGAGTATAACTGTAAAAACCATCGCCGGCCCATGCCACATTTTTTTCGAAACGTTTGAATATCGTACGATTTTATACGGTTGATGCGATATAATCGCATGCTGACTTCCATTTTTAATTATAGCTTTGCAGTTAAGCTTTGATTTATTTATATCTTCTTCGTCTGACATGAACTTATATGAACTAATTTATTAAGCGTGAATATATTGAATAATTTTATCACATTTAGTTAAACACATCAAACAGAAACCAATCGAGGGTTTGATTTAGGTGAAATGTAAAATTTTTAAATCATTTTCCAGATTAAAAATTTGAAATTAACACTAGGCTTTAAAAAGCTCTAAACCTCAGTTTAAAATTTAATTTATTACGCATTCATAATTAATAGTCACAATGTGTTATTCGAGAACTAATGATTAAGCAGATCAACATTTTAAGGTTAAATTACTATGGGAGGTTCTACTCACCCCAAATTTTATTCGGATTTGACGTTTGACGTATTATTGAATACGTCGAATTAAGAGTGAATGAATGACGGTAAGGCTGTGCGAAAAATTGACATTACTGAATTCGCGGGTAAAACGTACTCCATACAAAACCGAAGCGCACTCCATCATTGTAAATACGCACCATATAGTTAATGCGGATTTCAAGCTATGTGGTGGTGGTAGATTTTTTTTATCATGGATAAAGCGTAAGTTATAGATTTAAATAACAAGAAATTTAACGAAATCAGGTGTCGATGTGATCCAAGAATTTTGGCAAAATTTGGTTTATTTGAGCTGAACTCGAGACGAAGTCAATATAATAAAGTTAAATTATTTCCATCTCACTATATGAAATATTTCAATAATTTAGTTTTGTTATGTTGTCTTCGTCATGAGTTCGTCTCAAATAAGTCTTAGTCTCATTCGAATGAGAGCGGTATTACGGAAAAAATTAGCTCATAATAAGCAAGAGCTAGCAAGTACTGGTGGCGGTCCTAACAAGATAGTTTACCGCTTTGGATGAGGAAATTATAACATTTGTGTGTTAACGAGATTGCGTTGATGGAGTAACAAATGCGAAGAAGTTTGGAGTTCCACGGCAGCGAACGTTAAATGAGGCAAACAGCGACAAGTTCCAAATGAAACCTCTATACCAATAATCGCATGAATGAAGATAATCATGAAGTGGAAATGCCGGCTGAAATCGGGAAGGCTGAAGTTTCACAATCTAAAGGGCCAAAATCGTTGAAACTTTTTGAAAAACAGGCAGACATTCAGCAACAATTCTTTCAAACTCAAAATGGGCGATATCAGGAACTGAATACAAATAAAAAAATATATATTTGGCAAATGACCGGCTTTGTGATCGTAAAAGAAATGCCAACGAGTATTGCAACAGCAGCTATAGAAGAAAATAAAAGGCACAACTGAGGCTGAAACGCTTGGCACTAGAAAAAAACAAGATGAAAAAGAAAACTCTACAAAGCTGAACTCGAGCTTTAAATTTAAAATGTGTGAATAGCCAAGAAGCTGAAAATTTTTGATATTATCACCAATGAATTCTGATTATTTTTTAGTATTTGTTTATTATATTTATAAGTTTAAATTGGGATTTAGTAATTAATTTTAAGCATTTAATCAGTGATAAAAGCCAAGGCTGAAAAATTTTGTGATTTATACCTAACCTATGACTGATAATTTAATATGTATATATTTTTTTATATTTAGCCTCTCTGGAGTAGGTTTCGTCTTTATGTGAATTTGATTCATATTCTCCTTCAATTGATAGCTCTTCGAATTCTGGGTCTGGGACAATAAAATGAACACGAATATTGTGCAGTGCTGCTGCTGCATTAATTATCCTCGCAGCGGAGTGTAGTGTAAATAACGGCCCTTATTGAACCGGGTTTTTGGTGTTTTGACCTCAGCACTTCTAAAAAGAGTAATAAGCCAAGGCAACCGTTTTAAGGATAATCCTTGTTAGCAATTGAATGTTAGAAACGAAAATCAATTTATAAGGTTCAAATGCATCCTTATCAAGTAATCTATGGTTCCTTCGCCATTCCGAAGCATCGCTGTTGCCTCAAATAAATGAATCGTGACTCGCGCCTGGATAATTATTTATTTATGGTCACAAATCTATAAAAAAAATGTAAATAAAACAACATAATAAAGTAATAAAGATTGATTCTTATACTACCATCGCATTCAAACTAAAAAAACACTTTCCAATTTTAATAAAGGTGTATGCTGTCTCTTGCTGGCTTTGCAAATTTGATGTGTGCTGCATCTACACACATTATAATATACCAGGAATTTTACATTTCGATTAAAAACACAGATAGATTCTGCTTTATCGTGTTAAATGTTGGCTTCGCACATTTTAAGCGTTACCCATTTTGGATATAAAATGTTTTCTAAAATCTCGAACACTTCAGATAAAATTACAGAAACCGTTGATTAGACCATCCCAACAAAACAGTCTTGACCGACACTATTTTGGTACCCCGCCTTTAATTCTGGTGTTATGGTCGATGGTTTTATCATTTTTGGTAATTGACTTTTTAGCTGTATTAAAACATACTTTAAGGCAGTTTTATCATATGAATCGTATGTCTTCCTACTGCGGTTAATCCAACGGGTTGTATAATCGACGTGACTATTGTGATGTTTTATGGAAAGGTTGACTAGATATCGATCGAGTTGAACTAATAATATCAAGTTCAATTATCAAAGTCTGGAGCCCTACTATACCATGAAAACGTGCTCGTAAATCAATATTATTTTGGTGGTGTCCGGACTTAATCTAATCAAGAAAATTGGTTGGTAAGTTGCGCAAGTTATGTCAAAGAGATGAAAATCCCGAAACCCGGGAAATCAAAAGGCTTAACTATGTGGTACACCAAAAGGCGCATTAAAAAAGTATAAAAGACAAAAGCCAAATGAGCCTAAAAGAGTTCATCACGGAACATGGTATTACTAAACCGTGGCCCTGGTAAATTGAAAACGAATGAGGTATATACTATAAGTACCCTGGTGGATGACAATGAACAATTTGTTGGAACCACAAAATCTTGCTTAATACCTTACTACCCGACGACTCTGAAGAAAATTATTCTTAAAGGCAAACAGAAGACCGCGTCGATCGTAACTTTGCACCAACTACAACAAACGTGAGCCACTTCAGTGATGAAGAGGCCACTTTGGATATCAAGTCTATGAAAGTTAGTAAAGCGCCAGGCCTAAACAATAACGGCGTCGAGGTGATACAACGTGCTTGGCCTATAACTTTATGAATATTTGTATTAGCAAAGAAGTATTTCCCAAAGCTTGGACAAATTGGACAACATGATAAATTAGTTATCATTATAGGAAAACCGGAGATAGGTGTCAAACCGATCCCAAATCTAATTAAATTATTTGAAAAATTAATTGCCGTCAGGATAATGGACATATTCCAAAAAGTGACACCTATAGTGACAAACAGTTTGCGGCTTTAGAGAAAATAGGTTCACAGAAGACGCAATGTTCAAAATAATCAATACGATACAAAGAGTCGGACCAAAAGTACAATCTTGGAGTAATCCTAGAAGTATCTGGCACATTCGACTACCTGTGGTGTATAATGTTGGAGGATCATTAACAACTATTTTCTTAAAGATAAGCCATTGTTATTTCAAGTCATATGGCACACTTGAAAAACTTGTCAATAAAGGATGTCCGCAAGGTTCCATACTTCACGTTCACTGGACATATAAGACTTCCATTGGTCTCCATAAATGGCCAAAGAATTAAGATGTTTGTTAAACTGTTAAATGACTGGAAGTTGACTTCGACGAAAGACATTGGAGTAACTTCAAATGTCAAAAGAGTCGCGGAAAATAATAGGAAGTTGCTAAAGAGAACTGTGGACTCAAGCAACGTACTTTATCAATAATATATGAGGGCCTTGTGGTTTCTTCATTGACATACGTAAGCGCAGCATGAGCAGACAGAATCAACTGTCACCATCGGCGTACACTAGTTTTTTTTTTTTTTTTTTTAAATACCAATACATACATACATTATTTAGAGACTGTTCGACTAGTGGATTTATTGTCCTTTGAAAGCTGAACAGTATCCCAATTTCTACACGGCTACAGGTCCGTCTTTTACCTGGCCATCTGCACACTTTATAGCTCCATGCTAGCCTGTACTAACATGAACGATGGGTCGGCCCATGAGTTCTACATTCCAACAAAGGGTCATAGATATTTTCAATTTAATCACCGATCGTAATCGGGAAATGAAAAATTACTTTTGCATCCCCCCTCTGTTGAGATTCGAACCAGGTACCTCCCAATCCAAACGTCGCAGCTTTAACCACTGCGCTATTTGCTCGGTAAATTCGGCCAAACCTCTTGGGGTCGCCCAAATATCCAGAAAAGCGATATGGCAAGATAGATGATGGTCACATTCAATGGATTGAATGCCAAGAATTGAAGCGAGTTTAGAGACAAAAATTCCACTAAGTATATGGTTTACCCAAATGTTAACGGGGTATGGAAGAATAGCTTCCTATATGTACCAACTGAGCCGAGCGGACGCAAGCACCTGTGAATAAGGACAGGGCGAGGATACCATAGAACACATCCTCTATTACTGTGATCTAGCTCAAGAAGCTAGCGATCCTCTAATTATAGACCTATGAGTTGAGTGGCCGGCAAGTAAACTTACTATAAAGCTAACAAACAACTACAATTCTTTCAAGAAATTTTGTGACACCGTCTTGAGCGGTAGGTAGAAATAAGTATCAGAACACAAGACTTTTATCTTTAGTAAATTTTAAAAAGTTAGTAATAATAGTAGCCGAGTATGCGCCTCCTCGTTTGCAGGGCCGATAACAGGGTAAGTAAAGGGAAAGTAACATTTGAAATGAAATGAAATGAATTTTGAAATCAAAAACACACATTCATAAATCAACATAAATCTGTAAACAAATAAATTTCTTAAATTGGCATTTCATTTTTGTGTTAAATGCATTAGTCTATTAGAGGAAATAGAAAGTAATACATTTGCTCCAATTTGGGTCTTCTTTATATTGAATACTCTTAGACAAAAAGCGTTCATACATTTGTTAGCAACATCACTTGGGCCTAAATTAAATCTGTGTTTAATCTGAATGTTTCTTATTTGTACAATTTATTTAATTAAATCTAAAAATATAAACTCCGTATGTACATAATTTGCAGTAGAAAATTTAAATTAAATAAATATTTGTTATATTTTAAATTCGTCTAAATTTTAAAAAGTCTATTTTTGAGAAATTTCTTATTGTTGTAAAATGATAACACGTAATAATTATTTGTAAATAAAAGTAAGATCTATTTATTTTTATAATGATGTTAGTAAAAATTTATTAATTATATACGTGAAACAGCATATAATTAAGGGTTAAATCGTATAATTATTAACTCATATCAATGGCCTTAGCTTTAGTATGATTGGTTTATCAGATGCTATAATCGCAGTACCTTTACTTAATGTAATCGACGATGGTGTATCGGCGCATGGCAATACTTGGAAATTACGTAAAATTGAAATCAATCCCAAACGAGTTTGCATAACACCGAACCGTAGCCCAATGCAGTTGCGTGGTCCTTCGCCAAACGGTAGGTACACAAATGGATGACGTTTTGATTTATTATCGTCAGTGAATCGCTCGGGATCAAATTTATCAGGATCTGGATATATTTCGGGGTCACGATGTAAACCAAATACAGGAATAAATACGACCGTTTCTTTTTCGATGATATGTTTTGTGCCGGGCACCAAATAATCACGGTTCGCTTTTCTTATTAAATTTTCCACAGCTGGATATTTACGAAGCGATTCACTAACTACTTGATCCATATATGGCATTTCATTTATGGCTTCATATGAAATTTCATTGTTATGCTTCTCTAGGACTTCGTTGATTTCTTTGCGCAGACGTTCTTGGATTTCCGGATGTTTGGCCAACTCGTACAACGCGAATGTCATTGTTGAACCAGACGTCTCAAAACCAGCAATGAAAAACACAAACGCCTGTGCCGCAATATCCAAATCGGAGAATTTTTCCGAATTTTGTTCGTGTTTCTTTTGGATTTCTAACAAAAGATGCATGAAATCTTTTCGTTCTACATTATTTGATTTACGATAATTCACTGTCTTGTTCACAGCACCAATAAAAAAATCACTGATATGTTTCGGGATGACTCGCATTCCTAACTTTTTGGCCAACCACGGGAACGAACTTCCGAAAAAGTATTTATACTGTTGAAGTGGTTTTGGGTTGAAAAATTCACGACCATTTACACGGAAATCACCTTCAGGCTCTTTAATACTATTGCATTCGATTCCAAACGCGCACGTACCGATTACGTCTGTGGAATAGCGAGACACAATGTCCTTGATGTCTAAAATTTCTTCTCGTTCAGCGATTGGGAGAAGATGGTCGACCATCCGGTTGGCTGTTTCCAATACAATTCCGAACATCATTTTCATTTTGCCACTGGTAAAGGTTGGTGTTAGTTTTGCTCGCAAATCCTTCCATGCCTTGTCCTCAATTTTAAATAAATGTGCTGACAATGGATCATCCCGTTCGTTGTGATAAACCCCACGATTGCGGAAACTATCAAAATCACGAACTAGCACATTTTTTATTAATTCTGGATCGGTGATTAAAACCGTTGGCGTTGTGAACAAATACATGCCAATAAATGAACTTTTTCCCTTCCACTCGTCATATAGCGATTTTGTGATCTCAGCCGGATGTCGTGTCCTTCCCATTCCTTTCCAATGGCCCATCGGAAATTGTGGTTTTGGCGATAAAACACCACGATCCGCCCAATACGAATACTTTTTGCGGATATACGCATAGGCTAGGCCCAGAATTGCTATAATTCCAAATAGTAAATTCAGAGCCATTATTGCAAACTACACACAATGTTTTCACTTTGAAATTCTCTAATCAACTAATACTGCGCATTGCCGTGTATCTGGTTTTATATATATAGGCCAACTACCTACATTAATTAAACATTCAATAAAACATCTTATCTGCGGCATTCTCAATATAAACACTTACGCATGCTTGGCATTTGCATAAAATCGTGTCACCGCGATACAGGATCGAATTTTTGGATTTTATGAAGGTGACCTTCATAAAATTTGTTCTTCCCGTTTAACCGTAATATCACCGATCGTACTTACGGACCTGTATGTGGCTCTTATATACAAATTTGTTCATCGTTAATTAAATTTATGCTTACGAAAGTATGTGCCTGCAAATTATATAGCGGCCATATAATGCTATAATGATGTGTGTACCTAAACTGTATATACATATATACATAGCTTCACGTCCAATTTTGTTGCAGTTTCGCGTTGTGTCATTTTAATGATAAGAACCAGTTTTTACTAAAAAAAATTTGATAACACATTTAATTATTTATTATATGAGCCAATTAGACAGTTCAATTGTGATACTTCACATAAGTATATCTTTATACAATCTTGATTTTCGATTTAAAGGTAATACATTAATTAAATTATTACTGTTTTTATCTCATCAAACATCTGATATACAGACGGGTTTAAAGGGATATCACAAATATGTTTCATTGCGTTGAGTATACTACCATAAGATCAGTCTTGCGTGGAGTTATCAAGCCATACAATTTGCACTTTATATTCCAAAAAAAAACACAGATAATATTTGTGTTTTTTAAGTATGATACAATCGACATGGTTACGGCTTTTCGTAAAGTAAAATTCTAAGTCAATAATAATTTTAAATAAAAACAAACCTTGAATTGAGATAAGACATTACAATTTTACTGCGTGTTAATAATATTTGATGACTTTGGTTAAGACAACCTTTATTTAGACAAATTTTTGCTATAGTACTTTCCTACCAAGCCATTTATCATCATCACTAATCGATTCCCAGAATAAAATTTGAAGCGCTTAATTATTATTTTTTGAAATGTATCAGATTAAATCTCTTGCTATACATATCATTACAACTATATAAGTAGAAAGATGAATGGAGATTAATTGGAGAAGACTGTATTGGACAAGATTTAAAATAGAAGGGAAGTATTATACAGCTTCATTATTGAAGGCATGGTCGACACAAAATGTAGGGGCTGGAGGAGATATTGCGCAGATTACCCACATAAATTAATCTTTTTCTTGGATCGGAATCTACCTCTTTATTTGTCCTCTTTCTGGAATGTACATCTTGATTGTGTAGCAAGTGTATAAATTTAAAGAAGTAGTTCTACCTAATTTTATACAGAAAATAGCAAATCGTTGCTTGAAGTGATTGTGCATTATTTTATGTTGCATACCTACCTCTGTCGATTTGTACAACTTTCCTGCTTATTGTAAGTTACTTTTCAAGTTGTGCTTACGGCACTGTCAGTTGAATCCGGGATGGACAACATTTGATTCAATGCGCGCCACTTATAATTCAGTATCAATTAAAATTTTTAGGACCAGTGTCTTAAGAAGTTTTGATTCTGCTATGGTGTTAATAACTTTTTTCTATATATGTAGTATAAATCGAAACAGTGTGCTTGAATTATTTATTAAAACATAATTAATTACCTAATAATTAAATTAAAAAATTGTAAAACTAAATATATAAAACTATCTCTATTTATTAAGACATTTGATTTAAATGCAATGGCTCAAGCTTAAGCATAATTGGCTTATCAGACGATAAAATCGGTGTGCTTTTATTTAATGTAATCATTTGTGGTGTATCGGCACTCGGTAATACTTGAAAATTACGCACAATTGAAATCAATCCTAAACGAGATTGCATCATACCAAACCGTAGCCCAATGCAGTTGCGTGGTCCTTCACCAAAAGGTAGAAATGCAAATGGATGACGGTTTAATTTATTTTCGTCGGTGAATCGCTCAGGATCGAATTTATCAGGATTTGGATATATTTCGGGGTCACGATGTAAACCAAATACTGGAATGAATACGACAGTCCCTTTTTCGATGACTTGTTTTGTGCCAGGCACCAAATAATCACGTACTGATTTTCTTATTAAATTTTCTAAAGCTGGATATTTACGTAACGCCTCTTCAATAACTTGATCCAGATAAGGCATTTCATTTATTGCTTCATATGACAACTCATTATTATGCTTCGTTAACACGTCGTTGATTTCTTTGCGAAGACGTTCTTGGATTTTCGGATGTTTGGCCAACTCGTACAACGCAAAACTCATAGTTGATCCGGATGTCTCAAATCCAGCAAGGAAGAATAAAAATGCCTGGGCCGCAATATCCAGATCGGAAAATTCATGTTTCTTTTGGATTTCTAACAACAGACGCATGAAATCTTTTCGATCCACATTATTCGATTTACGGTGTTTGATTGTTTCGTTCACAGCACCAATAAAGAAATCACTGATATGTTTTTGAATGGCACGTACTCCTAATTTTTTGGCCAACCACGGAAAAGAATGTCCAAAAAATAATTTATATTGTTGAAATTTTCCTGGACTGAAAAAATCGCGGCCATTTATACGGAATTCAGCTTCTGGATCCTTAAGACTATTGCATTCGATTCCAAATGCGCACGAACCTATGACGTCGGTGGAATAGCGAGACACGATATCTTTGATGTCAAAATCTTCACCTCGAATAGCGATTGGAAGAACATGATCGGCCAGGCGGTTAGCTGTTTCCAAAACGGTTCCGAACATCATTTTCATTTTGCCACTGGTAAAGGTTGGTGTTAATTTTATTCGCAAATCTTTCCACGCCTTGTCCTCAATTGTAAATAAATGTGCCGACAATGGATCATCCCGTTCATTGAAGTAAACTCCACGATTACGGAAACTATCGAAATCACGGACCAGCACGTTTCTCACTAATTCTGGATCGAGGACCAAAACCGTCGGCGTGATAAATAAATACATGCCAATAAATGAACTTTTTCCCTTCCACTCGTCATACAGAGTTTTTGTGATCTCAGCCGGGTGCCGTGTCACTCCCATTCCTTGGAAATTTCCCATTGGAAATTCTGGCGCCGGTAATAAAACACCACGATCTGTCCAATACGAATATTTTTTTCGTATGTACACATAGATAAGGCCGAAAATTGTTATAATTCCAAGTAATAAGTTCAACACCATTGCAAATAATGCAAACACACAATGTTTTCACTTTGAAATTCTCTAATCAACTAATACTGCGCATTCAGATGTTATCTGGTTTTATATAGGCAAGTTATATCAGCTTAGAATTATGTAATTAAACTTTGATATACACGCACAGATACAGTCTACCTTATCTGACATTTCCTATAGTCTAGTTACTATAGTATGTACTGTCACAATCTAAACATATTTTAGAATACTCTGCTCTCAGCTATGATTTTAACAATTGCATTTGATATAATAATGTCGCAATTAGAAATTAATTGTTTTGATATATGATGGGAATTAAAAAAAGATATTTTGCGTACAAGTAGCATTTATGATGAGTATCTTATCTATCAAGCCAAAAAATTGGTATTTCATAAAAATCTTGCATAATGTTTGTATTTTTTTCAAGTTTGTGTAAACAACAGAGTTTTAATCTATAATAATCTAGATAATAAGTTGTTTTGTAATAATAATCTCTATGACAATAATTGTATTTTGGTTTGATCTCAACATTAATAAACCAAAATTGTGGTTGTCCTTGGATTCCGATCACTTCTACGTATATATTAAGCATTTTAAAGCAATTTTCGTTCTGCTGAAACCACATATTCTGAACTCGTAATCATATTTCGATATCAAGGTCCATTTCCAGTAACAGTAATCTTAGGCCCAGCTTCGTTGTCAAAAAAATACGTTCCCGATTACTCCACCAGCCCAAAATGGATGAATCGGGCTTTCCATTATTTCTCGTGGATTTTCTTCGCCCAAGATTCGACTAATTTGTTTGTTTACTTTTTTTGCTTCGTCTTAAAAGACGACGTTGCAATTTGGTATGATTTCCTAAATATCTGCTGACCAAATGTTTGGAACTTGAACGCACTTTAAACCTTCCGAACTATGGCCAGAGGCACAACATTAAACGGCCATCTAGAATTGACCGATTCTGGCCAAAACATGTTTTTCAGTTTTATTTAAGTAATTATTTTCGTAAAGATGGGTTTTCCGGGATTCTTTTATATATTCTGATCACATATATAGAACATTCAGTTCGTTATATATTGCGGATATATACAGTTAGGCATATTGTGACCGATTCTAGTCATATTGAAGTGTTTGGCAAAGTAATTAAGTTATGCATAATGTGGCACGACAAAAATAACCTAAGAAAAAAAGGCAATTATCTTAAGAAGTATAGGGATTTCTGATGTGATCAACACATCAGAAATCACTTCGTATTTCTTGAAGTATACGCTATATATGCATACATTTTTAAACTAAAGGCACCACATTGGACAATCATATTCAAGTATATATGGTGAAAAATACGTGAAATCACGTGGGCTTTTCTAAAATAGGATTTCTCGCATGATGAACATACCAATTACCGCAGTTAAATAAGCCTAAATTGGTTGATCTCCGTTAACATTAGTTCAATATTGTAAAAGCCTTGTACCTCAGTTAAACAATTGATATACGAATTTTTTCTCAGCAATCACCCCTTGTCGGATTATAATCCAAAACTCGACGGACTTCAATTATGCGAACGCAATAAGATTGCGCTGTAAATCCAAATAGTGGTTAGACGAAAAGAGAAAAACCAAAGACAATTTTTTTTTGTTTCCTTTTGAATTATTTTTTGAACATACGCATATAGGGTAGTCCAATAAAAGCTGAATGTTTGTTTTTTCTGTGTGGACAGTGACAATCTCGCCTTGTCTCGGTACGATTAATTTTATTGGGAAAGGATTGAATAATTAAAGTAGAATTCAAATAGACCCGCTGTTATGGGAACTCCCTATATATATGGTTTATTTATTTGCACTATTTACAAATTTAATTTTCAGATATGTAGGTGTAAAAATTTAGTATATCCTGTAAAAATAAGTTCGGCTACTATACCCAGTATAAGCGTACCAATCTATATTCCAACTTTATTTTCTGAATACACTGGCTTAAACTTTAGTACGATTGGCTTTTCAGATGTCATAACCGGAGTAGATTTATTTAATATAATCGTTTGTGGTGTATCGGCGCATGGCAATATATATAAATTCCGAACAATCGAAATTATCCCCAAGCGAGTTTGCATCACGCCGAACCGTAGCCCAATGCAGTTGCGCGGTCCTTCACCAAATGGTAGATACGAAAATGGATGACGTTTTGCTTTGTTCTCGTCTGTGAATCGCTCGGGATCGAATTTATCAGGATTTGGATATATCTCGGGGTCACGATGTAAACCAAATACTGGAATAAATAAGACAGTCTCTTTTTCAATTATATGTTTTGTGCCGGGCACCAAATAATCACGTTCAGATTTTCTCAGTAAATTTTCTACAGCAGGGTATTTGCGTAGAGCTTCATCAATTACTTGGTCCAGATAAGGCATTTCATTTATGGCTTCATATGAAATTTCATTATTATGCTTCTCTAGTACGTCATTGATTTCTTTGCGTAAACGATCCTGAATTACCAGGTTTTTCGCCAACTCGTACAAAACGTAGGTCATAGTTGAGCCAGATGTCTCAAATCCAGCAATAAAGAATACGAATGCCTGGGCCGCAACTTCAAGATCGGAGAATTTTTCCGAATTTTGTTCGTGCTTCTTTTGGATTTCTAACAAAAGATGCATGAAATCTTTTCATTCCACATTATTCGATTTACGATATTTTACTGTCTCGTTCACAGCACCAATAAAAAATTCACTAATATGTTTTTCAACAGCACGTATCCCTAATTTTCTAGCCAACCATGGGAACGAATTTCCAAAACTCATTCTATACTGTTGAAGTGGTTTTGGATTAAAAACTTCACGACCGTTTATACGGAATTCATTTTGTGGATCTTGAATACTATTGCATTCGATTCCAAAGGCGCACGTTACTATTACGTCAGTGGAATAGCGAGACACGATCTCTTAGATGTCAAAAATTTCACCCCGATTAGCGATTGGACGAATATGATCGACCAATCGGTTGGCTGTTTCCAATACAGTTCCGAACATCATTTTCATTTTGCCACTGGTAAAGGTTGATGTCAGCTTTGCTCGCAAATCCTTCCATTCTTTGTCCTCGATCGCAAATAAATGTGCAGACAATGGATCATCTGGTTTATTATAGTAAAATCCACGGTTACGAAAATTATCGAAATCACGGACTAACACATTTTTCACTAATTCTGGGTCGAGGACCAAAACAGTTGGCGTGATGAACAAATACATTCCAATAAATGACGCTTTTCCCTTCCACTCATCATATAACGTTTTTGTGATTTCAGCCGGGTGCCGTGTAATTGCCAATCCTTTCCAATTTCCCATTGGGAATTCTGGTTTCGTCGATAAAACACCACGGTCCGCCCAGTATGAATACTTTTTTCGAATGTACGCATAAACAAGGGCCAAAATTGTTATAATTCCAAATATTAAATTCAGCGCCATTGCAAATTATGCAAACACACAACGTTTTCACTTTGAAACTTTCTAATTGACTAAATTTGCGCGTCCCAAAGTGTCTTTGGTTTATATACGCGCAAATTTATTCAACATACAATTGTAAATCAAATTTTTTGATCTGATAAAAGTGTTGGATCACTAAAAACAAATTTTTGCTTGCACTTATAAATCGCTTTGAATCTGTTATCTGATATACAATTCTAAGCTAATAATTATTTAATCACTAAGCTCTGTGTATTTACATCTAAGTGAAAATGCCGAATCATTCTAAATTTGAAACAAGCTCCGAATTGAAACGCAGAATAGAATTGCACTGCGTATAAGGCTCAATTGTGCCCGAATATTATTTTGAAATGTTTGACATGTTTACGTAAGTATCTGACCGCAACCAATCTTTAACCATTATTTGATCAGTACAAAATTGTACGAAGATATAATTTTCGAATAAGCCTTACACTATATACAAATGAGTAACAAACATATCTCCGTTTACGCGTGATCATTTTCACTTCGGGAATAATCTTATGTTGCTTTGTATTTAATTAAAATGAATCAGCATTTAATATGTATACACCAGATATCATGATTATCACATATACACACACTTGAGAAGATATATATTATACGAGTGTTTGCAACTTGCAATTTTTTGGGTTGCGATTAATAATGAAACTACTCACTTTACATTTCTTAGATAACAGACTAAAAAACGTACGTTAAGTAATCAACAAGTACTTTTTTATGTTGCAATGCTTTATAAAATCAAACAATCTGATTAAACGCCGAATATACTGATACAATTTGCCTAAAACAACAAACACAAGAATGTAAATATGTATAATCGAATAGAGGATTTCAAAGTAAAAAAGATGTTAGTTTTTTATAATTTCATAATGACACTGCGCGGAATTATAATAATTTTGGGACTAACCTATATATGTGTACATTCGGAAAAAATATTTGTATTGGGCGCATCGTGGTTGGTAATTATACGGCAACTATATAGCTGAAATCACGAAAGCTCTATATGACGAGTGGAAGGGAAAAGTTAATTTGTTGGTATGTCTTTGTTCACGACGCCTACTATATTAGTCGCCGATTCAGAATTATTATTATAATTGTGTTAGTGGGTGATTTCGATAATTTTCGTAGTCATGGATTTTACTACAACGAGCCAGACGATCCATTCTATGCACGTTTATTTGCGATCGAAAAACTAAAAGGAAGGCGAAATTTTTGACAACGAAAATATCGTATCTTGCTATTCCACGGGCGTTAAGGATCTAGAAAATGAGTTTCGTATATGGTCATACTGTTTTCGTGCTTTTGAGAAACCTATTAGTGGTTTAGGTTTTATATTGGTGCTGTGAATGCAACACTCAAATATGTACCATAAATCAAATAATTTGGATCGAAACGATTTAATTCATCTTTTGTTTGAAATTCAAAAGAAGCACAAACAAAATTTGGAAAATTCTCTGATCTAGATATTGCAGCCCAAGTATTTTTTAAGAACGTCTACGTAAAGAAATAAATAATTGATTAAGCTCTTCGTTTATACCCAGCTGTATAAAAGTTACTGGCGAAATCTAAACGTGATTATTTGATGCCCGCGCCGATAGACCACAAACGATTACTCGGTCATGTCATCTGATAAGCCAATCACACTTACGCTCGAGCCATTGCACTCAAAAAATAAGTTGTATAACAGTGTTTATGAATAATGTGGAATAAATATAATTGTAGAAAAAATCCCATATTTAAAATTGACTGAGGGATGCCGAACATGACTTTCTTTATTTTTTACGAGGGAACGAAATAAAATACATCACTATTGAATACTATATAAATGCAAATCTAATCGCGATATTTATTAGTTGAATTATATGTTTAATTGTACAGCATGGCGATAAGGCACTATGCTATAGTAATTGAAAATGTGTCTGTGTGAAAGATAAGGTATAATCAAAACAACACTTGGCAGTTATTCACTAAGTGATTTCATATTTAATCTCGTCTTGTCGGTATTATCAATATAGATATTTGACGGCTACTGCTGATATGGTGATAATTTACGTTTTGGTTTTTGTTGTTTGACAAAACTGAAGTCGAAACGAGACAATTTTTAAAAAATTTATTTCGTTTCTTCCAATTTATAATCAATATACAAAATTATTAAAACTATATATAGTAAGAAGTTTACAATTCAATTTTGTTTTCTGGGTGCAATGCCTCAAACTTCAGCATTACGGGTTTATCAGATGACATAACCGTATTAGTTTTACTAAATGTAATCCTTTGTGGTGTATCAGCGGTCGGCAACACTTGAAAATTACGTAAAATTGAAATCAATCCCAAACGAGTTTGCATCACACCGAATCGTAGCCCAACGCAGTTACGTGGTCCACCGCCAAATGGAAGATACGCAAATGGATGAGATTTTGCTCTGTTCTCCTCGGTAAATCGCTCAGGATCGAAATTATCAGGATTTGGGTATATTTCTGCATCACGGTGTAAACCAAATACTGGAATGTGCACTAAAGTTCCTTTTTCGATGAGATGCTTAGTTCCAGGCACTAAATAATCATTTACAGATTTTCTGAATAAAACATCTGCAGCTGGATATAAGCGTAGTGTTTCATCAATTATTTGGCCCAAATAGGGCATTTCATTTATGGCTTCATATGTGATTTCATTGTTATGATTCTCCAGAACGTCATGTATTTCTTTGCGAACACGTTCTTGGAGTTCCGGTTGGATGGCCAACTCGTACAAAGCAAACGCTATAGTTGATCCAGATGTCTCAAATCCAGCAATGAAGAACAGAAATGCCTGGGCCGCAATATCCAAATCGGAAAATATTTCCGAATTATTTTCGTACTTCTTTTGGATTTCTAACATAAGTTGCATGAAATCTTTTCGTTCTACATTATTTGCTTTACGGTATTTGATTGTTGCATTCAAAGCTCCAATAAAGAAATCACTGATATGTTTCTCGATGGCACGAATGCCTAAGTGTCTGGACAACCATGGAAAGGCATTCCCGAAAACTAACTTAAACTGTTGAAGTCTTCCTGGGCTAAAAAATGATCGCCCTTTTATACGGAAATCACTTTCTAGTTCTTTAATACTATTGCATTCGATTCCAAAAGCGCACGATACTATTACGTCTGTGGAATAGCGAGACACGATTTCCTTGATATCAATAATTTCCCCGCGGTTTGCGATTGATGTAACTTGCTCGATTAGGCGGTTGGCTGTTTCCAAGACGGTTCCGAACATCATTTTCATTTTGCCACTGGTAAAAGTTGGTGTCAGCTTTGCTCGCAAATCCTTCCATGCCTTGTCCTCGATCGCAAATAAATGTGCAGACAATGGATCACCTTGTTCATCATAGTAAAATCCACGATTACGAAAATTATCGAAGTCACGCACTAGAATATTTTTCACTAGCTCTGGATCAGTCACCAACACAATAGGCGTTGTAAACAAATACATTCCAATAAATGAACTTTTTCCCTTCCACTCGTTATATAGAGCTCTCGTTATTTCACCCTGGTGCCATTTTACTCCTAATCCTTGCCAATTTCCCATTGGAAATTCTGGTGTTGGCGATAGAACACCACGATCCGTCCAATATGAATACTTCTTCCGAATGTACGCATAGGCTAGGCCCAAGATTGTTATAATCCCAAATAGTAAATTTAGTACCATTGTATGTATTTGCCAATCACAACACGTTTTCACTTTGCAACTCTCTTTTATCAACTAATACTGGTTTCAAATATGTCTTAGTTTATATACCCGAATTAAATCAGCTTCAATCTGTTTAATTAAAAATTCTTTATAACCGTCTATATTTGTATATATACTTTATCTGACATTTTCGTACTATAGTCACATTCTAAATACATTTTAAAATTAGCGATTGCATTTGCAAACAGAAATTTAGCGCGATTACAGAATAATCTGCTTTAAATTGATAAAGGAAGCGTTTAAAAAAAATTGTTTGTCTAAGATTATATGGACAGGTTCTAGTGGTTATCAAGCCAAAAAATTGCACTCAAACGAACAAATGAATCGGATAATACATGGCATGATCCAAGTCGTGTGCATACTTTCAACCCAAGATAATAAATTTAATTTTAAATTCTGTATATACGAGTAAGTACATATAAAATGCTTAAGATCTTTTTAAATAAAATCGAAGACTGAATTGAGATACAGAATTGATTTGCGCGTATATTCTTAAGTTTGTACAATCTGAAGGATTTCTAACCTCGTATAGAAAATTATTCCAAATGGAGGTTCCTTAGTCTTTCTTAATTTGAATAGTTTAAAAATGTATGTTTCGAACGAACGTTAAATTTTTAAAAGGATATAAAAAAATATTTTGACTGTTCAGTTGTTAAAATTCTTGATATTTGGCAAAATCATGAATCATTAAAATTTATAAAAATAGATGAAGCCGTATAAATTAAATATAAATTTAAAAAATGCAATATGTATTTATATTTCCTAGCTCTATGTGTACGAGCTGAATATTATAAAAATAATTACAAATTTTAATATTTCTAAAGTTCATAAAACATTTTAAGTTAAACAATTTATGTTGGTAATAATTTAAAATTTTGTTAAATTTTAATTTTGTTAAAAAATTTTCTTTAAAAATTTAAAGTTTGTTAAAACAAGAATTTCTATTTTTTAAAATTGTTAAAGTTTGATAAACTTCTGAATCTCATAAATATTTTAGGCTTTCATAAAACTAAGAAATTTCTAATAAATTTTAGTATAAGTAAAAAATTTAAATAACGAAGAAGGTTAAATTTTTAAAATTATTTGAAAACGGAAAATTATCAACTAGTTTAATTTTGTAGACCTTCAGTAAATGTTGCTAAATTTCTAGCCTTGTAAATTTTTTTTTATGTTGTAAGAAGTAGGTATAAATATTTAAAATACACAAGATGGCTAAATTTGAGGGATTTCAAAATATTCTTTAAATTTTTAAAACAAATTGTGAAAAATCTTAAAACACGGAAAACTTACAATATATTTAATTCTAGGAAATTTGTAAATTCTTAAATACAGTAAATTTTTAAATATCTTAACAATTAGATATTATAAATAATTAAGAAAAAATTTTAAATTGTAAAATTGGCATAAGTGCAATTTTTAAAAGTTATTAAATAAATGTTATTGGTAACTATTTATATTAAGGTGTTTCAACATTTAGAAATTTAACAACTTTAGCGAATTTTCGAGAATTTAATAAGATTCAAAATTATTCAATTTACAAGAAATTTCATAATTAGTTTGAATATTTGAGAAAACTTTTAAATTTGAAAATTTTTTGGGTAATACAAAATTATTTAAATTTATTATTTTTCAGAATTAAATAGTTGAATAATTTATTTTGAAAAGTTTAAGTAGTTTGTAAATTTTCCGGATTTCAATAATAATAACAGTGTTTAAGGCCATTACTGGCCCCTTACTGAATCAACAATCTGGCTCCAACGGTTTCGATCCTGAGCTTGGTCTTCATACTGTCTTAGACAATCTGAAGAGGCCAAGTCGTTCTCTACATCGTGGAGCCATCGTCGCCTGCAACGACCTCTGCGCCTACCATATGGTGGCTCTCCTTTCAGAGATCGCTGCACAATTCGTTCCGGATCAGCACGCAGAACGTGACCGAGCCAGCGTACTCGCTGAGATCTAACTTCATGTACAATATTGGGGATCTTCATCAAATCTCTGATCTCGAAATTGTACAGAGCTCGGTATGTACCATCTATTTCGCGTTTAGGGCCGTAAATCACACGCATGATTCTTCTCTCAAATGTAAGGAGCCATCTCTCGTACTTATCCGTCAGCGCCCAACTTTCACATCCAAACATAACAACGGGCCTGATCAACGCTTTGTAAAGCTTCAGCTTCACGGCACTTGATAAGTGTTTAGATTTTAGCAGTGGCCTTAGAGGATATAAAGAACGACTGCCAGCTGCCAGCCGCACTTTAATATCCTCACCCACACTGTTATCGTGAGTGATAAGAGAGCCCAAATATTTGAACCTCCTCACTCCCTCAAACGTGTGGTGGCCACTACTAAAAACTGGTGTGCCATTGTCTCTAAAACCAGAGATCAGGTATTTCGTTTTGGACTCATTGATCTGGAGTCCAACAGAAGCTGAAAACTCTACAAGCGGATCAAGTATTTCTTTCACTCCGTTGCTATTCAGTCCAATCACGCATATGTCATCTGCATATGCAAGCACTTGATTGGACTGGCGATATAAGATGTTGCGCTGAGGTGTTTCAGTTTTACGAAAGATGTACTCCAACATGAGATTAAAGAGTATCGGGGACAGAGCATCTCCCTGCCGAACACCCGAGTTAACTGCAAAAATTGTCGATAGCCTGTTCTCAACTTTAACACAGCATTGAGACTGCGTCACTGTCATCCTACACAGTCGTACCAATTTTGTTGGCATTCCTAGGTATTCCAGGGCAGACCACAAACTCTCTCGATTGATCGAGTCGTAGGCCTGCCGGAAATCCAGGAAAACCTGATGTACGGAGATGGATGTCTCATAATATTTAGATAGAATCATCCGCAGCGAAAAGACCTGATCAGTGACTGATCGATTCGGACGAAATCCTCCTTGATAGTCACCAACCAAGCCCTCCGCCAGAGGAGTGATTCTATCCAATAAAATGTATGACAGTAACTTGTATGCTGTGCAAAGGAGAGCTATACCGCGATAATTCTCACACTTCAAGCGGTCTCCCTTCTTGAAGATGGGGCATATCGCGGCCACTTTCCATTCATCAGGCATAACTTCGGTTCGCCATACTAATCGAATAAGGTCGAAAAGACAGTTCCACAAAGTATCCCCTCCGAATATCAAGAGCTCCGAATTAATGCAGTCCACTCCAGGTGAGCGGTTTCGTTTCATTCTCTGCATGGCCTTAGTGAATTCCTCATGGGATGGCTCCTCAGTGCAAATCTCCGCAGACTGTTTTAGAGGTGGCTCAACAACAGTCTGTGACGCATGATGAACATCATATTCTAATGAATTTTAAAATTTACCAAATAATATATTAATTATATATTATTTGGTAAATATTAGGATTTATATATGTTTAATATATTTT
The DNA here is from genome assembly GCA_951394425.1 of Tipula unca. Taxonomy (NCBI): domain Eukaryota; kingdom Metazoa; phylum Arthropoda; class Insecta; order Diptera; family Tipulidae; genus Tipula; species Tipula unca. The sequence goes on from OX596381.1 coordinate 188,973,824, forward strand.
GTAAATTACAAATAGTTGGAAGGAAAATTTTTATAATTTATAAAATAAAAGGATTTTAAAAATTATCAAATTTTATAAATTTACATGGAGCTATCTTAGCTGCATGCATATGTCAAATAGTTTACAATTTTAAACAGGAACCAAATTTATAAATTTAACAAGTTTAAACCGATTTTTAAAGAGAGAATTTTTAAATTTAGAGGATTTTGTAAATAACTTTCATTATGAAGAATTTACCAATTTATTGTCAGTATTTTAAATAATTTTAAGAAGAAGGTAGCATTTTTAAGTTTTTTTCAAGTTTAACGTTTTCAGACGATTTAAAATATATATAGATCGCTAAGAATTTTAAAATTTCAATTCTAAAAATTGTGTCAATAAAATATTGAGATTATTAGAATTTTTTAAAAATTTATCAAATCATTTTTAGTTTTAAATATTGATTTTAAAGTTAAATTTTAGTGTGAAGTTCTTAAACAATTAATGGAATTTAATTTGATTTTAAAATTTATAGAATGAGAAGTTTTAAAATTTTATAAACTTAAGAAATGCAAATTTTAGTTTTTAAAAACTGAAGACCTCAACAGGATTTAAAAATATTTAGACTGATTAGTTCACTAATTCTTGATATTTGACAAAATCATGAATCATTAAAAATTATTAAAATAGATTAAGCCATATACAAATTACAAGAAATTAAAAAATATGCAATATTTAAAATTCTCAGCTCGATGTGTACGAGTTGAATATTATAAAAATTATTACAAATTTTTATATTTCTAATATTTCATAAAAGAATTTAAGTTAAAAAATTTATGCTCGTAAGAACCTAAAATTTTTACAAAATATTGTAACTAATTATTAAAATTCCTAATAATTAAATTTTTAAATTATTGAATCATTTAAATTTCTACACGGAAAAAAAATATGAGAGACGTTATCATAATATATAGGAGCCCAGGAGATAGTGGCTTATTATCGGAAAAGATACTATGTACAATTTTAATATATTCCTATTTAATAGTAAACTAATTGGAAAAATAAAGAGAAGTTCCATATGTACATAGTAAACTTTAATTCACCGAATAGGAATGGATCTTATAAACGGCGGCAAATTGTTGTGGTTTATTAGCACCAGTTCCCATTAATAATTGAGCTTAATCCCAATCAGTATAAGAAATTATCTAGATGTTAATAGGGTAGAGATACATAAAATTTGTAATTCTTCCATAAACTTTGATAATGATTCTTATATTTTGTCTTTTCAAGTTTTATAAACTATAACGTAGATTACCATTATTATTACGGCGTTTATAATTTTAAAAGGAAAAGTTGCTGTAAAAAGCTGAATCATCTCTTATTCATTATAGTCAAATATGTAGTATTGGATAGTGTGGATGGATATAATATTTGTAATTGTTCCATTAAATTTGATAATGCTTCTTTTATTTTGTGGGACAAGTAATATCAGATTTAATTCAGGCTCCCACTTATAATGAAGCCTTTACAATTGTATATTGTAAGTTGTATTATGTGTATAGTTTGTGCTCCAATGTTATTTTTAATTGTCCTAGCTCAAATAGTAGATCTTCCTTTATATTATTGTACCCCATTCTATTATTTAGAATAATATTTATTAATAAAACTCATTTTTAATTTATAATAAATTGATAGAATTTTTGTTTATTAATATAAATTACAAATTTATATTTTTTATAAAAATACATAGTTTAAGTTATTATATAAAATTCATTTTTTAATTTCAAAATATTTACTTGTAAATATGTATCAATTATTGAATTAAAATTTTTAATTTCTAATTCATCTTTTCTTTCAACAACAAATGCATATTTGTGAAAATCAAAGTACAATACATCAATTTTATTGCCTAATATACATATTTCATTATTTTCTCTTTTAATAAATCCTTTAATTTTAAAAAAAGTTGGTTCTTCACAATCATTATTAGTTTTAATTATTTTATTTTTTTTGTATTTTTTACTATTGATAATAATAGAGTCATAATAGCTAAATTGTCCATCTTTACTATACTTCCCAAATATATATTGCTCGTTAATTTCTTTAGTTTTGGTATTAGCTAATGAAAGTCGTTGAGCAATCGTCTTACAAATATTTCTTCTGGAAGTAGTACTTTTAGCTATATTTTTTAGGATTTTGTGTTTTCCCTCAAACCTCATACACCAAAATTGTTTTAACGGTCCCATTTTCTTTAGCATAAACGGATAATGGCACAAAAAATGGTGTTTTGGTCGTAAGGGGAGATTAAATATTTCCTTAAAAGATTTATGATGATAAGAAATTAAATACTCTAAGTACTCTATAGTTTCAGTATTTGTATGATCTTCTAGAACAATTTCTAAGATTTGTCTTAAAAGAATAAAAACGTTCCATTTTTCATTATTTTCTGGAATGAATTCACCTATCATTACTCCAAGAAATTTTGCCATCCAAAGGATTTCCGAAGATGAGTATTTTAATTTATGATTTTTTAAATGATCATTAGATACGTACTGAGGTTTATTAATTTTTTCATACTCTCCAAAATCAAAGTTAAAAATTCTATTATTTAATTGCTCTAATTTAAAATATTTATTTATATTTATAAAATCATCGAGTATTAAAGCTATTTCATAATTAACAATTCCTTCTAGCATATCGTGCATAATATCAACTGAAAAATTTTCAGTCACGTGAAAATTATCTAGTTGATTAAATATGCATTCTGTCAGAATTCCGGTTTCGGAAACGTTATTTTTCGATAAATCCTCGGTATAATTCAATTTATTTCTTAAAGAATTTAAATCATATGTTTCGCAAATTTGTGTTTTAGTTTTATGCATTTTGCAAAACCTACAAAAATGGGACGCAGAAAATGATTCTGTAAACCCTAACATGCCATTGAGACCTTTATTATCGCCTACACATGCAGCCAATATGAAGAAAATATTTTTTTGTTTTATTTTAATTCCAGTAGTTTCTAAATATTTCAATTGATCTACGACTGGTTGAAACACAGAATTACCATATTTTTTCCGATCTAAACTATGAAACAACATTACTAAAAAGATATTTTCCAATTTTGATTGCATCGTTTTTGGGATAAAAGGTAGAGATATGTAAACAGCTCCTAAATTTTGTATACCTGATCTAGAACCCAGAGCATTATTTGTTTCAAATTCATCAAAATATAGGATTAGAGGCAAAATAAGATCATTTTTGTTTAAGTTATTGATTTTTTCTTTCCAGAAAGGGGTTTGAATAAAACTGCTTATGATGGTGTCGGTGGAGGGTGTTTCTAAATATTTTAAATAATCGAATACGGAATCTAAAACTTTTGTATTTTGTAAAAAAATTTCCAATATAATGTTAATTGGATTTAAAACAGCTTCTACATTTATTGTTTTTAACAAAACGTTACTATCATCCCTATAATTTTCTACCCGTTCTCCAATAATCACACTTTTGTGTTCGATGTATGAAGGATTTTTTTTTAACTCATTTTTTCTTTTGTGCTCCGTTGCAATTTTTGAAAAAGTATTTTCAAATTGACTTAAAATATCCAGAATAATGTTGTTAACTTCACCATCTTTAATTTTATAAGTTATATTATCTTTAATATGCAAAAACAATTCCTTGTTGTAATTATAAAATAGTGCAACGATTGACTGTACATCTTTTCTATTAATATTTTGCATACAATATAAATTTTGTATAAGATTAGAATTTAAATTTTCTAAAAACTTACTAAGTGTTATAGAATTAAATGTGTTTGTGTTTGTCGTAGAATTATTTTCGGCAAGCACGGTATTTGATGAAAGGTCACTGAATGCAGAAGAAGAAACTTGTAAGTTGTTGTTGATTGAAGTACACTCTTTTGAATGGTGCAACATATGTTTTTTGAAAGATTTATAATTTGTGAAATTTCGTTCATTTTCACAGCTATTGCAAATAAACAAACTATCATATTTATGATATATGTTTAAATGGCTTATATAGTAGTCTATAGTATTGAAAATTAATTCACATTTGGAACTAAAGCAGTTCATTTTATGGCTTACTTCAAATTTAAAATACAATTCTATATTTTGTTGTTATTTTGTTTTTGATATACTGATACACAAGCTGCTTTGGCTGCAAAAGGCTTCCTTTAACCCCTTTAAGTATCCTACGGCTTTGTACTATTATGTGAATCAGTAATACATTTGTTGTTTAAATTTTATCTGGAATTAAAAATGTTCTCTTGTTAGAAACTACTTTACATAATTAATTAGGACTAGGCAAAATTTGAAAAGAAACAACTTAGTATATAGAAAAAAAATTTATTTAATTCATTCTTGGTTTTAAACTTTTTCTTATAATAAAATATTATACATATAAATAGTAGTATTATACTATTTGGCAACTTCATTTATTAAAGAGTTTAAACTTATAAAATCTGCATCAAATATTGTAGTCAGCTCATACATTACTTTTTGTATAAAAAGCCAAACCATATGGCTACCCTCCGGATAATTGGCATTCAATACCTGAAATGACTTAAAACACAGATCAACTGCATGCAAAGGACATTCGCATTTGTATAAATTTGAATTGATTATTACATATGATGCAACAATATTTTCTGAAATTACAAAATTTATGAATTATTAAATTGATAGTTTATTCATATGTATAAGTATATTTACCAAGTGTATCTCCTACCAAGACCACCGTAGGTTGGAAGGTTAAATTGAATTTCTTTAATGTTGGAAAGTGGCTTTCCATGCAGCGATAATTTCATTTTCAGGTTCGAAGTGAGTTTCTAAAAATTTTAGTTGTAAGGCCACCTCTCTTTCCAAACAATCATCAATGCTTTCCCCATCTTCCAAGTTAAAAGTTTTATTCATACAGCGTAATTTTTTTTTTAAATAATTGTAACATTCCCATAATTTTCCTCTTGCAACCATTCTTTTTTCCGGATTATAAGGAATAAAATATAAATATTTTGGTTCATTTGGGAAAAGCTGGATAATTTGATCGGTCAATTCCGTAAATCGAGGTGCTCTTATTATAAATTTGTCTTTATTGAGACAGTGGTTAAACTCTGCGTTTATTATCAAGGTTGCCAGGGAATTGCGATTTTTGTTATCTAACGATTTATTTTGTTTATAAAAATTTTGAATTATTATCCCGTTCGCGCATTTTAAATAACTTTCCACACCCTCTATTACATTAATAACAACTAAGTTGTTTGATGGAGTGATCTTTAAATAAAAAAAATGATATTGTTTCATTCCCATATTTATAATTTTTAAACTTACTTCATGGGATTCCTTGGAAATCGAAGAAACAAGCGATTCATAATCATCGTATGTCGTAACACTCATGGTCGTACATTCTGATAAACTCTTTAAAAGAAAATTTTTTATTAAAAAATATGATGGTTAAATTGATAATTATTATTGATTTACCTGGGCTTGGTTGGTGACTATCAGGGAGGATTTCGTCCGAATCGATCAGTCACTGATCAGGTCTTTTCGCTGCGGATGATTCTATCTAAATATTATGAGACATCCATCTCCGTACATCAGGTTTTCCTGGATTTCCGGCAGGCCTACGACTCGATCAATCGAGAGAGTTTGTGGTCTGCCCTGGAATACCTAGGAATGCCAACAAAATTGGTACGACTGTGTAGGATGACAGTGACGCAGTCTCAATGCTGTGTTAAAGTTGAGAACAGGCTATCGACAATTTTTGCAGTTAACTCGGGTGTTCGGCAGGGAGATGCTCTGTACCCGATACTCTTTAATCTCATGTTGGAGTACATCTTTCGTAAAACTGAAACACCTCAGCGCAACATCTTATATCGCCAGTCCAATCAAGTGCTTGCATATGCAGATGACATATGCGTGATTGGACTGAATAGCAACGGAGTGAAAGAAATACTTGATCCGCTTGTAGAGTTTTCAGTTCTGTTGGACTCCAAATCAATGAGTCCAAAACGAAATACCTGATCTCTGGTTTTAGAGACAATGGCACACCAGATTTTAGTAGTGGCCACCACACGTTTGAGGGAGTGAGGAGGTTCAAATATTTGGGCTCTCTTATCACTCACGATAACAGTGTGGGTGAGGATATTAAAGTGCGGCTGGCAGCTGGTAGTCGTTCTTTATATCCTCTAAGGCCACTGCTAAAATCTAAACACTTATCAAGTGCCGTGAAGCTGAAGCTTTACAAAGCGTTGATCAGGCCCCTTGTTATGTTTGGATGTGAAAGTTGGGCGCTGACGGATGAGTACGAGAGATGGCTCCTTACATTTGAGAGAAGAATCATGCGTGTGATTTACGGCCCTAAACGCGAAATAGATGGTACATACCGAGCTCTGTACAATTTCGAGATCAGAGATCTGATGAAGATCCCCGATATTGTACATGAAGTTAGATCTCAGCGAGTACGCTGGCTCGGTCACGTTCTGCGTGCTGATCCGGAACGAATTGTGCAGCGATCTCTGAAAGGAGAGCCACCATATGGTAGGCGCAGAGGTCGTTGCAGGCGACGATGGCTCCACGATGTAGAGAACGACTTGGCCTCTTCAGATTGTCTAAGACAGTATGAAGACCAAGCTCAGGATCGAAACCGTTGGAGCCAGATTGTTGATTCAGTAAGGGGCCAGTAATGGCCTTTAACACTGTTATTATTATTATTATTATTGATTTACCTGAGTTGGATGGAAATGTTTTTTGTATTTGGACCAAAACTGGTTCCTTGGACCAGCCTTTGGTAATATGTCAGCTAAACATTCATATTGCAAGTTTGAAAAACTATCGATTGTAAACTCTTGTTCTATGCGGAAAATCAGTTATGGTTTATTGTAAATCAGTAGAAGTAAGAATATATGATATCATGAAATCGGGTTATAATATTGAAACACCATTATTATTGTAATACCATATTTATTTTTTCATTTTTTAAGAATAATACAGTGATACACCACTAAAAAACTTTGCACGAATATATATTTAAACCACTGTGTATTAAATGTACTGACATTTTCTTACAAAATTTTAACAAGTATCAAACTGGTGCCCTTTGTAAACTTTTCACCGAATTTAATGATGCCACTCAACATAATTTAATTTTGTAATCAGTACATTAGTATAACTTTTTTGTATTTATCCATGCACTGTTAAAGACCGATGCTCTCCCAAATCTTCATCAAGAAGATTTCATCGAAATCAGATGACGAACCATTCTGATCACGATAACTTCTAATATAAATACCACCACCATATATCACCATTCTAGCCACTGCGCTGCTTGGTTTGCAATTAATATAACTAACCATTATGTATAATTTGTTGCAAATATTCATAAATAATATTTGATATATTAATTCCCAACCAAAGCGTATTGTTTTCCTAAAACAAACTGCGCAGGCACTCAGTGATTTTTTGTTCTTTTTAATTAAAGCACGTGTTTCATTTAGAAGATTTTACCATATACCCCAACCACACAAATGTTAATCATATTTAACAACTACTTACCAATAAAAATAGGCAATAGATGCTCAAAATCCCAACTTGCCAGCAAATCCTTCATGATATCCATTTTTATTTAATTATAACACTTATTTATTAAATTTTTTTTTCTTTTTTGTTACACTTTTTTGTTAGCCCACTTAAAATGATATAATTTGAATCAATGTTTTTATTGCACTTTTTTCTTATGAGAAAATCACGATTATGTGACCAAATTTTTTTTCTTGTTTTAACATGGTTAAAATAACGGGAATTTCCTATGCATATAGGAACTAGTACTATACACAGCAGTAAAGTGTACTATACGAATAGAAATTAGCGCATTATTAGTACTATACAAAATAGAAAAGTAAAACGAACTTCCCTAAGCTTATAGGAATTCGTTTTATACACAATAAGAAGTTTTCTTTTCATACATAGCAATTGCTCGATTGAAAATAATAAGATATCTCAACTATATACATAGTAGTTATTTTTATAAACAATATATTTCGTATAGGAAATATTACTTTATTATATATCCAACTTATTTAAATATAGGAGTGACTACTATATTGCACATACTACTATACATATAGGAAATAAAGTAATTTACATAATATACCTATATTCCAGAAAAAATATCATAGGTTTCTATAATATTTTTACTATAAATTTATAGGAAATAAATTAGTAATTTTTTTTCTCCGTGTATAGATATTTCGTAAATTTGTTAAGTTTCTAGCCTTGTAAATTTTTTTATATTGTAAGTAGTTTAAATATTTAAAATACCGAAGATGGCTAACTAATTGTAGGACTTGAAAATATTCTTTAAATATATAAAATAAATTGTTAAAAATCTTAAAACTCAGAAAATTTATAATTTAAGATTTGTTTAATTCTTAAATCCAGTAAATTTTTAAAAATCCTCAACAATTAGATATTACATTTTATGATTAATAATTATTAAAATACAGATTTGAAATTCGGAAAATTTACAACCTATTTAAATTTTTCATGATAAATTATTAAATTATTTAAGTCTGACAAATTATAAATTAAAAAAATTTTGTAATATCCAATAAATTATAATTTTTAAAGGTTTCTCGAATATTTAAATTAACTATTAAAATTATTGAAAATCGGAACATTTTGAATCTTATAATTTTTTCGAAAATTCATTAATTTTGTTAAATTCCTAAATCTTATGTTGAATATCCTTAATGTAATATAGTTCAAATAATTAAATTAGGGAAGTCAGTTAATTTGTTAAACGTTTAAAGGCTTTTTAAATTATTTGGAATAATCCAAATACTTTAAAACACCTTTAAATTTAATTTATTAAAATTCTTAAATTTCGGAAATCTCATAAATCCAATTTTTTTTTTTGAACCTTAGACGTTTTTATGAATAAAATTTGACGATGCCGAAAATACCATTTTGATTTAAATTTAACAATTGCAGAATTTTTATATATTGAATGTATTTAAGAATATTAGTTTTTTAGAATTGTTCCGTTCTAAATATTTAGTTTTTGTTATATTTTCAAACAAAATTTAATGCTTACAGTAGTTAAATTTAATTTAATTTTAATATTCTAATAAATTTTAAAATTTTCCACTTAATATATTAGTTTTATTTTAAATAATAAACTTTTATTTTTGATTTTATAGTTTAATTCTTCCTTATGGTGACAATTTTTATTTTTGATTTTTTCTGTATACCGAAAAAATCAAAAATAAAAATTTTCACCATAAGGAAGAATTAAACTATAAAATCAAAAATAAAAGTTTATTATTTAAAACAAGTTATATAGTGACAAAAGATTACACAAAAACATTAAAATGAATAACATTCATTTAAACTCAATATATTAGTTATAAGAATTGAATTATTTTCAAAAACGTGAATTTCGGATTTATATAGTTTCCCCATATTTTGAAAATTACAAAGAAGGAAATTTTTTGTAGTTTATAAAAAAATAGGATTGTAAAACTTATTAAATTTTATAAATTTACATGAAACTCTGTTAATTGTATGTATATTTCAAATAGTTTACAATTTTAAACAGGAACCAAATTTAAAATTTTACAAGTTTAAACTTTAAATTCATTTACCGATTTTTTAAAATTGTAGATTACACGATTTTTAAATTTAGACGATTTTGCAAATTTTAATAAGCTATGAAGAATTTACCGAATTGTTTTCAGTATTTCAAATATTGTAATTTTATGAAGTAGCAATTTTAAATAATTTTTATTAATTTTAACATTTTCAGACGTTTTAAAATACATATAGATCGCTAATAATTTTAAAATTTCAATTCTAAAAATTTAATTTTATCAATAATATTTTGAGAGTGTAAGAAATTTTAAAATTTTAGCAAATCATTTTTTAAATGTAAATTTTAACGTTGATTTTAATTTTAAATTTTAGTGTGAAATTATTACCCAAGTTTTGGAATTTAATTTGATTTTAAAATGTGTAGAATGAGAAGAGTTTCAGAATTTTATAAATTTAAGAAATGCAAATTTTAGTTTTTAAAAACGAGATTATATTTCTATGGATTTAATAGACCATGTATTTTTAAATTTTAAGTTCCGATCTAACTAAATTTGAAGGTTGGTAGACGAGGACGGATATTTATTCTAAACTACTTTAAATAACCAAACATCCCATGCATTTCTCGCTTTTGCAGTTTAAAATAATTTTATCTTATGTCCAGATGTAATTATCTAGGGCAAATCCATCCATTTTAAGGATTTCCGAGTAGAAGTTCTAAAAATTTTACATTTACAAAATAATTCAAAGATTCAATAATTTTCTATTTTGAACTGTTTGTAAAATTATGATTTTAACAATTACGATGTTATTTACAAATTTAAGGTTGGTTCGTGATGTGTTTACCCTAGCAATTTACATCAGATACTATATAAGATAAAAATATCTTTAACTTGAAAGAGGAGAAAAGGATGCAATTTTTTGGTTATGGAAGAATATTTTGGTGATATTATGGTTAAATATCGGATGTAAATATTTAAATTTAATTTTTGAAAAAAATTTCAAATTCTATAGGATTTTTTTTTAACGAAGTAGATTTTAACAGATTCCTTTCAGTTGTTCCATTAGTATATGATAGAAACCACTACAAGTAGCCAGTGTATCTCTGTATACTACCAGTAGGAAGAATAATTAATCTAAAGGCCAGTATAGGTATAGTGACCACCGGTATGCCAAGCTTTTTAATCTACCAGCGGCCATTGACCACCGGTATGCTATGCAAAAATATATACTATCAGCGCAGCCCACGCATAATAATTTGCCCATTATATACCACGATTAATATTACTTCTATATAGTGGCCCATATTTCCTCTGCTAACCAGAAATATTTACTATTGGCCAGTGCTGTCGATGTGAGTATGTATACGATCGGAGTAATTGTACTAATTTCGTCTCATCTGTACTCCTGGACTCTACTATTTCATTTTGGACTCCCCTACTATAATTAATCTATACTAAATGTTTTAACAAGAGTCTTTTCATTTTGACACACATTTATCATTGTTTTATTACATTCGTTGTTTTTTATTGCACTGCGGTACACCATTTAAGTCTGTATACCATTATGAAAAATTAGCTTGGAGTATTTAATCGAATAGTTTAGTCGTTTCTGGCGAACAAGAAAGCTATTAAATGTTATGTATTTGGGCTGTTGAACAAACCAAGATTTAGTTCGATGACTTGAGAGCATTAGAGCTTTATCCATTTATCGACTATGCCTTTTTCCTCGTCATTTTTGTTGTGTTTTATTTTGATAAAATCTATTCGACAGACTAATTTAAATTGAATTCTGGGTTTTGTGGTAATTTATTAGAGTTGAGCAAGAAAAAAAATGTATATTTGTAACATTAAAATTTCAAATCAATTTGAAAATTCAACTGCGAGTTGTGAAGAGCTGGAGCTAGAATTTCATTCATGGTTAGTATATTGTGTTTAGCAGCCATTTTTTGTTATAGAGACCAAGCCATTTACAAAACATGATTATAATTAGACTGCACCCAATCAAAAACTAGCACCTAAAATTGGATTAATTGTACCCATCTAGGCTAGATCGAATTTGAACATTCTTTTCTATTCAAGAAAATTGTATCTCGTAAATTTACATGTTAAAATGATTTCATTATAAATTAATACATTTTCTCATTAATTTAACAAAACAAAAGAGTTTTGGTAACAACAAAACCCAAGCATTTCAAAATGTTATTATTTTTATCACAACGGGAGCACCCAAAATAAAAATTGAACTTTTGTTCATCTCTTGGTGTTATTATTGTGTTATGGTTGGGTTTTTGGTTAATTTTGAATTATGTATTATAATGAATACCTCGTCATCTTGTTTAATTCGCACCTGGATATTATACATATATAGTTATGTATACATAACAAAACAACAAAATTATCTCCGTCTGTCTTGTCTTATACATATGAGTATATATAGTAATAAACTCGCCGCCGTGATCATATATTTAAAGACCGATTCTATTGTGGTGGAACAAAATGATTTCTTTTTTAAATTTTAATTTTAAAGTAGAAATACCGCGGATATTTAACGTATTTGAATACAAATATATAATTGTAATCTAATTATTGTTCAAATATATTTTGAAAGTTGTCCACCATTCTATCTTATATGATAATTACAAGGGAAATCGCCGCCACTGAATAAAATAACGTACACCAACACCAATAAAACTACATAATCGCGTAAATACATTTATTTATGTTTATTCAACTTCCAACATTTACACAAAAACACAAAATAAAAACTAGGCACCCTCGATTACAGTACACCACGATCGACCTTCGTGTTGAACCGTTTAATGATAACACAAATATATCATCGTTCGTACATACAAATTTTTACATCAGATGATTTCGATTTTAGTCTTAGTTCGAAAATGTCTTTAAAAACTAGTGTCATTTTAATACGACGACAAATTGGTGCGCTTCCATCATTAAAATTTAAACGGGGTTACTCTGTAACTGGTGATAATCCGGCCGCGGTGAAAACTTCTCTATACGATTTTCATGTTGTTAATCGTGGTAAAATTGTTAATTTCTCCGGTTATTTATTACCCGTGCAATACAGTGATTTGAGTATCACCACATCGCATTTGCATACGCGTAAATCAGCTTCGGTCTTTGATGTTTCGCATATGTTACAAACGTATGTGCGCGGTAAGGATGCAATTGAATGCTTCGAATCGATCACGACGGCTGATATTGGTGGCCTAGCGAATGGTAGCGGTACGTTGACTGTGTTTACGAACGATAAAGGTGGCATTTTAGATGATTTGATTGTGACCAAAGTGGCAGATGATTTATTGTATATCGTATCGAATGCCGGTTGCAAAGTTCAGGACAAAATTATAATTCAAGAAGCGATTGTAAGTGAAATGAATTATGCACATATATTATATACAGTAGCTAAATTAAGTGTTTATTTTGTATATTGTATTTAGGAGCGATTTAAAAATCATGGCAAATCAGTCGAATTTGAATTTTTGGAGATAGCCGATCGTGCTTTATTGGCGGTACAAGGCCCTGAAGCGGTTAGAGCGGTACAATCGCTGTGCTCAGTAAAATTAGATAAATTATATTTTATGATGAGCCTCGAAACCGAAATTGCGGGTGTATCTGGCTGTCGTATAACGAGATGCGGATACACCGGAGAAGACGGTGTTGAAATATCAATCCCGGCACATAGCGGTAGCATGATAGCTGAAATATTGCTCGCGAATAAAAATGTTGATGTAAAATTAGCCGGATTGGGAGCTCGCGACACATTACGTTTAGAAGCCGGAATGTGTTTATATGGTAATGATATTGATGTCAATACTACACCCGTTGAGGCCGGTCTCTCATGGTTGATTGCAAAACGACGTCGCGACCAACGAGATTTTCCCGGCGCAAATATTATATTAGATCGGCTAGCGAATGGTGTGACCAGACGTCGGGTGGGAATAAAAATGTCTAGCGGACCACCGGCCCGCCACGATGTGCTTATCTATGCGAAATCAAAACAAATCGGTCGAGTTACAAGTGGAGCACCCGGTCCAAGTGTTGGATATAACATTGCAATGGGATACGTGTTAAACGATTTTATAAGTCCAGGCACGCAAGTTGAGCTAAAAATTCGTGATAAAATGTATGCAGGCGAAATAGTTAAATTACCATTTGTCAAATCACATTACTACACCAAACCAAGAGCGTAAATCATGGGAATTAAAATAAAAAATGTTACCAAAACTATTATACATATATAGTTTCTTATTTATTTACAAATATCTTGGAGCCATTTTTTACTTATATGAAGACATCTTATTTCCGAACGTAGATTTATGAAATAAGAATTTGGAATAGTGGGAGGAGGAAGACGACAATCCTAAACAATAGCCTTAAGACGTACAGTACATACTCGTATTATGTATATGTGTATATCCTATTATGTGGTTTATGTTTTTGTTTATTTGTCTAATTGAGGTAAAAATTCTAATCGTAATCTAAACAAAAACAAGGGTGTCAAATTACCCTTTTTTGTATATGGATGTGTGTGTGTGCATACAGTACTTTGCTGTTTACGTTAATAGACTTAATTTTAAAGTAGAGTATAATTTGACACTTCCATGTAAGTACATATCTTCATCTTCATCTTCCGATTATATATTATGTACAAAACAACTTGAGACGATATAATTTTAATGGGACTTCTTCTTTATTGTTGTTATATATGTATATATGTTGAAGACGGTGTGCGAAAATATGTTTTCAAATTCAGTTTACCAAATGGGGTTTTGTGTTATTTGATTTTGGCAAATTATCAGTAATTTAATATTTTTCTGGCGCAAATGCGTTCGTTCGGTTGGACTTGGACATAACAAATGAATTAGGTATGATTTTTTTGTTTGTGTGTGTAATTTGAATATTGATGGCTATATGGGATGGTGCGCTATATGCGTATGTACGTATGTATAGATAGAGATAAACATAATTAGATGGTAATATTGAGTATATGTGATTTAGAGATCAATTATCTTATTATTTTCTGACATGGGATTAGAATGGCATAGAATTTATAATTAGACCGGTGATTTAGATATTTTCATCTAAAACCATTCATCTCGATCCATGATTTGCTCAAACAAATATTTACTCGTCATAATTTTTGACCTCGGTCTTTCAGAAAAACTTATTGCTGGTTCAAAATTATCGAGTAAAATTTCTAATTTTAAAGGGAACGTTGCTTATGATTATTATACGTCTAGTTTTAAATTAGATAACAAACTTCATCTTCTAATTCAGGACTTAACTTTTAGCTGGTATAAATCTTGACAAATATTGACTCGATATTGACTTGTTTTTGAACTTTGTCTTTCACTTAACTTCTTATTTAACTTTTGGCCTGACTTTTGATGTTCTCTTATTTTTTGGATTTAATTTTTTTTCAGTCTTCTAGATTGATTTTGAGCTTGACTTTTAGTTTAATTAGTGAATTGGGTTTAAAGTACATTTAGTTTGATGTTTTGTCATAACTTATGAATCAACAATTTCTTGACTCTGGGGTTTTAACTTAATTAATTAACTGTTTTTGAACTTAACTGGTGAGAGAGAGCTTATTTTTCTAGTGGCTTTTTTTATGTGACTTTGATCTCAATTTTTGACTTGACTATATCGATTTGACGTGCGCTAATTTGGCGTGTGACATAGGTGTTTCTTTTACTTTGGGCTTGACCTTTTAATTGATATTTCACTTGTCTTAAATTTTTACTTGAGTATGGCTCATATATATCATAAATTTTCAACACGAACTTTAACTTGAAATTTCATTTCACCTTTTGACGTGATTTTAGCCTTAATTTTCACTTGAATTTATGGTAGAATTTACAGTTGATTTTGACCTCATGGTTTCATTTCACACGACTAGATTTTTGCTTAATTTTAAGCTTGACACATAGGGTATGGTTTTAATTTTTTACTATGGACTTGAATTATTTTTCACTTAAGATTTTGACGTTTATGACTTTTAACTTTTACTTTCCATTTACCTTAAATTATGACTTAACTTTATATTTGGCTTTCGACTTGGGTAGCTCATCTTTTGAATTAAATTTTGGAAATTAATTTTAACTTATAACTTTTTACTTTACTTTAGAGTTTAGTTTTGACTTTTCGTCATCATCATCGTCACTTTTGACGTAATTTTTATTTTAATCTTTGACATGATTTTATTTTTTAGCTTTAATCTAGTTTTTTCACTTTAGTCTTGAATTTTGAAATGATCAAATCACTTGAGATTTGATTTACGGATTGATTGGCTTTGGCTTTATTAATGGGCATTATAGGCTTAGTTAATTTAGACTGGTTTTGGCTTTATTGATGGACATTATAGGCTTAGTTAGTGGGCATGAATTTTAACTTGAAGTTTGACTTTTAACTTCGCTGTTGGTGTGACATTAGGCTTAATTTTTCACTTGACTTATAGAGTTTACTTTTGACTTACGGGCGTTATCATGACTTTTGGAGTAAATTTTATCTTAACTTTGACTAGAATTCTAGTTTAGTTTAGAAATGACGTAATGACTTGGAATAAACATAACATACCTTTAATTTAATTTTGAACTTCACTTTCAAATTGATTTTTCATATGAAATTTGAGTTGAGGTTTACCTTTTCCCTGACTTTTTGACTTTTTATTTGATTTATTCGACTTGAAAAATAATTATTTGAGTTAAATTTTGAGCATGAATTAGTCATGACCTTTAGCATGATTTTTTTTGACTGGACTTCTTTTAACATGACTTTTAACTTAATATTTGAATTGAGTTTTGACTCGACTTTTCATTTGAATTGGCTACTGTTTGAATCCACTATTTAAGATACATTTGGACAAGACTATTGACTTAATGTTAGATTTGGATTTTGACTTGTGGTAAAATTATGTATGATCACTTCGATTCTCCGACTGGATTTGTATCACTTGGTTCAAATAATAACATTTAACATGTTCAGCAATATTTGATAAAGAAATGGGAATGAGGGCATGCATGATTGTGCCTCAAACTTCAAGACCTAAACTTAAGACTCAACACACTCGATAGTTATAAAAACCACATTCGATATTCAAGTTGAGTAGAAATCAACTGTCCGGAGAAAAGCCTCTGAAAACAATGAAATAGCTAGAACACTTTACACATGGTTCACAAACTGAGCCATTAGATAGAAGAAATAAGGCAAACGCTCAATGCTATTGATTTTACAGTACCTCAAGTGAATGTATACAAAACTCCATTCTAAAAAATGTATGAAAAAAATCCCACAACAAATATAATAATTCCTCCATCATTATTTTATATTGTCTCTCCAATGTCTACCAAAAAATTTAACAAAAAGGCGAATTAAAATAATAAGTGGAACACAATTCTTTTAAAAACAGGAAATAACGCCATTTTATTTTGCTTCTTGACCATTTCTATTCGTATTTCGGTTTATTCGTTGCTGTTGTTGTTGTTGATTGTCATATATACAATCCCCCGAAAACTAAAAGTCTTTTGTTCAACAAATTTCTTATCATATTGTTGTCATCTCACCATATATAAACTATATATATGTAAATACAAGTTGATGTGAATAAATTATAAATAAATTATTCATAAATAATAATAAATATTATTTAAAAATATAATTTATTCATTTGTAATTTGTATAATAAAGAAAAAGTGTTTTTAGTTTTGTAGGTAACAACAATACACACTATCCGCATCCATGGTCATTTGTTAACCGTTGACGTGTTTTCATGACGGTTTTCTTATATAAAAAAAAAAGATTTCTTTTTTCTTTCTTTGCGAGAATAAATAAAAACACTTTTCACACTAAAAATTAAAATAATATTATGAAATTTAATATTAAGCAGTTTTACTAAAAATATAAATAAATTTTGTAAAGTGTTCTGTTGTGTGCCTATAAAAATATGGACACCGGACGTACACGAAAAAAGCGCAATAAACGCGCCAATTTCGTTAGGTCGAATAAAACTTTCATATACACATACATATAAATTATAACGACAACCCCTCCACGCACATACAAAAATAAAAATAACAAACTATTAATTATGCTAACAAATTTTATACAAAATAAACAACATTAATAATTTAATTTATAAACAAATAATATTTTACAAACCGCGTTCAACTTAAGACACTAATTTATGCGCTACGAACACGTATCAACAACCGTATACGGTAGTATGTAACGATAACACCAATCGCACTATATATATATACATATGTATGGTTATATAAGCAAACGAATAACATAATTAAAAACTATATATACATACACATACAAATACACAAAATATGCAAATTAACGAATTAAATCATCGGCTTAAGTGAAAAACTGAAAATAAATTTTGTATTTTGATTAAATTTAATTGCAGGTTGGAATGTAAATTAAGTTTTTAAGATTATATACATCGTACAACACCACACAATGTACACAATTTACCCACTATACACAAACACACACCACAATTTATTCATAAATATATATGTAAATATGTAAGTTAGTTTAGAGAGGATTAAAATAAAGAAAAGGCGATGTAAAATTGGAAAAGTTCAAAGTTGGAGGTTACGCTTTTTCGACATAGCAGACAAATGAGTTGGCAAAAAGATGATTCCTTTCTTTTATATAGATGAAAAAGCTTTTGGTGACCCAGCTTTTATGGTGAACGCCGAATTTGAGCGGCTAAATTTGATTGTAAAACACACGAAATATTGTCTAACACTGATTCAAAACCATTTTTCGTGTGTGTTTTACATTGTGAGCTTGGTCAGGTCGATTAAACTTTTGTATCAAAATTATAATTTAAAAAAAAAAATCTGAATACTCAATTTTAGTCGACCTTTCCAAGTACTCACTTAGTAAAATACACGAAAAATTGTCTTGCATCAGCGCTAAACAATTTTATGTGTATTTCTTATATGTGTGAGCTTGGCAAGGTGTACTAAAATGTTACCAATTATTTATTGGATTGTGAAAGGAATGGAGATGGGCACTAAATGAATGGTGTGAGCGGTGCCAACCTTATTCAAGACAAATATGGAACCACAGTCAATTTTAAATTTTAACGTGGAGCTTCTATCCTGGAATTGGGACCTTTGATAACTTTAAAGCTCATGATGAATTAGACCCATGAGTAGACCATACACTAAATCTTTCTCGCATGGGAAACTTAAGTTTTTTAAGAGAAAAACCAGTGAACCAGTTGATTCTACGCGCATGGAACACTTAAGAAGAACAGATCAGTGTGCCGAGGTGAAACATTACGACTGTTCACGTTATTTCCGAAACACATACTAGATTCGGTTGCGAGTTTGAACTAGAAAGAGAAATTTGACTATCTCAATATATATAAGCATTATTTGATGGTCGATCCAGATGGTCTTTTAGAAGAGAAAAGTTGGAAAATCTGAGTTGGAAACTAAAACCCAAATAACATTTGTTTCTATGAAATTTTGAATTTTTTGCATGTTTTGATGATTTTTGACGCTGTAAAGCGTGAACAGTCAATGCCAAGCAGACGTTGTTCAATTTGATTGTGATTTTCGATTGTGGGAACGTGTTATTTTTCTTGCTGCTATTAAATTGGAAATTTCAGTAAATTCGATCAGTAAGTTCATTTTTGTGGATTAATGACGTCAAAGTAAATTAGTCAAATGAATCATTGTAAATTTCAGGAATTGATTTTTGATGAAAATGCCGGCTATCAGACGATCGAACCTTGGATGAAGAAACCGTAATTCAAAAAAGAATGCACGGTGTCCGTGAGAATGAAACGCAAGAGCAACGCAAAGAATTGCATGAACAAAGACGTGCTCATATCTGACAAGATCGCTCTGCACGGGCACCAGCTCAGGTCCGACAAATCGTAATTCGACGAAAAAGTACGGTGAACTTGGACCTGATGAAGGTTCAACCTGAAACTGCTTTCAATTATAACTCTACAATTGCCTACAAAGATCTTCGCGGCGTTTGGCGAATTGGCGCATTGTCTGCTGTGTGCCGACATTGCCAAGCATTGTAGTTCCAAGCAGAAATAGCAGGGCTGTGTTTTTCCAATAGCAAAGTTAAATTTCCGGTTTTCACTTCGCCACTGGAACCATTGCGTTCTTATTTCTATGGAGATACAACGCTATCCAGATATTTTCTCGCACAAACTGTACAATCAATGCTTTAAGATGACGTCATTTGGAACCGATGTTGTTGTTCGTCAACCCGGCTACAATCTCACCTATAAGGTAATGACGTCACTACGTCATCATTTCGATAATGTTTATACCACCAGCGAATGAAGAACCCATGTTCGTTCAAATTTATTTCGTTGGAAATTCCAAATATGAATTAAGTTATCGTCTAATGCTTTTCAATGCGTTAAAATGAGATATACGCTGTTTTGTTTGTTTAAAACTGCTTTGGAGACCATGACTTCCGCTGACCACAAAATAATCATCAGAGCAGACAAAAGACCAACCGGAGGCGTGATGACGGATGAGTGCAGCACGTGTACGAAACACACCGATCATATGATACCGAAACACATCGATCATATGATCATATGATATGGTACTTCAATATTCATTGATGGTTTGTCATGGAGAAGATGGCTCGTGTCAGTGTACTCAATTGCCAAGAACTCGGCGATGACCAAGGAAACGTTCAATCGAACGATGAAGGATTTACGAAGTGGCACAAGACGTTTTGCTTGTGCGATGATTCTGCTGGCCGGTGATTTTCGTCAAACGCTACATGTATATGATATATGCCTGAATTTGATAGATGCCTGAATTTACAATAGATCCCTGAATTTGATTCGACATTTCATTCATTTTTCAATACATTAGTGTTGAATTCAAAGGAAAAGTCAATGGAATGTCAACTCAACTCAATCGTCTATTGAAAATTGAGTTGAGTTGTTTGAGTTTTTCTCTCATCAAAATCCATGCTCATTCCTGAGCGGAATGGATTTCCCTCACGGCCCACTCTTGATCCCATTTTATCTGTTTATATATTGTTTAAATAAATTCAAATATATAAGACCCTAAATAAATACAGAAATAGTAACGTATGGAAGGATGGGTAGCACCATTTTCTGCTTCTTTACTTATTTTCAGAACTGGTAAATATTTACTGAAACGGTGAAAAGGCGCGCAGCGTTTTTTGAATGCACGAAGCGCGGCACTTTTCAAATCGGTCCAACAAAATCTTATTGTGTGAGTGAACTGAGGTAAGAGAATGAGCCTCCTAAATAAATCGAGCGAAAACTTCTCTTGTGGCAGATCGAAATGAAATTAACTAAGATACTATAGAAATTATATTGAATAGCATAGACTCTTTTCGTAGTTTCAAGCCAGCATTCCTGGATTTTGCAATGGGCAACAAATATTTGAGTCATTGTATCCCACCGATAGGAAACAATTGGAACAGTTCACATACATATATTTTAAATGAATGATGGTTGATGTATGACAATCAAAATTAAACGATATCTTATCAAATTTTATATTCACGTAACATAAAAAAGTCATTTTTTCCACACAAGTGTATTCCCAATACGGTGTGTTTCCAAAAAAAACTCAAACCGTTTATCGAAAAATATTACATTATTTGCAAACACTAAAATACGAATTGATTGAATCAATCATTCTCTTCCCTATACATATATACGTATATATCTTATCTTCTTCATGACATCTTAGTACAAAATTGATTTGTTTGGTTCGTATACAAACATACATCTTCACTGTTTGATATCTTAATATAGTATATACATGTATATAGAATTGATAATGCATCATCCTACTGTCACAACTATTATTGTTGCGTTACAATGTTTCGCAGCAGGTGAAAATAAATAAACAACAAAAATACGTCTTTTGGTGCACTGTGAACGAGTACACATCTTCTGTATGTAGAGGAATTCCTTTGAGATCATGTTGAAAAAATTAAAATTGATCGTGGGCAATGAAGAGAAGAGATCGATTGGTAATTTTTTTTTTCTGTATATTTATTCGAAATGTATTTTGTTGTGGTAGGCACATATCAGAACTTATACATATGTATATGTATGTACATGTATATACACAAAAAAAAATTCAATTGATGAATGTGCTCAATCATATTCCAATTTGCACAGAAGACATGCTACCGAGAATTAAAAGAGATTTATAAAATTTTACATACTGTATTTGCCTTCTTTGGAAAATAATAATAAAAAATAATTTAAACTACAAAATTGACGGATGATTGGTCGGGTATGGTTTACGATTATACTTACTGTATACTGGACTGGTAAGCGCAATAAGATTTAATGTGTATACGCATAGTATATATAGTTGTATTTAATCCGAAAATAATTTATCGGATTATTTGTGTGTATACGAGTATATTTAGATTAAATTCCACAGCATCCATATATATGTATATTAAACTAATTTACTACATTATGCTCGTATATAGCAACAAAAGCACATCAACAAATTAAAACGACAACAAATAATCGTAAATCTTCTTGCCGCGCATGGAACAATTTAAATGTTTCGTTTTTCGGTTTTTTTTTTATTATTAAAATCAAATGATGATTCCTCTTTCTTTCAACTATAAAGATTGATTGAGGTTGTAATCCATCAAATATGAACAAAATATTTATTTTATAACAAAAACTTTAAAATCAAAAAAAATCTTGTATTTAGAAGAAATAATACAAACGTTATAATACATCAAAATATGGTTGTCATCTTTTTAAATAATCAACATTCGGAATACTCTATATATATATATCGGCTGGGGCTTTAAGAATATGTATGTACATACATATACAACAGAAAACGAGTACAAAAGGTAAGAATTTTTTTGGTTTTATTCATTTACACAACAAACAAAGAGTTACTTATTTCACTTAGATGTTGCTGTCGGTTAAACAATGGATACGTGTCTATATATACCGCATATTATAATCGAATATATTGGAACCTTTTAACTTTGGTGCGCGCGGTACGTTTACGAAGAGTGAGTGTAATTTTGCTAATTTTGTAAATATAATTAGCTTTATGATCACATCAATAGGTGTCGCGTATATAAATGATCCACAAATTTACGAACCATGTCAGCGGTAAAAAAAAATTGAGTTTAAGAGTCATGTTTCATAAAAAAAACATAAACTCGATGCGAAAATTTGGTTCCTGTTTTCTAAATGACAGTGATGGGTCAAGGGTGTATTAAGGTCAGCAACCAACCCACTTACTACTCGCGTGGCTTTGCGATAAACTTATTTTTAATTTAATTTGATTCGTTATTAATTTCTAACACTCCTAAAAATCCCTGTAAAATGGCCGCTCGTATATAAGCATTCCTATCAAATTTGAATGTTGTAATTGTAACCCTACAAATTCACTGCTATTTAATAGCAGGTAATTTGATTACGGTTTACTTACGTATATATCGAAATTCATTTTCAATACTCCAATCCTCCTTAAACATGGCAAATACAATCACAAGAGAGCTTTTACAAAATTTAAAATTTTAAATTTGAGCAGTGTTTGAAGAAAATTGGATTATTTTCAGATTATCAAACATATTTCAGCTTTCGTTCAAATTTTACCATTAGGAAACCGGAGTGGTGTTTTTACACAAAATATATGAATGTGTGCGTGTGTACACATTTTCTTAACGGTGTATATATAAAGTATATTCATGTACAAATATATTACCAAATCACAAGTACCAAAGACATCTTACCGCACTCGGACCTTTCCAAATTCGTATAGATACATTGTATGTGAAATTTGTCGTAAATCTATCCTAAAAAACAACAAAAACCCTTTCCTCTTATATGTGTTAGTCCGCAAAGCGGAATGTCTCGATATAACGAATTTTATCATAAGGAAAATCAAATTTGGTAAAACAAATGATTTTGGACGAACAAATGATTTTCTGAATTTCCTTTGGAAAATTCTAGGAAGCGGACACCATAATCACGCATATACCAAGATATAATAAGGTCTAAGCTATCCGAAAAATATTTCAATTTTGAAATATGCGTCATTTAAGTGTCCGCTCTCTAGGATTTTCCCAAGAAAATTAGGAAAACTCATATACATAATCGATATACTTAAGGTCATACCAAACTTGGTTGTCCTAAACCCCCTTATATCTTCCAAAATTGAAATATTTTCGGGATAGCTTAGACCTTAAGACATTTTGGTGTATGCATCATTATGGTTTGAGCTCCCTAGAATTTTCCCACGAAAATTCAGGAAATCATGTATATTCCCTATCAAATTTTGTTGTCCTATAGATAAAATTCGTTATATCGAAACAATATGCGTTGCACAGTAAAACATATGTATAAACGAAAATTGTTTTTGTGGTTTTTCAGTACAATTTTAGGACTAGCATCACGCGTCTATATAGAATTGTGAATTTTGTCCTAAAAAAAACCCTAATGTTTATTTTTTTTATGACAGATTTAGGGCAAAATTCACGTGAATGAAAATTTCACAAGAAATATGCAGTTTATATACTATGATCAATTTTCGAGCTTTATCAGCAGAGCCCAACCATTTTTATAGTAATATGCTATACTAATTTAGAAAGGTCCAAGTGTCTATTATTCAAAAATTCTAGTGTTCATATTGCAACAGTTCTGAGATTTTTGTTTTCGAATAAAACGTTTACACACCTTTTGCTTAATTCTTGTGAAATTTTCAATATTTATCAAATTTTACAATGTTGTACCCAACCCTTTTAATAGTAATGTTTTCTATTAATTTGAATAGGTCCAAGTATCTAATTAGAAATTCTAGTGCCTATATGGCAAAAACTCAGCGTTTTTTGTGCTCGATTAAGACATGTATATATGTACATATGTACCATTTACATAATTCATATACTATCGCCAATTTTTCTAGCTTTTCATAATTAAGAAAGGTTTAAGTGTCCAGTATTCAAAAATATTAGTCTCCATATTGCAAAAAATCTACGATTTTGGTACTTGAGTGTAACGTTTACATATGATTTGCATCATTTTTGACAAACTTCAAATATTAATTATCAGCGAAGCCGTACCCTTTTTATAATAATGTTTCGTTCTAATTTGGAAAGGTCCAAGTGTCCACTATCCAGAAGTAATAGTATTTATATGGTAAAAGCTCTGAGATGATGAGTGATCGAATAAAACGTGTATATATCATTTTCATAATTCATGTACTATTATTAATTTTTCGAGCTGTATCAGCGGGCCCCAATCCTTTTTATGTTAATACCCTATACAAATTTTGAAAGGTCTAAGTATCTACTATTCAACAAAACTTAATATATGAATTTATTTTATATATACACTGTTAAAAAATGTGCACACTCGCATAAATTTGTATATTTTGTGATAAAAACTTCACACCGTTTGGAATTATTGATAAATAATTTTACTTTAACTTTAATTGAATGTTTAACAATAACTGAGTCACTTTGTTGCAGTGAAAATTCAATAAGGCAGTACTTGCCGAGGAAACTAGACATCAGCAAGGTATGGCGAATGACCGTTGTGAAGTTAGCCCGAAAAACCATCCCGAAAAAAGCCTTTTAAAGAAATGGTGTGTTTCTCTACTATGTACTATACAAATTCGTAAAACGAAAAATAAGAGGACAAAAAGTACTGAACAAAGCAAAATAAGGTAAAAATAAAAACCGAACCAAAAATGTAATTTTTTTTCGGGCTGATATACTATATTATGTTTATATAATTATGTTTCCTAATTTTGACAAAGAACTTAACAAGAAATATAATTAAAAATGAATAATTTTATTAAATATGTTATTTTAACGCTACTGCCTAGTATAAAATTAATAAAATCCATAATATGTACCGCTAAAATATAACAAATTATTGTATCCAGTATTTTAATTGAGATTAAAATAAATTTACAATAAAATATTTTAGTTCCAATTCGGTAATATTCTTCCGGCTATAGCGCTGATCACAGAGATTGCCCCCAAGAGTGGCGACTGATACAAGATTGCTGTACCTATTGGAAATTTAATTTAATTTACCCCATGTCTATATCAGGTCGAACTAAAAGTTTATGAATTTTTGATTGGACGCTATTTCTAATTTTTATCGAAATTCGGTAATATTCTTCCGGCTATAGCGCCGATTACAGAGATTGCTCCCAAGAGTGGCGACTGATACATGATTGCTGTACCTATTGGAAATTTAATTTAGTTTACCCCATGTCTATATCAGGTCGAACTAAAAATTTATGAATTTTTGATTGGACGCTATTTCTAATTTTTATTGAAATTCGGTAATATTCTTCCGGCTATAGCGCCGATTACAGAGATTGCCCCCAAGGGTGGCGACTGATATATGATTGCTGTACCTATTGGAAATTTAATTTAATTTACCCCATGTCTATATCAGGTCGAACTAAAAGTTTATGAATTTTTGATTGGATGCTATTTCTAATTTTTATTGAAATTTGGTAATATTCTTCCGGCTATAGCGCCGATCACAGAGATTGCCCCCAAGAGTGGCGACTGATACATGATTGCTGTACCTATTGGAAATTTAATTTAATTTACCCCATGTCTATATCAGGTCGAACTAAAAGTTTATGAGTTTTTGATTGGACGCTATATCTAATTTTTATTGAAATTTGGTAATATTCTTCCGGCTATAGCGCCGATCACAGAGATTGCCCCCAAGGGTGGCGACTGATACATGATTGCTGTACCTATTGGAAATTTAATTTAGTTTACCCCATGTCTATATCAGGTCGAACTAAAAGTTTATGAATTTTTGATTGGACGCTATTTCTAATTTTTATTGAAATTCGGTAATATTCTCCGGCTATAGCGCCGATTACAGAGATTGCCCCCAAGGGTGGCGACTGATACATGATTGCTGTACCTATTGGAAATTTAATTTAGTTTACCCCATGTCTATATCAGGTCGAACTAAAAGTTTATGAATTTTTGATTGGACGCTCTTTCTAATTTTTATTGAAATTTGGTAATATTCGTCCGGCTATAGCGCCGATCACAGAGATTGCCCCCAAGAGTGGCGACTGACACATGATTGCTGTACCTATTGGAAATTTAATTTAATTTACCCCATGTCTATATCAGGTCGAACTAAAAGTTTATGAATTTTTGATTGGACGCTATTTCTAATTTTTATTGAAATTTGGTAATATTCTTCCGGCTATAGCGCCGATCACAGAAATTGCCCCCAAGAATGGCGACTGATACGTGATTGCTGTACCTATTGGAAATTTAATTTAATTTACCATATGTCTATATCAGGTCGAACTAAAAGTTTATGAATTTTTGATTGGACGCTATTTCTAATTTTTATTGAAATGTTGCGTAGACTTGAATTCGAATAAAATAGGCCCACTCCCACAAACTGATGAAATCCTTGTTAATAACGAAACTGGGCTTGAAATATTACAACATACGGTTCCCCAATTAAATACTGATTCCGTTCAAACTAGTTTTGGAGTTAATCGTTTTGCCGAAGAGCCTCTTTCTTTAAAGAACACTTGCTTAGAAGATGCGCTAGAGTGTACCGAACTGCTTATAGAACCTCTCGATGAAAATATGGTGGAGAATATTTATATTTTAGATGCAGATGATATAGTCGCTTCTGATTTTTCAAATACAACGGATTATCATATTGTTACCTTATTAAATAAAAATCCAGTCGATATAGATGTTAGGATTAGTAGTCCTTCTGCTGAACGCATTTCTCCAAATAAATTAATGGTTGAAGAAATACCGGAGTCTGACGAACTTGTTATAAAACCTATTAATTGCAACTTAGTAGATAATATTGACATTGTTAATGAAGATAGGATAGATGCTGCTGATTTGATAAATGAAGAAAGTTCAGATAAAGTTGGGAATGATTCTGAAATAATTATAAACCGAGGAGCCAATAATAACAAATTTATAAAATTAGATAATCAGATTGCTATCCCGAATGATATTTGGATTAAGATGTATTCTATTAGGGATAGAAAATTAGTTCCATTTTTTTATAGTTCAATAATTTCTCAATATTTGACAAAATTAAGTGGATGTTTAATAAATATTAAGGGATATGATATTCTTAAAAATCATTTGACAATTAGGGCGTATTGTGGACATAAAAGTGTTAAGGAACCTTGTAGAAAGTTCAAATTAGTTAATCGCGATTTATCGTGTGGTATTTTCGATGTTTATAGCACAAGTAGGTCAATAAATCATCCTTATAAAAAGTTTCATCACACTGCTGCTTTTAGTAGATTAGAATACAAAAAAAAGTTATTAAATAGTACAGTAGAAATAGTAGCGGAAAGTTTAATTGATGAAGAGGATTTAGATTTTGTTACAAGAACAAATACCATTCCAAAAGCAAAATCATTAGATGTCTTGCGAAAAATAAGATCAGAAGCTTTAAAAACCAATGATAATGCACCAAATGACGTTGTTGACATTTCTGAAGAAATGAACAAAACTGAAGGTATTAATTCATACATAAAACATATATGTTATCGACCATTTGTTGTTTTAACTTTTAGTATACTGCAAAATAAAGTTTTAAAGCTTATATGTGACTTTCAATCAAATAAAGAACTTTCTGTTTACTTAGACGCCACAGGTAGTCTTATAAGAGCCCAATACAAAAATTGTAAAAAAATTCTTTATTATGCACTTGTTATAGCTGCTAAAGGAAATGCATTTGATTCTGCTACACCATTTCCTTTAACTGATATGATAAGCTCGAGTGATTCGGTGACTACAATTGGAAGTTGGTTATATGCTTATCGAAACTTTTTAGAGAAACATTTCAAAACATGGCCTGTTTTTAATGCTGTAGTTATAGACTTCTCTTTTGCTGAACTTAATTCAATTCTGCACGCTTTCAATCGAATGGATCTCATAGAATACCTGACTCTCACGCATAACTGGGTTACAAATGTTGGAAATGTTAGGACTCAAGACAGTGTTGTTAAAGTTTATTTATGTTGTTCTCATTTGACGCATACAATAGCACAAGATATTAATAGATATTTCAAGAATAGTCAACAATTTATTAAAGAGATTTTTCCATCGTTATTCATATCAGGGACTTATGATAAAATAAAAGAAATCTGGCGAAATTTTGCAATTATCCTAAAAACAAAACATATTACCGAAAATGTACGGAATTCAATGGCCGATTTAACATATACGATTTTAGAATTTAATGTAGTTAAAGATATGGAGGTAGGAATTTCGAGTAAAATAGTAACCAGAAGTAACATTAAGCCTTTATATTTGCAAAGCCCATTTTATTTAGATCTACAGTTCATAAGCGACGCAGTTAGCATAGGTAATAATGACAAGTTAGGGCCCTGTGGATTAAATGGCTTTTATAATCCGAAGTTGCACGACTTAATTTTGAAAAAATATATCACTTACTTGCCTCTTTGGACTGGATTATTGAAAGCTGGCAATCATGTATCAGTCGCCACCCTTGGGGGCAATCTCTGTGATCGGCGCTATAGCCGGAAGAATTTTACCAAATTTCAATAAAAATTAGAAATAGCGTCCAATCAAAAATTCATAAACTTTTAGTTCGACCTGATATAGACATATGGTAAATAAAATTAAATTTCCAATAGGTACAACAATCACGTATCAGTCGCCACCCTTGGGGGCAATCTCTGTGATCGGCACTATAGCCGGACGAATATTACCAAATTTCAATAAAAATTAGAAATAGCGTCCAATCAAAAATTCATAAACTTTTAGTTCGACCTGATAAAGATATGGGGTAGATTAAATTAAATTTCCAATAGGTACAGCAATCATGTATCAGTCGCCACCCTTGGGGGCAATCTCTGTGATCGGCGCTTTAGCCGGAAGAATTTTACCAAATTTCGATAAAAATTAGAAATAGCGTCCAATCAAAAATTCATAAACTTTTAGTTCGACCTGATATAGACATATGGTAAATAAAATTAAATTTCCAATAGGTACAGCAATCACGTATCAGTCGCCACCCTTGGGGGCAATCTCTGTGATCGGCGCTATAGCCGGAAGAATATTACCAAATTTCAATAAAAATTAGAAATAGCGTCCAATCAAAAATTCATAAACTTTTAGTTCGACCTGATATAGATATGGGGTAGATTAAATTAAATTTCCAATAGGTACAGCAATCATGTATCAGTCGCCACCCTTGGGGGCAATCTCTGTGATCGGCGCTATAGCCGGAAGAATTTTACCAAATTTCGATAAAAATTAGAAATAGCGTCCAATCAAAAATTCATAAACTTTTAGTTCGACCTGATATAGACATATGGCGTAGATAGAAATAGCGTCCAATCAAAAATTCATTTATTTTGAAAAAACTACGTTAAAAGTTTAAACAATTTATATTAAAAATTTATTTATAATCTAATACAATATATGTAATTAGCCAAAAAAATATTATTAATAATATTTTAGCCCGAAAAATAAGTAAAAAATATTGCTGATATAAATTCTAAATAATTTTTTTTTTTCGGGATGGAATGGTTTCTTACTCTATTTTACGCTGTTTTTCGTGCTGAGAGGCTTTTTATGTATTTAGTGAAGACACAAATATATTATTTTTGAAAAGTCTTTTTTCGGGATGGTTTTCGGGCTAACTTCACATACATTGGCGAATGTATATAACGAGTCTACCGATCCTACTCAGAAAGTAACACATTCATATATTTTACAAAGACATTCAATACATCATACAATTTAGGGCTTGGACCTACGGCAACGACGTATGCTCATTTTATAATGAAGCGGGAAAAATTGAAAGCTACCACGAACTCAACGAATACAAAAATCGAGCTTAATGTGTAAAGTGTGACTTCACAAATAACAAGCGAAAGCATTTTTTGAACTATTGAAATGGAACCGAGACAAGGAAGTCAGCTTAAGCTATATGATTGCCAAAAAAAACAATTATATAATTACAACTTCATAATTTATGAGGGCATGTCCTAAATCTGCTCAGACTACTGCAAATGTGCATAGTTATGTTAATGTTAGACCAAACGGATCCAATGAAATATCCCTCGGAAATTTACAATCAACGACAAAAATGAGCCTATCGAATGTGGAAAAATTAAGCTATTTGCCGATGGCTGGTAGGAGGCAGAATAAAAAAAATGCAGTAATTTGCATGAATTATACTTACTGGTTAAGAAACGATGCGCCCATCAATATACGAGAGGTCAAATTAATTTTTCATATTGTGGGGCAATCCTACATTTGCCCGGACCGTGTCTTTGGTAGAATTGAACGACAGTTAAAAAACGTTCTACAATAATTTGACTATTTGATAAATACGGCATATAGAAATGTTTGATAAATACTGCATATGATATTAAATTTAATCCTAACACAAGGATTTCAATTAAAAAATCACAGACCAGCGTGATAATCAAAGTAGAAACATTACCGAAGTGATGTAGGTGAATATCGTGAATTCCTCAAAAAAGAAAATATAATTCTTGGAATGCAAAAGTATGTAAGGACTTTGCAGAACTTCCACATCAAGCTGGAAAAACTAAATGACGCCTCAAAATGGTTGGCCTAACATTTAGGGGATTATTGGAAGGAATTGGCTCCACTGTATTACTGAGATCTTATATTTGAATATCAAGATCATGGCGAGGAAAAAGCAGAAAGTGAATGCAAGGATCAATGGGAACAACAATTTACTATCTAAAGTTACTGTTTAATCCAAAGAATAAAATGCAAATGAGGATTATTTATTCCAAAACTTACCAAAAACAAATTTTTGCAATAAAATTTGACATCTGATTTTTTTAAACTTGATTTATGTTAAAATTGTTTAATATAAATTATTTAAAGTTATGTTTTAATTAATATTCAAACCGTTTTAATATAAAGCCTCTCATCATTTAACTTTGCCAGTTTTTTTGAGCTTTTGAGCTAATTGTTAAATAACTCGAAGCGGCACTATTGAGACATATCTATGTAGTTTTTGAATTATACAACTCATATAGGCGTGGATAGATGCATTAGGAGCTGGCGGAAAATGTCGCGAAAGGATCAGTAAACAAAGAAGGTATGAATCGCGTCTTGAAATTAGTATTAGATCGATTGATGAACAGGAAGTACTTGTGAAGTATTAAAATCGCAGCAAATAATTAATAGTTGAATATGGATTTTTGATATGTGTGATAAAATGTAATTGCAGGCTGCTATATGAGGATAACCGTGAAATTATACCAACTAATTTCGGGTTTCATTAGCGAAACTTATAACATAGATACATAGATCAAACCGCAAACTCAGTGATGGGCTAAAAATTTGTTTAGTTTAAAATTTATCGATTTCAGAATTATATAGGAAAAGGGTGTTATTTTGAAATTTGAAAGATTATTCGAATTATAGCGATTTAATCATCCTAATGTATTCTACAAGATTGATTGATACATATATGCGTGCACCGGCTCTAAGAATGCCGGACAATTCAATTATGTTTGATTTATGCTTGGCGGAGGATCAATTTTTATGAGACTATAATACCATATACGAGTAATACCAAGTTCATTTGCGAATTTGGCTTTGAACTAAAGCATACGTGATAGTTTGAAAGAACCTGTGGATAATACTCTGTTGTCTTAAAATTTGGTACCTTTAGATAAAACCACTTGCTGCACTGTATTTTGTAGTCAAACTTTGCCCCTGTGTCGTTTGAAATCTTAATTAATATGCAACCGTCTTCATAATCACTACACCTAATCTACAATTAAATATTTAGAAGTCCGATTTTGGTTAATTAATTAACTTTGGTTATTTTGTGATGTCGATTTAAGTGTTTATAAGTGTTGTGAAAATTAAAGTTTTCGTGAATACCATCGTGATAAGTCATTTAAAATGTCAAAATATTCACCCCACTCGATACGGCATGGCAATTTAAAATCAATCTCTTATAAGGTTTACATAAATTGTCGAAATTAATTTCTTACATAAAATCTATCGTATACCCGCAAACTCGTTAGCAGTTTGCTTTATTGACTCCATATTTTTACACCATTTTTAAGAGGTTGAGGAAGGGACTATGAACCTCGGGCTGTTTAACAGAAGGTCATAATAGTTGTAATAATTTGGTATAAATTAAACGGTTTAATGTACATACTATGTCCTCTTCCTTGAACATGAAGTGCCATGTGGTCACTCAACCGTTATATGCATTTTTAGTTTGGCTGGAACCCATTAAGCTTCCACACTCAATGCCACAAAGGGCCCATGGTGCAAACCTTTAATTCTATCAAATCAGGCACAGACACATTCTGTATCATTAGCAAATTGGAGAAGGTTGAACCAATTAAATACGCGAAACCTAATACAATCGAAAGTAGGGCAGCTGCCGATGAAGTGTATGCTATCATCATCATCTTCCAGGCAATCATCGCATACGGTATTGCTATAGCTAGTCCTATGCAATGGAGATGGCCCTTGAAATGACCATGGCCTCGATCTTAATAATTACGATTGATACTGAGGTCCCGATATGAAAGTGATAATGTTGGGAACAGGCTGTTTGCATCAATCTGATTATAACGAACGTGGTAAGTGCGAGCAATATTAAAAACATTGAACTGTTGTGGAGTTAATTAATGGTGAATGGATCCAATTGAAAACGTTTTGGAAACGATTGTGGCGAAAGTGGTTGGGGGGAAAAAAGATCCACTTCAATCAAAGTAACCAAGAAAAGCAATGCAGATCCATGTAGAAAATACTTGCAAGATGACACAAGTATATATGTAGGTACTAGAGGAAGTGAGAAAATCTTTATCAAAACAAACTTTACTGCAGGAATATCAACGGAGAGGTTCTAGCAGACGAAGAAAGCACCTCTTTGGGTGTGATGTCTTTGGGTCTAAGCTATCCGAAACATATTACATTTTAGGAAAAAGCAGGATATTGGACGGTTTGATATGGCCTCTTGTAAGTAGAATCCCGATTAGAGCAGTTCGTATCCTTTTAGGAAATCTGTAATAAACTTTGCCCAAATTGAAGAAAACCATTAACTTTAGTTTATTTACAATAAATATTCATGGGTAATTTATTTCGATCGTTGTGTGTCATCTCAATAATATAACGAACCGCACACAAAACACCGCATATATACAAAAAAAATAAAAATTTCTTACGTTTATTACAAAGGTGATGATTAACAATAAGACGAATGAATATTATAAAGATGTTACAATAAATATTTTATATTTAGGTAATGTATGTAAGTAATATAATCAAACCAAACCAGAAATAAAAAATTTTGAATCCCTTCAATACATTATAGGTACTATTATAATAACACCAAAACCGAAAAGGGACACAATCCGCAAAACGTATATACACGTACATATATACATCTGCCCGATTGTTGGTTTTATTAATACGATTTTTATGTTCGTATATATGTACATACAATCCCATTGTATATCGCTCAAAACCTAGCTCGATGATTATGATATTTCTAATAATTTTTGAGGTTTTTGAATGTTTTGTATTCTCTCTATACTAGATAATGGCAATGCATGTCATAAAGATTAGCCATTTTGATATGTGTGCATATATACCTCGATCTCTATGTGTTAGCACAGACAAAATAATAATTCAACATATACGTAAGTGTGAATTTCGTTCGGTTCGAAAAAAGGTGTCGCAATGATAAAGCATAAATGATTGAAGATGCAATTCAACTATTGTTTGGCTATTGTACATATACGTATTTATGTATACATATACCGAAAACATTTTTTTATTTTTAATTGAATTACAAAGCATATTTTTATTATAAATTAAAAGGTGTACGCGCTTTTTATATTCACGTTTATAGTGGCGGAGTGTATTATTATTAATTCGACATTTTGTATAATTTAATTTAATTTAATTAAAGGTTTTAATTTTTAAATACATTGTATATATAATATACACAAATTATATTAAGGTTAACAGTTTGACAAGATGATAAGGTGGTTTGGCCAAAAATATATACAATTTTGTGTAATTATATCGCATGTTTACATACTTCAATATACGTCAGTTTAAGCGCGCGGCCTGATGCGATATTTCTCTTAATGCTACTCTGGGCAAAATTATCGCGTACAGTTATTGATCTATTCCTTTTAAATCAATAACCGCACTAATCGTATAAGTGCCAATTATGTAAAAATGCAACATAAGAGAAGTAATAGATTAGCCAAGGTAGCTACAGATATATCATGTAATAATAATTTAGCTTCCGCGAAATCGCTTAACTTATATGATGTGGCAAATTTTCGTTTTCAATTCACTTTTACGTGCAGGGTTTATTTACAAATAGCAACATCAAAAATATCTAAGGAAGTTAAATCAGCACATACGTTTACACACGCATTATATGATGGGGAGCTTCACCCGGCTGGAACCAAATGTGTTTTCATGCATCCAAAAGTGTTAACAAGTTACATTTCAACTTAATGCTTTGATATTTTTCACTAAAT
Source organism: Tipula unca (assembly GCA_951394425.1). Lineage (NCBI taxonomy): Eukaryota > Metazoa > Arthropoda > Insecta > Diptera > Tipulidae > Tipula > Tipula unca. The sequence goes on from OX596381.1 coordinate 189,008,990, forward strand.
TACGCTGTTTGCATAATTTTTGTCCATAAGACAAGTTTAAGTTATAATTTTTGGGGCTGTTACCCAAGATACAAACTTACAGGCAAAATTCTTCATATAAATCAAAAACATGTCAGTTTTCACGGAATTCGACGTTATAATGAATAAACAATTGAAAACGGTTTGTAAATATTCTTTTTATTTTTGAAAACAATCGGGGAGCCTACTTAGATTATTCAAAATTTATATAATAATATCCATTATAAAATTTAGCAAAGTGTAAATTGAAAATTGTTACAACCCATCGTGCTTTTAAAGAATATTTTGAATATTACAATACAAATTCTTAAAAATTCAATTTTAGACGTTATAAAAATTTAAATATGCTTTAAAAATTTCACGAGCTAACCCAAAATAATAAAAATTATCTCAATTTATATGAATTTACCAATTTTAAGAATATTTAAAAGATTTAGACTGAAAACTTATTAAATTTAAAACTCTAACAGCTTTAAGCATTTTTCGCGGTGATTTCAGATTATTACGCTTCTTTGAAAAAGTTTTAAAAATTGTTTAAAATTTTGATTTTTCATGTGATTTCGATACTGACAAATAGCACGAGACACACATACACATGGCACTCAAAATGGTGCTATTATAAAAGTTTAGTTTTATATTTTAGCGACGGTGTCAATTAAAGCTTAATAATTTAACTCCATAATTTAATAATTAAGTACAATGTATATTGAGCAAAATAAATTAGAAAAAGATAAATTTCAGGATTTCCTAAAATTTAAGATAGAACTTCAGAAATTGGACGAACTTGTAGCAGCTCGAATATTCGACTCACCGATATTCGATTCTGCCACAAACAAAACAATTAGTGAAATTCAAATATAAACCAACTTATTTGAATTAAGCGTTCACTAACCCCATCACATATCCATCTATCCAACCACCACTATCTAATAACCGAACCATTACTATAAAACATTTATAGTAAAACACATCGCCATCTAACAACATCACCACGAACAACAATGTTCGGTGATGCAACACCAATGCGTAAGTGCAATATTCACCGTCGCCGGCGCATGTGTTCCCTCTCCAAAATACGACACGTATTTTGGACACGAAGGCGACGTCATCACAACACAACACAATACAACAAAACAAAACAACAAACAATTCAGTCGTCCATTACGATTCGGAAACATCAATTTCAAAAAAAACAACAACGCAATTACGTGGTGGTGAAACACATAATATAAATAATTTTATTAACGAATAAATATTTAACAATTAAATTTAAATAAAAATATATGTAAATAAATTAAGTGATAATTATAATATAAATAATAAATTACATAATCAAAAATTAATAATTAAATTATAATAAATAAATACAATATATATAAACAATAAATTAAAATAAAAGTGTATATATTTTAATTAGGAGGAAACATCCTAAAAACTTCAGAATTCGATTATCAGAAATATTTCAGATTGTGAAAGAGTTGTACAATTTCAAAAATTACAAGATGCGCTATTACACGGCAATGATTGTAATACAAATATTAAGTTTTAGGGTTATCTCAGGGCCGTACGATTTTATTATATTATTATATTTTGTTTACAGTTCTTATTCATGATGACGTCAGTGCTCGAATTTAAACAGATCAACTTGCAAAATAGCAAGCCAGTTTATGATGAATTGAAGTGGCTGCTTGCTTTATCGCATACAGATTTTTGTCTAATCCAGGAACCGTATCTTATTAATGGTTTGGTTTCTGGTTTAGATTCGCAGTTTGGTAGGATCTCTCATAAGTCCACTATCGTTAAAACTAGAGCGCTCTTCTGAATTTGCAAGCAACTGTATACTAACGAAAACAATCTCATACCCTCTTATTGACAACCAAAAAAGCGTAACAAATTCTTCTGGAGTTCTGAACTTAAAAAGTTAAAGAAGAGTGTACGTAAAATATGGGCCAAAAATTCGAATCTCATTTCGGTTTGGAGATCAAAAAACTTATGAATTAATCCGCGCACAGGACTTGATAGTCTTGATAGTCTTAGTCTACCTTCCGACAAACTCACCCCTTTCAAGCGAGCGGTCGGTGAGCTACTGTTACTACTGCTGAATTTCAGCGTGGTTTTCTACCCATCAGTACTGACCTGCTCAATCTGCTCCTGGTGCGCGTGGCTTTTAGCACAGAACCACGCTCTTGGAACAGTAGGAGTGTAGTTTTCATACCTAAATCTGGCAAATCGGATTATACTAACCAAAATGCTTTTAGGCCCATTAGTATGACCTACGCTTATCATAAACCTTTAGAGAGGATCAACGACTAATGTATTAGGGATAAATATTTAGCTACCTCCCCTCTCAGTAACTTGCAACATGCTTACATAGCTGTCACTGCGAAACTGCTCTACATAATCTGTAACTAGAAAAAAAGTTTCAAGTAGGTACCTTCCTGGACGTTGCGGGAGCTTTCGATAGCACTTCGTTCTCAACAATCACGAGTGCGTGTACCAATTTTAATATTGATTAAACCAATGTTAAATTCATCGAAGCTTTGCTCAAGTCTTAAATGATTGAGGCTGAGCTGAATGTCTAAACAGTGTCCGGCAAAGTGGCCAAAAGCTATACCAGCAAGGAGGAGTACTTTCACCCTTACTGTGGCTCATGGTTATCGATGAATTATTGTTAAATTGCAGCAATCTGGGTTTATCGTGCAAAACTACGCGGATGAACTCATTTTAACAGTTTCTAGTAAATACCTGAATGTCTTATCTGATCTGCAGCAGGATGTCCTTAATATGGTGTAAGTTTGGTGCCTTGAAAAGGGTTTGTATGTCAGTCCCTCTAAGACGGATTTGGTTATCTTTACCAGACGTAGAGACAGTGCTAGAGCGATCACAAGGACAGATCACGTAGAGAACCTAGGTGTTATTCTATAATAGATGGTAAACTCCCCTGAAAACTTCACCTGGATTATAAGCTGCAAAAAAACATTCTTTTTTTCGCAATGCAGAAGGGCCTTTGGCAATTCCAGGGGTCTGACCCCCATAATGATGTCTCTAATTTAGAAATTAGTGCAAGGTTGGGATTCTATTGTCCAATGTATGGGCTCAGATGCGTGGGTGAATTAATTGCACTTATACCCAAAGTGCGTTTGAGGCATTTAAGTTTAGTGATGTACGGAAGAATATTATTATCTGCACGAAAAGTAAAGCCGTGCTTAATTTCTTTAATAGTTCTTTAACTGTGTCCAAACTGATCAAAGATTGCAAGCACTACATTGATCTATTTGGGCTCTAATATACTAGAGTAAGGATCATGTGAATGCCTGTCTATTGTGGCTTTGGGGAAAATGAGGTTGCTGCCTCTTTAACGAAAACCGGATCGCGTAGTAAAGTACATTCCTCCAACTCGCATCAGCTTTCTGAAAATCATAGAAAACATGGATATACTATAGTACCTATATATATATATTACTATATCTTCATCGGCCAAATCAATTATTTCAGAAATAGAACTAGATTTTTGCGTGACAGTGATAAAAATCACAAACGAGAATGTAAATGTGGTGTTACTGCGTTACTAACCTAACCTATACAAATTTGAAAAATTCCAACGGAAATTTCAACAAGAAAATAACACAAATTATTTTATAAATGCAGTCGGTATTTCTGATAGAGGTTCTGTGCCTGCAGGATTGTTGGGTGATACGGCTTTTAGGTTCAGTCAATGAATTCTTACCCAGAAGTTAATTTACTATATCGATTCAAAAACACATTAATTATATCCTCATGTCACGATCGAGGCGTGTCGTTAAAAATCGATACCGTACAATTCGCGGTGCTACTAGTATTCGACTTCAGCTCCGCGCCTTTTTTAATCCAAGTATATCAATGAAAGTGGTTTTGTGATGGGTTAACTAATCGAGTTCACCTAATTCCTAGTCTCTCTAGGGTATTATGCTGTGTCCCTCATACCAAAATTTTCAAATAAATTGCCGACTGTTTTAAATGGTGGATTAATATATTTAGTCATTCATAGATAACACTTGTATCAATCAAATAAATTATGATTCTATTTCTTATTTTGAAAATATGTAAACATTCCAAGTTTTGTTGTCCAACTCAAACCAAATGGTAAAACGAAAAGCAACCTCACGAGGAAACTAACTTACATAGTCAATTTGTAGCCGCTTTGAGTTTTCTGAACAAATTGAAATTTGTAATTTAATGTATTGTTTGTAAACTTTTGGGTAGTCAAGTGTTTTCTTTTACTATATTTCTTGTTTATCCCACAATTTAAGCCATTGGCCCGGTTACAAAGTAATCCATTCTTAATGAAAGGTTTTGGCATCCTAAGGAACATTTATTTGAAATTTAAAATCAATATTCTAGTTCTGGATTCACTAAATATCAACTGAATTGGTGGAATTTAAAAATGCTTCCATCTAGTCATCCACAAAAGGAGTATTTCATAAAATATCCCGATAACATCCAGACAACATATTTAAAAATTAGCTCAATTCAGGTGCAATTTAAAAACTATCTCTAACTTAATAACTTGGAGATTTAAAATTCCCACCATAGTAATTCTGGAGTCTATTGATCAATCACTTAACCAAATAACATGAATGTCAGAGATTTCGCCATTTATAGTGACAATATTATTCAGAAAGAGCAACCGCATGCTTTAGAAATCTGTCCATGATATTCGATAAAACAAGGTTCGGCTCAGATAATAAATTTTCAAAAAACTATCATTTCGGAACTATTAGTCTGGTATATCTATAATCTATACACATTGACGAACAACACGAATGTCAGAATTTCCGCAAAAAAGTTACTGTATTTTTCGGAAAAGGGAAGGAAACCATGTTTCTTCAATTTGAATTTATCAAACACGGATAAACTCAAAGAGATTTTGTTACTGATAACCGGGAGTAATATAGTCATCTTAGTGCGAAAGTTCTGACAGAATCATTTCCAGACTAATAGTTCCGAAATAATAATTTTTTTTTCCAGATTTGTTGTATGAGCCCAACTCTGTTATTATATAAATATTGTCATTTTATGGCGTAATTTCTGATATGCGTGCTTATTTGTGATTAAAAGAATTTTTTTTTGTTAATTTAGCTAAAAGTTTCTGTTGAATGTCAAAAACTTCACACCGGTGATATTCCCATTGCAAGTTGCACTGCAAGAACTTGCTCAGGGGTCCAGAGACTCAACTCATTTTGATATTAAAAACTAGTCTGTTTAAATTTTAGCAATATATACGGCAAATAGAATTCAGCTAAATTGCTCTGACGGCCTTTTCAAATTAATTGTTAGAAAAAATATTTGCGAAAAGAATCGTACAATTGACGAAAACTCCACAAGATCTATATATGTATAAACTAAGGCGAAACAATTTCAATAGCCGTTAAAACATAAAACAAATTGACTTTTTGTCGCCAGCAACATAAATTTCCAGGTGCAAAATATAGTAAGTATACCTAATACAAGTAAGTTATTTAGAGATTAAATGAAAAGAAAAAAAAATCTTGTCAATAGAATCATCACACGCAGTACTAATACAAACTGTCAATATTGAAAAAAAATATAAAATTTTAAAATGCATCCCAAAAACATCTAAAAAATGTCATCATAATCATAAATAATGATTTAAATTTTTATTACCAATATTTTATACATATATGTACATATGTATATTTTATTACATGTAACACACATAAAATATCCCTCATTACACAACATATATTGAGACACAACAATAAAAGGGATAACCATAATTTTTTTTGATTTTTTCCTTTAGTCCTTCCGCAAACAAAATATCGATATACCCTATACTCGTACATACGTCATACGTATAAAATCGATACACTATGACAGTATATTGCGACAATAACAAAAACACTTTCCCTCAACTTAACGACTTTATTAGAGACACAAGTTTAGGGAAACATGCGGTGAAAGATGTACATATGTATATACATGCAGTATATGACACACAACCGCAAAAACTATCAATTGTATATTTCAGATTGATTTATAGCACACCGTCGATCGATTATGGATTTTATTAAAAATTGTATCAATTTTTTATTATAGCGAACCAACCCGCCATTCGCCAACCAAATAACTCATCAATCGTTTTAATAAAAATGTCTAATTTAACTTGATGACAATTCAATTATGGGCGAACGTAATACATTTTTTTTATTTCGTCAATTTGGTTTATCGAGATTTCGAATTTACTGTCAACATTTTTTTAAATTATTTTTTGACGGGATTGGCTAGATCGCTTATCTCGAATTGAAGATCTTTAAGAATTTCGTTTTACTTGTTCGTTGTTCTTGAATATCCGGCTAATATTTACCGTATATATATATATATATATATATATATATATATATATATATATATATATATATATATATATATATATATATATATATATATATATATATATATATATATATATATATATATATAATGTGGTATGATGGATCGGTCGTGTGAAGTTAGGTTCCATATAATTTAGTAGCAGAGCACAAATTCCGAAAAAAAAATTAAAATATTTAAGGTCAGCTGAACAAATTTTTAGTTTTTTAGTCCCAGATACGTTAACTATGGCTTGGTTATCTAATTTCTATATGGTAAAATATTGTAAATGAGCGATTATTAATTTTGAAATGAAACCGTTTTTTACGAAAATAAAGTACAACGAACCTTGAAACAAAATTGTATTACTTTATATCAACATTCAGGGGACATAAAAAAATCATTTCTTTTGAATGCTTTCAATAAACCATAATAAGGGCTCCTGATGCATATTCAGCTTGGGATCTTATATATGTAAAATATAGTGCAAATAAAGTTGCCAAATTAGTAAACTCTCCAGTTCAATGCTTAACAAAACCAAGCATAGAATTTACTTTAGCAACCCATTTGTTAATGTGGACGTAAAACTGATATTTTCAGTGAATGTGAGTTCCAGATCGATTATTTTATTAACTCTTCGCAGTTCCGTATTATTAACGCTATAGGCAAAGTTCGCATTTGTCAATATTCAACAGCAAAGAATTTTTGTGGCACCATTCACTGAATCTCTTAATTTATCTGTGAACATGAGAAGATTTCTATATTTTATTACTTCAGTTATTCCATTTATATGAAAACGAGAAAATTTCATGATCCAATGTGAAATCCTCGAGGTATCCCTGACGTCACTTTGATTAGTTTAGTTTTTTAGTTTAGACACTACGTCTATACTTGGTTGCGGTTTTCATATTTATTGATAATTTTATTTATAAACTCAACAAGGTGACGTAGATCTTCTAGGAATAAACCAATCCTGATTGCATGATATTTGTTGGGCAAGGATATCTTTAAAGCTGTTTATTCAACCAGTTCGAATAATTTTGGCATCGGTGAATTGGTTGATATCCCTGCATAACAAGTGATTTCTTCTCTTTTACCCGATTTGAATATAGGCAACTTTATATATTTTTCATGTATCCGGGATATTCTGGATGTTAATGAGAGCGTGTATATATTCCGTAATGGTTGGAATATTATCTGGCCTATATATTAAAAAAATCCGCAAACATGTGAGCAATTTCTTTAGAATCTAAAGTCTTTAAATCGTTGAAATAGATATTAGTTGGATAACCATCAATTACTCGTTTGGATATATAAAGTATTTCCAGAATTATTTGGGGTTGGTTATGTAATGTTTCGTTGTACATCCGCAATATACGAGAGGTGCTTTTACTTGAAGTATGTATCAAATTCTTCATAAGATTCGAGTAACGTAATCCTCTCCGATTCTAAACCACTTTTAATAATCTTGGCATAGGCTTTAGATTTATGGTTCTTCAGATATATCAGATGATCGTCAAACCAAGTTGCATGAATATTAAATTTTTTTCCGGCACAATGGAATGTGGGTTTCAAAACCTTGTTACAAAATCTGATAGAATTTGTTAGCATCTTGGTTTATATCATTAGTGTTTACCGCAGCGTCCCGATGTATAGCTTCTGTGTTCTGCTGTAGTAAAAAGTGGTTTATTTTTTCCAGTTTCAGTCACTTTAAATATTTCTGCATCGTTTGTGAAGAAAAAATCTTATATTCTCTCAGGAGCAATGACTATTCTGTTGATTTGTTTTTCGTTAAAAAGCATATAGCATTAAGGAGGACATACTCCAATTCTGATGTAACATTGCATGGCAGAAAACAATCCATATCTGGTACTTAATTCCACATTACATTTGGAAGATTAATGTCACCTATACTACTAAAACTAAGTCGGTTGGTTTAGTGATATTAATCAATGTATAGCCTGTCTAAATAAATAGGTTATAGATTGATTTATTTCATTTTTTACGCACACATGCTCGATTGATGATGGCGTTAAATATTAAAGCTATACTGGAAAGCACAGAATGCACTGCGATAAATACACTGTCTCCTAATTTTTTTTCATTTCATCACATCTATAAAAAGCGTAGTCATTACTAAAATATTGCTTACTGTTAATGTTTGAGTTCAATGAGCTTTCACCAATTACATAAATTAAATAATTAGCTTTTAGAACAAAATTGTAAAATTTTGAAGCTTTTGATGCCATTTTGTTCACGTTCTGGTAGTATATAGTGAATTTGAATGGAAATTAAAAGCTGGATAGTGTTGGCTACAGGTTGATTGTTTTCGACGAAATGAAAATTAAAAGGTGGATAGTGTTGGGAATAGCTAATTGTTAATAAATTAAAGGCTGGGTTATAGCTGATTATTGTGGTTATGATAAGTTTTCGAAAATGTTGGCATTGATATCTCCATTTGAACTCTTTGACAAAAAGCACAGGTGGCCACAGTATTCGGTACAGTCTTGAATTGATCAGCATCTATCAAAGAAACATATTGAATTGATCAGCATCTTTCAAGAAGCATCAAAGAAACCTTTAAATTGTTGCTTTGAGACAATTCGGACAAGCCTGTTGACGAAGAGCCATTTTCACGGAGCTACAGCTTTGATCTCAAACGATGAATTATCATTTGGGTGTACCGTCAATTGGTGGTTATTATAGGCATTGTACAGAGGGTATTGAAAAAAAATGTATCGAGTTAACGTTAGTTGACGATGAAAAAGACTTATTATTCCCAGTCTCATGACTATACAATTCCATCGCTTTTTCCGATTGTCTCACGATTTGTGTAGGAACAGCGGGTAGGAGCTGTGGTTGGAGTTGCGGGTGGTACTAAAGATGGTAACGTTTTTAATAGGGGTCACGATGTATACCAACAAACCAGCAGTCAGTTTAACAACTAAAGCTAAATATTCACGATGAAATTATAGAAATTTAAGCCATAATGTGCCGCCATATTCCACACATAGTTGATAAATTTCCTTGAAGTATTTTTGTTACATCTTGTGTATGTACAGTATGAACAACCTATATATGGGATCTCGAAAACTGAAAAGTCCGAGCCGTCTCATGCTATACTCTAATAGCTTTGAATGTTTCCAATAGAGGTGAAATGGAAGTAAAATTACGTGATATCATAATTTACCATCACAGATCTAAGTATGAAGTCACTCTAACGTAACCTAACGTAATCTAATATTTCTTTTTGTATATCGTTTTTGCTACGATCTAGTTTTGAGTCAGAATTTTAAACAGTATATTCATTTCTTAAAATTAAAAACAGCGATAGAGCATTCTGTTTTATTTAAAGCATAAACTTATTGAAGTTCTATTGTATAACTGAATATCTAAACAAGCTATATAGATAGATTATCACCAACCTCGCTATAATAAAATGATACAGATGATACATATGCCCCGAACACATATGATACATATGCACTCGTTGGAACACATAGCGACATTGAACAACGAAGTTACCAGGACAGCCTTCGAGACTACTTTATCGGGAATCTTGAACGATAAACCACTTCCTGACACCGTTCAAGAACACTGGTACATCATCAAAACGGCGGTAACCGATTCCTCAACGTCCACCATAGGCCGAACTCCATCCAGACCTTAAAAATCTTTGGTTAGACGATGATTGTCTAAGTGCCATTCGGGAGAAAGATCGCGCACGTCAACGAAATTTATCTCAAAGGACCAGACAATCTCACAACGCCTACATGACTGCAAGGAAAATTTCCAATCGGCTATGCAGAACAACAGGCGCTCAAAATCCAAAATTCTAGCCTGAGAGACAGATATCGCTGCATAAGAGAACTATAGAACTTCACCGCGACCTCCAACATATGATGAAGTGCGGAACGTGATATCGCAGATGAAAAATTACAAGTGACTGGTGTGGATGGTATCTGCATTCTCAAATATACCGGCGATTATTTGTTTTACCGCATGTTTGAGCTCATATCAAATATTTCGTCTACAGAAGACATCCCAGAATAGTGGAAGACAGGTCTTATCTGTCCGCTTCATAATAAGGGAAACCGTTTAACCTGCAGCAACTACCGCGGTATAACTTTGATGAATACAGGCTACAAGGTTTTGGCCACAGTAGTCGCGCAAAGTTATCAGCATACACCGAGAGGATCTTGGGTGATCATCAATGCGGTTTTCGCCCAAATAGATCAACAACCGATCAAGCTTTCACTCTGTGGGGATGGTGCTATAAATATTCGTAGACTTCAGGCGTACGACAGCATTAAGAAAAATACGTTATGGAACGTCTTGTCCTATCTGGGCATACCGTCAAAATTGGTTTCTTTGTGACAGGTTTTAATAGATGGCTCAATATGTATAAAGTGCAAGTAGAAGGTAAAATTTCTGATGCCTTCGAGCTAACATCTTAAGTGCGGCAAGGAGACCCGATAGCTCAGATTCTCTTCAAATTATCATATGAATATGTCATTCGTCAGCTTAATATAGCGCAGTGCAGCTGCCTATATTACAAAACAACCCTGTTATTCGCAACATCATCTCCCTGAAAGAAGTCCTCCTTCGGTTGGAAATGACAGCCCAACAAATTGCCCTTCAGATCAATGAAGCGTGAACCAAATACATGGTGATTGTCAGAAAGCAGCCACGTGTTGATTTTATTGTGTGTCTCCACACAGTATTAAAAAGTTGAAGAGTTCAAATATCTAGGATCCCCGATCAGTGAGCAAAACTCCGTTTCTGTCGACATCGCATCGAGGATTGCAGCACATATCGCGCAAAGTGAAACTGGACATCTACAAAGCGCTGATAAGGCCAGTGTTATCATCTTTAGTTGCGAGTCTTGGATACTAACAGCGCAAAACATCAAAAAAGTGGCTGTTAATGAGCGTAAAATAAAATGAAGCCACCTACAGGATGCGTATGAATCACGAGATCAAAAATGATCTCGATAAAGTTGACATCATTGGATTCATAAAATCAGCAAGGCTTATATGGCTCGGACACGTTCTTCGTTCGCAAAATCGGACCACCAAACAGGCCTTTGAGTCACTGGAGACCACCTACCCGGTGGATGGACGACGTCGGGGAGACCTGGTAACACTCGGTCATCGTGCCTGTCATTCTCTTGCAGTAGATTGAGCTATTTGGAGGAGCATCGTTGAGGCCGTCAAATCCCTCCATGGTATGTAGCGCCAGCGTAAATCGAAACCAAATTTCGAGATTTTTAAGACTTTAGGTTTCGTCATGGCCGATCTTGAGATTTAAAATGGCGATTGTTAATTATAAATAAGGTTGCTGGGATGTGAGAAAAAACTTTAAATAATGTACACGAATGATTTAAAAAATACTGTTACTGTATGATTAAACCAAACTATAAAGCATCATCGCAACCACATATATACATACAGACACAATTTCACCCCATCCGGAAAAACCAAAAATCTCACAATTATAAATTTGTTATGATGATGCGACACAACGACAAATTTGAAAAGAAAATATTTTCTATGTACATATACATACATATTACTAACAAGGGGCTTCTGTTTGTTATGGTTTTGATAAGGTTGACACCGGAATAAATTTTTTACGATATGTCCAAAAAATTATTTTTATCGTAACTGAATTAGCAAAATTTTCTAAATGACATGAAAACTATATGTACATATATATGTATATGAGATAAATGTAATAACAAAAAAAAAAAACTACAAAATGGATGACAGTTTACAACAATGTTTATGGTACGTACATATATAGTACATAAATAATTCAATTTATATATATTTAAATGAGCATATTGCAACATCAAAATAAACATTTTAAAATACCAAAAATATTTTCGAAATTTACCTCTAAAATCCCCTTGTATAAATGATGCGTGCGTATATGAGGAATATTCGCACCCTTATACATATATGTAGGTCTAGGTACATGCGTTTGCGGAACAAAATCCATATATAACAAACACATTTAGTTGGTTCATTGTTGTTGTTATATTAGCGCTGGGATAGTGTATCAATTTAAACAAAAATGATTCCCGTCCCCGTCCCCTAAATATATTGTAATAATGTGTCTCTCTCCGTCTAATTGAATAGTTTTCCTCTATTGTTGTCACAAACAAATATTCTATAGAGCTAACGCACATTTTGATTCGCTTGATTGTTTGTAACATGCGGATGGGTAAATATTGTTGCAACAACATTTAGAACCAAAAATCAAATATGTAAAGTCAAGAGAATTTGTACATATAATGTTATAACAATATGGCCGATTAATCGGCGTCTCCAGGAAAATAACCTGTGCGTTTATAACAAAAGGATCAAATATATATATACGCACACGGTGCACCGCTCATTTTGAATGCTCATTTTATTTGTGTACGTATATGTACATATATGTAGGTATACGCGATCTTTTGTTCAAAAGTCTTATGTATAATAAATAATTCGATGCCGCGTTTGATCATAATTATAAATAAAACCTCGGAGGAGAAATACAATTATTTATGTATACGATCCACAGTCGGCGGTCGACATACAAACAAACACAAATTTGCATACCGCATATATACAGAAAGGTTTTACTTCTCTTCCCAATAACGTCTTCATCGTTCGATATATATATATATTCTATTGTTATCAAATTAGATTATTCACAGGTGAATTAATATCGCGCATATATATATATATAAATTTATGTATACAGTCGATTAGACAGCTGCATCTAAAATCCACATTTCGTTAATCCACTGTATAAAATACTTGACTTACCCAATATATTTGGATTCGATTATATGTTGAACAAAAAAATAAAAATTGCAGCCATTCTTATAAATAAAGTTTATGTTGTTCTTTTTTTTTTTATACATACATACGTCTAATAAAAACATTAAAAAATCTTATTTCTTTATTTCTAACAATAACAATAATAGTAATAATGATAATAAAAATAATAGTAATCAAAAAAAAAAAAAAATTGGTATCCACTGTGAATTGAAATATCATTTTTCAACCGAACACAAAAATACTGTGTGTGTCTCTCTATACACGTATACGGCTATACGTTAAGATCAAACGTAGACGTTTTGTGTGCCGACAAAACCGATTGAAATTTGGTTAACAAGTTCAAAGTGGATTATGGGAATTTTTTCCAAAAAGGTAAATATAGAACATGTTTTGTGTGTATAGTTTTTTAATAATGCGTGTAAAATCAAATCCAAAAATTCAAGAACTATATGGTCGATCTAATATGTGTATGTCTATATGTACGAGTTCAATAAGATATCCTATTATATATATAGTTGTTCTATTTCGAACATTTTAATTAATTAGGTTGGATTACTTTTTGATAATACCTTTAGGCCAAAACATTTAAATGGGTTTTGTGTTACTAACGAAAGGGCCACAAAAAAGTACAGATTCAAATCTTTTCCAAGAAAGTTCGTTTGCCATCTCGCTTTATACAGTTCCTTGGTACCATGAAACATCTAATTAGTTCTGCTACTCCTACAATAGTTCCATAGACTCAGATTCAATAAGTATATCACGAAACTATTGCTAAAATGTGGAAAATTGTAATACGATTGCGAAGAAACTCACACTGCTATCAAAGTGTTAAGGTAAAAATGTGTTCAAGGCAAAGACAAGCGTATGACGACGACCAGGTAATGTATAAAATCATCAGTATATATATACCCTCAACGAATCCATGAACCAATTTATGGTAAAACTCTCATTCAACTTTCACTCCAATATCAAAATCAAAAATGAATGGACTTAAATTAGCTATGTATGGAACGCCAACTGGCTAACGCAATATAGCCGAGAAATATATTATGCTAATCTCTGAAACACATTTTACGCAATAAGCTGTCTTAATTTTAAAGGATGCAACCTTTACGATACAATAAGCGCACCCCAGCAGAAAATCTTAAGGTAGAACAGCTAAAATTATACCAATGAGGATAAGACTCTACGAACTCCAACAGCATATAGTGAAGAGCATATTGAAGCAAAGACTATATGTTTGGAAGAAGGGACAAGCAAAAGCAACATATCTGCAGTTTATTGTCCACCAAACCGAACTGTGGGATTGTATTAAAACGCAAAAATGAACCACATATCTACTGGCCATCCCACCTATACTGGTCAACAGATATGAGAAATATTCCTGATTTAATAGGTTTTTGTGTAACCAAGGAATTGGCAACCAACACCAACACTTAAATCGAAACTAAATATTTCTTTTATAAAAATTAGAAAAACGCATTAATACATAATCGTGGTGAAGGAGTCCAGAACCATCTCATCGGTCTTATAGCAACGGAAATAACATATTACTCACTGTGGAATGCTTAAAAAAACACTCTTTGATGGCCTCCGATTCATCTCCCTGATGGAAATTGGGCAAGAAGCGATGTAGATAAAACATCAATATTTGCCCAATTCCACAGTAATGTATTTACGCACCCAACGAATAAATTTGAAAACCAAAATTAATATTTACATGATGAAGAAGATACTTTCAAAATCGTACCTATTAAATACAAATGGCGCAATGTACAACAAATGATCAAGGAAATTAAAGATCCAAAAAAAAAAAACACTTGGACATGATTTGATAGATGGTAAAATACTGAAAGAACTACCGACTATCGTCCCATCAGCTTACTACCAGTATAGTTTCAAATCAATTTTACATGAGAAAAAAATTATACCAGACCATCAGTTCGGATTTACAGAGAACGGTGGAATAAGATCATCGAGTATTATCTGTAATCAGAACCTCGCTAGAATTGTCCAAGTTACACAAAATTCATGCAAAGCTCATACAAGTGTTCATCAAAAACTCTGCAAGCACTTTTACATACAATTGAAGCATGGTAATTAACTAAAATAATGGAGGATCAAGGTCAACCGGTGAAAATCGGTACATATTATGTATTAACACTCGTAAACACGACGGTCTATCAGTAAAGTTAAATAATATCAACCAACCGCAACATCGAATGACATGGAAGAAACACAGTGAAACCAATCAAGTTATCAAAAATGGTATACTTATGCCAATCTGGGCGCCCATAAATCGCGACATACACACACCGAAACAGAATGGCAGATACGATAAAGCAATACAACATGGGAGTTAACGGACATTAAATGCCTATATTCATTCATAATCATTTTGCCCGCATGTCAGATCAAGCATATTCAAAAGAATTTTTTAGTTTGCATCGCTCGGAACGATGGCTGGGGTTATGATAACAATCTATACCATTCATGAAAATATTTCTTGACTTCCATCTTACATTAAAAGATGTCACAAATATAAAATTGCAACACTGAATGATTGAAGAAAAGAACTGCGGGTGTTACAATGATAGTAAACGTGCTGCTGGGACACACACACACAACTCACCGCACGTCTTGGAAAACATCTTCCTTTATGTTCCAATTAATCAATTTAATTTAATTGGACCAATAACGCACAGTGCATATAGTGAAGATGAACCGGTCAACCGGATTGCCAAACAGTTAGTTCAACAAGTTAGTTCATGGTAACCTTCTTGGATATAGAGGGGGCCTTTAGCAACATCAAACCGGTGGCAATCACTCGGGCCCTTGTGTGTCTGGGGGTAGACGGGTCACTCAGAAGCTGGATAGATCATATGCTTAGAGGCAGGATCGTGACAGCTTATCTGGGTGGGACGTCTGCCGGCAGATACGTGAGCAGAGGGACACCTCAAGGTGGGGTTCTATCTCCCCTTCCTTGAAACTTGGTCATAAATGACCTGTTACTAAACCTGGAAGGGCAATGCTTCAAGGTGGTTGCTTACGCGGATGACGTTGCTATTGCGGTCTTCGGTAAATATTATAGTACGCTGAATGAGCGCATGCAGTGCGCGCTTGACTATACCTTTCTGAGTAGGCACGTGGCTGCGGACTGAACGCCAACCCACAGAAAACAGAGCTGGTCCTCTTTACCAGGAAGCACAAACTTCCTCAGTGTGACCCGCCAACATTAAATGGTACTCGCTTGATCTTTATACGGATAGAGCAAAATACCTCGGACTGCTTTTGGACAGCAAGTTAAGCTGGAAACCAAACATCGTAAAGAGAGTAAAGAAAACTACTATAGTGCTCTACTCCTGCAAAAATGCCATTGGAAAGAGATGGGGTATGGAGCCCCACATAGTACACTGGCTCTACGCCTCAGTGGTCAAACCTATACTGCTGTATGGGGTTGTCGTCTGGTGGCCAGCGTTAAAAATTACGGCCAACCGTAAACTATTGATGAAAGTCCAAAGAACGGCCTGCTTGTGTATAAGTGGAGCTCTCAGGAGCACACCTCCTCAAGCTCTGGAGATTCTCTTTCATCTTACTCCCTTGGATATTGCAGCCGAGCAGATTGCATCTTGCACAGCCATTCGGCTCAAATCCATATCTATGTGGACCTGTAACAATGCAGGGCACTCATCTATCCTATGCAACAGGGGTATTCCGGAAGGTACCGACTACGCTATTCCTCTGCCATCTGTTGAAATGAAATTCCAAACTGAGTTTCCCACGAGAGAGGACTGGGTGAACGAAACGATAATTGAAAATGAGGCGCTAAGCTTCTTCACGCATGGCTCAAAAAGGGATAGAGGGGTTGGCTTCGGGGTATTCTGTGAGGCACTGGGGGTTAACCTCTCTTTTCGTCTTCCCGACTTTTGCAGCGTTTTTCAAGCTGAACTAATCGCGATAATGGAAGTCATGGACTGGTTGAAGTATAATGTAATATCTACGAGGAATATTCGCATTTTTACGGACAGCCTGGCTGCTATTAAAACGCTACAATCATACTCCCTGACGTCGAAGGTAGCCCAGAACTGTCTGGCATCTTTAAATGAGATGGCTGATCAGTTCAATATCCGCTTGACGTGGGTGCCAGGGCATTTCAATATCGCAGGAAATGTAATGGCAGATGAGTTGGCCCGCAAGGGTACAACACGCCTAATAACCCAAAGCAGGCGGCATATAAAGATACCGCTTGCTTCACGTAAACTGCTGCTTCAGGAAGAAGCCATAAAAGAAACGAACGGCCGATGGTCTAATGCCAGTTCGTGTGAAATAACCAGGCAAATCTGACCTGGACTTGACCGGTCTAGATCTGGCCAACTGATATCGCTTCGACGGAACCAAATTGGCATGGTCGTGTGAGCTATAGCGGGACATTGTCTCATTGGGAAACATGCGAGCAGACTGGGTATCCCAGCCCACGATTTCTGCCGCAGCTGTGGTGATGAGGAGGAGGAGGAAAATGTACTCCATCTGCTCTGCACCTGTCCTAGTCTAGCGTACAATAGAACTAAATTTATGGGATCTTCCCCTTTCAACGATCTCACGGATCTTAGTAAGATCGAGATCCGGGACTTTAAACGCTTCTTGGTAAGCTCAGGATGGTTTAGCGAGTGAAGAGGAGGAAACTCGAATGTGGTACAGCTATAGACCAATTTTTTGTCTATGCTAGTCCTTTAGGACGGCCACCCTTACCTAACCTAACCTAACCTAGTTCAACAAAATAAACAATATTCTCTCGTTCGGAGTTTCTATTTTCTTTAGAAGCTGGCCTTCTTATCCTGATAAGATCTCATATTTTATTGACATATTCATAATTAAAAATGTATCGTTCAACTTTCTTCAGATTGAAAACATTGATATGAACTCAGATCACTCCCGGATCATATTAACCCCAATCGCAAACAAAATTCACCAAATTAATAAGTCATTCTTAGTTAATTCACAAACCGACTGGGCGAGTTTAAAAGTAAAAATTAAATGAGAAAATACAACTACCTAGGCGTTCCTTTACAAACGTCGGAGCAACCATAGACCATTGTCTAACTAGAAACATTTATTAGTATAACATTCAGCATGCTGCAGAGGAATATTTAGTCATTGTTGTGTATATCGAGATATATGTACATTACATACTGTATGTAGAACTTCACCCAAACTGCTCCCAATCCAAATGTTAATTCGAACAATCTATACCGATTTCAGTGGACTCTACTATTCGATTCCCTTTGTCAACAGAAAGAAGAGTTCATAATTTTTTCGCATCTATCATCACAATGTCAGGAGTCTAGATAGTGGTGCTTCCATTAGCATTTTAGGTTCCACTTCAAAGCGATTCATGAATGGTCCTAAAATGAAATTTGACAGTCTATGGCCTTACACGTGCACAAACCCTTACATATTATCGAAGACGTTGGGATTGACTTTTGGAATCTAGTCCAAATCTAGTGACCAGCAATTATAGATTAGTAGCGTAGATCTGTATCGAGAGGATTCTAATTATCACCAGCTGAGAAGCTAAAGTTCTAGAATCGACAGTTCACATGTTTCCTGCTTCCTCAAAATATGGACTTGGTAAAACGACCGGTGTTGAGCCTATTAAACAACATTTTACTCCCTTTACCCGGCAACTCGATATGATATCACTCGATGTGATCGAAGTGTGTTTAGACCAGCTGTTATGCACTAAAAGTTTGGTCAATGTCAAGGATGAAAACGACAAATATTTGTATAATCCGAAAAATATTTATATTTCAAAAAAAAAAAAAACAGGGGATTGGGAGGTTTAGGACAAACAAGCTTGATATGACCTCATATATTTCGATTATTTGACTTTGCCGAATTGTCGCCCTAAACCTCCTAATCCACTATTTTTAAAAAAACCGAAATAATTTTCAACATAACTTAGACCCAATGACATCGGGGTATGTATGTCACTATGGTGTTAGTTTCCTACTAGAAAATTATTTTGTTGCTTCTAAGGAAAAATTGATATACACAAAAGGTATATTTCAGAACAACAGCCACACTGACAACAATAATTCTCTAGTATCGGATCACTCACCGGTTATCATGACAGTCAGTGAATCGGTAATTCGATGGGAAAGTGCTTCCAGATTAACCAATTCAAAAACAAACTGGGAACTCTCTCGTGAATTAATGGAGGAAAAAATCAATCACCAGGTTCCAATAAGAAATTCTTACCAGCTGGAAGAGGAATTGGAACAATTCACTATGCTGCTAATCTTAAAGAAGTTAAAAATCAATCAATCAATAGATAGCTAGTTAGCCTAACTAATAAAACAATTCTGATTACTCACTGTGGAATACGACGAAAGCACTCAAAAGACCCAAAATGTAAGTGCCTCTTCAGCCCATGATTTCTGCCGCAGCTGAGGTGATGAGAAGGAGGAGGAAACTGTGATCCATTTGCTCTGCACCTGTCCGAGTCTAGCGTACAGTAGAACAATTACTGGGAACTTCCCCTTTGGACGACCTCACGGATCTTAGTAAGATCGAGGTCCGGGACTTTAAACGCATCTTGGTAAGCTTAGGATGGTTTCACGAGTAAAGAGGAGGTATGCTCGAACGTGGTACAGCTACGGACCAATTTTTGTGTCTATGCGCTAGTCCTCTAGGATGGTCACCCTTACATAACCTCACCTAAGTGCTTCCTCTTAAAAAGGATGATGGGACCTGGGCAAGAGGTCCCAAAGAAAAGGCTGATCTGTTTGCGGAGTATCTCCAAGAAGCCTTCCAATCACTATCACGATAAACTGCCAACGAAAAAAAATATGCTCAAGCATATTCCTGGAAATCTCATTAAGATCTTATTTATTCAATATAGACATTTTCGTTTGAAATATGAGGATGAATACTCCGAGCTAAAGAAAATCTCTGCCGGAAAATACCCACCTTTGCAGATGACACAGCAATAATAGTGATTGGAGGTAATGTCGCCGATGCAATCAGCAAACTCCAGAAGATTAACAATGCGGTTTGTAACTGGACAAAACGTTGGCGAATCAAGCCATCCCATTAAGAGACGAAATCCACCCATATTAGAAATTATCTCACGCTAGATTGCAAATACAGCCAAATACCTCGGCATGACCCTCGATGCCAAGCTTAAGTGGATAGAGCATGTCAAAAAGAAAAAGAAGAACTTAACACAAAGTTCAGATAAATGTATTGGCTCATAGGTAGAGGTTCTGAGCTTACAATCCAAAACACGCTGCGTGTCATATGGGCAAATACTGAAACCGAAATGACGTTTCAAAACAAGGTTCTTCATAGCATGATATATAAATGCTCCGTGGTACACCAAAAATGAAGACCTTAAGATGGAATACATCAAAGGCTCCAGGAACATGGAAAACCTTATAGAAAGCCATATGATAGATAGACTCCAAAGAACGAGATCACTTCACTTAGTGAACTTACCAAATTAAAATTAGCAAACAGGTTTAATCAATTATGGGACTAACCATTGGGTTACACTCCAACAAATGAGAATTTTATAAGAAATGTAAATTTTGTAAAGATAAATTGTTAAATGAACGTGGTCTCAGTTGTAATAAAATTGTATCGCATTTGGCTAACGATCAATATCTTAAAGTAAAGTTGCGCCTAATTTAGCTATAGTTTCTTTATGAACTAGCTGTAAATATTCTACGTAACACTCTGTTTCGACAATCGCGTATAGATTACATGGCAATTGGACTTTAAACGAAATCGCGTAAAACGATTGTTTTCTGTACACATGTATTGAAACGTAAAATGATTTGATCCGCATATTTGACATTTGACATATTTGTTTTTGTCGAATAGAGTCGAGGTACACCAACAATTTTTTCCACAGTAATGAACGATTCATAATTTCCCAAGGACAAGGCTCCATGTTGCGAAATTATTATATAATCACGCATATGCATACCATCTAATAACAGTATCAGTGCGGTAATATGCTATGCATATACGCACAGTAGTTAAGACAGCATGGGATCATTCGTCCCCTTTGTTGTTGTTACAATATTATGTAATGATACCAAACCGGAAATTAAAAACTCTAAATCCCAATGTAAGTATATATACACCAGGATCGATAATCCTATTAATAAAAATTAACAAATTTTCTTATAATCTGTACACATAAGTCCTTAAGTAAATTAAGTGGATTCACTTCTTTGCGTATTTAGTTCGAATGAAAGGACATCTTAAATAAAATTAATTGTCCAAACCACACCGACAAAGTGCTTCGTAGCGTTGTATTATATAAATCGAAATTGAGATATTTTGTGTATATAATCGAAGGATCTCTATTCACACACACACATACTTTTGTGCGGACATAGTTGAATGCATACTTTATTATGCTACAATTGTCCTTTGATATATACATACGTTACGCCGATCGTCTTCTTTTGTACAATATTTTGTAATACTTTTTGTTAACTAAAGGATACATGTAACAAAACAATTATGACATTTTCGGATACCTCAAAGTTAATTTTTTTTTTTGACTGAGGATCGATATTTTAATTGATTTGTATGCGTTGTTCATTTTTCATATATGAATGCGTACATATATGAGTCGCCGGAAACAATGATGATATGGGAAATCGCATCTATTTATCGGCCATTAAAATGTAACCCCTCTCGCGTCTCGCATTTTATCGAAACAAGGATATATGATTTAATAAATTAAAAAAATTATAAGAAAGGATATAGCAACGGGTTAAATCTAAACTCGCATGTATATACAAAAATTAAATTACATTAGGCATAACTGATTCGTTGTATGACAATAAATATAAATATATATATTTAGAGACGATAAAGGGATGGTTTAAAAACCCCTTTTATTCCTTCACCCCTTATACGAGTATGTTAACAATATGTGTACGCAGAAATACGTTTACGCACATATATAACGTGCTAAATAGAGGAGTGCCTAAATCGTTAGGACCTCTGCAAAATATTTTTAATTTAATTTTAAATGAAAATATTGTTGTTCCCGATCCCGATCCCGAAAATAATTATAAGGATAAATAATGTATATGGTTGCCGGTATAATAATATATACGCAGGACCAAATTCGACTGTGACTTGCGTGAATATAAATATTTTCTAATAAAATTTCCATTAGGCATAATATATACACATGTGAAATTTAACCCTTTTGTGTCGACGGGTATATATATACCTAAAAGCGGAAATTGTCGGCAAATCGGTCTTTTAAGTTTCAATCACGAACATTTTAATCGAGATTTTGCGCTACATATAAGAGGTTCAAATCCTTTACTTTTCAAGTTGGTATATATATAGGTGTCGTATTTACCAAACGAAATAAAAAAAATTAAATTACCGCCATCATACTGCACACAATGGACCGCTCAACTTTAATTCATCAACAACATTTAATTGATGAAATGAGAATATAATTTGATCCTTTTTATAACAACAAAATATATAAAAATTTGTTTGTTAAGAATTGATCGACGACGACGGTATTTTGGGTACTTTGAAATTTTATCATATTCCGCATTGATCTTGTACATAATTTTGTATAACAACAGCGCTAGTTTTGATTAAAACATCCTTTTACGTTTTCATTCATTTGTATATACGAGTATGTACCATATACGCATATATAGTAATGGAAAAGGGTTTCTTTTACGAAACTTTTCCCGCCCACATTTTATGTTGGGTAAATAATTGTTAATTCGATTTGTATACGCAGGATTAAATTACAAAATAAATATTCTTTGGCAAATATATTTTTATCTGGAGAATGAATTGACTTCGAGCCCCTTGGCCCGAATGGAATTTTATTGTTGACTCATGTTCGCGTAATGTAAAGAAACGTATCAGGTCAAAATATAGCATTTTGGCATGTGGCTGAAGATTTCTAACAATCTTTAGTGTCTAAATACAGGTGCGTATGTATAGTGAGTTATTCTGGTTTTAGACCTCTAGTGGGATACCCCGAAGTGCCGAATTATGTTGTGAAGGGCATGCCGCTACAGTGGCTGGTTCATATTATTTAGAATTTTATATGTGTGTACAAAGTTAGCAACAAGGGGCATTTCATTTTGCGGGACACGCCAAGACCCAAGCAGATTTTTACGAGTATCGCGCCAAACAGCTCAAGGAGTACTCTGGTCCCTGGGGCCAGTATTAAATAAAAATCCTCCTGACAAATTTTTTCTTGAATTTGTCACAGCTTACTGTATTGCTTCCTTGCGTTGAGCTGTTACCAGCCAAATCGTATTATATAGTTCCTTGGAGACTGCTAACCTTACGTCTGTCGATGTTGTAAAGGTAAAACTTTTAATAAGATCGTATTCCGGGGATTTCTTTTAATGTTTTTATTGGGGACTTTTTTGATACTTGCATTTATTTATATTAAAGAAAACTCAAAGCCTCCATAACACTATACGTCAGCGCTATTATTTCCGCTTGGAAAACAGTGCATAGCGAAACAGGACTGCCCAAAAGATCCCTGATTAGACCAAAGACAGTAAAATGCAAATCCAGCACTGAGGCTAAAGGGAGAGCCATCTGAAAAAATGACTATCAACTCGTCTAATTTTTGGAGAAAATGGAGAGACCACCGGGAATAAATTGGAGAAGTTGTATTCATGTAGTGATCTATCATTAACAATCTCGATTTCTGGTAAAAATGAAGTGTAATTCTTAAAAATTAGAATATGCCCCACGATAGAACCGAGCACATTCCAGACCCCAATGCACCTCAAGCAAAACGCTCCAGTAACAGCCCGTGTTTTGAAGACTTAACAACTGGCCACCACACAACAGAAGCGTACGATAATATCGGTAAAACCAGCGATTTATATATGAAAAACAACATCTTGGGCATTAGACCACAGGTTTTCCTAAAAACCCTTCTACATTGCCAAAATATGGCAGTAGCCTTTTGTAATTTAGAATCAAGATGAGATTTCCAGGAAAGTTTGCTATATAAGATAACATCGACGTGCTTGACTTGGTTACATCTGGTAATCGGTCTCCCAAAAAGAGACGGAACGGATAGATCCAGATCACTCCTACGCCTTGTAAAGACAATTAAATCTGACTGGTGGGTTGACGTGCAGACCCTTGTCAATTCACCATGCCTCCACAACATATAAGGCATGCTGCATTAAGTCAGATAAGATATTCACGTGCTTGCTTGAAACTGTTAACACAATTTAACCAGTAATCCGTCAATAACAAAAGGACAACACAGGAGGGGAGAGAGCACATCCCCCTGGTGACAGCCTTTGGCAACCTTAACAGATACTGAGACGTCTCTACAATACGAGATTTGAGCATGGATTTATTCCATTTGACAATGGTTTGATTAATACCAAAATTATTACAGGCATTAATCTGAGGAAAGTACCTACAATAAACTCCTTATTAAAGAGGGATCTTTCCAATGACTTCATAGTTAACGGTCATAGTTAAATTTCCCGGATTATTTTTAATGTAGGTTATAACTTTTTTGTAAAGATTTCTATCGTTGTTCAGCACCAATTTTTAATACGCCGATGGTCGAGTGAGCAGAGTCAATGCTATTGAAATTCGTGGACTCGAGTTCAAAACTCGTGAGCGTCAATATTTTTCTAATTTAATTCCTTCGGCAAGTATAAGAGCCATATCTTGTGTGTATGACCGTAATAAATTGTCCATTCCTGTTGCTAAAATTTGCAATTTTCTCTATTGAAATGGTAAACCTAAAATATTTGTATAGCACCAAATTTATATACACCGATGGTCCAGTAAGCAGAGTCGATGCATTTGGAATTGTGGACTTGAGTTCAATCCTCGGTTTGGCATTAAATAATTTTTAATTTAATTTATTTAATTTATCCCTTCAATTGGCAAATATAAAGGATAAGTATAGCGCTAAATCTATATATGGAAATGGTGAGGTGGTAAAGTAAGCGGTGTCATAGGATTTCGAATCGTGGATGTTGTGAAGTGTTCAAACCTCACGATTAAGGGGAAAAAAAATTTGCTGGCATCCCTCCCCGCATTTCTCATTAAATTAAAAAAAAAATCGCTTTTTGATTTAAAAATGACCAAAACTATATATTGAGGCTTGAACTAGTCATATATGATTAATACCAATCACACATCTGCTTTTACCACCGAGCCACCGCCATACATATAAATAGTGGAGGGGAACATTTTTTATCAGAAGCTGAGATGAAAATATTCCAACATTTATATCGTTTGAAACTTAACTGAACTGCATAGTGCCAGGTGTACCATTTAATGCGATGACATTCCAAGCAGTGTATTTCGAAGAAGTTAAAAGAAGTTATCTGACAAGCCGTTAGTCCGTTCCAGTCAATGATGCTTGATGCTATTTTCTAGGCAGGCCACAATATTGAACACTGACCATGGAAATTTCAAAATCAAGTCAGTACATGAATAACGTCCAAAACCCTATTCAAACTGAAAGTATATAGCTGAGTTTAAGTCTCGATTAAAACTAAAAACAAATTTAATTTAATTCCTTACAAATTAATTCAATACAGATTCTGTTAAATTTTCATTTTTCACTATTCAAATGGTGAGTATAAAAGATGGATTTATCAGTAATGAAATTGTACGGCAGTGGTCAAGTAAGCAAAGTGTAATGGGCGTTTGATTAGGGGACGTGAATTCAAGCGGCATTCGGACTAACGTTTTTTTAATTTAATTTCATCTTACATTAGTTCAACTCAGCTTCTATTAAACTTTTCAAATTTTTCCAATTAATTGCCAAGTATAAAAGAGGGATGTAGCAGCAATGAAAATATACGGCGATGGTCAAATAAGCAGAGTCCAGAAATAATTTTGGTTATAAAAAAATCGATCAGGTCAAGTATTTTTCCTGGGTCAGTTGGGCAATATGTTGGTTTCCCAGTTGAAATGGTTTCACATCCATTTTCTTTAAGGCAATCAGTAATTCTTTTCCTTTAGTTGTAGTTATAAGAACCCCAGTGAGTAGTCTTCGCATTGAAGTCACCAGACTCTTGAAAAAGTCTGAGTATTGTTTGTCTTTAATATAATGTCTTGGTGCACAATCTTGCCACAATAATAGGAAAGTTGTTGGTTATCTGAACGATTTGCATTTTTAATAACCCGGTGGCACTTATAGCCTTCCTGATCTCGAATTCGTTTTACCATGGAGTGGGTATGTTAAATTTTATGGCACGGTCATAGTTAAAGTTGCCCGGATTATTTTTAAAGATAGTTATAACCTTTTTGTTTGATTTTTTGTGAGCCGTTATTCCGATTTTTCTGCGAGCTGTTCTATACCGTTCCACCGTTATAAAGAGGGCTCCACTCTACATATATAATGCTATATCGTTGTTTAGGGTCAATTAAATAATTTTGTAATGGATAAACATGACGCTGAAGTATAAATTCATGGTATTTGAGCACGATTAGTTTTAAATTCCGCACTTTTTGAAAAGCGATTTAAATGCATTGACGGACATTCTATAAAGCTATATCCAAAAACGCATTGTTCCTAAAGAAATTTGGTCATCATTTAGTTTAGAACTAATTGATAAAACCACTCTAGGAATTGTCTACGTTATCGACGTTGTCTACGTTGTTTAAGTTATCTATACGGGTTGTCAACACGTCAATGTAGAAAATAATAAATGACGCGTGAACGCCCATCCCTGTGTGCACTACATTGAACTCTCTAAATATAAAGATAACCGATTTAAAATAAGGATGGTTGTACCGTGCGGGTTCGACAGCTAAGCACCTAACAACTACCACTCTTAGTTTGGTGGTCTACTCACTATAGAGTTCTTTTATGTGGTATTGGTATAGTATATTGGTCGTACCTTGCAATAAATGAGATATTTTTGGTGAAGTTCCATTTCATCACTCCCATTCGTTGGATATCTATAAATTTATTCTTGGAAATGCAATTTAATAAAATTATTCCAAATTATCAGAGTTATTGCAACTCACATTTGTACGAGTTAAACCAAGTTACGAATGACTAAATGTTGAATGACTTTCATTATCTTGAATTACTACGTTTGTATAGAACTAAACTGGTAAACCAAAAATCTATCCAAAACACTATAATATCGTACACGTGTATCGTTGCACCAATCAAATTGAACACACTGCGTACACGCACACTAAACGCGTATATACATAAATACAAATTTTGATTAAACGGTCGAACAAAACAAACAACAATTTTCCATTTTCACACATTACTCTCTCGTTCATATAGTGTACGCGCATCTGTCACCAAATAATATCAAATTCATTGTTGCTATAAACATTACTTACTAACTATATAATCTAAAAACTATACATCCCGTTATTTTACTATATGTACCTACATACGATTAAATGGTTGCAGCACCATACACATAAAAATTAGGGGGCCATACGACTATTTAGGGGTCTTTATCTATCCTATATAGGAAGCTCATAACATACATAACAACAATATAGTTTTGTAAAGTTGTGTGCGTATCAACATCAATTTTATTTATGTAAAGTGCCCCGAATAATGGTAGAAAGAAGGTGAAATATTAATGGGAGGAGCGTTCTACTGCTTAAATAAAATATAATTTATTGGTGTACATACTCGTATAGATACATAAAGACACGAAATGTGCAACAGCTTGTTTCGATTTCTTTTGGCAAGTCTTATGGTAATTTACCCCAAAGGTATTCGATTTATATGTTACTGATTAGCCAAACCGATAATTAAATTATGATAAATACAAATTAATCTTTATTATAATTAATTTAAAAATGAATTTAATTATAATTAAATTTAGCATGGACACTATCTGCTCTTTTATTGTGATTGTACATAGTATTTCTAGTACTTGATAGAGCGCACCCTTACACATACACGGTTAATTTTATGTGTCTTCGATAAACTATTGGGATTTTAGTGCAAATAATTTAGTTAAAAATTTGTTACGATAGATGGCAGAAAAAATATTTTTGCTCAAATACAAAACGGTTTAAATCTCGTCTAAGTTTATTTTGATGCACTATTTTCAATAGATGGCAGTATAAAATAGTTTTTGCCCAAAATTTAAAATGGTTTACATCTTGTCTATATTTATTTTGCCAGTTAATTCTAAATGGCTACAGATGTCACTATAACCAATTAAATGAAATATTTTAATCAATAATTTGATTGAGTTGAAAATGAATATAGATAGTGTTAGCCGTGTATTTATCTAATTTTAGTTTAAATCATTAAGCTTAAATCAGGCATTGAGATGTTACTTGTTTTTACGTTGTGTAATCTGTTAAAACCTTTTGTATACGATATTCAATTCAACAACACTAAACGGGGCAAGAAGTTTCTTCTATACTTTGGACTATGTAGCACTGTTTACCACTGGACTGTTTAGTATGAGCACCGATTTTCGGCGTGTTTTTAACGAAGAACATTGTGTAGAATTGATAAGATATCATCTTGTCTGCAACAACATTGGCGTGAATCCCAACGGTCCTTCCTAACGCGCTTACTTCCGCGTCAATGCCTTCAACTATGTCATCTGCTGTTATAACCGCAAATCATACTCCTAGACATGCGAAAATAAACTATGTGCTTTGCCAAACAGTATCCGGATGGTTAATCTAAAGTTCTGGTTTCACTTATCGCACTTCGATTCCACTGTAGAAGAAGTGGATAGAATAGACTGTGACAATTTTGGTATATCAAAATGAAAATTTTGGTACATCAAATGCCGCAGTTACCATGTTAATATCGATTGGGCGACCATTTGCCAACATGAAGTACGTTTGTTTCAAAGTTGTGGTCGACATTAAAAGGCAAAACCATGTCCACGGACAACTGGGCTAATGATGTATGCAGTAGATCCTTCTATAACACGAATTTTCGGCAAAGTACATTTACACCGTCCTATCAATAAGGCAGGGTACTCCGCTAAACCGCTAGTCACCCCTCTGATAAACAGTTTGCTAGTTTTTAAGTATCATTATACAAATCACCAACGAAGCCTGCTGTCAAGTATCGAAGCTTTCTCGGCTCCATTGATTTCAATCTCTCCAACTTGATGTCGAATGGGGTGCTGGTAACGACGGTATTCCACCGATTCAAGTCAGGAAGTGTGCGGAGTTTTGGCCGTTCCAATTTAATGAAAGTCTGCGCAGAGGTATAATTATCGGAAGATCACCGTTCTCTCCGCCATTCCCAAGCTTTTTGAATCCATGGTTTATAGAGTCTTGCTCAAGGCTTTTGACACTTTTGACCCAATTACTTTACTGGCATTGTAAGTGTACTTTGTTCGGTCTACTTTAGAATATCCACGACATCTACGGTATGGTCACCATTATATCACAGTTACTCCAAGTGAATTGAGAGTGTTCAAAAGCAGTTTGTTTTGTATGCACTCCAATGCCTACCATCCTTACGGATAACTGGCCATATTCTGCCACCTTATACCTGCAGGATCGCTGTAATTTATTAAAACTGCATCGATTAGATCATCGACGAGATATAACATCCGCAGTTTTTTGACTTGATAATTTAAATTCTCGTATAATTGTGCCGAGCTCCTCGCGGTCTTTCGGAGCCATTCTTGAGAGCCTCGGGGATTTTTAATTCAACGTTTGAAATATTCGACTTTCATATGTCGAGGGATTCGTTCAAGATGCTTTATTTAAGTCTTTATGTATAGTAGAAATTAAGTAGTCAGCCGTTTCATATTTTTTAATTCATTATTTTCCGCATTATCATTAATTTAGCTTGCGATATTGATTAAGAGTGATATTGTGGTCGGTTAAGTAATTTACGTCGTCGGATTTACTAAGCTACTGTATAATTAAACTTAAGTCGCACAATGCTAAATTAGAGCATACAGCTAAGCCTTCACAAAGTCACATAATTCTAGTTAAAGTCACTAACTCCAATTAAATTAATTATAAAAAAAATAGGCAACTAGCTTAAGTCACATAGCTTAATATAGGTTAAGTCAAATATATTTTAAATTTAAATTCTTCTTCTAGCAATAAAATACCAAATTAGCTGATAACATCTGGTCTGAACTTTAACAAACTAATTTCCCAGTAGACCGGTCCGGCGGCCATTTCTTGGTTCAAATTTGATGATAATTCTCCTCAATTTAGCAGATTTCAATTTAGCCCTAAACTACGAAACATAATTTTACAATTTAAGCTTTTTACATAGGTTTAGATTTTAAGCTACACTTTGAGCCTAAGCTATATACATACATAATCGCAGATAGCTTTATTCGCAAATAACTCGCTAGTCCAACTTCATATTAAAATAAATGACGACTATTCCGGCTTAAGCCAAATAATCTAGACATATGTATATAATTTTACCTTAAGTCATATAATTTTTGCTTAAGCCATAGAAATTTTGCGATATCGTGTGCTTCTTGGCACAATTAATCAATGCAGCCATTTCAAGTCATCAGACCAGGTTAACATTTTTTTATACAAGCTCTGATGATAAAATGATTTTTGTTTTATGCCCATCATGTTGACACATCATGTTGTACCCACCAACAATAAAATTGTTTGTAAGCTTGAGCAGTGAGACCAAATCTCAATCAAGAGTGTTATACGATCCATTTTTTTTGTATTCTTACCTGTTTTATGACCTATATATATATATATATATATATCATATACCTACCTATACCATTAGGTGCATGTCGACAAATTAATCTTGTACACGATTCGGAAAAACCAAAGTAAAACGCTTTCAAACGTATTTTTAATTGTTTTGAATTGGTTTCAATTTATTTATTTTTTTTTAATCAAAATATTTTATTTTCATTTTATAGAATTTATTTGATTTTTCAATTTGCCTGACGTCACAATTAAATTTTCGTGTGGGCGCGCGACAAATTGAATTTACAATTAAAAATTTAAAATCATGATTTAGAAAATTATTTTGCCTTTTACTAATAATTTATATAATTACGTTAAATATTTATTTATAGTATCTATACATGTATATATAATAGATAGGCATATAGATTTGCCTTCGGTATAGATTTTTAACATTTTGATAAATTTGTTCTATATAATACATAAGGTGGATGGATGGAGAATGATGTCGTACTATAGGGAATTACAAGTTTATTTTGTAGAATATTTTATTGTTATATACATATAGATATAATGATACAGTGGTTTATTATATTTACAGTGGTGTACATGTATATCGTGAAGAAGTCACGATATTGATTTTTGTTATTTTATTTCATTTACAGGTATAATAACGACCTCGCTACATTGGGACGAACGACTGTGCTGAATTAAACGAAGTTCCTGGAATTAAATACATTTATGTAAAAAAAAAATAAATTTTTCAAGTTCTGATGTGCCAATACCGCAAAATTATTATAAAACGACCGAGTGCATAAGGAAAACCACCCCATTGGGTCTACAATAAAAAAAAAATTGTTTATTCTACGATTTCAGAATGATGATTGGGTCTAATTGTGCCTTGGTGTTTGTTATAACCATAGTTAGTAATTTGCCATTTAATAAACTCCGTGGTCCAATCCGCAGTTATCATCCGATTTTAATTTATTCGACTACGTTCTAAATACAGTAACCGATTGATAATTTGACCAGCAATTTAAATGCACCTCCAATGGCCAAATGTGTATTACCGTTCCGAACTTGCCGAACTCGACTTGTATCCAATGACATAAAACATTTGAGCTAGTTTACTTGTTTAACCAATAATTGATTTTGGGTTCCAATGATTATGTTGATTAGCTGTCAGGCTTTTAAAATAGTTGAACAGTTTCAATTATTTCAAAAATTTCAGTTTCATTTCAAAATGTTGGCGAAAATTTGTCAAATTTAGAAATTAAGTTTCTGGCATTCCACAAAATTAAATATTTTAGCAGCAATAAAGTTCTGAAATTTTCTATATTCTATAAAATTTGATGAAAATTGGAACTATGATGAAAGATTACAAAATTTGGAAAAGATTGCAGAATGTCTTCCGATTTTGTACTACTCACGATGCGAAATTTTGACGAAGATGGAAGCTTTTACTAAAAGTGTTGTAACATTATATTTATGGTGGACGTATTAGTTTTAATATCAAATAAATGGCATACATAAGAAGTGGGCAGTTTATGGAATAATGTTTCATGAAATTGGCCGTGACCGCACTTGTGCGGATATTTTTTGTTAGGCCATTGTGTTTCCCATTTCCTGATCATTGATTCATGCAATAAAGTTCGAAAAAGCACGAATTCCGTAAGAAGTGGGAAGTTTATGGAATCATTTTTAATGAAATTGGTAGTGACCGCACTTGAGTTACTATTTTTTGTTAGGCCATTGTGTTCTCCATTTTCAGGCCGTACAATAGTTTTTAACTTAGATATTTCATACCCAAATATGGGTGGGCATTTTATGGAGTAATTTTTAATGAAATTGACCGTGACCGCACTTGTGCTGATATTTTTTGTTAGGCCATTGTGTTTCTCATTTTCTGATTACACAACAGATTTTTAACTTGGATATGGCATATCCAGATATGCAAAAATGTCCGAAAAAGCTCGGTGTTCGTAAGAAGTGGGCAGTTTATTGAAAATTTTTTAATGAAATTGGCCATGACCCCACTTGGGTTGATATTTTTTTGTTAGGCTACTGTGTTCTCCATTTTCTGGCCACACAACAGATTTTTAAGTTGGATATTTCATATCCGAATATGTAAAAAAGCCCGAAAAAGCTCGAATTTCGTAAGAAGTGGGCATTTATGGAATCCTTTTTAATGAAATTGGCCGAAACCGCGCTTGTGGAGATAATGATGGGCCATTGTGTTTCTCTATTTTCAGGCCGTACAACAGACTTTTAACTTGGATATTTCATATTCAAATATGCAAAAAAGTCCGAAAAAGCTCGATGTTCGTTTTTGTTAGGTCATTGTGTTCTTCACTATAAGACCACACAACAGATCAGTGGTTTGTATATTTCATATCCTTATTTTTATGTTCCAATTTTTTGTGATTGGTAATCGCAGAGTTTTGGTGGCGACATAGAGTTATAGCCTTGTTGAATTTACCAACTTTACTGCTTTTTGAATGCGAGTTTTCATACCAGTGATTTTATGGAATGTTGTGGTTTTGTATTCGTTTCGGGTCGTCCAAAATTAAACTGTTATATTTCAAGGCAGTCGCCGTGTCTTGTCTAATTATGTGTCAAAGAAATGTCAAACTTTTCTATTTAACTTGAATTTAAGTTTTCTCGCCATATTTCCTATAAATCAATATTACTCGGCTCTTCGTCATCGCCTCCTTTGATTCGTGGTGTATATGAAGTAATTGTTCCGGATGTAAGCTTTTATGGAGATCTTTCTTTGGGGTTTTTTGAAACAAAAAGCCAATAACCCAAATTCCTCAACTGAAAGACGAGATTCGACGGGCCGATGATCATTTTGAGCCGGCACTATGCCAAAATGCCATCACAAATTTCGTCAAAATAACAAACAAGTGAAATCAGTCACCAGGTGGCCATTTAACGGATATTGTATTCAAATTTCAAAATAGGCGGTCTTATTGGGACACTCTTTATTTGAATAAGAAATCTGTTGTGCGGCCAGATAATGGGGAACACAACTGTCTTGTTGTGCTTTATTTATAATTTGTCTTGCCCAATAATAAAATTTTGGTGCAAGAGTATAGTAACTCTTTTTATGCAAGGTGGAATATAAATACTAGCCTTTGAATATTAAAAAGCCAGCAAGCTGGTGTGTGATTCCCAAACGAAATTTTAATTAAATGCCATGTATTTCATCTAAATAGTTTAATATAAATTTTATTTCCATTTATGTACTGATTATTTACTAATTGGATGGACAGAAGTTTTAAATGAGTAAACTATAAAAAAAAAATTTAGTTGCCTGAATGTATGCAACACTAATCTAGTTTTAGTAAATATTTCCTTCTTTTGTATAGGCAAGTGAATTTTTTACTAACTATAAATGACGTAGTTTGGTGCAAATTGAGTAAAAACTTAACCCGCACCAATCCCAGCATGTGACAAATTATTTATGATGTACGATGAATTTTCTAAGATTTAGGGAATATTTTGAAATTCGCAAAAGATTCTTGAAGAAAACAGCAAATATGAGGTATAGGAATCTTCTCAGAACTCTCCTTTCAAATTCTACGGAGTTTAAATTTAGTCGGTTTCAGTTATCTACACCAATGTAAATATTTAACAGAAAGGTCCACTTTCTATTCTTTAAAAAAAAATTTTAAAAATACAATTAAATTCGATATCCTTAAAGAGTTAAAATTTGACACACTAAATTCTAAATTATTCACTTTCTTTTAATTACAATATTTCTTAATTCTTAATTAAAATTTACACAAAAATATTTTTTTGTCAGCTTAGTAGTAGTAGTAGTAGTAGGAGTAGTAGTAGTAGTTGTAGTAGTAGTGGTACAATAATTACAAACATCAATATATTAAAATGCACTATTCTCTGTTATAGAGTTCATCATCTGGCATCATCAAGGTTGGTTTCCTACATGAGTTGAATCGGTCGGTAAAGAATGATTCTATTGATAATGGAAATATAATTTGGTTTCTTGGCATATTTTTATATAAAAAATTTTGGTAAATTATATAAATTATACAGTCATCGCTTATATGTTTGTATGTATATCTGGACATGCAGAGCATAATAGAACATAATATAAATCAAAAAAAAAAAAAAATTAAATGTTGCTTACCTGTAGGGGTACACGTAAATTTTGCGATTTATTTTTATTCTTCTTGAGCGAGCACAACAGCAGCTCACGCATCCCTTTACGAAAGTTACGACTTAGAAATGCGTACAGCAGCGGATTCACACCCGAATTAAAATACGTCACCAAAAATGTTAACGGGGTGAATATGGCATTAAAATTTGAATCGCCCTGATAATCATTCGACCTGAAATTATATAAAAAAAAAAATAATAATTTACAATCGTGTATTATTCGCGCGTCTTATGTCTAATTTAAATATTTTTGTACAAAGTATCGTGAATTTAAAATAAAATTCGTGGAAAGATATTTGAAGTTATACATAGAGATAAGAAGGATTTATGTTTCCCCCTCAGTGCGCGCATTATTTTCAAGAAGCTGGTTGACATGATTTATTATTCCATATCCGCATCCACTGCGTGCTTTATCGCACAGTGCGCATCGCATACATATCATCGGTATTATATGTACAGAAAGTTTGTAAATTTGTATTTTTACGATAGGATATTTGTCAACAACACTAATTAGAGGTTGGAGTTAAATCGATAATTGATTTGTGTAACAAATTTATTTACGTTATATTTGTGTATATATATATAAGTAATAAGGCGGGATGCGGGAAAATGAAATCGAATTATTTCATTATAACTCATCTAAGCTAGTATTTCCTGTATAAATTAGTTATAATCAAACAACCAATTTAAGGAGCTTTTACACTTTGCTTAATAATTTAATTGTATGTGTGCGGAATGGGATAAATTAAATTACATGGAGGGATTTAAATATGTAATCGAAGAATAAGGGCGTGTAAGTTTCTAGTGATTTTTTAAAAATATTTTCATAATCTAATTAATTGAATTAATTAATCCATCGAAAACTAGTTTGATAGTCTTCACCAGACGTAGGAATACCGGAGAGCTGTCTGCTCCTTCTCTTTTTGGAGAAACGATCGCTAGATCCGACACAGTAAAGCATCTGGGTGTCATTCTGGACAGTAAACTCTCCTGGAAATCTCATATTGAAATAAAACTGCAACAGGTCTCTTCCATTTTCTGGCAGTGTAGAAGAGCATTTGGGAAGTCCTGGGGTCTGACCCCCAAAATGCTGATGTTTATTTACAAATCTCTAGCTTTACCTATGCTATCTTATACGCGTCTGTTGTTTGGTGGCCTGTGGTTCAGTCAGTTTCTGTCATTGCGAAGCTTAATAGCACACAAGGTATGGCTTGTCGAGCTATTACGGGTGCTATGTCCTCTTCTTCTATACTTGCTTTGCAGGCAATTTTATTTCTGCCCCCACTGCAGTCGGTCATCCTAGGCTCGGCATGCTTCGCTGCCTTTCGCCTGCAGTGTATTGGTGCGTGGAACGCTCTCGGCCTGATCACAGCGCATAGACTAATCTACAATTTATTCAGCTCATATATACCAGAAATTAATATGGTTAGGGACAAATTGTTGGCAGAATTCTGCTTTGATATCTCTTTCTCGGTGGTTTATCCAGTCTCAAGAATTCAAGGACTGCGAGTGGCTCAGTCGCTAGTGTTTTTTGCTGACGGGTCTCACTCTAATTTTGGTGCAGGTTTTGGAACCTATTGTCCTGAACTTGACCTACCATCATGTGGGAGTTTAGGCAGAACTGCACTGTATTCCAAGCGGAGCTGATTGCACTCACACGTTGTGCGATTGACGCTTCTAACCTCGCTGTCTCCGGAAAAGACATTATTCTATGCAGTGATAGTAAACTTGTGATCAATTCATTACGAAATCCTATGATCACTTCCAAACTGGTCAAGGACTGTAAACATTTTATTAACGTCCTTTCCTCTAATAATCGTGTCAGAGTTATGTGGGTTACGGCTCATTGTGGCATTGAAGATAATCAGATAGCTGATGTTTTAGCTAAAACAGGCTCAAGGATGGAATTCATTGGACTTGAACCGGCAGTGCCCCTGACCTTTAATTGTGGTAAGGAAGCTATTAAAAACTATATGTTTTTGCAGGCTAAGCGTAATTGGCTAGCTTCTACTACTTGCCGAGTGGCTAAGTACTTCATTTGTGAACCTAATCTGAGACTCACAAAGTTTGCTCTATCCTTGAAGAAAGACCAACTGAGAGTTCTGGTCACGATTCTGACCGGCCATGGTCGTTTTAAACTCCATTTAAAAAGAATGGGACTTGTCCAAGATTCCTTGTGTGACAACTGTCTTGAAGATGACGATGACAGCATTCACTTTGTGAATGAACCTGCTTAGGTTCCAGCCAACTTTAATAATAATAATTGAATTAAGCAATTAAATATGTATATATTGTTACGTTTTTGCCTTGTCAAATTCAAGGTTCGATCACTAGATTGTGAATAAAACAAACGATGTAAATTCTACATCACACTAAATTTATTTATTCCAATTATTTACACTAAAACACTAATTTAATTATTTCACTTATTTAACTTAATTATTTAACTTTACAATAATTATTTTACCACACTTTAACAACACTATATAACACTTTAATAACACTTTATTTTACTTCATAAACACTTCACTTTTTCCTTTTAATTACTATTAGCACTCTCACGGTTAAAATACAACTCATCTACTTCCAAATATATGTCGCGTATTTATACTAAATATTCTAACCATTCTAGATATCTCTACAATATTCGATTAATCTAGATTAGTCTAGACACATCTATCTATTTTCTCTACTTTATAACAGTTTTACATTAACGGTATAGTGTCGCTGCTCAAACAGAGATGTCGCCACGATCGTAACAATATTATTTTTTATTGAATTTACATATTTTGTAATATTGCAATAATCATCTTGATGGTAATTTTTTCTGAGCCTTTTATAAGACCTCTTCAAAATCAAGCCGATCGGCCACGAAGTTTAATCTCAAATCGAGCTAGTTAGGAAGACATGTGAAGGGCAGCTGATTAAAATATTTTATTTTTAATTAAAAAGTTCTTTCCAAAAATACTGATGATAATTTTGAATTTGTTGTATCGTAATTCGGAACTAAGGTGATTTATTTCTAATAGATAAAATGGTAGTGTTAGGACACAAACAATCAAATGAAACTTACATATATATTGTTACGTTTTTGCCTTGTCAAATTCAAGGTTCGATCACTGGATTGTGAATAAAACAAACGATGTAAATTCTAGAACACACTAAATTTATTTATTTCCGATTAAACACTAATTTAATTAATTCACTTATTTAACTTCACAATAATTATTTTACTACACTTTAACAACACTATATTACACTTTAATAACACTTTATTTTACTTTATAAACACTTTCCTTTTAATTACTATTAGCACTCTCACGGTTAAAACACAACTGATCTTCTCCCAAATGTTTGTTGCGTATTTATACCAAATATTCTAACCATTCTAGAAATGTCCAGAATATTCGATTAGTCTAGATAAGTCTAGACACTTCTATACTGTTCTACTTTATAACAATTTTACATTAACGAGAGTGTCGCTATTCAAACATAGATGTCGACACGATCGTAACATTACCCCCTACCTAATCCTGATTCGTCCCGAACAGGATCCAACTCACTACCCCTGTAGATCGCTAATCGCTCTATATGCACCACCTTCAACTTTCCTCGCTGCCCTTTCTTGATCCGGTAGACCACATCATTTATTTTGGTGATGATGGTGTACGGCCCTTCCCATGAAGGTTGCAGCTTTGGTGATAAACCCTTCTTCCGTTGTGGGTTGTAAAGCCATACTAACTCTCCTTCTTCGAACACTTTATTATTTGCTCGTATGTCATATCGAGCCTTCATCCGGTCACTTGATACTCGTATCTTCTCTCGTACAAACTGGTGTACCTGGTCGAGTTCTCCTCTCATCTGGTCGACATAATTCTGTCTATCTAAAGCTGATGACGGAACAGCTCCAAACTTTAGATCTCCGGGTAATCGCAGATTATTTCCAAAAAGGATTCTCGCTGGTGTCATTCCCGTTGAGTCATGTACTGCTGATCGATACGCCATTAGGAACATCGGAATATGTCGATCCCAGTTACGTTGATCATTATCCACGACCTTTGCTAAATATTTCTCCAACGTCCCGTTGAATCTTTCCACCATACCATCCGACTGTGGATGCAGAGGCGTTGTTCTTGTTTTATTTATACCGAGCAACTGACAGACTTCCTGAAATACAACTGACTCGAAATTTCTTCCTTGGTCTGTGTGAATCTCCATTGGTACTCCAAAACGACTTATCCAATTATTAACCACGGCGTCAGCTATCGTGGTTGCCTCCTGATTAGGTATGGGATACACCTCTGGCCATTTGCTAAAATAGTCCATTATTACTAGTACATATTTGTTACCAACATCCGTAGTCCGGAACGGTCCTGCCACATCCATTGCGATCCTTTCAAACGGCGCTCCAACATTATATTGCTGCATTGCTCCCCGACTTTTCCGTGCAGGACCTTTTACCGCCGCACATTGATCACATTTTTGGCACCACTCCACTACAGATTGTCTACATCCTGACCAGTAAAAACGTTGACGTATTTTGGCAAGTGTTTTATTAATTCCCAGATGACCCCCACTTGCCCCTCCGTGATACTCCTTCAATATCTCGGCAATCCTAGACTTAGGCACCACTTTTACCGATTGTTTCACATTACCGTCCGAGCTTTCCCATATTCGTGTTAAGCATCCGTTCTCGATTTGGAGGCTATCCCATTGTACCCAGTAAGCCTTTACCGTGGGACTCTTATCCGCAATTTCACACCAAGTTGGACGATTTCCTGTCTCCTTAAGTTGCATGATTATTGCCAAATCTGGATCTGCTAACTGCTCGTCCCTAACCGTTTCATCCGTCCATTCCTTATCGGGTAGTATTTGCATAAGCCTGATGTCAATAACGTCTTCCTTGGCTTCTATACGCCAGCAGTGCTTACATTCCACTTGACATGGTCGTCTTGACAATGCATCAGCATTTCCATGTGCACTCCCTTTCCGATGCTCGATCTGGTAATGATAGCTTTGTAGTCGCTCAATCCAACGCGCTACCTGTCCTTCTGGATTCTTAAACTGCAAGAGCCAACGTAATGCTCCATGGTCCGTCCGTATATGAAATTCTTGGCCATAGAGGTACTTATGAAAATGTTTCACACATTCCACTATAGCCAACAATTCTTTACGAGTTACACAATAGTTACGTTCTGGTTTAGATAACACCTTCGAGTAATAAGCTATTACTCTTTCTTGCCCTTCAATTTCTTGCGACAACACCCCTCCGATGCCATCATTACTTGCATCTGTATCAAGAATAAACTTAACACCAGGTATAGGGTATGCCAACAATGGTGCCGTACATAATCGCCTTCTCAACTCATTGAATGACTCCTCTTGCTCGTCACTCCATTCAAATGCTCTGTTCTTCCGGGTCAAATCATGTAAGCTCTTTGCCACATTGGCAAATCCTGGTACAAATCGCCTATAATAAGTGCACAATCCGAGGAAGCTCCGTAATTCCCGTAAATTTTTAGGTCTTGGCCAGTCCTTTACCGCTGATATCTTGTCCTCATCGGTGTGGATTCCATTGGTCGTTACCTTATGCCCCAAAAATTTTACCTCCGTTCTGAATAATGAACACTTCTTCGGATTCAACTTTAAACCGGCTGATTGTAATCGCTTCCATACCTCTGACAAATTTGTTAAGTGTTCTTCGAAATCCTTTCCCATAACTATGATGTCATCCAAATACACGAGGCAAGTCTTCCAGTGCAGTCCCTTTAACACGCGCTCCATAAGTCGTTCAAAAGTTGCCGCGCCATTATATAATCCAAATGGCATCACGTTAAACTGCCATAGCCCATTACCCACACTGAACGCCGTTTTTTCACGATCTTGTTCTTGGACTTCCACCTGCCAATACCCGCTTTGCAGGTCCAATGTTGAAAACATTCTAGCACCTGACAATGTGTCTAACGTGTCATCGATCCTTGGTAATGGGTAGCTATCCTTTTTCATTACTGAATTTAGCTTTCGGTAATCGACACAAAAGCGCATTTTCCCATCCTTCCTT
Organism: Tipula unca; assembly: GCA_951394425.1. Taxonomy (NCBI): domain Eukaryota; kingdom Metazoa; phylum Arthropoda; class Insecta; order Diptera; family Tipulidae; genus Tipula; species Tipula unca. The sequence goes on from OX596381.1 coordinate 189,050,114, forward strand.
TGGACTAATACTACTGGTGAACTCCATGGACTGTTTGATGATTCAATCACTCCAGCTGCCTGCATGTCCGTTACCATTCGATCCACCTCTTCTCGTTTTGCTAAAGGTAACCTTCTCGGTGCTTGGCGTATAGGTGTCTCCGTTCCGGTATCAATTCGATGTTTCACCATATTGGCCCTTCCATTATTATCCGGTGTACTGCAAAATATCGACTTATACTGTTCGAACAGTTGTCGTGCTGAATTTTTCTGGTTCATGGTAAGATCCCCAGTCCATTTCTGCATGAGGTGTTCTACTATTTGCTTCTGTCCTTGAGTATCGGTGTTTCTAATCGGATTTTTCTGCTCGCATTTCATTATCGTTGACACCTCTTCACATTTACCAATAACAGTTCCTTTCTTAATTGTTTTTGTCTTTTCCGAGAGATTTAGGGTCCTAATCGGTACCCTACATTCGTTATCTGATTTTACTAACGTCCTCCCTATCATAATTCCTTTGGTTTCGCTTTCTTCTTCACTGGCTTCTACAACCCACAACCTGGGTGGCCCAGAACCTCCCTCCAATCTCCCCCACACAATTGTTTCCGAATTCGGTGGCAGCTTTTCCCGATGTTCTATTATTACCCGCCTAGTAGTTGTTTCCACATCATCCACTCGCAGTGGTAACTCGAAATTATCACTGTCCAATACTCCTCTTCCAACATCCACCACGAAGCCATTCGCCCTCATGAAGTCCATCCCCAAGATGACTTCATCCACTATCTTTGCGACCAGCACTTCGTGTTGGAATTGAGCATTGCCTATCTTAATTCTCACAAGCTTCCTGCCCTTTATGTCTGCGCTCTCTCCTGTGGCTGTACGTAATTTCAACTCATTCGCTGGTAGTACTCTTCCCTTTACTAGATCCTCTCGGACAAACGTGCGCACCGCTCCTGTATCTAGGGTAATAACACAGCTCTTCCCGTCAATACTTCCTTTAATTGTTAAGCTGTCACCGACTCGTCCCAATCTCGAAATAGGGATGGAGGTTATGGGGCAATTGGTTGTGGGAGTCAGCTTCTGCTCCTTTAGGCTGACTCGCTGTTGTTTAACGACTCCTTTCGTTCTTGGCCATCTTCCTTGACCAACGTCCGCTCTCTACTTGTTGCTCGTTGCATAGGAGATCGCGATCTTGTACGTCTCCATTTTCCTTCTTTACAGTCTCTCGACATATGACCCATTTTGTCACATGTCCAACATTTTATTTTGCTACCACCCTCTCTGTATCTTGGAACCGATCGCTCGACGTTGGTGCTGCTATCCATTTCTACTCGTCGTACATTAAGCGACGGTTTTATGATAGCCTGCGCAGTCTCATTTATTAAAGCACACGCGATGGTCTCGGCAAAAGTAGCCTTAGGTGATAACATCACTGCTTTACGTGTTTCCGGATCCCGTATTCCATCGATGAATGCGTCCATCTTAATCCTCTCCATGTAATCGGGAGATGTATTCACATGTGCCAAATGCACTAGCCGCTCGACTGCTGCGGAATATTCTTGAAGAGTCTCTCCGATCTTTTGACATCGGCTCTTCAGCTCCATACGATACATCTCTCGCTTATGGTCACTTCCATACTTCCGATCCAGCGCCTTCATTATTTCGTTGTAATTACTACGGTCATACTGCGGAATAGTCTGCAGTGTTTCAGCCGCTTCTCCTTTTAGAGCCACTATTAATGCTGTTCCCCGATTTGCATCATTCCACTCATTTTGGTTAACCGTTGTCTCAAATTGAAATTTGAAAACCGCAAACGATGTTGTGCCATCAAATATCGGTGGCTTAAATTTCATTGCTTGAATTGGCTGAGCTACTGGCGATGCTGTTCCATTAACCTCGATACATAGAAGTTTCTTCTCGAAGCCTAGAGCTTTCTCTTGTAGTTCTTCCATATCTGTTTGTATTTTTCCGTTGCCGTCAATAACTTTCTGCTCCAACCCTTGGATGTCCTTTTGTAATTTTTGTTCAATTTGCTCTACTTCTTCATGTAAATTGATATACATTTCATTGAATTTCTCATCCATTTTGTTATTGATCTCGCCCACCGACTGCTCCATGCGCTGATTTGACCGTTTAATTTCTTTCATTTCCTGCTTTAATTGGCTACTGGACTTTTCAACTAACTTTTCTATTGATGTTTCAATAGACTGTTTCATTTCCAAATTGGACTGTTGAATAGCAGCCATTAACTGCGCCATATCGAAATTTCCAGAAGGTACCGCTGCAACCTCCACTACCGCCTCTTTACTTTCTCCATTCTCTTCGTCCCCTTCTGCGTGGTCGGAAAATGTCGATTCATCAAAATTATAACTAGCCGGATCATTACCCTCCAGCTCTAATGCTTGAAGTAGTCGTTGTCTCAATACATTTTTCTGGCCGACCGTTGACAAACCACGTCGCTCCAACTCTTCCTTTAAATCGGAAATCTTCAATTCGTCTAGAATCATCTTTTAATTCACAATCCCACCGCTGTCACCAATTGTTACGTTTTTGCCTTGTCAAATTCAAGGTTCGATCACTGGATTGTGAATAAAACAAACGATGTAAATTCTAGAACACACTAAATTTATTTATTTCCGATTAAACACTAATTTAATTAATTCACTTATTTAACTTCACAATAATTATTTTACTACACTTTAACAACACTATATTACACTTTAATAACACTTTATTTTACTTTATAAACACTTTCCTTTTAATTACTATTAGCACTCTCACGGTTAAAACACAACTGATCTTCTCCCAAATGTTTGTTGCGTATTTATACCAAATATTCTAACCATTCTAGAAATGTCCAGAATATTCGATTAGTCTAGATAAGTCTAGACACTTCTATACTGTTCTACTTTATAACAATTTTACATTAACGATAGTGTCGCTATTCAAACATAGATGTCGACACGATCGTAACAATATATTCAAACGTCAAAAACTTATACCGAAGGTTAAAAATCCGTAGAGGTACGAGGGGTGTTCAATAAGTTCGGTAAATCTATATGAAATAACGGTAAATTTTATTCAAAAGTATTGTTGTTGTAGCGACACTATCGTTAATGTAAAACTGTTATAAAGTAGAGAAAATAGATAGATGTGTCTAGACTATTCTAGGTTAATCGAATATTGTAGAGATTTCTAGAATGGTTAGAATATTTGGTATAAATACGCGACAAACATTTGGGAGTTCAGTTGTGTTTTAACCGTGAGAGTGCTAATAGTAATTAAAAGGAAAAAGTGTTTATAAAGTAAAATAAAGTGTAATATAGTTAAAGTGTAGTAAAATAATTATTGTGAAGTTAAATAATTAAGTTAAATAAGTGAAATAATTAAATTAGTGTTTAGTGTAAATAATCGGAATAAATAAATTTAGTGTGATGTAGAATTTACATCCTTTGTTTTATTCACAATTCAGTGATCGAACCTTGAACTTGACAAGGCAAAAACGTAACAGTATTTTTATTGTTCAATATCATCTTCACCTACGCGAACGCACTTATTACACCTGTCAATTAATTTTTATAAACAATCAAAATAAAATGATTTCTCTTGTTCTTCAAAATATTCTTCTACAGCGGATATTACCTCACTGTCATTTGAAAATCTTAACCCACTTAATTATCTGGAGAATAGATCTGGAATGTAAGGTGGAAGCGGTATTTTATTGAACTTGCAACATGCGGCTTATGAACTGGTGTATTGTCATGTAAAACTAATATTTTTGATTGATTGGAACCCGTCGTTTTTCCCTGATAGCATTTATCAATTTATTCAAAAGCCCCGCATAATAAGCTCCTGTCATTGTGGTGTTATATGAGGTAAGTAGTCAATCATCAAAATTCCATGAGCATCCCAAAAAAATTGTTGCCATTATCTTACCCGCAGATGGTTGAACCTTAAAGTTTTCCGAGGTGGATTTTCCTGCGCTATCCATTGCATGTATTCCAGTTTCGACTTTGGATAATAATGATGAAACTACATTTCATTCCGGTGACTATTTGGTTTATAAATTTAACCGGATCGTCTTCACTCTGTAGAAGTTTTAACTTGATATTTTTTTTGATCCATATAGTCAACATTCGGCGAACCCAACTTGCCCTAACTTTTGACAGCTTAAGATGATGATTGTGTAAAATTGTGCTAACACTGCCAATATGTATGTTTAATATTATAGTTAATTTTGAAATGGTGATCCCCGCCTGTCTTCCAATATTCTCGGTTAAAATGACCATTTCGTGAATAACAACCACTCCTGGTCTTCCGCTGCAGAGGCCATCTTCCAGCAATTCTCAACCTTGTTTGAATAGACGGACCTACTTCATTATTGTTTTATAAGACGGACTAGATACTCCGTAAACATTTTTCAGTCTTCTTTCGATATCCTTAGAAGTATTATTTACAAAGAATTTAACCACAGGACGATGTTCACTATTTTCCATATTTTAAATTTTCAAAACAAGTATGTATTAAATCACACACAGAAACTAAATATGAAACAATTGATTGCGATGAATTTTTTTTTTGTTTTAATACCGTTATTTCTTAAAGATTTACCGAACTTATTGAACTTCCCTCGTATATAACCATCTAAAATAAATTTCCCAAACCATACATGACAGTGTTAAAATATTTGATTCGATCGAATTCATTTTCATACCAATTCATTTTCGTATTCAAGAATAGGAACCCAGAATTTTCAATTGAGAATTGGCAACGATTGGGAGTTAAAAGGCACCATGGTGAAATTATCAGAGCTCCATATGACGAGTGGAGGATGGAACGTTATTAATTGGAACGTATTTGCTCACAACGCCTATTGTTTTATTCACCGATGCCGAGTTAGTGAAAAAATGCTAGAATTTTACTACTATGAACAAGGTGATAAATTGTCTGCTCATTTATTTGGCATTGGAATGGAAGGATTTGCGAGCAAACCTAACACCAACCTTCATGCAGTGACAAAATGAAAATGATGTTCGGGACCGTTACATCAATCGCAAACCGCGGCGAGATTATTGATATTAACACAGCAATTCCCGTAGTAACTTCACACGACGTGACTCTAGTCACGTCACGTTGCCACATAAATGGTATTCTTGAAGTCGATTCAAGCGCACACTTTATTTAATAACTCAATTTGTATTATATTGTCTGATAGTTGTTTCAATTTTTAAATAATTAAAATGACTAAATTCAATTTGTCGGCAAAGCCATTTCGTATATTGTTGAAGTCTTCTTTGGAACTGCCGAAATTCATGTTTTGCGGACAACATTTTTCTCCATCAGACTAATTAGCATTCCAAATTCCTACCAAAAAATTTAACAAATAAAAATAAAAACAATTTATACACCAAAAAACCTTTTTAAAATTATTATTTTTAATAATAAAAATTTGTCTGAAATTGAAAGAAGCTTGAAAATATTCTTGTCAATTGAAAAAATTGCGTGATTAGATTCATGTGAAGTGACTTTAGGCGTAAGAAACGACTACGAGAATAGTAAAATTGATGTGACGTGACTATAGTCATGAAAAATGACGTGATACGACTATCGAAATTGGGGTGTAAGAAAATCGTGTCTATAGCTATTCAACAGGCGTAATCGTTTCGTGCGCATTTAGTAAGTGATTTCCGTGAACTATAGTAAGTGATTTCCGTATAAAAGCCGATCATATTTTAAACCAAGAAGACTTCAACAGTTTAAGTTAGTTTTCGGAAGTGCCTTTCCATGGTTGGCGAAACACTTAAGTATATCGAGAAACATCAGTGATTTTTTTATTGGTGCTTTGAAGGTAACAATTAAATACCCTAAAGCGAATAATGTGGATCTAAAAGAGTTCACGCATCTTACGAGTATGTTAGAGATCCAAAAGAAGCACGAAAATAATTCTTAATGAGACACCCGGATCAACTATAGCATTTGCTTTGTAGCGACCGATACAATTAATCTGGCAATAGCCTTAATTTCAATTGTATCAAAAATCACTACAATTTCGCGTTTGCTTATTTCCACACATTGGTAAGCAACGCGTTATCATTACACTTATTTACCTTCTATATACAATTTATATTTATGCTTGTATATAGAACATTTTGCTCTTCTTAGTATTCGATAATTCTATGTACAATTTAATTTTACATTACATAGATATTGATGACTCTCACGAATACATACGCGCATTGTGGTTTGCGCAAGGGAGTGTGTTCTTCCTCTATAGCGTGATATTTTTGTACCCAATCATCTTTCGTCACGTTGCTTATCATTGATCTTTTCCTCGCGTCAAATACGCACATTTTCTCGATACAAATTAATTTACCTTTAATCAATTCAGTTTTGGAAGTCTGTAAGACAAGTAGTTAATTTTTCAAGTGGTATAAAGTATTATCGTATATAAAAAAAATATTAATTTTTTTTAAATAGTTGTGATGATATTTATGTTAATAATTAATTAACAATTAACAATTAATTTACATGAACAATGTGTATTAGTATAGTGTGTAAATAGTTAATAATAAATTAAGATTAAAATATATAAATGAATATATATGGACAATATTATATAGTGTGTAAATAGTTAAAAAAACAAGTTAACATTAATATATATAAATAAATGAATATGAACAATATTACAGTGTATAATAGTTTAAAATAAATTAACATATATATATATATACATAATTATATATATAAATTTATATACACATGTAAACCTACATGAAGTTTTTTATTTACATGGAATTGATGGAATCAACGGTAATGCTTATTTCGAATTGTGTATAGTTAAGTCATATTGATAAAAACTAAAACTACAATTGGTGACCCCGAACGGCGGTATTTTTATCGCAAATAACAAAAACACGCAAAAATAAGCAAAAACTTAATTAACAGTAAAACCAATAATAATACCGTAAATTAATCACACCACACGCGAAATACCACGCTAAAAAATATACTCAACAAAATAAAAACAAGCGGATTAAAACAACAAACGTGTGTAGGGCACAACACCTCCCACGCAACGAGGGATTGGCTAACGTGTGTAGGGCACAACCCCTCCCACGCAACGAGGGAATTCGGTGAAGCGACTAACCCTCACCGCAACGTACCAGGAACGGGATCAACAGCAGCAGCAGCAGCGGTATAAACATCAATAGTGGCAAGTTTTTTTTTTATATACATACGTCTATTTTTTTTTTTTTTTTAAGTTTTATTTTTCTTGCAATTCAAAATTTTCATTTCATTTTCAAACAATTAACATAAATTCAATTTTTATTTAACGTAGAGTAAATATTTTGTAAATTTTTTTAATATATGTATATTATTTTTCACCGCTTGCACGACTTACTCTCACATATTTTCACCTGGTCGTTTTTCTTTTCTCCGTATTGACTCCCACATCACCACCGTTGGTAAAATCACAATAGAAAAACAAAAGAACATTCAAAAATTTTAACGGTTCTTAGTTTTAAAATAAAAAACCAACGACGGTGACATAATCCGTTGCTATATTTTAAATTTCGCAAATAAAAATTTGCATTGGATAAACTAAATTTCACCTTTTGTTTTATCTTATCAGCCCCACCAAGTGGAGGATTGAAAGTTTTTTTTACTCGGTACAATAAAACCGTAGCATAAGAAAACATAATTGCAACCAAATATCCGCTCGAAAATAAAAAAAAAAAAAAAAAAAAACCATCTGTTTCCAAATATTTTTGATTAAAACTTAATTATTAAAATGCCACCGAAAGTTGATCAACAAACAACTTTGGATCAAACAAATATCGTGGATAACAACATGGAAACAGAGGAACATATAAATATTGAACTAGCAGAAACGAGCCTTAAACTTCAACCATTTTGGTTGGACGGGCCAGCTGACTGGTTCAATATGGTAGAAATCATATTCAATTTGAAGAGCATAACAAGCGACAAAACAAAATACCTGTTGGTGCTCAACGCATTGTCTCCACAAGCTAGCCAAAAAATATCTGATATCCTCGCCGATCCGCCTGTACTAGACTGCTACGAGACAATTAAGCAGGCGTTTTTAGATCGGCTGGCCCCGTCACAAGAACGGAAATTGGCTCAGTTATTAAGCGGCCTAAAATTAGGAGACATGCGTCCCACAGAATTACTGCGGCATATTAAAACGTTGGCTGAGGGCAACCTTAATGCTTCAGTCTTACGATCACTCTGGTTAAAGAATCTGCCAGAGATTATACGTATAGCTATGCTCGCTCATGCCGACAGTGTCGAAATCGAAACGCTAGCTAAATCGGCGGATAAGATGTATGAGCACATCACTCCACACAGTAACATAGCAGCGACTGAACGCAATATACCATCGACATCTACACGGCAATTTCGACCGCAAATACAGCGCGACTCAGTCGAAGCCCGATTGGCTCGGCTAGAAGCGAAAATGGACCGAGCTTTAAGCGGTCACAACAGATCAAGAGAAAGATCAACATCTCGCTCAAAGTCGCGCTCGCGTCAACGATCACGTTCCCCGTCAGCAAATCGGCGGTATAACCAGTGCTGGTACCACCATAAATTTGGTGCCCGCGCTCACAAGTGCATTAAGCCTTGTAATTTCAAAGGGACCGCTGACGACGCAAATAAGTCGAATCAATCAAAAAACTCGCATATAAACGGGTAGATTCATCGAATCAAAACACCCTCAACGCGAGCAGATTATTTCTGTATGACAGTAGAAATAATCTGACTTTCTTAATAGACACTGGAGCTGATTTATCAGTCATTCCAGCAAAACTATTTTTAAATCAAAACCATACAAAAAATAAAAATTTTAATTTAGTACTTTCGGCCGCCAACGGTTCAACCATTTTAACATATGGAACTAAATTGCTCCAGGTTGATATCGGACTTAGACGAACTTTCACACACGCATTTTTAATTGCTGCTGTGACTCGTCCAATAATTGGCGCCGATTTTCTGAGTAAATTTGGCCTATTAGTCGATATTAAAAATAAACGGCTAGTTGATTCAGCGACACAGCTGTCAACCTTTGCCACAATGGATCGCTCTGACGTATTTTCACCGATCCATTTTATTATCGACAACGCCTATGGCACGATACTCAAAAAGTATCCGGCCCTAATTGCCGAGCCAAATTACAATTTACCAGTTAAACATTCCGTGGTACATCATATTGTCACTGAAGGTCATTTACCAGTGTCAAGACCACGAAGACTGGATTCGGTTCGCCATAAAGCGGCATTAATCGAATTCCAACATATGGTGGAATTAGGCATTTGCCGACCATCTGCATCATCTGTTTCTTGCCCATTACATATGGTCAGGAAAAAAGATAATGATTGGAGACCATGTGGGGATTACCGGCGACTTAACATAGTTACTACGCCGGATCGTTATCCGATACCCCACATACAAAATTTCTCCATGCATTTGCATGGATGCAAAATATTCTCCAAAATCGATTTGATTAGAGGTTATCACCATATTCCTGTCGCACCTGAGGACGTTTTTAAAACGGCAATCACTACCCCGTTTGGCCTTTTCGAATATACACGAATGCCATTTGGATTACGAAATGCCGCTCAAGCGTTCCAGCGTTATATGAACGAAGTCACTCATGGACTAGACTTCGTATTCGTCTATATTGACGATATATTAATAGCTTCAAAATCTGAGGAACAACACAAACTGCACTTGGATCAACTATTCCAAAAGTTAGTGGAGTTTGATGTTCATATCAATAGCGCTAAATGCGTATTTGGCGCCAGCACACTTGACTTCCTCAGTCATAAAATAACTCCTGATGGTATTCTACCTGCTGAAGATAGGATTAATGCCATCAGGGATTTCCCACCACCTAATTCAATTAAGGGCATTCAGCGTTTCGTTGGTATGATTAATTACTACCATAGATTTATTCCGAAACTTGCTGAAACACTTGCCCCTATTCACTCGCACTTGGCTGCTCTTGTTAAGAAGCCCAAGACGCCCAAGAACTTTTCTTGGCCCGAGGAATGCCAAAATGCATTTGCCTCGCTGAAGAGTGATTTGTCTAACATTACTTTGTTAGTACATCCGCTGGACGCTTCAAAGTTCAGTATTACGACTGATGCATCGAACTCTGCGATTGGAGCAGTTCTGCAACAGCTTAATAATAATAGTTGGGAACCATTGGGATTTTTCTCTAAGAAGCTATCGGATGCCGAGAAAAAGTACTCCGCATTTGACAGGGAATTATTAGCAATTTATCTAGCAATTAAACACTTTAGATATTTTGTTGAAGGTCGGGAATTTACAATATATACCGACCATAAACCTCTAACACGGGCAATTCAATCCAAAACTGAGAGAAATCCGAGACAATCTCGTCATTTGGATTTCATTTCGCAATTCACCACGGATATCCAACATGTGACAGGTAAAAATAATGTGGTCGCAGATACCTTATCTCGCACCACCGAAACTGCCACAGTCGAGACTCACTTCGACTTGAACAAAATTAGCCAAGCCCAAGAAGCCGACCTAGAACTTCAGAATTTATTTTCTGGTTCCGAATGTCGCACTAGTCACTACAGATTAGAGCTTTTTGAATTTCCTGGTTTTAAAATCTACTGCGAAATCTCTACGGGTGCAAATCGCCCGTACATCGCAGAATCACTACGTCGAACTATTTTCGATGCATTACATAACATTTCACATCCAGGTATCCGTGCTACTCGAAAATTGATTACTGCTCGTTACTTTTGGCCTAGCATGAACAAAGATGTGACCCATTGGGCACAATCCTGTTTAGCGTGCCAAAAATCTAAAGTCCAAAGGCATACAAAATCGCCCCTTGGACATTTCGAAATTCCACCAGGTCGATTCGAACATATCCATTTGGACATTGTTGGACCACTTCCACAATCCAATGGATATACTTATATACTTACCTGTGTCGATCGTTTTACAAGATGGCCGGAAGCTTACTGCATGGACAATATGTCTGCAGCCACAGTTGCTTCTACGTTTGTATCTAATTACGTATCCCGATTTGGGGTTCCTCTCAATATTACTACTGATCAAGGAACACAATTTGAATCCAAACTTTTTGCTGAGTTAACAAAACTCCTTGGCTCAAATCGTATACGTACTACGGCCTATCATCCTCAAGCAAATGGCATTGTTGAACGTTTTCACCGCCAGCTAAAATCAGCAATAATGGCTCGAGGAAATACTAGTAATTGGAGCTCTGAGATTCCCATTGTTTTACTCGGAATTAGAGCTACAGTCTGAAGAAGATCTGAAGTGCTCACCAGCGGAAATGGTCTATGGTCAAACCATCAAGCTACCCGGTGAGTTCTTCGTAGATAATCCTCTTCCACCTTTACCAACAGCAGACACAGTTGTCGACCAATTACGTACCACTATGCAAAATCTTGTTCCGACAGCAACTCGAACAACCAATCAGAACACAATCTTTGTCCCTAAAACATTAGACACCTGTGATTTTGTTTTTGTTCGCACGGACAAGGTTCGCATAGGATTATCACCACCCTACGAAGGTCCATATAAAGTCATTCGACGCCTTCGGAAACATTTCATTATTTCGATCAAAGATAAGAATCATAATATTTCTATTGATCGATTGAAGCCAGCTTACGGAATTCTAGCCTCGTCTGATCAAATATCAGTACCAAGAGCTCGAAAATCAGTACGTATAGCACTATAATTATTAAAATTATTTCAGCTTCATTAGGGGGGATTTTCACTTGCAGGGGAGTCCTGTAGCGACCGATACAATTAATCTGGCAATAGCCTTAATTTCAATTGTATCAAAAATCACTACAATTTCGCGTTTGCTTATTTCCACACATTGGTAAGCAACGCGTTATCATTACACTTATTTACCTTCTATATACAATTTATATTTATGCTTGTATATAGAACATTTTGCTCTTCTTAGTATTCGATAATTCTATGTACAATTTAATTTTACATTACATAGATATTGATGACTCTCACGAATACATACGCGCATTGTGGTTTGCGCAAGGGAGTGTGTTCTTCCTCTATAGCGTGATATTTTTGTACCCAATCATCTTTCGTCACGTTGCTTATCATTGATCTTTTCCTCGCGTCAAATACGCACATTTTCTCGATACAAATTAATTTACCTTTAATCAATTCAGTTTTGGAAGTCTGTAAGACAGCAAGTAGTTAATTTTTCAAGTGGTATAAAGTATTATCGTATATAAAAAAAATATTAATTTTTTTTAAATAGTTGTGATGATATTTATGTTAATAATTAATTAACAATTAACAATTAATTTACATGAACAATGTGTATTAGTATAGTGTGTAAATAGTTAATAATAAATTAAGATTAAAATATATAAATGAATATATATGGACAATATTATATAGTGTGTAAATAGTTAAAAAAACAAGTTAACATTAATATATATAAATAAATGAATATGAACAATATTACAGTGTATAATAGTTTAAAATAAATTAACATATATATATATATACATAATTATATATATAAATTTATATACACATGTAAACCTACATGAAGTTTTTTATTTACATGGAATTGATGGAATCAACGGTAATGCTTATTTCGAATTGTGTATAGTTAAGTCATATTGATAAAAACTAAAACTACAGCTTTGTACGAGTTGGCCATCCAATTGGAACACCAAGAACGTGTACTGCAAAGGAGTTGCATAACAATGAAATTTCATATGAAATCATAAATGAAATGCCCTATTTAGGCCAACTAATTGATGAAACACTGTACGCTTATACCCAGCTGCGGATGTTTCATTCACAAAATTTGTAAATGATTATTTAGAGCGATCGGAATTTATAGATTTCGATCGTAATGATGATGAACACATCTATGACCCTCTGAGCCATCGTTCATGTCAGTGCTATCTGGCAATGGCACAAATAAGCTAACTGTGAAAGAGTCGGGAGAGCGTTGATCCTCATAACAAATAGAGTAAATAAATGAAAAAAATTGATGAAACACCATACGCTTATACCCATGCTGCGTGCTCGGAACCAACCATTTTTTCGAATAATCTAGTATTTGGTTTACAACGTGACGCAGAAATATTCTATTTCATTTTTGTGAAACAACAAAAATCAAAAAGTAAATTATCAACATATCAGCAAGACGGAAAGAAATCAGTTAGTACCTTTAAATTTGATTTCGTTTTGATAAATTTAAACTGACTCTCTCAACATTTAAATTTTTTATTCGAAGTTTAAATGGTGGTCAATGAAGTTAAATACTGCTGCAGTTCATCGTACGTTATTCTTCTTCAAACACTACATCAGAAAATGTTGTGTTGTTTACGATCATTCCCTTATTATTTTAACTCCGAGATAAACGTATTAAAAGCTGAACAACCAAATCGTTCGTTGTAAGTTTGTATGAATAATTTAAAAGTTCGTTTCGGAGATACCCGACACAATTATTCGGGTACTCAAAGAAACAGAAAAATATCCGGGTGCTCGATATATTATTAAATACGATATCATTAGATACTGCCGTTAAATAGTACAGCTTTTGATGGATATGCTATATTGTGGTCATTTTGTATTAATATCCCGCACCTCCCGTTTCTGTCTTATACATCCACTGACAATTTCTTATGTTCAAATTACGGACTCTTCACTCTATGCCGCATGAATAAGAGTCTCGTCCATTAAACATTCTACTCTACATTCGTTAATTTCATCTATACCATTTGTGATAGTGGCATTATTTGTTATTACCTCAAAAGCTAATGTTACTATTTTATAAAACTGGTCGCCATTTCATGTTCCGCCATTTTATTGCGATTTTGACACTCATGTAAGATGCAACCATTCGTGCTGCATATTACACTACAACTTAAAATTGTTTTTTTGAATAGTCGCTCGCGAGCCATCTATTGCGAAATAAACAACACTAACAAATAATTAGACTTTTTTTCTCATTTAGATGGCACTCATGATAGTTAAAATATTTTTTAATAGATATGGTATAAAATGCATTGTCTAATTGACGATTGTATAATTAAGATAAGCGCATCTCGCTGTAAAAACATGAAATATCCAAGCTGTGAAAAATGACTTGAACGACACAAAATTTGTAATTAAAATAAAAAGGTCGAATTTGCAAGTTTGCTCAATTCTTATTTTGCCGCAAGATGGAATACGAGATGCATTAAACGTCAATTAAATTGCAAAACACATATTTTTGATAATTTATTAATTTCATATTGGCAATAAATATGAAGAAGATAAATTACCATGGATGTTATTTAAAAGTTACAAAGTTTACAAATTGTGTTTGCGGTTAACGGAAATACGGTACATACTTATAATTTGTGTTGTTATTATTCTATGCAATGGCGGACTGGGCCAGCGAGACAGCCAAAAACTAAATTAAGAAATTGTGCTGAGAAAAGCTGAATAACTATTTTTCCCATTTTCTGTGCCTAGTATATAGCAGTACATAAAATGCCTATTGGCCATATGGGCCAATTAATTATGGTCTATGCTTCTTATTTCCCGATATTTATGTCAAGTGTTTAAACTAAATTGCAAATTTACGTTTCGATATAATTTGAATTCTTATATTTCGCAATAGGTTAACATATATTTTTCCCCACTCTACACAACATGTGGGGTGGAACTTGAGTAGCTGCCTAACAACAGAAACCAAACATGTAGAAAAAATAAATGAATTTGAAATTTCATGTTTATAAGTATCGGTTAGCGGTAAAACTTTTTTAATTTAATTTTCTCTTTCAAATTGCTTCAACTCAGGTTCTGTTAAAATTTTCAATTTCATCCATTCATAATGATAAATATTAAAGATGGGTAGCAGTAATGATATTATACGGCAAGTAAGTAATGTCATTGACTTTGGTTTCGTGGAACATGCGCGTACAAGTCTCGATTAGGGTCAACACTTTGTTAATTTCATTTCTTTAATAACAGGAATTTTGGGAAATCACATTGTTGGGCTTCACGGCGAGAATATTTAGGACAAGTTACATTTTCTGGAGGGATTTGCAGTCGCGAGTATACACAATCCACCCGAAGTCTCTAGAAGAGATTCAGTTATTACCAACTTGTTTTAAAACTATACCAAAAGAATTCGAAACTCGATTGTTTCATTGTTTGTCAATAAAATAAAATTTATCGTAATTTCATTTTTTTCTCAATTAGCCCAGAATCCCATGCCAATAAATTCTTTTTCAAATGATGTGTCACATATGGTATGTTACCATTAAAAAAAATTGTGAGAGTAGCTTTGGGTGTGAAATACGATTATAGAAAAATATGTTCCCTTTTTTGCCTTTCTCATAAATATAAAGTATTTTCGAATTATTTGAGGTGGATAGTATTCGTTGTAACGTGGCTTAAATTCAAATATACATACAATAGTAAAAGTTTACTAAGAAATTCACATATGTATGTACCTATGTTTTCTTTTATATTGGTGAAAGTGAAATTTTGTAAAATTTTCGATGTTCATTGTGTTCATTAAAATTCTTGTAAGATAGATACTTTTCAAAATTGGAATGAAATGATAATGGCATTCTGATTATTTGCTGAAACCTTTTATAAAATTAAATCATCTAGTTTCGTTATGAATATTTTTTCTAATTTTGTGTAGCGGCGGAGTGAGAAGTCTGGAAAAAAATTATTTTTCAACGTAGTTGTCTTTTAGCTCGATACACTTAGTCCAACGTTATTCCAATTTTTCGATCCCCTCCGAATAATACGATTTCTCCAACCCTTTAAAATAGGCGTTTGTTGCATCGATGATCTCCTCCGAATCTCTTTCGGCCGAGCCATTTCTTCAAGTTGGGAAATAGGAAATATTCGCTGTGAGCTAAGTCTGGAGAATGTGGAAGCAATTCCGTGCATCCCATAAAACTGTGGCCATGACTTTGTTGGTCGATAAAACAGCCTTAGCCTTCTTCGGCGCTGATTCGGCAGTAGAAATCCATTGTTTAGACTGTTGTTGATGGTGATTGACAGATGTTTCATCCACAGTTATGAAACGGCGCTAAAACTCCTTATTTCGCTTGAACAACGCCAAACCTGCCTCTGAAGTTGTCACACGTATGCGTTTTTGGTCGACTGTAATCAAACGCGGCACCCAACGCACGGATAGCCTTTTCATATTCAAATGTTCGTGTAATATATTGCGCACATGTTCATCTGTGATGCCCACTATCTCAGCTATCTCGCACACTTTCACTCTGCGGTCTTGCAATACCGTATCATGGATTTTGTCAACCATCTTTGGTGTGGTGACTTCATTTGGGCGTCCTGAACGTTCCGGATCAGTTGTGCTTGTACGACCACAACGAAAATCAGTAAACCACTTGTGAATCATTTTAATCGTAGGTGAAGAGTTCCCATAATATTTATCAAGCTTTGTTTTGGTTTGCGTAATGGTTTTTCCATGCAAGAAATAATGTTTAATTAACACACGAAATTCACTTTTTTCCATGTTTGCAAAATAAACAATGGGTTGTCTGTTTTCAATGGCTGTCAAAACTGAACTAAATGACAGATCTGTCTGAAAATTTTATATTGGTCTAGTGACAGATGGTAAATTGGCACATGACGTCTGGGATTTGCGATTGTGGGACCCTCTGTTGCATTTTGCCAGACTTCTCACATCTCATTTTTTATTAAAGGCTTAACCCCTTAAACCATTTTTTAAAAACTTTCCGGTAATCTGTATTATTCGTACTGAGTATACAACCATGATCATAATTGTTGATTCTATTATTATGAGGCTCTTCTGCACTTAGCTTTTCGTTATATGCAAGCTTTATGAAAAGAGCTTGATAACTATGTTTAAAACTTTTAAGAGAAGCATTTTATTATATATTTTACTAAAGCAATCGAATAAATTGATCAAAACGATTGACATCAGTTAAAGAATTACATTAACCATTTTATTTGTGAAATTGTAGTTTGGGGAAAAAGTCGTAAAGTTTCTATCTAATGAAGTTTCTATGGTGTTTTTATGGAACGATACAAATGACGAAAGCATATCAAATCCCGATTTGTCTCATAAGAACTTATTAAATAGTTTCAAATAAACTAAATTAATTTATACAAATTTAAAATTATAAAACTTAAAAAAATTATTTAAAAAACAGCTGAAGTGTTCTAATAAGAACGCCACATTAAAATTTTTCATAATTTTTAAATATCAAATTGACACAAATAGCCACTATATAGAAGATAATCATAGGGCTCCAGCCTAACAGAAAATTGCCAATATAGCTGAAAATTTTCCCCCAAAGAATCCCATCCCCCGCCCAAAAATTTCGAAAAATCCATATTAAAATATGATGTCACTAACGACTTAATAATTTCTTTTGAACTCATTTTACACAAACAGCCACCATATTGGGCATGACCATAAGATTCTACTCTATCAAAAAATGATAATAAAAATAATAAAAAATATAGACCCTTATCCGTTCCTAATAATCAATAAAAATGTAAATGAATATATGACGTCACTAGCAACTTTATAATTTAAAAGAGGCATTTTACCATAAATTGACAAATGATGATTTGATAGTTTTAGTTTTAATTTTATTTTCAATAGTTATCGAATAATATCAGAGCTTCGAAAAACCGTAATAGATAATAAAACAGGCCATTCATATTACATTGCACTGTGGATATTCTACATTTCTTGACATAAATTATGGAAATATAATAATTTAAAACTTTTCTAACCTCACTTAAATTTCTGAGAGAATAAGTTAGATTCAAGTGCATTGAATAATATTTTGAAATTGTTACATTATCGACGATGTCCACATTATCGATATCGTCTATGTTGTCTATAAGGGTTGTCAACTCTGCAATACAATAGAGCAAACCAATTTGTCCTCTCTAATCACACACTAAATATTAACGCGGTCAAAGGTCATTGTTTTTCAGCTTGTCGTAGCCACTAAAACTTTATTTCTAATCAATAAGGCATGCGTTGTGGCGATTTTGTTTCCTAATATACAGAGACAAATCACCTCACGAAACATCCCACTGGTCAAAGCTCTGCCTCGGATAATATTAAAAACTAAATGGATCATCGAAATTCGTTTCCAGTAAATCATTTAAAATGTAAACACAATTTCTAATTTTTTCAAATATTGCTACGTAGAAATACTCTTTAAGTTATAATTAAAATTTGATTCAAGCCCATACTAGAATTTATTTAAGAAAATCCACTCAACATTGTTCAAAAGCTATTCAAATAGAAATACGATTAAACATAATTTAAAGTTGTACTCAACTTTTTTTCATATTTAGCTGAAATATTAATTTATATTTACTCGATTAATTTAACTAAAAATTTTGTTTTAAATTTACTTAAATTTCGCTCTAAAGTGAAATTTAAACTTGACTTAAATTCTAATACCTTAAATTATAATTCAAAATCTATACGCAAACTCAAATAGCATAAAATGTTTTTTTTCACCATAATGTTTGATTTTTAACTCAATTTAAAATTTAAAATGTGAAAAATACTTTTGTTAAAAAATTATTTTATTTTCATTCATATAATTCATCTACAAAACCGTTAAAAATCTTTCTCAAATTCATTGTAGGATTTTATTCTGGAATTTCGCAAATCCACTCAAAAAATATATACTTCGAAGTCTATGCAAAGTCAAATATGAGTAAATAATTATAATTTAAATTGCAATCAAATAATCTATAAATCTCAAGATTATAGTACAAATTACCCTACCTTTAACCTAAAAAGTTTCACTCAAATTATATAATTCAAATTCTACTCAATCACAATCAACTATAACAAAAAATGATTTTCTGATCAATGGTTGAGGTTTAATTAATATTTAAATTGCCTCAAATTTTGTTGAAATCTATCTGATAAAGTCTGCAAAACGCTTTTAAAATTTAACTCAACTCCATTGTACATATCCACTTGTAATTCCACTTAAAACAATCCACTCAAAATTATAATTTAATATCTACTAAAATTCCAATAAACAGCTATTTTATAAAATAGCGATTCCGAATTTAAAACTACTCTACATTATCGACGTTTTCTACGAATAGTCTACGTTGTCTACGATTTCTACATTGTCTTCGTTGCCTGTCGAAAATAATATTTTTTCTTACTTAAATGGCCTAGTTTCTAAGTCCATACTATGTTTTCTAATTATAAATATAATTTTCTTACGAAATGAAAAGGTTTCTTGATGGAAACTGTTATGTTCGATTACAACTTGAGAATAATTTTTCTTGGATTCATCGTTGCTAAAAATTCTTTATTGTAACATAAAATATCTATTATGAAGAAAAATACTTTTAATTTGATCCGAAATTTTTTTAAATCAAGAATTTTAACCTTTTTTCAAAATAAATACATACATAGATTTTATTGAATTATCACATTTTAAATTTGAAAACATTTCTTAACAATAGAAAAATAATTTCTATCTCTATCAATAATTGAAGAAATAATTAATCAATAATCATTCTGAGATTTCTGTAATCAAGATACTAATATAAAAGTTTTCCAATATTATGTATATTTTAAATTTAAATATTTGACAGTTATTGGGAATGCCTTTTTTTATATTATTAACTTAAGTAAATTTTAATATCTATGTTTTAACAAGATAAGTAGGTATAATCGAATTGATTACAATTATTATTATCTGAAAACATCTTTTATCAGAATGAATTGTATACTCTTTTGTCATAAATTTCAAAAACATCCGGGCATAATTGATGTAAGGGTTTTTAATGTAAATTAATATATACATTTCAGAGAAACCCACGAAAGGACTAGATATGAGCACAATTTTCTTTACCATATGTGAGGGTCCATTATCAATATACCATGTGGAATTTGGAAATGTTAAATTTGCGTAATTTTATTTTTCTGAATATCTAAAGTGAACTAAAATTGGCGTGGCCAGTAAAGCCAGTCGCTAAAATTTTTAAAAATGTTCAAAAGTGTTCGACGTAAGTTAAATAAATTAATCAAGTGTGAGTTAAATTGTTTTTAGATTATTATAGTTTAAATTAATAAGTGATATCGCTAGTTTGTGTGTTTTGTGTGGGTAGTTTGTGCACTAATGCTTATAAGTTTTATTTGAATTTGTTTATTAGAAAAATGGCTGACGAACATGCTACGTTAATTTTAGATAGTTCATCATTTTTATTTAATCAAAATGGTTGTTTATATTCGAATTAATTTTACTAATTATTAATTGTACATTCAGTATTATACTAGCTTTTGTTTTTATAATAATAGTTATGTATCATACTGGTAAGCAAAGTAAGATATTGTCCACAAAGGGTAAGACTATCTCCTCGTTTAATATTGTATTATACCGAGAAGTTACATCTCTTTGCTTTGCTCTTTTTTTATCGTATATTTAAGTAAGAAATAAATTATTAATTCTGTAGATCAAACGCCTAATACAATTGCGGTGCAATTTGTTGAAACAACAAAATTGTTAGACGAAGAGGGTGAATTCGTTATGTCCACTCGTGTACTGAGAATTATCTCACACCCTTAAAACCATTTATGATACATACACTTCCAAATGGAATTAAAATATTTAAACCTATATAAAAATTGAATTTGTAATTAATTATATTTTATTTATGTAATTTGTATCACATAATGAGTATTATGATCCATAAAATTGAATTGATGTATTTAAATAAGAAAATAAAAAAATTACAAAATAAATTTATATTGTTCTTATTTTGGAAATTAAATACAATGGCTGAAAACAAGAAATAATGCTGAAGCATGTAAAAAAATACTTTCTATAATCTAGAAATATTAAAACTAGTATAAGAAAAACCTAGAAGTATAAGAGAAAACCTTACTCTAAAATTTATTTATTGTTTCTCGTATCAAGAAAAATAATGCCTCCGAAAGAAAATACTTGTTTATTACTAGAAAATCTCACTTAAATTAAACTATGTATTTTAATCAATTATGCGAAATAATTCTTAATCCAAGATACAATCTATTATAATTAGATACAATCATGTATACCAACATTTTAGAAATATGTTTTATAAAATTGAAATATGATTTGTAGCTTATAAGAAATAATTATTAAAAATTGAGACAAGTGATGTTCTCTACAAATGATATTTCTTTGTTTTAAGAAAATGAATTTCTTCCAACAATAAAATAAATGTTATTTTAATATTTAAATGAAAGTTTTAGGTCAAGAAATTGTAAGTTCACATTACGAAAAAAAGTGCTCAATTTGATTGAATCATTCTGTTTTTTCTTCGTTGTAACCAGTATTTTTTTCCTTGATACTTAATAATTGTAGCACAAATTTCTAGATTTTATAAAAATTTAATTTAAACTCTTATTCGTATAGAACTTTTTCAGTTGGCAACTTTAGATATGTACCCCGTAATCCTGCTGTCTCTTTTCATTGAAATGCTTTGAACTATTTTTTCTGCAATGTAACATTGTCCGGCCTAAATTACAAATCAAAATTATATGCCATATATGGATATACGAAAATATATATTTAACTAGCGAGCTACGCCCGATACCCAGCGCGTGTTGAAACCGTAATTTTGTGTTAATATACAAAATAGCGAACCCCGATGCACTTCGTTGCAACCAACCAAAAAAAGAAATGAAATATTCTAGATTTTTTTTATGAAATGAATGCATTGTATTTCAAAATTATTAATGTCAATCCAAAACATTTGGATATACAATATTTTTCGTTTGTCCATTTGAAGCGAGCACAAACAAACAATTTGGAGTTCCACCTCTTGAGCAGGCCACGTATAGATGTCCATCTGAAAAGCACGGCGCCTCCAAATTTAATCCGCATATTTGAAGCGTCTGTCCTTATTGCTGGACATGGCAAATGATAGACGCACTGGGAATTGCAAACGCTTAAATTCAAATGTCATGTCTGATGGAATCAGGGGAATACGTGGTATGAGCACAATTTCACCTTTCGCTGTTCCGATCAGTATTGTGGCTTCAATTAAATTCGGCATCAATTTATTTACTGCCAATCTTGTGCCATTGCACAGTTTTGGTGCATTTAAGTAAAATAATTTATGAGCCAACCTTTAAATACAAACAATGCGGTGGCATACCAGGTGCGTTTCCAACTAATTCAAAAATTCAATTGGATAATTCACTGCATCATCTGCATTGCGCTATCAACAGATTTATATGATGTCACTTCACCTGGTAATTTTTCTTGAATCTGATAATTGATTGCATTGACGTGTACATTTTTTGGTGCCAGTATTGCACGTTCTCTCAACCATTTGTGTTTGTATCGTCCACCATCCAATAGAGTAGAAGCGATTCCCGACGAATCAAGTGCCAATGCAATTTTTCGTTGCGATTGAATGGCTGCCAATATAAGTAATATCACAAATGTTTTTCCCGTACCACCAGGCGCATCCAAGAAATATAACCCACCGTCTTCATTTTGTACAGCTTGCAGGATGGTATCATAGACATGTTTTTGATGGTCATTTAATTTGGGAACATTCAAATTCACCAATGTTTGCAATTCATTGGGGTCATACTGTTGTTCACGTTGCAATTCTCGATCAAATAAATCATGCATTGGACGATTGGGTGGTGATAAACCTAATTGCCCTACCCTACTACGACAAACCTAATGCTTTATTTGCAATCGTTAGGCACGATATCTTCAATCGCTATCAATGCCTCATTATACATTTCCAATGAAATCACCAAATCAGCGTTTCTTGTATGATGACGCATTCCAATCAAATAGTCTTCTGCCATAAAATCTTTTTATTTATTCCACAATTCAAGTGGATTTGATGGAAAACATGTTGATATGATTGCATATAACATACGTATTTGATGTGGAGAAGAAGCAATCGATGCATCATGAAGCGTTAAATCCCAATGCGCATCATTTTCAAGTAAATGTCACACATAAATGACCATTTACTCTTCGGAAATGTTGAAATGAACGTTGTCCAACAACATTTACTAACAACATTTACTAACGTCATTTCTTTGCTGTCCAAGTGAAATAATGCGTTACATCTGAATCTGAATCGTTCTGGCAAATTCATCGCTTTCACACAATTCAAAGAATGCAGTTAATGTTGTTGCTGGTGGTTGTGCTTCTCTCTGCTGTAAATTTGCATCGGTAAAATACACACGCTGGCCATTTTCAAGATGAACAGCCAATTGAACAACAGCAGGATATCGCTCATGAATTGGAAATGAATAAATTCTCCAAAGAGCTTCATTAGTGCTAATGTCGCGCCCCATTTGATATTTCACCTTTGCTATTGTCACCAGCTACTCCAAAAACAGCCATATCATTGCCTTTATTCACATATTTGCAAATGTATGACCGGCTGTATCTGAACATGCTCATTTTGACAGGTTCAAATTACAGGATACAAAAAATTGTAGTAATTAAACAAAGTATGAAATGAAAGACAAATAATATAATAATTTCATTATTCATTATTTTGAAATAACATGAATTTTTCTAAAAACAATTCGTTATAATCAATAAGGTTTGTTTAATTTTATCTTAATGCTAGTTGATGAACAATATTTTTAGTCAATTCCTGAGGAGTATAAATGAATAAACTTGACGGTTTTCCAACGCGAGAACAGGCCACATATAATTGGTGGCAGGAAAACAACTTCACCTTCAAATTTGCCGTTCAAAATTGTAGCTTCAAGAACATTGCCCATAATTTTTTTTATGACTAATCTTGTACCGTTGCATAGCTTAGGTGCATTTAAATTCCGATGCAAAATGATAGGTGAGCCAAGTTTTAATCGCAAGTTATGTGGGGGCATTCCTGGTAAATACAGCGAATTCAAAAATTCAACAAGATACTGCTGCTACAGTGTCGATCGATTTGAACAATATATCATTGCCGGGCACTGACTGTTGTATTTTGAAGTTAATAGCGTCAACATCGATATTTTTTGCAGCTAAAATAGCTCGTTCACGAAGCCACGCATGATTAATATAATTAGCTTCTAAATCTGGAAATATACTTTCAATCAAAGCATCTTTCGTATTTACAATGTTGCAGAAATTGTATGGCAATTTGATGCTTTGTGGGTCTCCATGCAATGGTATTGTTCCATTTCCAATGTTGAGCAATTGCTCGGAGAATGATAGTCCCAATGGATCGTTTTGCAGTTGAACAAGTATATTTGTGTTAAGACGTAATGTACTGACATTTCGCCATAGATATATGATTGTTTTATACATGCGTTAATTTCATCCGCATATGTAGCGCGTGGAATGACCGGCAATGTCTGTCTAAAATCACCGGACAGCAGCAGTAAAGCACCACCGAAAAGCCTGGTGTTGTTATTTAGATCTTTCATCATTCTATAGATCGAGAGCTTCAAGTGATTAATAGTGCATAAAAATAAAATATTAGGTAATGACATGTGTAGATTGTACCTGTTGCTGGATTTCTTTGTTTGATATTTAAATGATATCCATCTTCTCCTTCCCAAAATATCAATGGATATTGCAAAGCGTCGTAAGAGCGATGACTGTCTTCAATCGTATGCACTGTGTTATCTCTGCGTTTGATTCGTATATCTCGACGTTCAAATGCGTCGCCAACCATAACAATTGCAACTTCATTAATGGTCGGTGCATTATATCGACCCGCGTCTTTGCAGTTTGTTTGAAACGGTATTGAACAACTGGACCAACTGGTTGTGATTCTGTAAAAACGGTTCTAAAATACCCACAATTTCTTGCTCCTCCATCTGCTCGATATGGTTGTACTGGCAGCGTGCGTTTATTTTCCGTACAAAAAAATTAAAATGTCAAAATAACGAAGCACACTTAATATAATACACTCAAGTTAAAATGTCGAAAAATAAACGAAATCCTATGCACGTAACTTATATCTGAATATAATACGCTCAATATGTGTGTATTTGTTATAGATTTGTGAACCTAAACCATCCAGGGCGCCACCCAAACGCATACAAAAAAATTCATTCAAATCGGTCCAGCCGTTTAGGAGGAGTTCAGTGACATTCACACGTACAGTAGATTTATATATATATATATATATATATATATATATATATATATATATATATATATATATATATATATATATATATATATATATATATATATATATATATATATATATATATATATATATATATATAGATTAGATAAAAGTTAGGGCGTTAATTTTATTTCATAATATACAAAATATAAATATATCAGACGGTGACTTAAATTTGAATTAAAAAACCTTGTTAACGTTAGCCGATAGTTTCCAGCCGAAAAAGATCGATAATAAAGATTATTTTTTGTTTTGAATTGAACATTAGAGTTGAAGCATATTTTCTCTTTCTATCATACTACTAATAATACGATCCCCACATGAAACTTGGACTAAAATAGTTTTCTAGTCATAGCTATTGAAAAAATCAATTCAAATCAAGCCGTCTTCAGACATAACAATCTAGAGGCTGAATTTATATAAATTTTCAATTATTTACATATGTTTTTGGAAAATTTAAATTTCCCAGGATTCCAGGAGTTTTAAGGAATTTTTCCTTATAGTATTGTTACGATCGTGACGACATCTATGTTTGAATAGCGACACTCTCGTTAATGTAAAATTGTTATAAAGTAGAACAGTAGAGGTGTCTAGACTTATCTAGACTAATCGAATATTCTGAACATTTCTAGAATGGTTAGAATATTTGGTATAAATACGCGACAGACATTTGGGAGAAAATTAGTTGTGTTTTAACCGTGAGAGTGCTAATAGTAATAAAAAGGAAAGTGTTTATAAAGTAAAATAAAGTGTTATTAAAGTGTAATATAGTGTTGTTAAAGTGTAGTAAAATAATTATTGTGAAGTTAAATAATTAAGTTAAATAAGTGAATTAATTAAATTAGTGTTTAATCGGAAATAAATAAATTTAGTGTGTTCTAGAATTTACATCGTTTGTTTTATTCACAATCCAGTGATCGAACCTTGAATTTGACAAGGCAAAAACGTAACAATTGGTGACAGCGGTGGGATTGTGAATTAAAAGATGATTCTAGACGAATTGAAGATTTCCGATTTAAAGGAAGAGTTGGAGCGACGTGGTTTGCCAACGGTCGGTCAGAAAAATGTATTGAGGCAACGATTACTTCAAGCATTAGAGCTGGAGGGTAATAATCCGGCTAGTTATAATTTTGACGAATCGACATTTTCCGACCACGCAGAAGAGGACGAAGAGAATGGAGAAAGTAAAGAGGCGGTAGTGGAGGTTGCAGCGGTACCTTCTGGAAATTTCGATATGGCGCAGTTAATGGCTGCTATTCAACAGTCCAATTTGGAAATGAAACAGTCCAATTTGAAAATGGAACAGTCAATAGAAAAGTCAGTTGAAAAGTCCAGTAGCCAATTAAATCAGGAAATGAAAGAAATTAAACAGTTCAATCAGCGCATGGAGCAGTCAGTGGGCGAGATCAATAACAAAATGAATGAGAAATTCAATGAAATGTATATCAATTTACATGAAGAAGTAGAGCAAATTGAACAAAAATTACAAAAGGACATCCAAGGGTTGGAGCAGAAAGTTATTGACGGCAACGGAAAAATACAAACAGATATGGAAGAATTACAAGAGAAAGTTCTAGGCTTCGAGAAGAAACTTTTATGTATAGAGGTTAACGGAACAGCATCGCCAGTGTCTCAGCCAATTCAAGCAATGAAATTTAAGCCACCGATATTTGATGGCACAACATCTTTTGCGGTTTTCAAATTTCAATTTGAGACAACGGTTAATCAAAATGGGTGGAATGACGCAAATCGGGGAACAGCATTAATAGTGGCTCTAAAAGGAGAAGCGGCTGAAACACTGCAGACTATTCCGCAGTATGACCGTAGTAATTACGACGAAATAATGAAGGCGCTGGATCGAAAGTATGGAAGTGACCATAAGCGAGAGATGTATCGTATGGAGCTGAAGAGCCGATGTCAAAAGATCGGAGAGACTCTTCAAGAATATTCCGCAGCAGTCGAGCGGCTAGTGCATATGGCACATGTGAATACATCTCCCGATTACATGGAGAGGATTAAGATGGACGCATTCATCGATGGAATACGGGATCCGGAAACACGTAAAGCAGTGATGTTATCACCTAAGGCTACTTTTGCCGAGACCATCGCGTGTGCCTTAATAAATGAAACTGCACAGGCTATCATAAAACCGTCGCTTAAGGTACGACGAGTAGAAATGGATAGCAGCACCAACGTCGAGCGGTCGGTTCCAAGATACAGAGAGGGTGGTAGAAAATAAAATGTTGGACATGTGACAAAATGGGTCATATGTCGAGAGAAGTAAAGAAGGAAAATGGAGGCGTATACAAGATCACGATCTCCTATGCAACGAGCAACAAGTAGAGAGCGGACGTTGGTCAAGGAAGATGGCCAAGAACGAAAGGAGTCGTTAAACAACAGCGAGTCAGCCTAAAGGAGCAGAAGCTGACTCCCACAACCAATTGCCCCATAACCTCCATCCCTATTTCGAGATTGGGACGAGTCGGTGACAGCTTAACAATTAAAGAAAGTATTGACGGGAAGAGCTATGTTATTACCCTGGATACAGGAGCGGTGCGCACGTTTGTTCGTGAGGATCTAGTAAAGGGAAGAGTACTACCAGCCAATGAGTTGAAATTACGTACAGCCACAGGAGAGAGCGCAGACATAAAGGGCAGAAAGCTTGTGAGAATTAAGATAGGGAATGCTCAATTCCAACACGAAGTGCTGGTCGCAAAGATAGTGGATGAAGTCATCTTGGGGATGGACTTCATGAGGGCGAATGGCTTCGTGGTGGATGTTGGAAGAGGAGTATTGGACTGTGATAATTTCGAGTTACCACTACGAGTGGATGATGTGGAAACAACTACTAGGTGGGTAATAATAGAACATCGGGAAAAGCTGGCACCGAATTCGGAAACAATTGTGTGGGGGAGATTGGAAGGAGGTTCTGGGCCACCCAGGTTGTGGGTTGTAGAAGCCAGTGAAGAAGAAAGCGAAATCAAAGGAATTATGATAGGGAGGACGTTAGTAAAATCAGATAACGAATGTAGGGTACCGATTAGGACCCTAAATCTCTCGGAAAAGACAAAAACAATTAAGAAAGGAACTGTTATTGGTAAATGTGAAGAGGTGTCAACGATAATGAAATGCGAGCAGAAAAATCCGATTAGAAACACCGATACGCAAGGGCAAAAGCAAATAGTAGAACACTTCATGCAGAAATGGACTGGGGATCTTACCATGAACCAGAAAAATTCAGCACGACAACTGTTCGAACAGTATAAGTCGATATTTTGCAGTACACCGGATAATAATGGAAGGGCTAACATGGTGAAACATCGAATTGATACCGGAACGGAGACACCTATACGACAAGCACCGAGAAGGTTACCTTTAGCAAAACGAGAAGAGGTGGATCGAATGGTAATGGACATGCAGGCAGCTGGAGTGATTGAATCATCAAACAGTCCATGGAGTTCACCTGTAGTATTAGTCCAAAGGAAGGATGGGAAAATGCGCTTTTGTGTCGATTACCGAAAGCTAAATTCAGTAACGAAAAAGGATAGCTACCCATTACCAAGGATCGATGACACGTTAGACACATTGTCAGGGGCTAGAATGTTTTCAACATTGGACCTGCAAAGCGGGTATTGGCAGGTGGAAGTCCAAGAGCAAGATCGTGAAAAAACGGCGTTCAGTGTGGGTAATGGGCTATGGCAGTTTAACGTGATGCCATTTGGATTAAGTAATGGCGCGGCAACTTTTGAACGACTTATGGAGCGCGTGTTAAAGGGACTGCACTGGAAGACTTGCCTCGTGTATTTGGATGACATCATAGTTATGGGAAAGGATTTCGAAGAACACTTAACAAATTTGTCAGAGGTATGGAAGCGATTACAATCAGCCGGTTTAAAGTTGAATCCGAAGAAGTGTTCATTATTCAGAACGGAGGTAAAATTTTTGGGGCACAAGGTAACGACCAATGGAATCCACACCGATGAGGACAAGATATCAGCGGTAAAGGACTGGCCAAGACCTAAACATTTACGGGAATTACGGAGCTTCCTCGGATTGTGCACTTATTATAGGCGATTTGTACCAGGATTTGCCAATGTGGCAAAGAGCTTACATGATTTGACCCGGAAGAACAGAGCATTTGAATGGAGTGACGAGCAAGAGGAGTCATTCAATGAATTGAGAAGGCGATTATGTACGGCACCGTTGTTGGCATACCCTATACCTGGTGTTAAGTTTATTCTTGATACCGATGCAAGTAATGATGGCATCGGAGTGGTGTTGTCGCAAGAAATTGAAGGGCAAGAAAGAGTAATAGCTTATTACTCGAAGGTGTTATCTAAACCAGAACGTAACTATTGTGTAACTCGTAAGGAATTGTTGGCTATAGTGGAATGTGTGAAACATTTTCATAAGTACCTCTATGGCCAAGAATTTCATATACGAACGGACCATGGAGCATTACGTTGGCTACTGCAGTTCAAGAACCCAGAAGGACAGGTAGCGCGTTGGATTGAGCGACTACAGAGCTATCATTACCAGATCGAACATAGGAAAGGGAGTGCACATGGAAATGCTGATGCATTGTCAAGACGACCATGTCAAGTGGAATGTAAGCACTGCGGGCGTATAGAAGCAAAGGAAGACGTTATCGACATCAGGCTTATGCAAGTACTACCCGATAAGGAATGGACGGATGAAACGGTTAGGGACGAGCAGTTAGCAGATCCAGATTTGGCAATAATCATGCAACTTAAAGAGACAGGAAATCGTCCAACTTGGTGTGAAATTGCGGATAAGAGTCCCACGGTAAAGGCTTACTGGGCACAATGGGATAGCCTCCAAATCGAGAACGGATGCTTAAAACGAATATGGGAAAGCTCGGACGGTAATGTGAAGCAATTGGTAAAAGTGGTGCCTAAGTCTAGAATTGCCGAGATATTGAAGGAGTATCACGGAGGGGCAAGTGGGGGTCATCTGGGAATTAATAAAACACTTGCCAAAATACGTCAACGTTTTTACTGGTCAGGATGTAGACAATCTGTAGTGGAGTGGTGCCAAAGATGTGATCAATGTGCGGCGGTAAAAGGTCCTGCACGGAAAAGTCGGAGAGCAATGCAGCAATATAACGTTGGAGCGCCGTTTGAAAGGATCGCAATGGATGTGGCAGGACCATTCCGGACTACGGATGTTGGTAACAAATATGTGCTAGTAATAATGAACTATTTTAGCAAATGGCCAGAGGTGTATCCCATACCTAATCAGGAGGCAACCACGATAGCTGACGCCGTGGTTAATAATTGGATAAGTCGTTTTGGAGTAACAATGGAGATTCACACAGACCAAGGAAGGAGAATTTTGAGTCAGTTGTATTTCAGGAAGTCTGTCAGTTGCTCGGTATAAATAAAACAAGAACAACGCCTCTGCATCCACAGTCGGATGGTATGGTGGAAAGATTCAACGGGACGTTGGAGAAATATTTAGCAAAGGTCGTGGATAATGATCAGCGCAACTGGGATCGACATATTCCGATGTTCCTGATGGCGTATCGATCAGCAGTACATGACTCAATGGGAATGACACCAGCGAGAATCCTTTTTGGAAATAATCTGCGATTACCCGGAGATCTAATGTTTGGAGCTGTTCCGTCATCAGCTTTATGTTGACAGAATTATGTTGACCAGATGAGAGGAGAACTCGATGAGATACACCAGTTTGTACGAGAGAGGATACGAGTATCAAGTGACCGGATGAAGGCTCGATATGACATACGAGCAAATAATAAAGGTTTCGAAGAAGGAGAGTTAGTATGGCTTTACAACCCACAACGGAAGAAGGGTTTATCACCAAAGCTGCAACCTTCATGGGAACGGCCGTATACCATCATCACCAAAATAAATGACGTAGTCTACCGGATCAAGAAAGGGCAGCGAGGAAAGTTGAAGGTGGTGCATATAGAGCGATTAGCGAACTACAGGGGTAGTGAGTTGGATCCTGTTCGGGACGAATCAGGATTAGGTAGGGGGTAATGTTACGATCGTGACGACATCTATGTTTGAATAGCGACACTCTCGTTAATGTAAAATTGTTATAAAGTAGAAAAGTAGAGGTGTCTAGACTTATCTAGACTAATCGAATATTCTGGACATTTCTAGAATGGTTAGAATATTTGGTATAAATACGCGACAGACATTTGGGAGAAAATTAGTTGTGTTTTAACCGTGAGAGTGCTAATAGTAATAAAAAAGAAAGTGTTTATAAAGTAAAATAAAGTGTTATTAAAGTGTAATATAGTGTTGTTAAAGTGTAGTAAAATAATTATTGTGAAGTTAAATAATTAAGTTAAATAAGTGAAATAATTAAATTAGTGTTTAATTGGAAATAAATAAATTTAGTGTGTTCTAGAATTTACATCGTTTGTTTTATTCACAATCCAGTGATCGAACCTTGAATTTGACAAGGCAAAAACGTAACAGTATTATTATAAATTGTTTTCCAATTTTATCAAAATTCAATTTACCGTATTATTTTTATATTAAAAAAGATAAAATCAACATTGGAATACAAAATATTATTATGACATTTTCAGAAAAATCTTTGAAAGCAAAAAAAACAAATTAATAAAATATAATTGAAATAAAATCAACGCCCTAATTTTTAAATTTCTGCTCTGTACTTAATACTAATTACATCAAATCTGAATTAAAATTAATATTTATTTTACTAAATTGATGTAATATTTTCTTTTTTGATTTTGCCTATAATTCTTAAAAATTATTAAAATTAAATAAGATTTAAAATTTTCGATTAAAATTATTTTAGAAACCTATACAAAAGTGTTCATCCTACGTGAAAAACCGAAATATTTTGTTTAACGTAACGAATATGATTGATAATTATATTAAAACGTCACCGAATTTATATTTGGTACATACGGTTTCCATTAAATTCGTACACATATGTTTATTCTTGATTGATGGTATGTGTTATACAAAGAGCATGTAACCAAAATGTATCTTTTCATTTTCATAATTTTGAAATCTATAAATGAATATTCCATAAAGGTTTATAAAATAACGTATCCATATCCCATACTATATACTATATATACTAACCACATGTAA
Organism: Tipula unca; assembly: GCA_951394425.1. Classification (NCBI taxonomy): domain Eukaryota; kingdom Metazoa; phylum Arthropoda; class Insecta; order Diptera; family Tipulidae; genus Tipula; species Tipula unca. The sequence continues at coordinate 189,082,410 of OX596381.1, forward strand.
TGACGGAACGGCAACAAAAAAAAATGTGAAAAGATGAAAATTGGGAAAACTGATTTTTCGTTATATTGTGTGTGTGTGTTTCATTTAAATAACGGTCGATATAATAGTTTATTAAACCAGTAACGCAGATGAGTCAAGCAATAAAAATTTTCATGTATATACATAAATTTGGTTACCAACTACATTTATTATTTTAGGGCAAATGAAACGTCGTGATACTTATGTATATACTCTCGTTTTAAAGACTTCTAGTAAATTTGTTTGTACCATAATTTGTTGGCAAAACATCCGCTCCAAAACAAAACAACAAATTTGTATACATATAACCTGAAGTTTATATAAATAAAATTATTAATATAAACGAGAAGATACACCACACCGAACAATAAAAAAACAAGCTTTTCATCTTAAATAAGAAACACAAAAGTAGAAAGAAATAAAATTCATTTCTGCGAAGTTGATGAGATAATCCACTTAAGAATTGAATAAATTCGTTGTTCTTATATAAATTATATAAATAAATGTTTAGTTTCTTCTTAATGCGTATGCGGTACATCATCACGAACAAAGAGCTTTTTATTGAATTATAAAAAATTACGATAATTTTATTGGCATGATGCCCATGGAGAAAATGTCCTCTCTAATTAGCATATCTTTGCGTTGTATCATTTTGGTGCCGTAATTATTCACTTATATCCGTGATTTTGTAACGTCGTTTTGATTATCATGTTTATCTATCGCACCGCGCTATGATACTACGGTATTCGACCATACCCTATATTTATTATCATTATAAATCATCTAATTAAATGCTAGTATATACAAAATATTAAGTTGGATACCAACACCACCAGCGCCCACCAAAGGCAAAATATATAAACGACATCGTTGAAAAATTAATGAATGTAATCCCGAACATAACAACTTTTTTTCGTTACCAATTTAATTATGATGATTAAAATTAAATAATTTTTGGTTTACAAAAGTTTTGATTAATTCGTGAATTTTTAAATCTACTCGAATTTATTATCAGGGGATATATTACGCATACATTTGATTATTAAGGTTTATGAAACTTGACTTTTTTCGTAAGCTAGAGCCCGTGATGTTTTTGGTGAGGCAAGCTCGGGTAGCTCGAGCTACTTACTTCTACAGCCAGTTTAATTGGTTTAAGGACATTTACCAGCTGTTCGATGATTCTCAAATCGTCTCTATTCATCAATGAATAAATGCTGGAGACTTAAAACAAGAAGTGCCTTTTGTGCGCTACTGTTAACTACAAGAAAGCGTTCAATCATGGTACATAGCGAACTCCATCTAGTTCGACAATCTAAAAGAAGATTTAATTTTTTGCCGTGATTAGTTTTAATGTAGTTGTGTATGATATTATTCTACACAGGTGAAAGCTTAAACAATTTGATAATTTTTCGAATTCGTGCCAGTGAATCGCTGAAGTTTTCCCGCAGTTGTGGCACTATAACTTGCATTGTTTCCGTTTTCCACATCATCGCTTGTAATTATATTATTAACTTATGTACATTACAATTAGTCCTAACAATTGGAGTGATATAAAGTGTATCAATAACCGCAAAATTAATATCGTGGTTATAACACAGTTGATGAATTGTTGATGTTGGCAGTATGAGACCTAATTTTACCATTACAGCCGCTCCATCAGTATAGTGCATCCAATTAAATCCGTAAACGTTAAATCAAAACTTTTAAGTTTATTGGTTATAGTAGAATAAGCCACGACAAATTCAACAACAAAAATGGAGAATATGACTGAACGAAACTAAATCTCTACATGTGAACATTATACTAATAAAAATATTTCTAATAGAATCCCAATCATAATCAACTCTAAACAAGTTGCTTATGCATATACGGCGAAATATCTAGGCATGACGCTGGATGCCAAGTTGAGGTGGAAAGGACATGTCAAAAAGAAAAGAAAGAGCTGAACATGAAGTATAGGAAGATGTATTGGCTCTTAGGAAGACATTCTGAACTTTCCATACACAACAAATTGGTTTTTTTTTTTTAAAAAAAACCTCAAGCTGGTTTGGAAATTGAAAATCATTAAAATACTAAATGGACAACAAACTGGAAAATTAAAAATTAAAGAGTGGTTTGAAAAGAAATTCGATTACAACGAACAATTCATATTTATTCATTGGTTTCAATACAATTTGAAAAAAGCTTGGAATTTAGCCCACAAAAAAATTTTAATCAAATTTAAAAAGAGTTTTGATGGGCGAGGTAGATTACGCCGCGTGATATTCCCGGTTGTCGACACGTAAAACGTTACGTAGATTACTTGGCGATATGAAATCGAAGGCACTAGTTCGCAGTTGTATTTTGTAAAAGGGCGATTCAGTTAAGTTGTATACGAACAAATTAAAGAATTATTCAAGTTAAATTGGGAATCCCATAACATATCGTATTGAAATCAAACCAACAATAGATTTAATTAACGAAGGTGGGATTGTATAAGTGTTAGCGGGTATTGCTATCTAATTGTTAACCTAACCCGATACAATGTTCAAAACACTCACTTAACTTTGGTAGTATTTGGTTACTAGCTGACCGAATTGGATGTGTGCCTAGAAGCTTCGCTAATTCTGAGAACAGCTTAGACTGGAGTTATGTTTACAGGTACTCCAAATTTTGATATAAAATGCGGCGGTAATATCCTACGTAAGATAAACTTCTGGCTATCCAGTGAAACGGTCTGCAGCAGTTAAAATTTATGTGTATCCATTTGATGGAGGAAGTGGTCCAACAATGTCCAAATGAATTATTTAAATTGTCCTAATTCTAATTTCGTGTGGTTAACGTCTCTGTTCATGTTAGGCCAAAAGCAACGATCCGTTATTATTTTTAAAATTGTGCGGACACAAGGATGGGAATGTAATGCAGAGCGTCGAAAGCTAATCGATGTAGTCGTTCTGGAATATAAGGGCGATTTTCCAGTTTCACTTGTTGTGCACCTGTTTGCAGAATATTTTGTCTAGAAGAAAAATGCTGGAGATTCCCTACATCCATTTTTGAGTTGCTGCACGACGGATCCAACTGCGGTGTTCGATGCATGTTCCACTTTTAGTCTGAGCAAAAGTTTCATTACACTCTTCTGACCAAGTTAAATTTGTTGCAGTTTTTGGCTATGTGAGTAACAAAACGAGATGTGCATGAATCGGCGATAACAATTCAGCTAGTTTTGGTCCATAGTGATAATAATTAACCATGCCAATAAATTGTATTAACACCAAAAACGCATTTTGAAGTTTAGATATTGATACCAAAATCTGCAAGCCTTTTAAACAGTAGTTGCAAATGCGATTTGGGCTCTTCTTCTGATTTCAAAGCTACAAGAAAATCATCGATGTATAGACAAACACGAAGTCCAGCTCTCAAACTACTTCGTTCACGAACCTTTCAAATGTCTGAGCAGCGTTACGTAAACTAAAACTTGTAATTTCTGTTTTAATAATATCTTCTGTAGCAACATGTATTAAATGGTATGCCTTGCTTAGGTCAATTTTAGAGAATATAGTTATGTTCATAGAGATATTTTGTATGTGGGATATAGGGTAACGGTTAGTAATGGTGACGGTGTTTTATGTTTGGCAAATTCCCAATTCTACCACAGCTATTTTCAGACAACAGTGAATAGATTAATTTCGTACCAATTCATTGCGCCTTTAGAGTACTGTGGACTATAGTTAAATCAGTAAAGTAATTTTTTTTTACTAAATAACAATGAAAGTACTCTTTCCGTGACGATTGTTTGAGTTCATTTGGCCGTTCAACAATATTTTTTAAATTAATCGTTGAAAGAATAAAACAATTGACTATAATGTAGTTTAGTCGATTTCTACTAAACTTGCATAGAATCGACGTCATTGTCGGAGAATGTGACAAAACCGACTCTTGAACTGGAAGAGTTTTTATTTAGCGGAAGCATTGCCACAATTTTTTCCCAAGATTCTTGTTAATCCTAAATTATAAACTCCGCCATTAGAATCATGAATGTTAACATTCAAGTAGCGTCGATTGCGCTTACTGGTCCACTAGTCAAGAGTAACGCTAAATTTCTTTTTGTCTTGAAAAATGTTTCCAAACTTCTCCAATAATACAATAGTCCAACTCAATCAGCGATATCTATTTTGAACAGATGGGAAATTGGAAAATTTAAATCTATCTAATCTTGAACCATTAGTGTGATATAAAAGTGCATTAAATTTACAATTAACTTGCATTTCATTAAATATTCGAGGTGCTAGTTGACAGCCTCCTCGTGGCGCACCCTGGGTAATGTACTGTAGATCGAACGGTTGTGGTATTCAATCCCAGCGTAGTAGAGAAACAGTATAGCAGATAGTCAACAAAAAGATGAAATGTCGGGTATAAACAGAAACATACTCCAGGTGGGTCCCAAGAACGCCACCATCAACCCCACCGCCAGGGAACACCACACTGCTATGTGAACTAAACAATGAGGAGGCAAATACCTCTTCCATCAAGCATACAAATAACAAGCCAACTACCGAAGCCACGCCCAGTGTACAAGCAGTTATAACAAATAACGCGGAATTAATATATAAATTTGAGCAAATAGAGAAATTAATCGCGCAGCTAAACAATGAAGTTGCCGTGCTAAAGAAAGACAACCTTATGCTAAAGGAAACCGCAAATAAAAATAACAACGCAGGAAACTTAGCAATAATGAACAACCAATTTCAAGTACTCGCAGATCAAGCCGAATACCAAACTGATGAAGATGAGCTTGAAAAAGAAACGAATTGGAGACTACAGAAATCCAAGAGGGCAAATAAGAAACCTAGAAAAGAAACCAACCCAAGCAAGAGGAAAGCTGAATCATCACCAGAAGTTGAGCCAATGCAAACCCACTCTGGATGGAAAGTGCATGAGACAGAAAAGAAAAAACAGGTACCACCTCTGATCAATATTCTAGGAATAACAAACCACGGTAGTATTCAGAAACTGATGAAAGAAGTAGTACGAAATGACTTGTAGTCATTTAATATCGCTCAGCAATAATATTTGGAAAATAAATACAACAGAGCCTGAAGATTATAAAGCTCTAGCTAACAAACTAAATGCTGATGGTTACCAATGGTATACCTACGAGGACAAAAATGATCGATCAATTAAAGTAATGGCAAGAGGTCTCCATCCAAATTGCTCAAAAGATGAAATTATTGAGGACCTGCAAAACAAAGGCCTGAAAATAATCGATGCAGTCAACATCATCAGAAAAGAGAGAAGTGAAAACAGGGACGGAAATGTTGAAATCATGAGAAGAGGTCTCCCACTTTTCATGCTAACCTTCGACAACCAAGAAAAAATCGAAAATATTTATAATATTAAGGCTATTCTCAACCTTAGAGTTAAAATAGAAACACCGAGAAAGGTCACTCGACTAATACCTCAATGTAAAAAGTGCCAAGATTATAATCATACACAAAAGTACTGCCACCGTGAAGCAAGATGTGTTAAATGTGCAGGAAAACATGCAGGAAATGACTGCACAGGCCCCCGAAATACAACACCGAAGTGTATCAACTGTAATGGCCAGCATCCAGCCAACTACAGAGGATGTGAAGTTGCAGTAGAACTACAAAAAATGAGAGATAAATCACGCAAACCAGGTACATCAATAAATGTACAAACTATAAAAAGAACCACGGAGCCAAAATCGTCAACTGCTAATCATAACATACAAAGCCAGAGAGTAAACGAAAACGTTACTTATGCACAAATAGTTCAGCAAACAGAGGAGAAACAGTGAAAAGTGGATCTCGTTCTACAGGACATACTGAGAAATCTAGAGAACCTTAACAAAAAACTTATTTCGCAGGAAATGAGTCTGCAGAAAACACTAGAAGAAATGAAATCACAAACTAGTTTCAATAAAAGAGTAGAAGAAAACCTTGATCGAGTGTATCAAAATATAAATTATATAAAATCGAATAAACAAAAGAAATGAATAAAACATTACGAATTGTAACCTGGAATGCAAATGGGCTATTGCAACACATTCAAGAACTAGATATATTTTTAAACATGCATAATATAGATATATGTCTTATATCAGAAACCCATTTCACCAAAACGACATTCTGTAAAATAAAAGGATATAATTGCTACTATGCACTACATCCTGAGAACAAAGCCAGAGGTGGATCAGCTATCCTCATAAAAGAGTATATAAAACATAACGAAGAACCAAAAGTTGAGAACCTTTCCATGCAAGTCACAACAATCAAAATATAATTAAGCAATATTAAAACATGCAGTACCTCAGCAATATATTGCCCTCCAAGATACAATCTCAAACAAGTAGATTATACTAATCTTCTGAAAACGCTAGGAAGTGTCTTTTTAGTTGGAGGTGACTATAATGCAAAAAATACATATTGGGGATCTCGGTTAACGACCGCTAAAGGAAAAAAACTGTTCGCAGCAGGCAAACAACTAAAATGCGAGTTTCACTCAGGCGGTACACCAACCTATTGGCCTACGGATACCAGTAAGATTCCAGACCTTATAGACTTCTTTATTACAAGAGGGATTTCAGATAATTATATCCATATAGAGAACAGTGAAAGTCTATCATCAGATCATTCACCAGTTATAATGATACTTAGCCAAACAATTCTTACGAAAGAGAGCAACCCGAAATTAACGAGCTTCAAAACCAATTGGTATCTCTTCCAAATACAGTTAACAGAAAGAATAAGTCTGCAGAACCCAATTCAGGGACCAGTCCAAATAGAAGACGAATTAGATAAGCTCATCCATAATATCCAATATGCTGCGTGGGAAAGCATTCCAAATAATAGGCAGGAAGTGAAGCGCAATGCTAGCTATCCAGAGAAAGGGAGAGAACTTCTTAAAAATAAAAGAAAAGCAATTTTGAGAAAAAATTGAGCTTGTCGCGGATGAAATTAAGCATCATGCAACAAAACACCTACAACGTCTGCACCAGCATCAAAATCTGGACATACGCTGTATGCTGACTACATCTCCAACTAGAAGACTGCAAAGAACCAAACCACTGGACTTATCGCGACCAGGAGAGAGTAGACTTACTGTGGCGAAAAATCTGAGGGAAGAGTTACACTAAAATGGGGATAATCACTTGATTACGCCGAATATACAAAATACTTTATTATGCAATGTAAATTACGAAATGGGTACAAGACTCAGTCGTAATATTAATAAACAAAAAAAAAAAAAAATTAAATATTCAAAATTGCCGTAGACCATATAGAAAGCTCATTTATTGACTCAACATAATTTAATCACGATAGTTTTTACATAAAACTACAACATAGTCTGCAACTTGCCGACAAAAAGTTTCGCAAAATTTTGATTTAATTAAAAGCTTGACAGCGTTTATTGGCAGATTTGGGCAATACAATGCAGTTAACCTGAAAGTGATTTACCGGAATATAAAAAAGAAAAGCGCTATTTTTTATTGAGATAACTGCCTCTAGTTAATAATAAAAGCTTTCAATAAGATTTACACCATTCTTTAAATTATGAAAAACTTTTCGATTACTTTTTAGATTACGTATACTTAATAGTCTAAAATTGTTGATATTTAATATAATATTGAATCCAACATTTTAATTCCATACAAAATTAGGTACTTGTTAAAATAAAGCTTTAAGCTTAATAATATACAATAGTGTAGCTTTAACAGTTCAAATAGTTTCCTGAACTTGGAAATAAATGTCTGGCCGGTGTATGACTCTAAGCATTCCGTTTAGGCCGGCGTCTTTGCTACAGCGTGAGAAAATGTAATGTCAAACATTCAGACCGACAAATAGATGCACATATCAACCAGAAGTTTTAATGCTGGAAGGAATAAATCATTGTAATGAAGCTGCATTATAAAAGCTATAACCTAAAATTTTACTTCGGTCATAAATTGATTTGATTTATGGACTCAAGTAGGCCCACACCGTATATGCAATATTGCAAAATAATTTATTGTCATCGGTATTCAAATAAACATTGTTAATTGTTAATTAAAAATTCCTTTGGAAACTGACTTAGCAATAAAAACAATATTCATCCAAAACACCTTTAAAGTGGATTAATTTTAAACACGCAAATCTATAATTCATAATAAAACCTCCACATAACGAAATATAAAAATTTCATTTCATATATATTTTGAAATTCAAATTATTCCGAATTCTGGGTAAAAGCTTGTATATTTTTCACTCCTTTTAATCCCTCAGTAAAATTATTAATACAAATTGCAAACAATATAATAGCGTGTATATACGTCTAGTTAACGTGTGCTGCGCGTGACTTATTTTAATACATTAAATGTAAACGATAAGATTATCTAATCAGAAATATGTTTTTTAGACAAAATTGTTGCAATTTGCTAAAAACTAATTTGCATATATTATATTTATTGATAAGACTTCTTCCAAAATTAAATACAATACACACACATCATATTGTTTTCATATATTGTGCTCCTGTGTTTACGCATGTGATTGAATTATTTTTCATGAAAATGTGCTCGAGGCGTTCAGATACAAGTTTATTTTCGTTTATTTAAAAAATAAAATAAAAATCCATGATTTGTATACAAAAGCACAAAACAAAATTAAATTGCGAAAAATACTGAGTTTCCTATTTTTTTTTGTACTCTGCAGAAAATCAATATTAGGAAATGTTTTGTTTGTTTATTTATAGAATACCTACACACATATCTGTATACATATACACATGTGGTTTTTCGTGAATATATATGAATGCCAATGAAAATCACAAATTAACTTGTAGTATATTGTATTCAATTTGGACCATAAATTATTTATTAGAACTCAAGCAAAAATTAACTAAACTAAAGTAAAACAGAAAATAGGGCACGTTTCCAAATTGATTACAAAATCGAAAGAGTTTCTGGCTGAAAAGAAATTATTTAGATTAAACTATTTGAATACAAGTAGGAGCTCTCATTAATTAATTTACGGAAAAAACGACTTGAAAATACTGCAAATCCATCCAAATTATCTGAACTAATAATTGTTTATTCCAAGCTGTATACTTTATACTCAATACTAAAATCTTATGAACCTTTTTGTTAAACAAAAAATTTCAGAAAACTTTTCCATTTGTAAAGTAATTTTTAAAAGTAAATATAACTTAAGAAGTATAATGTTGAAGCATCAATTCGGGAAAAAAACCATCATAAAGCTTGCATATATGCAAACAAAAAGTTATATTTACTACTAATTTAATGAATTTTTATTATATGTATTTAGTTGAACATACATATATACCATACCGCCCCGAAGGACAATTTTCAGAACTTAATGCTTAAATTATGTTTTGTTGGTTTTTTCAACCCCCATTTTTGAGTTTGAGTTTAAAATCATTTTGGTTCATCAGTTTAATTCTAAATTAAATCATTTTAGACACTGAATTGAGAAGATATGGGATTCAAAAATTGTTTATCTTTTAATACTGAAGGTTATGGGCCTATTTGGGTTTGAAAATATATAACTTAGCTTAAAGTTAAAGCTTTTTTCAGAATTTGAATTAAAAACTTTCAATTATGTATTGAAAGTTTTTAATTTAAATTCTGAAAAAAGCTAATACGGCTAAATTTTGAAAAGGCTGCGATGGATGAAGCTTTCAACATTAATTGCTTAATTTTTGATGTAAACAAATTTATTATTTAAGTTTTCAGATAATTAGGTAAACATAAAAGATTAAGACAGCTTTAGTCAAATAATTTAATAAAGCTTTCGAAGGTATTTCATTTATTTCGAATGCCTTATTTTAAGTGAAGAGTTTTTCTTGAAATGAACTAAAATGTATGCCTATTAACATCATCTAACCAATATTGAATCGAATAAAATCGAAATATTAGTAATGTTTCCAGTTTTATAGATTCGTGTTAATCTACAGCTCTGTCAAGTAGAATAAAGAGAAGCTTCTTTAGGAAGTGTTTGAACCATAAAAAAATAAGATTTTTAGATTGTTACGTTTAAAGTTTCATTTTTTAAGAAATCAAGCTTTCCTAGTTCAAATAAACGGACGCTTTTTATAAAAGCTCACAAATAAACATAAAATGATATAGTGTTTCTCCCTAAAAATAATTTGATTTATACATTTATAACTAAAATATATGATTGAACATTTATAACTAAAATATATGATTGAAACTTATAAAAGCTTTCACGGAAGTATTATGAACAAAATAATCTGAACGGATTATGAATCGTATCTTGCAAAATTTAATCGATGGCTTGAGATGCTTTACAGAGATCTTAGTTGTAAAAGCTTCCCAAAAAATCACTATAAAATATTTTAATCTAACTAATTACTTACTACTTTCTAGAACAAAGCTTTTCTTAAACTGAGTTGTATTGTTGAAATGATTTAAGCTTAAAATCCTAAGTACAATTTTAAGCTGTCACAAAAATATTTTCATATTTTTCGGAAAACTGTTTAATAACACAAGCTCGTTAAGCTTAAGTGGTTTACAGTGGAATAATTTTAAAGATTAAGTTTTTTAGTTCGAAGAATCTACAAAAGCACACATACAAAAATAAATTGGTATAGTGCTGCTCCTTCAACAATATACAATATTGCTTTCATATTACCTTTCAAATAAGGAGGCTTTAATGGTTAAGCTTTTGTATTACCTTTCATATATGTCGTATTTAAAAAACATTATAACTTTAAAATATCTTCAATGTGTATTTCAAACGAAAGCTTTTACTGTTGAAGTTCAATAAGGCCAGACCTTTTTTTAGACAAAATGTTTCCGTAACCATCGCAAATTAATATTTAAATATTTACACGAGCTTTTTCAATTTAATTATCTAACAGAGACTTTGAGTAAAATCTAAAATTTATCTCTCGCATTGTTAATTTGAATACCAAATATTAAAGCTGGAACAAATAAATATTAAAGCTTTAACGGAAAAACAATTTTTTCAAAAATTTGTATATAAAAGCCAACAATAGTAGTGCGTTAGGCATACGACATAATATTTGTCTGACTCTAAATCATTCTTCCTAGAAGCCTTTTAGTTGGAACAGTAACCAAAAAAATTTTTAATTTATTTTTATCGAAACTTTTCCCTTTTATTGAAGATTTCTTGTCAATCGCTTAGCTTTAAGACAAAACTGTGACAAATAAATAATGGAAATTAAAATTTCATCATGAAAGCTTTTATATTATTTCAGTTAAGTTAAATTAATAACAAATTCCATTACAGAGTGATGAGTAGAAAAATATGGAAAGACGATAAAAGCTTTACAAAATGAATAAAACAAATTTTTGCCGCAATGCTTTCGTACTTTGATATAAAAGCTTTAAATATTTTTAAGTAATAAACGGTACATACATATAATTCCTAAAAAGGTTTTTTTAGATTTTATAAAATATTTAGCTTAATAAATTTATTTCCTTAATAGACTTATGTAGTATTTTAAAAGCAAGGAACTTCAAGAAAAAATTGTATAAGAAAATTTTTCCCTAAAACTTAGTGTATTTTATAAATCTTGTATTACAAGTATACAGATATAACCCTACCATAATAATTTAGTCTTTTGGGACATACATATATCAATTTTGTTATATGAATTTATATTAAAAGTAATTGGAGAAAAATTCGTAAGCTTAATTCAAAATTTATAAATAAAATTAGATGAAATATTAAATTACCAAATTAAAAGTATCTTCAGATACTAAAATCAGAATGAAAAATAAAATTAAATTAAAATTGAAATGCATGAGATTAGAAAAAGAGGGAGCCACACAAAATTCATTTTAAAGAAGCTTTTGAAATTTTTACCAAAATTGTTCGGTACAATAATCACTTCTAAAATACCATAAATTGTAGACATAAAAAAAGTATCATAGGAAAGAAAACATCAGCTTGGTAAAATATTGCATCGATCATGAAGACTTTATTAGTTATTTCGTATGCATTACTATATAGCAAACGATAACCTACATAGGGACCTTCGGATGGAATACGTCAGCGAAGAGATAACAATTCATGCAAAGAAACACTTACAACGGCTTGGTCAACATCAAAATGTTAAATTACTTGGTATGCTGAGTAACACAAATGGAGTACGAAGGCTCCAAAGAAAGAATTTTTAGAGACTAACTAAAATGAACATGAGAAAGATAGACAAATTACTAGATGATCATCTGTAATATTTAATGTTGTAATATTTAAAATTAAAAAAATAAAAACTTTCTAAATTTATAAAAGTTGTTTAATTTAAAAATATGTGCTACATCGAAATTTAAATTTTTAAATTATATTTGATGTTGTCTGTTCAATATATAGTATTATCGACATACAAGTATGTTGGAAAACTATTTAGGACCAATTTTTTGATTATAAAAAACAGAAAAATAGCACGACCGAAAAATTTAAAAAATATTTTCAATTTCCTAGTAAGTCAATTAGTTAAAAAATTTATTAATTCAAATTTTGACAGAAAATCATAAAAGGAACAAATCATCATAAAAGGAACAAATAAATCGAAAAATTTGATTTTCCAGTCAAAATTTTAATTTTTATTTATATTTTTAACTAATTGACACACGACCGTATTCCGTGTGTCAATTAGTTAAAATTGAAAATATTAAAAATTTTTAATTGATTTTATTTTAAATTTTAAAGGATTAGATCTATAATATATTATAGCAAAAAATATAAAATAAATGTCCGGGCCCTGGAGCCAGTATTAAATAAAGGGTTTCTTAACAAATTTTTACTAAAATCATGAACTACTGTGTTCATCCAACATGTCGAATTTATTTATTTATTTACAAGTCTCTCGCAGTTTGCCTCGTTTACTTAACCGATTTAATTTGAATCACTTTTGCATCCTGCCCCTAATAGGATTCTTTAACCCGAAACCTCCCGATCTAAACGGCACAGATTTAACCACTGTGCTATTTGCTTGGTATAATTCGGGTGATGTTCCGAAATTCTATCAATCATGTTAATTTCGTTTGAAAATTGAAAATGAAAAATCCATCTAGTTAATTTTCTGCAAATTTGTGAATTTCGAATATTAGAAAAATTCGAAAAATGCTTGAAAATAAAACCCTGATTGTCACCATAAATTGGAGATTTTTCAGCGGCTCAAACTAGTCATTGTATCAGTCACAAATTTTCAGAATTAGTAAGCCTCACATAAATATTTAGTAATTCTTTGAAATATTCTATAATTTAATAGATTTTACAAAATTTATAATCTGCTTAATTTTGAAAATTATTGTAAGATTGGAATAAATTTTTTTCAAATTGATACATTTTTAGTATTATGAGTAATTTGAAATGTTTTCTAATATTGAAAATGAAACTTGATTCATCGAAGTCTTGGGATGTGAAAGTTTACGTATTATTTCGATTTTTTTTTTATAATTCGAGTGATATTTCGAAATTCGAAAAGTCATCTTTATTTCTCTAAATTTGTGGATATTGAATATAGCTGGAGCGTTTAATATTCAAATTTTCAAAATTCTTCAATTTGAATTTTAAACTCCATCACCAGTTTTCAAAATCGTATAATCGTGAAGCTAAGTTTTGAAATTTTTCGAAAATTTAAAATGTTATTAAATATTTTTAAAACAATTTTATTTACGAAACCTAGTTAAAATTTAGAACTCAAGCATGGACTTGTTTAAAGTAAATGAACGGAAACCTTAAAGTTCCCATTAATAAAATAATCCTATATCTACTAGCTAAGTGACTTTGGACAAGGGTGTCTATACAATTTTGGGTAGCTGAAGACTATATCTAACTAAAAAATACTACACCGTTCTTAAATCTAGAAGATAAGTATCTTAGGACAGGGGTGTTTTACCCCGTTATATGTTGGTACAAAATTGAAATTATAATAAAATTCCCCTGCTGAACCAAGAATCGTACCCCCATAGCGATAAACATTTTAAGGTAGGTAATTTTGTACTAATGTACAACGTGATAAGACACCCATAAAAAATTCAGGACAATTTTAGAACAAACTTCTCACCCGTTTTCTATTAGTTTTAAGAAAAAATTAATAAATTATTGTTTGATATACTACTACAGCACTACAGTAAAACGGCCCGAGTCCCTTTGGGACAAACAAAACGAAATCAGAAATAGGTTAAGGCTCTACTTTACTTAATTTGCGAAAACATGTGTGTCTTACAAATCGTTTTATGGCCACATACACTTCGGCATTGCCTTAATTTTTTTTTTATAGCAAAGTTAAATATACATATTTGCAAGCGAGTAACAAACGCTTTTTTTTAAGTTCGCTATAGTTTTCCCGTATTTGCGTCTCAAAGTTGATGAATTTTTGACAAAAACCATTCACACACAAACCAAATTTATCAATATTTTGCCACTAATCAACACACGTTTTAATAAAAATTCTTTCTAATAAGCGAGAAAATTGAAAATTTAATTGAAAATTATTTTATATCGATAAGCTGACAATCAATTTATTGAAAAAAATGTATCTTCGATGTAAAAATGGTTTAGGAATCAACTAAATATCGTGTATATTTTAGTTCATCCTTTTTGAATTAGATGTCATAAGTGGCAAAAAAACAATTTTTTCATGGAATATTTTGTAATTTTCGATAGCGGAGATTTACACTATTTCAAATTTTATTTTAGATGCATTTTTGGCATTTAAATATCGACATCAATATTGATTTTTATTCTAGGTAAAGTAGAGCCTTAAGTGTCGAGTCATTATTTAATTTTGAACTAGTTAATGGTTGAAATATGTAAACATATTATTAAAACCCGGGTTTCAATTTCTTTTTTTTCTGCTGCTAGGGGGTTTTAATGAATGACGTTTTTAGTGCTTGGAAAATTACGAATTCAATTTATTTTTCCTGGCAACGTTACTGAGCAAATAGCGCAGTGACTATAAAGCTGGGAAGTTTGGATCGGGAGGTACCGGGTTCGAATCCCAACACAGGGGGGATGCAAAAGAGATTTGTTATCTCCCGATTACGATCGGTGATTAAATTGAAAAACATCTATGACCCTCTGTTGGAATGTAGAATTCATGGGCCGACCCATCGTTTATATTACTACAGGATAGCATGGAGCTATGCAGTGTGCAGATGGCCAATTAAAATACGGAGTGATACTGTTCCAATCCACGTGTTGGTATTTAATTAATATTTAACACTAATTCGCAATCTTATATTTGTTTTTACTATGTGCGGTTTTAAGTATTCGGCATTCAGAATTCAAACAATTTAATGGTGACGCTTTTAAAATAAATAAGATTAGTTATAGTTATGTCTATATAGTATTCATAAATGTGAAAACTTTTATATCATATTCCTAAACCTATAAGCTGTTCGCATACGTATATTATGTTAATTCCAATCAAAGTTTTCTATATTTTTAATATTAAAATGTTATAAATCTGAGAGAAAGCTTTACTAACAAAACTTTACGACTGAAAGTTTTTATGCGGTTGGTTAAGCATAAATCGAATATTTTTATGATTTCAAAAATACTGGAAACATTTAATATTTTACTGTGTATCATAACAATTTATAATCTTTGTGCATATCCTACACCTATTTACAAACAATCTCATTCCATTTGCTTTGACGTAAACCATTATGAATATGTGATAAATTATCGAATTAACCCATATGACGGGTATGTATCCATACCCGATCTGTATCATTACAATCCAATTTATATCGTGTCAAAAAATATAAATGTCTGCCAACCTAACCAAACCTATCAAATCAATTTTAATCAACTCAAAATATTTGACTGGCATTCATGTATATACAATAATACGAGTATGTATACGAGATATACTAATTTAAAAAAAAAATCCGTTCAAAATTTTCGTTGTTCAAGTAAAAAATCGAAACCAATAAAACTGGGAACCAAAATAAAAAATAAGATTGATAGATGCTGGGTATAAAATATAATGTTCACCATGGCATCCAATTCCTTTCTTATATATATTTACAATATACATAAATATGTGTATGCTTATACATATATATGTATACATACACACAAACTCAAAACATAATAATATTGTCAAATATCGAAGAGCTTTTTAAGTATTTTTTCTTTTAACGACCTCTAACTATGAAGATAAACTTTTATGGTGTTGCTATTGTTGTATTTGATTGTCATGCAATAACATTTTATTTCGAAACCATTTATAAAATGAAATTTCCCTTATCGTCCATAAATCCTGTATGCATATTTAAAGTGATACATAATAGTGTATTGAAATCGTGTAACTCACCAGTATTGCCAGATTTTCCGTGCATGAAATGGTAGATTGCACAATGCAAATATAAGCACAACCACAATAAGCATTCGTATGACGCCCCGCCGGGCCCGTAAAACATTTTGCGACGAATTAGAAATTTGCGCTAGTTGAGCACCATGACGCTGCATGTATGTATTGCCACGGTACACTTTATCCGGCATCGGGCTGACTGTACTCATCTGGAAACGAACGAATAAAACGTTAAAACGAAATTAAAAAATTTAATTGGAATGAAACGATTATTTGATATGAATTAATACGCTCGAGTAAAATTTAATCAAAATTAATAAGATTATTTTAAGACAGGTATATTAAATTGGCTATAAGCTACTCAGTTTTATTGATTTTATGTCTTACCTGATTCGATGAACATTCGATATTGTTACAATCGTATTTAACAATCATACGAAATGGTACATTTTTACTTATGGTTGCCGGAGATTGTGTTGATGTTGAATTGGTCGATGTATTTTTTAATAGAATATTGCGCTCTAATCCGCGTGAACTTTTCCATAATGCAATTGCGATGCGACTGTACAATATCTGAAAATAGCAATTTAAAATTTAATAATAAATCTATATACAGACTATATATAGATTCATTCCCAACGTGGAAGTGGAGTAAGACAATTCTCTCGATACAAACAAATAATCCCATTATCAGCACAACTCGACTTGTTTGAAAAATTCTTTTATATGTAAAATATATATATATGAACATATAAACTGGATATAAATTAAATTTTATGTTGTTGTTATTTAGAAAAATGGTATATACCACAACTCAGGTCTTGCGAAATAAGTAAAAATAGCTTAATAAATCAAAAACTATAAAATAAATTTTCCATTTTATTTTATCATATGAAAATGATCAATCCTGTTTATGTACATATATATGTATACAGCAAGCATATATATACATACAAACCAAATTGAACGATATTTGCAGAGTAGCAAATTATTTATATCAAAAATAATTCTCATCAGTCAAGTGACTATATGTATACTTATTCTCGGTATTTGAATCATATTTTTATGCTATCTCGCTTGGTTAAACCAAATTTGGCAGCTATTTTAATGATTGATTGATTGAATTTTAAAGCTCAAACAATATATTCATATATGAAGTTCATAAATCTATTATTTATGTATGAAAAAATGAATTTATGATGAGGCTGTGTAATCATGATCTAGCAACCCATAATAATTTTACGTTGATTTCCAAGGGTTCATAAATATATGCAGGTATTTTAAAAGAACGTTTGTTGGTTTGACCATAATATTATTCGTTTTAATATAAATTTTGATTGATTGTCTTATGTATTTATTGGTCATATTACATATCGTTTATCTATCAACATGTCACTCATAACATGACAAACCTAGTGAAGCATGCTAAAAACATATGCTTACACTTTCATTTTGTGTTACTGTAAATACGTTAAACAATGTAGAAAAGGAAAAATTAGCAGAAAAGTGTAAAAAGTGTAGAAAGTGTAAAAAAATGTGAAAAGTGAAGAAAAAGTGTTGAAAAGTGTAGAAACGTGAGTTAAGCTCAATTATCAGAAATAATAATTATTCGGCGGAAGCCAAATGCAATACACGGACTACTCGTATGTTATGCACTTGCACTTGCGACCGAATTACTATTGTTCATAATACCTGAGCGATTTACACTTTCCAACATTTTTCGCATTATTTACACATTTTATAATTTTTTTGCTATTTAAACTGTGCCCTCAATTTCTTACTTTCTAATGTTTCTTTCTTACCAGAAAAGTGTAAAAGGTGTAAAATACTGTGAAAAGTGAAAAAAATGTAGATAAGTGTGTTAAAGCTCAATTATCAGAAATAATAATTATTATTGGTGGAAAGTAAATGCATAACACGGACTACTCCGCCATTTTCTTACAAATTTTTCATGTTTTTAGCAGAAAAGTGTAAAAAGTGTAAAAACTGTGAAAAGTGAAAAAAAATTTAGAAACGTGTGTTTAAGCTCAATTATCAGATATAAGCATTATTCGGCGGAAAGCAAATGCATAACATGGACTACTCGTATGTTATGCGCTTGCTTTCGACCGAAATACTATCGGTCATAATAACTGAGCGTTTTACACTTTTCAACACTTTTTCACCCTTTTCTCAATATTTTACACTTTTTTTAATTTTCTGCTATTTAAACTATCCCGCCATTTTCATACAATTTTTTCACGTTTCTTTCTTACCAGAAAAGTGTAAAAAGTGTAATAAACTGTGAATAGAAGAAAAAGTGTTGAAAAGTGTTGAAAAGTGTGTTATAGCCCAATTATCGAAATAGTAATTATTCGGTGGAAAGCAAATGCATAACACGGACTACTCGTATTTATGCAGTTGCACTTGCGACCAAAATCCTATTATTCATAATAACTGGGCGTTATATTTTTCAACACTTTTTTCACACTTTTCGCAATATTTAACACTTTTTATAATTTTCTGCTATTTAAACTATCCCACCTTGTGCTTACAATTTTTTCATGTTTCTTTCTTAGCAGAAAAGTGTAAAAAGTGTATGATACTGAAACAAGAAGAAAAAGTGTAGAAAAGTGTGAAAAGTGTGCTAAACCTTAATTATCAGAAATAATAATTATTCGGCGGAAATCAAATGCATAACACGGACTACTCGTATGTTATGCACTTGCACTTGCGACCGAAATACTATTGTTCATAATAACTGAGCGTTTTACACTTTTCCACACTTTTTGCACACTTTTCGCAATATTTTACACTTTTTATGTTTTTCTGCTATTTAAACTGTCCCGCCATTTTTTGCACGTTTCCAC
This sequence comes from Tipula unca, assembly GCA_951394425.1. Classification (NCBI taxonomy): domain Eukaryota; kingdom Metazoa; phylum Arthropoda; class Insecta; order Diptera; family Tipulidae; genus Tipula; species Tipula unca. The sequence goes on from OX596381.1 coordinate 189,101,588, forward strand.
ACTTTTTACATTGCAGTCCACACAATTTACACTTCTTTACCGCCTACTAATAGATTTCACATTCCAAATCATCTTTAGACCTTGTTGCTGGCCTATAACTTTATTTTTTCTCGAACATCTCAATATTGAACCAAACTTCGTTGTTTATTAGATAATGATTCGATTGTGATTTAAATAAGATTAGTTTATGGTTATTTGAGATGTTTCGGCTGTGTTAGGTTATTAACTATTAAAATGGAATTTACGAAATTATAAAACCTAAGTTGACGCTATTCAGCATTCATAATCGACAAAATTAATTTTAAAAATTAAAAAGCTTTTATTTTGGAATTTGAAACACATTATTTATTTTTAAATGATGGATTAAACTATATTTGAATCTAAAAATCAAATATCGTACTTTTGTGCTTTCACTGACATTTTTAATTAAATTTCGTGTCTCGCGTAGGAGAGCATCCATTCAAATAATATTTTTATTTTTATCATTGTATTTTTAATTAGTTTTTCTATTCATCGTATCAATTCTCATCGCGTGTGTATATCGACCAGCAAAATAAGCGCAATTTATGTGAATAAATAATAATTAAATTAAATTTATTTTAGATTTATGTTTACTTACCGACATCACCAGCAATGGTGTTAAATATAAAAAACCAAAATTAAACAAATCAAACAATTTTGAATTATATAATTTTCGATTTGATATGCATATTAGTTCGATGCTACCATCATTGAATGTATTTTTTATGATGCGGACGAATATAAATTTTGGTATTGAATATATCGCCGATGTTATCCAAACGCCAACGATAACAAGCTGCAACAAAATAATTGGATTGGGTATTATTAAAACGAATAAAAGTAAGGGCATGTTCTACTTACATATATGTACATAAGATTTGATAAATATAAAAGCTACATGTCGTTGCTGTTACCGATTTGATCGGATTAATCTGTGAGAGCTTTTTACATTTAACCTTTTATCAACATAAAACAAACAATCACGTGAATATCGATTTAAATTTCGAGTTACGTTAAAAATTAAGTAACGTCCAAATCTCATATACATATATATGTGTATACATATCGCCATTCAATTTTATGTCTATGTGTATATAGTACTCACCCTTAATCGTTTCGATGTTAAAATTTGTTTACATTGTATTGGATGGATTATGGCGAAATAACGTTCCATACAAATGACCACTAGAATGAATATTGATGCTGTATAGCTTAACGAATGTACAAATTGATACATTTTACATAAAAATTCACCAAATACCCAACTGGAAAGAGAAAAAATAACTTATATTTGAGTTAAAATCACGTTCCGTCGACTAAAAAGCTAAATTGTGTTCAATTTAAAATCGAAAGCTACATGTATTTTCGCGTCACGTTTTATATGCAGCTATACATTAAATTTTAAATGTTATCGAACTTAATAAAGTTTGATTTAAATTTAATTTGATAATAAAAATGTAGACACAGAAAAAGCTTGATTAAACAAATAATGTAGATTTAATTTGGTATACCTGCTATCGGTAACATTTCGTTTGATTATCAGTGCCATGACATTTGTCTGTGAATTTGCAAAATTATGTCTTTGTATATGTCTCGGTAGATTTACTTTTAAAGATCGAAATAGCCAAGAATGGTTAAGTATAATTCTCAAAACCATCTCATGAACATTGTCAGGATTTCTAAATGGTTTCGAAACAAACATTTTTTTTAGGTAGCTTTGTTTCGATAAAGCTAAATTATCACATGTGAAAATCGTGCACTGAACAGTTATTTTAAACTTGACATTGACATAAATCAATCTATATACAATTCCTAAAATTGATTTGTGTTTGAGTTTATAGTAGCATGAGATTTTAGGTATGTAGCTCCCAAAAGCTATTTAAAATGTTGAAATATTCTTAGAATTGTTTATAGAAATTTCCAGAAGCTTTTATATGGAATAAAAAAATCAAAAATATATCATTTCCTTAACTCTACCTGTTTATAAATTTAAAAGTCGATCAATCTACAATCGCTTGAATGACAATTCAGTCAAAATGAAATTTATATTGTGCAAAGTTGAAACGACATTAAAATCATTATCAGGTATACCATATTCATAGAAATTTTCGTTTTCACTAAATATATTCTGAATTATATCATAATAATCATACATAAATCTGGGAACAGCTCTGAATATTTAGATTGGATTTGTAAAATAATTGCAAATTGCTTATGATATTCTGGAAACAACTCTCATTGAAGCAAGCTTCAGATAAAATTCAGACAGATTTATAATTCATATAATAAATGATATTTATAAAATTTATTCATAACATTCATTGAACATATTAAAATTTATTAAATTCTGGGCATTGATAAAAAAAACAAATAATAAAATTTATAAAAATCAAAAAATTCTTAAAATACTCAAACATAAAATTCAAAATATTTATGAAATTCTTACAAATAATAAAATTTCTGGAATTCATAAAATCAATAAAATTTAATAAAATTCATAAAAATCAAAAGTTCTCTTTGTCGTTAAAAATCAACAGTTAAAACTGAATGCAGTTTAAATTAATAAAATTTATGAAATTTGTTAAATCCATATAAATATAAAATTCATAAGCTTTTAAAATTTACAAAATTCATAAAATTTGAGAAACTCACGAAAACATAAAATTCTTAAAGTTTTTCTAAAATTCATCAAATAAATAAAATGAACAAGAAAAATTGAACTACTCCACTGATGCGAGGATGAATTAGATAGCGATCTAAACAATGACGTTTGGGAAATTAATACTCTGGACTCAAATACTTATACAACCTTTATGAAGCTGAATGCTGAAAAGTGTCGGTGGTATACCATATACCTATGAGACAAACAGGACCGACCTATAAAAGTTATGACAAGGGGTTTACATTACACTTGCTCAAGCAAAGTAATAATGTAAGACATACAATCTCTAACCAGGAAGGAATCCAAACTTTCAGGAAAAAGGGACTCCCTCTTTTTATGATGGTGTTTGATAACAAAGAGAATGTTCAAAACATTAACGATATAAAAGGAATTCGCATACTCCACGGCAATCGCATACTACACGGCACAACAAGTCAGGGATTTAATCACACCCAAAGATATTGCAGGCAGGATCCGAGATGTGTAAAAAGTTCAGGTAAATATATTACCCCGGCATGTACAATGTACAATAGGTGTGAGATTGCCAAACAACTACAAAAATTAAAAGATAAACCAAGAAACCAATCGCAAAACCACGAAAATCAAAGGATTCAAGATGGTTCAAAATCCATAACCAAGCAACGCAGGTCAAAGAAGAACATTTGCCAAGGTAGTGAAAGGTTCGAATTCAACCAAATATATGGTCTCTGAAAATAACCGAATTACGGAAAATATTATTAACAGCATTAAAGCTATTACAAAGCAGCTAGATGACCAAAGTAATCTGAACAACATGATACTTTATCAACTGAAGAAACTGCTGCTCTCGCAACGCAATCCGATATAAAATGTTACGTAAGAACTTTCAGAATACCATATCTGGAATGCGAATGGGATTATGCAGCATGTTCCAGAAATAGAAATATTTTTAAATAGAGAAAAAATCGACATTTTCCTAATATTTAAAAACCATTTTGTTAAATCTTCGTCAAATTTTAACAAATCCGAGGTTATAACTTATTTTATTCCATTCATCTAGCGATAAAAATCGAAGGAGGAACAATGCAAGTCACTACTGTAAAGATCCACATCAAACACAGACAGCATACTGTCTCTGCAATATACTGTCCTCCCCGGCATAACTTGAAAAGGGAGAACTACATTAAACTATTTAAATCGCTAGGACATGACTTTATTATTGGAGGTGACTTTAATGCAAAAAACACTATTGGGGATCTAGACGTACGACGTCAAACGGTAAGGAATTGTTTCAAGCAGAGCAGACATCAAAATGTGAATTTTACTCTTGTGGTTCCTCAACATTTTGGCCCAATTACGATGCTAAGATTCCGGGCCTACTACATTTTTATGTAGCAAGAGATATATCTCAGAACTAAATGCACAGTTAAAACAGCAATTCTCTAGTATCGGATCACTCACCGGTTATCATGCTAGTCAATTCAATAACAAACTGGGTTTTCTCTGGTATATTAATGGAATAACAAATCAATCTCCGGGTACCGATAAGAAATTCTCACCATTTGAAAGGCGAATTGGAACAACTTAATGAAACAATTCAATATGCTGCTTTGGCAAGCACCTCCATTATACAAAATTAGAAGACGCTTGACATACGGAGTTAGAGAGCTGGTAAGAGAAAACAACACAACCTTTTCTTAACAATTTATGTAAGTCTCAAACCCTTCTTAAAGAAGTTAAAAATGGAACAAATCAACAGATATCAAGTTAGCCTAACTGATGAAATAAATTCTGATTAATCACTGTGGAAGGCGACGAAAGCATTCAAAAATCCCAAAATGCAAGTGCCTCCTCTTAAACAGGATGATGGGACTTAGGCAAGAGGTCCCAAAAAAGAAGCGAAAATATAATGTCAATTCACAAGCTAGAAGAGTTTCACATACGCCCAGCAACTCTCATAGAATTAAAAGAAGAAGTGATAACTAACATAAATGTTAAAATGTTAAAAAAATGTTAAAAAAGCTCCAGAGTACGACTTGATTACTTGACAAATTATCAACCTATCGGTTAAAATATGTTCCGCGGCAATCAAAAAGTAGCAAAAATAATCATGATAGCAAAACCTGATAAACCACCTAACATACGTTGGCCTGTAAATTATGTCAAAAAAATTTGAAATAATTATTACTATAAAGAGACTTTGAGGACCGAGGCAATTGAAAGGACCTTAGAACGTAAAAATGTATGCTCAAGCATATTCCTGGACGTCGCGCAAGCATTCGATAAAGATCTTATTTATCCAAATGACATTTTCTTATGATATATGAGGCTGAATACTCCGAGGTAAAGAAATTCTGTCCTGATGTCCCGCAGGGGAGTGTCTTAGGACCTATCCTGTATTTACTATTTATATAAGAGAATTACCAACCACAAATGAAGGAATCATAGCCACCTTTGCAGATGACACAGCAATAATGGCGATTGGAAGAAATGTTGCAGATGCAACCAGATAACTCCAGAAGAGTACCAATGCGGTTTGTAACTGGACAAAACGTTGGCGAATCAAGCTTAATGAGACGAAATCCACGCATATTTACTTTACATAACTTTCCATCTACTGATAGAAATTAAATCATGACAGCTGCCATATGCATACACAGCTAAATACCAAGGCATGACACTCGACTGCTTAAATGAAGAGAGCATGCCAAAAAGCAAAAATAAGAACTTATCATAAAGTCATAGGTAGAGGCTCTGAACTTTCAATTCACAATAATCTACTTAACATATCAGCAAATACTGAAGCCGATATGGACTTACGGTATCCAACTCTGGGGATATACCAAACAAAGCAAATAAACGCCAAAATGATACAGACGTTTCAAAACAAGGTTCTTTTTAGCATCGTTAATGCCCCATGGTACACAAGAAATGAAGATTTTCACAGCCACATACGGATGGTAAATATCAAAGATGAAATAAAAATGCATGCCGCCAAATATGAAATAAGGCTACAGGAACATGGAACCCCTATATGCGCCATATAATAGATAACCCTGTCGTTGAAAGAAGACTCTAAAGAACGTGGCCTTTTGACCTATAGTGAACTTACCAAATTAAAATTAGTAAACTGGTTTAATCAATTATGGGACTAACCGTTGGGTTACACTCCAACAAATGAGAATTTTACAAGAAATGTAATTTTTGTATTTGAAAGATAAATCATAAAATTCTTGGTTTTCTCTAAAAATCAAAAATTTCATCAAGATGAATTTTAAAATTCATGAAATTCTTAAATATTATAAAATGTTTAAAATTAAGGAAACTAATAAAATGAAATATAGACAAATCATAAAAGTACATAACTATGTAATTCATTAAAATTTTAAAATTAAGTAAATTCAACAAATTAATAAAACTCAAAGTTTATAAAATTTTAATTTTAAAAATATGCGTTTAATCCATCAATTCATAAATATTAAGAAATTCATAAAAATTGCCAATTAAGTTGGTTGGATTTTAGGAAATTTTAAAATTTGGTTTAAGAGTGTTAACATAATGAATCTTTATAGATACAAATATTTTACAACTTTACTCAGCCTGGTGGGGGTGTTAACCTGACAGTATAGCACTTAAAATGTTTTATTACAGATTTTGCCACCAATCTTTGTTGTCTAAAAGCTTTATTTTAATTTTTTTAACTGAAAAAACATTACGAGATAACGATTTTATTTATTTTCCCACACACACACACATACACATTTATTGTCAAAGTTTATACGATTTTTTCCAAGATAAGATCTAGATAGATGATAAACATAAAACTGTCTCAATAAATTAGATTTCTATAAAAATAACTACCATCGTTTCATACATCTGCTCATATACCTGATTTATGAAAAAATAAAACAATCGGATGCTTTTGTTCAAAAGCTTTTATACAGCCTACATCGTAATTATCAGATTGTACTCGTATCATCCAGTTAATTAAAATCTGTTTTCATGAATTCACGCAACGTATAGCACAATCAATATACCAAAATTTTTGTTTTTTTGCTAAGATTTCAATCTATCATTGTTGAATTTGTAATTGAACCTTATTACCACAAAAAAAAATTAATTTTCCTTTTTTTTGAAAATTAAATTTCCTTTCATCCATAATCGTCCTTAATTTTACTAATTTGGATTGAAATTCTTATTTTGTTTTTGTATAAATACTGGAATAGGTACACAAATCACGATTACAATTCAACATGGATAAAATACATATAGCTCCCGTTTTTACACCACCAACGGCATACATCCCTGACCGTTCCACGATTTATTTAATATGGATAACGTAATTAAAGAATGATAAATTATATTAAACATAGCCATTAAAATTACAAATGTTTACTTACCTGGGTATTAAATAAATCGATAAATTTTGCATGACACAAAATACCCCCACACATAAATCAGCCACCGCCAAATTGGCAAGAAAGAAATTTGTAATCGATCTTAATCGTCTGGACAGGGTTACAACTAAAATAACCAATAGATTTCCTGCAATGAGACAAATAAAAATAAAAATAGTTAAAATGGAAACTTTTAAAGTAAACATACTACATTAAGCTTCTTTTTTGTTAATTTTTAGAGTTAAACAAAATAAGCTTTATGTTTACGAATTTTGTTATGAAAAACCCAGCTGATTAACTTTCGTTTTAAAAACGGTTGCAAAAAGCTTTTAACGTAAATGTATGTGCATATATAACTCAAAGTTTATCGATTTAATGTTAAAACGTGCGTTAATAAGCAAATTAAGTTTGTCGAGACATTTAGTCGCTGAACATCACGCACCAACCTGATTTGTTTTGACTTGTCTTTCATTCGCACATTTTCCAATCGCAATTTCAATTTATTTTCTTAATCGAAAGAATTCGTTCGTTTTGTTACTTGACGAAAAAAAAAATTGAATTAAAAATTTGTTATAGGCGGAAATACAATTTTTTTTTATTTTGTTTATTCCAAAATTGATTTAGATTCCATTAAATGTTTTCTATATAACATAATTTATTTTTTTGCTTCTTGTAAATATGGATGATTTAACAATTTTTCGGTTCAACGAAAACCTAAAAAATTTTATTGATGAGAACAATGACATATACACATTTACTTTGGATATTGTTTTGAATGAAATTCGGTTGGCAACATCCGGTGGAATTTTATTGATAAAGTTTTCATTTTTCTTATTTTTGTTTAAGGTAATATGTGGAATGGACAAGATCTTTATGTATTTCTTGAGAATACATTAAATGCTAAAAGCTTTTCGTTAAGTTTGGGCTATAAATGGCTAACTAAAAAATTTACATTATCTGTGGTTTAACATTCGAAATTAATATTTATGAAGATTTTATATTTGAAATTTGTAAGAGTTGCAATTCATGCTGTGGTCTGATCAAAGCTATTAAAACTATATGTATATTTAATCGTTTAACAATTATTTGGTTGAAAATCAGCGGCCAATCTTGAATTTTGTATCAAACATGTACAGTTAAAAGCTTCATTTCCGCTTAAAATCAAATATGAGAGTATTCACTTATACAGAATTGGCGAAGTTAAAAATTTAACAATAAATAACTTTGTACTCGTAATCAACGTCCCCAAACAGAGCTTCCTTTATAAGTGGTCTGCTCCAAGTAATCTTCTGTAATCTTAAAATCATTATGTACAACAAACTTTTGGATTTTTTGCCCGTTATAATTATGATACTCATAAAAATCATAATTTACATAAATATTAAATGACAATTGTCATGCTATAAACAATTTACGTATGTCAAGAAAGGTATACAGTATAACAACAAAAATATTGCGCAATTGTTTAATACAATTTTACATTAATTTTAGATTGTGTTCACACATAAATTACATCCACATGTAAGGAGCTTAATCCTTATACTGCACAGGTAGTATGGTGACTTTTGATATTGGCCGTTTGTATTCGAAATTTTTCGAGCGGATGGTCACGACACGAACTAACCCGTCATCTCCTGGATGAATTTTTTCAATGTCGCCCATTGGCCAGTGAGATGGTATAGTAATTGAACGTCTTTCATCAATACAATTGCACCTAGTTGAAGATTATCGTTTTTTGTGAACAATTTTCGCCGCTTCTGCAGAGAAGTAAAATATTCGATTTGGAAGCGCTACCAAAATACTTCGACTTGCTGTTGAGAATCAATTTCCAATTAAAAAATGATCCGGTGTTAATGAATAACATGTGCTGTCATCACTCGGAACTTAGCATAATGGGCGAGCGTTGAGAATTGCTTCAATTTCACACAACACTGTAACAGTTTCATCTGCCATTAACTTGCTCCTTCCCACCGCTTTGATTATATGATTTTTTGTACTTTTCTCTACCGATTCATAGAGCCCTCCAAAGTTTGGCGCCAAAGGTGAAGTTCTCATCGGAGAACTGTGTTGCCGACGTCTGCATATTACGGAGTTTACGATCGCCTCCTGCAAAATTAGTGCCATTAATAAATGTTGACTGGTATTCCTCTTCTTGACACAAATCTTTTTAACGAAGCAATAAAGGAGTCTGCAGTTTATGATGAAACTAATTCTAAATGTATTGCCAAATGTATATTGTACAGTAGCAAACGAATACGATATATATGCCTTCAAAAGCTTGGCCTCTCTCTCTCGTTTGGTTATCATAATCATTGTCAACAGTCGCACCTTCAGAAGTCCGGTCAACTTTTGTTGCTGCGTACCATCTACAAATACAAGCAAGAAGGAAGTTAATGTCGGACCAGGGTGATAATTGGATATATAAATATGACAGATAATAAGCTAACTTTTAGGATGAGAGTTTGGTAATATCACAGGTTTGGTTATGTCACATCAAAGGCATCGTCATTCAAGAATGGAGCTAAATTTTTTATCTTGCTTGTGCTTGCAAGTTGCCGGTGGTTTTGAATACATATAATTTCGTTTTGATAGGTGGTGAACGTGTCTTATGCAGAACCTTTCGGCAACTATAATTTCTTCAGCACTAATCAATTTTGTGTACTGCTTTGTTTTTATTAATTTTGCGACTTTCATGAGATAAACAACAATACGGAGCAATTGCATGTAATTGTTTATTTTGATGAGTACATTTTTAGTGAAATAGCCAATTTGGTCAATTGCTATGTTGAAGTTGCCCGTCTTACCAACTTTACACTCTTCTTGAGTTTGGATTGGTCTGTTGCCCTCGTCACTGACAGCTGGCCATATCAATGGGTCTAAGTTGAGCCACATTAGCCCATTCCTCCATATTTTTTTGCGACAGTAGTTTGGACGGATATACTCCTCTAGATGCAAGGCCTATTGGATTGGTTCCGGTTGGTACATATCGCCAATGATTTCTTGGTAGATGTTTCAAAATATTTGATGTTCGATTGCCAATAAATTGATACTTGGATGACTGCTTAGCAATATGCCATAGTACCACGATTAAATCTGTCCATGCAAAATGTTCCTTCGATAAACTAAATTCTAAGTTTCGCTAGAAGTTGAGCTGCGTATAACTCGAGCGTTGAAATTGACATGGGCTTTAATGGTGCCACCTTGGTTTTCACTGTTATTATTTTTTATTATTACTACATTGTTGGAATAACAGACCCGGCAATAAATCACTGCAGCATATGCGCTCATGCAATCGTGGTATTTGTAGGTTTTCAAAGTGATGAAATTCTTGTTTCATATTATCCATCGCTTATTTATTTCCGCTGGAAGTTCTTCGGCCCATTCAAGTTTCTTTAACCATAATTGCTGAAATAAAATTTTGCATATGTCCAATGCAGGTGAGAGCCAACCAAATGGATCAAACACACGGGAAGCTTCAGAAAGCATTACTTGTTTAGTTTGAATGTTTTTCGTCATTTTCTGAACTTTAAATGTAAACACGTCGGATGATGGTATCCATTGTAGACCAAGTATTTTTACTGACCAAGCATTGTCAGTCGGTGTTTTTTGCATGTACTGTTGATTTTCATATAGATGTGGAACATTAGATACCCATTTCTGTTGAAAACCACCTGATGCCGCAATGAAGCCGTAAGTTTTACTTTGATATCTCGCAGTTCATCTATATTTTCGTCGTCGACATTGAGAACATCTATCCTTGGATTTGTAATTCTCTTCTTCCGGTTACACACATTTCAGTGAATTCGCTACAACTAAGTTAATAGTGCTTTGCATTACACTTAGGACAGGATAGTCGATTTATTGAAGGCGGTTGTTCCATATTAACGGTGAAACTGCCTGCAGGAAGTTTCTGCATGGTTCGTTTGATTGAACTTGGTTCAGCTCGCCAAAGTGCATTACTCTGCCATACTAGAAAACTAATAGGCATCTCTAATTTTGAAAATTTCTCCTCATTTTTTAACACTTCTGCCACGATAAATCCATGATAAATAATCCACACGACGCGGGTCTCAGCTTCCTCTCCCAATGACTTCAGCATTTAATAACTACATCTTTGTCTACGCTTCATCGTAATTTCCGTCGGTTACACTAATGTGGCCAATAAGCTCGAAAGCTTGACCCTTAAGCAGACCGACCTTTTAAATATTTGAATTATTTAAATATTCAAGTTAATGTTCCTTGTTGATAGCCTCTTTTTCTTTTAACATCTTCCGCCATTATTGCTGTATTTGAATTGGTTTGATTTTTTCGCACTATTTTAAGTTACCAGAAATTACACGTGCTGATCCGTTGAATACAATTTTACTTTAATTTTAGATTGTGTTTACACATAAATTACGGCTAATTTGGAAAGAAATTATTTTAAACGTATGCTTTTATACAATTCAAGCTTCATTGATTTGAAAGCACTTTTTTTAATAAAAATTTAAGTACTTTGAATTTACCACAAATAAGCAAATAACTAAATTAAGCAAATAATGTTACTAAACATTGGTTGATTAAAAATTTTCAATTGTGCTAGCAAGTACGTATTTATTGTTGAGTAATAATTAAATTGAAAAATATAATAATTAAACAAAAAATTTAAAAGCATTTCAAAAATATTTCAGATTACTTTTGATAATGAGCATTGTTTAAATTGAAAGCTTTCACATTTTATATTTTCAAAAACGATTAAAAAAATAGTACCTCGTTCTTGCCAAGTTACATAATTAAGAGTTATTTCACAAATCTTATACTGTAAATGTTCAATTAAAAACTTTAAAATATGTTTCTAATTTTTATTAAAATATGTATTCAAAAATTTAAATATTTGAGGAGACACTCCAATTTTGAAATTGATTAAAATTTTTGGACAAAACAAAGAACTTTTTATAATAACACTATAAATATACAATTATGACTAAAACATTTTTGAACGCTTTTTGGTTTCAATTATGCATTTTTTTCAATAAAAATTTAAGTACTTTGAATTTACCACAAACACACGTATGTATATATAATTTTAACCACAATCTTCTAGATCTGTTTATATAGCGTATAGTATTACAAATTAAATTTTATAAATACAAATTTAATATACATTGATACAATAAGTGTTTAACCATTATTTATGTATTCCTAAAAAGCTTTTTATAACCATGTGAAACAAAATCTGATTTTAAATAAAGGACAAAACCAAAACCATAAATTAAATATTTATGGTGTTACCAAACCAATAGAATTAATTCAATACATCTACTCTATACGTACACCAAAATTGGTTCACTACCGATATATTTCAGGTTCATCAACAAAATTCAAATATTTAGTACATTTTTTAAGCCACAAATCAACCCAATTTTTATGAGGGTATAGTTTGTTGTACAAACATGTAAATTCCATATCGCTTTAATTATGCATCGTGGATCTAAAATAATTATCACAATTTTCAAGCTAAATATATATTCGGTAATTACTCGCTATTTTGGTATTATGTAGGCATGTGCGAGAATTAACAAACTGAGGGATGTTTTTTTTTTCTATAGAAAATATATGCGAAGATATTTACCATGAAGTAATAAGATTTTTATTATCTGATATACTCGTATCTAATTTAAGATAACATTTATTAAAATTTATTTAGCTTTTTGTGTGCCTAATAGGCATTTGTTTTATTTATTTATTATGTATTGCCAATGGGGTAATACGTGTAGTAATTAGGCGTTCAACTCGACAGTAAGAAAATGTGTAAATATATATATAAGATGTGGCCCCGGTGAATTAAACAAAATTATCAATCAGCTTCGAATTTAATTTTTTGGTTTATTCCATAACATGTGTGTGAATTTTTTGCACTACGTGACTTGGTTATTATATTAGATGACTATACAATATTCTGGTTAATGTTTTATGACAATTTTATTGAAACGAAATCGCCTCAAATTGAATTTGATGATATGTCACATTTTTTTCCATTTTTCGAAATGTATTGTACGGCAAAAAATCCGAAAGGTATATATAACTTATGGATATGAGTGTAGAAGATAATTACGTGTCACGTTATACTTGAAAAGTTAGATGACAAATATATCGATTTGCAATAGATTTAGAACAAAATATTAGCTTAAACCTTTTCAAATGATGAAACAAAATATTAAAATAAAATTTGTTGATTTTTGATATCCATCTCAAAATAAATAAGATTAGTTGGAAAGAAACGTACATCCAATACCGTAAAGCTAGACTATAAAGAAGTTACTTTGATATATAATTCAATAAAATTTGTTAAATATTTAATACTATTGCCAGACAGCGCAGTTCATTCATTCAGATAATTCTAAATACAAATTCTAAGAAATTTCCCTTTTTTTTTTTTTAAATTAGGTGGAGCTGCAATATTTCACCGTTTCACAAAAGCGTTCACCATATTGTTCATATTGTTAACCAAAAACTTACGCAAATATTCTAAAAGCATTTTTATAAATATATTTAAAATGTAATATATTACCTTTCTTAATGTAATAACATCATTTAGTATTTTCCCAGTACAATATGTCTTGTTTGAAATACTTTCTTGGTATAATTTATGCGACAGATACAAAATCATTGAATTGATTGAAGCGTATTGCTTCTTTAGAATAATATATTTTTTTATATAAGAGCCTTTTTTATTTGTCAATGTTTTTGTTATTGTTTTACATCATTGGTTTTATCTACATCTATTGTTAATGACAAATGGAATTATCATATGTTTTAATGAATTTAGTACAATTTAAAATTTTTGTAAAACTTTGTATACAATTCTGGGCCCTAATTTAATTCATACAATTTTAGTCCAAATTCCTAGACAAATTTCTAATATGCCAGATAAAATTAATAAAATTATAAAATTCAGCTAAATAAAATTTATAAATACAATTAAATTCATGAAATTCAAAATATGTAATCATAAATTTGTGAAATTTACAAAATTAATATAATCAATAGTTAAATTAATAATTGCATACTAAAATTAATAAAAAGCTATAATATTTTAAATAGGTATTTGTAATATTTATGGAATTCAAAAATATTTTAAAATTCATGAAATTCTTAAAATACATAATACTTATCCATAAAAATTGTAAACCATTTTAAAATTTAAAAAGTAAAAATTTAATAAAATTTAATTTAACGAAATTAAATCCTACTAAACTTCATAAAAGTTATAAAATTCAAAAATACATACAAATTAAATACAATTAAATACATACAGATATAAAATTATTGAAGTTTTTAAATCGAAATTTACTACATTAAAATTTTAAATAATAAAAAATCCTTGGAAGTTACAAAATTTATTAACTTCGTAGAACTCATAAAAATTATAAAACACTCAAAGTTTATAAAAATTATAAAATTAATCAATTAAAATTTATCATTCATATAATAAATTATATTAAAATTTAAGAAAATTAAACTTGATCTTCAAAATAAAACTTATCAAATTAAAATCAAACAAATTATTAAATTTGTATAATTCAAGCTTCTTCAAATTTGTAAAAATCATAAAATTTAAAGAATTCATTAATCTCAAAAATATTATGAGCAAATTCAGTATATAAAATATAATTAAAAACAATAAATACATACAATGAAATTCATGAAATTCTGCCAATTCATATAAATATTAAATTCATAAAGCTTTTAAAATTTATTAATTCATTAATAAAATTCATAAAATCGTAAAATTCCCGGAATTCAGTATATATCATAAAAATCATCAAATTCACAAAATTATTAAATCTAATAAAAATTATAAAATTATAGAATTCATATTAATCATAAAATTTATGAAATTCAACTTAATAAAATTGATAAAATTAAAATATTATTTACAAATTCATAAAAACATTAAATTAAAAAATATTATAAAATCTACAAAACTCAATAAATTCATCATAATTTAACAAATTGTATAAAAGTAAGAACTATTCAAAATTCCTTAGAATTCCTAAATTTTAAAATTTACAAAGACCATCAAATTAAAACAATTTATAAAATCATAAAATTCTCAAAATTTAAAAATTTCATAAAGTTTTAAAAATTTATTTAAAATTATGGAATTTTATAAACTTAATCAAAATGTTAAAATTCAGTAAATTTATCAATCTATATTAACAAATTCATGAAATTTTCATTAATATTTAAAAAATTATAAATGTAGCTAATTCAGAAATTCATCAAATGTATATGTAACAAACTAAAAATTTTCCAAAAAATATGGTACCATTTATAATAGTTATCAAATTCATAAAATTAAACTTCATAAATATCTTAAAATTCATAATTCTTCAAATCAATAAAAATTATAAAATTAATTAACAACATATGAAATTATAGAACTCACAAAAACCATAAAATTAGCGAAATGCAACTTAACGAAATTAATACAATTAAAAAAATTACAACATTGATAAAATTCAATAAAATTTATTAAAAATACATATACAATTTCATATAAAAATATAATTCACAAAATTAATAGAATTCCTAATAAGATACATAAACATAATTAAACTTTTTAGATTTCTAAAAATCGTAAGATTCATAAAAATCACTAAATTCAAAAATATCATAAAATCTAGAAAATTCAATAAATTTTTAAAATTCACCACTATTCAAAATTCTTTAAAAATATTAAAATCAATTAAAATGTTTAAAATAATAAAAACATAAAATTCGTAAATTTTAAAATTTTAGAAAACCCATCAAATTAATAATATTTATAATAACATAAAATTGTTACAATTTAGAAAATGTATAATTTTTATAAATTTACAATTTAAGAATTTTATGTTTTGAATAATTATTAAATTATTTAAAATCATGAAATTCTACAATTCATAAATTCATTCTTCATAAACATAATTAAATTTATAAAATTCAATAAATTTATCAATTAATATTTACAAAAATTAATTAATTTCATTCAATTTACAAAATTCAGAGAAATTTATGGGATTCATGAAAATTTCACTAAAATTAAAAAAATTATAAATTTAGCAAATTAATCAAATTCATGAAATTCAAAAACAAAATATATTATTTATAATAGTGATTTAATTCATCAGATTACTTATATATCAGAAAATTCATAAAAATTAAAATAAATAATACTCTTAAAAATTAAAATTATAAAATTACTAAAATTCATAAACAATTATAAAAATTATCAAAATCACATAATTCTTAAATCTAATAAAAATTATAAAGTTATGTAAAAACTGAAATTCAATTAATTGAAATTAATAAGATTAAATAGATCCATAATATTGATAAAATTAAAATAACATCTAGAAAATTCTATAAATTCATCAATTTAATTAATTGAATAAGAGTAAGAACTATACAAAATTTTTGAAATAATAAAAACATAAAATTCATAAATTTTAAACTTTATAAAATCCATCAAATTATAAAATCATAAAATTTTTACAATTCAAAAAGTCCACAAAATTTTAAAAAATTATTTAAAATCATGAAATTTTAATAAACTTAATCAATTTTTTAAAATTCAGTAAATTTATCAAATAATATTAACAAAAATAAATTAATTTCAACTTAAAAAATTCAGAGAAATTTATGCGATTCATGAAATTTTTATTAAAATTAAAAAAAATTATAAATTTAGCAATTTTATCAAATTCATGGAATAGATTCATAAAATTAAACTTCATCAATATCTTAAAATTCACAATCCAGAATTCCTAAATTCAAAATTCTTTAGAAATGTCAAAATCTTCAAAACAGTAAAAACATAAAATTCATAAATTTTAAAATTTTACATGATGCATATGAACCATCAAATTGATAAAATTTATAAAATCATAAAGTTTAAAAAGAAAAATAATTTACAAAAATCAATCAAATTCATTCAAATTACAAAATTAAGAGAACTCATAAAATTAATAAAATTTGTGCAATCGGTCGAAGAATAATTTAAGTGTGCACCATTACTTGACACAGTGCATATTACAAATGTACTCTTCGTCGAACAATTGTTTGTTCTACATTGATCAATTTTTTGAACCCTTCAACATTTCTGATATACCAAAGCTAGCTAGTAGTGTGATAGTTTAAACTTGTTTTAGTTTCGATAATAGTACATTGTGTCATTAGGATTAAAAGTGATAGTTTGTTTGACGAATAATTATATTTACAAGCGAGGCGAAGTGCAGCGTAGCCCAGCAAAAGAAAAGATTGTGAGCTTTTAGACCGAATAACACATACCTACTATTTTTTCACCAACGAAGAAAAGCTCATTGTAAACTAATTGTACGAGTAAGTACAAATGATGTAATTAAAACTTCAAAATTGAAACTAATATGTGATGAAATATTTTGTGAAACTAAGGAAACGCATGACTTTTGTTGGGTTTAACTATTGTACGCGTCAAACTGCAAAGCTGTAATTACAATATTTCTTTCTTGCGAACAAAGTGTTTGAATCAGAAGATTTCTCAAATTTACCACTGGATGTGATTCAAACAGCAAAAGAAATTGTGTTAAACATATTGCCATCGCGTACGATTTATGAGTGCGCATTTAAGCGGTTTTTGCAGTGGTGTACTGAAAAAAATGTACAATCTGGATTATATTCAGAAAGTGTACTATTGGGGCATACATACTTTGCCAATTTGTCGATTTGTTCAATGAAAAATAAAATAAAAAAAACAGAATATCGGTTACACACTACACAGCAAATAAATCCATGGTTCTCCATAAAGCACACATCGTCTTCTTTTAAATTTTACTCTCGATAAGACATATTTAGTGATGAAGGTAAGCTTTAAAACTTAAGATAATATACTACTCTGGGCAAAAAATACCGGGAATTGGTTTTAAATCAAAAGTCTTTATTTATTCTTATAAATTCATTACATCCCCCTCAAAGTAGTCCCATCCCGAATGCAATACACTTGTGCCAACGTTTTTTCCAACTTTCAAAACATGCTGCAAAGTCCTTTTCCGGTATAGCCTTCAATTCTTTCTTCGTTTCGGTATTTATTTCTTCTATCGATTCAAATAGTGGTGTCCACGCAGCGGTCTCTTGAGTTTAGCGAATAGCCAGAAGTCACATTGTGCTAAGTCAGGCGAATACAGTGGTTGCGGAACGATATGGGTCGCATAACGCATAACACCCAATAGCATTCCTTGTTGACAGTTTGGCTGGTTGGCGGGAATTCATAATGCACCACACCACGATAATCGCAGAAAACTGTCAGCATAACCTTAATTTTTGAGCGACTTTGACGCGATCTTTTCGGTCTTGGCTCACCTTAGACACAGTATTCATTCGATTGATCGGCTGTTTCTGGGTCGTAAGCATAGATCCAAGTCTCTCAGTTATGATGCGTTTTATTTTGTCTTGATAGTCGGAAAGCATTGTTTTACACACTTCAACGCGGCGATGTTTTCAGTGAGATTTCACTTTTCTGAGGTCCAAATGGTCACTCAAAATGGTTTTCACAATATGGTATCTACGATTTTGGAGCACCAATTCTTTGATTTTGTTGACGTGTAGCTCATCAGTTGATGTTGATGGTCGTCCTGGCCGTGCCTCGTCTTCAACGCTTTCTCGACCCTCTTTGAACATTTTGTACCACTCATAAACTCTTGTTTTCGATAGAGCTTGCTCACCAAAGGCCTTCTGCAACATTTTCAACGATTGGGGACATTATATAGAAAAAGAAAAATTCATTTTTAGCTGTTTACAAAAGGACGCGAATCTCAAACACTAATGAATTTTTTGTCGTGTAATTTTACACAGATGACAGTACTACCAACTTAAAAATAAAAACATTTGTCCCTATCGGAATCCCCAAAAAATTTAAATTCATATTTTCCGGTATTTTTTGCCCAGAGTTATTTTTTGGTATTTTTCTTGCAGGTTGTTTTAATACAGGGAGTAGCGGGTGCATGTCGTTGCGACGAACTAGTCTATTTAATGATAGATAACATTGAAGACGTTCAATCAGCTTTATTGGTAAAAATTTCCTAATCTAAAACAAACAAATCGCGACTCTTTACGGTTTTGGGAGAAAATTATTTGGGGATTTGCAGAAAATACTTTGCTCTTCGCCCAGAAAATTTGGAGGTACGACGTCTTTTTATAATATACCAAGGTGGGGTATGTCATCGGGTAGAAGTGGGCATTCACAAAATTAGTAGCGTTGCAAAAGAAGTGCCATTGCATTTAAATTTTAAAAATACAAGTGAATATACTCGCACATGGCTTGCGTTGGACTTCAGCTACACTCCTTGTAGAATCTGGCGGTGACCTAACTTGCCTTAAAAGGCATGGTGGTTGGAAATCTAATACTGTAGCTGAGGGATACTTAGAAGATTCCATAACAAATAAAACAAACACTGCTATAAGAATATTACGACCCGATGAACTTAGTGCCAGCTACAGTACTAATACCAGCTACAATACTAATCATGAAAATACAACTGCAAATGTTGCCATTGTGCTTTGTTCTCTATACAATTACATAAAGGGTGAAAGAAACAAGACAAGGATTCGATCTATACAACATGAATTTCTTATAAAATCCATCAGTGTTTTACGTAAAAATATATTCGGGTGTAATTGTTCTTTGTTCTCAATTCCAAGTAAACAATATTATTCTTTCTCGAGTCGAAAATATTTCATGTAATTTTCTTTCTGAATTTGTTTAACGTGCAACTGAAATGTTGCCGGAAGTTTTCACAAGAAATTGCTTCATTCATCACAATTAATTTTCAATTTAAATTATCAGTCGAGATAAAAAATAATAATATTAGGTATTCCTATACAATACACACTTTAGAACGTTTTGAAGTTTTTATTTAAATAGTAAATAGTAAATTCCCGTCGAAACTGAATGTTGAACACAAACCGATACTTTTTCAGTAAACGTAAAACCATTATATCTAACCACTATACATAGCTCCATACCAGCCTGTACTGGACATGGAAGGTGAGTTGCCCATGAGTTCTACATTACAACAGAGGGCATAGATGTTTTCAATTTTATTCATCGATCATAATCAAGGGATGAAAGGTATTCCATCGATACCTGTTACTCAAAACATTTTAAAGTAATGATTACGAATTTTTAAACTTTAAAAATTGTTTAGATTATAAACGCTGTTCTTGCTGTGTGCAATCAGTTAAAACAGGGAAATTCCCAGGGTTTTTTGAGCTATTTGTTAGCCACCTTTAGCTTCAAGTGACACTCGTACAATTTTTATTGAAATTAAGAAGTGTTCATACAACATTTTATTCCTTCCAATTTATATATACTCGTAACATATAACCTTTCTTTTTAATTTATGTTTTTCTAAGAAAAAACAAATTAATTTTTTAACATATGTATATCAAGCTGGTTGTTCTAGGAACCTTTATGAAGAAATAAAATAGTAGGTATATAGTAAAAAGCATATAATTGGATTGAGTTTGTCAATACATACAGAGATTCTGTGATTCTCCATTTGGACTAAGACATATAATTTTATGAAAAAAAAAAAAGTTTTATTAATTTTCTATCGATTACGAGTTTTGAAGAAAGATTATATAAAAAAATAGGTACATCCTTTATAAATACCGCCTAAAACTTTCCAGCCTTTTAAATCTACATATTCCCCAAAATTTTATTTAAGGTAAAACCAAAACCAAAAACTATATATGTATTTAGCACACAAAACACCAAACCAAACAGATAATTAGATCTATATAGATTGGATGTACACCTAAAATTACACATCACATAAAGGTACTTTCCATATAGTTCATATACATATACATATCTATTGTCAACATCATGTTAATTATTTAGCAATCGTTTTTAATTCACAAATCAACCTTTTTTATTAGGGTATTTTAGGGAAAAACTAATATAACCTGAACCTATACGTATGTTTGTATCTTCTACGTCGATTTATATGCTCGGCTCGCATCTCCTTATCTCGTTATACATAATTTACGTACAAAAAACTATCACAATTTTTTAATATGATGAAGAGATTAAGGTTTACAATTTAAAATTAGGGTGACATTGGATTATTGTTCTCTGAGACCTAAAATGAGATCTATATCGGGATTATTTGTTTGTTTACGACTAGTTTTGAGGTCGATTGTCTTTGACTTCTATTGATTCAAAAGATTTTACACGTATATGTCCTTTGGCTACCTAGATTCCAAATCCTATACCTTGATTGCAGATTTGCTTGAAGACAATTATTTCATTTCATTCGAGCGGAGTAGTGTGGGTGAGAGGTTATATTCTCGGAATGAAGTGATATGACTTTTATTATACTCACAAATGCGTTGATGTCTAATTTACATGACATTTATATTAAATTTATCTGGCATTTTGATGCCGTCCTTGCCAAGAAAAGAATTTTCGTTAGAATGACACATATGTATATGTACATATATAGCAATTAAGCATTCAACACGACATAACAACAAAACATATTTTCATATATGGTAATATGTACAATATTACTGTGGCACCACATTTTATATCCAAAAGCTTTTAGACATACGACCTATACCCATTAAACAAAATTATCAATCGCAACTTCGAATTTATTTTGTGATAATTTCGCAGCATGTGTTCATGAATTTTCAAAACTACGTGACATGATTGTGTAATATTACACGACTATAAAATATTCTGTTTGATGTTTATAAGAGAATTTTTGAAACGAAATCACCTAAAATTGAATTTTATCCATGTTTGGAAATGAACTGTAAAGCAAAAAATACGAAAGCTTATTATTAATAAGTATAAAGAGATTTAAGTTTGTCTTAACCAAACATAACACGTTAAAGATTTTGATAGTATATGAAACGAAACTTTGAGAAACGATTTCTCACATACATATATCGAATTTTATTCAACTATAAGTAGAATTGGTTGTACTTTTACCGCAGACAGAGAAGTTCAATCATTTCTCAGAAATCATTCATAAATTTCTATTAGTCTTAAAAGAAATTGGCTGATTTCAGACAGCTATGTATATACACAAACCCGTAAACATTATGATTATATTTACCAAAAAACCATTTTTCCATTTAACTCTTTGTTAACGTGCAATATCATTACTACATTTTCTCTAAACGATATCATGTTTTGTTCAAAATGGGTTCTTGGTATAAATTATTTCTTATGACATGAATGAATTAAATTCAATGTGACAAAAAATATCAAAAGTTGAAATATATATTTATAATGTTGGAAACTAAGCATAATGCAAGGCTAATATAGAGAAATAAATCTATAAGCCTTATATGTAGCCTAGGATTATGCTTAAATTTAATTTAGTGAATAAAAAAAAACTCCATATATAATTTTTTATATTCATTTTGCTGTATGTACCAATGAGATAGCAATAAAATGCATTTTGACACCTGTTTGACGGTAGTTTCGATCTTTGATAGGCTATTTATAAAATGAAAACTTTCATTTTTTAAATTATGAGCTTAAATTAACGAAAAATGTTATCTTTACAGGTCTATAGCCTCAAAACAGCGAAAAAACATTTAGAAATTAAAAAAAATTAGCGCGTTGTTTTTATTTATAAAAATAACTTTTTTCGTATTGAAATAAATATTGTCTGTAACATATGTATAAAGTCATAGAGGGATTATTGTCCAATGTTAATCCAAATCGATAATTCATATTAGGTTGGATATAATCGATTTCATATTATGAAAGAAAAACAACGCCCTAATTTTTTTCTTCTACCACTTTTGATTAAATACATATTTTTATATGATATAATCCTTTTTTATAATATTTTGAAAAATGTAGTAACAATATAGCGCTTGCTTCATTAGTTATAATTATATTACCATTATACCAGTATTTAAAGGCCAGTATAGATTGTGTCAATAATTTGGTTTCAACGATTTCGATCCTAAACTTGGTCTTCATACTGTGCAAGACAATCTGAAGAAGCCAAGTCGTGCTCTATACCGTCGCCTGCAATAACCTATGCACCTACCATATGGTAGCTCCATGATCGAAATGTTGCTTCATGTAAAATATCGAAGATTTTCATCAGAATTCTGATCTTTATATTGTATAGAGCTCGGTATGTACCATCTATACTTCGCGTTTTAGGCCGTAAATTACGAGCATGATTCTTCTCTCATTTGTAAGAAGCCATCTACCGTGTAGTAAAACCACTACTAGAATCTAGTGTGTCACTGCCTTTATTGCAAACATTTCCGACAGCCTTTTCACCAGTCTGTATTTGAGGTGACTCAACTAGAGTCTGTGACGAATGATGCCGGCACTCTCACACATAAACGTAAATGCAAGAAAAAGCATGCTGATAATATACGAATACATTAACACATCAAGGATGTTATAATTGCAACAGCTACAGGAGCCATCTAATGGAGCCATCCCAACTCTAAAATGGATGTTCGTGTCTCATTTACAATCAACAGTAAATTCAACAATTTTATAAAAATAATCTGCGAATCCATATATGTCTCATATATGGTTAATGTTCCTCTTGAGTGCTTTGAAGGTGTAATGAAGACCAAGGCATGGCCTAAACGTCTGCTTGTTAAAGAATATAACTTGATTCAGAAAACACATTTTCGCGGAGTTCGCCAGCAACGAATAATTAAATAGTTCAAAATCAAAGGGTGGTGGGATACTCATTGCTGTTCACTTTTCTATCATTAGTGTATAGTTGATTGTGATCCAACTATAGAACAACTATATGTGAAGCTGAACATCTGTAAGAAATAAATATATGATTTTGGTGTATATATTCCACGGAATTTGGAACTTGAGGTTCATACTAGATATACGCAGTGTTTATTTAATATTCCATCATCAACAAATATGGGCGACAACGTGTTGATTTTCGGGGACTTTAATTTACCTAAGTTCAAATGAGTATATGAAGTGGATGCGTAAACTATACTGCCGAAATTTCATGTTTTGACTCCATCTTAACTTTCAGATTTGTCCAGTTTAATCATTTTAATGGTGTTCTTATTGAAGCATCGGTTCCATATATTGTTAATGACGTTAATCATCAGTCAATCGGAACTTTTACTGTCTAATCCTGTTTTTAAAAGATGTACGTCTAAATTTTATGATTTTAAACGTGCAGATCTTGATAGCCTGATTTCATATTTCTCGTCAATATAGACTGGATGCGCGCTTCTCATTTAATGACTTAGACCATGATGAGCAAATATTTTATAACATTTTGCATAATGGCATCGCGAAGAGAAATTATATCGGAAAAGGAAAAAAATCAACAATGCCTCTGTTAAATCGGCATTTTCTTCTTTATCTAATGAATGTGATTGCATGTGTAAAATAGCTAATAAGAACTATATATCAATAAAGTTCAAAATGATTTGAAATTAAATCTCAAGTGTTTGGGAACTTTGTTCAGACTAGGAGGAAAGCATGTGGTCTTCCGCCGACAAGTTTTAAAATAATTTTACTGGCAATAATTCTGTGGATGTAGCCAACTTATTTGGTTCTTTCTTTCAAAATACTTATAGACTGAATAATGTTGGTAAGGGAACATTTACGGATACAACATATTATAGTAAAAATACCACCAAAGGTATTCCTTGTATTACCCAGAAGGATATTATTGAATCACTCCGTCAGTTCAAAGATGCCTGTGTTCCAGATGGTGTTTCTTCAAGCTTCCTAAAAAAACTTGGTTATGGAAACTATCTGGAAATCCTCTCATATCGTTTTTCCAGCTATCTGGAAATCCTCTCATATCGTTCCTATTTTCAAATCCGGACCGATGTCTCTAATTATAGGGGTATTTCTTTACGGTCAGCCTTCTCTTAATTATTCGAATAAATTGTTTGTGACCACATGTATTTGGGACTGAAGCCATATAAAGCTGGTGAACAACATGCATGGGTTTTCCGTGATAGATATACCGCGTCGAATTTAATGGAATT
Source organism: Tipula unca (assembly GCA_951394425.1). Taxonomy (NCBI): domain Eukaryota; kingdom Metazoa; phylum Arthropoda; class Insecta; order Diptera; family Tipulidae; genus Tipula; species Tipula unca. Next base: position 189,126,680 of record OX596381.1, read on the forward strand.
TTCGAAGCATGCTTTGGACGTGATTGAGGTCAACTTGACGTTATTTATGATTAACTTTAGCAAGGCGATTGACTCAATCAACCACGTTATATGTATTGAAAAAATTAAAATCTTTTGGCAACGCTCCAATTATGATAAAATGGATTGATTCTTACCTAACTGAGCGTGTGCAGTTTGTAAAAATAAATAACACTTTTTCTAATCCGGAGAAAGTGCATTCGTGTGTTCCAAAGGGCTCCCATCTTGGACCTCTCATTTTCATTTTAATCGTAAACGACATCACCAATTGTGTCAAATTTACTCGATGATCTAAACATATTTCCTCTATACATAATGGGCAGGATGCAATTAATTTACAGAAAGACATTGTTGCCATTATCCACTGATGTGAAAATAATCTGTTATTTTGAAATGCCAAAAATTGTAAAATTATGTCATTTACTCTCTTTTCATCGAATCAGCATATTGTGATAATAGCTAAAGCATGTTCCATGCTAGGAATTCTTAAATGAAAGAGTTCAATAACTCGAAGGTTTTTATCGTGCTTTATCAACCGCTTGGTATCCGCATTATGCTAGTCATATTAATAGAATCGAGACGGTACAGCAAAAATTCTAATTTTTTATGCGTGGAAAACCCATCAATTTGATCATCAGGGATCAACCTTCTTATGTCGATAGGTGCAAAACTTTAAAGCTGGGAAACCGAGTTTCATAGAACTAATTATGCAGACAACGAGCCATTGAATCTGATATTTATAAGTCATACAATGAATTGAATAAATTTATAATTTTAATCAGACGATCATTGTAAAAGGACTATTTCCATAAATAATGTTTTTTTTGAGAATTGTTAAATTAAAATTATACTGAAACTTCTGGTTTCTAATTAATTTTCTAAATAAATGAACACCAAGTTGGTCGGTAAAGTGTCCACGCCAAGCGTTGACCAGTAATTCCTTTAAAAAAAATTGCGCGACCTATGCTCATTGCAGTAGTTGTACTTTCAGAAACTCGGTCTTCCATCATTCACTTCTTCCGTTCACAAATCCTTTTAGCAAGTGCAGCCTTGCGGTGTCCTCGCGATATAAGACGTTGTTGTATTTCACTATGGGCTACATTTTGTTGCTCGGGTGCAAGACGGCGCTCGTCATCAAACCAATCATTCCTGGGTCTGACTTTTACTATAACCTAAAGTAAGCATTAAACTTCACAGTAGCATTAAACTCACCAGTAGAAACGATTCATGCGTTTCGCTGTGTTCCCAGATTTGTACGAAAACTTTCATTACGTATTTGGCTAACCGAAAAGTTCTCACATTCTGCACAACCCGGGCTCACGCTTTACAAATTAATGGGTGATCAATTTGACTGCGGGGGGTTTTGCGAGGTTGGGCCTATGTTTCCAAATGAATATCTGTTTGTGTGGGAAGAATATGGTTCCTATACTTAAAGATCGAGAGCAATTGGAAAGTACATCATTCTCTCATCATTAGCAGTCGCAGTTTCGAGTTGGAGGTACGGACTTATGTTTTCTCACGCAGGTGGGCCTGATTTCTACCTGCGGCTCTAGCATTAAAATCTCCAATTATAACCATTCTAATGACAGTTTTTCTAATCTGGTGAAAGTGCATTCGGGTGTTCTACAAGGTTCCTATATTAGACCTCTCATCTACATTTTATTCTTAAACGACTTCACCAATTGTATCAAATTCACTCGTTGTCTAATTTATACTGATGACCTAAAAATATTTTCCTCAATATGCATAATGTACCGGATGTAATTAATTTACAGAAGGACATTGATGCTATTAGCCATTGCTGTGAAAATAATCTGTCATTTTTTAATGTCAAAAAATGTCATTTACCCGATCATCGTCGTAAGAGAGTAACCGAAGTAGGAGATGTTGGAGTCTTGTTTACCTAAACCTTCGGCATATTGATTTGATATAGGATTTGTTAAACGAATTATGAAAGAGTTCAATAGCCCGAAGGTTTTTATCGTGCTTTATCAATCTTTTGTCCGTTCCCATAACTTGAATATGCGTTATGTGTGTGGTCTCCCCTGCTTAGCAAGTACAGCCTTGGTATCCTCGCGATTATAAGATGTTGTTGCATTTCACTATGGGCTATATTTTATTGCTCGACTGCAAGACGTCGCTCGTCATAAAACCAATCATTCCTGGGTCTGACTTTTACTATACCTAAAGTTTGCTGAGCAGCATTAAACTTCACAGTAGAAATGTTTCATGCGTTTCGCCGTGTTCCCAGACTTGTACGAAAACTTTTATCATATAACGTTGCAGTTGGCTAACCGATAAGTTCTCACATTCTGTACAACCCGAGCTCACCTTAGAAATTAATGGGTGATCAATTTGGCTTCGCGGAGTTTTGCGTATATCTTTTTCTGTATGGGAAGAATGTGCTTCCTACTTTAAGATCGTGAGCAATTGCAAAGTACATCATTCTCTCATTATTATCAGTTGCAGTTTCGAGTTGGAAGTACGGACTTATGTTTTCACACAGGTTAGCCTCATTTCTGCCAGCTCTAGCATAAAAGTTTCCAATTAACATTCTAATATCGTGTTTCGGTATGGATTCCATCAGATCGTCATAGTAAAATCAGTTTTTATTTGGAAGCTGACTGACTTCCGTGGGCGCATGTATACAAATTATCGATAGGTTGGCGAACTTTATACACAAGCCAAGCTTAAACAATCGGTTACTGGCTACTTCACAAATCTAAAACAGAATTCTTTATAGCGGCCTAAGTAGATTTTGAAGGTCATCTCTACTGTATAGCAACGTATTGCCCTGGGCTACATGGTCTCCATCCTTAGGCTAGCAAGCTTCTTGAAAAGCAATTATTTCGTCAGCACAGCGATTCAATCGTTTAATCGCCCCCTACGACAAGCAATAAACACTGTAGTGTTATTCTTGAAAAACATGCTCGTTAAATTAAATGTACGGGACATGTGAGAGCCCTCGACCACCGAGGAATTATAATTATATAGTTAGAGTTCAAAACGAATATTTGATTTACTAGAAAGGACATTCAACTGAAAGCATCTGATATTTCAACTAATGCTGAAATATTTAACTTTACATTTCTCAAAGTATAATTCAATTTGAAACAAATTTCAAAACTCAATTTTATTCTATACGAGTAGATATACGACGATATACCCTATGGCTTCATCTCAATTTGTAATCAAAACTTTTAGCATATCAAATGTCACACATCAGCTTCCCTATATTTGTATATTGTTAAAGAATATAAATTGATAAAAGACAAGTTTATTTTGGGTTACAACTGAAAAGTGAAAAGTTTCGATTCTCAGAATTCTAATCAATCGAGTTAAGTAAGTAAAACTTGTTTTCTAAAAATATATGCTTTTAAATATATACAGGAAGTATTATAAATTATATGAGATGACGTAAAATGAATTGATTAGAAATGAAATAAAAAAAAATTGATTAGAAAAGTCATATAATTTCCGATATAATCACGAAAAGTATTAATTGTAAAAATGTAATTTGATAGCAGTGTACCAAATTCAAATTGGTATATGTGCTTCACTTGTGTAAATTCACAAGTATTCACGTCGATACTTTTAAAATTTGAGAGTCCCTTTTAACCCGTTTTTGCAATAATTTACTGTTTAAAGCGCTATTTTCCTTCAATATTTATTCTAGCAGATTATTTGTTGGTGTCTGGATTTACTAGTATAGGCATGGACAATAGAAGATAGTTTACTGTAACTACTGAATTTAGATTTTTTAAGTATTCCTGAAAATATAATTCTTACCGAGAATGTGGGTATTGGAAAACAGATAATGCAAGTCTTCGGCCACCTTGGTTCCCTCAAATTCTATCAACTGTTCAAATGTCCATATACCAATATAATTCAAAACTAAAATAATCTGGAAAGGTTATTGGATTCTAAACTCTTTTATACCGCAAAGGTTGAAATACTGTAACGGTCTGTATTAATCGTAACCACTTAATTATTGGCCTAAATCGCCCAAATACAATTACCTAAAGAGAGTAGGTCAAGCAATGGTTCGATGTGATAAATTGTAGTAGTTTCGCATTGTTTTACCAATTGTGCCCCTAAAAGTTGACGAAATTATGTACATCGCGTTGATGATTGGATGATCATTTGAAATGAACACAATAAAAAATGAGTAACCGAATTACACGAATCTTGATTGTTGTTTTGTGTTCATCCGTTTGAATACCGGTTGGTCGGCGATCCGATATTGTTCCCGGATGTTTTTCGTTCCTCGTACCATTATCTAGGCAATTGTATAACCCAATTCGTCATTCACCACTAAAATTTGATTCAATACGGCCCACAGAATATAGGTAATTATTTTTACTAATAGTGGATACTTTCATTTATATACAAACTTACAAACATATAAATGAAATTCATATAGCTTGGTGTGGGATATTCAACAGTTAGGTCGCGTCGGGTTCACGGCAAACTGCCTAACCACCGCATAGTCAACTTCATAAAAATGAAATTTATGAAAAATAACGCTGCCTTTCATTTTACATGATGAAGTATTGGGGTAATATTGTTTGATTCACGAGGATGAATCATATCGCACACACGTGGAGGTGAACTGTGGTGCGTTCCGTATAAGCGTATGATTATAAAGTGTGTTTTTTTTAGAGGTTCACAACTTTGAGTTGGCAACACTGCTTTATTTGACAACCCATTTAACAGCTGATAGTTGCTATTTGTATAGTTTGGTTTGATATTTCATTATAGATAAACTTACATCAGAGCAACGCTTGCAAATTGTTGAATGTTATTATTAAAATAATGGTTCTGTTCGTCAAACTTATCGTGCACTTCGTCCATTTTATAGCGTACATAATCGTCCTTCAGAGCGGCTAATTCGAAAAACAATAGATCGTTTTCGGACCACGTTTACTCTTAATGATAATGTGCATCCCGTGAGATGCCGAACAGTGCGCACTGAAGAAGCTGTAGCCGCTGTACAGGAAAGCAATGAAGAAGATCCAAATCAATCAATTCGTTGCCGTTCTCAGCAACTGGGGTTATGCCCTTCCACTTTATCGAAGATTTTACGAAATGATCTTGGCTTAAAAGCTTTCAAGATACAACTTGTGCAGGAATTAAAGCCCAACGACCGTCGTATGGTCCGCCAATTCGGCTAATTGGCTGAAGCACAAATTGATAACGAAGTTGAATTTCCATTCAAAATTTTGTTCTCCGATGCAGCCCATTTTTAGTTGATTTTTTGTACGTAAAAAAGCAGAATTGTCGCATTTGAAGTGAGGATAATCCACAAGCTTTTGTCGAAACACCATTCCACCCATAGAAAATTACTGTTTGATGCGCTTTATGGGCTGGCGAGTCATTGGTCCATATGTCTTCAAAATCGATGATGGTTAGAATGCTACTGTCAATGGTGAGCGTTATGATTAGAAATTTTTTCGCACCGCGATTAGCTGGCATCAATCTTGCTGATATGTGGTTCCAACAGGACGGAGCCACATGCCACACAGCGCGCGCTACAATTGATTTACTCAAAGAAACTTATGATGAAAGAATAATATCGCGTATAATGTAATGGTCCAATTAATTGGCCACCAAGATTGTGTGACTTAACCCCATTGGATTATTTTCTTTGGGGTTATGAGTCACTTGTCTACGTCGATAATCCAGAGACCATTGAACACTTGGAAATCAACATTCGAAGAGTTATTGGCGAGATACGGCCGTAAATACTGCGAAAAGTTTGTGAAAATTGGTGTTCCAGATTGCGCCTTTTTGAATTACTACATGGCCGAAATCATATTTAAACATTAATGTCATAAAATTTTCTATCCAATAAAGCCCATCAATTCCACTGATATTAAAAATATATTTCTTTGTTTTATTAGGATTTAAACTTGTGTAACTCTATAAAAAACACCCTTTAGATGGTTTTGTAATGCGGTTGTCAAGAAATTTGATAGTGAACCCTCCTAGCACTCAGGATAAAAAGATGTGCAAGCATGTGCACTTAGAATTTGATAGATTGAAATAAAATATTTTGTGCTTATCATATTCTGCGCACAAAAATGTGCAACATATTATATCAAACGGAACCGCCACACCTCGAAACAATAAGCTATAGTGAAGAGAGATCGTTGAAATCCATTTTATCTAAATTGGTTAATTTATTTCTAAAATATGAGCAGAGGATTTCTTAATTTCAACTTTATTTAATTAGTACTGTTTGTTTTATGCATTACAAAATCAGGGATGGGTATTTACGCGTCATCTATTAATTTCTACGTCGACAATGTAGATATCGTAGGCAACGTAGACATTTCATATAAAACGTTCATAATGTAGACGATTTAGTGAACTAGTTCTAAACTACGGTGGCCAGATTATTTTTAGGTTAAATGCGATTCGGGTGGAAGAGTTTTAGAATCCTTTTCAATGCATTTTAATCCCATTTCAATTTAGGTTTGGTTATAAAAGTTGTAATTTAAAATATGGATTATCGTCTAAGCTACATCGTTCGGTATTGTGTCAAGGGCTAAATACACATGAGGCTATACATTTGCTCTATACTGGTTGCTCAGAATACCGAGCACATGAAAAGAGATACTGAGGAAAATTAGCAAACGAAAATTAATGCTTGAGATCGAAGGTGGAGGTAAAACTATTAACATTTCAAAAGTCAACTATTTTATTTTTATTTGAACTTTAGTAGATGTTAAATTTTGAATGAATATTTTTAAGTGAAATTCAAAGTAGAACTGTACTATGGAGTTCAGTTAAATATTAAACGAGTATAACAGAATTTTTGACGAATAGATTTCAACAAAATTTGAGTGAAATTTAAATATTAATTAAAACTCAAACATTGTACACTCAAACATATATATGAAACCTTTTAAGTTAAATTTAGGGTACAATTTGTACTACGAATTTGAGTAAAATTTTAAAAGCGATTTATAGATTATATTAATGCAATTTAAATTATAAATATTTACCCATATTTGAGTTTGCATAGACTTCGAAGTATATAGATTTGCTTAAGTGAAATTCCAGAATAGAATCCTAGTATGAATTTGAGCCAAATTCTTTAATGGTAAAAGTCCATGAAAATTAAGTATTTTTTCAACCAAATGTGAAAATATGTTGTGTCATTTGAATTAGCGTATAGATTATGAATTATAATTTAAGTCAAGCCTTAATTTCACAAAATGTTTATTTAAATTAAACGAGTGAATATAAATTAACATTTCAGCTGAACATGAACACAAGTTGAGTGCATTTTAAATTATTTTTAATCATATTTGCATTTGAAAAGCTTTTGAACTATGCTGAGTGGATTTTTTTAAGTAAAATTCCAGCGGAAATTCTAGTATGGGCTTGAGACAAATTTCAATTATTATTTAAAGAGTATTTGAAGGTAGATCTATTACGCAATATTAAGTGATTTAATCAAAATTTGAAAGAATTAAAAATTGTGTTTGGAATTGAGTGCAATAAGTTTAATTTGAGTATGTGGATTCAAATCTGTATATTATACAATTTCAAACAGTTACCGCAACAGTTGGCCGCTCTATGATGACCTGCTCACAACCATCATGGCAACTAAAGTAAGTATTCTGTCATCAATCGGGAGCCACAGTTTCCAGAATTTATCACTTGGAATGGTGTAAGTATTACCTGTAAGATTATGCAAGAATTAAATTTTTGGTGGCTAGCATTAATATTTCGTGTGGGATTACAGCTATTGACAACTATCGACAACGACGATAATGTATATAATTCATAGTGTGATTTTGTATTTCTTTAGAATAACAACACGATACGGTTAAATTATTATATTTCAAGAAAATTAGAATTTCAGTAATTCAATGTAATCTGAATTACCTGTTTTATTAACAACTCTGTGATATACACGTACTGATCTTCGAAGCTCTGATCTATTGTTCCATAATTGGAGAAGATTAAAATAAACCAAAAACTAAAATATTATTTGTCAATTTATAACGTTATTTCTAATATTATTTAAAATATCGCAGATTGTAGACATTGTTTTAATTGTCGACGTTGACATAAAACACTGCCAAGTAATCTACGTAATATTTTACGTGTCGACAACCACGTAGATTACATGGCGTAATCTACCTCGTCCATCCTTGTACAACAAGTTGTACATAGCTTCGGTTGTTTGTATTATGAATTGATAGCTTTTAAAAATATAGGCATTTATAAAATGAAATATGATTAAACTTTTTTAACTTTAAGATTTTCTTGCAAAAACATTGACGACAACATCTAATCAGATTTGGATTAAAATTATTCAAATTGAAAGCTTTCCACAACTCTGCAGACACACAAAACAACATTTCCCTTCAGTAAAAAATTTCAATATTTTATTATGATTATATTAAAGCTGAAAGCATTATCGTTTTCATACAGTATATAAATATGTATACACATCCATATAAATAAATTAAAGCATAATTAAATTGTTTATATTCTTATCATCTATATACAACAATACCACACAATTAGAACAAATTTAAATATATCTAACCAAAGATAAACACACTCACACCATTCGCAAAATATTATGTTCAAATCTAAAATTAATTAATTAAATTGATTTTATATCATAAAAAAAATAGATAAAACATTATTATGTACTCACCGAAAAAACAACAACAAAACACTAATGAATACAGTGATATAAAAATAATTCGAACATAAATCCGATCGAAAATGAATTCCTTCTGCAACTTGGTATAATCAAATTTGGTGCCATTCGCCACCGCGCTCGCAACAAAATGATAATCTAATATCGAACTTGTACTATTATTACTTAACATATTTATTGTATTACCTAAACTAGTTAAACTATTCACATTTATATTACTATTAAAATCATCGCCATAATAATTAAAATTATTATTTATAAAATAATTACTATAATTATGATTATTGATTAGAGTCAAATTTAATATAAAATTTGTGTAGCTATTACTGCTGCCACCACTATTCGCAGTATTTGACGTACTATCATTATTGTCATCAGTGACGCTCTCATCATTTACTAGATTTGTATTGAAAAAACTATTATCGTCTATTGTTGTTACATTGTAGTAATCACTCGTACTATGTTGTAAAAGTAAATCACTTAAATTCATTGTTATGCATTGATCAATTTTACTACTTGCTACTGTACAGTAAATTATTTGAAAAAAACGTTCTTGAGATGGTTTTCTTCATTTTGATATTTTTGCGATTTATATAATTTGTCTATGTCATTGCAACATATTTTCATCTTCGATGACAATCAAATTAAAAATTCGATTTTTCTTCTTTACTCTATCTACACTATCGATATAATTGACTCTCCTGCTGCTAATGCTGTAGATGATATCGCTATATATGCAATAATGTCGTCTGGTATACAAAAAAAAAACTCTGTGAAATAAATAAGAAAATGAAAGATGTTATGCTGGGATATATAAAATTTAATTAAACATTTTTTTAAGTTTAAATATCGAAATTATTGCTAAAACACTCTTGGTGATAACATCACGAACAAATATAATCTGTCTCTCATCTAGCGATAAAACGTTATGTCAGTCGTAGAATAGTATTAAAAATTGTAATGTTCGCTTTAGATTATTTTGAAATATGTTTAAACGGGCTTCTGTATAGTTGAGCGCCAGTAGCTGTCAAATTTAAAATAACAGACACAGGAACAGTACAGTTAAATTTAAACCATTTGTTTTAATGAAGGGTGTCCCAAAATAAACGAAAGATTTGAATTTGCCGCCATTTGTGCAGTAAAGTGTTGGCAACCCCAAAAAAACATAATTTAGCAGCTGAGAGGTTAGGGTTAGTAAAAATGTGGCGTTACACGATAGAAAAACGTATTATTGAAGAAGATCTTAAAAAAATTATGAAAGTTTGGCAGCCGCAGTTCGAAAATTACATACAAAATATGATCGGAATAGTGTTTTAACTTCGTCAACTGTTAAAAGAAAAATTAATTAATTAAAATTGATTAATTGAAAAATTCAAGGAGACTGGATCAGATGGAAACGCTAAACATACTGGTCGTCCAAAAACAAGCCGTTCAAATGTCAATATCGAAGCAGTGCGTTGGAGTGTTGGTGAAAATCCAGGAACATCAATTCGGTGTCGTGGACAAGAATTGCAAATTTCAAGAAGATCTCTGCAGCGTAGACTCACTATAGATTAATACGAACAGAGTTCGTTGAATGAATTATTGAGCATCAACAAGTGGATGCTGATTATTTGAGCAAAATCATCCTAAACGATGAAGCCCATTTTCACCTTGATGGCTTTGTTAATCGCCAAAATTGTCACATTTGGGGTACGATGAACCCCCATGTGATTATCGAAAAACAAATACAGCCACAGCGTGTCACTGTTTGGTATGGATTTTGGGCTGGAGGCATCATTGGACCATACTTTTTGAAAATGAGGCAAGCCAAGAAGTATCTGTTACTGGTGCTCAATATCGCGACATGATAACAACACACTTCTTTCTGCCTCAGTTGGATGCGATATTGACATAGGCGACATGTGGTTTCATCAAGATGGTGCCACATGCCATACAGCCCGTAAAACAATTAAATTACAGCATGAGACATTTCCTAGTCGGGCCCCCTAAATCTTGTGATTTAACACTATTAGATTTCTTTTATGGGGTTATTTGAAGTCAAAGGTCTATGTTAACAAGCCCACAACCACACGTGCATTGCTGGAGAAAATAAAACGTTGCATCAACGAAATTCAGCAACATTTATGCTAAAAGGTCATGGAGAATTTCGATAAAAGAGATTTTATGATGCAATAAAAAAATCTCAATCTGAAGACTAAAAACTGTGTTTTCTATTTAATTCAAATTTTACTTCATTCATTATTTCATTTGCTACTTCAAATACAGGAACTAGTACCAAAACAAATGGTGCAGCGGGGATCAATCAAGTGTTCAATAAAGTGTATACAATAATTCCGATATCCCCTCTTTAAGTTATCCTAGGAATTCATCTCAGGATTTTTTAAAAATACTTCTGACAACACAAGCGTAAATAATCCATCCCAGACTTTTTAAAAATACAAATATAATTTTTTATACAGTTTTTTAACGGCCATTGCTGGCCCCTTACTGAGTCAACTATTTGGATCCAACGGTTTCGATCCTGAACATGGTATTCATACTGTCTAAGACAATCTGTAGAGGCCAAGTCGTTCTCTACATCGTGGAGCCATCGTCGCCTGCAACCACCTCTGCGCCTACCAATATGGTGGCTCATCTTTCAGAGATCGTTGCACAATTCATTCCGGATCACTCGCTGCGATTTTATTTCATGTACAATATCGGGGATCTTTATCAGATATCTGATCTCGATATTGTACAGAGCTCGGTATGTATACCATTTACTTCACGTTTTGTGCCGTAAATCACATGCATGAGTCTTCTATCAAATGTAAGGAGCCATCGCTCGTACTCATCTGTCAGCGCCCAACTTTCACATCCAAACATAACAACGGGCCTGATCAACGCTTTGTAAAGCTTCAGTTTCGCGGCACTTGATAGGTGTTTAGATTTTAGCAGTGACCTTAGAGGATACAAAGTACGATTGCCAGCTGCCAGTCGCACTTAAACATTGTCACCCACACTGTTATCGTGAGTATAAGAGATGAACCAACGGTATAAATATAATTTATACAATTGTTCAGGGTTCATCCCAGGATTTTTCACATGTATACTCGTACTATCCCAAACTTTTTCGTCCACAAAAAAATGTACAGTTGGTACCAAACTACTCATCCAAGATTTTTTAATATGTAACATTTATTTGGTGGAACATTAATTCTTCTGGGCAAGTGATGGACCTTGTTAGCAACCATTACGCCAGCTTTGATAATTTATTGATAGTTGGAATTGCCGCCGTATAAATAAATGAATAAAAAATCGTGGGATTACTTCAAGGGGTATATCCATGAAGAATTAGATGTATAGAGATTGATTTTAAAACTATTAGAGCGAATCAAACGGAGCCGATCAAAATCAGAAAAATAGATTAGTAGAATAATTGGCCCAATTGAAATGGCTAAAGACGAGTTTACTAAAGATAAAAATTCTGATGGTAGGCAATAGTTGATAGAATGTGTCGTTGACGTAAAAGATGATAATCCGAATCCCGTATTAAGACTGCTGATGGAAATTTCATTCCGTTAAACACGTTGTTGACATACATTTTATTGTCGATAAAAAATGTAAAATGATCAGATCACTTACAGCACCAAGTCCAACTGACCCAGAGAACAAAAACGGTGAGGTAATTCAGATAGACGATCGTCAACAATTGAAACCAAATCGACATAAGAAATTAGTATCCGGTTGAAACACGAGGTCGCCCCATATCACAAATCGTTCAGAAGGAATGAAATCTGGAACTTGGTCGTAATATGCCGTGTGGTAAAATTAGATTTTCCTTATATAGATACATGCAAACGTTTTGCCTTTAGATGAACAAGGTTCTAGTATTTGATTTGGAGTCCGATGTAATCGTGAATTCACAGACGTTTGAAAAACACGTAGACGCATTGCAAATAAGGTAGATCAATCTCAATATGTCATGTTTTTTGGGTTTATGCTCGACCAGCACGGACGTCGGTCATCGGTTTTTTTGGGAAATCTTCTCGAGTCACTTTTACCCGGTTGAAGAAATTACTGATGGTCAGCTGAAGATCAACAAGTCTAGGACGCGGAGGCTGAACAATTGCTGGATCAGTTTTTAGTACAGATTTTAGTACTAGGTGTGATACTAATATTACTTATATTCAAAACTCATCACAAAACAAAGATAAAGCAATGAGACTTTCGGGATTTGAATGCAAGATAATAGAAAGAGCTTCGACAAGTCCTAATTATGTAACATAAATATGCTTCATGAGTTGGTTTGATGATGATTACTATATACGATTAGTTTTTTACAACCATTTTATAGACCAATTTCCATTACATGCACTATAGCAATATATGCAGTTCAATTTCCAGTTATTAATTTTTATTGCGTAGTTTATGATCCAAATATATGATTTCTGATTGTCGAATTACTATGCCGCACTGACCAATATATGCATATATATGTACATACATATACATTTTTCATTATTAGAGCGGAAATTAAAATAATTTTCACTGGATTATGGCAAACCATTTCTGTTTATTTTGAATTAAAAATGCAAAATAATTGTTGAATACATTACATTATGTGTACGGTTTTAGGTTGGCGATTGATACCTACAAACTATACATATGTACATAGATGTACCAAAAAAAAACACCAATTATAAATTTACTCTTGTCCACGCTGTCATCGGTCACGTATGCTATATATCTGACCAAAAAATTTAAATTGGAAAACTCCTACAAGGCAACAGTTTTGTTTATCAATGCTGCATATACATAGTAGTTTTAATAGTATTAATATGAAAATTTTCATTAAATTCAACAAAACAGACCTGTCATGAATGTGTATATAGAAAACTAACTATATGATCACTTCTTGTTTAAATTAAAATTATCATTGTAAATATGTATGTAGGCCGAAACCACATAAGGAAAATTGCAAAAATTTTAAAACATAATTACGAAACCGAGTGAAAATACAAAAATTTTATTTTTAACATTTTTGAGATTTTTGAGATGTATGCGGTATATATGTATGTATGTATGTATAAATTTTAGTAACCAAAAAGAGGTATAATTAGTCACCATGAATTAGTATGGTCTGAAATTCATAAAATATTTTTAATAGAACGATATACATATGTAGATAAGTACCCCCTATATAGCAACGAGTATATTATGCGTAAATCTACGAGTTTATAATAACAAAAATTCCTGGAAATTTTGGTTTGGTTTTACAAACCAAGTATTTCTTTTGTCGAAGCCTTTGGATTAATGTGGATATTAAAATTCTCTGATGCGTAACACCTTAGAGCTTCTTACATTGTTTTATTTACGTTCGTGTAAAATCGCGAAATCAAAAAAATGTATCAGATAGATCTATACCTCACCCGCATAAACTCAAAAAGTCTTATGGCGTTCCACCAGCTCCCTAAAAAATATATAACTTTGTGATAAATCTTTACAAAGTTTTTATTTATATTCGATATTTATGTCTGTATGAACAGCATAAACGAGATCAAAAAGCAGATTCGAGGTATTTGTTTATAAAATATTTGAAGGAAGGATGAAAGAGTTTTCCTTAAGCTTTATTTTTTATATTTTACAAATAAAAGAAAAGGTATTTATGCGGATTAATATAGGGCACACGGAGAAGATAAAAATTTGAATTTCGTTGTAAGTACATACATAGAACAAATTTGTAAAATCGATTTGTTGTAACAAATTTTGATTCGCTTTGATGTTAAATCGAATCATAAAAGTATAAATATGGAAAAATAAAAATGTAGTCTAAAAAAATTTTGTTGCAAGACATTTTATCAGATTTTACGCCTATATATCGTATACACAACCATAGCCCGGTGGCATGTTCAAGCCGAATTTGCGAATTTTATTATCCTGAATCTCTTATTTTTTGTTATTATACATCGAACCATTGTTACAAATTAAATCACTTAATCGATTATATAAAAATATTTGATAATACTAACAAAGTTAATTTTTAAATATTTATAATATAATTATAAAGTACAGGGCCAGTAAATTAAAACAAAAAAATTGAAATGTTCCCTTTTAGGTGTAGGATAAGTGTAATGGTTAGAAATCCTTAAATCATACTTAGTATTTTTCAGATTTCGATTTCCGTTTCTAAGACTGTGTCCGAATCGTGTGATAAAAAATCGTGAATAAATTTTATGATATTTACTTGAAAATACCGAACACACCCAAATTATTCGAGTCTATTACTACCATGATAATTTGTGACAGCTATCGAATAATTTGTATACGCATGTGCAACTTGTGATTTATATATACATAATAATTTAATCTAAAATTATTAATACTTATAATAATAATAACGTGAGATTAAAAGGATTATCGGATCCATTATTTTAATATTAAATTTTTTAAATTTTCAGATTAACAGAGCATCCTAAAAAATGCCATACAGTGGGTGATCTTAAGAATTTCGAAATCATTAGTAAAACAGATGAAGTTAAAGCTGGTACAGCTCGATATGGAGATATTATAGTGAAATTGTTTAAAACCAATGAATAAAATAAACACAATTTAAAATGTATGTTATTTTGTTAAAATCGATAAAGCTCTGTTGGAATTAATCCAACCAAACATACACGTTTCTCTTGAACAAAAAAATGCTACTTTTGGTGCAACAATCATATTGAATACCAACATCTTCATTTAGATTAGATATTAAACCGCAGATAAACAATACACACAAAGAAAAACTACTAGTTTTTATTACAAAAAAGAATGATTTAATTCAATAAAATATGAAAATGCAATAAAATATCCATCTAACCTTCAAATGATACAACTAAGCAAAGATCTAAATGAGCATTGATATCACCTTGTTGTAGTTGATTACAAACAGGGCAAACTGTTCCCAAATTTGCAGCTCATCATTTGAATCATCCTCAATCACAGCGTCAATTTTAACTGGTTTATTTTTATAAAATGGTGATTTTCGTGGTACATTATATTTAACTGGTCTGACCTCGACTTTTATGCCCATACAGCCCTCGAGATGGATCGCTAAATCGTTACGTGATAGACGATCTTGGCATAATGGACAATGAATTATATTATTTTCCGTTAAGCATATCAAGTCAGTGTTTCGGGATGTTGACGTAGTTTGATATCGATTCAAAAGTGTGTCCTCACCAAATAAATCGTCCTCACCAAATAAATAAAACTTCTTTATCGATTAGATCACATCGGTATCGTCTTCATTAGTGCTGAAATTATGTGCGGTTTTCTTTATGTCGTTTAATATCTCCTCTTGTCTTTCTTGGATCGTTTGGTCAGTGAGAGCTCTTATGGTGTCGCGTCTCTCGACTTTTTCATCACTGACCAATAATTTGACAGTTGGGCGTTTTTCTTCAATTAGGATTAAATCATCCTCACTATTTTCTTCGACCAATCGAGGTCGTTTTAAATCTGGAACATCTTTCAAACCACTACTACCGTACCGTTTTGCTCACAGATCAAAAATTATACGAACTGTATGATTAACATTTTCATTCGATTTAGCGAGTGGAATATCAGAAAGGTATCTACCTCGGCCAGTCAATGGTTCAATTGATTTGTTATTGGAATGTGAGGGAGATTCGTCATCACTGATCGGTAAAATAATTTATACAGATTAACTTCATCATAAAATGTGTGGTATACTGTAATGTTCGTTCCTGCTGCTCGATTAATTCCCTCCATCATTTTTTTAAAATTGGGTCCATGTCCCCCATTTCCTTCGCGGATTCCTCGAATAAACAAATATGCGTGTATCATTTCGTTCTGTAACACAAATTGAATTGTGGAGGTTAGTTGATATAAGGATATACAAAATCTAAAATATTCTACCAAAAGCGATTCAATCAAATTTTTCCGTGATCTCAATTTTAAAAGTGGTTCACTTAATCGTATCGTGCACTGCATACCTATTCCCCCACAGTTGTACATGAATTTCAAATCAAATGCACCAAACAACGTATGATTGATTATTTCCCAATCCGGATAGCTAAATTGTTCGTAATATCTTTTAATTTAAATTTAAATTAAAATCCAATAACAATCCATTATTTTAATATTATATTTATTTTTTAAATTTTCTGTGCAATTTATTAGTTGTCACAGAAAATTTGAGGTTATGAAAACTAAAATTGACATATATGACTTGGGGAAAAACTTATCGGGTGGGAAGATTTATTACATATTTCGGACAGCATAATAAAAATCGTGAATTTAGGGGAATAAATATCAAGCAAATGTTAAAAAATTAATTCACGATTTTTTATCACACGATTCGGACACAGTCTATGAAAAAATATTTTAAGTACTTTAAAAATATACAAATATTTTAGCGGCAATATCTCGAGAGATCTATATCATGGTAGTGCTGATATTAGACGTCCTTTTCTTAATACTATCCATATTGCGGTATTTTGTGCAATAGTCAATGATTTTAGGAACGACTCATACATGCTACCCCAAATAGTAATTCCATACTGTAACTTCGACTGAACTTAGCTATAATTTACCCTCAACAAAACAGAAGTAGGACAAACCATTCGCAGTAGATACAATTTTCTATTACATGCATTTTAAATCGAAGTCTTACGTCTAAGGTGATAACCCAAATATTCTAAACATTTCCGAAAAGTTATAAGATCACAATTCATTTGATCAACAATCGATTTCGAAGTTGAGCTTTTATAAATAAGTCCAACATCATCAGCAAATGCAACTTTGCTATCAAAGAGATCCAAGTGTGTTGCCAACTAATATTTTTGATGGGTGCCAGATTGATGTCAAAATAGTGCTAGACTGTCAGTATAGAGTGCTAAATTACAGAAATTGTTTATGGGGAAAAGTTCGTGCTGATTCGGAATGAATCTGCAGCGATCTCTGAAAGGAGAGCCACAAAAAAGGCGCAGAGGTCGTTGCAGGCGACGATGCTTCCACGATGTAGAGAACGATTTGGCCTCTTCAGATTGTTTTAGACAGTATGAAGACCATGATCAGAAAATATAGACTAGCCAATTTGATATTTGAATAAAATCTCTATATCAATTGAGGTTTCAGGAAACAAAAACACTTGAACACTGATTTTTATGGTGCTAAAATAAATTGAATAGTGCTAGATCTGGCTCTGAAAGTGCTAAATTGGAAACATTGCGGATGGGACCTAGTACCGACCCTTGTGGAACATCGCTATTAATTGTTCTCATATCACGGTATTCATCGTTAATTTTTACAGTTTGCTTTCTATTACTTATATAGGAACGACACCAAGTAAAAAATTAGGTCTGTAGTTAGACATATCACTTGAAATACCTTTTTAAAATAAAGCAATAATTACTGCAGATTTCAGAATATCTAGCAAAATATAAATGTAGGACAACATATGACATATTATGGGAGCAATTTTCTTAATAACCTTATTACTAATACTGCCTATTCCAGTGGAATTACAATTATCGAGGCTTCCAATGTAACTGATAATTTCCGATGGAGAGATTAGCGTGAAGAAAATTGTTTCGGAACTTCCACGAGCACGGTGATTGCAATGGATTTGCTGTCTGAGATTCTTAGTCATTTCGCTGAAATATTTGTTAAAATCATTATACATATCATGTAGCTCAGTTACCAGACAGATGACTCGCAATATTAATGATTTCTGAAACTAAAGTACTTTTATTTTTTTTACCAATAATCTCATCTACTAAACGCCATTGCATTTTTAGATCTTTTTTGAAGTGATCCAACTTTGAATTAAAGTAATTTGCTTATGTTGTTTTAATGTCCACAATAATTCTTTGTTGTAGGTGTTTTTTACGTTTTTGTAGTTTAAGATTATTTGGTTGTCTTGGATTTAGAACTTGGATTATTACTCTCTCGATTTACTTGAGTACAAACGTTTAATGAAAGTAACTTAATTAAAAATAATGAAAAACATAATAGATGAAATGGTTAGCTTAAAGCTAAGTTGGCTCGCTCACGACCGTTGAAGTTTTTTGAAACGAACAGGATAAATTGGTGTTAGTATGCCAAACTTAAAAAGCACCCGAGCTAATCCGACACTTTTACCTAATTGACTCTGGAGACGATGGGACGGGTGAAATTATTAAAAATAATGAAAAACATATGAAATGGTTAGCTTAAAGCTAAGTTGGCTCGCTCGCGATTGTTGAATTTTTTTGAAACGAACAGGATAAATTGGTGTTGGTATGCCAAACTTAAAAAACACCCGAGCTAATCCGACACTTTTACCTAATTGACTCTGGAGACGATGGGACGGGTGAAATTATTAAAAATATATGAAATGGTTATAGTTTAAAGCTAAATTGGCTCGCTCGCGATTGTTGAGTTTTTTTGAAACGAACAGGATAAGTTGGTATGCCAAACTTAGAAAACACCCGAGCTAATCCGACACTTTTACCTAATTTACTCTGGAGACGATGGGACGGGTGAAATAATTAAAAATATTGAAAAAAATTGGCTCGCTCGCGATTATTGAAGTTTTTTGAAACGAACAGAATAAATTGGTGTTAGTATGCCAAACTTAAAAAGCACCCGAGCTAATCCGACACTTTTGCGTAATTGACTCTGGAGACGACGGGACGGGTGAAATAATTAAATATAATAAAAAAATGTGTTATTTGAAAAGCTCAAAAATTTTGTAAATAAATTTATTTTTTATGTTGAATTTATTATGTCAATTTTATTTAAAATTTGAATTTTAAACGTATTTTGTAATGATTTCACAACTTGTGTTTACTAATTTAGTTTTTATATGTATTATAAATAGTTCTATCATGAGAGCTAATACAAGTGATAGTATATATCACTTGTATTACCTGATGTACATTTTTTATTTTTCTGGGATAAAATTCTGGGATAACTTTCTATACGTCGTTTGATATATGTTTAATTGAAGATTCAAATGATTGCCCGACCTTAAAATAACCGATAATACCACCAGCAGAATATTCATTGTTACAACCATTAACTGTAACATAATTATTCAAGCTATACGAATTAATTTCATCACTCGTTAGCCAAACTTCTGAGAACAACCATATATCAGATAACACTTTATATGAAGCAAAATGAGCAAATATATGGAATCATTATTCTTACGGAGACTTCGAGCATGTTGGCGTATAATTGAAAACTTATAATTATTAAAAGAATTGAATGAATATGACGAATCTTGTGTTGTAGTTGAAGAATTAATAATTAACAATTAATAAAAGAATTATATTAATTAATTTCTTCCATCATCCACTTTCCTCATCAGAATTTTGCAGTTTCGGAATCACAGATATCTGTAATTCTTCGTATTACGTGCTTGTAAAAATTGCTGTCTTCTAGAATGAACAAAAATTTTCGTTGATGAATATTGTACTGTCAAAAAATCAAATCCACATATTGGGCCAGATAATCGTTATTTCGTTTTGGAATCTAATATTTTTTGTTTAACTTGGTAGTAACGGAACTTGACATAAATTATATTTAACAATTTACCATATTATCATTATTTTTCTTTCGGAAAGTATAATCAATGTCAGTTTCAATACTGTATTGCTGAGATTCTCTTTGTTATAGAACGGCCCATACCAACAATGTTTAATGAGCTATTGTGTTGCTGTTGTTCAAGCTGTACAACCCTCCCCGTTGCATTTTTAGAAGGTCACATTTGAGAGTTTTATTATCGTCTGTTAATTGCACAGCTTTTTGTAAAGCCCAAGGCGATCTTTTAGTCTCTTATTTTAACTTTAATGAATACACAAACACTACTCGAACAAGTTCAATAAAAATTAAATATGAAGGAAATGAAGTGTTATCACTTTTTTTTGCATATAAATCACTAACTCGAATGCATTGTTATTAAAATATACAGATATCACATTTATATAATTCTTTCCACAAATTATTTAGACTATTGAGTGACATGTATGTACATATGCGGAAATATTAGATGTTTTAGTTCACTCTGTATTTTATTTTTTACAGTTTATGCTTTTGTGATTATAGATAGATATTATAGATCTGTACCCTATACAACAGGTCGGAATAGAATGATATTGAAATTGATATTTTAAGAAAATGCCCGCAAAAAGTTACCACCATATACATAGTTAAATAAAAAAATTAAATTTTAAATTTGTGGAAGTTCGCAGAATATGAAATAACACAAAATATTCAATTTTCAAAAAATGACATTCTATTTCATCCAATTTTCATTCTAACAACCACATTTCGAAACATCCACATCCCAACACCTTTTAGCTCGATATTACATTTTAATGAAATTTTTATTCTAGGAATATAGAATTTAATTAAATGAACGGCCTGTCATTCTACTCTAAAGCAGATGATATTTCAGGAGGTATGTATGTTTTATTAAATATTTTATGCCTTTATAGCGTACAACTATTTATACTTTTATGCCTTTATAGCGTACAACTATTTTATTAAACCTTGTATGCCACATTCTCTATAGACAACAAAACAAAGTCATAACACTATTTAATATATAAAACCATAAAATGTTGATAAACATGATAATATGCTCATAAATGTATATATGTAATCATAAACCTGTGTTTTCATCCTTTTTTATCACCATAGTTTAATATTAGTGCTTTTATAATATCTATAGACACATATCATTTGTAGTTATAAAACAATAATCGCCATCCCATTTAACATAATGAACAATACCCATAGAAGTACCCATAGGGTTGTTTTAAAATACAAGTCCACACAAAAATTAATTACTTTCACAGCTTGTTAAATCAAAAATAGTGCATTCATAAATTACGTTCAAAAGATAATGAAAAGCTTTTACAAAAATAATCTCAATCAATTTGGAAATAAAAGTACCTAAATCAACCTAACAACAAACCGTATAAGCATTCATATTTCGAACAAATTTTGAATAGAAGCTTGAATATAATCTACCATAAATTTTTTGTTATATATAAATTCAAATTAAAAGATTTCATATTACCTAAATTCCCTTTCATCAGAAATAGTTACATATTTTTCTTTTACCTAAAAACTCGTCTTTAAATTGCTCTTCTAACATGGAAACATACATGGAAAAATATAGATAACCCTTTAACGTCCATAATAATAATATAGCTCGGATAGTATGATAATCGTAAAATCTACATAACTTCATAAAGTTCTCTTTTTAATTTAAAATCATCTAGAAGTCATCTAAAATTTAATTACATTTTGACACATTTTAGCATACTAAATTTGACTATAAACTACTGTGTGAGTGACGGTTATTAAAATGCGTATTAAAAATTATACGTCGAAATTTAATATTTTTAAATTTTAATTCAAATTTTTTCAAATACCGAAATTTATCGTAAACAATTTATCGTAACAATTCATCGTAAAACTATTTACCGTATAAACAATTTATCGTAGATACAATTTTTAAGCACAATTGATCGTTAACACTTTAGTTTCATAACAATTTAGGTTGTGTCTCAGATTTAACGATAAAATTCGGTTTATTATATATACGTATATTTGTTATATATATATATATATATATATATATATATATATATATATATATATATATATATATATATATATATATATATATGTATATATATATATATATATATATATATATATATATATATATATATATATATATATATATATATATATATATATACCCCAGGGGGTTGCTGGTCCTCTATGGGGCGCCTCCCCAAGGTGGCGGATAGGGGAATGCTCACCACTTTACCTGGGGGGTACTGAGGAAATAAAATACTCAGGGCGGACCAAAACCAGACAAGTCCTGATAGGCAAAATGATGGCGGATAGTGAAAACAATGTATTACCCCAGGTGGGTACCGAACCAGTTCGGGAATCCCACTCCTCTATTTTAGAGGGCTGTCCCATGGATTCTGGGGGGGACAAACCACCGCAAAGAAATTGGAGAATGATCCCGGCGGGCGGCCAGGATAGGACATTAGAAGCAGCTACTGGGAGAGGAAATGTATATAAGGATAACGCTGATATTTTCAAGAGATCAAATTTTATCAGCAGGTCCCGCCGCACCACGTTTCACTTCCCGACATACAAATGGATAGTGCAAAGAAACGGCGTTTTGAAGCGGAAGAGCATAAGCTAGCACTAGATGAGCTCGTAGCAGCCATTGAGCAGGTAGAAAAGGAATCAAATAGTCTAAGTATGCTGGTTAAGGCAAACCCAACTACTAAAAACTTAATAAAAGACTCAGTTTCTCGAATGCGGATAGCTATATATAAATTAGCTAGTTATAAGCAAAGTGCGCAGACGTGGAATATCCAAATGACTGGTAATGAAAAGAAACAAAAGACTGTGTATAACCCAGACGCTCATGGATCTCCGCAAAATAGAAAGTGTAACGCATCAACGCAAACTGAACTGGGTTTGACTGATGCAAAACCTGTGCTAAGGGAGATATCTACACAAACAGTGGAGACCAGAGAGACGGAAAGCAACCGACAATTCGAGGAGCTATGTAACCGGATACACTCAGAAATGACACCCCAAGAAATCCGACAAACGGTTGCTCAGGACTGGCCACAGGAAGTGTTCAGGGTTACAAAACTCAATCACGACAGCTTTCTGGACAATAAAGCCACAGCCAGAGGAATCCTCTGGGATGGGTGTAGACCGTTTACCCAAGAACTACATAATCTGGGGGAGCAAGTGCCAGGGCTCCAGCATCTGCTAAATAATAAAACGCTCCAACCAGGAGAAGTCGCGGTTATACAAAGCGCCTACACGATCGAAATGGAAGGGGAACCCGAAACCTCTCAAAATATCGGCAAACTGGTGATTGGCTGCGTTAGTCAACATGAAGATGACAATGTGCAGGAAGAGCAAATAATAGAGGTGGCGAAGAAGATTAGAAGTCATTTCCAAGGATGCATGGAAGAATTAAACATTGTCTCAACAACAAGCAACGTCTTAGAACTACGCAAAATAATGGAATGCTGCTTTATTGGCAGTGGTGTGAGTGTTTTCATTTGCACAGCAAAGAAAAGAGAAAAGCGGAAGGTTCAGGTCAAAGAAACAAAAGGTGAAAACCCCAAACCTAACACAAAGCAAATCGACACTGAACAGGCCTTCGTAGAAGTAGTTCGGCGTAAAAGAAGGAGACAGAATAAAAAGGAAACCGTGATAGTGAAAGCGAAAGGTCAAACTTATGCTGGGCTCCTGAAATCCGTGAAGGAGAGTGTAGACATAAAAGTTGTAGGTGTTGAAATAACGGCGATGAGAAAAAACAGGACAAATGACCTAATAATCCAGCTGAAGGGCGGAAAGAATAAAGCCGAAACCCTTAGAGAGGCGATTGTAGGAAAGGTAGCTGGTGTAGAGGCCGTTCATCAAAAAGAAATGGCTGTTATACACATACGAGATCTCGAAGAAAGTAGTGCTGAGACCGATATAAGAGAGGGAGTCCGGGAAGCTTTGGAGAAGGCAGATACCGACCAAATTTTTGTAACCTCAGTAAGGCCTGCTTATGCAAACACTAAGAATGCAACAGTGAAACTGCCCAAGGAATGGGCAAAATTGATAGTGGATAGAAGGCGTATCAGAATCGGTTGGGTATCGTGCAGAATATATCTTCGTCTCCCGGATCACCGGTGTTATAAATGCGGAGAGGAAGGACACAAAGCACGAAACTGCAATGGACCGGACCGCAGTGGTATCTGTTTCAGCTACGGTAAAAGTGGTCACATGAGAAAGGGCTGCAATGAGATAAAACACCCCATGCATAGGGCGAAGCAAAGCTCAGAGGGGGTACCCCCTCTGGAAAATAATCTAGACCAAAGCGCAGGAGAAGTAGTCACTCATAATGCGCCTGCTTCAACTTAACACACATCGCAGTAGGCCAGCCCAGGATCTCCTTGTTGCTACTGCCCGTAGAAGGCATGTAGACGTGGTCCTGGTGAGCGAGCCGAATCGATCGAAGCTGGAAGGAGGAAGTTGGATACCAGACTTAGATGGAGACACTGCTCTAAGCGTAGTGTCTAAAGACATTGTAACAATAAAGACAGGTGCAGGAAAAGGAGTGGTCTGGGTGGAACTGCAGGACATTGTAATCATAAGCTGTTATTTCTCACCAAACAAATCCCTAGGCGATTTCGCACGAAGCCTGGACGAACTCAGTCTGATTATTTGGAACCAGAACAAAGACGTAATTGTTGCAGGTGATTTCAACTCGAAATCCCCCGAGTGGGGCGGAAATATACTAGACAACAGAGGTCAACTCTTAGCAGACTGGGCTGCATCATGTGATCTATCGAGCCTTAACACAGGGCAGGCTCCAACCTTTGAAAGAGGCAACTATGGTTCCTTTCTTGATGTAACCTTCGGCTCTGCAAGAACAACCCAACGACTTAAGAGTTGGCAAGTTTTGGAAGATGAAAGCCTTAGCGACCATCGCTATATTATGTTCGAAGTGAATACGATTCACATGCGATCATCACAGTACAATACTACCAGTAATAGCTGGCGTGTAGGAGCAACAAAACAAGAATATCTCCGCAGCGTAATTCGTTGCTACCTGAACTCCTCTAGCATTACAACTACGGCACAGCTAGTAGAAACCGTCAGGAAAGCTCTGCCGAAGGAAGAGAGGAAGCTCTACCGAAACAACGTAGGAAAGGAAGAAGAAGTGTTTATTGGTGGACTTTAGAAATCGAGGAGATTCATGGCAGGTGCAAGCGTGCCAGAAGGAGACTACAAAGAGAAGCTAGGCGTACCCACGGTCAAACCAACGCATCCTACTACCAAGAGCTTAAAAGTGCTAGAAAAGACATGAGAACTGCAATTCTACGATCGAAGAAGAAATGCTGGAAAGACCTCTGTAGTACTGTGGAGCATGACCCCTGGGGAGATGCTTACAGGATAGTCACTAAAAGATTTGGTCGGACAGTACCTCTCTTAGATGCAAACACCATGATGGCAGCTGTGAATGAACTCTTCCCAGCCCATCATCGTATGCCTCATGAAGAGATACAAGTGCAGGAGACTCCGTTGTTCACTGCAGAAGAATTGGAAACAGCATGGCGAAAAATGAAAACAAAGAAGAGTGCAGGGCCAGATGGGATCCCACCAGAAGCTGTAAGATTTGCTTCGGAGACCAACCCAAATAAAGTCTTGGCCGCTATGAACGAAGCACTTAAAAAAGGGAAATTCCCCTACAACTGGAAAGCTGCTAGACTGGTTCTTCTTAAAAAAGAAGGAAAACCAGACGGTATACCCTCATCATACCGACCGCTGTGCTTACTTGACTCGTTCGGGAAACTTTTGGAACACTTACTACTCCGTCGTTTGGCGCAAGAAGTAAACGAAACAGGTGGACTTGCTACTAACCAGTACGGATTCAGACCGGGACGCTCTACGACTGATGCACTAGCAGAAGTTATGAGTTTAGTAGACACGGCTGCCGCCGGGTCCTGTCACACCCGAAATATCCCGGTAGTGATGACCTTTGATGTACGAAATGCATTTAATAGCGCAACCTGGGAGATAATCCAACAAAAGCTGAAAGAACTACACGTGAGCCCGTACCTAAGGAAAATGATCCAGAGCTATCTAAGTGACCGACGCATTTTGATGGTGTCAGAAGGTATAACAACTCAGATAGAGATTACCAGTGGGGTCCCACAAGGCTCAATCCTTGGCCCAACGCTATGGAATATCCTATATGATGGTATTCTCCGAATCGATTTGCCCGAGGGTGCTAAGTTAGTGGGTTATGCGGATGACCTAGCACTTATTGTATCCGCAAAACACGAATACCAGGTAGTAGAAAGAGTGGAAGCTGCGGTTGCAGCCATCTCTAGATGGCTTTTCATTCATCGTATGCAGCTGGCTCCAGAGAAGACTGAAGCCATAGTAATGGCGGGTAGAAGAGCCCTCTCTCCGATGGCCTTCCGCGTGGAAGGGGTCACTATAAGGCCAGTACCCCGTATTAAATATCTAGGCATCTGGTTAGATTACCGACGCAGCTTTCAAGAACATATTAGAGAGATAGTCATAAAGGCGACCAGAACAACAAAATATCTTGCACGGTTGATGGCAAACACTGGTGGACCTAGCTCATGCAAAAGAAAACTACTAGCATCGGTTGTTACATCCATCATATTGTATGGAGCACCTATCTGGAGTCGTGCTCTGAACACCGCTAGAGCTAGTGACCAAGTAGAACGGGTTCAACGGACGATCGCACTCCGCGTATGCAGCGCTTTCAGGACAGTTTCGAAAGAGGCCTTCTTTGTAATAGCTGGTATGCCACCTGTAACTCTTATGGCTAAAGAACGAATAGCTGTTTTTAGTGGAACCCCTAAAAAAATTGCGAAGGAACAACTTATGATTCAATGGCAGACCCGGTGGGAGGAAGCTGATACTGGCACTTGGACAAGGCAGCTCATTCCCACTCTAGAGAAGTGGGTGGCGCGTAAGCATGGAGATACCTGTTTTCACCTAACACAGTTCTTATCGGGCCATGGGTGTTTTAACAGCTACTTCTTTAAGATGCATATTAAGGAGTCACCTAACTGCTTCCACTGCGAAGAGGAAGACATAGCAGAGCACACTATACTGCACTGCATAAGGTGGGTGCAGGAGCGGCAAGAGTGTGTTAATCATGTGGGGGAACTAACCACAGATAATATAATCGAAAAGATGCTGGTGGAAGAGCAATCGTGGAACATCATAACCAAAATGATAAAGACCATCTTGAAACAAAAAATAAGAGAAGAGACGATGAGATGAGCAACCGAAGCTCCAGGTACACAACTTAAATTACGGACATCCTTTGACTGAAGTAATGCAATCTTTTGCGATCCCGGTCATCGTGAGGAGTGAGGGTGGGGGTTTTTAGTCGGTAAGAGTCCGGCACAGCGCCCATGAGGGTTTTCCCCCTCCTTCAAAAAAAAAAAAAAAAAAAAAAATATATATATATATATATATATATATATATATATATATATATATATATATATATATATATATATATATATATATATATATATATGTATATATGTATATATATATATATATATATATATATATATATATATATATATATATATATATATATATATATATATATATATATATATATATATATATATATATATATATTGATAAATTGGATTTTATAAAACTCTTGTAACAAAATTTAAAAAAAGCAGAAACATTTGATGAAAAAATAATTGTGCTTATGTATTATGTAAATAAAAAATACAACAATCATAGTATATTGGAATATTATCGTAATAATTTGAATTAGATTATTTAAAATTAAATAAAACTATTATCGTAATAATTTGATTAAGAATATTTAAAATTAGCTTCAAATACTAATAATAAAAAAAGTCCTAGATTTTTGAAATAAACAAAGTGTAACAAAATGAATACTATTCGGTTCGTAGTGACACAGTTGCAAATAATATTTTCTTTGAGTAAGACGTGCTCATATGTATAAAATTAAAATAAATAAAAGTACATACAAATTGGGCTATTTAATATAATTTTAGTACGTTTTGTACAGGTAAGTATATTATAATAATTAAATTATTTATATAATTCTTATTAAAAATTGTGAGATATTTGATTTTGAACATTAAAAAACGCAAACACAAATTTGAGGTTATGTTACATAGAAACGTGTGTTTGAAAAAAGTTTTCATTTTAAATAGCTAATGCTATTTAATATAATTTTAGTTCGTTATGTATGTATATTGTAATATTTAAATAATATATGTATCGTAATTTGTTTGCTTATAAACATTATAAACACGCCAAAAACAAATTTGAGGTTATGTTACATAGAAACGATTGATTGCAAAAATAGTTTGTGCACAACACAAGTTTTCATTTTAAATAATGCCAAAGCGATCTATTGTTAAACATATAACTCCACGCACTTACAGGCGTAGAGCTCGTGCTGTGCTTAGTGAATACATGTCAGTGACCCGTTATAATGAATTACCAAACGAACGTGGTATTTCAGATTCAGTTTTTAGTGATGTTTCAATTACCGACGAGAGAGAAAATAATGTTTCTAGAAGTATTTTTCTAAATACTGATGTAGTAGACTCGTCGTTACAAAACTTAAACTTGTCTGAGCTGAACTTTTATAATCAAGCTACCGATGAGAATATTTTTAGTAGTAGCAGTTTAAATATAGAGCGTAACTCTGTAAATTCGTCTGCTACAGATTTGTTCGACCATGGTCTTGGATACATCGTCAGTTTCGTTTACCGAAGATGTTCTCGAAAATGACCATGAACCGTCGTCATTTACTTTCATAGAAAATATTCAACAATGAGCCGTTGAACATAAAATTACACACAGCGCGCTTAACGATTTATTAAAACTACTAAAAACGAATGGACACTCAGAACTTCCTCTTGATTCTAGAACAATTTTGAAAACAGCTAAACTCATAGGAACAATAACCAATGTCGACCCTGGTTATTATTGGCATTTTGGTATTGAAAAGGCAATAAAACATTTATATTCCACTGAATGGCCAGAAGAGTTGACTATGTTTGTTAACATAGATGGACTCCCGATCAGTAACAGTTCAAAAAGTCAATTTTGGCCAATTTTAGGTTTAGTTCCCATGGTTTGTAGGACCCCATTTGTAATCGGAGTCTACAGAGGTACGGCAAAACCCAAAAATTGCCAACTTTATTTAAATAATTTTGTCAATGAATTAGACAGATTGATGACAGCTGGTATTACAATAAACAGTAGCATATACAAAATAAAGCGTGTCGTATTTGTGTGTGACGTTCCAGAAAAAGCTTATGTACGTTTCTCTAAAGGCCATAACGCTTATTTTGGCTGCGAATTCTGTAAAGTAGAAGGTGAATATTGCCATAAAAATCACCGTATGGGTTATCCAACTCGATCGGCTAGATTAAGAACCGACGAAT
Source organism: Tipula unca (assembly GCA_951394425.1). Lineage (NCBI taxonomy): Eukaryota > Metazoa > Arthropoda > Insecta > Diptera > Tipulidae > Tipula > Tipula unca. The sequence goes on from OX596381.1 coordinate 189,156,416, forward strand.
TTTTCAGAAATCGTTTGCAAGAAAAGCACCATACTGGATCTTCTCCTCTTGAAAAATTATGTATTGACATGGTGAGAAGCTTTCCGCAAGACTATATGCATGGCATTTGTCTTGGTGGTGTTAAAAAAAACATTTTATGTTGGATTAAAGATCGGTTTAATTTGAGAGTCAGACTCCCAGCTGCTAAACTAAAAATGATATCTGATCGTTTATTAAAATATAAAATTACTCAACCCAAAGAATTTAACCGGAAATTCAGATCGTTAGACGAAGTACATAACTGGAAAGCAACTGAATTTCGCACGTTTTTATTGTATGCTGTGCCTTTTGCTCTTCAGGCAATAGTAAATGATGCAGTTTACGAGCATATGCTATCATTTCATTGCGCCACATTTTTATTTATTTTGTGTTGTAGAGACTGTAGAAAATGAGAAAAACTGTATGGCTGTGCCAAAATGTTGGGTAGAAAATCTTCAGCTATTCTACCCAGCCCAAAGTAGGGAAGTAGCTCGCGCTCGTAAAAAATGCATTCCCCCTGGTTCAGATTGGCTAACGATGCCTTGTAAAATATTACGTGACGATATAGGTAAGATCACCCCATATTGAACAGTTAATATAAGTACATTTCAACTGATTATTATTTCTATGTATAGAATCATTAAAAAATGCTCTAGAGCATGAGCGTGATTTAGTATTGGTGACATGCAGCGAAAATGAATCAAACGTTTTATCAATAGATCGACCAATTGCAGAACCACTGAATCTAAATTCAATTTTTAATCCCGGACAGCAACACCAACCGCAAGTCGAGAAATTACTATATAATTGTAATATTGTGGCTAGTCACCAATCTACACCAGTAACCCGTGCAAACGATGCTGATGTTGTTTCAGGCAAGTCTTCTAGATGCGACACAAATGGGCACGACATAATAAATCAAAATGATGTATCATCACCCATATATTCACGGATGCAAGAAAACAAAGTTCCTGGATCACCGCAACTTACAGGTATTATTTATACCAGCTCGAACGATGTTGATGTTGTGTCAACTGACACGTTTTCTAGATGTGACACAAATGGGCACAACACAATAAATCAAAATCATGTATCATCCCACATGTATTTACGGAGGCAAGAAGACACAGGTACAAGAATTGCGCAACCTACAGGTACATATAATACATTAAAAATAAAAATGTTTAAAAATAATTTTAACTTCACTTTAATTATTTCTCTGCTAGACGATTATAATTATTATAATGAACCGTATAATATATATGAAGGATATCACCATATAAGTATAAAATTGGAGCAAAAAAATATGTTCAGGATCAAACCGAAAAAATTATAAAAAATCAAGCGGATCTAAAAGCAGCTATTGACGTCATCGCAGAAAAAATTCCAACCGCACATTTAGTATCACCGTTTTCGGACAATAAACCAAACGATATGGTTTTTCCAATTAAATCATTGGAAGACTTGGAAATTTACGAAAAAAAATTAAAAGATGATCCGGAGTTTAAAAGCAGAATGGTAAGTTTTGAAAAAACAATTAACTTTCTATACTTTTCAGTAATTGTGCTGTTTACATTATTTATATTATGTATGTAGTAGCTCCGTAAAAATTCAATGGATTTTTATAACGACATCAATATACGAGTATTTCTTATACATAATTAATGAGTGGATTTAATTTGCTCGGATGTTGGATGGAAATGGCCATACAGTGTAACTAGAAGTAATTGTCGCTCCCTATAAATCAAAGTTTTCGATTTTGGTATGGTCGATTAGAACGAGTTGTTGAACAATACAAACTATTAGACATGTATTGCTTATTCTAATCAATTTTCTTTTGCTTATATTTTTTATTAAATTGACAAAGACCACACTTTATTTTTTATATTTAAATAACTCTAAGTGCTTATCTACAGTAGATAAATCCCATTTAGAAAAAGTCACAATTCTTTAGTTTGAATTTATATTTTCTTCCGCTACTGGTGCTTATACAACTTTTATTATCAACAATTGTAAAGTACTTTTGTTGGCTATATCTGTATTTAACGAAATATGATTCACACTGAGACCACTAAACTCAAAGCGACAGTGTTGATTTTGATATATTTTCAATCAATATTCAAAATTAATTTCTAAACCACGACATTTAATATTTTTATTACCCATTTAAATCAATGGAACTAAACCGAAAATCCTAGAAATTCTAATTATCAATTACAAATAAAGCTTTTTATCTGTTTTGTTTTCAGTAGAAGGTGCTGAACAAGTACTACTAAAAATCCTATTTTAATATTAAGCTTAAGTTAATTTTATAATTTTTATGTAATTCATATTTTTCTTTTTATTAGGTTGCGTATATGTCGACTTTCGGAGGACCGAATATGAATGGATGTGCCCGCAATATTTTGAAGCAATTTGTTTCGGATGAAGTACTTGTATCATATTCTTGGGGTGGAACCAATTTGAAAAAACCGTTCCTACAGTTTCAAGAAGTTCTGTATGTGATTATGAAAGATGTAAAAAAAAAATTTAATGATTATACGGAATATGAAAATAAAAATTTTTTGAAGGAATATCTGAAATCTGCATCAACTCGTTTGTTACGAGCATCCGAAAAACTATTACAATAAAACAAAACTATTAAAATAAAATCATAATGAATTTTAAAATATAATTTAAATTTAAGAAAAGAAATTCTGATGAAAATAACATTTTATAATTTAAAATAAAATATTTTATGTCAACCTAAAAATGTCATGTGTTTTTTATATAAATTGGCGGAATGAAAACTGGGAGGGTTGGGGTTGACAGGTGAAGTGAGGAAGTAGTGGTTGGGATGAATGAAAACCTATTTTTTTAGGTATTTTGGGAACTTTGTAGATTCTTTCAAACCGTGTAAAACTGCAAATTTTTCGGTATTAAAAAATCATTTCCGTGTTATTAAAACTAAACAAAAACTGTTTCAAAAAAATTGGCCGGTATTTTAGAAACATATAATATAGCTCTTTCAAACCGTTGCAAAAAAACCTTTCGGGTTTTTGGAAACTTACTAAAATAGGTTTCACCATAGTGCAAATAAAACAAAATACTTTTAAAAAAACGCGACCAAAACAGGTGCCTACAATGGTTTTGTATCGTGTCAGGGACGTATCTGAAACATTTTTAAAAACTTTTTGGTTTTCGACACCGATGTTTCGGATCGGTTCTAAGTTGAATTTGAAACAAAAAAATGCTACTTGGGTATATATATATATATATATATATATATATATATATATATATATATATATATATATATATATATATACATATATATATATATATATATATATATATATATATATATATATATATATATATATATATATATATATACATATATATATATATATATATATATATATATATATATATATATATATATATGCATATATATATATATATATATATTACTATCAGGGAGGATTTCGTCCGAATCGATCAGTCACTGATCAGGTCTTTTCGCTGCGGATGATTCTATCTAAGTATTATGAGACATCCATCTCCGTACATCAGGTTTTCCTGGATTTCCGGCAGGCCTACGACTCGATCAATCGAGAGAGTTTGTGGTCTGCCCTGGAATACCTAGGAATGCCAACAAAATTGGTACGACTGTGTAGGATGACAGTGACGCAGTCTCAATACTGTGTTAAAGTTGAGAACAGGCTGTCGACAATTTTTGCAGTTAACTCGGGTGTTCGGCAGGGAGATGCTCTGTCCCCGATACTCTTTAATCTCATGTTGGAGTACATCTTTCGTAAAACTGAAACACCTCAGCGCAACATCTTATATCGCCAGTCCAATCAAGTGATTGCATATGCAGATGACATATGCGTGATTGGACTGAATAGCAACGGAGTGAAAGAAATACTTGATCCGCTTGTAGAGTTTTCAGCTTCTGTTGGACTCCAGATCAATGAGTCCAAAACGAAATACCTGATCTCTGGTTTTAGAGACAATGGCACACCAGATTTTAGTAGTGGCCACCACACGTTTGAGGGAGTGAGGAGGTTCAAATATTTGGGCTCTCTTATCACTCACGATAACAGTGTGGGTGAGGATATTAAAGTGCGGCTGGCAGCTGGCAGTCGTTCTTTGTATCCTCTAAGGCCACTGCTAAAATCTAAACACTTATCAAGTGCCGTGAAGCTGAAGCTTTACAAAGCGTTGATCAGGCCCGTTGTTATGTTTGGATGTGAAAGTTGGGCGCTGACGGATGAGTACGAGAGATGGCTCCTTACATTTGAGAGAAGAATCATGCGTGTGATTTACGGCCCTAAACGCGAAATAGATGGTACATACCGAGCTCTGTACAATTTCGAGATCAGAGATCTGATGAAGATCCCCGATATTGTACATGAAGTTAGATCTCAGCGAGTACACTGGCTCGGTCACGTTCTGCGTGCTGATCCGGAACGAATTGTGCAGCGATCTCTGAAAGGAGAGCCACCATATGGTAGGCGCAGAGGTCGTTGCAGGCGACGATGGCTCCACGATGTAGAGAATGACTTGGCCTCTTCAGATTGTCTAAGACAGTATGAAGACCAAGCTCAGGATCGAAACCGTTGGAGCCAGATTGTTGATTCAGTAAGGGGCCAGTAATGGCCTTTAACACTGTTATTATTATTATTATATATATATGTACATAGCTTCGAGAATACCTTCTCTATGTTGTATGTTCTTCCACTGTTTTCCCTCCAAATATAATAATATCATCAATGTAAACATAACATATTTCACCGATAAACTCTTTCAAAATATCGTCTTATCGTCTATCATTCTTTGAAAAATGGCTGGTGCATTTTTAAAGTCAAATATAAGTTAAAGGAATTCATACTTTCCAATCATTGTTGCAAAAGAAGTTTTTGGTATACGGTCTTCCTTCATTTTGATTTGATGAAATTCAGAGGTCAAATCGATGGTAGTGAAAAGTTTGGAGTTCCCGAGGTTTGCTAGAGTACTGGATATCTCGGGAATCGGGTAGGCATCCGTTATTGTCACAGCATTCAGCCTCTTAAAATCTATCACCATTCTGTATTTTTTATTTTGGGAGCCATCCAGTTTCTTTTCAACAATCCAGATTGGAGTGTTATATGGGTTTTTGGAAGGTCTTATGATTCCATCATTCAAGAGTTGAGCAATTTGTTTATCAACTTCCTGTCTCATTCTGTTTGGATTATCAGCGTGTTATTTTTCCTATCAATTATTGCACCGAGCTCCTTTAGAGTATCATCTCCTATTATACCATTAATCGATTTCAGTCATGGTAAAATGAAGAATTCGACAGTATTGATGACGCCAATACTTTTAAAGAATGGTCCGCTGATTTTATTGTTGATTTCTATGTCACCTCCAGCTGATCTTATTTTGAAATATTGTTTGGTCGCAATGGCGTTGTTGGCTAATTCTGACTTTGTAAAATTTTTGTTAGCTCCCGTGTCGATTAGGAACTTGAGTATACTTCCGTTTTTAAGTCTATACTCTAGGTAAGGTACGCTCCATCATAAAATTTACCTCCGAATGCTCCTCTGTCCATTGGTCGTCATTGCATACTTCTTCTTCTGTATTTTCGTTGACTATATTGGGTTATAATGTTCTTCCTCTAGTTGTGTCTCCAAGTGATTTACCCTTTGATATTTTCTTGGTTCATTATGGTTGGAATGCTCGCGTTTTGTTGTTGGATTATCGTGATTGATAGAACGATTCATATAATTGACTTGTCTCGTTTGCATTGATGGATCAATGTCCATTGGTTTTGGGGGCTTAGGATTATTTGGCCTTGGTGGTGCTATGTTATTTTGATTTTGAGTCACATTCACGGTGATTCTGGTGCTGCAGATTGTAGATTGAGTTGACGTATGGGATTTGATTCACTGGTGCTGTTACCATGTTATTGATATTTTTTTGTGGATTGTCTGGTTTCTGAAGTTCAGATTCTGAATGTCTAAACAGGATGCATACGCCTCTGGCAACGTAGATGGTGTTTGAATTATAAGAATCGTGGATAGGTTTAATGCTCTGTTTCGATAAGTTTCAACCAACACATTGATCGTTTCGGCTGAATAATCCTCCGTTTTGATTTTATTCACCATTAAAGAGAATTGATGATTTACTGTGGCATAAAACTCATCTATTGTCATTATATATTGCTAAGTTGGTGTTCTAATGTACGAAGGTCCCTCTTGTCAGCGTAGTGTAATGAGAGGCATTTTTTTTTTATTGCCGCCCATTCTTCATCGAAGATATTGTATGAGATTAGTGCAGAGCTCGCATTGCCTCTAATCTTTTGTCGTATATGTTGCAATATAGCCCGGTATATTGGCTTATTTCGTAAGATGTTCTGCAATTCTTTTACAGAATCAGGCAACTTACTTATCTCCTTTAGATCCTGTTCGTTCTTTGTTGGAACCAATGCATTTACTGTTCTCTGCTTCAATCTGTGAGTTCCCAGCTCCGGTCAACTGTCTCAACGATTCTTGAATTTGTTCGGGAGTTGCCAGTTTAATCATCCCTGTTTCGGCGCCAGTTAACGAGTCGATTACTCGTTGACTAAAACAGATAATTTTATTCTTCAAATACAACTTAAGACTAAATTATTATAAAAATATTTCAACCTTTTATACAATAAAAAATAGTGTTTTTAGCATAAAATGTGTTACACAAGAAACAATGTATTGTCTTACACCTAACAACACACGTTGTGTTGATTCGGCAAATAGACGAATCACGTTGTGCTGATATGGCAGAATGGATGAATCACGTTATGCTGTTATGGCAGCAATGATGGTGTTAACTTATAAATATATATATATATATATATATATATATATATATATATATATATATATATATATATATATATATATATATATATATATATATATATATATATATATATATATATATATATATATATATATATATATATATATATATATATATATATATATATATATATATATATATGTATATATATATTTATAAAGTCTAGTTGGCTTACATAAAATTCAAAACACAAGAGTATTCGGTCGTGGTAAAAACAAAATGAGGAAAAATGTATGTTTATGTATATTAACCCATCATGCCAAACTTTATCAAAGGCTTGTTCAATGTCCAAGAAGGCAGCAACACAATATTTCTTTTCCTTGAAGGTGATTTTGATTACATTTACAATTCTGTGTACTTGGTCTGTGGTACCATGTTGGGTTCGGAACTGATGGTCTGGAATAATATGCCGTTCTTCTAATACTGGTTTCAATTTCGTTAGTAGCATTTTTTTCAAATAACTTTGAGATTGTAGGCAGCATGCTTATTGGAAGATATGATGAAATCTGTGTTTCATTTTTTCCAGCTTTATGTTTCATTATATGATCAAAGATATATTCCATTTTTGAGGAATACAACCAGTCCGCATGATTGCGTTGAATATGAATGTTATTAGTTTTATGCATTTGTCTGGCAATTCCATTATCATTTCTTCAAAAATTTTATAAGTTGAAAAAAGGCACCAGGGCATGATCTTATTACCGATCATGCCCTGGTGCCTTTTCTGAACTTATACAATTTTTAATTGTATTCTTAACTTTCTTCCAATTATATTTTGTGGGTTTGAAAGACCAACCATCATCCTTTTGGTCGGGTAACACGTTAACAGTTTCTTCGTGTGGCGCGAATATTGTTGTTAGATGAGCAGCAAAATAATTATCTTGTTCTTCATGGCTTCTCGCCCAATTTCTAGTTGGTAATCTAATCGGATGATTCGAGTTTGTTGGCCTTTTTAACTTTTTTATTGCCTTCCACAAAGAATCATCTGTCCTCTCGGTTGCCGAGAGTCCATTTAAATAATTCTGGATATTTCTTCTTCCGGCAATGCAAATCTTAATAGCCCGACTTAATTTCCATTTCAATAACAGTGACTGTGTTTTTTGCCATCGGCGGCGAATTTTCCGCTTTTCCTGGATTAGTTCCCGTATATTATGTTACAGTTTATAAATTTTTCAGAACTACTTATGACAGGTGTAGCCTTTTCAGCTGATAATGACAGGACATCTTTTAGATTTTCAGCCGCCGCTTCAATATCTGCTGATGTGATAAGAGGGTATTCAGTACACAATTTTGTTTGAGTAGACTTTTATATTAATCCCAATTAGTTTGCTTGTTTGTAAGCCGGTTTGGCGTTTTTATTCTTAGGTCGCCGGTGCTCACTCTTACAATTACAGGTGAGTGATCAGTAGACAGATCATAGCAATCAGTGGCCTTATCATATACATATATGTGGAATGCCTTTAGTTACACAAAAGTCAATTAAATCAGGAACTTTCTTTTTATCTGTGGGCCAGTACGTTGGGTAACCTGCAAATATTTAACCCAGGGATGGTTCATATATATCTTCATAAAGTTGTTTGACTTTCGGCGATCTTAATCTGGAACCCTATTGAGTGTGTTTGGGGTTGTAATCATCCCCCACAAGAAATTTATTACCTAGCTGGCTAAAATAATCCATGAACTGCAGTTTTTTTTATAGCATGTTTTGGAGTACAGTACACTGCTGACATGCCGCAGTTTCCAGGCCACCCCTTCAGACAGATGCTCGTTGACTGGATATGTTCCTTCTCATATTTCATAAATTCATAGAGTACCCATTAATTTTGAAATAGTTATTTTTGGTGAAGTGTGTTTCAGATATTAACATTATGTCAATATTGTGCTCGGTGAGGAATGCTTGAACCTCCGGTTTATGTTGTGGCCTTTACATTCCATATGGCTATTTTGACGACAGTCATTTTCGATTTTTAACGACTATCTGCATCAATATTCTGCATCATTAGATTCATGGTTCTCATTCTCAATTGAAAACACCCTAGGCTAACCAGATATTTTCGAGCGCAAAAGGGTATATTTTACAAATTTTAAATATTTGAAAACGTTCTAAGCAACAAACCATATTTGCAGTTCATGCAGTCTAGGCATTATTTCATTCGTTATAAAATCAGTCCCTGATTTTGAGCCAAATCAATCGTTCAGTTGATCTCCGCGGGTCCTAACACTCTATATTTGCATATATACGTGTATGTTTGTACCAGTAATGTTCACAAATTTCAAAAATATTAAAAATCGGCGATATTGATAAGTTTCAAAAATTTCATATTCGTTAAACTTTATCATTTAAAATTTTTTTAAATTAAACAAAATGTTCAAAATTTAAATTTAATAAAATTCCATTTCAAAATTTGACAAGTTACACATCGAAATTTGCTTTTACAAATTTGGTAATTTTAAATTTTAGAACCGCATCGAACACAAAAAATTATTTTTCAAAATTCAATATTGGTCAACTACTTCGAACTTTCGAATTTTAAAAATTAGATTTAAATTTGATATTCAGAGATGGCTTTCCTAAAAATCCACTTCGACTTTTATATGACAAGACGTTTTAAATTTGACGTGGGTCGCGCGTCTATACGGTTGTATGTGTATGTATTGATCCATATATAGTTTCATAGATTTTACTTTTGGATTCTCCATATAAAATTCATTTGAACGCGATCAGCACACATATTTTAGCACAGCACAGCACAAGTACACTGAGTTTCTAGCTTAACTACCAATGCTACCCAGTACAAATTGGCACCTCAGGCTAATTAATATTTCTTTTAATTGTTAAAATAATAACACTCCGTCAAAAAAATGAGTAATCTTCAATGTTCGAGATACTTTGTTTGGCTACATGGTAAGGCTTGGATACGAAGTGTTAATGTACGGCTAATAGTCATATGAATCTTTTCTCGCATAATTATTTCTAAGATTTTTAAAATTCTATAATTTTATTTTTACTGTTGAATGTGTTGAAATGATGAATCTCATACATTTACAGTTCTGAATTTAATGAATTTTGAAATAAAAATATTTTTAAATGTAAATCCATAATTTCAGTTCTAATCATCGATCTATCAAATTGTTGGATGAAATATTAAATTCCTGATACTAACGAACCTGTTAAATTCGAATTCAGAATTTCCAGAAAGGTTCATTAAATTCTTTATTTGATCGAATTAAAAAAATTCGAAATCAGATTATATTTAAATTAAAATTTGGTTAAACGACGTCAAAAATTCAACGGTCGATAGAATTAAAATTTCGAATTCAGATCTAGAAAAATTAATTTTTTCAAAATTTTCTCTCCGTGGTATGTATTCAAAATTTTCGAAATGCTTAGTTAAAATGGAAGTTTAAGAGTTCGGAATTGTAAAATTCAACCGAAATTTGATATAATAAAAATTGAAATTAGAAAAAAATAAAATGTTTTAAAAATTAATAATTCAAACTTGAATATTAGATTGGGAAATGTTTGGGAATTGTAAAGTCGGTTTCATTATCAATTCGATCGAAGTACCTTGAATAATTAAAATTTATAAATTTAATCAAATTTAGAATTTGTCATTTTAATTCAAATTTTCAAATTTTATAATTATGAAATTTTTAGAAATTCGTAATTAAATTTTTTATAAATTTTGAAATTTTTAAAAATTCAAATTTTTTAAATATTTAAAATTTTTATGATTCTGATTATGATTTTTAAGAAAAGAATTTCATTGTTCGATAATTAGGATTGAAATTTCGAATTCAGATTTGAACGATTTAAAAACTAAAAAATTTCCGTAATTCTCGAGAAAAGTTTCGTGTTTAAATTTTCGTAAATTTTATCGTACTACATACGGTTAAAATTTTTAAAATGCAGTAATTCAAATTGAGGAATAAGTTCAAATGTGCTAAATTTTAAAGAAGGTATCTACCATTTAAAGTTTTATATTAGAATATTAGAATTGGAATTGGTTAACTAATATGAACTTAATACTTTAGAAATTCAAAATTCGAAGTATCAAATTAAATTTTGAACCTATCGAGAAGCCTAATTTCGTACATTTTTACTCCTGAATACGAAATTTCAATTTTAATTATCTGCCTTTGAAATTGTTGGATTAAACATTAAATTTGTTGTAGGGTACTTGAAAGTTGGATCAATAAATTCAATAGAGTAATCATAATTTGAAAAATAGATGTTTCCGCGGTTTAAACCATTGAAAAATTAGCAGAAATGTTAAATTTTTAAAACCACTCAAAAACACTTGAGAATATTTAAACTTTTAACATTTTGGAGACATTATTAAAATTTGGATTTATTTGAATTTTGTTAAACTAAAATTTCAAAGTTCAATAAATAAAATTTAAATTTTGAATTCAGATCTGTTCGATTTGGTTTGATAATTAAAATTTTACACGAAATTTCATTGAAATTAATTATTGTAATTATCGAATTTTCTAACGTTTTAAGATATTTTGTAATTTTCACTAAAAAATGTTAAAAAGTTATAATTCAGTTTGAAGTTTATGACTTATAAAATTCAGTCTCAACCTCGTTTGGACCGATTTCAAATTTACAAAGCTGACAAAATTCTAAATTTTACAAATTTAAAATATTTCTGGAGTTTAATAAAAATGTCAATCATTTATTAAATTTCCGTAATTTTCTTTTAGTCAAATTCTAAAAATTTGTATATCCCAAATATTTTTGAATTTGTTAAACTTTCAATTATATAATTATATTTTAAATATGTTTACGTTAACTTTAAAAATTCTTTAAAATTATCCATTTTCATAATATATATATATATATATATATATATATATATATATATATATATATATATATATATATATATATATATATATATATATATATATATATATATATATATATATATATATATGTATAAGCATTCAGAGAACTTTTGCCTACGCATGCCTGGTTGTTTTGTACTAGATAATAAACAGCAAAGTCCGTTCACCTTTCTTCAAAAAGCTTCTGAAATTATTTTAGAAAAGTTTGCAGCCAGAAATTGTTAGACTCGTTTTCCCACGATACAATACAAGCTTTTAATAAAAATTGCATAATTTATATAATATGTAGTTGGTTTTAAATTGTATCTATGGAAGCATTCGGATACAACAATTTCTATTTTGTTATAATTCAACCAGGCTCTCAAGTGAGATAACCCAAATTCGATTGGAAGGTACGAATTATTTTTGTTGATTTGTTTTTAAATACATAAAATATGTATATATTTGATAAACAGACGAAAAAAACGCATAACATAACCTAAACTTAATTTAATTTATTTTCAATATTATTGTAAAGTTAAAATTAGAAATTGTAAGCCTTGCATTCAGGCGAAATATCGTAAAAATAAAATTAATTAAACAATTAATTAAGGAATTTTAATTCAAATTTTGAAAGTTTTTTAAGAAGAGCGAATCAATAATGAATTTAATTAATACAGAAATTACAAATTTGATGATAACTAACTTAAAACTAAACTAATTTATTTAGAGAAATCAGATACCCAAAATACAGTCAAACCAAATCCATCATCAATCATAAATCCAAATCCAATTATATTCATAAATATTGTATCTCGTCATAGCATCAGATAAACTTTTGTATAATACAGTCTCTCTACATTATATAACTCAATAAATATAAAGATAATGATAAAAACGACTTATTTCTATTGTATACCATTCCAATGACCTACATCAACTGAAATTGATTTGAGCGCTAGATAGACCTATACTCTTGTAAAATTAATCCAGGCATTTATTATTATTTATGTAATTGGATCTAATTTTCAAGAAAAAAAAATTCTTTTTTAAATATAGCTAATCCTGTAATGGAATTTTAACATACAGCAGATGTGACCTAGCTTAGCGTGTTAACGAAGATTTTCAAAAAGATAACTAAATTCACAACTTTGCGCAAATACTTATATACATATGTACGTGCGGATGAACTCCAACACAAATAAAACTAAATGTATTCTTCTATAGTACCTCTTATTCTGGTTACGATACAAGATTTTTTTTTCAATCATGTAAATATAAAATGAATTATGCGATAAAATTTGTTTGGCCATAAATTGTATTTTATATACATATATGTTGTTAACATCGCTAAGAATCTTTCCGTTTTATGTAATCGCTTTTATATGATCTGCTCGTTAATTAAATTTGGTGATGATATGTGTCGTAATAATGTTGTAAATAATAATCAGAAACCGCGCCAATAATCAGAAAGCACTATTATATTTGCACACAACACAGACCATCAAGTTTTGTAATTTTATGTCGCGCACTAAAAATATTAGTTAAACTTATTAGATTTTTTCCATATCCCATAATATATATTACGTTATGCGAAACGATATATCATAAGCGAGATGACATCGTTGAAAATATTATTAAAAATAAAATAAATGCGGTTACAATATGATAACAAGACGTTCTTTATAAAATAATTTCATTAAAGCTATAAATTTATATTTACTTATGTCATAACAATGATATTAAAAGAAAAAGCACATACCAGTACGTATAGATACGTGAACAGACAAGACAATCGAATAATAATAAAAAAATCTGCTGGATCAAGTTATTATACACCTCGAGTCGATGTATCTTCGAAATCGTTGAGCCCATCATAAAATTTATATTGTCTATATGTAGTACATTCAAGTAGAATGGATAATGAAAAAAAACAAAAGCTAACGAGATAATCAAAAAGATTTAAAAATTAAAACATTTTTTTTATACCTTACGTATTGGATTTAATATATCGGAGGGAACGCAACGAAACAAAACAAAAAATAATAAACTTTTAAGAACTTTTAAAAAAGTTTGTTAATTTTATTTTTATTTTCGAATCATTAAACCGAAAAATTGTTGTGATTCGAGAGAAGCTATTGAAAGCTCATTAAAGTAACTTTCACTGTGTAATTTTCAAAGGGTCTTTAATTAATGAAGATAACACAAATATAGGACGTTATTCTAGATTGGGTTGAGGGTTAAAAAATGAAAATTTAATTAATGCAAATGTTTTTATTTAGATTAGGGGTGCGAAAGTTTGAACGTACTAAAAGAGGTGAAGTTGGAATTGAAATGAAATTGTTTAATCTTAAATAATTATTTAAATTTTGTATATAGAAGAGCAACATGGATTTAAACTGAACGCAGTATTTAAAACAGAAAGCTATTTGGATTATTACAACATTTGAATACCGCAATTACGAAATATTTTGTAAACCTAAAAAGTAGTCGCTATAATATGGTTGAATTTATAAATATCCAAAATTTAATTTCAATTAAATTAAACTGTAAGTTTTAATAATAGCAGATGAAATTAATTAACTTAGTGGCGTGGTTTGGTTGTAGTTTTTGATTGTGCGACTTACTGAAATGAAAGCTTCAATTCACGAAATCTGCTGGAATATTGTTTAAAAGATTAAAACATTATTCATAATGTAAAGCATAGTGAAAGCTTTCTTATTTCTAAAATTGGTCTGATTTTTCGTTTTTCTCAACTATTTAATTTTCGAAAGCTCTCAAATACATTTATGGAGGAAATGATACAAATCACTGTGGTAGAAGCTTTTGTCTTCTAAGTATCGAGATAAATGTAATTGTAAACAAAAATCTATTAAAGTTTATAAAGGATAAAAACTAATTTCATTTTAATTTTAAATTTTGGATTTTAGATTATAAATGAAACACCATTACTATCACAGTCCTTCTGGCACGATTCTATTTTATATTGGTAAAGTTTTGCTATACGCATTTGTGCATAATTATGGTTGGAAACCTATTGTGCAGCTATTATTGGAACTCCCTATGGATGACATGTTGTAAACTGTCAACATCACAATTTGTTTTCGTTCGATCGATGTTTATGTTCTTCGTGTATTCAATTTTGAATTTTTTGTATTGCGATCTCAGCCAATTAGAATAATTTTGTACTCTATCCCTTTTTTTCGATCTCAAATGTATAAAAGGAAATAGAATTAATGCTTTAATCGAGCATGATGCGATCGCAATAGAAAAAACGATATTAAAAAACGAAAAAGAATGAGATTTAATTCTTGGTAAAAGTGACATAAACATCGATCGAAAGATGACAAAATATGTTTTATTAATTTATTTTACCTACACATTCAAATATATGTAATGTTTATTAAATTATTATAAGATTTAAGGTTCTGACTTTCAGATATGTTCTTCTTCAATACAGAATGAATTCGATTAAGTGATTATCGAAATGAAAGATTTAACTTTTCATTGATGAAGATTAAAGTCGAAAATGGTCAATTTTACATTGACTCTTATGGGATAATGCCAAAAGTATAGTTCCTCTAGAAAAAGCTCGACAAAAATATATCTCAAAAATTATCACATCTAAATTTGTGTTTCGTTGTGTAAATAATGGCAAATATCGCTAATTACAATGATTCCAAAGCCTGGAAAAGACGAAACACAAGTCGCATTGTACAGGCCAATAAGTATACTTCCGATGATTTCTAAACTTTTGGAAAAAGTGGTATTATTCAAATTAAACCAATATTATCTGAAGGACAGATTATACCAGACCACCAATTTGGGTTTAGAGACCAACATGGTACTGTAGAGCAGGTGCACAGAGTTGTTAACACAGTTAAATATACATTAGATGAAAAGAAATATAGTTCGGCAGTTTTCCTAGACATTGCGCAAGCTTTCATCAAAGAATGGCATGAGGGCCTTATATACATATATAAAATTTAAACTCGTCTGCCAAAAAAAATTCATGCAATCCTTGAAAGCTACTTATTTCAAAGAAAATACCAGGTTAAACATAGTTCAGCCATTACTGAACTAAATGATATAAACGCAGGAGTTCCACAAGGCAGCGTACTGAGGCCAGTATTGTATTTGCTGTATACAGCCGATCTACCAACAACTGATAAGGTTGTCACATCAACATTTGCAGATGACACAGCTATCATGTTTTCACACAAAAATCCCCAAACTGCATCAAGACAATTGCAAGATCACTTATACAATGCTGTATTACAAATGTTCCGTGGTATATCCGAAATTGCAATATCCATAGAGACCTTGGGATTAAAAAGGTCAAAGACATGATCCAAGCACACAGTTTGAGTTTGAAGTACCTTTCGAAACTGGAAACTCACCTCAATGAATGAATTTTGTCACTCATGCATACCAATAATAAGTATTTAATATAGGTTAAGGACTTAGATAATATATCTTTTAGATTGTAACCTTTGCACACTTCTTGTTAGTTTCGTATACAGAAAAATTCAAGAATAAAGCCATTAGCAGTATAAAAAAAAAAAAAATTCAGAACAAAGTAAACAGAATAAAGATACTATTCCATGCACTGATTGACTGACTCAGTCAATTTAAAGAAAGAAAAGAAATTATATTTTGTGGTTGTACAAATGAAACAAAAAAATTTTCTCAGTAAAAAAATATTTGAGTTTTAGCAGTGTGAACTGCCATAAAAAGTATCAAATCGAATACTTTTTATGGCAGTCAAACAAACAACATACCTAAAATTTGCGCATGGAAGAGAATTTTACTATAAAGTTTGTGTATGGAAAAGAATTTCACTATAAAAATTATTTTTGAGTGGAAGAAAATTGTAAATATCAATTTCAATCCAAGTTGTGATTTTGTAAATGTCAATTTTTCCTTTATAAAAACAATTTTTAAACTTCAAATTTGAAATGTCTAATACTACGCTGTTAAATTATTTTGCAAAAAAAGAAAACGTTTATTTGTTGTCTTTGTTACTCTAATGTAATTTTGTTGCTATCATCTTTTCAGTCAACTCAGTCAATCAGTCCATGGAATAGTACCTTTAGCAGTACGAATACTTTATATGGCAGTCAAACAAACAACATACCTAAAATTTGCGCATGGAAGAGAATTTTACTATAAAGTTTGTGTATGGAAAAGAATTTCACTATAAAAATTATTTTTGAATGGAAGAAAATTGTAAATATCAATTTTAATCAAAGTTGTGATTTTGTAAATGTCAATTTTTTCTTTATAAAAACCATTTTGAAACTTCAAATTTGGTATGTTTAATAGTAAACTACGCTGTTAAATTATTTTGCAAAAAAAGAAAACTTTTATTTGTTGTCTTTGTTACTCTAATGTAATTTTGTTGCTATCATCTTTTCAGTCAACTCAGTCAATCAGTCCATGGATTAGTACCTTTAGGCAGGGAAGGTCTAGTAATATAAAAAAAATCGATACGCGTCTGCTATAAAATTCCTAAATTAATGAATACTGTTTTTAAAAGCCAAAAAGTATCAAGACGTTTGAAGCCAAAACCCTTTGAATGCTGCATAAATTATATTGTTTTAATTATATGAATTTTTCGGTAAGGTCCTTCAAATTCATAGATGACTAAATGGTTACATACATATATACTTATTGCCTAATTCCATGTTCTATAACCTTCACATTTCATCAACAAACGTTATAGTTGATTAGTACACAAAGAAAGGTACGAGTACATCATATCGTGCTACTCAAAAAATTAATTATGAAGTACGAAAACTTCGAAAATTAATAATTGACATAACAATTTCATTAAGTTTAAATAACCGAGAGCTAAAAAAATATTTCATTGTCTTTTATAACGAACAAATCTTAATTTATAAAATTTTTGTCTGTGTCTGTCTTTTGACTTTTACAAAAAATATCCTCTATTTAACTGCCACCTTCTATTATGATTGTACTATTCCGTTTGTTTTTATTTATATGTCGTTTAGAGATATAAACGAAATATTCTTATAACATGTCAAGCGAATCTATAAATATAGAAAATCATCACCCAACAACCATAATTAAACGAGTCATGCGATGGTATAGTGAAAATCGTAAATTTATGAAGTGATTTATTTATTTTCGAAATATAAATAATCAAAAAAAAATAAATAAATAAATAAAATTTTGTATTCTTTTCTTAGAAGATTTGTTTTGTTTTTCGTGTATGTGTGCGTGCGTGTGTTCAAGTTAATTAATTTAATTTCGGCAACGTTGGGTACAAAAACAATTAGGCACAAACCATTTGTGTATTGAAAGAATAAATAGTATCTCACCCACATAGTGAGTATATGAATGTAGATTTCATTATCACTTTAGGGAAAATTCTTTCTTAATTCGTTTAGTTTGTATTATTCTAATGTATACATCTGTCTTTATTAAATGTAAAGACTTCAACCTATATTTTAGTGTATAAACGGTATAACATAATTACATAAGTGAACAAGAATTCGTTTAAATATTTTATCTTATAAATTAGTCGCTAATTATAACGTATCATATGGTGAGGTGTAAAGCAATTTCCTGCTTCAGACATCTTGATAATGAATTAGATTAATTTAACTGAGCCAGGTAAATAACGTAGTAGTCAAGCCCTGGAAATGTTATATTAAACTTTTTTATAAAAGTAAAATTAATTTATTGATCGAGATGAATGTCAACAAGAGGAAACTATTCAAGCGCAAGTAGAAATAAAAAGCACTAATACCTCAATAAATGAAATTATGCAACTGTTATGTAGATCCAACGTGGAATTCGCTGAAAAAGTAGAGGAAATCAAAACCAATATCAAGGAAAATTTTAACAAACCGGTTATATCATTTTATGCGGAAGTATTCATAGCTAAACCCACAAAGTTGTTGTATTACGCAGTCAAAAAAGCACAAGATTTAAATATTACGTAGGAAGATGCCAAACCTCAGATAGGTCCTACTGAAATCCCTGTCATAGGTATTCGGAAATGATGGTATTATTACAGCTATGAAATAGTATAATATCGGTTACGTCGGTTTGGAAGAGAAAAAATCACGATAAATATGATGTAATTGCTGTGAGCTATAAAATTATTTTGGAGGTGGGTATGCTGGGTATGATTTATATTTCTAGATGCTTTAAATGCAAGGGGTTTTCACACAGCAGATCAGTGCAAAGGGGAACAGCATTTTCATTTATGTGCTGAGAATCATAATATTATAGACTACAAATTCAGTTTAAAAACTTGCGTCAACTGTAAGATGATGAATAATAAGTTAATGCTTAATCTAACTACAGATCATTAAATCTGGAATAGAAACTGCCCACTTTATTCGCGGAGACTAGATATTCTTCGAAGTAGAATTTCAATGAAACAGCAATCAAAATACCAAAAAATGTGAAAGCCTCCCTTTCAACTTTGTTGATACCCAACATTTCCGTTTGCAAAACCAACCAGGCATATTTTAACTTTCTGAAACCAGAACTTTAGAGTCGATGTATGTTGCATAATTTGAAATCAGTAACTACTGTTTAGTATGATGTAATTCTGCTGAGGATGTTGGAGTTGTCAAGGAGCCGTGATACTTCTACACTTTAGTATGTGTTTGAAATCTATTTTGGTGGCTCTTAGCCCAGTTACCAATAAACCAAGGCGCATCTACAATATTTCGTAGAACTTTATTTTGAAATTTTTGTATCGATGTTGGTCTATTTAGAGCAGCTCCACAGCTGAGTTCCGTAGATCCATACAGGTTTCAGAATTTGCTTATATATAGCAATAGTTTGTTACTAGTAGATATATTCTAATATTTTAGTTGTAGTTCTGGATTTTTCTCCTAAATATGAGCTTTCCATCGTTATTTGGCGTCTAGAGTGTATATACTCGTACTTGGCTATATTAGCATATGGAATCTGTTGTGCATTAAATTACACGAACCTATGTTCTACACATTTGATAGTAAAATCCACGTGAACTCTTATTTAATTGTATTCGTCATTTAACTTGATCTATATTTGCTTGTAACTTAGGTTAGTCCATGATAGCGGTATCATCAGCAAATGTAGCAAAATTATTTTCTTCTTCAATTGGTTGTGGTAGTAGGTGTACAATAAGAACAATAGTGACCCCAAGACACTCCCCTGAGGAACTCCAGTCCTTATTACTCTTAAATCAGAATATTCTTGTTCTTGTTTTATTCTAAAATATCTCTCAGTTATAAGTATGATTCTAATATATCACTGTATTGTTTTGGAAGTAAACTCATCAGCTTATAATTTACACCTGCGCATGCCACACTTTATTAAAAGCCTGTGCGACATGAAAGACAACCGCATATCAGACCTGCTTTCTTTCTAGTGCTTTTTCAATAACATTAGTGATCTTAGGTACTTGATAAATTATCGAGTGCTCACTTCTAAATCCAAATTGGTGGTTTGGTATACATCTTTTCCTTTCAATTATTGGTAGGAATCTTTGCAGCAATATGTTTTCAAATACTTTAGCCATTACTGGCAATAGCGATATTGGTTTGTATAAGTTTGCTTCCTGTGGAGGTTTTCCTGATATGAGAATCATAATGACTTCAGCCACCTTCTATACTACATATTTAAGTTTAAACGCTGCATTTATTAAATTGTATTTTTTGGGAGTTCTTTTAACACCTCTCTTGCTAAGTCAAAACCCGGTGATTTCCTACTTTTCAGCTTATTGGTTATAACATCCATAACTTCAAAGCATGATGTTGTTGATATCATCCAAATCTGGGCTGACTTTAATATCGAAAGTTTCTACTCGATGACAATCTAGTGGTCTGAAGATACTCTTCAGGTGATCAGCAAACATCTCTTCTAACCCAGTTTCCATGTAACATTTTAATTGGAGCCTGTTAGATTACAGGTCTCTTTAAACTTTTAGTTTAATTTCATAAGGGATGTTCACTTGTTTTTTGACAAACTTGTAAGGTACGTACTGATCGAGATATTTTTCAATTTTGGTATTTCTCTTGATAATTGTTTAGTTAAGTTATTTGCTACTGTTTTATATCGAGGATCTCTTGTTTGATGCCATTAATTGCTCCCCGACCTTTTCCTTCGTAGTAAGTTGATTAGGTATTGTGGGTATATAGCTTTGATTACAGCAGTACTTTCCCATGTTCTTGCTGAATGCCTTTAACAACTTTTTTAGTTTGTTCTCCAGTGGACTCATCAGTCGTATTTTGCTAGTTAAGCGAATCTTAAAATAGTCCCTATCCGTGAACTTATTACTTACAGTGGCAATTCATTACAGTGGAGTTCATTTCGTAACTTTCTTCTATTGTCATGTGATCTTGACATCACAATATATCTAAATCTGGTATTTTAGCTGGATCCAACGCCCAGTAAGTTGGTTTGCCTGGTGGATAGCGTTTCGCAGTTGCTTTCTATAATTGCATTCAACAGCTCTCTCAATTTTTCCTTTAGTTGTTGTTAGTCTCGATCCCCAGTAAGTGTTCTTAGCGTCAAAATCACCTCCTGCTCTAAACCTATTTCACCTACGATCAAAGAATTGTATGTATATATTCTCCTAGAGAGAGTGTCTTGGCGGGCTAAATGTTTGACATTTTCTCTCACAATGTATAGTGCGGTAAACTTCTATCTATATTATAACCACCTGCAGCTCCCGTTGATATTGCTGTGGTCCATTGGAATTCCGGCATAACATTCTAAGATGCTTACTCATTTCTTTTTTAGGGATAGCTTCTTTACTGCTGTCTGTTCTTGATTTATCTCTTTAGCGGCTACTTGTGCATATGTAAATTTACGATCTACAGGTGAACTTTATGCAGCTTCAGTATTTTTATTATTATTTATATTGTTTATCAAGTATCTGAAGCAGTTTTCTTGCCTTAATTGGAGGGTTGTGAATAGTAGATAATTTTAACTTAAATTTGAAGAAAACATCATTTTATGCTACAAAATTAATGAAAGTAAAAATGTTCAATTAAACCAAATCGTTGAGAAATACTCCAGAATTACTAAGGAAAATAGATCTTTGATTTTGCTTACCAATGATTTATCTTATCAACTAGTGTACGTATACGGCTTAAAACAATTCATACGGTCTCAAGTAAAAATTATTCTTCGGGTTACCTATTACGATTATTAGATGGCGAGAATGGATTTATGGAGGTAACTCAAAACGCAGATAATATAGATTCCAAATTAATTCATGTATAAACAGTATGACAGAAATTAAAGTTAGCAAGCCAAATGTTATTTTCTGAAGAATTAAACATGTTACACCAATTTAAACTGAATCAATCTGTTAGAGAGATAGAGAGTAGTCTTGAACAGTTGGTAAATTTCAACTATTGTTTCTATACCAAAAGTTTACCAATTATAATATATTACCTGTTTATATGGAACGGTTCTTGCGCGAATAGTAAAACATCAATTAATTGAACATGTCAAAAATAATGAAACCTTAGTTGAACAGTAGTCGGAATTCAGAATTAGAAATAAGAAATAGATAACGACAAGATAATAATAGTTTTGTTTCTGGACTTCAAAAGGGTGTTTGACACGATTGATCGTATACTTTTTCTTTAATAGAAAAGCTTAAAATATTTTATATTTCATTTTATTCAAAGAAATTAGAAAACAACCATGGAGAATCACAAGGATCAGTTTTGGGAACGCTGCTCTTTATCTTATATATAAATAATATAGGCATAGTTTTTCAACATTTCAAAATAAACATGACACACTTATTTCACACACACACACCTCGTGGGGAGTTGCAAGTCTCCTATCGAGCGCGTCCTCAGGTGGCGGATAGAGGGATGCCCTCATCGGTTCACCGGCGGGTAAGTGGGAAATAAAATACCACTCGCGGACCAAATCTTGCAGAAGCGTCTGTTCACCAGGAGGTGCGGCTTCAAACAGCGTCTGTTCCTCATGTTAGAGGCGGCTGAAAGCAAAACCTGGTAGTAGGTATAAAATGCTAGGGGAAGGCACCCCAATAAAAAACCAATGATGAAGTACCGGCGGCTTTGGAGAGTGAGCAAGCGGGCTCCCAGCCGTCGAGATCAAACGACCGCAATGTTCCGGTGGTGGGAAACTTGGCCACCGGGGCAGATAACACTGCAAGCCAACAGACCGTGAGTGGACACCAAAGTGAAGCATTATTCAACGAAATTCACTCGGTCCCCAAAAAAAGGAACTCAAGAGCATACAAATAAGAGACCAGCGTCTCCACCGCCGTCCCTTAATGCAACAAATGAGCCAAGAGGAGAAGGTGGAAAACAACCGCAAAATCGTCCGTGTAATAATACTAGGGACGAGAATCAAGCACCGTCGCTTAAATCTAGTTTCCATAAACTAGGGGAGGAAATAAGCAATCTAATTGGAATGCTGGAAGATGGCAAAAGGCGCTCAATACATCAACCGATGAGAGATGCAATAGAGAGCATCAAGAATCTCTATGAGCTCTCAGCAATTGAATCGCACGATGAAACAGCCAAACAGGTGATAAGGAAATATAATGCTTCCCAAACATCTCCCTGGCACAAATTAGCAGGAAAACCTGCAGAAAAGAGTGTACCTAACAGTGAGGTTCTAAAACAGAATCCCAAGACACCTGAGACTGGGACAAGCACGGAGACAGGTAAAACAGAGACAAACTCGCACCAGAACTAACCCGAAGAAGGCCAGGAGACTGAGGGTGGTTGGACCCGGGTAGTAAGAAGACCGAAAAGGAAAAAGAAGCCACCGAGGAAAAACAAACGGCTGCGACCCGAGGCGATTATGATAACAGCCACTGGAGATATATCATATGCTGACATGCTAAAGAAAATTAAATCGGAACCCGAACTGAAAGAAATCGGAGAAAGCGTCATAGTAAAATAAGAAAGACTGCAAAAGGTGATTTACTCCTTACCCTGCAAGGAAACCCCAACGGTCGAGCTAACAACTACAAGGAAAAACTCGAGGAGTTTCTTCAGGATTCTGCAAGCATAAAAACACTGTGAGAAGAAAAAATCATTGAATGTCGGGACCTCGACGAGGTAACCACAAAAACAGAGTTTTGAACGCTCTTACTACGCAGTTTCCTAAGATTGGTGTACTAACGGAGGGGAACGTCAAGCGTTTACATACCACAAGGGAAGGGACCCAGACGGCATACGTAAGCCTACCAGCCAAAGATGCTAATATGATCCTAGAGAAAACTTACGTTCGTGTTGGATGGGTCAGTTGCAGATTGCGCAGTAACATCGCACCTACCAGGTGCTACAGATGCCTTAACTTTGGTCATGTTGCAAGGCAGTGTAGGAGTGAAGATGATAGAACTGGAGAATGTTTACAATGCGGAGGAAAAGGCCATAAGACCAAAGGGTGTAAAGCACCGCCAAAATGCATACTGTGTGGCCTTGAAAGCGGAAACCAACATGCTTCAGACAGTTATAAATGCCAAGTTTACAAAAACGCGGTTAAGGCACTTATAAACAAACATGTTTAAGTGCATACAAATCAACGTAAATCACTGTGAAGGAGCTCAAAGTATGCTTGAGCAAACCGCGAGGGAAGAAGGTGCCGACATTTTGCTGATTAGTGAACCCTATAGAATTCCCACAGAGGACGCGAGATGGGCTACAGATGTATCGAAAAAGGCGGCTATCTACGTATGTAATAGACTACCATTCGACCAAAAAGCTGCGCATCAACAAATTGGTTTTGCTTATGCAAAAGTTAATGGAGTGAATTTCTACAGCTGCTACGCTCCCCCTAGCATGAACCTTGTCGAGTTTGAAGACTTACTGGACCATCTGATAGATGACGTCAGAGGGAAAATGCCCATTATAATTACCGGCGACTTTAACGCCTGGGCAGTGGAATGGGGCAGTAAAAAGACGACTCAGAGGGGCACGGCTATGCTGGAAACCATGGCCAATCTTAACCTAGTGCTTCTCAATCACGGTACCACCAACACGTTTGACAATGGCAGAGGTGGCTCAATGATAACAATGATATCAATGATAATATAGCATTTGCAAGCACAGCACTTTCAAAACAGTTAGTGTGGAGAGTATCTGGAGCCGTTACCCTAAGTGATCACATGGCAATTGTAATTGAGGTGAGACCACAAGCAAAATTTCAAAAAAAGGAAGCATCACTAAAGGCACAAAAGAATAGCTGGAAAATCAAAAACTTAGACAGAGCTATGCTAGAGCACATGCTAAACTATGTCAAAACAGCGGATGGAACGGTAGAGCAACAAACAAGCCGTATAATGCAAAGTTTATTCAATGCATGCGATGCAGCAATGCCGATGAAAGGTCGTGGGAACAACAGACCCCCACTCTACTGGTGGATTAATAATATTGCAGAACTCCGAAAAGAGTGTCTCAGGTCAAGGCGAAAGCACCAGAGAGCAAGAGGAACAGACGAATACCTGCGGCTCCAAATCGAACATACAATTAAACGTGCTCTACTCAGAAAAGCCATATTGGAAAGCAAAAGTGATGCTTTTAGAGTGCTAAGGGAGGAAGTAGAAAGCAATCCATGGGGCATGGCGTACAAGATTGTTATGAAAAAACTGAACAGTTCTACACCTCTTCCACCTGTTAACTCTAGAATTATGCACAATATAGTTGAAACACTGTTCCCTAGACAAGATAAACCAAGCTTTATGTGGAACTGCATCAGCATAAATGAAGAAATCCCACCCGTTACCACTCTGGAGGTGATAGAAGCAGCAAAAAGGATAAAACACAATAAAAGCCCTGGGCTCGATGGGATACCAAACACCATCTTAAAAACTGTGGTACTGGCCAAACCAGAAGTATTCAGTAAACTGTTTACAAAATGCATGGCCGAAGGGAAATTCCCCAAGAGATGGAAGAGACATAGATTGGTACTCATACCAAAAGGAGGTAAGCCACCAGAACAGCCCGCATCCTACAGACCACTATGCATGTTAGATACTACCGGTAAGCTGCTCGAGAGAATTATATGTACCAGACTAGAGCGCCACACGGAAGGTACTTCCGGGCTACATGACGATCAGTAAGGCTTTAGGAAAAAGCGTAGCACAATCGATACTATTGCAAGGGTGTGTCACATAGCACGTAGCGCACTGGCCGGTAAAAGGTGGACGGAAGGCGACAAACATTACTGTGCAGTCATTACACTTGACATTAAAAACGTGTTCAATACTGCGAATTGGGACAAAATCCTCAGGAAACTTCCAAGTTTCTGCGTGCCAATCTACCTTACCCGCTTAATAGGTAACTATTTTCAAGAACGGATGCTGATATACGACACTGATGAAGGGCTAAAACAGTATAAGGTAACCGGCGGCGTTCCGCAAGGCTCAGTACTCGGTCAGGTCCTCTGAATATCATGTATGATGGAATATTAAGAATACCAAAAACAAAAAATGTGCAGACAATTGGCTATGCCGATGACATTGCAATAGTAGTAGTGGCAAAAAACATCTCACAAGTTACCGCAAGCTGTAACGAAACGATAGAGGACATAAGAAAGTGGCTGCAACAAGCGGGTCTCCAACTTGCGGAACATAAAACCGAAGTGGTCCTAATGAGTAGTCGAAAGAAGGTAGAGACCATCACAATTCGCGTGGGTGATCACTATATTACTTCCGCGCAGCATCTGAAATATCTGGGGGTACTTTTAGACCACAGGCTCAATTTCCGAGACCACTTAGAGTACGCAAGCGAGAAAGCCAGGAAAGTGTATTCTTCGCTGTCAAGACTGATGCCAAATATCGAAGGTCCAAAACAACCGATCAGAGAGCTGCTCGCAAGTGTTATAAAGTCTACACTGACATACGCATCCCCGATATGGGCTGACTCAACCAATGTCAAGTCGTATATTAAAGGTGTAAAATCTGTTCATAGATTGACCACGATTCGAATAATCTGTGCTTTCCAAACCGTCTCGGATGAAGCTGCTAACGTAATTGCACGGCGCTGTCCAGTCGACATTGAAGTCAAAAAAGTCAAAGCCATTTACGTTAAAAAACACGCGCACAAGGGGAAGAGGACACAAAGGAGCCGGATAACGAGGAAAGTTTGGCCGAATGGCAACATAGATGGAGCCAATCCACGAAAGGTCGGTGGATGTACAAACTCATACCAGAGATCAAACCATGGCTAGAGAGGACCTCGCCACGCTTCCTAAACTATCACCTCTCTCAATTTCTATCGTTCTATATTTTGAGGAGTCAGCTGTAAGAACTGGGAGGAAAACAAATTAACATGAGCAACTAAATCACCTGCCTCGCGAAGGAATGCCTTAATTGGTGGTACCGCGGGGAAAAACAGGTCAGCGAGAAGGGATGGTTTTACACGGTAAAACCCATTGTCGTACGGAACGCCTGGTTCCTACGTCTTTTTTATGATTTCCATCTTCCTACGTAAAAAAAAAAAACACACACACACATACACATTATTTAAGCTTCATCCAGGGAACAGGATGGTGTTAAACCGGGATGATGACCTGGGAAGGCTATCAAAATGGATTCAATTTCATAAACTGGCTCTGAACATATCAAAAACCAAATGCATGACGAAAACATGTCGAAATTGAGTAAATTTAGACCATCCGATATTGATAGATGGATACTTAATGCATAGAATGAGCGAATACAAGTATCTAGGAGTAATAGTAGATGTTAAACTAAACTTCAAAAAACATCTGGAATACGTAATAGCGAAAATGAACAAAAAAATTAGTACTTATGAATCGATTACGATATAAATTGTCTAAAGATACTAAACAAGCATTGGGAGCACGACACGTTGAATATTGCTCATCTATTTTATTTATTATGAACCATGCGCAGATCATCACAAGGCAGAAAATTCAAAGCAGGTTTCTACGAATAATTCTTAAATCTGATAGGCGTAAGGAAATAGCGTCAATGTTAATGAAATTAGATTGGTTTTTGGTGGAAACGTCTATATATCTACAGACATGTCTAACGAGCAACAGAGACATATGTATATACTTATATCACGATAAATAAGCACTATCGATTACCAGCGTTTTAAAAGTCATTTCACAAAACTTATTAACACATAAATATAGACCCCTTATGTAAAAGTCTGATAAATATAATAAAAACTAGAGCTTTTTTCCTCTATCTGGTCTCATCGAAATGTTAGCTCATGCGCGACATATTTCAAGTCATTTAAAAAATTTAATTTTAATTACAAATTTGATTACACATAGTTTAATCAACCATAATCAATCTTAAAATAATTATATGATTCAATTTGATGTAAAATATAAAACAAAAAACGTGCTGATTTTTCCTATCATTTTGCTTTATTTGGAGATGAATTTAATAATACATCTTGATCAAAAATCTTTTTCAAGTACGTTCACATTCATTTTTTCGATTTTTACGAATAAATTTTATTCACAAAAATTAATTATTTTCCAAAAGCTCTTCTTGTTTGACACAGTACATATTCAATTTATTCTTCTCTCAATAACAGTGAAATATTTATTATTATCAAAGGTCAATTTTAAATACTATATATTTATACACGTCATTTCATTTTAGATAAATAAAACCTTTTACTGTTTATATTCGTCAATTTCGTCCAGTGTTCTTATTTCACCTTTTCTATAATCAATATAAAAAAATTATTTCAAGGATTATGTTTTCAACAGTGGGCTTTCGAAAATTTTAAACTTTTCGAATACTAAAGGGAAATGAAAAGCTTAGTAACTAATATAGAACTTAATACATACGCTTTAATATTAATCGAGAGACTTTGGCTTATGTAAGTGATTAGATGAGGAAATTTATTTGTAATCAACATTTAGGATAATTGTATATTTAAATCGTAAACAATTTGAAAAATTAGGGCGTTGTTTATATTTCATATTTATTAACTTTGGTTATATTCTATAATTAAACAATGTAAAAACCACTTTTGAGAAAATAATAGCAAACGTACACGATTCGCATGTTCCAAGAAGTTTAATAAAGGCTAAAAGCTTTTATCGTTTTACTCGTTAAAATACTGCTCATACAATTCAGGTTTTCTCTCTACATGTATTGCTATATGTAAAATCCGCATTTAAATCCATAAATTTTAAATATTACCGACTAAAAACAATATTTATTTTACTAAGATAAATTCTATATTCGAGAGAATAGAATTCGAAGAACAAAATTTAGAAAAAAAACTTTTCCATTTTACAAAAAATTATTTGTTTAATAAATGTTCCGTTTTGTTATTATTTGTCTTCGAACCACCCTACTATCGATTGCTTGTATAATATGTACATCGTTGGAACATATTTACATAAATAGACTCTCGGCTATTATTTTGTAAGCAATGTAGGCATGCAGTTTTTTATTAAATATGTTATAATACCCTTCTACTCGTCCTACCACATCGATTATGTTTTATGTCAATTTAATGTTTTTTTTTAGTTTAACGCCGCGATATAAATTTTTTATTGGTTTTTAATTTGCTTAATTTCCAAATAATATGTGTGATTAGTATGCTTCATTTCTCTATATTATGTACATATACAAAATTTGGTTATAAAAATATTATACGTAATAAAAATAATTTATAAATATTATCGTACGATTTGAATCGCGAATAAAAAATTGTTTCGTTTGCTCTTCATATTTTCAAATAATTTCACACCACAAAACATGGTACGCCAATTTTTTGTTTGCTATATGCGTACATCTCATACCATATCTCGCAATATATTTAAGTATATCGCGCGCGGCACCACGTTTTACATTCAAATTCATGTACATTGTGTTATACATTTTACATGATCTATATGGCAATCATCTTCGTTTCAATTATGTTGATGAGGATATGTGGTGTTGCATGGTATAAGAGCTGTGTGTTCAATATCTTTTATTTTTTTTGAATTTATTGAAATCCGTCATAATACAACCAAATAGATGATTATTGTTATTCAGGTCTGATTTAATCTTAAAATGTTTCAAAAAATGGATTTGCTTACATGTTAATGATGATATATGAACTAAAAATAGTTCTAGTTATGTTATAAGAACGATGGCATCGTTTCAAAAAACGATTAGTATAATTGTGTTGTCATTTTATTTAGGATTTTTATTTTATCGTATAAGTCTGAGAAAAGCATTGAATTAAAGCCAAATCCATATTTTAGCAAGTTTATTAGTTGGCTTGAATGTTGTGAATATTTTATTGACTAATTTGCTCGAATAATCAGAACAAAATTTATTAAAATATTTAATGGCTCGACATTATTTGATCATAAAAGCTTTCAAATTTCTGATCAAAAAATTCCTAAGAATACTTGACAAGATTATTTGACTTGGTCAAAAGCCCGAGATAAATAATTGTGTTGATAAAAACCTTTACAAGATATAAATGTTTTTATGGTAGTGTTTTAGACTTTCAACTCTACTAAAATTATTAGACTGAAATCAAAGCACTTCATTCTGTTTGTTGCAGCTTGTTAATGTATAATTGTCAAATAATATTTTATATCTCAAATAATTAAATCTTATTGTAATTAAGTTATATTAATTAACTCAATCTGTGATAACTGATAATACACAATATATACATATGTATATCCATAATATAATGTAAGTCAAAACTTAATAAATCTATGATCTAAAGTATATAGTAAACCTGTGATGAATGAAGCTAATTCAGAAATCACAAATAGCGTATGATGAAAATTGTCTTAACCGTTAAGAAC
Organism: Tipula unca; assembly: GCA_951394425.1. Classification (NCBI taxonomy): domain Eukaryota; kingdom Metazoa; phylum Arthropoda; class Insecta; order Diptera; family Tipulidae; genus Tipula; species Tipula unca. The sequence goes on from OX596381.1 coordinate 189,186,911, forward strand.
TTTGGACAGACATTATTGTTAATTGATATAAACGGTGTGGCGTGTAGTGTAGTGTAAACAGTTAAACCGCGTGTTGTTTGTGTAAATAGTGCAATATATATTCTGAACTTACGTTAGTGAGCCATTAATGTGAATTATCATCGTTAAGAATGACTGATTTACCAGCGTTAATCAGACGCAGAGCCATTCTTAAAGGTTTAATAACGAAATTGGAAAAATTTTCAAAGTCGCTTTCTAACACTACCAATGAGGAAGAAGTTATGGTCAAAACCGCACTTGTTTCTAAATTACATCAAGAATTCATTGATATCGAAGACAAAATAATTTGTGCATCACCAGATGAAAAATCGGAAATGGAAACCGTTGAAGAACAGTATTATAAGCTTGTTATCACTTTTAATTCATGGATCAGAAAGAAACATTTATCAAGTAACCACCAAGTGCTAGATGAATCCACAGATGACAATAATAATATATACTGGTCACATAGCTGTAGGAGATCGCGGTTGAACACACCAATATTTTCGAGTGATTATCGAGACAATCCTTCAATGATCTTTTCAATTCAAGCAGTACATGAAAACAATTCTTTAACACCAGCACAAAAATTCCATTATCTGAAGGGACTTCTAAGTAACTGCAAAATGAAATTCACTACTAGATTTAAATCGTTTAATTGAAGATAATAAGCACCAATCACATGCAATATCAAACCAAGTTGAAGTGCAATTTCAGCTACCAGTCCATTAAGAAACTTCCACTTTTGCAAACACCGAAGCACTGAATCAAAGTAAACCACCTGCAGGATATGACAGTAATTCCAAGTATAGTTACTTTCAATCTCCATCACATTGTACATTGTCGTAACTAACAACCATTATCATTAAAGTTCAAGATAATCAAGGGTAATAGCAGTTATGTCATTACTGGACTCTGGGCCGTAATGCTCTTTTGTTTTACACTACCACGTCATCATGCAAAACTTACTGTTGCTGGTTTAGGCCAAACAAAGGCTGCCGTTTGCCGAGGGTATATAAATTTGGTTGCATCATCTAGATTTAATGAATAAGTCATCAGTTATTTCAAATGTTACGTCATTTCCAAATTGCCTTCAATGCATCCTGTAGTCATTTGGAAAACTCACCGATGGCTGATCCAACCTTTCATACTCCAGGTGTTATTGACATTTTAGTCGGAAGTGATTATTTCTTCCATATAATAGGCACCAAGAAGATTTATGGAGAGTAAGGCACACCAATTGCGTGACAAACACTGTTTGGTTGGGTTATTGCTGGAACTATCGATAGCGAACACCAAAAACTAGCACCAGTTTACTCTAGCACCAGTTTGTACGCGGAGGTTAGTTTAGACTAAACATTTTAAAGAAATTTTGTGAAGTCGACGAAATTTCTACCCATCCTCATTTAACAGATGACAACACCATGTGAGAAACACTACCAAAAGCATACAGAATACATATTCGACTTCCATTTAAAACCGAAAACTCAATATTTGAAAAAAGCATGAGCGGTGCAATGAAGCGTCTTGAGAATATGGTTTAAACGAGTTGCACGCAATTTAAAGAGGCCTGCCACCATTTTATGACCGAATATGAAGACTTGAGACACATGGAAAAATTTCCTGTTGGTGAAATAAACAGGAACTTAGATCGATGTTTTTATTTACCCCACCATGGCGTTTTCAAACTATCAAGCACTACCACTAAATTAAGAGTGGTTTTTGAAAGATATTGTAGTACACTATCGTTTGAGAACAGTAACTTATACGGCACGTCAGCGGAACCGTACCTTACAACAAAAACCATCCAAATAATAGGGAACAGTTTATTGAAAACCGATCCAGCTGCAGCACATGTAATATTAAAACATTTTTATGTCGATGACATCCGGAGCTCATAGTATTGTAGAAGCTCATCGTTTAAAGTATCAGCAAATCTAAACTCGCATATGGTCTAAAGTTACGTAAAAGTAACTACGTAAATATCGTTTTAACGTGCGCTGCAATGATGATATACAACCAACCAAACGGAATATTCTATCTCTTACAGCCCAAATATTCGACCCAATGGGATGGCTCGCACCTGTCATCATAAATTTTAAAATCTTATTTCAGAAGCAATGTTTCTTGAAGTTGGATTGGGATGATGAAATTCCATCATCAGCGCTCGAAAGTTGGTTAAGAATAAAACACGAAATGACATGTCTGCAAAATTTGAAAACTAAATGGGTTTGCAGATGCGTCTGAAAATGTCTATGCTGCTGTAGTATACTGCAGAACTATCGATGATCGAGGGAATATGCATATCAGGTTAATGACCGCAAGAACGAAGATTGCTCCGATAAAATATCAATACCACGGCTATTGACGATTAAGAATAACCTGGGTGGCGATATTGAAATCACGGCTTGGACAGATTCGACGATTGCCCTTGCATGGATAGCATCTCATCCACGAAGATGGAAAACGTTTGTAGCTATTCGAACAGCAAATATTTTATCGTTTCTTTCTAGAGATCATTGGAAACATGTGCATTCACCACACAATCGAGCTGATTGTGCCACAAGAGGTTTGCTATACCATCAGAACTTATCAATTATCATTTATGGTGGCATGGTCTTGATTGGTTAATATTAGACAAATCTCATTGGCCAGCTCAACCACAACAATTACTATAGATCTAATAGAAGAAATGGGTGTGCTAATGTACTAGTATCGGCATCAGAATTTATATCAGATACTCTATCAATACTCGGTCGACGATGCTCTTCAGTTCGAACGGCCACTAATATTGTACGGTGGATAAAGCGGTTTCAACATACTGTTCCGCATGCGATTTCTATTATTATATATAGAAGAAATTATCACTAGCCAAAACATTATATTCAAATTGCTGTAAGCATTTCAGCACTGAGTTGAGACACATTAAAAACAATAAGGTGGTATCAAAGAAGAGTAAGATGTATCAATTCACACTTCCTTTATCCAACGCTTGATGCCAACATTTGATACGAGCCATCCAATAATTATACCCAAATGTTATATTACGATGCTACTGTTAACAAATTATTTCAAAAACACATGCATGCTGGGTCAACACTGTTAACCAGCATTTTACGGCAAAAATATCACATATTACAATGCCGGAAATGCACTGTATGTATCAGATATCGAATTTAATCGAACAATCCGCTTATGGGGAATCATTATGCAGGCCCAATGATGATAAAACAAACACACGGGAGAGCACAAAAACGAATCGAAAGCCTATTTATCTATTTTACAATTTACTATTGCCGCAGACCTAATTAAATGGCATCTCATCCCAGCGGCTGTCAAAACCGGTTTAAATTTCGTTTGAATAGAGTAATTGCAACACTGTTTACACATTTGAGGAATTAACAACAATAACGACACAGATCGAAGAAATATTGAACTCAAGACCATTATGTGCCTTATCAACCAATGACATTGATGCTTTAATACCCGGACATTTTTTGATTGGTCGGCCGATAACCCAAATACCAGAACCTGACTTGAAGCAAATTCCATCATCCCGATTATCAAGATGGCAACATTTACAGAAGGAACTGCAGAATCTTTGGCATCGTTGGCAAACAGAATATCTCGCTTCGTTACATAGAAGAAGCAAATGTCAATCACAAGGAGAACAATTGAAAGTAAATGATGTAGTTGTAATTAAGGATGACAATTTACCCCCTGCGCGATGGCTGTTAGATCGTATGGAGCTAATACATCCTGGCACTGATGGAATAGTTGGTGTTGTTACTTTAAAAACCAAAACAACAACTCTAAACCGTTCATAAATTATACAAGCTGCCATAATCGATAAATAATTGATGTGATAGATTCAAGAGGGCCGGTAGGTTATAGTTTGTTAACGTCTAATTAGTAAAATAATATTTTACATCTCAAATAATTCAATCTTATTGTAATTAAGTTATAATTGCGCATTCTCTAACAATTCTTAATAAATTTTGGTTGACCTACAATACAAATAAAATTTACATGTATGTAATTAAATATAAATACATAATTATCTGGAGCTTAAGACATGGTTCTAGATGCACTTATATTTACATAATTATTAATTAGTTATACTGTATTGAATATAGATAAATTTATGTACAATTGTAATGCCATCATTACATTATGTATATGACAATTTGTAGGTCATTTAGTTGTTATGCTGCCTTGTAATTCAAATTATGTCTTTAGAAGTGAAGTATTCTGTATTGTGTAATCATCTCTTATACGTTTGGTATTTAATTTACTCAATTTGTGACAACTGATTATATATAATACGATTATATATCCATAATATTATGAAAGTCAAGCCGTAATAAATCTGTGATCTAAAGTAGAGTAAACCTGTGATACAACTGTGTAGTATATAATAGTTATTCACTTAATTAATATAGTCCATTCGAGAACACTGTCTATCATCTTAAGGCCTTTAATTTTAATTGAAAATAAGAAATCCAAGGCTATCAAAGATTGGGTCCATGAATATTTCTTGTTTTTATCGACCGAATTATAGAGTACAAGCAGATATGAATTGTCTCATTCAATGGTGTCACTCTATGAATCTATCGATCTCAGGTCACAATCATCGCAAACATAACCGATAATATTATAACCAAAGCAATGTTTTCAAAAATATATCTGCATTATCACGCTGTATTTTGCTTACATCAAATCCCAAATGATTTCAACTTATCCAAAGAAAAATTTGAAAATTTTGTATTCAAAATGCTTCAAATATAATCTGAAGAGATATTTTTATTAATTTGTATTGTATTTTATTATTTTATTTTTTGTTAATGTAACAAATAATTTTATTATTGAAAATACCAAAAAGGATTATTCGTAAGAATAATCCTATCCTACAGCTCTAATTTCTCGTCGAGTTTAATTATCAAGAAGCTAGGATAAACGTAACTTAACAACGTACATTTTTGATACCTATTTCAACCGATAATTGAATTAGAATCTGCTTTATCCTATACGATGGTTGTGAAGAATTTCACAGCCTAGATATTCTCAAATACTTTTCTGTTTCGTATATATGTATTTCTTTAGTCAGATAACATTAAATTGTAAATGAATTCCTCGAATTAGGGAATATGAAATAATGTTACCAATTTCAATGTTCACTATACCCAATATTGATAAAGGTGAAAATAAAATCGAAATAATCGTGATGTAATAAACACAACCTAGAAAATATTCGTTGCCAATATATACATATGTATATCCTGATATCACCTCAGATAATTTTTATATTTTCAATATACGGAAGAAAATAGTTTATATATATATATATATATATATATATATATATATATATATATATATATATATATATATATATATATATATATAAATATATATATATATATATATATATATATATATATATATATATATATATATATATATATATATATATATATATATATATTATTATACAGACGAGCTTCCTCTTTATTTTATTGGAAAATATATAGATATGACTGTCACCAAAGCACTATGCATAAATTAAATAACCTTGTATGTGAGACTATAATCTATAAGTTTATAGCTATAAACACAATAATTTGTGTACGAAGGAATTGTGCAATATAAGCATTAAAAGCATTAAATAAATTTAAATATATATTCAAATAAATACATATCTACATTCGACTATATAGATACAAAAACAATTTAACAAAGCTTAAAGAAACGGAAAAATGAGAAAAAGCTTTCACAGTGAAAAACGGAATGCATGTAAGTAAATACACGTTTCTAACTCCCACTATATACATTTTTATGTACGAGTAAGTATAACTATTTGACATATTCCCTTCATGAACAAATTTATATTCATCTCATCCAAATCTTACATTTTGTTTTGTCATGAAATTCGTAATCAGAACTGTTATGTAAAAATCTTTAAGAAAATTACTGTATTTGTGCCGGTATATATTCGTTGGAAAAAACTGTATTACTATTTACTTAGGACTATGGAGAATAAATTTAATTAGGTTGTCTGAGGCTTAAGGCGATTACAAAACTGACAACAATTCAAAATTTATTTAATTAAAACTTGTTTGTGTTAAAATCAAATATTAAACATTTTCCGTTACAAGCATTTATAGTTTTAACATATTTGGTTACGTTTTTAGCAAAATCACTTTAATTAGATTTGTGTTTGAGTTTCGGAAATTGCATTATTTTGTTTCGTCCAATTATTACGTTTTAATGAATTTAATTCATTCACGAAATTTGTGTTTGCAAAACGAAAAAACATGTTTCACAAAAATTTTCAACTATTTTCCGAAAGTTAGTTACGCTTTTGTTTACAAATTAGCAAAATTCATGAGAATAATAAAATTATTCATAACAAAAAACAAAAATTCGTTTGTTCGTAGAACTTTTCACGTTTACAAATTTATTCATCTAAAAAAAATTATTTCGAATTAATTTCAGCGGAACTAATTTCGACACAAAATATGTACATATATATTTTAGACGGCTTATAAAAGTATCTAAAGCATATTTTCAAATATCTAAAATTTAGCATATAAAACAAAGCATATTAAAAGCTAGCTGAGGGGAAAGCTTAATTAAAAATAGCTCAAAATATTGTAGTCCAAGACGTTTTACTGAAATATTTAGAGCTTTTTATTTCAGTTCATTTAAATTCAAATTATCTTCGATTATAAAAATAGGTGTGACATAAACTATATATGTAGCTTTTAAATTTTCAATATTAAGTGGCTAAAGCTTACATAATTTAACTATACCAATTTTTCAGTTCAATGTATTTCCGTGTCAAAAGTACTTTGATTAATGATAATGTTACAAAGAGTGTATTTTACAGTTTGTGTTTATAAAAAATATTATTACTCAAAAATTCAAAGCATATATATGTAGGTGTCAAGTACAGTCGCGAAACTACTTTCTTTTCTTGTTTACCATTGTCGTAAAGTTTAAATAAAAAAAATCTAGTGTAACGATTTTATTGTACATAATGAAATTGTAAAAACATTCAAAATATAGTTTTTGAACTAAAACTTTTATCATATCAAAAGAAAGCTTTTATTTATTCATGTAAATTATGACATTTAAAATTTTTTGCTAAGCTTTTATAATTAATTGTTTTTCACAGATCCTTAATTTTGAGAAAGATATTTCTCAAAATTATAAGAGCTTTTTACAGTAAAACAGAAACAAGAGAGCCGGGGGACGAAAACGAGATTCTCAGATGATTAATTATGCATCCGCATGTGCCGTGCATCCTCGAATTAACTGAAGAAGGTGTAAGATAAGAACGCCAGCGATAAAATTTTAAAAAAAAGCGAGCAAGTGGTCTGGTATTTTCATGATTGCCCACAGTATCAGATATCTCAGCAATAATTGTCAGCATGTGGGATTTTAGAAATTTATTATTAAAAAATTCGAATTTTGAATGTAGTATTTAAAATTTAATTTTGAATTTAGATTTCAAAAATAACTTTATAGTTTAGAGTTAAAATTAAACGTATTATCTTAAATATAATTTAAAATTTTGAACTTGAAAATTTGAAATCTGAAAATAATAATTTTGGAAATTAATAAAATTTGAATTTTATTTATGACATTTTTAAAAGTTTTTTTTTAATTTATAATTTTGGGACTGATGTTTCACAAATTTTAAATTTTAATATAAATACTCTCGAAAATTAATTCCATAATTTTTTTTTTACCCCGTTGCGGATAGGGGGATGCCCACACCGGAACATCGGCGGGTAAGTGGGAAATAAAATACCACTCGCGGACCACAACTTGTAAGAAGCGTCTGATCACCAGGAGAGGCAGCTGATTTTACTTGGCAGGATGTATAAAATGCTAGAAGAAGGATACCTTGAACAAAAAACCAACGATGAGCCTGAATACAGGAAAATGTACGGTGCAGGGAAACCCAGTACTGGCGACATTTGAGAGTGAGCAAGTGGGCTCCCAGTCGTCGAAATCAAAAGACCACAAGTCTTCGCAGTGGTGTACTCGGCTGCTGGGACAGATATTAATACAAGCTTAACAAGGGATAATGAGCATCCTTTTCATAGGGGTAACAACATTTTAAGATATAGGCTATTTTAATATTACTTTGTCATCACCAACAACTAATTCAAATGTTGAAAGCGAAAAAATCACACTTCATGACCAACTAAAAACCCTAGAAGAGGTAGTTTCAAAGCTGATTAATGAAATTACCCTATTAAAGAGAGAAAATGAAGACCTGAACAGGATCATCGAATCAGGTAACGAAAAAAAAGTCTGTAATGAATACTACACAGACGAAGAAGAACTCGGAAGAGAAATAGGAACCAATTCCCAGTAGATACTAGTATCAAAAACCATAAGAAAAACCGCAAGAGAGTCTGCCCAGAATGAAAAGAAAAGCAGAATCATCACCAGAAGATGTTGAGCAGGGAAAGCAAACATCAACATCGAGTAAACCAACCAATCAGGCTGTCAAGGCTGTGAAATAATGATGTTTGGAAGGTAAATGTTCCAGACTCAGATACTTATAGAAATCTCTCTATGAAGCTTAATGCTGAGAAAGTTAAGTAGAATACATATGAGGAGAAGCAGGAAAAACCAATTAAGGTTATGGCTAGAGGACTACATCAAACGTGCGAGAGTGAAGATATGATTGCCTAGCTGCAGAGTAAAGGATTCAACATTAATTAAGGATGCTGCAATCATCATTAAAAATAAGTGTCGTCACAAAATGCGGGCTACCGCTTTTCATAGTAACGTTTGGCAAGAAGGAAACTATTCAAAAAATTCAAGACATTCGAGCAATTCAAAATATGAAACTCAGAATTGAACCAGTGAAGAAAAAGTCACTACTGATAGTCCAATGCAAAAAATATCAGGGCTTCAACCATACTCAGAGATACTGTGGGCGTATGGCAGGATGCGTTAAATATGCTGGTATCTTGCGAGCACGTGCACATTAGATAGAAACTCAGCTACAAAATGCATTAATTGATAGGGCCAACATCCAGCTGATTACCGTGGCTGTGAGGTGGCTAAAGTATTACAAAATAAACTGATCTAAACCGTAGATACCCTGATAGTGAATACGAGGTAAAAAATCACTTGCACAGGTGACCCAAGGTCAAGCGGCAAAACCAAAAGATAGCAACGACGGCCAAATTTTGAGAGATGTCGTGAAATGCATAGATGCTCTTAATAAAAAACTTTAAGAGCTGGCTGAGATCAATAAACTCATATTTGAACATTTGAAAAACTTGTCATCATCGTTACCCAACGCGACTAAAGAATAAAAATAAAAATAATTTTACAAACGCTCAGAATAGTAATTTGGAATGCGAATGGGCTGATCCAATACATCCCCGAGCTAGAAATATTTCTATTTAAACTGATATATGTCTAATCGCTGAAATCCATTTCACTAACTCCTCATATGACAGAATACTTGGGTACAGATTTTACCATGCCATCCATCCTTCAGAGAGAGCAAGAGGCGGATCTGCCATTCTTTTAAAGAGAATATAAAATACAACGGAAAATTAAGAATTGAAAGTGAATCTATGCAAGTTACAACTATTAATACTCGCACAAAGTACAAAGAAATAAGTATATCAGCAATATACTGTCCAACACGACATAATCTGAAAAGAGACGATAATGTAGAATATTTTAACACCATGGGAGGTCGTTTTTTCATTGGTTGATTTCAATGCGAAAAACACATACTGGTGCTCCAGAGTTAATACACCAAAAGAGAGAGAGTTGTTTGAAGTAGGAAAAAAATTAAAATTCGTCTCTCAATCGGATGGCTCACCAACTTACTGGCCAATAGATTTAAAGAAAACACCGGACCTTAAAAGCTTTTATGTAACAAAAGGTATATCAGATAACTATATTCGTGTGGAAAATAAAAGCTTACTTCGGACTATTCTCCTGTTATTATGACGGTCAATGAAACAGTTATTAAAAAAGAAATCATTACCGAGGCAAACTGTGGATGAAAATGTTAACCTACTGAAACGAGCTGATGAGCTTGAAATACAAAGTGTATCTCTTAAAAGCTAAAAGAGGAAATTGATAATTCTCTTGGGTACGACCTCATATAACTGGACAAATCATTTAAAAACTACCAAATAAAGCGATATAATCAATGCTGTGTTTAGACTAAAATACGTTTCAAGGCAATGGAAGGTGGCAGAGGTAATCATGATCTTAAAACCAAACAAATAATGTAGCAATAAAAATTCCTTCAGACCGATAGCCATACTCCCAGAACGTACACTAGAAATTAAAAAAATATATTCAAACGTTTTCCTGGATGTGGCGCAAGCATTTGACCGAGTTTGATACAAAAGATTTGGGTTCATGCTCAAGCGAGACCTTCCCAAAAAATATTATGAAACTCTGAAATCCTACATAACTCATAGACACTTCCGTATAAAATATGAAGACGAATATATACTCGGAATATAGCACTAATGGAAGAAGCAACTATAGCAACTTATGCTGATGATACTGCGATTTTGGCAATTAGGAACATTGTAGAAGAAGCTATACTAAACAAATTGCAAAAGTCGACAAATTCAGTCAACAATTGTATGAAAAAATGGAGAATAAAACTGAACGAAAGTAAATCTGTGCATGTAAACTTTACTAATAGAAATATTTCTAATAGAATCTCAATGCCGATCCTGCGAAATATCTAGGTGGAAAGAACATGTCGAAAAGAAAAGGAAAGAGCAAAAAATGTAGTATAGGAAGATGTATTGGCTCTTAGGTAGACATTCAGAACTATCCATACACAATAAATTGGTTTTATACCGGCAAATACTGAAACCGGTATGGATCTATGGTATAAAGCTTTGGGTTTATACCAAGAAAACGAACATCAAGGTACAACAGAACCAGCACCATAGAGGAACATGGTATATTACAAATATATATTACAAAGACATCCACCGAGATTTAAAGATGGAATATATCGATGTAGTTTTGACGTAGCATGCTCTCGAGCATGATTTATGCCTCCGACAGCACGAAAACAACGAAATATGCTGTATGCGGGACGGCCCGTCGGCAGTAAAACGTCTCCAAAGGACCAAACCAATTGATCTAGTGAATGGAACATAAATTTACTATTATATAGAAAATATTTATATAAATAAATAATTTTAATTTCTGGGACTAGCCGTTGGGCTATATCTCAAGAAATGTTAATATGATTATGATAGGGAAGTTACTAGATGAATAAAGTAAGTTGTAATAAAATTAAAAAAATCAAAACTTAATTTTTTTAATTTTAAGATTTAAAATCTAAAGTACTTTCATATTATGCTACTTAATGGAGCTTTAGATCTAATAAAATCTCATTTTAATTTATGATTGTGGGAGGCTGTAACGATTTAATAAAATTAGAATTATTAGAATTAAATTTTTTTTATTTTAGCATTTTACGGGTGCTAAAATGTGTATGCCGAAACCAATCTCGATTAAAGCATTTTGCACTCTAAATTTATTTTAAACCAAAATATAATTGTATAACAATTTAAAGTACAAAAGTATGAAATATAATCGCGAAACTACTTTGTTTCGATGCTTTTGATAAAAGTTTTTCAGTAAATACAATTACCGTAGTTTTAAGTGCTTGTAATTCGGTCTGATGATTTTATTTTACAGAAAGAAAGTCCATTTCTGTATTTCCATTATTTTTCACCAAAATTTTTCGTTTGAAAACACAAATTTTAAAACTATTTAATCTTTCAAATGCTGTTGACGCTGCTACTATTTTAAATTTAATAATTCGAAAAACTTTTAAATATTAATGAGCTCTTAAATAATTCGAAATTTTAATTAATCCAGCCTAAATTTTGCAAAACAATTATGAGAGCTCTTGAAAACGAATTATTTTGATTTAATTTTATAGGATTTAAAATCTCAAGTATTTCCATTTTTTGATGCCAGCATCGTGATTATTGAACGAAATTTATGTATGAATCTATATTTTAATAAAAATTAATTAATTAATTGCTTGGCCTACGTCCAATTATATTTTTCAAACAGCATAACTCAATTATTTGTTAAACTTTGTAAACGTGTTTAAGGACACGATTACTTTGAAACAAAAAACTTGCATTGATAATTAAATAAAACATAATTTCAAAAAGATTGTTACACTGTATAAAACGTATACATATATTTTTGCACGTTAAACAATAGAACGATGGCATAAAGCTAGGGTCAAATTTATGTAAGTTTTGTAAATTTTAAGTAAAACACATAAAAATGGAATCAGTTTCGGATGCTGTATAAATTTACATTGTTTATACCTAAACTGAAATTTGAATAATATTACACATTGCTACATTATTTTTAAGCTCCAAATGTGTAAGTCATTTTGGACAACCCAAACAATGGTACCATCAATCATATTTAATACGACAAAACCACCCAAATAAAATATTTTGACTGTGTTGTATTAACATACATTTACTTTTATATATGGTCCTAAATTAATCCTTATTATATGTATTTTTCGAGGCTATACATGTATGTAAAAACGAGTAAATTAACGATAAGGATCCCCAACATAAATATTATATGTCGTATATTATGTTGATATATATACTTGTGTTATCATTATTCGTATATATATATATATATTTGATGTGTTGCGGATACAAAGCCAAACCCGTAAACTGATTGAATTATACGGCCAGGTCAAGTGGACACCATAAAATATTACGCTTTCATTTCTCTTATCGTCATTATTGATGGTGTGATGTGTGCGTAAGCCCTCTTAATGCTATCAACACCCAACTATATACTTAAGTTATATATATTTAAATTTAATGTAAGAATTTAACAAAGCTCCCTTTCGTTTATATATACGAGTATTATAAATACAGAGTATAATAAAATTTAAACCAACAACAGAATGAAGATGAGCTTTTTGATTAAATTAAAAAATAATATCGTATATAAACCTCTCGCCTCGTATATATACTAGACATATATATATTAAATTTAAATTAACTATCGATTTTATATATTACACAAGTAAGATGAGCAGCTTTTATATATATATATATATACTATACGGTGAAAACAGTTTCACCGTTCAAATTATTCACACACTAGAGATACTATGCTCTTGTGTATATACGTCGGTGTAACATATTTAAATTAAAACCAACTTAAAAATTGTTAACGAAATTAAAATAAATCGTTACTGCGTATGAGAGATGTAAATGAAAATTTTCTCATAAAAATAAAATATGTTAGGTAGAATTGATTATATTAAATATACTCGTACGTACATAAAATATTATAAAAAATGTATATATTATTGAGGTATATGATTTTAAGAACTAGTGTTTTTGATATTTGAAAGCTTTTCTAATTCAGTTTACATAAAAAAATATTTTATAGAGATTTATCTTAATACTGTGTGATCTTATACTTTTCAAAAGAAAAAATCATTTTCAAGTACAAAATATTTTCCCTATACATGCGAAAGCTCTGTACTTTAATAGCAAGATAATTTAGTTTTAAATAAATATAATTTCAATTGTAATATTGTTTACGAAATGCTTAGAATTAAATATGTTCATAATATAAGAAACATTCACAGAAGCTTAAAACTAATACAATGTACGAGTATATACATTTATAAATCAGTTTTGAAGATACTGTGAAAAATAAATAAATTAAAACACTCGTATGCTATTCGAACACTGTAATTGGCAAACACAATTCTGTGGCATTATTGCATAAGGGAATAACTCGAGTTCTGACATTATGCATTTCAGCTTTTTTCAGTTTGTCCTTTGTCAGTAGTACATTTTACTCTTTACCGTTTTGACCTACGGTTTTTGATGCGAAAGCTAGAACAATGTGCAAAAGGCAACAACTCAAAAATTTGATGTACCAAATCATCATTTTTGAACAATCAAAATAAATTTAAAAATAATAAATATCTGAAGATATTACGTTTTGTCAAACGAGAAATTTTAAATTTGTTAAATATAAAATAAGTTATTTCCTTTTGTCAAATAATAGTTGGTGCCTATTAGAAAGTATATAAAGATGTCGTAATAAATTAATTTGTTAAACAAATATATCAATACGTATATACCGTTTTGTGTAACTTGGTGTTATGCTAAATATCATACAAATTAACCTGCACCATACGAAGGTGGCATCGGCCGCCTTACTCCTCAAATTCACTGGTTCAGGAGAGGGCGTGGTCGTTATTCAATAATCTTGGATAAACAGTAACAGGATCTGTGGCCTCAGAATGAAGGATTATAACCTAATATACTCAAGGAATTCTGGGAAAATCAGATCCTGAATTCTTGGCAAAAAAAATCTTGGCAAAAAAAACCTTGTTCTCGAAGCGGAAAGAAAGAAGATTGGGGTGATAATTGGATGTGTTGCTAATGCGCATCACACAATTTGGGGCAGCACTCACATCAACGAAAGGGGTGAGTTATTTTTTGATTTTTTATTTTATTTTTTTATTAAAACGGTTGGAACCTGCTGAGGTCCCGCACTCAATGCCACAATGGGCCCATGGTGCAAACCAAGAGGATCTATCCTAATTCGCAAGAGCGTACTGCAATCTTAGCAAACTGTAAAAGTTTGAACCAAGGAATGGAAACTAACTGATCTGCGTTCAAAGATCCGGAAGAGAACACTTGGGATCTAGCTCCGACAAAGGCGGGACAGCTGCAGAGGTAGTATATGCAGTCGTCCACATCCTCTAGGCAGTCGTCACAAAGAGCGTCCTGTGCTAGTCCCATGCGTTCCAGATGAACCTTAAAACGTCCATGGCCAGTGATAAGTGCGACCAGAGTTCTGAGTTGGTTCTTTTTTAGGGATAATGCGTAATTAGTGAACCTCGGAATGGGTTCAGCAATGAAATGTTTTGCCTTACGACAACTAGGAGTAGAACGCCACTTCCGTCCCAGCTCAAGAAGAGCGAACTTCTTAATAGCGTCTTTACCACCGTTGAAGGATAGAGGAATTGCTGGTTCGGGGCCAACAAAATTACTTCGCGAGCCAGCTTTCGCTAGCAAGTTAGCAACCTCATTTCCCTCAACGCCACAATGAGCAGGCACCCACATGATCCTTACTCTCGTGTTAGAGCAAAGGAGATTAATGTAGTGCTTGCAATCTTTGACTAGTTTGGACTTAGTTAAAGGATTAATGAGGGTATTAAGCACGGCTTTACTATCTGAGCAGATAGTAATATCCCTCCCTAAAACGCTAAATTTCAACGCTTCAATCGCACAATGGGTAAGTGCAGTTAATTCAGCTTGAAAAACCGTGCAGTCTTTGCCCAGACTACCCGAGCATCTTAGCTCATATTTAGGACAGTAAAATCCAAACCATGCACTGACTTCCGAACGAGAGCCATCCGCAAAAAAAACTATCGACTCCGACAACTGTCTAGAGAAATCCTGAGATAGCCACCATTCTTTCGAAGGAAAAACTACGGAGAATGGGTTGCTAAAGTTAAATTCAGGCAGAAGCCTGTCATTCACCATGTCCAGCTCCGGAATAAGTGATTTATACTTATTGAGAATCTGTCTATGCCCCGTACAAGTCCCGAACACATTCCATGCTCCAATGCACTTAAGTCGATAAGCAGCAGAACACGCTGTACCCAGAATGTGGGACTGCAATTCGGGCATATGTAGAATAGACTCCATAGCAAGAAGTGGAGCAGATGACATAGCCCCGGTTATAGCCCTACAAGCTGTCCTCTGCAATCCCTCCAGTCTTGCTACCGAAGACGTCAGTTCCACAACCGGCCACCAAACAACTGAAGCATACGACAGTAAGGGTAAAACCAGTGATTTATAGATGAAAGACATCATTTTGGGGGTCAGACCCCAAGAATTGCCAAAGGCCCTTCTGCATTGCCAAAAAATAGCAATGGCCTTTTGCAGCTTATAATCAAGGTGGAACTTCCAGGAGAGTTTACCATCTAGAATGACACCTAGGTGTTTAACTTGCTCTGTCCTTGTGATCGCTCTACCAAAGAGAGTGGGAACAGACAAATTAACAATGTCTCTGCGCCTCGTAAAGAGGACCAGATCAGTCTTAGAGGGATTGACGTACAGCCCCTTTTCAAGACACCAAGCTTCTACCATATTAAGGGCGTTCTGCGTCAGATCAGATAACACGTTCAGATATTTACCAGAAACTGTCAAAACAAGATCATCCGCGTAGCTTTGCACGAAAAACCCAGATCGCTGCAATTTAACAAGTAGTTCATCGATAACCATGAGCCACTGCAAGGGTGAGAGAACCCCTCCTTGCGGGCAGCCCTTGGCTACTTTGACGGACACTGTTGAGCCATCCAGCTCCATCTCAATTATCCGAGACTTAAGCATGGAATCGATGAATTTGACAATGGTTTGGTCAATATTAAAATTGGTACAAGCACTTGTGATCGTGGAAAACGAAGTGCTATCAAAAGCTCCCGCAATGTCCAGGAAGGTACCTACTAGAAACTCTTTGTATTTAAGTGATCTTTCAATCCTAGTTACGAGTTCATGTAGAGCAGTTTCGCAGGACTTGCCAGCTCTGTAAGCATGTGGCATGTTACTGAGAGGGGAGATAGTTAAATAATTGTCTCTAATAAATCTGTCGATGATCCTCTCTAAAGCTTTTAGAAAAGTGGAGGTCAGACTAATGGGCCTAAAAGCCTTAGGGTCGGTATAATCCGACTTGCCAGCTTTAGGTATGAATACTACTCTACTCCTGGTCCAAGCGCGCGGTACCGTGCTAAAAGCAACGCAGGCCTGGAACAGATTGAGTAGGTAATTGCTGATGTGTAGAAAACCATGCTGTAATTCAGCAGGGAAAACACCGTCCGGACCGCTCGATTTGAAAGGTGCAAACGAGAAAACACTCCAGTGTAGGACATCATATTTTTTGATTACTTATTAAAAACTAACCTTGGGTGTAATATTGGGCAAGAACCTACATTTGTTATTAAAACCCAGCAGGAGGTTCTAGACGTAGCCTCAGATAATATTTATCCTATGGTGGTCGTAGAAACGCCTTTAATAGAGCCAAAAGCACGCGAGCGGCTGAAGATTGGAACTCCTATAAGGAAGACTTAAAAGTGTACAAAAAAGAATTGAAGAAGGAACAAAGGAGGTTATGGAGACTCCTCTGTGATAAAGTGGAAGAAGTCTCCGAGACCTATCGTCTTAGGAAGATACTGTCTAGTGTCTACTAATCCAACCAGTCCCAGTTATTTAATTGAACAGGATGGGACTGCTTCTAGTGAGGAATCTTTGAAACTATTCCGCGGAGTGGGGCAGAGGTCAGAGTGATCTTTATTCCGAAAGCGGGTAAATGCTGACATGGCTACCCAAAGGACTTAAGACCCATAACTCTATCATCCTTTCTATTGAAAACCTTGGAAAAGCTGATGGATATATATATATATACGATCCACAATAAAAAGCCTAGTGAGTGGGCCCAGTCTCAGTATGCTTACTGTAAAGAGAATTCTGTGGACACAGCTGTGCACGCCCTGGTCAGTATAATTGAAAAACCAATATTCTAAAAAGGGTTTTGTATCGTGGCGTTTCTTGATATTTAGGGCGCCTTTAATAATGTAAAGACGGAGGCAATTCTGGAGGGATTGTTGCTCCTTGGGGTGAACTACCCTGTAAGTGGGTAAATCAATCATATGCTGGGAGGCAGGTGGTTAAGGGCACCCCAGAGGGAGGTGTCCTGTCCCCTCTTCTCTGGAACATAGCAATGAATGGGTTGCTGTTAGAGCTGGAGAGAGAGGGGATCGGAGTGATTGCAAAGCTCGTCCAAAACTGAACTGGTATACTCTTTACAAGGAAATATAAAATCCCGGTAGTAGATCCACCTATCTTAAATGGCAAGAGACTAGCTTTTACTGATAAGGCAAGACTTCTGGGCGTAATCTTGGACAGTACGCTTAGTTGGAAGCCCAACATTTTGGAATGAGTAAACAAGGCTAATATAACCATGTACTCGTGCAGAAACGCCATCGGAAAGAGATGGGGCCTGAAGCCGGAACTGGTACACTGGCTACTCACTGCCGAAGTAACCTGTACTTATATGTATGGGGTGAGCGTGTGGTGGCCAGCTCTTGATAAAGTAACCTACAAGAATGGGATCGAGTAGGTGAAAAGAACGGCCTGCATGCTAATAAGCGGGGCGCTGACGATAATTAGATCGGTAAAGAAGGAACTGCCTCTCAACAGAATTTTGGAAGAGCGGGCCGGTTGCGGAAACAGAAGCATTACAGTTCTTTATGGATGGTTTCAAGCTTCACGGTAAAGTTGGAGCTGGAGTCTTCTGTGATATATTGGAAGTAGATATATCAGTTCGTCTCCGTGATCACTGGAGCGTGTACCAAACAGAGGTGATAGCGATTGAGGAGGTCTTGGTTGAAACATAATGTGGTATCCTCGATAGATATCGCAATTTATGGGGACAGTCAGGCGGCAATCAAGTCGCTGGATTCAGTTTCCCTAGCTGTCACCTAGGGTGGCGTTCAGTTGCCACTTGTCTCTGAATGAGATGAGTGAGCATTTCAACATTCAGATACTCTGGTTCCCCGGCCACTCAGATGTTATGGGGAACTGCAAGGCGGACGAATTAGGTAGGCATGGTACAACTCTCCAACCGCTATCGGAAAGGGCAAACTTGGGGAGGCCTATTAAGGCACTCAAGACAATGCTTAAACAGGAGGCAGTAGCCTCAGCGAATGAAAGGTGGACCAACACTCTCTCATGTAGTGTTGTAGCAAGGCAAATCTGGCAAAAAGCTGGACTTGTAACGCTCAAAGACACTGATATTCCTACACAGACGTGAAAAAAAAGGTCGTGGGGATACTCACAGGACACTGCCTTCTTGGAGAACATGCAAGGAGGGTAGGTCTAGAAGCAAATGATTTCTGCAGAAGCTGAATGGACGAGGAGGAGAAAGAGACGGTAGTCCACCTCCTTTGCTCATGTTCGGCTTTGGCACACAAAAGACATAAATATATGGGTAGATTTTTATTGGACTGCCTCTCTGATCTCGAAAACTGTAAGGTGCGAGATATATCACGCTACATAAGTAGCTCAAATTATTTCACATAAGGGTAATAGGGAAGTAAGATATTGTGGTATCACAACGGACCGTCATCGGTCAAAGTGTGCCGTAGCAGCCACTCAACCTAACCCTAACCTAACCGTTTTGTGTAACATAAATTAACGATAAATCGCAAATTGCTCGAATTGTGCCATTTTGTGATAAGTAGAAAGTGATTTTAAAATATAGTGTCAATGAGATAAAACCATTTAAACGTTATTGTTTGATGATTGCTTAGCTACAAAATTGTAAAGAAAACGAACAATGTCGTTAAGAGCATGTCTTGTGCAGTGTTGATAACCAATGAAGCATGTCATAACAAGCTAGGTTCATCTAAATCCGGTAATACGCCACTGCTCATTATTGCAATTTTAACAGAACCCTCAGTATGGTTAATTGAAATCCATTCCGCAACGGAAATTAGGCCGAATGACGAACTTGAACACGACGTGGAAAAGAAAAACTAGAACTAATTTAACAACATAGATTAGGATCATAATTCTTCAGATGATTCGGATAGTTCGGAAATAAATACAATTGCGCGAATGATTGAGAAAAATATTGAGGAAGAATTACCTAATGAAAGTGGTGTATCTGATGATGTCGATGATAATCATGAAGGTTTGCAAGAACAATCACATGTTATAAAAGAAAATAGACAAATTATATGTCAATAAGACAGGAAAACTTGTTGTTGACAGGAAAACGAAATCATTGTCATTCTTATCCCTAATGGGTCTTTATTCACGGAGAAAAAGTGACTATTTGCAAAAGATGTCTTGTTGCTAGCTTGGCAAGTCGCTTAAATTATTATCAATACCGTAATTAAATAGAAGCGTAATTCTTTTGGCACCGTTATTATAACGAATCATCGTGGAAAACATCCATCACATTGGAAAACATCAAAGCATTGAAGAGGTTGGTACAATTTTGTAGCAAGTGTTGAGGCTAAGAAAAAGCAGCGAGTTGTAAAAATGATTCATGACTTCTTTAGTTTTGACCAAAAAAGAAATTTATTTTTCGACCAAAGACGAGAGGTAAGGTTTTATTACGATAATTTTTATTTAAAATCAACCAAGTTACCAATCATATATATCTTTCAAATATAGAAGGTAACTCATTTTCATAGCTTTCCGTGCGATGGCTATGATATACCAAAGAATTTGGGGAAATTCAATTTAAAACTAGTTTGAATGAAACAGAGCCGTTTCATGACCGTGTAGTTCATACTAAAATAAATAACAAACAATTACACTGTTAAATTTGGTAACTCTTCCAATTGGAATTTTACTATACTAAAATTTGAATTCTAAAAATCGTTTAAAACGAAATCGTTCACGTAACTTCTAAATGGTGTAAAATAAATAGTAAAGTTCATCAGCCCTTAATTTTCTTGATCATACAGATTTAAAATATCCTAAACTATTTGAAAAGATAGATCAGTAGCTGGAGACATCTCTGTGATTGGCGGTACAAAATTTTAAAAATAAATTTAAATTCTATAAACAAATAGAAAAGTTCATCAGAATTATACATGAGTATCCGTGGACATCTTTAGGGCAGGCAGTAAAAATTATTAAAACTGGTTTAAATCTATACAAAACTTCAAAATTCTGTGAAAATTTAACCGCTTATAATCTTATTTAATTCCTATGAACAAAAAGGTAGCAGTTGCTCTAAGTTATCCGAATATATATTCGAGAGTATGTAATTATTTCTAGAATCGGCAGCATACGTTTTACAAAGCACCTGAAATTCAAATTTTCGTATAAATAAAATTCTAATTGGAAAAATTACCAACTTTAACAGTGTAAGTAAAATGATGCATTATTGGCACAGATTTGAATTCATATTTAAGTATTTAATTTTGTCCGATATTTATGTAAAATTTGTGATATTAATCAATAAAAAATATTCTAAAATAAAATAAATAAAATAAAAATGAAATAATTGAAAATAGATAAATAAATAACAATTTAATAAAGTGCATTTCACTATAACTATAATATTCACTAAACATATACAGTGCAGTGTTATTTAAAATGTTCGGAAATTAAATACGGGTTCAATCGTCTAACTAAATTGACCAAAATAGTTTACAAATATAATAAATTATAGCATTGAAATTGCTTCAAAATCTATTTTTACACACATATATTTGAAAGCTTTCGTGTCAATCGCGGATTGAAGCTCAGACTTAATACGAAAAATAATTAAATTTGCTTCAAGCGATTTAATTGTTTTATTCAAATATAATTTATAATTTCCATTATAAAATTTTGTAACGTTATATGCGTATCGCTTAATTTCTGAGTTCTAAAAATAGAGCGCTCCTTGGTAATCCAAAAGAATTATTAACTATATCATATTAGAATAAAATGATAAATCGCTTCGAGAAAAAATACATTAAGTTGGATAAAAAAATCGTTCATACCTGTAGGGAACAGTGTTATTTTTGTCTAGCATATGGTTTCCATATTAAATTCATAAATGTATGAACATTCAACTAATGCCAATCGCCTCTTGAATCAAAAGCTCTACAAATACGTATAATCGTATTATTGAGTTTACAAAATATAAAACTTTTTAAAGTTAGCATCATACGAAACTTGAATATTGAAACAAGATAAACAAGCATTGATATACCCACTCCACTGCAATTTAAAGATACAGTTTCTAAAATTATCCATAAATGTTATAACTAAAAAATCTCCAGATTTTAAACCTCCACTGATCTCCCAATGGCAATAGATGCAATTAAAAGATTCGACTTATTCTACGAGCATATAAAATTAAGATCTTCAACGGATTAGTTTAAAACAAACTGAATGAAAACGAAATATTTTGATGTCAACCAACTTGAAAGATAGTGAATTATTATTATTATTTATATTATTCTACTAATAGACAAACAGGAGGTACTCTTGTGTTGTGAGTGAGACTATACAAAGAATTAACACGCATGAAACAGAAGAAATACATCAGAAACAGTTATTAAATATATTGGAATTCACTGACCGCCGAAGCACTGATTATCTTGAATTCTTTGACTGTGGCCGTATAGGGTGACCAGATTTCAAAAGTATTAGTAATTTTTTTGTTTCGTTTTACTCTTAACTCTTTTGTTAATGTGAGTTAATTTACCAAACAATAAAAAATTTAAGTTTTAAAACCTTTTTAGTTTTCAGAATTTCTGTTATTTTATTTTAAAAGTTATAAAAATGGTTCTACAGTTTGATCGAAATTATTAATATGGATAAATTTAAAGAGTTTTAAATTTAACGGCAAACAATTTATAATGATTTTAATAAGGGTTACACAGATTGTTTAATATTATAAATTAAATGTAAACCGCTTACCGAATTTCAGAATTGTAATATGAAATACAAAATTAAAAATTTAAGAAATTTAAAAATGTTTAAGAATTTAAAAACTTTAAGAAAAAATTATGGAATTTGAATAAATGCTTGAAATTTTTATTAAATTCCTGAAATATTTCAAACTAGTAAAATTTAGAATTTTGTCAGCTTTTTAAATTTGAAATTAATCTAAACTGTGTTAACTAAAATTTTAATTCAAATTTACTATAAATATTTATAGATTTGAATTCATGTTTGCAAAATTTGGTTAAAAATTTAAAATATAGTACGAAAATAACAATATTCGAATTTTCTAGAGTCGAAATATGTATGTATATAAAATTTTAAAAATTCAAATATTTTATTTGTCGGTAATTCTTAGTTTTAAACTCAAAATTTAAAAACGAAATTTTTCTCGAGAATTATGGAAATTTTAGGTTTTAAATTGTTCAAGTCTGAATTCAAAATTTAAATCCTAATTATCGTATTTTCAATGTAAAATTTAAAAATTTTAATTTTTAAAAGTTTCAAAATTTATAAAAAATGTAATTACTAATTTCTAAAAATGTTGATTGAACGCCTAGAAATTTTAAATATACAATTATAAAATTTAAATTTAAACAGTTAAATTACAAAATTTAATGTTTAATTACATTGTTCGATGTAAAATTTAATTTTCATATTTAGATTTGTAAAATTATATTTCAATATTTTTTGGTCGAAATTCGACATTCCAGTAGTTGAAAATTCGAATTAAAATGACAAATTCTGAATTTAATTAAATTTATGAAATTATTAAGTTAGCCCAGGTACTTCGGTCGAATTGATAATTGACTTTTTATTTATACAATTAACCGACTTTTTAGTTATACAATTTTCAATCTGATATTCTAGTTTGAATTATTAATTTTTAAAATTTTGCTTTTCCCAATTTTCCAATTGCAAATAAAAATTAATTAAAAATATTTTTATGTCAAAATTCGTTTGTTTTATGGTTAAATTTTGGACATTTGTTTAATTTAAATAAAATGAATATGATAAATTTTAACGAATATGACAGTTTTGAAACAAAATCATTTTGAGACAGATTTTATGGCGAATGAAATAATTGTCTGGACTGTATGAACATCTTTAAATATTTAAATTTTTTAATACATACTGTTTTCCGTTCGAAAATATCTGGTCAGCCTACCCTTATAGGCCAGTTTTTCTCAAATTATGGGTCGTGAGTATTAGAATACTAAGGGAACGAATTTACTAAAAAGCAAACATATGAAGGACATTATGAGTTATGGCTAGTAAAGAATAATAAGTTGTCTGGCACGCCGATTGGGTATGCTTAAAATGCAATAATTTAGATTTGCGACTTAAGTTTTCAACCATACAGATAAGATATGTTAATATTTGAGTAATGTGGTCTTATTGTTGGACTAGTGAATATTTATAAAAGAATAATCATCAGTAAGAGACCCACGAAATTGCTGTCGAAATATACCATTTAAGTATTTAAATTTAATAAAAATAAATGAAGGCTGTAAAACAAAGCCCTGCGGCACTCTCACCTTAATTCAACATTTAATTGAATTGACTCGTACAACTTAGGATCGGTCATTAAAGTACAACCATTTATGAGTTGTACAGCTGAAACCACAACAACGTAGCTTTCTTAAAAGAGTCTATAGTGAAATTGAACGACAGTTATAGGCATCTACCAAATAATAAACTTCAGTTGATTCCTCAAACAAAACTGAGGTGGTCTAAAATACTTGAAAATTTGCTAAGTTTAGATATTCAATGCAGAAGTTTAAAATAATTTAAAATACTGACTTAAACAGAAATTTTAAATGTTGAACTAAAATTTTAGAAAATACTGGTAATAAATTTTAGTTTTTTAGAAATTTAAAATTTTTATACCGAATTTTATAAGTCTAAATAGGTGCTTTTAAAAATATAGAAACTTTAGAAAATTTATATTTATCTACAATTTTTAAAATTCGAATTTAAGATTTTATGTGTAAAAATCAAAACTTGAAATTTTAATTCGAATTTTAGAAATTATGGAATCGTTTGTAATGTCGAATCCTGAATTTAAAATGGAATTCAACGAAAATTACAAATAATTTAATTTGGGAATACAAATTTTTCGTTTTATTAAATTTAAAATTCAGTGTCTATTTTAATTTTAATCACTTTCTCGAATGTTAAATTTCGACAAAGTTTGATAAATTTTCACTCAAATCAAAGTTTTGTTGACAGATAAATTTTCAAGGCAATTCTGAATTTAAAATTTAATGTGGAATTTTCTTAATTTGAATTCAAAATAAATTTGACAACCAATTTTCAATTTTTAAAAGTTCGGTCAAATATTTTGTCTAAACCACAAACAAAATAATTGAATAGCTTCTACTCTTCCTGCTTTTCATAATATAAAAAAATAGACTTGAAATGGAATCAGCTAAGCAACTATCATAAAGGGAAATAAGAGAAGATCGTAAATGGGCCAGAAGTAACGGAGATACAACTCGAATATTTGTACAACAATCTGAAGAAATATAATCGTTATGATTTTATTTTTTATTTTGTTTGAAATGCAGCCTTTAAAACTAAATTTGTATCCGAAGTAATCATGATTATTATAAACTTATTCTGAAAATTCTTATTAAAATCTGCTAAAGCCGAAAACATTGTAATTATTCAACCTTTTAATACCAAGAATCCAGAGCTATCCCAATGTCATATAAATTAACAATTATATTTCCAACGAATTCATTTAGAAAATGTCACAACAATTATTTTCTAATTTATATATCCTGATTCTGTGTTTAATGATCAAAGGTAAAAAGCATATACAATTGGATTACTTGTCTTATACTCCCTCGTATAGAATTATTATGTACAAAACTCAATCAATTATTAAAATTGATTACAGTACAGGAACCGTAATTGAATTTATTTCTCAACTTTTATACACTCTACTTATTTATAGCTATGATACATTTATCATAATTTTATGATTATTTATATTGCTTTTACCTTAATTAGAATAATAAATGTTTACACATTTTGTGTGCGAAAGCGAAAATGTCGAATTTAATTATTCATAACTTACATTATATAGGAAAGCTACAATTTGTTTATTTATCTACACGCTCACATCTTGCTACGCTGTACTTTATTTTAACAACTTAATAAACACTTATTATCCCAAAATACAAATTAAATTATTCCACGTTTTTTTTTCCAAAACAAAACCTTAAAGTGATTTTTAAATAAAACAAAAACAGCTAATACACCCACAACAACAACAAAACGCACTGAGGGATAAGGTAGGTGCCACCAATTTAACCAAAATCTTAATATGTATATATACACTTAAAACCCAAAATTTAATTACCGTTTTCAATTAAAGTTCGTTTATTTTTTTTGTTTATGAGACTTCCTTTTGTGGCCACCAAAATAATCACGAATTTAACTAATCACCCGAAAAAAATCACTCGAAACATTTTATGTTTTTCACTCAATTTAAATAATTTTGTGTATAGGCATTTTTATTCATAATTTATACACACAATTCACCACTTTAAAAAATATTAATTTTCACTCGAAATAAAAATCACACAAACACCCCGAATATAACACGTTGTTCCGTCAATTTTCAAAATTGTATCCATGTAATTCAAAGCTTTACGAATAACTGAAGAAAAATCATGGAAAATACAATGTTGATCTTCATATTATTGTATCTACATAATGTAAAATGCTCTCCTAAAACTGAGCATGTACCAAAAATGTACAACAACAAAAAATCAAATCGGAGAGGAGCAGTAAATAAAGGAAAAATTTTATTGTTTTTGTTTTATCCATTTCAAAGTGGATAAATTTATTTTTTGTTTTATGGTGTATCGGCGACAAACTGATAAGGGTGTAGTGATTTTCCTTCTTGTGTTTGTATAAAAGCGAAAATAGTTTTCGTTTTGTCTAGTGCACATGTTTTGATTGTAGATTGGATGGAAATTATTTTTCGTTTTGTGTTCCATGTATCGACATTTTTATATCGACCATCCTAAAACAACAAAAATATAAATTTCATGATAATTGCGGGAGCTTTTTTCGGTCTGTGTGTGTGTGTGTTGTATGGTACAGGATGAATAAAATTGTTTGATATGATATTTTGTGTCAAAATGATTTTTGGTGACACAAAATATAGGAATTGCGTATGTTGGCAAAACATTTTCCTTATAGTAGTTTTTTGACTTTGGTCCATTGGGATAATTGGTCACGTTTTATGTTCTTGAGTGGAATATTTTATGTATATCCAAATCGAAGGATATAGAAGTTATTTGTCATATATACACATATATATATATATATATATATATATATATATATATATATATATATATATATATATATATATATATATATATATATATATATATATATATATATATATATATATATATATATATATATATATATATATATATATATATATATATATATATATATTTATGGCGCAATAATCATTTTCCTGATTGGGACGGATAAAATCGAAGGCGTTTTGGGAATGAATTGCTTGATATAATTGAATACTAAACAGGTATATAGATGATACTAAATCATTGAATTATATATGAAGAAATTATTTCACGATTCATCCAATTTTGCCATTTTTCGAATTCTTAATAAAATTCCCGAAGGCATCACACATTTATTACTTTTCGGGCTCAGACTATATTCATTTATCGTTCCCAAACTGTAGAAGACTGATAGAAAACCTAAATTCAGATTAACAACATATGCATATTCAAACGGCAGATTACATTTCTAATATTATTACTCAGTTGAAGTAGTAGAATGACAAAAAAATTGTTGAATAATGTATCAACATTTTGGAGAAGTCTTTTAAAGTTAAATATTTTTATATAGGCTGGACGACGATTTTTAAAACTCTGATTGCCTGAACTCTGAAATTTAGCCCGAAGGCGACTGCGTTGCAGTCTCTCCTATATAATAATAATCAGTCCACTGTTTTCCAAGAGGAAATAATTATTTTTTATTATTGTTGGCTTAATGGTATAACTCAATGTTAAAAGCGACTATTTTATTATTATCATTATTTCTTTATTACCTACAGTTTTTACAATCGATAACATTTCAAAATATATGTGATACCACGTACAAAACATTAAATTAAAACTTCTTATAAAACTTACAATATACAAAATGATTATAAACGAATTTCTCTACAAATTAAAAAAGAATCATCTCGGGGCGCATATGACGCGAGCATAAAAATAAAATGTCCAAGTTTACCAAGACATTGTTGAATGATTCGCGAATGCTTTTTCGACAAAACGAAAGCATCCTTTATTTGCCTTAATACAATCAGTAAAAACTTGCTTCTCATCAACAAAATCTATTCAAGTTACATGCAACATTACGCTATGAGATTTATTTCAAAGACTTTCGTATTGTTCGAATATAGAAGGTAATGAGAGAACTTGGTTCAATCACATTGTCAATAAATAATGAAACCCGAAGAAAAATGAGACAGACGCAAATTAATAAAGGCAGAATTAATAAAACGGTGCTAGATTGAAGATTATCTTTTAATACTTAATTAAGTTGAATTACATAATTATTATTCATAAATGTTTAATTATATAAATACGGAAAATTAGGAACCATATGGTTGATTCAGTTAGACAAACTATTTATTTCTAAAAATGTACTATAATTTAATTATTATGTTTATCTAACAATTATTTTTGTATTTGATATTTATTACGATATTTATTGTAATTTAAATTTCCTATCGTTTGATCGAATAATTATATTTGCTATACTGTTTCTTAAATAATTAAATTAAATTTTGTTGATTTTTCTTCATTTGCAAAGTTTCAGTGAATTGTGTAAAAACCCCAATGTGTCGTATTTTTCGGTTCCTCTTTCAGTTGTTCATGTGTGGCGTCACAATAAGAGAATTTATTTTATTGTGTCAAAAGTGAATATGCCTTACTAAAAGAAGAAAACTGAGTCTATGACAATATAAGTTTTCCGACGTACAGGGCACTTCTTATAGTAATGAAGTACAACAAAATGGAGATGAGGCTTAAAAAAAAAGTGATCACAAGATCAACGATCACAAAGTTTAGCAGGTATGTTCCATGATTGCTAAACCGTGATACTATTTTATTGTATTTAAGTGTTCGTGTGTGTTCATAATATGTATAACGTCATATAAGCCGTATTTCAAGCTCCTAGTGATTGGTGGTAAAATCCCATCCTATACGGCTGCCACCTAGCCAGCAATATACTACACCACCATAAGGTTACTACGAGATTTCTGTTAACGGTTCGTATGAGACAGCCATTTTTCACATACTGGAAACCTTAACCGTTCCGTTAAAGTGGCGCCCAAATTAACAGCAACTTTTTTTTGGAATTAAAAACGTTGTGAACACTAGGACAGTAACATTATGAGATTTTAAATAATCCAGTTTATTTTTAATGATTTTATTAGACTGGCGGTGAACCAAATTAGGAAAACCGGAAAACAGTGAAAGTCAAAATAATGATACTACACTGCGCCAATTTAAAAACAGTACAGAAATTTTCTTTGAAAAAATACCCATATTTGAACGCTTGTACCTGGGTGAAATAACCCAGTCGCAGTTTAATTTATCGCATATATATTCGAAGAGTCAAATTGGATATTAGTGTATCTTTCAGAAACAGGGAGTCTGATATTTAGAAACAGACAGTGTGAGTCGGCGTGGACAAAGGTCAACAAAGGAAAACTACATTAAGAGAAGATCGAGCTCTCGCACGTTATGCTACAAAAAACAAGTCAAGCAGTGCCCAAGAAATTAGAAATAATGTACCACTACAAAACCAAATATCAAAACAAATGATAATAAATCGGTTGAATCGGTTAATCTTATCGATAAAAATCACGTCGATCTGTTAGAGTTCCGTATCTGACTGATAATCATCGTCGACAACGAAGAAATTATAGGTTGCGGTAAATAATGGTATATTAATAAGTAATGTTCGTACACAAGGAGTGGCCGCACAAAAATTTCCATAATAACATTTTTAACGTTTTTAAATTCTCTATAAAATGGCTGATTTTGGAATGAAATATCGAGAAAGTTCGTTTACAATCTCAAACAGCAGCATATTTTTATTTTCTTTTAGACTTCTTTTGTTTTTCTCAAAAAAGTCATAAAAAACAAAATAAAATAAACAAATTCCAGTATCGAAAAGAAGGTAAAATTTCCTTCAGTTAAAAACAACAAATTTTTTGAAAGACGTTATTTCACCAAGATACATTTTACCAAGGCCTGTATTCTTGAATTCCACATCAATTTCCCCGTGTGGACATCTGTCAAAATTCCCCTTCCAATTCACTTAGTATTTATCTTGAAATACACGGAATTTTTTTATTCTCCACTGTTAAATATTAAATTCACCACTTTTAAATTGTGACTAACTTCATAATATAGCAGATTATTGTAGAGAAATTTCTATGTTATAATATTGTCAAATTGATAATTCTAATTGTTAAACTGACAATTCTAATTGTCAAACTGACAAGTCTAATTGTCAAACTGATAATTCTAAGCTAATTCTTACTTCTAACTTCTAACGATTTGTTGTTTAAAATAAATACAGCTAGCTGTCAAAATTCCCTTTGGGGAATTTATTTCCACATATACTCGTATACATATATACGTAAAAATTCAGTAATTACTTTTTGAAAACGTGCGATAAATTCTTGGGTTGCTTCAATGATTTACGTTATAGCAAGCAAAGTACGATACGTGATGTTGAGCGATCCTTGAAAGAACTGGTTATAATTGTTCCCGATAATCCTGAAGAGGAAGAGCAATTAGATAATCCACCGGAGCATAATAATGTTGTTAAGCCAAGTTGCAGTATTAAGATCGGTTCAAATTATTTAGACCGCAATAACATTTCAACATCATCTGCAACTGCGTTTGTTGGCTTCAAACTGCATAATCCACAACAAATAAATTCAATTGTAGACGTTGTTATCACAAAGCTTAATCTACCGTCAACAAATGCTCAAAAACAAATGAGTAACTTACCGCAGTGGTAAATACACAAACTATCTCAGGAATGCTTTCGTCAACTGTTTTGTCTCCAACACATATTGAAGCACCTCCTACTTTTAACGCTGCAGTACCTCCTCCGAGTCACAATATTTTAACCGAACGGGCTGGTGTACACATTGCAATAATTGTAACAGTTTAACAAAATACACCCTCCGTACGATTAGAAATCCATAGATGGGCTATCTCATTCAGTGGTGAATGTGGAGAAATTCCGGTAGTGAGCTTTATTTATAGAGTGGAGAGTTTGGCGACTTTTAATGGTATTACAACGGAATTTTTGGTAAAAAATTTAAATGTTTTATTGTAATGCAAGAGAATGGTATTGGATGTTTATGAAGAGACAAAGGTTTTTTAAATGGGAAGAGTTGCGCTGCGCCATGATTCATAGATTCCAAGACAGACGAACAGATGTAGATATTCAGCAGGTTTTGAAGCGGCAGACAAAGAATGAAGGAGACATTTTTGGATTTTTATAATGACATTTGGTCTTTGTCACTGCCCTTACAAAAGCCAATGACCGAAACAGAAACAATACATTTGCTGATCCGAAATACGAGACCGGGGCTCCAATCTTTGCTGGTCAGGCATTTAATGATATTTTGACGCTAGTTAATCGTTCTATAGCCGTTGAAGATACGTGGAATCGAATCGGGTAGATTAGGTAGAGCTGGTGTACCAATCTAGATGTCAGGTCAATGAACTCGATGTGAATGCAGATTATGGTGAAGGGATATCCAACCAAATGAACTCTTCTGAGCTCCAAACAAAATATGATTCCGTGTGCGCTGTACATTGGTCGATCCTGCAACATCCAATAATACACTCCGAAACACTTGTTGGAACTGTGGAGGCAATACTCACTTTTTTAAAGATGCAATATTCCTATTTGTCAGAAATTTTGTTTTAGCTGCGGCCAAACTGCCAACATGGTGTCAGAAATATTGGGATTATTCAGCTTGGAAATATTAAAATTTGTTTTATACTAATCTATAGATTTAATTTTTGTGCTTTTGACACGTTCTTAGACAAATTAATGGATCTTTTATACAGTGATAAATCTAAACATAAAATTCTACTTGATGATATAAATTTGAATTTATTGAAGGATTCGCGTGCAAAAGGTGAATATTTACTATTGTGTTCTTCATTTGGGGTGGAATCTCATTTAAACAGTGTGACTAGACCAAGTTCAGGCACTTGCGTGGATCATGTAGTTTCAGAAACCTTTTGCCAACAATATTCTGCAGGGAGTTACAAATTTGAATTTAGTATTGTGACTGATCATACCACTGTTTATTTTAATTTAAAGTTAGCCAATAAATCAAATAGCGCTCGTCAGTACGAATCGGTTTATCAGACAAAGATTAATTACACTGACTTTAACTAGTGATTGGAGTAATGTGTTTTCCTCGGATGATTATAATGTTGCTTATTCGGTTTATTGATAAATTTGGTTTTATTCGAAATAAATTTAAATCTATTGTTAAGATTAAAAGAAGTAACTTCAAACTCAAGCCTTGGATGAATGATCCATTCATTATTAAAACTAATAAATTATCGAAATCGTTTATCTAAAAAATTATCCAAAAATCGTAAAATAATGAGGTGCGCTCAAGAAAAAAATTGATAAATTCAATTCTAGAATTAAAACCTTGATTCCAATTAGGAAAGAATGTTGTTCTAAAAATAAGTTGGATGCCGCAACAGATATGAAATCAAAATGGAAAGTTGTTAATCATGTTTTGAATAACAATCCTAAACTTGATAATATTTCTGAAATCGATATTGGTAATAATGCTACAATAACTGATTCAAAGGATATTGCTAACGCATTTAATGAATGCTTTAGCAATATACCTAAATCCATTGTACATAATAATCGTGAAAACATAGTTATTGCTGACGATGATAGATAAAATATGGTTTTGTCTAGGTACAGTAATTTAAACTTTTTCTTCTTTCTAATTGGCAGCTAGTGAATTGAAAAAATAGTTCTTGTGAAAAATCTAGGTTTGTTTCCTGATAAATTACAAATACAATTGTAAAGCCACTATTAAAAAGGACTCCCGTGTTGATCCTAACCATTATCGCCATATTACCATATTAAATACTTTTTCAAAGATTTTTGAAAAAATTATTAGAGGGCGTTTAATCAATTATTTAGATAGAATAAAATTTTTGGATAATAGACAGTTTGGATTTAGACAAAATTTATCAACGGAAAAAGCGCTTATTTCTTTTATAACTCCAGGCCATCATCATCTGAATAACAATCGAAAAGTATCATCTCTATTCATAGATATTACTAAAGCGTTTGATACTGTCAATCATAATTTTGATGGATAAGTTATCACATATAGGTATCAGAGGCTCGTCAATCGAGTTCAAACTGTCTGCGTGAATAAAATACTTAGTGATGTAAAAGTTATTAACGTTGGTGTCCCGTAAGGCTCTGTTTTAGGGCCCTTATTTTTTTGATATATTGTAATTCGATTTTTGATATTAATTTGGCATTTTTGTACTCCAGCTCAAATATGAATTCATTAAATTCCGCCATTAAAGAACACATTAGATTGCTAAAGAGATGGTTCCACGTAAATGATTTTGTTCTCAGCGGTAAGTCCATGTTGATGTATTTGAATGTGAGTTGTGCCATTCAGGATTATAATCCATTGTTTTATTATTCAATTTCTTGTAATGAGTCCAACTGTAATATTCGTTCTGTATACCTATTGAATCGGTAAAATCATTTAAATATTTGACCTTGGATTATCAGCTAAATTTGAGCACGTAGCCAACTTAAAAAAGATACTTAGACAAACTTTAAGATTATTCAATTATCTGAAAAATATCTGCAGTCCGCAATTTTTAAGATACCTCTATTATGCATTGTTTGATTCCCATCTGCAGTATGGTATAACTTGTTGGGGTGGTATTTACTTATCAAATATCAAAACCTTGATGACCCTTCAAAACAGAGTATTAAGATTTATGAATTACTCACCAAGAACCACACCATCGTTATCTTTGTTTGTGAATTTAGAAATTTTACCGCTGCACTACTTATACGTTTTCAAGGTTTTAAGAATGTATTATTCAATGAGCGGTCAGCGTCTAATCAATGTTCATATCACTGTATATGTTTCGTAATAAAAATAAATTGAAAATTCCACATTGTTCTCGTTTATTAAAAGATTGGTTATTTACACTTAATGATGTTGAAATTTTATTTGAAACCATAATTTTATTTAAAGAAATGTTTTGTGTATGATGTTTAAGATTTGTATTACTAACCGAAGGATTTGCCCATTTTAAATTATTTACTAAGATATTTCTTTGTTTGGTTGTTATTTCTCAAACAATGCTCGTATGTATTTTATTTGTATTTGGCATTTTTATGGTAAGACTTCTTCCTCGACAAGAAGCTTAAATAGAGCCAAATTCCTCAAAAACATGAACTTGATTGTGTTTATACAGATGGGCAGAAGGTTTCGTGCCACCTATTGAACCGTTTACGATTGGTAACATTATTTCTGGAGCTGATGATTTTTGGAACAAATTTATCGCAAAAATATTTATTACATTTTTATGCATACTATACAGTCTAACGTATACAATCTAAAATTTACTGTAGATCTTTAATTCCTCCTATACGTTATCCTATTTTTGGTAATAAAATTATCAGCACATCAAATTCAAATTGTTCTAAACCTTGCTAAAATTTCAGTTTGGCGGATCACTCCAGCACTCAATGCCACAAACGGGCCCACGGTGCATACCCAGACAATCACACGAACATTCCCCATTCATTCATCCCATTCACACAAGTACAGTATACCA
This sequence comes from Tipula unca, assembly GCA_951394425.1. Lineage (NCBI taxonomy): Eukaryota > Metazoa > Arthropoda > Insecta > Diptera > Tipulidae > Tipula > Tipula unca. Next base: position 189,221,460 of record OX596381.1, read on the forward strand.
CCTGCGCACTGCATAGCTCCATGTCACCCTTCCATGAGACATGGAAGATGGGTCGGCCCATGAGTTCTACATTCCAACAGAGGGTCATAGATGTTAGATGACCTAAAGCCCTCCAAGTAACCTAACTCCAACATTTTCATTTTTTTTTTTTTTGAGGAAATACAAATTCTATTTGCGGCCTACGTTTGTAACATTCCCCATGGCAAAGTGGACAGTGGAAACAAACACAAAATAAAAGTTACGTTTAATACTAAAATATTCTTGATACCATTTTTATGAAAGCTTCGTGCGTATACGTGGAATATTATTTAAAAGCACTGTACCAAAAAATATTGAAGATTTTAATCATAATATGTAATTTAATTAGATAGATTCATTCGCAAAATGATATATAATTTATAGAAATATGTAAAAAAATCATTGACCTCAACATATAGTTATTGTTCGTCACGTTCTATATAATTATTAGGTACGACGATAATTATTTAAATCCATAACACAAGCAGGTACATTTTCCTATACCAAACTATTCTGCAACATATATGTATAAGAAATAAGCAAACTTATTATAAAACGTCTTCCATTCTATACTACACCGCATGTTTGTCGATTTATCTCTTCCTTAAATATTTACATTGTTCGTTGTTGAATTGTATTATATTGGATCTTGTCTGTCTGTTTGCGGTTTATGTTCTCAAATTCATCAGACAAAACGTTTTTTTGTTTTTGTATATATGTTAAACCCAAAAAAATTAAATTAAATTTTATGCGCGTGGTATATATGAACATTGGTACTATGATGATCCTTAAATTATACCATGAGCATCTTATATATATATATATATATATATATATATATATATATATATATATATATATATATATATATATATATATATATATATATGTATACAAACATATTTTGTACTATAATAACCCTTTTTTGTGT